>CAXIVR010000008.1:73702667-75085167 GCA_964035755.1 Teleogryllus oceanicus
AAAAACATGAAAGTAAATTCCTCTACGAATCCTCTCCCTTTCCCCCAATGTCATAATAAAATTTCTTCCTGTTTTGTTTACCATTTTCTCCTCTTTCTTGATAATGTTAGTGGGAACGACAGATGAGTATATGATGATATTATCAGTAAGACGCTAAGGCATGGTTTAAAGAAAATAACAAATTATATTTTTAATATAATTTTAATACTAAAGGAATTTTATATCAACAGCATGGTTATTGCCTGCTTTGCTTGATGCAATGATTAAAAATATTACATGAGATAACTATTACTAGAATTTATTAGAATCATATTTATAACGCATTTTACTTGTTTTTTTATGGTAAAACTATGTTTTCTAAACTCATGGCCTTTGATAATTTTCCCGACCATTATGCAGTATTTTGTGAAGAGCATCCAGAGTTATAAATCATCAAATATATGTTTGACAGATACCGATTGCTAAATTGTATTTGTATGTATGCAATATGCATTTATTTAGCATTAAGGGACAGGAAAAATCCGACTTTTGCCAGGTAGCGGCATTGCCAAGCCCTGTTTTTATTTATTATCCACGCCTCTTGTTAAAGAAGACATGGTGCTTGGATAATATGGCGTGTTTGGAGACATGTGGCAAACAGTCGTACTCCTCCATCGTATTAGTATTACTGGCCTGCCTGAGCTTTTCTTTTGTCATGCAGCTACAGAAACCGACACGATTGTATTAGAAATCCACTGCTCTATTTTTGCTTCCATCTGGAATCAAACCTAGATCACACCACGGAAACTCTGTGTACGCTAAATTATATTTTCAATCAATTTTTAATTGTGCATTGACAGCTTTTTTCACAACACGCTGTTGCAAGGAGGGTTAAAAATGTACACCATAAAAATGACGATAGTTTTTTAGATAAATATTTTAATATGTTTCTCCACTTTCACTTGCACAATGACAGATGGCATTTTCTTCCTGATTCTCTTCAAAAGTATCATAATTCACATTAAAAATGGGAATCTGATATGTATTTACTCATTTTGATACTTTTTCCCATGAGAAAAAATAAAAATTTTTTTAATTTACAAAAGAATTGTTTCAAATATTTTCCCGTCTTAAGGAAAATAATTTTGTTTTTGAAAAAGAGTTTTTTATTAAAGTAATAATTGTTTCAAAAAAAATTTTTGTTAAAGGTTAGACTAGTGAATTTTTAATTTTTTCCATTCAGTTTTGATTTTAAATTTGTGAAAAGGAAATAACAAAGTGTTTAAAGACCCAAAATTCTTTTTAATTCTGTACAAAAATAAAATTTAGCAGTTAAAATCGAAAGTAAATTTTCAGGGGTTTAAAAATGGGGGACAAAAATGACCCATTTTTGGGAAAATAAGGTTTTATGGATTGATACCCTTGTAAACAGCAAGAAAGGCAGTTCTGCACCATTTACTCTGTGAAGGGGTCCTCCAAAAGGGTATCTTTTCCCCCAATGGGTAAACTGGGGTGCTTCGAAAGATTTTGAAAACCCCGCATAATCGCCCTTCCTTTCTTATTAGGTTTCCAGGAAATACTCGCCCTCCCGGGGTGGCCCCAACAGCGCCTTTTTCGAATTTGAACATTTACCGCCACGTTTCCCAATGGACAGAGATCGGATCCTCCCCTGCTTTGTCGTGATCTTCCCCTAACGCTAAGGGCACTGTCCCCCCAACCTCCCCCTGTTTATTTTTAATGTTTTCTTACTGTTGGGGCCAAATTGATTGATTATTGATTTTTTCGTTTTTCCCTTGGGCGTAAACCCATTTCGGCCTTGTCCCTTTATTTAGTGCATTTTTTTCGGGAATAGGGTATTTTCCCCGCGGGTGGCAAACCCGGCCCGAAACGTCGGTTGGGGGGTTTTCCCAAACCCGGGACTCTCCCCCAGGGGGGCCCCCGCCTCCCCGGACTTAACCCCACCGGTCCCCGGAATGTGGGTTGGGGGTTTTTAGTGAAAGTGGGGGAGAGGATGGGAAACAAGAGGAAAAAAGATCTCCGCCCGTCCCTTTTGGTGGGTCTGGCATTCGCCGGGTTGGGATCGGAAAACCAGGGAAAAACCAGGGAATCAGAAAGCCGGCGCTAAAACCCTCCGAAAACGACTTGACCTAAAAAAGTTAGTGTCAAATCCCGCAGCGGAACTCAACCCTTGGGACCTCCTTTTCCCGGGGGTTGATGTAATTGAACTACCGCTCCTTGGGGGCTGTAGTCACACAACTGATTTCCATTTGCTCTGTCCCAATAGAGACCCCAAAATACCGTTGCTGGGGAACAAAATTAGCTTTCTTTCCCCATGATTGGGATGTTTTTAAAATATTTCGTTTAAAAAAGTTCCTGTTTCTTAACCCCATTTAGTAGATGAAAAAAATTAAACCCATTTTAAAAACAAACCTAAGCAAAATATTTAACCCCTTTTTTTTTTTTTCGTTTTGCCCCCCTGGCCCATCATCCCCATTATTTTCCCCACTTTTTTCCCATGCCCCCCAACGTGTTTAAAAACCCCAATAAATAAACTTGTCTCTCAAAAGGACTTAAACTTTTTGAACAATTGTTTGAGTTATGCGGTTTTTGGGAGTTTTCAAAAATTTAATTTTTACAAAAACTGAAAAATTCAATTTTAAGGTCTCCTTTAGCCGTTTTGGGTTATCTGCTTTTCTAATTTTTTTCTTTTTTTCCTTCTCCTCTCTCTCTCTCTCTCTCCCCTTTTGGGTCAACTTTTTTCCTTTTTATTATTTTTTTTAAAACTTAAAAACCATATGGTGGAAAAATTTTCCCAAGAAAATTTACCCTGGGGTTTAATAAATTAAAAGATTTGGGCCTTGGGGAAATTTTCATTTTTTGTCTATGGATTTAATTCTCGGGTCTTTAGTAAGATTATAAGAAGTAAGATAGGAATTTTGTTTTAGTTAACTTGGTAGAAAAAAGGAAAATTTTTTTTTAAAAAGAAAAATGTTTGTTAAAAAAATTTTAAATTTAAAAAAAAAAATTTAAATATTAAATAAAAAATTGGGGAAAATAAAACTTTGGGGATTGTTCCCATAAATTTTTCAAACTAAAAATAATGAAAATAACTTCCTTTTAAACCCAAATTTTTTCCACGGGGAACACCCCGTCTTTAAATTTTGAAAAATTTTATTTTTGATGAAATAGGGCTTAATTACATTTTTATAAAGATTTTTGTTTTAAATTTAATTTTTGTTTATTTCCAAATAGATACAATAAAATAAATATTATAGTTTTTTTAAAAATAAATTGTTTAGTTTTAAAGTATTTTAGTTCAATATGGTTTTTTTAAAATTTTCCAAAAATTAAATTGATTTATCTTCTGAATAAAATTAATTTATGAAAATATTTTTTTAAATTTTTCCCTTTTCAAAAATAACAGGTTTTTTCCCCCAAAATTTTTTTTAAAATTTTAAAGAGAAAAAAACCCCTTTGAAATCTCTTTTAAAATTTTTGGGAAAAGAAAAAAAATTAGGGGAAAGGGAAATTTATAGATTTGTATCAAATTTTTTTAAAAAATGTAAATAAAATTTTTTAAATTTCCTGTATCGTAATTTTTAAGTTAAAATTAGACTAAATTTTTGAGCCCTTGTATCAATTTCAAAGAATGAATGTGGCGAAAAATTTTAAAATTTTGTTTTTAAAAATTACAAGTTTGGGTTTGTTTCATTATTAAACGTTTTTAAAGAAATGTTTTATATCTAAAATTTTTTTAAAAATTTAAAACAATATTTTTTTAATTTAAAGAGAAACCATAATAAAATCCTTGAAAGGCAATTGTTTTTCCCAGTTTTTTGGTAAAATTTTAGGGTTTTTAATTTTTAAATACATAAACCTTGTCCCTTTTTTTTTTTCCCAGGGGGTTCCCATGGTAATTAATTTTGGGTTCTTTAAAAGGGGTTGCTTCCATGTAAAACCACCTAAAGAATATGGGTGATTTGTGCCCCAAATCTGGTTTTTCCACAGCGGAAAACCATCGCGGGACATTGACCAATCCTCGTCGGGGGTATCCGTCTTTTTGGGCTTTTGCCCCAAGCAGCCCCCTTTCCCCCTCGAAGATTTTCCCCCGTTATCTCGGGCGGGAGAAATTTCTGGGGCGTACGTCCCCAATAGCAGGGGTAACGGGAGAGGGATAAAGGGTGAGGAGGGAAAAGGAAAGGGACGAAAGGGGAAAGGGTTTGGGGGAAAAGGGGAAAGGATCCCCCCCAAATTGACTGGAGTTTAAACCCCCGTAGGAAAACCCAAAGGGGGCACATGGGAAGGGGCGGGCATTTTTTCGGTTCTTTCCAAAAAATTAATCTTTTTTGGTATTTTAATTTGAAAAAGTCCAAAAAATTAAAATTAATAGTTTTGAAAGTTTGTTTTTACAAACTATTTTTAAAATGTTAATTTTAAAAAAAACCCAAAAATTCATAAAAATTTTGAAACAAATAAAATTTAATTTTAATATAAAATTTTCTAAAAAAAATTTTGAATTTGTTCACAAAAATTTTTATTTTGACATTATTCCCCTTTTTATTAAGGAACAAAAATTACTTTTTATTAAACCATAAAAAATTTTCCTTTTTTTTTAGGCAAGGTGCATGCAAACAGTTTTTCAAAAATTTAAAAAATTTTTAATTTCCCAATAAAATTTTTATTGCAAATTCTTTTTAATTTTTTTGGACTTTTTGAAATTGTTTAATTTTTTTGGGATAACGGGAAAGGGAACGGGAATTTTCCCCCAAAAAATTTTTTGGTTATAATTGTCTTTTCCATATTTTAAAGCATTTTCACCCTTTTTAAAAAGTTTATATCTATCCTTCCAGTGATTTTTTTAATTTATTTTTTTTGGAAATGGCAAAATCAAATTTTGGGGAAATAGGTCCAAAATTAATTTTTTTAACATTTCACTTACAAAAAAAATTTAAAATAATTAAATTTTTAAAAATACCCAAAATATAAATTTTTAAATTTTTTTTTTTTTTTTGTAAAATCTACACTGAAGTTAATTTTTTTTAAATTTTTTGTTCCCCAGTAAAAAATAAAAATTTAAAAAACCCTTTTAAAAATGTTCAACGTAAATTTTTTTAAAAACACCCTTTGAAAAAAAAAAAATTTTTAAATAAACTTGAGATTAAAATTAAAAAATTTAAATTGGGGGAAAATTTTTCCAAAATTAAAAATATTTGGGGAAAACAAATTTTTAAATCGTATTATTTTTCCAAATTTATTTTTTTAAATTTAGAAACTTTTTTGGTTTTTTTAGTTGTTAAAACCTCTGAAAATTCAAATTTTCAAAACCCTTGAAAATTTTATCGATATTGAAGAAAGAAACTTTTTTATTCGGAAACAAAAGTCCTTTTTTCCCTAATTTTGGGAAAAAATTTTAAAATTTGAGATATACATGATTTTAATTTTGTCATAGATCCAATCGAATGATATAAACCCTTGAAATATTTGGTTTTAAAACCCTTTTTGGGAAAAACAATGTTTAAATTGTTTTCCACAATTTTCTAAAATCAAAAAACTAAATTAGGTCAATTTTTTTCCCAGAAATGAACTTTTTCCTTTTAATAATATAAAAGAACTTTGTGTCAAAACGGCAATTACATAATTTTTAAACCGAAAATTTTCTGAAAAATTAGTAAAAAAGTCAGAAAAAAATTTTTTTATTAATTAAAAGTTTAAAAAAGAGTAAAACAGAAAAAATAAAATTTTTAAAAAATAAATGAAAAGAAGAATTTAAAATTAAAACAAAATTAGTTATAAAGAATTTTAAAAACCCCTTCCGCTATTGATTTAAAAACCATACAAAAAATTTTAAAGGGGTTGGGGGAAACAGTAGAGATCTCCTCCATAGTCAAAGGTTTTGCCTTTTCGGTTTTTTCATTATCGCAGTGCACAGGGCATGTTTAAGTAAGGTCTTTTTTTCATTTCGGGGGAAAAAGGGGTAACTGAGAGTCTCGGGGAAGGGCGGTCCCCGTTTGGTGAAAAAAACCGCCTGGTTTAGAGCCAGGGATGACCAGAAAAGGGTCTTAGGGACCCTTTTGGAGTTTAAAAAGAGTTCTGACTCTTTTTGCACTAAAAATGCAAGTTGGATAAATCTTGGTAGAAAGAGTAATACCGAAAAAGATTCTCTTTTTTCCGAGAATTTTTCAAATTTTTAGTCGGGTTTTTCATTTACTTATCCCCACGGGGCCCAAGGCCCAAAAACCTAATTAAACGGGGAAGTTAAGCGATATCTTCAGGAATGGGGAATATGTTGTTCCAATTTAAGGAAAGAAAATGGGACGATCCAGTTTTGGGTTTGAAGGGGGGGTTCCCGCCCTTGGGACGGGGGATGTTCTTGATGCCCCACGTATTCCTAAAAAAACCCCAAAAAAAAATCACATTGGTTTTAAAAACTATTAGAAAAGAAAAATTAAAAATATATAAAAAAAACAAAACCCCAATTTAAAAGAAAATTTCCATTTTGAATTGGATTTTCAATAATGGGTTGCCAAAAAAACCAAAGGGACTTTTTCCCAAAAAAGGTTTTAAAAAAGGGAAATTTTTTTTCAAAAATAAAATTTTCAATTTTGGTAAACTAATTGATTATTTTAAATTTAAAAATTCCCTCAAGTTTCCCCAAGGGAAATATTCATTGGAATAAAATTTTTTTCCCCTTTTTCTCTATTTCTTGGAAAATAAACATTTTTTTAAAACTGATTTACAAAATTTTTAATTTTTTTCTTTACAATTTTTCCATTTTTTTTTAAGGGTTGAAAAGTGAGGAAAAAAAATTTTTTATTTGATTAAATTCATTAAATATTTTACTATTTTTTTTCCTAAATCCCCAGACACTACGGGAAACAATTATCAAAAAAATGGTATTTGGGGTTTTAAAAAATTTTTTAAAAAATCAGAACCCCAAAAATTTTTCCCAAAAAGATTTCTGAAACTTTATTTATTTTGACCCCGGGAAAGGATTTCCGTTTTTGATAATAAAAAAATTAAAACTTTTGACCCAAATAAATGTATTTTTTAAAAATTGATATTATACTAGAAACCTTTTGGGACTAACCCAAATGATTTTCCAAAATATTTGGTATGTTAGAAATGCTCATATTGCATTATTAAAAATTTTAAATAACTTTTTTTATTTTACACCTTCATTAATACAAAAATTGTTTTTTAAAAATACCCCCTTTTTAATATCCCCGGTTTTTTAAATTAAATTACTAATCTTTTTCCAAATTTTCATGAACTTTTACTATTTTTCTCATAAACTTTCCAAAAAGAAAAAAATTGTAAAAATTTTTCGTTTAAAAAATTTGCTTTGGAAACAAAAAAATTTTCCGGAACCAAACAAAATTTTCCCTCATATAACTTCCTTTTTCTTCAAGGAGAAATTAGTAATTTTTACGCAAAAACGGCAAATTGTCTGAAAAAAACGCATTTTAAAGGCCCCTTGGAAAAAAAATTTAATTAAACCACTTGCAAATTTTAAAAAAACCCCCCAAATCGGGGTTTTTAAATCCTGTTTTGTGGGTTTTGATAGCAAAATCGATGCAAATGCCCGTCCTTTCCGCCCCGAAAAACGGCAAAAAACCTTTTCCCCGGGATTTTCCCCAAAAATTGTTCCAATCGATCCTGATGTCATGCCCCTTTAATTTAATTAGGGGGGGGGTATATTAATTAAGCCCTGGGACTTTTTTAAAATTTCAAAAAAATGGCCCCAAAATTTTTTATTACAAAATAAAATGTAAATAAAATTGTTGGATAGGGAAAGTATTTAAAAATATTGCGGGTCTCATGTTTTGGGAAAACAGATTTTTAAAGGGTTTTCCCTAAAAACAAATATTGAAATTTAAATTTTCCCTTTCAAATTTTTTTCCCTTAAAAAGATAAGATTTTAAATAAGATCAGGGAAATTTTTTTCGAAATTTTAGTTTTTTCACATTTTTCTTAAAAAATGGGTGGGGAAAAGTACCTTTTTGGATCCACTGGTATTTTTTAAAAACCCCACTTTGAACAGGGTCTTCTGAAAAAACCAAAGCCCCTTTCTAGTTTATTATAATTTTGGAAATTAAGTATGCATAAAAAAAAGAAAAATTTTTAATTTTTTTCTATGAAAGTTGCATTTTATTAAATTAAAAATTTTAAAATTTAATATTTTTTATTTTTCCCCATATTATACTTTTTATATTATATTATATACCAAAATTTTTAAAACAAAAAAAGTTGCCCTTCTGAAAGAAAAATAATCCAAAAGATTATTTTCCCATTTAGATAGGTTTTTTTTATTAACTTTTTCAAGGGGAAAACTAAACACAAACCTTTAGAATATTAAACCGCTGCTTTACGCTGCCCGGCTTGCTAAGTTGTAATTTCTTCTTTTACGGTGATTTAGTATAATATGTAATATTTTAAAATTTTAGGACGGGGCCCTGGGGAGGGGCTTTTCCATCAGACGGACAAAAACCCTTGTTCTGTACCATCTGCCCGGGGCGTTTTTCCCATTTTGAAATTTCAATTTTTTTTTTAAAAATAAAAAGAATTTTTTAAAAACCAAAATTTAAAAATTGAATTTTCATTTAAAAACCCTTTTTCCCCATTTCAGGGTAAATTTTAATTTTCACATTAAAGAAGAAAGATGTTTTTTAAAATTAAACATTTCTTGTTTATTATAAATTTAAAATTTTTTTAAAAAATAATCAACTATTTTTGATTTTTAAAAATTTTTAATTATATCTTTCGTTTAAAAAAAATTTTTAAATGAATAATCAAATTTGCCCGGGAAATTTTCTTTTAAGGTAAAAATTTGGTTTTTAAAAACTATAGTTTTTGCAATACTCCCGGATTGGGGTTTAAATTTGGGTTCCAAAAGTTAATTTCAGTTTTATCGCAATGAGATCCCCCTTAAGTTTGGGAGGGAAAGAAAGTTGGGGGATGAACCCAATTCAGCCCTACAAAAATTCGAACAAAATTTTTCTAACTAGAACCCCCCTTAAATAGTATGGGGCGATGATTCCTTTTCATCAAAAAGTTTGCTGTAACCAAAAGAAAAAATTTAATCATAAAAAATTTAAGATAAATTTTTTCCCAAAACCTCATCGGTGCTGAAACCCCTTCTGAAACTTCGTGGTTTAAAACCGTGTAGATAGAGGAATGGACCCCGGATCAAATTTTTGAATTTTTTTTCCCTTTTCCCAAAAAATTAATCTATAAACAGGAGAAAATTTTCCCAAAAATTTTTAGGAGGAATAAAAAAATTTGAAAAAAACGAAAAAAGAAAAGGGCATCTTGTATTCAAAAAGGGACAAACAAAATTTAAAGAAAAACTAAAAGAAAACGGTTTCCCAAATTGCAATATCTTTTATAATTTTTTTGAATTTGTTAGAAAAATTAAAAAGTTCCAATTGTTAACCAGTTTTTAAATTTTTAACGCCCGGGATATAAAATTTTTAACAAGTCTGGGTTTATTAAGGTACAGAATTTTTTTTCTTCAAATTGAAAAAGGAATGTTTTTTCATTTTTAAAAATTTTTCCCGAGACTATGAACCCCTTTAAAAATTTAAATTTTTGGTTTTTGTTGGTGATACCAAAAGAATCCTTAATTTTTGTAACAATTAAATTTTATTTTTTTTAAAAAATTTTTAAAATTTTTAAAATTAAGTCTTCAGTAAAACCAATTTCAAAATTTAATCTAAAAAAAATAAAAATTTTTTGGCTAGGGAAAGGGAAATAATTTTTTAATTTCCTTCCCCTTTTTTAAAAAAAAGTTTTTGATTTTATTTTTAGTGGGGAAAATTTAAGACAAAATGGGAGATTTAATCAGTCCCTTTTTCAAAGAAATAAAATTTTTAATTTTTTTATACCCAAAAGGTTTTATTCCCCATGTTTGGGGTGTAGGGGGATAAAATCCAAAAATCCCCCGGTCATTTGGGTCTCAAATAGGAAAAAAAGGGGGGTGAATTTTTGGATCTCAAAATGTCGGGGATAATTTTAAAATTTAAATAAAAAATTTATTAAAAAATTCAAAAATAAAACGAGAGATAAAAAAAATATATTACTGTATTAAAAGCAAAATTGCCCAAATTTAATTTTCAAAAATTTTAAAGGGAGAACGAATATTTTAGAGAAAAATTTTTTATTCCCGTCTTAAATGTTTCCCCAAAAAAATAAAAATTAAAAAAATTTTTAAATTGGGGTTTTAAAGGTTTGGATTCCCAAAGAAATTTTTCTCTCTGTTTTAAAATTTTTGACACGGGTTTTAAATCAGGTTGGGGATGATTTCTCCCGGATCCCTTTTTTCCCTTTTTTCCCGCTTTTTTTTTAAGTCGAGAAAAGAAAAGAATTTTTAAAGGGAAAATACTTGATTTATTTTTTTAAGATTTTTGCTGAATTTTATACTATTAATGTAATTATTTTTGATCCCCTTTATTACAAAATTTTGTTTATTTATTTATTTTAGTTAGTAAAAACCCTAATTTTTCGCGAAATTAAAGATTAACTTTGAATCTTTTTGCATTCATTTCCCAAAGTTTTTTAAACTCTTTTTTTAGGGAAAATAAAATATGGGAAATTTTTACCCCATTGTTAGTAACCCATTTTTGCCCCAAAACCCCATTTTGGGGCCAAGATGAAATTTCCCCTTCGGGCAGAAAAAAACCCATCGTTGATTTAGAAAGTTCCCCCGACCTGACCCCAAAAAAAACGTTTTAATTTTGGTTCTGGCCGTGTTTTCCCCCCCTTTTGATATTTGTAAACCCGCGCCGCCAGTATGAGGGGGTTTGGAAAAAGAAATTGATATCAAAGTTGTATTTTGGGCCAACGTAAAAGGATTGAAAATTACTCTTTTTCCCCGGATTAATAAAATACATTATATTTTAAAATTTAAAATTTCATTTTTTAAAAAAAAAATAAGAAAATGACAACGGTAATGAAAAATTTGGTACTTTTTTGTATCCCCCTTTTTAACGCAAAACGTTTGATGGTTTTTAAACCCGGGATAATTTTATTCAGACAAAAAAAACTTGTACTTTGGGTTGCTTTGGAACGAAATCCGTAAAATGTTCGTGGGGAAATATATAATGTATTTTAAAAAGGTCTTGTAAAAGGAAATTTAATACAGGGGAAAAATTTTGTTTTTGGATTAAAGGTAATACATTTTTTTGGAGTAAAAGCGGTTTTTAAACCCTCCTTTCCGTCTGTAATCCTCAGCGCAAAACCCACTCGACCCTTTTCCAAAAAAAAAACCCTTTTTTTGGCGTTTTGGGAATTTTGAAAATCTTAAGGGGGGTATTTTCATAATTTGGACTTTTTAATTTCAAAAGGCTCTAATTTTCGGGAAAAATAAAAAAATTACATTTAAAAGGGATTTATATTTCCCAATTTTCATGGTTAACCCCTTTTTTAAAATTTTTAAAGTTTAAAACATTTTGGGGGTCACCCTCCTTTCAAAATTAAAAAAGATTTTTTTTCAAAAGAAATATTTCCAAAATCGTTTTTTAAACAATATGAAAACTTTTTTAAAATGATGGAATGTTTTGTGCAAAGTTCAAAAATTTTAAATTTTAAAGGGTTGTTTAAAATCCAAAACTGCAATAAAAACCTTTTTTTTTCACTATTAAAATTTTAAACCCGTTTTTTAAAAATTGATTTATTTGTTTTTTTTTTGAAACAACTTTCCCTGTCTAAAAAACAAGTTTCACTTCAACACCCTAATATGAAATTGTAAAAGTACGGGGGAGGACGTGTAATTGGGTACTTGTTTAAAGAACCAAAGACCGGGTTCGTCCTCCTGTTCATTTTTTTATTTTGACTAGGGGATTTTAATTTTTCCCTTTTCAAAATTTTTAAGGTATGCATTTTTTTGTTTTTTGAGTTTTTAAAAAAATTTAAAGTTTTAATTATTTGAAATTGAAAAAAAAAAAACTTCCCAAAATTAAGAAATAAAGTTTTTTTTAAAAAAAATGGAGTAGATGAACAAAAGAAAAAAGGTGCGTAATGATGGGTGATTTTTTAAGTTAAATGTTTTTAGATTCTGAAATTTACTTCAGAAATGAATTGAAGGGGCCTGTCAAAAATTTTGTCTGCGGCCCAAACCCTTTCCCCCAAACCCTTTTTTGGGCCCAGAGGCAAAAGGGATTACCCATGGGCTAAAACAAACAAAATATTACTGAACTGAAACATTTTTGGAATTAACCCTTTAAAAAGGTTTTTTTGTTTTCTTATTGTCTTTGGGTAATTTTTTTTAATTTTTTAAATTAAATGGGGCAATAAAGTTTGAAGAAAAAATTGTAAGATTTTTAAATTTGAGTGGTTCTAGGGATATTTTAGTCTGTTGGTAGCGCAACCTTAGGTGCGTCTACAATGGGGGAACGCTTTTCAAATCTCGTACGATATCGGTTTTATGAGAGAAAAGAAAAAAAACCCCAAATTAACGATTTTGAAAATTTTAAAAAACTTTCCCTTTTTCTTTAAAAAAATACCAATAAAACTGGGAAAATTTGATGTTTTTGATTAGGGGGTCGTTTGTTTCACACCCCCTAGATTTTTTCCTCCATGGCCAAATTTTCCCCCAATATTTCCCAATTTTTTGGTTTTTACTTTTGGTACGTTCTTTTTTCCCCAACCCCAACAATAGATTTAAGGTCCTTTGAAATTGTTTTTTTGAATTTCTACTGTTCTTTGTCTTTTTTCTGTTGAAATTTTTCTTTTTTTTAAAATTAAAAACACACTTCAACTACCAAAAAAAGGAAGAATTTAGGGGTCCCGAAGGGGGACAGTTTTCTGTGCTTTTTTAAAATTTTCCCGGGACGGGTTTTTAAGGTTCCCAACTCACATGGGGTTCTTGCCCTTCCAGCTGAATCATCGCTCAAAAACATTTTGTTTTCAACTTTTCCCAAAAAGCCTTTTTCAGGAATCTATTGATTTTAAAAACTTCCTCTAAAGTCTTTAACATTTTACCACAATTTAAAATAATCATACAAATCATTAAATCTCATATTAAATGAGGTTTTAAAATTACATTTGTGAAATTTTTAAAAAACAAAAAGTTTTAAAATTCTCTTTTTATTTTATCGGATAGGCTGGGGCAACCCAACCAAAAATTTAAAAAAAAATTTGGAGCCTTTTGAGAAAATCTTGTTTTTTAAAAATTTTTTAAAATTGAAAAATATTGCCCCCAAAGAAAAAGGAAATCAAAAAAATTTAAAAACTTGATAAATTTAAAAGATCTAATTAAAACAAATCCCTTTTTTATGGCAAAAATTTATCTTTAATTTTTAATTGAAAAGAGCCCAAAATATTCAAATTTTACATTTTTAAAAATTCGGTTTAAACCCTGAAATTGGACATATTCTCCTTTTAAAGGTTTTTTATTTGAGAAAAAGTCCAAAAAATTTAAAAAAAATTAAATGTTTTTGGAAATTTAAAATTGGAAGGTCTTAGTCCCAAAAATTAATAATTTTTTCCCAAAATTATAGTTTAGCTCAGGCAAAAGATGGGGTTTCTTCTTTTGGGAAAAATCACTTGATTTAGGCGCTAGAGTTGTTGAAAAAATAATTTTTGGTTTTTAAAAAAAGTTTTTATATAATAAATTTTTCGATTATTAGTTGAAGTAAATATGTTTATCCTTCCTTTTTTAAATTTTTTACATTTTTTGTGAATGATATTGATTAATCAAATCCTTTTTAAACTTCTTTCAATTATTTTTCAAAGTATGCTACTTTTATTTTATAAGTGGGGGTTTGTTTAAAAAAGTCTTCGTACACGCTTGTTGAAAAAATATATTAAAATTTTACTGGGATAAAATTTTTTTCTTTGATTTTCTTTGGCTTTGCAAATTAAATTTGCAAT
Organism: Teleogryllus oceanicus; assembly: GCA_964035755.1. NCBI lineage: Eukaryota > Metazoa > Arthropoda > Insecta > Orthoptera > Gryllidae > Teleogryllus > Teleogryllus oceanicus. Next base: position 73,716,516 of record CAXIVR010000008.1, read on the forward strand.
TTCTGTTTGTCGCAGGCCTTTAAAAATCTTTCTCTCGGGGCAAAAATGTTTAATATTTTTTTTTTAGAAAAATTTTATTTTTTATTTTAAACCTTGCTTGACCTTTTAAAACCCAAAATATGATCAGTGAAAAGCCGGAATTTGAAGTAAAAATTGGGTTTCAGTTTCTTAGAAAACATCCCAAACCGGATCAAAATAAAAAATCGTGTCCGGCCCCCTCTTTCCTAGGGAAAAATTCATTTTTTCTCATAATGAACCAGTGGAAAAATGAAAAGAAGGAAAATGAAGATCTTTTTTTTTTAATGGTTTTATCAGAAACAGTTTTACCCCCCAACTTGACGTTGTTACTTTTTCAATTTTGGAACACCCAAAAGCCTGCAGGGTGGGAAAACAAAATGTTGAAAGGGTTTTATTAGTAAATCCCAAAAAACTAAAATGTTGGGGGATAAAGTTTAAGACTTGAAGGGCCAAAACCTTTTAATTTATACATAACGATTTCCCCTTTTTAGTAAGGATCCCTTTAAAATAGGGGAAAATAATTTTTTATCGTAAAATTTAATCCCGAAATGAATAAAAAAAAAAAATGGAGACTCAAAATATAATGGGGTCAAACATTTGTGGGGGGAAAAAAGATATGATCTAGAAAGAAATTTAAAATTTTAGTAGGGAAAAATTTAAATATATCGGGATTAAGGGGGGATCTAATAAATTTTACTTTTTTAAAAAAATTTTTGGGGCCCCAAATTTTAGTAACTTCATTTTATAAAACAAAATTTTTTGAAAGAAAACAAAAGACAATATACATGAAAATGGTGGAGCTGTGTTTGGGATGAATCGGGAAAAAATTAAAAAAGATGCCCAAAAAACCCCGGGTTTAAAAGCTGGAAAAGAATTTTGGGGGATTATTTCCGGGATACTGCTAATTCAAACGAAAGTTTTGACAGAAATAAAAGGGTTGGGGACAAGGGTCGAAAAAGTAAAAAACAAAAACTCCAAATGGTATGATGGAATCATGCCAAGAATAAAAATTTCTTTTAGTGGTCCCCTTTTGAAAGGGAAAAGAGGGAAAGGGAAGAAAAACTTGATGTTTTCATTTCCCTAAAAAGGGGACAAAAATAAAGGGAAAATGTCTGAGGGAAAAAAAAACATTGGGTGTGATTGCGAAAAAAATTTGAACTTAAAATATAAAAGAATTAATAATAATTCCTTAAAACCCCCCGGTGGAAATACCCCCATAAAAACCTTTTTTTTTGACGCAAATAAGAGGGCAAGATCTGTTAAAATCTGTTAAGATCTTAAATTACCAAAAACCAAAAAGTTAATTCTTTTTTGAAAAATTAAAAGAAAAAAAAGAAAATTTTTATTATTTTTTAGAGGGGGGTCCCTTTTGATTTAAAAAATATGGTTTTTCTTATTTGGAAAGGGATATTTTAAACTTTTTTTTATCGGATGATCCTTTTCAATGGGGAAAAATATTCTTTTAATTGACAGGTCAAAATAAATTTGTATTTGGGGGAAAAAAAGGATTGAATGGGGTTTTTGGAAAAAATTTACGGACTAAATTAAAAAAAAACTAACAAAAAAAATAAATTCCCCTTTTTTTGTTAAAAAAAAGAATAAAAATTAACCCCCAAAATTTAAAACTATTTTGATCCAAATAAATATGTGGGGCTCTTTAACCTAAAATTTTTTTTTTGTTTGGGGTAAATAATTTACCGGAAAAAATTTGGGGTTTATCGACGAATGAAGAAAAATTTAATTGGGCCCGGGAGGACCGTTGTATTCCCAAAAAAGATTTTTTAAAAACAGACATTTGTTCCCTCATTTTTTCTCATGGTATGCAACATGTACCCGGGTTAATGTTGAAAATTTTCTAGTAAAACCCCTTTCCAAAACCCAAAGTAAAGGAACCAAGACTTTAAGATTTGGCCGAACCCCGCGCAGATTTTTCCTTTTTCCGACCCCATTTAAAGTCGTCGCCGAAGTGTGGGCCAAATGCCAATGAATTATAAATTTGGGTTATTTCGATTTTTTAAATTTCTTTTGAAAATCGTCTCCGGAGATATATTATCGAAAAAATTATCAATCAAGGGCGGATTTAAAATTCTTATTGAATATATTTGCAATCGTTTAAAATAATAAAATTGATTATAGTTTTAAAAATTTAACTAATTCATTTATAGTACTTTAATTAAATTCTTTTTAAATATTGATAACTTAAATGAAAATTTTTAAATAAAAAAATTTTGGTTTTTTTTGTTTAAATTTATTAACAATTAAAAATTATGGAAAATGCAGTGCAATAATTTCTGAAGGATGCAAAAAGGGAACATTTCAATAAATTGAAATTTTTGGGAAATTAAAAAAGTATGGGAAAAAAGAAAATTTTATTTTTCAAAAATATTTTACAGAAGAGGATCCTATTTTATTTAAGATTTCTTTTTTAAAGATTTTTAAGGTTTGACAAAATTTTTTTAAAATTAAAATTAAATTTTGGGAAAAAATTTGGGGCAGGAGGGAAATTTAGGATTCTTAAAGGGTTAGCAAAACAGTGTTTTTCATAGGTCTGCTTATCTGGAAAAAAGGGGGGTAATTTGGTGACGTTAAAAAATTTTTGGTTTTCTCCTTTTCGAAAATAAAAAAAAAATTAAAAAAATACTTCAAAAATATAAAAACCCCTTTCGTTGGGTTAAAACCTTTCATAAATTATGGTTTTAAATTTATTATGGGGTGTGTGTATTTTTGTGTGTTTTTTGTGTGTGTGTGTGTTTTCCCAATGTTCAGCAAGGAAATTTGGGGTTTCCCTTTTTAAACATTAAGATATTAAATGTTTTTAAGGGTCATTGTGTTTTTATTCTCAAAAAATCCTTTAAAGACAAATTTTCAATATGATTTTTAATTTTTGGGGGGAATCCCCAAAAAGCAATCCCCTAATTTTGATTGAAGAGGTAATTTGATCCCAAAAAAAGATCAAAAATTAAACTTCTTTGTTAAATATTTTAAAAAAAATGTCTGGTAGAAAACCCTTTGGGCAAATTTGTTTTAATACTTTTTTTTATTTGTATTTTAAACAAAAATATTTATTACAAAAAATGTCCACCCCTATAATTTTTTTTAATTCATCGAAAATTGATATAAGTATTTACAACTGAAAGCTGCTATCTGAGACGTTTTGAAAAGGCCCCCAAAAAGTATTTTTTAAATTAAATTTTTAAAAAAAAACTAGGCTAATTAAGCTTAACAAATTTTTGTTTTTTATTAAAATTACAATAATAAAAAACGAAATGTAGAATGGAGCTTTAAAAAATGTTGTCCAGTGTTATTTTTTAAAAACCCCCTTTTTTAAAGGTTTTAAAAAAGTTTTTCTGGGGAAAAATTATTTATTTATGTAATTAAAAGTTTTACAAAAATTTATGTAAAAATGTTTGGGTTTATTTTATTTATATTTTAAATATTTTCCATAATAACCCCTCAAATTTTGAATGTTTTGGGTGAATAGTCCGCCTCCCTTTAAAAGAAGTAAAGGATTTTAGCCGATCCCAAAGGGGGGGGGTTGGAAATTTTTTGGGAAAGTTTTGGGCCCCACACGCCCATTTTTGCAAGGGGTAAAAGAACAATGAATAAATAAAATTTTAAATTTTAAAATAATACAAAATAAATTATTCAGCATTTAGAGGTTTTAGATGTACTGTACAACTACCATCATTTTTATTAAAATTTTAACTTCCCGAAAAAAAGACAAACCATAAAGGGCCCCTTTGATTGATTAAGTTATAATTTACAAAAAGTATTATGAAATATCATTTTTGTTGTGAAAAAATGTAGGGGGGAAATTTGGGGGGAGGGGACAGAGAGAGAAAGGGGAAGAGAGAGAGAGAGAGAGAAAAAGAGGCGAAGGCGAGGGAAGGAGAGCGAAGAGCGGGGATTGATAGAATTTTAAAATTTTAATTTTAAAAACATTTAAATTTCAGTTTTTAAAAATACGTTAGAACCCGTTTTTTTACAGAACGGGAATTTCCCTTTTGTGTTATCATACTTTTTTTTCTAAAAAAAGTATAATGGACACCAATTTAAATTAATTTAAGCTTTTTACCGAAAAGAATTAATTATATGTTATCTTAATGGGAAAAATTCCCTTGGGAAAAAATCGGAGTTTTATCATTAAAAATCTATCATAAAACATCGTTGGTGTTTTTTTATCATGTATAATTTTGTCGCAATCGATTCCGGAAAAAGTTTCATCCCCAATAAGCTTCATTATAAGGGGGGTTTGGGCCTAATGGAAGGTTTTTAAATTTGGGGTGTAGTGAAACATCAAACGAAATTTTTACAAAAATTTGTTGCTTTTGTCATGGTTTAAAATCAACTTATGGAATGAAGGAGGGTAAATCCCCTGCCCCCACCCGTTTAAAATTTTAAAAGAAAAAAATTAGAAAAAACAATTTCCCGGGACTATATCAAAAACCCCGATAAAATATAAATTGTTTAAAAACATTTATTTTAATATTAAATTTGTTTTTCTTCCCTTGTACTGCATGCCACTAATGAATGTTGTAATTAAAAATTTGGGGGGGAGGGCCCTCCCTTTGATACGCCCGGCTTGTCTTTAGCTTGTATTTCTCCTGGGTTTTCTCCCCCTTTGGGGATTGGTTTAGTCCTTCATTTTTTAGTCGATGAAAGGCTATTGTGAAGTTGTGGTGTTTTAAAAGCTGGGGCACGAAGACCTGTGTCGACAGCGAATCTGTGTCAAAACCCTCGTTTTAAGAAATAGAAAGTCCTAAATTTCAACCCCGGGGAAAATTTTAAACCATTTAATTTAAATAGAATGTCTGCATTTCCAAACATGTAACATTTTTCAGGGGAAATCTAGAAAAAAGGGTCAAAAAAAAGTTGAAAACCATGATAAAACCCCTGACACAATATAAATTTTTGCTCTTTTCCCTTTTAATATTTCGATAAGGGTTTAGGGGAGTATTTGTTGCTGCTGCATCTTCTGATCTAAAATTTGGGGTTACAGTGGGCAAATTTAAAACAACAGAAAAGACCTTTTCAAAAAATTTTTCTGACATTAAATTTTAAAATGGGTACACAAGTTTAAATTTAAAAGGGAAAAATCAGCTCAAATTTTGTATGCAATTTGAAAAAAATCAACGACAAAAGGAAAACATTGATTTTAAAAAAGAATTAAATGCATTTTTAAATTTATGGGCGGGGAATCTTTTAAGAGTGTCCTGTTGCCTGTAAAATTTCCCGTACCCCAAAAAAAGTTTTTTTCCTAAACTGCAAGGGCAAACCCATCTCAATTTGGGTTTTCCACTTAAAATGAATGCTGGGAAAATCCTTGTTTTTTCATCTGGGCACAAAACTTTTATCTTCCATGTTTTAGGGGTTTTAAAAAAGGGGGGAAAATAAAACCCAAAAGATCTTTCTTCCTTTCTTTCATAGTATTTAAATTTTTTCTTTTTAAAATTTTTTAAGTTAAATAAAAAAAAAAAATATAACATCGTAAAAAGGGATAATTTTTACAAACCACCCAAAAAAAATGTAGGAAAAATGATTTAATAAAAAGAAAAAAATGATGTTTTTGGTTTTCATTACCTGAAACTTAATTTTTGGGTCTTATTTTGGTGTTTTTTTGGATGAAAAAACTTTTAAAAATTTTACGGGGTTTTTCAATTTATACTTGCTTTTTTTTTTTCATGGCCTTTGGGTCTACATTCTTTACAAAAAGAAATGATTCATTGCCTTTGGGTTTCTTTAAAACCCAAAGGTTAAAATTTAAAAAAAAAGCTGGAACGGGAGAGAAAAGGTAAATCAGGGGGAAAAGGTCGGAACACTAGATCTGCGGGGTTTCAGGGGCCCGTCCAGGCAGGGTGGCGGGTTTGGGAAACCGCTGGGCTGCAACGGGGAAAAACCCTTTGCCAAAAAGCGGCAGGTGACCGGGGGGTGGCCGGGGGCCCTGCCCCACCTGCCAGGGGCTCGCCCCCCGCCTCCCCCTTTACCGCCACGCCCCCTCGCCCCCGCCTGCCTGCCCCCCCTTGCCTCCCCCTGCCCCCTGCCCCGGCCTCGCACCCCCCGCCCCCTCGCCCCGCCCTCGCCGCCTGCCCCCTCGCACCGCCCCCCCACCTGCCCTCCCCGCCTCCCCCCCTGCCTCCCCCCTGCCCTCCCTTTAAACCCCTCTTTTTCCCCGCCCCCCACCTGCCTCGCACCCGCCCCCCCCTGCCCCCGCCCTGCCCCCCCCCTGCCCTGCCTGCCTCCCTGCCCCCACCCGCCCCCCTTTTCCCCGGGACCCCCCCTCCTTTCCCCCCCCCCCCCGCCCCTGCCTGCCCCCACCCTCGCCCCCGCCCTCCCCCCCCTCGCCCTGCCCCCCTTCCTCGCCCCGCCCTGCCCTTTTCCCTCGCCCCGCCCCACCCGTCCCCCCTGCCTCGCCCCCGCCCCCCCCCCTGCCTTTTTCCCCCTCCTCCCCCTGCCCCCCCTGCCTCGCCCTCCTCGCCCCTGCCCTCCCCCACCTCCCCGCCCTCACCCCCGCACCTGCCCTGCCCCGCCCCCAAACCCCCGCCTGCCTCGCACCTGCCCCCCCTTGCCTCGCCCCACCCCCGCCCCTCCCCTGCCTCCCCCACCCCCCTTTCTCGCCCCTCCCCCCCCCGCCTGCCCCGCCTGCACCTGGTCTCGCACCTGCCCCCCACCCGCCCCGCCCTTGCACCCGCCCTCCCCTGCCTGCCCTGCCCCCCGCCCCGCCTCCTCCTTTCCCCCGCCCCCGCCTCCCCCTGCCCCCGCCCCTCCCCCCCCTGCCACCCCCCAAATGCCCCTTTGGGGGTTGACCCCCTTCCCTTTCCCCCACCCCTTTCCCCCCTGCCTGCCCACCCCCCGGGGCCCCCAGCCCCCGCCCCGTGCCTGCCCCACCCCCTACCCGCCCTTTCCCCCACCCCCCCCACCCCCAACCTTTACCCCCCCCCATCCCCCCCTAACGCCCCCGTCCGGCCCCCGCCCCCTCCCCATTCCCCCCAAACCCCCCCTGCCCCCCCCGTGCACCCCCATCACTGCCTCTGCCCCGCCTGTCCGTCCCCCTAAACCTTCCAGCCCCCACCCCCGGGGAGAAAAAAGTGGGTCCGGAAACGCGAACGATGCGGGCGGGCGGGGGGTCGCGACCCCCCCGCACCTGCGGCGACGATAAACGCCAACGGGAACCCCGGCCCCGCCCGGCCCGGCCCCCCCTCCGGGCGCGGGGCGCCTCGTGCCGGGGGCGCGGCGGCGCCCCCGTGGGATGCCCGCAGATGGCGCGGGCGCGGTGGGGTAAAACCCGTCGCCGGGCAAAAGGGGTGCCCTGCGCCCCCCCGCGCTGACCCGCTGGCCTGTTTCCCTCCCACCCCGGTTTAAAAGGGGCGTGGGCCCCTCTCACCGGCCCCTCTGGGCTCAAACCCCCTCCATCTGCCCCGCCGTCAATCCCCGGGGGCCCAAACGTCCTTTTAACGCCGTACTGCTTTTATCTGCGAACCCACTGGCCACTGGGCTTGGACCCCCCCTCCGACCAGGGGCCGTCCCCCGGGCCCTTTTTTCCTTCGATATCGTGACGCATCCGCTACTTTTCCCCCTTTCCCCCGGGCCCCCCCCCATCGTTTCCCCCTCCACCCCCCTGGGTTTGCCCCCTTTCCCCAAACCCCTACTACTACCATTTTACCACCCTTTATAACCCCAACCCCCCCCCCCCCCTTCCCCCCTCTAACACCGCCCCGCCCCCTTTTTCCAACTCCCTTTGACCCCCCCACCCAACGACCTGTCCCACCTGGGGCCCCTGCCCGCCTCTGTCCTTGCTCCCGCACGCCCTGCCCCGGCCCCCCGACAGGGCGTCCCAACCGTCAACCTTTTCCTCCACTTAACACCCCCCACCCCAGCCTTCGCCCCTGCCTCTGCCCCGCTATAACCCACTCGCTTTCAGCCCTGTCCAGGTCATCACACCTTCTACGATTGCCATATCTACAGGTTTTATCTTTACCCTTATCCCTAGCATCTGCAATTACTGTCGCCGTTGTTTCCATCCTACAGCCTCCACTTCCGTCACCCGGTAGCTTCCCCTTTACCTCCCCTGCACTTGCTCTCCCTCTTCCTCCCTGTTCTTGGTGTCACCATTACAGCTCCCGCCACCACCATCTCTACTTTTATCACCACCACTGCCAGTGACATCACTGCTTCTGCGACTGCCATATCTACAGTTTTTATCCCTACCTTCCCGTTAGCTTCTGCAATCACCATTGTTACCATCCTTCAGTCTCCACCTCCATCATCCTGCCCCGGACCTACCCCTTCTCCTCGCCTGTACCTGCAACCCCCTCTCCCCAGTCCGCGCCGTCACCATCACTACCATTATCACCACCACCGCCGTCACCGTGGCTTTTGTTCGCGAGATACCGCAGGTGGAATCTCTGCGAGCGAATACGGCACGCGTCGGATTCAGCGGCTGCAACGCCGTATTTTCGCCGCTCCGGGTCGGCCGATCCGGAGGTGTGGTGCACGCTGATAGGGGGAAATGTGGGCCTTTGTGCGACCTGGGTGTCTGCGGACCGCTGTTGGTTGATATTTGCTGGGGAGTTACGAAACACGTGTTCAGATTTTTCGGCGAATGCTGGAGCTTGGTCGCTGTCAAGTTCATCACGTTCTCCGTGCCTGAAAGGATTATTTGTCTCTTTCCGGTGAGAACCTATCTGTAACAGCCACATGGTGCAGTGCGGCTTTAATGTTAGCATAGAGAGAATAAAAACACATGATTTTTCTTCAGATGAGTTGACATCTATTGTGAAGAAATTTAAGTTTCATCAATTCGTGGTGAAGTATTTTGGTGGGTTTATTGTCTTTTAATTTACCACCTACTACATAGCTTTTTGGTAAATACCAGAAATGTTATTGATTTGCAGATTTCATCCTTCTCCTTGTTTCGCCATTACGTGATTCTTCATCATTGCTTAATATCAATTTTTTGAAAATCCAGTTGTTTTAATGAAACTAGCTTTTGTGCTGTACGGTTAAGTGCTTCAGTCTCTATGTGTATAATATCATAGATTTATATAGTCAGATTTATATAATTTAGATCCTGTTTTTTTTCAAAAAAGAAAGAAAACAGCAAATTAAAAAAAAAATTAACTATTTGTAGAAAATTGATAGAATTTTAGTAATTTTATCGAAAATTGTAAATCATTTCATTCAAATGTTCATATTTCTGAATCGTTTGAATAAAAAAAAGCCTTTTAATCTTCAGTGATAATTGTTTTTGAAAGAGTTCAACGTTCCACAGTCTATAAAACGCAGAAGCGCTTGCTTAGCTGCGCATAGAATTTTAACCAGATTGATAGATGTCAATCAAAGCAATAATGTCGCGATCCCTTGATCTGAAACGAATCTTTTTTTGAGTCCTTTGAATATTTTATTAAAAATTTTCTCAAAAAAGGTTTTTAAATTTATTCTGTAAATACGAATTTTCCTCGTGTAGAGCGAAGTACGCTTATAAAATAGTGTCGACTTGATTGTGATTTTTACCTGAATATTCCAAAATTGCAAGACATTTTTCGATGCCTTCATTCAACCAAATTATTGAATATTGATTTTTGATTTAATATTTATTTCTTTTAATTTTGGTTTATTTTCGTAAAATATCGCATGTGAAGAATGTGGTGTAAATAATATAATGTAGTAATGTAGTTTTTCGTTAAAGTAAAATGTTCTACGAAATTAAGTACAGTATACGATTTATTTTCAACGCAATCGTAATGATAAAACAATTCGTTAACAGGATTTTTTTCTGAACAAAAACAATCCATCCAATTTTGTATTTACATTTGTGCTAGAGTAATACAAATTTTGCTTAATAATGTGGCAAAATCGATTATCGTTAAAATCTCGGAAATGTCAAAAAGTCCAATAGTTAATTTTCTCCGAAACTGTTCAATATTCGTTCCTAATGCAATATTTTTACTGTATTTAATTGTTATTCATTTTATATACATTTGAAAAATTAATAGATTTTGTGAAATTTTTATTGATAATGAATTAGAATCACGTTACGAACATTACATTACATTATAAGGATTTCAAAATTTTTTTAAATAATATATATGTTGTATTTTACTTTCTTGAAAATTGTTGTAAAGAATAGAGCACAGTACAAATCAAATGCAAGAAAGAAATAATGTGCATTAAAACTTTTGAAGTTTGAATAAATGAAAGTATTTTTTCAAATCCCTGGCGTTTTTAAGCCAGAAGTTCAAGTGTTGTATGGTGTGTTAATATGTAACTTTCCCTAATAGTTAATAATAATACAAAAAAGTTTGCATGACCAGTTTTATATTAAAATTAAAACTTTTAATAACAATATATGTTTCTTTATCGACTAACTTGTATCAAGAGAAACATTTTTAGCAGATGATTCTAAATTTGATTAATCTCTCCTTGTGGCGCTCCAGAATGTAGAGCTTGCTCGAGTTAAATGAAGGGGTAGCGCATAAATATGCTCGGCATGTGGAGCTACCATAAATCAGAGATTTATTCAAGACATTCTGTACACTTGCTTGTCCCGGTGTACCATGAATGCCAACTAAATGAGATGCAGACTCTATGAAGTTTGCTGTAACGTAACTTGCATATATTACCCTTATTCATGGCAGTCACGACGTCTTTGGGAATTTATAATCATCATCATTTATCAAAGTTTCCTCTTCATGAACGTTGAAAACCTCCTGTTGAGAGGATTTCGAAAATTCTTAGATTGGAGCGCAGATGTGTAGTTAGGAACTCTGAAATTACTTTCCATATCTGGATATCAGATCTTCATGTATATTACAATTCTGTTTTTAAATTTGATAAAAATATATGCCAGAATCGTCTTTTAAGTTATAAAGTAATCATTAAGGAACTGCTTAAAAAGTGGACCCTTCAGACATCCATATTTTATAGACGTTCCTCATCAACGCCTAATGAAAGCTTCCGTTAGTGATTAGAAACTGACAATGCCTCCTTTGTAAAAGATTATTGTGGGTCAATGGCCATTAAGGGTGCACATACATACATGAATACTGATCTTAGAATGAATTACATGTACAAAATACGTTTTCGCATTTTGTTAAATATTCAACAAAAAAGTTTATATGGTATTTAATAAATTACCATGGATGCCAACTAAATGAGATGCAGACTCTATGAAGTTTGCTGTAACGTAACTTAAATTATTCGGATCTTTCACTTTTCACTTTGATAAATTGAGTTTTCGTGTTTCCGGGCACAGCAACTGCTTTGGTCATTAGTCCCGTTAGTGTAGTGCTTGTTTTTTTCTCGGGAGATGGCGGTGATCTTCCCCCGCTGGATGGCGAGATCCGGCGCCGACCTACCGTCAGCTAGTGGGGTTTCTCCCTAACCAGGAGTCTCCCACCAACGGGGCACCACCCCAGCCGAGACAAGCTGTAAGCTCCCGACCGGTCTCCCGGAATATGTTGTGGTGTAGTGTATGCTAGTGTAAGTGTGTAAGAGGAGAGGAGAGGACAAGGAAGACGAAGGACAGATGGCGCGCGGTCCGTGGCCCTTTTCGTAGGGTACTGCTCTGGCATTCGCCTAGTGTTGAACAGAGAAACCACGGGAAACTACCGATCAGAGCAACCGGCCGCTAGAATGCTCCTCCAGACACCGACTGAATTCGACCTAGCTGAAAAGATAGTGTCGAAAATCCTGCCGCCGTCAGGACTAAACCTAGGACCTCCCGGTCAGAGGCGCTGCAATTACATCAGTTGAAGCACTGAGCTACCGCTCCCGGTTTTTCACTTAGAGAATACACTAGTTTTCCTGTGATTCTTGTTTTTCAACAAAACAAGCATGAGGTAAAAATTTTTACTTGTGGTGAATACTAGAGCAAGTTTGGTATTTATCCAAACTTCTGTTTCCATATTTGTGCTCCCGTGCCTTCCTGTTTCTCCGCTCCGCGGAGAAAGACGCCAACACGTCTGAAAGCGCGAAATTTAGGGGCCGCGTTTTCGCGCCAGCAGTGTCGTGACGTACGGCCTTGTACACGCAATTACATTTTACTGCCTACTGGGTCAGAGATTGAGTGTCTCAATTTATTCGGGCGAAACCTTTTGCCAAAAATATCGCCGCCGTAGCGCCGCGGCCATTTTTCAACCGACTCCTCTCTCTCATCTCGCGCGCGCAAAATGCAGCCAACAGATCGCTGTTAACTTTTATTGCGTCGGCAGTTAATTACGGAGGCTCAGCGGACGCCTTCCGCGCCTTCCGGCCGGGCCGCTGGCATTGATCTGCTGCGCAATTTGCTGCCGCTTGGCGTGACGACCGCTCCTGGCCCGAGAGCGCGCCACCTCCCGCCTTTTACTTACGGCGCCTTTAAGGACCGCTGTCGGATTTGATGAGGATTCATTGACCAATATTTCCGAGCACTACAACTGCTATGGTCATTAACCCAGATAGTGTAATGAATGATTGTTCGGCCACCTCCCGCCTTTTACTTATGGCGCCTTTGAATACCGCTGTCGAATTTGATAAGGGTTCATTGACTGATATTTCCGAGCACGACAACTGCTATGGTCATTAGCCCAGTTAGTGTGAATGATTTTTCGGGATCAGGGAGGCGGAAGTAAATAAACATAGCGCGGAAAGAAACGGACAGAAGATTGTGATATAAGGGCATGTAGGGTAAGGGTGTAGTAAGGGTGGTAAACTAGTAATGAGGTATGACGTAGAAGGAAACTGGAGATTGTTTTGGTAAAAAAGAGACAAGAAGGTATGAAAGTTATGGAGGGTTGAACCTCGTAATATTAGAGGAGGATAGCTTTAGACCGCGTACCGTGTACCGAGTAGATATAATTGTAAATGATAGATGCGGTACTTGGTGGAATTTTGCGGGAAATAATTGCGCAGTGAGGACTTATATTTTGTGTGCGTAATTCTATTTGGAACTTTAAATAATTTTGGCACAGAGAGTCGTAAGTGAAACAATTAATGAGTTGAGGAAGACATTGACTCGGCAGCGGACCGAGAAGAAGATACAAGAGAGAAGATTGGTCGCAGCAGTGGTCTCATGGCCTCATCGCCTTCGTGGCCTCATCGTACAAGAGCGCATGGACATATAAATAGTAAGAATAATAGCGATATTTACAATTTTTACTGCTGGTCATGACCAAGGTGACATTTTATGTTACAAAGAATTAATTGATGAATAAACTTACAACGTTCTCATTTTGAAGAAGAAAAGCTGATTATCATTTCTTTAGCATCTTGTGCAATCCATAGTTTAATAATTTCTTTCCAGAAACAAATTTCAGATTCCTCGCTTCTTCCGAATGGAGAGCGGATCGAATGATCATTTGCTAGGAAGAAAGTAAGTACCGGCGACGATTATTTTCGTAAGAACCCAACCGGCAGAGCTGGTAGAATAATTATTTCCCTTTAGATGTGTTTGCAGGAAATTTACAATCGCAACCCTTTTTCTGGCGCCAAAAAATGATATAAATTCGGAAACCGGTTGCAGAAATAATTTAACAGAAACGGAGAGCGTTTCAGTACAGACAGCCGAGGGCGCAAGCAATCGTGAGATACTTTTCTATATAAAACTTCCTTTAAATTGCATTCCAATTTTTTATTGATTTTTTATGAAATTAATGTTTTTTTTACTTCAAAACAACAAAGGTTCATCACGCATTTTAAATTTTCAAGATGTTATTTATTTTCTGTTGTTTTTCAACAAAATTTATGGTTTTGTACTTATAGAAGATTTAAAGCTATTTCATCAGGTTTTTTCCCAGATATTTGCTGTTATATTCATCAATGCATAACAACAACGCATCTCCTTGTGCTATCACCAGAAATTGAAAAATAAAACAAGAAAATGTATTTTTGTATGATTAAATAGTTGCTGTCGAAACTACTTAACTATTCATAGAATCACTTAAACACAAGAATTAAAGTTTACTCCTTCCTTTATTCAAATGCATTAAAAGATAAAAAGTAAAATAAAAAGATTCGTAGGCAAAAGACCGTATGTTCACGTGCTAACTTTGGTAGCTGAATAGCTGAGATCACCAATTCGCATCTGAATGTGAATGCTCGTATCAGTGTTTGATCCTCTGATCAAGCAACATCCGCCGTGAACCTTCTATCTCCATTCTTAAGCCTCGCAATGAGCTCATTTCCTATCCAAATAAGGCCCATTCTCTCTTGTGCAAATGTGCTTTTGGGAGGTACTGTCGGTCTTGTAAAAGGCGTGTAATCAATAGCGATGTTTGTGTAAATATATACATAATCGCGGTTCTAGTTCAAGGTCCACACATTTGTAGAATAACTTCGTACTGTGCAAGTTTACGCACATAGAGACTACTCAGGTTTCTCTTTAATCTTTCCTACTCGCGTATCCTTTCTGACAAGTAATTACCCTGGCACGGAATGGAAAACAACGGAATGTGTATTCACTAACAAACAAAAGCATTAAATGCTACAAATTAGTGATATGTATTAAGGAAATAATAATTGCATAAAATAATATTTTATATTCAATTTCAAAATCTATATGAAATTTATGATGTGAAATGAAGTGTATATCTCTAATAAAGGATGTAATAATAATAATAATAATAATAATAATAATTATAATAATAATAATGTACGGTTATAAATATATGATTTAAAACCTAGTTTATTTTTTAGGTAAAATGTTAACATTGTACATTGTACAAATTTACATTGTAACGTTTAGGAGATATTTTACATTTTAATGTAAATGTAAAGTTAAAGACAATATGAATGAGTGATAATAAAAATACAATAATATTTTAAAGAATATATTTATGCATATTTCATCCCATCATATGTATGAATTGAACTCTACATCGGATATATTGAAAATAAATAATTTTTATATATTTTCATTATTCCTCGCGCTGAAAAGGTTAAAACATGAATTCAAACAATAAAGAAACTCTAAAGATAGGTTACTGGGTACGAAAATGCAATGTGATCTAAACATTGTCATCAGGAAGCAGAAGAATTCTGTAGGCATACTCCCTATGCCAGCGAGAGTAATTAAACATTAAGTTCTGCCACCAACCTCGAATCTCATAAATTACAAATTGCTTCAGGACCGCTTGTTAATCTTCTTCCAAACGTACAATTCGTCTGCCGGCATCTGAATGTGACGAGTAAATTAAGATTTGTATTTGTTTTAGAAAAATGTTAAGAGGGTACGTCTTCAGTTCAGTTTATCCAGTATCAGAAGTAATCTTTCTACATTGAAATAATTATAATAACAATAATAAATAATAATAATAATAGTAATGACGTTCGCCCGAAAACGAGCAGTTTACATCATTGGACATCATGATTTACAGCAGTGACATTTTTTTTAATACTTATAACTTACTTAGAAATTTTATATAGTGTCTAGATAATAAATTAAATCATAATATTGGAAACGTTACGCAATGGAAAAAATCATAAAGTGTGGTGGATTATGTGAAAAAAATGTCTCGAAAAATAGAGGTTGTGACCATAATCATGCTTGACTGGTGACTCTGAGTACGCTAATAATTTGACGCAACGCAGTCATCACAAATTTCATCAGTCATCAAATTCAATTTATTTCGCAATAGGCAATTTTCAAGTTATATTGCGGTGCTGAAGCTATTGGTGCCGCGTCATGAGATTATACCCATCTGTTGCATTCAGATCGCATCCTCGCACCTAGCAATGAAAACATCGCTGGGAATACAGGCTGGCATTATGGTGAAAGAGCAATATATTCATTGATTTGCTGAGGGAGGGGCAAATGTTCACATATTGGACCAACTATTGGCTAAAGTGTGGAATACAAAACAAGCGGCTTAATTCATTTGACAGCTTTAAATCATTATTTGAAGGCAATCAACTTCTTAATCTGGAAGATCCTAGGTTCAAGATTCTACAGTTGCAAGTTTTCTTGACGACCCTGCTGAACCATCTGTAGTCTGCTGGCTTTCCACACCAGGGAACGAGGTTTCAATCCCGGGCGTTCAATGTGAAATGTTCTATGAGAATTCTAGTGGCTGGCTACTCTGTTCGGTAGTTTTCCGTGTTTTTTCCGATCAACAGCAGGCGAATGTCGGAGCAGTAACCCAAACAAACAAACCACGGACCGCGTTCGATCTTTCCTTCCGCTTCCTTGTCCTATCCTCTCCCCTTACACACTCACACACTAACATGCACTACACTACCACATTTTCCGGGAGACCGGTCGGGAGCTTAGAGCTTGTCCCGGCAGGGGCGGTGCCTCGCTGGTGGGAGATAGTAGAGGAAAACTCAGATAGGCGATGGTAGGTCGGCGCCGGATCTCGCCATCCAGTGGAGGAAGATCACCGCCACCTCCCGATGAAAAAAGGATGCACTAGACTTCCGGGAATAATGACCTCATTGGTAGACGTGCATCCATTTCGAGGTGCCATAAAGCTTATGCATTGGTATCATAATAAAATAGCAGGTTTTTAACACCATCTAAGTACCTGGTTGGGATGACGCTGTTGCCTGGATGAAAATGTTGATACCTCTTTGCCCTGATCAGTCATTTCCACCAGTCGTTTCATTCCATCACTTCGAATTCAGCAAGAATACGTTATTGCGGATAGTCCGCGTAAAATCCTACTTTTCTCGTTTTATGCCTAATATTTTGAACTTGGTAGTGAGATTTTGGTCCATCCGGCATGGTATAGAAATACACCATCAGTTCTGAGATCAGGTTAATTTCATTAAATTGTTAAAATATTGATACCTTCTTTTAATCATTCTTTTATTAATACTTCTTATCGGAATTGTCCAGAGGCTGAAACTGAAATGTAAATGACGGCGTTGATGCATTATCAAGCATATTACATTTTATATCAATAGACAAATATTTGGGAATATTTACGAGAGAGGGATGCTGGTGTCTGAAATGCGCGCTTGAAGCAGCATAAACTGTTCCTTGGATTCGTAATGACCCATTCGTCATGTCACTCCCTCTGTCACTATGGCAGCTTGCCATAATTAGTCACACTATAATTACACATGCAGATAAACCTGCCAACTTGGAACTCTGGAACTGAATATCGATTAGACTTGCTTTTGAAATAAACGGTGAAGGCTTGAGTAATGTGCGATGAATGGCATGCTCATGTCATATGATTACACAATACAATATCACTTAATATTAAAATTAAGGAAGTATGAATCAAGACATCATATTATTTGAAGAAAAATTAATATTTTAAATATAATGATATAACAATTCCTATAATAGGAATGGGTCCTATTTTGCTCTATTAAATAGAGATTTATACGTTATAGATTTATAAATTATTACGTTTTCGTCGAATATGCGAAAAGAGTTATGCCTAATATTATTTTTGCAATACGTTTCTTGTGTAGTATTTGCCTTTGTATTTTTGTAGATGAAAACATGTTATATTATCTATATATTTTACTTCACTTTTATTTAAAAGTTTAAAATAAGGTTTAAAAAATTTTCAGTGTCAGCGATAAACATGAAAATCGTTCATTCATATAAGTTCATTTAAATTTGAATATATAATATAATATGGTGAACTTTCGTAGTAAAAAGAGTGGTCATTTTACCAGATGCGCCAATAATGGAAATAAATCAGTTTAGAACTAAAAATTTGGAACATTTATTTGCAGCCAATCCAACAGTTAGTAACAGAGTAATTATCTCAGCAATCTTTTAAAGAAGTCACATTTTATCTTACATTTATTTACCTAATTAATTATAGCAAACATTATATCATACAAATATAAAGCCAACACACTAAATCTAAATATAATCAGCGCAGTACTTAATGTGTACTGGTCAGAGCACTGACCCTTTCACATCTGTGTTTCAAATCTCAGCGAATCGACAAAGAGACTTCACGTAAGGTTTTCCTGACTTTCTGTCGTTTCAGTCACTAACGTCACTATCTATCTAGGTTGAATTAAACTATGTCATTTAAAATAGTGCATGTCCTCATTCAATGTACAAAACAGACAAACTGCCCTGAGAAAGAAATCTTAGGTTCTAAGATTGGAGGTGTAGGACAGATTTGAAATTAAATTTGAACTGCAATATTCAAACTTGCAGAGATTTTAATGCATTTTGGAACTATAGAATATTTATAATTACTCTTTCTACAACTCGAGCAATAAACGGTAGCCGTTTCTAGATAATTTTGAAAATTTTACAGAAGCATCGTGAAATGCCTCCACGAATTAAATTATAATAATGATCTCCGGAACCACAAATACATCTTACTTCTAAGGTATTTACAAATATTTGACCCAAAATCTTCTAATCTGACAGAGTTATTCGTGATGTGTCAATCTGAACGAACTCAAGTCTTTGGGAGCATAACACATATATTTTATTTTTGAAGAGTATTTGCATGAAATATTAAAAAAAGTTCAAAAATAGCTCCAAGTTTTTTATTAAATTTTGTCTTTGGATAGAGTAAAGAACGCTTGAGAGAATGGTGAAGGTTTCATATTCGTTGAAATTCTTGATTTTTTGAATAATTGCAAAAGGTGAGGTTTTTTGCGCGCGTCTTTCTGCAACTATAATATTGAGATTTTTTAATGTAACCCGTTCTTTAAAGCAAATTTGTTTTTTGAAAATATGATTAATTTTTGTGTACTCTTGGACGAAATATAGGAAATTTTAATTTTTTAAACATTTATTCTCAAAAACCGCTACTATTTTTTTCTTTAAATTTTCTCGTCAGATGTCTCAAGGGTAAAAATAATACACTAATTTCATTTTTGGTAAACTTTCTGTATTTTCGAAAATTGCAAAAAGTTAACCTTACAAAACCACAAAATTTAAGATAGAGATTAATTTCATTTTTGGTCAATTGACCGGTTGGCTTTTAAATGTTTGTGACGATGTCTAGGAATTGAGATGTGCCCTATCACTATTTTAAATATTATAGATGATTTTGAAGTACATTGTAGCCCTAACAATTTGTTTTCTTTGCGTTTGGTCTTACTTGTGACTTTTGCTCGTTCAAAACAGTAGGAAAAACGTAAATCATGACATTTCATGGAAATTTTTAGTTTTATTGCAGTAAAAGTAAATTAAATTAGGTTTTAATAACAAAACATTTAATAAACATTTCAAACACAATTTTACAATAATTTGAATGAACTATAAGAAAATATACCGCCAAACTTGAAGGTGGTACAAATATGGCTAATCAGAAGAACAGGTCAAAGTTTGCAGGTAAGTGCATCTTAACTTTTACAACAGGTAAGTCGCTTCACGAATTTATATTTGGTTTTAGTTACAAAATATAATTAAAACTAGATTTCTACTTTTGTGTTATCGTACAGAGTAACAAAAATTTTACGAAAAAGTAGCAAGTTTTCAAATCATTGCGGAGCCTTTTACTTTTAGGTTCCTCACATTTCTTGCAAATAGTTTGTTCTCTTTGACATTTACCACACACGGTTTTTGCATTTGTTACATAACTTCTTTGTTTTGTTTTCATTATAGAGTGCGATTTGGCATGTTTTACAAACAGCAACATTTGAAGTTTGGACATCATTGGCATGCAACATGATCCTACTGTCTGCATAAAGTTTCGAGATTTCTTCACAACTTTCAGGATGAAAGATTTGCGTGAAATGTTTGAATCAAAGGCCAGCTTGTACAGGAATGAGCATTGATCATCGCTAAATCTAAAATATTATAAAATACATGAACGGGCCATCGCCGTGTGCCAGCTCGCACGCTGTATTCGCAAGTCATTTCGTCGACTGTATCGACTCCACATTTTGTCTTATTGTAAAACAGTACAGTTTCTGGTTTCTTTTTCAGTCACAATGTTGATTTGTACACCGTGATGCATACTACTAAGGATAAGGACGTTTTGTTAGATTTCGCTTGATAGCTTGTCAGAGTGATATCTTCGTGCTTGTACATAACAGAGCTAAAACGAACATCTTAGATTTCTTCAAGAATTCGTACTTCTTTCCTATTGCGATTGAGCGTACCGACCAGACTAGTTTTCTTTTCCTGAGGTCTTTGCAAGACTAACGGAGGTAAAGAAATTATTCATAGTCACATTTCTACCCTTGTATTGGAAAGGCTCTACAAGACGTTTTACAATATTTTCGCCAACCCTCTGTGCTAGGCCTGGTCTCGTTCTTGCTAGGTATGGAAAGGCATTGATGACGTATCTAATTTTAGCGTCGGTAGCAACCAAAATTTAATACCGAACTTATCCGGCTTATTCGCCATGTATTGTAAAAGGCACCTGCATTTTGTTGGGTAAAGCTGCTCATCAACGGTAATATTCTCGCCAGGTCTGTAGCATGCTAAACAATTTTCAACAAACTTATTCCAAAGTTCAGAAACTAAGCATAATTTATCGGTTGCTTTACGCGACTACGACTGTCTCTGTCATCGAAACGCAAAACCTCATGATTTCTTTGAACCGATCCTACTCATTGTCTCTGAAAAAATGGTGGACCCATTCTTTATCCCACAAATCACTTACAGAGGTTGACAAGCTCCACGTGCATACAGAATAGATAGAAAAGCGTTAGTGATAGTGTCCAGGACTCGTCAAGCAGCACTTGACGTGCCTCCTTTTCAATATAAAAATGCAGACATGGGCCTATATTCATGTTGCTTTGCGACGGTTTACAATAACAAAAAATGATAATAAATGTGAATGGCTATTGAGAATAAAATCAAATTTTGGGTTGAACATTACTCAACAAATTATTTATAAGGTTCAAAACTGATAAAAGAAAAACTAACGTCATGAATGTCAGTAACACACACAAATACTAAACTATACACCGGTCAATTGACCGGAAGCCGTCGTTTTAGGTAGACTCGCTTGTTTCTCCAGTACCACATAACTTTTTTTCCAAACAAATTTATAAGATTTCACTAGAGCTTAAAATAATAAAAGTCACGTAATATCAAACTCATACATATACTAGTTTCCTAAATACGGCAGTTCGAAACTCCTAACCGGTCAATTGACCGGTGACCGTCGTTCTAGTGTTAAAAGAAATCAAATGCATTTTATTTAAAGAAACGACTGGATTTCACGTAGTTTCTGATTTAAATTAATGCAAATTATAGAAAGAACATTTCCCTCAAATTGTGCTCTTTTTCTTTAAATTTTGAAATGTGTTAAACAAAGGACGCTTAAAAGAATTATGTAAATCTCATTTCTGTTGATCTCTAATCTTTAGAAAATTGTATGCTAGATATTTTGGGAGAATACACTTTAAGATCCGCCTGAGTTCAAAACTCACACCGTTTCTATAACATCGAGGCAAGGCTCACGGTGAGTTAATTTGAAGAATCTGATTTCAGTCTTGATGCAGAAAAATGTTTGCTAGTTGAAAGCACTTTTGCAGGGTATGTAGTAGGCGGTATGTAATACAGAAGCAGTTGGGAGATAATACGAGAAAGAATGTATGGTTGTTGCAGCACTACATTTAAAAAATTTGACAAGGTTCGAAGATTTTCCTGTAAAGTACCCAGATAATTCAAAGACGACATTTGAAAATCGCAGGGCTTTGAGTCGGGCCAGATCAGTCGGAGAACAATCATTTTGGAAAGAATCCTACCAATAGTTCAAGCCCTACCAATAGTTCAAGCCCTACCAATAGTTCAAGCCCTACCAATAGTTCAAGCCCTACCAATAGTTCAAGCCCTACAAATAGTTCAAGCCCTACCAATAGTTCAAGCTCGTAGATCATCGGAGAAAAAAATGTTAGTATCAAAACTTGTATTTAATTTTCCACAGCATTATATTAATTTCTCTATTCTACATGCATTATGTTCTCCTTGTATACGCACGTACACGGGCTCGAGACGTGTGCTTGCAGCCACCTGACTCTGAGTTTAGACGATATGTATTGCCCGATTTAAAGTGCATCTCCGACGTACACGTACACGAGAAGGCAAAAATCATAAATGCATTCATCCACTGATGGGTAAGTTTAATAGAAATTGTACATCGAAAGAAAATTAGAATGTTTACATTCAATTTATACATTAAACACTTGTAAGTCAATTTTACATGCTCTGTCAGCGTACTCTCCTCCAGCCTGCGAGGCCATCACTCTTTCCTCGCAGCCACCGGGCTTTGAGTTTAGACGATATGTATTGCCCGATTTAAAGTGCATCTCCGACGTACACGTACACGAGAAGGCAAAAATCATAAATGCATTCATCCACTGATGGGTAAGTTTAATAGAAATTGTACATCGAAAGAAAATTAGAATGTTTACATTCAATTTATACATTAAACACTTGTAAGTCAATTTTACATGCTCCTTAGCCTTCCTCCAGCCTGCGAGGCCATCGCCCTTCCTCGCAGCCACCGGGCTCTCAGTTTAGACGATATGTCTTCTTCTTCTTCTTCTTCTTCTTCTTCTTTTTTCTTCTTCTTCTTTTTCTTCTTCAGCATTAGAACTTTCGTTCCGTTGCGTCCTCATTATTGGTCCATCCATCTAGACGATATGAATTGTCCGATTTAAAGTGACTCCGCAAGATCAAAAGCTGGAAGGAGAGGGGACACCGTCATTCAATCGCGTGCTTCGTTACGATTTAAAATTTTGGTATTAAAAGCTTCCTATTAGATAACAATGCCCTTCCTCCTTTCAGCTTCTGACCTTGGAAAGTCACTACATTTTAATTGGATAATAACCATTTAAAAAGCTTCTTACGTGCCAAGCGAATGCGCCGACATACCATCGGAGAGGGGGGACGCATATTCATTGCCTGCAGGCAAAGTAAGAGCACGTGGTTTGGAAAGGAGAGAGACGGGATTTGGGCTCTGCGTAATTTTAGAAAAGTTTGTATTACTTTATTCGACGATAGGTGACTGATATATGCTTGTGTTCAGATTGGAGATATAGAAGTGGATTCATTGCTAATAGTCGTTGAGAAATTTATGACAGGTATTGCTTACAGCATGGAAAATGTCACGCTACATCATGGCTACTTTCCAACATAATAAAAGCTCAAAATCTTTGTAGATGAAATAAAAAACAAGTGGTTTTCCATTGAGACAAATTTCGCGCACATATTTGAATTGTGCTGAGTTTTGTTTCAAAATGATTCCTGAAACTGATGTGAAAATGATAATTACACATTAGGTGATTCTGCGAATAATTTTTGCTCTATTAAAACATCTATAATATATAGGCTAGGTCAATTGAATTAATATTAGATGGCCAAATTAAGCCTGAAATTGATGCCATTAAAATGAAGGAATACGAGAAGTGATGTTTTGGAGTGAAATGGATATTAAAGGAGTTAAGTAAAACAGAAATTTACGGACAGGAAATCCCTACAAAACATACACGTAATTTGAAAAATTTGAAAGAATTCTAAAGGCGAAGTCAAAGAATAATAACCCTTTCTTTGTGAAGTTCAGTCGAGAGCTTATTGTAAAATATTATTACTCTTAAAAAAGCAATATCATAATAAAATATAACCGGATTTGTATTAAGTTTTAAGAACGTAACCACGTATTAACCAATATTATTTGCTAATAAAACTGGCTTTGTGTATTAATCAGAATAAGTAATTCTCCGTTAAAGCGATGGTGACATATGAACTGAGCAGAAAGCCCAATCAATAAAATTAGCGCACCTAAATAAGTTATTTTCCAATTCTCTCGACTAGTCGAAAACTGAATTGATTGCTTTTATTAAGACAGTTTAAATAAATAGGAATGTAATATGTAAACTTGATAATATTTCATAGATTCCTTTCTAACTCACCAGATTTTCAGGTTTTTTTAACTAATAGTTTTTTTAAGTAAGAATAAATAACATTCAGTAGTAATCACTTATATTGCTAGTAGACATAACCTAAAATATTCCTCCCAAAGCAGAGAACCATCTTTTGTTCCAACATGTAATTAAAGTAAGTGTTACATTAATGTAGCCAGAGGTTTAAATAATTTTCAAGTAATAATTTGCAAAGAGTAATGTTGCAAAAGTTAGCAAATAAAATACACTTTCCGTACACTTAATAAGTATATGTACCCTAATTTTCTGATATTTTCTCTGCATAAATATAATTATTATTCCAGTTTTATTTAAACGTTAAAACACGTACAAATTATCAGCTACAAGTTTAAAACATTGACACCTTGTCTCATGTCATTGCTTTTGTTGTCGAATTGATGAATATTCTTTGATATTTGAATTGATTCCCTCCACTATTGTAATTTCAACGATAGTTATTGTTCATGTTCATGTACATAAAATCTGTTCTGTTCATAAAATGTTCCTTATTTCTAGCAAGTGATACCACACAACGTACTAATTTGAAATTGAATTCATATAAAGGACTGAAATTGGAAGAGAGATTTATAAATTATCTTTCGATGTTTTCTTAATGATGATTCTTAGAGCTGGAATAAATTACACCCCAGAACCCCTGACTTCGATATATTACTCGTATAAATTGATAAAGAAAATTTGGATTTAAACGATGAGTGAACAATCCCGGGAAGGTTTATTAATAAATAAACAAACACAGTTTCTGGTATCTCTCAAGACCAAAGAATTAATAATGATTTGATTTATTATTAATAGCTTTATTATCAAATACGTCACAAATGTAGATAGCTGTCAAAACCTCAAGTCCCTTCCTTCTACTAAATTCACGAGCCCCGTCCTGCAACTCCAGCAAGAGCAACTCAGTTCGAGCAGAGATACTCCCTTCGGATTGAGCAGCCGTCTTCCGTTGTGACGCTGCCCGCTGCGGTTTCGCCTCCGCATTACAGAATCATCTGCAGTTGAATGACGCTTGGTTGGCGTCTGAAATCGCTTATTAATTCGCCCCTGACGGGTGGATGCGTTCCGTCAGAAGCACCGAGTGCCTCTGACAAATATTCCCTTCCCATTTCTGAGACATAATTACGCCGAGTGGGCGTGCCCTTCCGCTCTTCATTAGTGTTTGACGCTTTGTCAAGAAATACAAGACGTGTCTGTGATTTAATCATCTTGGATGTCTGGTCGGCTGGGGTGGGTCCGGGCAATAACTGGTGTTACTGCAGTGCCTCTGACCGGGGGGTCCTAGGGTTTCTGTCTCGACGGTTGGCAGGATTTTCGACACTAGCGGTAGCTAGGTCGAATTCAGTCAAATTTTTAGTAGAATTCTATCAGCCAGCTGCTCTGATCGGTAGTTTTCTGTGATTTCTCCAGTCAACACCAGGCCGACACTAACGAATTACCGGAAGCGGCAGCTCAGTGCATCATCTGATGTCACTGCAGAGCCTCTGACTGGGAGGTTCTAGGTTCGAGTCCCGACGGAGGCGGGATTTCCGACACTAGCTTTTCAGGTAGGTCGAATTCAGGCGCTATCTGGAGGAGAATTCTAGCACCTGATGCTCTGATCGGTAGATTTTCGTAGCTTTTCCCATCAACACCAGGAGAATGCTGGAGCAGAACCCTACCGAACGGGCCACGGACCGCGCGCGATCTGTCCTTCCTCTTCCTTGTCCTATCCTCACCCCCTTACACAACACACACACACACACACACAAACACACTTACACTAACTATCGCTTCACTACCACATATTCTGGGAGACCGGTCGTGAGCTTAGAGCTTGTCCCAGCTGTGACGGTGCCCCGCTGGTGAGAGAGTCCTGGTTAGGGGGAAACTCCACTAGCCGACGGTAGGTCGGCGCCGAATCTCGCCATCCATCGAGGGAAGATCACCGCGATCTCCCGAGGGAAAAATGCACTACAATTACGGGACTAATGACCAAAGCAGTTGACACGCCCGGAAACACTAACCAACCAACCAATTGCCGGAGCAATTCCCTTACAAACGGCCCACGGGCCCGCGTTTTCCTTTCCTGTCTATCTCCTTCACATTATAAATACTCATTATACATACATGAAGGGAGAACAGTCGGAAGCTTAGAACGTGTCTCGGCCGGAGCGTTCCCCCGCTGATTGGAGATACCTCCATGTGGGAACCTTGAAAACCGACGTGGAGGCCGGCGTCGGATTTGATAATTCAGCAGGGAAAGAACACCACCACCTGCAGTGATAGAAGTATTCACTGCTTTAATGACCACGGCAGTTAACGTGCGCGGAAACACGGAATAATCAATCAATCTGAGGTCTCTGAAAATAGTTCTAACACATGTTCTGGTTCAGTTACTGGCAGCGTACACAAAGCGTAGGTGAACATCTGATGACGATCAGCTGTAACTGGCTTCAGTTGTTTTATTTTTTTCTAGATCAGTGGTCTAAGGCAAGTTAAATAAAGAAATAATGAATGTGTAAATAAAATATAAATACGATAAAAATGCTTCAATTAAAGATTGCATTATTATTATTATTATTATTATTATTATTATTATTATTATTGTTGTTGTTGTTGTTGTTTTATTGTAAATCTTGATGGAGAATTTCAGGTGAAAATGCAAATTAATTGGTGTAGAGAAAGAATAAAAGAAAATTAACATATTTTTCAAAATAAATGTTACTAATTTTCCGCTAATATAATAGATTAATTTGGAGATGACACTTACTGAATGTTTTCCAAAATATCCGTTTTGTATTATGGGAATGACATGCTTTTAGATGCTTCCTTTAAATATTGATATTTTGACAATATGCGAAGTTCGTAAATATGCTTTTGTGAAAAATTTTTTTCTGATCACTTTATCGTGGCAATAATTTTGAATATTTAGCGAAAGTAATTTTAAAATTTTGTAATAATTTACGTCGGATGTTCCCTTTCGGGGTTCAAATCAATTACATTTTGCACAATTAATGTTTTTAAAACACTAAATTAATTTTTAAAAAATGATTGATTTTTGGAATGCGAAAGAGCTCTTTCATCATTAAATACTTGTCTGCTTTAATATGAAATGTTGACAACTACAACAAAATCGTAACTGAACTAATTAGTCTATTTTTGACACATAAAATAGTAAAAACCATTGAAACGTTGAAATTAATTTAATGGAATGAAGAATTGTTACGTAAACAACTATTCCTGACAAAGGTAACTTACTTTCTACAATGAAAGGAAAGTATTACAAATAATACACACATGCGAATTTAAGTCTCAAGAGAATGCTTAAACGTTTTGATATCTAACAGTAGGCTATTTGCTATACCAAGATTGATTTTAACAAATTTGTTGATCCTATAATTTTTTCATATATGTCATAGTTTCAAAACAAGTAATGACATCTTTACTAATTACTCTTCAATATATTTTGTTTTTAACCTCTGAAAAAATAGAAAAAAATACTACTACTAGTTTTCAGAAAATGTAGGTTTTTTATAGCGTTGATTTTTAAAAATAGTACTAAAACTAATCTAAATTAATTATAATACGAGCAAAAACCTTATATGTGGCGTAAGAAACAAATAAAATTTCATCCAAGAAACCAATTACCAACGTATCGTAACGTATTTTGATATATAAAATTTTAACGTGTAATTTGGAGGTTTTTGCTATTTTTGAGAAAAGCTTAACAGAAACAGAAAACAAGAAAATTTATTCAAAAGATATTACACACTATTCGCATCATATTTCCAAGTACCAGCATGGGATCTAGAATTGCTGCTTCATTGTGCGCTCTAAAATGCCTGCAAGCAAGTTACACGACTGAGGCTCATTACCGCCTCCCGTCCCGCCCCGCCCCGCCCCGCCCCGCCCCGCCCCGCCCCGCCCCGCCCCGTCCCGCCCCGCCCCGCCCCGCCCCGCCCCAGTCCCGCCCCGCCCCCCTCTGGCTCGTGTGCCGTGCCGAAAGCCCTGTCCCCATAAACTCACCACAGGGCGGATTTGGGCCATGCGGCACAACGCTGAATGCCGCAGTGGTTAATCCGAATGGCGCATTGGGTGAAGCTGCAATTACAATAATCCGTAATATTTCACTTAGCGATTTTACAACTAGAGCGGAATGAGGCAACGCAGATATTAATGCGTGATTGCGCAGCAAAACATGATACATTGCGTCAACAGGGTACTTTTCAATTACCGACAATTAAGGCTCTCCAATGGCCGAGTAGCGGCAATCCAAAGAACGCTGCGTAGTTGATTTTCATTAATTAACGTGTTTAATATTTCATCAATCTTTCCGAAGTAATCAGGCAACTGCGGCAGGCCATGTGGAATTGCCGCAAATCCCATCACTGTTAGGTACGCGCCAAATCTGGGGGAGAGCTACAGGGATCTGCGGGCTTGGCAGATCGCTAGGACTAAGCGGTGAATTCGCGGACGCAAATAGGTGTAGGGACGGCCCTTTCGAGGTTTGCAAACGATGAGACCCATTTGACAGTATTGATCTGAGTTTTAGGCGTTGGCTGGCCATTCGCGTAAAATACGCGGTTGACGTTGAATTGAAATTTTACGGCGTGGGGAGGGGGGGGGGGACGCGGGCGGTGCGTTTGCGGCTAACGAAAGGTCCCGGAGGAAAACGTGTTAATACATTGTAGGAGTTGTGAGTTCACGATGTGGGTTTTGTTTTTTTATTAGCAATGTGGATTATGATCAAATGCTGCATGGTACTGTCTTGAACGATTTAAATCCGATTCGTTATATTGCAATGAGAGAAACAATTTGTCGAAAATCAGAGATGGTAAATAAATGATTTACACATCGAAACATGAGTGACAGCTCTGGCTCAACTCTTAAAAATTTTAATTTTTATTTTTATTGTTGTTTTTAACATTTTATAATAATCGTTATTAATGGAACTTCTTTTGGGTCTTTTAGTAACGCTCACTAAACAATCCATCAATTATGAAGCGTTTGATACCTGAATTTTAATCGATTCCAAACGTTAAACACATTTATCTGAAAGGTTCATTTGTCAAATTATGTCTGTTCTCCAGTCCACGAACGATGAGATGTGAAGGTGTAAAAAATTTAAAAGCACAATTTTTCTTTCGTAATGAAGTTGTGCATTTTATAGGTATTTATTTTTTTAATTTCAATTGTTCCCATGTAATGAATATTGGTAACCTGTTGTTGTCTCAGACCATAATTCTCAACTCAAAATTCCTGGGTAAGACAGACGAACTTTCAAGATTGAAATTGGGAATTTAAACCTTGTTCCGTTTTGGATTCAATGAATTAAAATAATCGTCTCCTATAGTATTTTAGTCGTACACATACCTTGTGCGGATCTCACACGCAACCAATCTTTATAAATGAGTCCTCTAAAGAAAGATAATTTCATGGAGACGTGACAAATTGCACTTTGACTTGAAAAATATGAAAGAGTGGTTTAGAAAACGCATTTAAATGTTCACGTCAAATGCAACTCGCAAAACTAGGCCGCATTTTTGAATATATATCATTAAATAACTCCCAAGCGAAACCTTAAATACTAAAATTTTTAGCCGAAGGCCTCAAAGAAACGTTTTTCATACCGATCTCTAAAGAATGAGATCTTCTTGAATACTATATTACATTTTTGCAGGTTTGACGCTTCTCGACTCTATCCAACCTGTTCAGAGCTTGTAGAATTTGCAGCTGTATGTGAAATTAAACTAATTACTTGATATTCTACACGATTGAATTGCACAAGTGCAGGTCTCTTTTCCGTAATAACATGAAATAAGACAAGGGTGGATTGTCATCAATTATAATTATGTATTGTTATCAATATGTATTGTTATCAATTACAAGGACACATTCTCGGTCGAGACAAAAATAGAGTTGTAACTTTCCTTTAAAATAGTTCCACTTTCTGCAGGTGTGTGACGAATAAAAGCTCAAGCAAGCGGATCTTGCTAGTTACGGTGAAGAGAATACGTCATGCTCGCCCCATGTCACTCTTACTCCCAAGCATGGGAATTTAACTAGGCCCAGGCAAGGGGGACACCAGTAGCTGGCTGGTGAACAAGGACTACCGACCCAATAACGCCAAATACATACGTACAATTGCAAGGAGACACAGGTATAGATCAAGTGACGGAGGATAAGATGTTGAAGAAAAATGTTTATTACAGGCTTAGTAAGGAAATGGAGAAATAGGGAGGAGGGTGAAGTTTCACATACGAGAGTTCTCGCACGGTTACGATAGTAATTACATATTTGATATATTACTAAGTTCACACCCTAGTCTTTCGACCCCCACTCTCCCACAAGTCTTCTAGTCTCCAGCTCAAATAATGAAAACTGTCGTGTCTGTCACCATTTTCAAACAATACTTATATAACATTGTATGATTAGCTTTACAGAGGACGTTTAGTTAATCATCACATGGTTAATATTTAAGGTCAAAACATACAAAATTATTCTTTAACCATTTAGACTGAAATCTCGGGATGATTTCTCCGTAAACGATTTTGTTGTAATTAGCACCAAAAGGAACAGTATTTTATCTACAACAATTTAGACAGAACATCTTAAAACTCAGACTATTATTTACAAAAGTAAGCAGCACATGCAAGTCATGGGCAATTTCTTGTCAAAAAATATTTTGATAATCCATTTCATTATATTATTAATTAAATTTAAGACACTGAAAAATTAAAAAGCTCATATTTAATTATCATTAGTGAACATAAAAGAATTGGATGAAGTACAATTTCAGAAAAAGGTTCAAATCCACTAAATCCCTGAAAGCAGATTTCATTGAACATTACGAAGACTCCACAAACATCCACAGATCGCATTACTCCACCCCCTTACTAATACATTCAATTAATATTGTCAACGATTAACTAAACCCACGAGTCTCGGTGGCGTATTTTGTATCCCATTAGTTTAAAAATTTCATTTTGTTCGAAGGAAGCAATGTACCACAGGAGACGTCCTCAATTGTACCAAAAAATTGATGAGTACAGTAAATGTAACATTAGATAATATAACAGTATAGCATGCGATAATATGAGTTATATGTAAAAAATAAACTTTATACTACCAAATTTAAATACAGCACAACCTCGTTAGTACGAACTCGCTTAGCATGAATTTCGCCGTAATACTAATAAAACTTTGGTCCCGGCAAGGGATTACGGACATTTATAAAGGATTAGGCTAAAGGCCGTAGTTGCCAAGAATTCAAACAAAGTATTTAAAAAATTATCGGATAACATGAATTTTTGTAACACGAAATCCTATTATTTTGATTCCATGCAATTCGTGTTAATGAGGGTAAACTGTAAAATTTTATTTTATTTCTTTACTTTCTTTTGTTTGGATACTCATGTAAATAAGACATTCTTTGCAAAACCTTCTAATTTTTTCTGAAACGCCGTGTTACTTTATTAAAAAATTCAGTGTAACAATTACTGGTACAAAATTTATCATTAGTGTGAGAACTAATACATAGCAGCATACGATTTTTACATTTTGAAACCATGACAAATATAAATTTCTTTGCATGGGACACACAAAATTTACGTTTACAGTAATTCTCTTGAAACATATTTTGAATACGCAAGTTCTCTTCAACTTCCGTTCGCCATCGTAGTTCCATAAGCAAAAATTTCCATTCAACATTTTAAATATTATGTAAACCATATGAGGTCATAATCGTTGAGAGTTATTTCAAGCAGCTATTGCTCTGATCGACAGATTTCCATGGTTTTTCAAATGAATACAAGGTGACAGTAGGGGGAGTACCCAAACAAGCCAGCCACAGACCATACGAAATTTTTCCTCCCTTTTCCTTCTCCCCCTTTCCCCTTGTACATACACTAACATTTACTACACTACCACACTTGTCGAGAGACGAGTGGGGAGCTTTGATTGGTTTGTTTTTTTCGTGTTTCCGGGCGCGTCAACTGCTTCGGTCATTAGTCCCGTTAGTGTACTGCATGTTTGTTTCTCGGGAGATGGCGGTGGTCTTTCCCCGCTGGATGGCGAGATCCGGCGCCGACCTACCGTCAGCTAGTGGGGTTTCCCCCTAATCAGGACTCTCCCACCAGCGGGGCTCCGCCGCAGCTGGGACAAGCTCTAAGCACCCGACCTGTCTCCCGGAATATGTGGTAATGTAGTGCATGTCAGTGGAAGTGTGTGTGTAAGGAGAGGATAGATCAGGAAAGAGAAAGGACAGATCGCGCGCGGTCCGTGGCCCGTGGCGTCGTAGGGTACTGCTCCGGCATTCGCCTGGTGTTGATCGGAGAAACCACGGAACACTACCGATCAGAGCAGCCGGCCGCTAGTATTGTCCTCCAGGCAGCAACTGAATTCGACCTAGCTGAAAAGCTAGTGCTGCCGCCGTGAGGCCTCGAACCTAGGACACTGCCGGTCAGAGGCGCTGCAGTGGCATCAGTTGATGCACTGAGCCATTGCTTCCGGTGGGGGGGGGAGCTTAGATCTAGTCCCTACCGGAGCAGTGTCCAGTTGGCAGAGATACACAAAGATGAATTGTGTTTATGAACACGTGTTTAATCCATGATATGTGGTGTTACTGAACAGGAGATAAGGTTCCCGAAACGTGTGTAGTTCTTCTTCTTCTTCTGCTTCATGGATTTAGGCCTTAAGGCCTGTTTCCACATCAAGAGAGTGAGTCTCTCCATCTTGTTAAGGGGCGGCCAACATTTCTTCTTCCTTTAGGATTATATGTGTACATTATTTTGGGAATTCTGTTTGGAGGCATGCGTTGGATATGATCATGCCAGTTACTCCTAAATGATTGGATTCTGTCCATCAGATTGAATATATTCAGTTCGGTTCTGATGTCATGATTATATTGTCTATCCAAGATATTGTAACCTGCTACTGAACGTAAGAATTTCATTTCGGCGCTTTCTATTTTTCTTCTGTCTGTTCTATTTATTGTCCAGTTTTCGCATGCATAAGTTAGCATGGGTACTGCCATTGCTTTGTAGAATTTGAGTTGCGTGGTTTTTAAAGTCTTGTTTTTTAATGTTCTTCTTATTGTCCCACACATGTTATAGAATCTATTTAATTTCCGACTTATGTCATTTTTCTGGCAGTAAGACACATTGAAGCCTAAATAGGTAAAATTGTTGGTCTGTTCTATGGGTTCATTATTAATCACAATTTTACATCTCATATGGTTTGTTCCTTCAAAGCCCATTGATTTTGTTTTCCTAGTGGAGATTTGCATATTTTTTTCTAAATAGGTAAAATATTTGTGGTAGATTTCTCTTGGATACTTACTAATCATTATGGATTACACAATTTATCCGCTACTACCACGGAATATATTTTCGGTACATTTCCAGGCTGTGTAATGTTGAAACAAGTTGAACTTTCTTGTTCGAGTACTGTGTCCGCGTGTCTTTAAATATGACCTCGGACAAATGTATTTGAGACACTTACTTACTCAGCTCATTTCACCTAAAGGTGGCTCCACACATTCGTTATTCGGTGAACACCAAGCAACCGTTTGCCGAATCCCGAGTAAAGTGGATGAGTTGCTTGCTATTTGCCGAGTGACGAACATTTGGGGTTCGCCCTACCCACCGCGTGTCGGCCTTTTGGACTCAACAAAGGGAGCGAACATTCGCCGAACACGTTAGCTGCTCGGGATTGGGCAAGCACTAGCTCGCTGCTCGGGGAATGCCGAATGTGTGGAGCCGTCTTAACAATCGAACCCCATGCAGAGTAGTTCGTTGAAAAACACTCCCACAAAGCGCCCGGTCGCCTCTTACAGATCCCGGCGTTCCCCAAGGTCGCTCGTCATATTTTCGAGGCAGCCGAGATTAGAATAACGGGCACCGAGCGGCGATAAGTCACCAGCGCAGCACCTCCGCGCGCCAGACATCCGTTTCGGGCGAGATATTTCGCACGGAGGGACCTCTTGCCCAACAACATCCCATACAAAGTCGTATCTTTACTACCCGCCCCTCTGCGTTACAGCGCCTCACCACCGCCGTGGTTGGCGCAGAGCGTCTTATCGCAGCGCGGGGGCGTTTTGTTC
This sequence comes from Teleogryllus oceanicus, assembly GCA_964035755.1. Classification (NCBI taxonomy): domain Eukaryota; kingdom Metazoa; phylum Arthropoda; class Insecta; order Orthoptera; family Gryllidae; genus Teleogryllus; species Teleogryllus oceanicus. Next base: position 73,750,420 of record CAXIVR010000008.1, read on the forward strand.
CTCGGGGCCCGGTGGCGCCGACGCCGGAAGGCGACTGGGCCACCGCTCGTTTCGGCGCTGCTCTCTCCGTCATTGTGGAATAAAGAGGAGTTAAAAATGACAGCTGGTCGTCTGTAGTGGGGTGGCGAGAAATTTACGCGGTCGCTGTACGGCCAAGACAATGCTACGGCGTAGTTCTTGGTGATATCGTGTGACAAATGCATGATATTCTATTATCGGTTTTGGTCTATTAGGTTGGCACTACTATACCATTGCTAGGTTGCCGCATATGTAGGAAGGCAAATGGGCCACCGCTCGTGTCGGCGCTGTTCTCTCCGTCATTGTGGAATAAAGAGGAGTTAAAAATGACAGCTGGCCGTCTGTAGTGGTGTCGTGAAATTTACGCGGTCGCTGTGCGGCCGAGGCAATGACATAGCGACGTTCTTGGTGATTTTGCTGTGTCAGATGTATGATACTCTATTGTCGATTTTCGTCTGTTAGGTTGGTACTACTATACTGTTACTAGGTTGCGGCAACTGTAGGAAGGCAGCTGGTCCGCCGCTTGTTACGCGGTCGCTGTGCGGCCAAGGCAATGATGTGGGGTGGCTGATGTATGATATTCTATTGTCAATTTTGGTCTATTAGGTTGGTACTACTGTACTGTTACTAGGTTGCCGCATTTGTAGGAAGGCAATTGGGCCACCGCTTGTGTCGGCGCTGTTCTCTCCGTCATTGTGGAATAAAGAGGAGTTAAAAATGACAGCTGGCCGTCTGTAGTGGTGTCGTGAAATTTACGCGGTCGCTGTGCGGCCGAGGCAATGACATAGCGACGTTCTTGGTGATTTTCTGTGTCAGATGTTACTCTATTGTCGATTTTCGTCTGTTAGGTTGGCACTACTATACTGTTACTAGGTTGCCGCATATGTAGGAAGGCAAATGGGCTACCGCTCGTGTCGGCGCTGTTCTCTCCGTCATTGTGGAATAAAGAGGAGTTAAGAATGACAGCTGGCCATCTGTAGTGGGAGTGACGTGAAATTTACGCAGTCTCTTTGCGGCCGAGGCAAAGATATAGCGACGTTCTTGGTGATTTTGTGTGACAGATGTATGATACTCTATTGTCAATTTTGGTCTGTTAGGTTGGCACTACTATACTGTTACTAGGTTGCCGCATATGTAGGAAGGCAACTGGGCTACCGCTCGTGTCGGCGCTGTTCTCTCCGTCATTGTGGAATAAAGAGGAGTTAAAAATGACAGCTGGCCATCTGTAGTGGGAGTGACGTGAAATTTACGCAGTCTCTTTGCGGCCGAGGCAAAGATATAGCGACGTTCTTGGTGATTTAGTGTGTCAGAAGTATGATATTCTATTGTCAGTTTTGGTCTGTTAGGTTGGTACTACTATACTATTGGTAGGTTGTTCGCTACCCTGAAAAATCTTTAGGATGGAATGTTCAAGGAGTTTAGAAGAATGATCAATGATGGATGTAATAATATGTAAAAGTGGATACATCGGCACTTTCTTTTAAAAGCTCAACCTGCACATAGAATCTGGATGCTCAGCTGGCCGTCAGTCGTAGAGGTTTTATTGTGTGTCGAGCACAGAGGGCGATGATCCGGCGACGTTCTAGGTGATTTCGTGTGTCAAATAAGTCATGTTCATGGTGGTCGTATTGTGTCAGGTTGGTTCTAGTAAGTTGCCATCGCTATCCAATTGCTAGGCTCATTGCTTCCATGTAAAATATCTGGCAGATGAAATGTTCAGTGAGGCGGATGTAAGGAAGCATTTATCGTCTTTATGCACAATACGCAATTTACACGCAGCATTTATTCGTCTATTAAAACTTCCAAAGAATTTTTAAAAGTTCATGATATCCCGTTTTAGGTTTCTTCTCGTCAAATTTGAATACGAGGGTAGATACATTACTAAATAGATATATTGACAGTGAGTTTTTAATTTCGTACAACCTTAACCTCGCTTAACTTGCCTCGTTTAACTAGCACTCGCATAACCTCGCACAAAGGTCCTTGGTTGGAGTCCTGATGGTAGCAGAATTTTCGACAATAGCTTTTCAACTAGGTCGAATTCAGTCGCTGTCTGGAGGAGAATCCTAGTGGTTGTTCTGATCGGTAGTTTTCCATGGTTTCTGCGATCAACACCAGGAAAATGCCGGAGCAGTACACTAAGAAACGGGCCACGGACCGCGCGCGATCTGCCCTTCCTCTTCATTGTCCTATCCTCTCCTTACACACACACTTACACTAACATGCACTACACTACCACATATTCTGGGAGGCCGGTCGGAGCTTAGAGCTTGTCCGGGTTGGGGCGGTGCCCGCTGGTGGGAGATACTCGGTTGGGGAAACCCCCCGTTAGCCGTCGGTAGGTCGGCGCCGGATATCGCCATCCAGCGGGGATATCACCGCCACCTCCCAAGAAAATCATGCACCACACTTATGGAACTGATGACCTCAGTAATCGACGCGCCTGGAAGTGGCCCAGAGCGAAGGCTTACATTTAGAGCTGTGTTCTACCAGCGGGCGCGTGGACGTGCACCTCCGCCGCTGTTGGCCACAGTGGTGCACTAATCGCCTCAGCAGCGCCATCCGCGTGAATACCTCCATTTAAACCACAGCTTTGCCAGCAGACGCCGCTCGGAAGCGCTGCTGAGTGGCTCCGAGTGAAAGAGCTAGTTGTTGTATCGCGAGGCGGTTTATCGTCGGTATCCCGACACGGAAGTGATTTCTGCGATCACCACCAGGTGAATGCCGGAGCAGTACTCTACGAAACGGGCCACGGACCGCGCGCGAACTGTCCTTTCTCTTCCCTGTACTATCCTCTCCCCTTACACACACACTTACACTAACATGCACTACACTACCACATATTCCGGAAGATCGGTCGGGAGCTTAGAGCTTGTCCTGGCTGGGGCGGTGCCCTGCTGGTGGGAGAGTCCGGGTTAGGAGGAAACCTCACTAGCCGACGGTAGGTCGGCGCCGGATCTCGCCATCCAGCTGGGGAAGACCACCGCCGAAGATCTCCCGAGAAAAAACATGCCCTACACTAACGGGACTACTGACGAAAGCAGTTGACGCGCCCGGAAACACGAAAAAACCAAACCAAACCAAACCGACCCGAAAGGCACTTGGTGTACCATTAGTATTTGCGTCGTCGACCGGGCAAGAAGAGAAGGTCAGTTGCAATGCGGATGCGTTGTTTTGAGGCGAAATTTATGGGTTCGTCGGTTGAGGATAACAGTGACGCGGGCATATTAAGAAATGATGTTTCTTTATCTTCTGAAATACGTTAAACAATTTGAATATTTCATTACTTGTTTTCATGATGTGCTGACATGAAAAGGTATGGTAAAGTGGGGTACGAGACGAAAATGATCTGACTCATTATTAAATCAGTAAACGACTAGCATCAGGATTTGATTTTGAGTTTTGTTGAGTTTTATCTTTCATTCCCGTTCTTTAAAAATACTTCTGTTTTGATATTAGCATTTATTTGAGATGGTGATAATTGACTTGAAAATTATCGTATTTCTTTAGATGACGTAATGGATTTATCTGGAAACTGTGATGCCGGATAATGATAAGCCAATGATGAGTTCCAGTGGCAGAGCGGAAAACAGAGAGGTTACATGACAGGGTCTGAAAGCAATGAAGTAATATAACCCTTAGCTATAATACCACCAACTTCATTGTTTATGCAAGTAAAGATTTTTTCAAGAATTTGCAGATTCACTCAAGCAAGGACAAAGAGTGGATGAAATCGTTACAGACATTTTTAAAGGTTTCAACTTAGTTCCGCACGATAGTCTTGTTAATGAAGCTATCAAATCGGAAGTAGATCCGGGAGGTGTCATCTGGATTACGGAAGTTCTCTGCGGCAACACATAGCGAGTTGGATTGAATATTTTCTATTCGATGAAGTTAATGTGACGTCAGGTGTACCCAAGGAATCACGTTAGCGCCGCTTTATATTATTTATACAAGTGATATCGGTACATAACTTTGATGAGAATCAGTCTTTTCCTGAGGATGGTATCGTGCGTCGAAAAATTGAAGACGAATCCGACACTGATCAGTTGCAAAATGATATTGTCGAATTACTGAAATGTTCCCGGGCAACCTGAATGAAAATTAATCCAAATAAAGGAAAACAAATAGTTTTACGATAGCTGGAACATAGAAAGCACTGCAATTTAGAATTGGGTACAAATAAAATTCTAGAAGTATTAATTCGGTGGAATAACGGGTAGAATACCGGACTGTTGTACCCAAGTTTGCGGGTTCAAATCCAATCCAAGCCGTGGATTTTTAGAAGGCGAAAAATCCTTCTTACGTCCTGCTTTGGAGGAAAAGTAAAGCCGGCTGTCACATGTAGTAGGTTTTATTTCTAAATTCATATCGCCTGTTTCGTCGTCCAAGATACCTCTTTTCTCCGCAAGATGGTGAAAGGAGGAAGATTTGCGTGGTCAGACGAAAGAAGCGGGTCTGAGGGGTCGAATCTCTCCACGTACAATAAAGCATAAACTAACAAACAAACTATATAGCTGTAAATATCTGGGCGTTATAATTTGAAACGACTTCAACTGGCTTAATCAAGTTACACACACACTATACAAAAGGTTTGGAATTATCTTCAAAAGTGCATTACAGAAAGCTTACTGTAACACGAAAATACAATCTTATGCTTCCTTGGTTCGTTCCATATAACGGAATACAGAGAAGCATGCTGCGTTCCTCGTAAATAATGTCAGATTAAAGCATTAAATCGTGTCCAGAAAAAACGGCTCAATTTTTGAACTGAAAGAATGTGGCAAATGCCAATTGGTAAACGTTAGTTATATGTGGAAAGCCCTTTTCAGGAGAACATAAATAACCGCCGTAGAAAGTGAACAGGGAAAAATTTGAAATGCCATGGATGTAATAATGAGCCACTTTATCTATTGCACAAAACTTTATTTTATAGGATATGATAACGAGCAATTTAAACTATTCCGAATTCATAAGTAACCAGCATATAAAGGCAATATGATATAACAAAATGCATCACTTTTTTTTTTACTTAAAATAAAAAAGCGTGTTCAAGAATATATGAACTTGTGAAAAAAGAACAAACTAAAGAAAACATTCCTCAAAAGTTAACTTGAGACTTCGGTAAGAAATAAATCATTCAATATGATCACTCATGAATAAGAACTTCTTCAACCTAAGATATAATTTCAAAAAGTGTCACAACTGATTTTTGTAATCCCTTCATTTAAATAAATAAACCAAGAACTGATTTCCGGAACAATCTAAAAACAAGCGTGTCTTCCAAGAAAGCTACATTTAATTATCAGCAAAGTATGCATTACATTAAAAGGCCCTTCCAGATTAATTAAATTCCTTGTTATTACGTCCCAAGATAATTATTCGAGTCGTTTATTGTTATTTGTAGCGAAGGGTGGTGGCGCTAGACAGACACGTCGGGAGGAGGGTGGGGGAAGGTGTGGAGCGGGGGAAGGGAGGGGGGAGAGAGATTTCGGCGCGGGGAACAGGCGAACTGCGTCTTTGCTTGTGTTCCGTCTTCATTAGCACCGCAGAGCAATTCACTTTCTAATTGTAACGGCGTGGGTTGCGGAGTTCGTTAAGAGTTGTAACTCGGGGAAGACTCGCCCTCCTCCGCCGTGGCCTCGCCTTTCTTCCCTCCGTGACCCTGTTCTCCCTCGCAGACCCACCCTTCGCCCTTCCAGCTGCTCTTCTCCGCGCGGCGGCCCTACGACAGGGGGCCCCAAACGTTTGAGCAAACGACGAAAGCCCTTTGGAAATGATTGGCTGTCTTTATAAGAGATCGGTTGCGATAGCAAGTTGTTGAAGCTCAAGAAAATTTTATATTTAAAAATAAATTACTAAGCGTAAAACGTTTATTTTTAATGGTAAATTATTGATTGTCAGGGTCCCCAAACGTTTGAGCAAACGACGGAAACCCTTTGAAAATGATTGGCTGTCTTTATAAGGGAGCGGTTGCGACACAAGTTGTTGAAGCTCAAGAAAATTTTATATTTAAAAATAAATTACTAAGCGTAAAACGTTTATTTTTAATGGTACATTATTGATTGTCAGGGGTCCCCAAACGTTTGAGCAAACGACGGAAATCCTTTGAAAATGATTGGCTGTCTTTAGAAGGATCGGTTGCGATGGCGAGTTGTTGGTGCACAAGAAAAGTTTACATTTGAAAAATAAATTAGTAAGCGTCAAAAGTTTATTTTTAGTGCACATTATTGATTTTCAGAGGTCCCCAAACGTTTGAACAAACGATGAAACCTTTGAAATGATTGGCTGTCTTTATAAGAGATCGGTTGCGATAGCGAGTTGTTGGCGCACAAGAAAATTTTACATTTGAAAAACAAATTACTAAGCGAAAATAGTTTAATTTTTACTGGTACATTATTATTATTATTATTGTTATTATTATTGTTATTATTATTATTATTATTATATTATTATCATCATCATCATCTTCGATACGGTGCCCGATATTCACCACATAAATTACCTAGATCGAGAGGATTGTGGTTACGAGAGAAATATGGAAACAGCTGAATGTTGCTACATGTTCTCTTACGGAGGAAATTAGGAGAGTGAAAATATGAAATGACAAACCGAGTCAAGTTTCACATGTTTCGTAGTTACTTAGTAAATAAGTAAATATGAATATTTAAAATAAGGTAAAATGTAAAATTATGCATGTACCACGGGCGTTAACTGGTTGTAATGATCAAGCAGCAACAAAAGCCGTCGAGCCAAAGGCCCTCAGTCTTTTGTGTGTCGTCACTTGATCTTTAGAACCCTTATGACGCCCTTGGTGAATAAATAACAATTATAAACATATTTTTGCAGTTAAAAATTACTATCAAAATAACTCACAAGGCAGTCGGTACAGTCAATCAGATAGTCTTTGTCCGCAAATTAAACGGATTCGATCGTAATAAAACTGTTATCATGAAAAATGAAAAAGTAAAAAATCACCTCTCTGGGGACTGATTTACTTTTACCGTGAACGCTTTGCAGAAACTACCATGAACTTATTTCGAAGCAGACGTGCATCAGAAAATGCGAGTTGAAACAATGAACTGCCACATCAAAGTACTTCTCAATTTCCAAACTCCCCTCGGTCAAAGTTACACACTCACAACCTCGATGCTAGATCAAATAACTGAAGAGCATTACGGATGAACATTGTACAATCTGTCAATATAAAAAAAAACGTTAATAAAAAAAACACTCCCAATCTTCGAACTAGGCATTTTTATCACCACTAACCATGACAACAGATGCGGAGAAACCCAGTGGCGACCAGCAAACATTTCGGTTCTTCTGATGCGTGCTTAGGTTTCCGGGTTCGTATAATATTTGATCTTAAGTTATTGCTTAACGAATTACAAGTATTTTGTTGAAAATTAAATTGCTTATTGATGTCAAGCGAAACAAATATCGATGTTTACCAAAATATAGATGTGAAATACGCTAAGAATATGCAGTGCAGATTCGTTAATGTGTGAAAATTTCTTAGTATATTTATATCTTTTCACGCTTGTTATACATTTCGTTTACTTACTAAGCAATATTTAAATTGAAAAGTACTTCCCACTGCCACAGGTCGCGCGTTGGAGAGTGAAGCGCACTGGTGACCGATCACAGTGGAGTGATGTGTTTAAAACCTTGGGCAAACAGATTTTGGAGCTGTTCCCACGGAAACATTTCATTAGTTTGCTCGTGAGCGAATAAAAATGTTGAAACTATTTAAATCGAATCAATAGTGTTTTTTCTCTCTTCTTTGTTATTCAAAGTCGCATCAATATCTAGGTCATTAGCAACCACTATTAGAGTTACAGTAATGGTAATTCTGAAGATGAAACTGTATGGTGGTGATAAGAGGACGAGCACAAATACAATGCCCGAGGCGGGACTCGAACCCGGGACCCTTCGGCCCGAGATCGCTAAGACACAACTGCCATAGTGATCTCAGCCACAGGATCGGTGAATTAATAATTGTTTTCCTACTCGTATTGTATAATTCTGCCATTTGATGGCTCCAGACCGTTGCATAATGATACTTAATACTATACAGATTTTATTATGATACAGGTTCTGGACCAATCACAGAGAAGCTTACAAACCAAGTATTGAGAATTCATTAATCTTTGAGAATTGTTCTAGTGCATGTTATGTTCGATTGTGTACATTAAAATTGCATTTAATGTTTTATTATGTTTATCAGTTTTAATTTCTTTTAGTGTCAGTAATTTTATGTGGAATATTATATAAAATAAATTTGATCGTAATTTCACTTTGATCCTATTTGACTAGCGCAGTGATAATGGTAGAGGGAACATTTGATTGACGTTAAGATCAGAACGCAAGTTATTGTGTGTTATATGTTGCTGTCGTGTGTTTGTTTTTTAAAACAGGCCAACTCTTTAGATTGAAATGTCCAGTGAATCAGAGAAGGAGTTAGCACATTGAGGAATAAGAGAAAAAGCGAAAATGGTGACCTTGGAATTATTGTAAGAGCAACTTTCGTATTCTCTCGCACTGGTAAACCAAAGCCATCTGCGGCAGGTGGGGTAGTTGTCCGGTAGGTGGCCTTGGCTAAATCCTGGACGTCGACTGCTCCGAAACGATTCAATGCAAAAGTTTAACTTATAAAAGTCGTAGAAAAATTATTATATAAAACTCGATGTAATGGGTATTAATACACTCGTGTGAAGTATACAATACTCGCTCTATCGTAATATCACACTCGGGTATTAATACCCATCATTACATCACCATTTCATAATGTGAAATTTTATGTATATCTAGGGCATTAAGTAGTTTTTGCTCCACGGGTGACTTCGAAACCCAAGGTCCTCTGGCTCGAGGGGTTGGAAGTTGCCTGAGGGGCAAAAACATCTAGTAACGCCCGTGGTTCTTACAAAACTTTATGGTTCATTTGTTCGTTGGTGTATCAAACGAGAATTACAAACATTTTACAAGTTTCTTGCGTCTAAAGTGAAAAGACGCATCGTAATGGCCATTTGTCAATATGACGTCAGATAAACAATACATATGTGAATATAATTAGTACAGCAAACTCGTTATTGTACTGATTTGTTCCTACAAAAACGAAAGAATATTGTGAAGTTCCTGCGGAAATTCTGGCAGAAGCTAACAAATATAGTACGGAAAGTGGTTTCCAGTAAAATATCTAGAAATATATGATAATGTTTATGGTGCATTTGAGAGTTATATGAAAAATAACAGTGTGAATTGCGCCGATGAAATGGTACTTTTAGTTTATTTGCCTCTATCGCCAAGTTATTTAGAATATTTCATAACTTCAAACATAAAATTTATTACTTCTAGTAGTACTGCTACTCAAGAAACACAAAATATTTCTTTAAAAAAGGTGATATGTAACAGTGAAATATGAGTCACTGATGGCAATTATATATTCACGGGAACATTCCAAAATTGTCATTTTCATATCAATTAAGCAAAATATGGTTTGTGACGCGTAATTTTACTTATTTGAGTGTTATACCATTTATGTATTGTATTTGATAGTATTTTAACTTTAGTCTATTGAATTCATAAAAAATGGACCTTTCCCCTTATATGTTTACCATAATGGAAAAGATCCAAAAAAATACACAACTAGCGGCCTCTACACAGTAAAAATTCTGCTGTAGAATTTGTAGAAAATGGAATACTGAAGCAGTAAAAATTGACGGTTCCGAAAAGAAATGCTGAAGCTTCTTTCCTGGTCGTTGAATGACGTCAGCTTGTCGAAAGCAGTGACACACTATGAGACTATAGTCATAACATCAGGAACATGCGGATTAACATATTCAAATATTTGTTTCTTTCTGTAAAAATTCAAACTCTTTCATTGTTTCTTTTTCAATATTTCTTGGGAATCTCACAAAACAACTCACATCTGTTCATAGTACCAGAGGATATTCAGTGTTTCGTCAATTCATGTCTATATTGGAAATTATTACTGTTTATACTATTAATATAGAAGGGCATTTTATGTTCCATGAGTTTACTATTTCCACCTTATTTTTGTGCTTCGGTGTACAGAAATAAAATTAAAGCATACTACAAAGTAAAGTGATTTCCGCTGCGGTTGATAAAATATGTTTTCGTTAATAAATTTAACGGAATCTTCTGAAATGCGTATAACTTAAGTTCCAACTACACATTATTGAATTTATTAGTAACAGATAATGTACTTGTTTCATTTAAACTCAAATAACTGTAAACTTAGTTTTTCCAAGAGGGAGGGACTCATAAAGACGTCAATGACTCTTTTTTATTAGTTAATTTTTTGGAAAGGTGAAAACCAATGACCATGTTTATGATGTGCTTTGGATTCAAAATTTGACGATGTTTGTTATAATTTGAGCTATTACGGCGTCATTTGTGGTAAATAAAGTTGTTTTCAAATATTAACTTTGTGTATTTAAAATTTTGTAATGCTGTGAGGCAAGAAAGTAATGTATGCAACTTGTTCATAATGTTGTTTAATTGTATTCGTACAAATATGAAAACAGCTTCTAACGTCGTTCGTTCTCAAAACACGTAAGCTACTCATTCAATAAAACTGAACGATAAACTTGTGGCATAATTAATAAATCAGTATTGCTTTACATGTATTATGACAAATGCATTACACTACACATTCAAATTCATTGTAGTTTATTGAATTATTACTTTATGAAGATTCTTCGACCTTTATTTGAAATAAAATGTGATACGCTTATTTTATAGATTATAGTTTCATAGGTTGGAGACAATGAATACAATGTAAGTCAAAACTTTTTCATTGACAGATATATACATTGAGTAACATTTTTTGTTGAAATGATAGCACGTATAAAATGGATTAGTTATATCAACGCCGTAATTTAACAAAATTGTTCAAAGCATCCATAAAATTAAATTGCAAGCAGCCGGAGCCCCATTCTCTTTATGGTACATTACATCACATATACCTCGATATTCCTAGGTTTAAACAAATTGTATTGAATACTTATTTCCATTTGAATTAATATTCATCTTTTTCGAGACTTTTACAATTTTTCACCATTATTAGTTTATTGAGAATATTGCATTTGGCTCTCGAGCAGCCATTTGGGTTGCCCTGGCCTGCCAGTTTTGCAGTCCTCTCAACTCCGTTGCTTATACAAGGATATTCACGGTATTATCAGAGAGCAGACGCCGCGCTCACCCAAGTGTGTTTCGGTGAGGAGATGTTGATGTTAAACATTCGTTCCTGGATAATTCCAACATCGTGCGAGTCTGGTGAAGGGAGCATGGAGAGAGGTATGCAAAATGTTCTTGTTGACTCATCTTGTTCATAAATAGTTTGCCTGGACTGTTTGCTTTGAATGCTACATGAATTGCTTTTCTATGTCGTCTTTCTTGCTGACATTTTCATTCGCGTTGTCAAGAAAAGACGAGAACTTTGTAGGCAATTTTAGAATATGATTTTGTACTGTTTATGAATATAATTTCTTCTTTATAGCATTTTCATTTATGTGTTGTTTACAGATGTTAGTCGTTTTAAAACATATGGACATCAAGCACAATTTTGGTAAAAAAAACAGGCATTTCATTTTGATGCTTTTATATTCTTCTTATTATGCAGTGAAAATGGGAGAAAGATTCAATAAATTTGTAAAATGTAATAAATTTGGGTACTCTTGATGGTTTAAAATATAATATTTCTACAAAATTTCTCTTTCTTCAACATTTTTATTTTCTAGATTGTAACAAATATATTTGTTTACATTTTTTTTAATAAGATGTTAAATTTTACTGTTTAATGATTTCACAGTCATCAATCAATGGTCCATAAATATTATTCGGAAATGTAATCTACAACTTTTCTGAAACAGCTTAACTGATAGCTAATTAACATGTTTCAGAGGGGAAATTTACTCATTTAATTGCCGCTTTTTCATACAACACGTTATTTCTAATATATTTCAATAAATAAATTTAGATGTGTGATCTTTAAACCATATTACTGAACAAAATTTTGTTCAATCGACATCGGACAACTTAGAAACTTCGTATGTTCAAAAACACTACTTTTCAGGAGATAAAAAAGTACTTCTGAAATGTATTTGAAGAAAAAACGCAAATATTTTATATTATATGGAAGACAAGGGTTACGTAAAATAAATCGAATAAAAATTGTATTTGTTTCTGGAAAGAAAGTATAAAATAGGAGTCCCATCAATTATGCGACACTCTATATACTCTGAACGGTTCATGATATCAAAATGAAGTTTTCGTTCAACAATGTGAAATCATGTGGCAAGTAACATGGCGTAGGGATATTGTTTGAGATATTTGCAGTTTTCGATCAATTTACTCATCTTTAATATTTGAGTGGAACCATATATTTTTCTCGCCGACAATAGATACATCATACAAAGAGACATGCAATAATGCAACATGTGTTAATGTTTTGACAGTATTTTAAGTATTAAATTATAATTTCTGTCGTGTGATTCAATTAAATAAAAGGTACAAGATTTTCTTTAGAAGCCCTCCCAACTGTTGCCTTTGGGGAAGATGGCCTTCCCTGCCTCCCCTCTCCCTAGAAAAGTGCGGGCGCCGATCCGCGATGACCATCTTCCATTAGCGACAGTAGCAAGTGGCGTGGCTGCTGCCAGAAATCCTGTACGTTTAATATAAAATCATCTGTCAGAAAGTATACTTTTATATTCAGAATACTATCAAAACATTAACATATATTACATTATTGTATTCCTCTGTTTATTATCTATCTATTCCTGTGAGAAAAATACACGGTTCCTTTAAAAAAATGGAAGATGATTAAAGTTCTCGAAAACCGAAAATATTTCAAATATTTTAAAAAATATCTCTACGGCATATTACTTGACCCATGATTCCGCATCGGTAAGTGAAAACTGCATATCAGTATTGTGAAATGTTTGGAAGTTAAGCGGGTGAGCCATAACTTTTGATAACATTAAATTTTGATAAAATTATACTTTGTTACATGTGATTTTAATTTAAATGTACTTTTTTTTCATTTTCATTTTATTGATTTTGTTGGTTGTACATATGTCAGTTTTAGTATAAACTTTACGTATGTTTGATACTTACTTACTAACTTATATATAAAACTTATTTATAAGACTTAAATCTAACATAAGGTTGAAGATGCCCTATTGGGTCCTCTATTCTGGTTCAAATTCGGAGAAGGTTTTGAGGAATATATTGTAGAGGTATCTGTTTTTTATTCTGGTATGGTTCGGCTTTTTAGCGAGTCTAAAGGTTGCAAGGGAAGAGATTTCAGGTAAATAATAATAAAATTTGGTGACTAAGTATGTGATGTGATGTTCAATGAGTACTAAGTTGAGTTTTTTGTGAAGCTGATGATTCTTCACAAACCACGGTGCATTGGTAATGGTTCTAAGAAATTGGTTCTGAATGATTTGTATTTTTTTAGATTGTTTTTTGCGGAATTTATCCAGATGGGACAAGTATACAGCAGTAGCGGTCTTAGAATGGTTTTGTATATTGCGATTGAGTAATGATATGGTAATGGACTGTTTCTGTAGATTAAAGGTTTTAATTGCAGTAGTGTTATTTTAGCTTGTTTTTTTAATTGGTTTATTTAAGGTCGCTTCAACATCTAAGGTCATTAGCGACCACTATTGCTGTTAACGGTATGGTAACTATGTGAATGAAACGATATTGTGATTGATGATAAGGGTGAAAGGATCGACCACAAATACAACCATGTCGAGGAGGACTTTGACCGCGACTTTCGATCCGAGATCACTACGACACTACTGCCTTAGCGATCTCGGCCACCAGGCCGGCTTTAGCTTGTTTTATTTGTTCGTCTATGTGCTGTTTCCAATTCTGTTTAATATCTAGGTTTAATCCGAGGTATTTAATAGGTTTGTTAGGGGGGTACCAGTTTAGTTCATTGTTGTTTATTGTTAGGGGGTGGGGAAGGTATAGGGTCTTAATGTAAATATTTTTGCTGCGGTTTTGGATGAATTCAGTTGTATTTTAAGTTTGGATGCCCAGCTATCGAGTAAGTTGAGGTATAGTTGTGGTCTATTTCTGATGTCAATGATAGAGTTGCCAGAAAAAAAATTGCTGTATCGTCCGCAAATTGGGTTATGTGAATGTTCGTTAATTTAGGAAGATCTGCAACGTATAAGTTGAATAGTGTGGGTGAAAGTGGTGAGCCTTGGGGGAGTGCTGCGTTAATTAGTCTAGGGTTGGAGTGATGATTATAATTTAAATGTACTAAATTTCCTGTGCCAGTCCTTGCAACTGTCGCCTTTGGGGAAGGTTGCCTTTGCGGTGCCGGCACTTTTACGAAGACAGGGGAGACGCCGCGAAGGTCACCTTCTCGAAAAGCGACAGTTGAGAGGGCTGCTTTTCAATATATTGCACGTTAGTTTAAAATCTGATGTTAAAAATAAAATGATAGAAAGTATAATTTTATACACTACATTCTATCAAAATATTAATATATGTTACATGTCATCGCATTCCTCTTTATATTGCAAGTGAGAAATATTTGTGTCGGACTGTTTGTTAGGGATAATGTCGGGATTCGCCGAACTAATTTTGGTGTGGTTTTCACAGTAGGTTCAAGGTTCTGTGTTTTGACGGGCATAATAACTTAGGCTACTTTTTGCAATTTTTGTATTTCCTATTATTTAATTTTTTGTTTGTTTTTATTACAAATGGACAGCTTTATTTCGATCTGGTTGAAATTTTATGCAAAACAAGAGGAAATATACTGTGTGTATGAGATATAAAAATGAATTCTATTCCCATTTCGTATCTCTAAGAGAAACATTTATTGTTAAATCTTTCCGTTTTTTGCATATATATCCTAGAAACAATAAATTCACCAATGTTTATTTACCATTTATGAAAGCACATCGAATTTCCTATTGAAACCATTTTGATTCATTCCAATAGCGCAATTAGGTCCAAAGAAATTGGTTAGAATGCTTTGCTGAATGTTTATCGGGAGTAAGCAACAAAGCGTCTGTTTAGAGTTGCCGATAGCAACCATTATGGTTGCAACGATAAGTCAGAAACGTGACAGGTGAGGCTGGATTCTTACGCTTATTAAATACCCATTAACTCAAAATATTTCAAATAGTTCTCATCATACGAAGTGACGAGTTTTAGCAACACAGAAAAAAACACAAAGTGCAAGCTATCAATATTTAGAACTGGGAATATAGGAAGAGAAAGAATGTACTAGAAAACTAGGGAAGATTTTGGAGGATTTGTAAAAGAAAGTAGAAATAAATATTGTAAAGGAGTATAAGTAACAAATCACTGTCAAAGATTACGAAAGGATAAAGGAAGAAAATAAATTTTACAGAATGACGGGAAAGTTAAAGGGTTTTAACGCAAAAATGATGATAGAAATAAGTCGGAATTTGTAAATAAAATTATTCTTTAATAATAAAAATAATATTCGTAGCGTACATTTCTCTATGGTCAATGTGCTTGGGGAAAAATTGTATCTGAAACTTATTTACGGTTTGAAAAAATTGATTTGAAGATTTAAATTGTTTCACCAGTAAGCTGTATTACTTATTATTTAATTTAAAATATTGTCACCCTACACATTTAATAAAACACATTTGCAGCGTATTACTCCATGTATCACATTTAGCTTTCGTAAAATTCGATATAAAGCTATCACAAAATAGTCACTTTTTTCATCATAAACGTTCTAATTATATATGAAACATTCCTCACTGGTATTCTGAAAAATGTTGAATATTTGGGTGTTTAACGTCTCCAATTATTCGATTTACTTTTTTATAAACTTTTCATTACTAAATGAATATTTGTACCTCAAAATAGTCATTCAATTTGATACCATTATTGATTTCAGGAATAATGTATGCAGAGGTTTGTATTATAATGTTCTAAATAGTTACTATGATATGTTTTGTGGCTAATTCTGAAAAACAATTCAAATTGTATAAAGAATACAAAGACCCACGCTATTTGATTTTCTTAAAATATGAAAAGTACATAAAGGCATTTTATAAATAATAAAATATCATTAAAATGCAATTATTTTTCAATGATAATAAAGTAAAGTGATGTGTTCATTTAAATATATTTATCATATACATAAATGTACAGTACTTAATTTGAACTTTTAAAATTCTGCTGAATGTCGGTCAATAATAAAACTATGTAAATTTGCTCTTTCATAATGTAATAATCATTTACGTGAAACTACGATACAATATAAGTAACATTATTCTAATATTCTAATAAATATTAATAAATATTATTATTCTAATAATTATTGTAGAAAGCAATACGAATATATAAAGTTCCTAAGATTACTATGAGATCAGCAAATATCTTCCATAAGTCAACTGGTAATCGTTTTCTCTCAGTTTTTAATCATATTCTTCTTCTTTTGGAACGGTAAATAATTCGAAGGAACATTCCATAATACGTTCTCTGTATTCCCTTCTAGAATTGGATTGAATTTCTAGAATCTCTGGTAGACGTAATGTTGATAGACTAATGTTAGTTTTTCATATATCTTCCTGGCGTTCTCTACAGCTAAGGAAGCTGGGAAAGGCGAAGAGGGCGACGCGCGCGCCGCTCGGCGGTCGCCCGCGCAACTACGTCGGTCGGCGGCGTTCAGCTGTCAGTCGCGCCCCAGTACTCGAAGGGAGAGAGCCAGCAGGGGTGAAATTGCAAGGCGGCAGGGGAGCACGTGCTGTAACAGTGGCTGGGAATATGGCGCCAAAGGCGACGTATTCTGAGCGTAACCTCAAGAAACTGGTGTGGTGACAAGTGTTTACAATTAATTGTGCGGCAGTGATGAATGTTTCAATTTATCTAAAGATTATGTAGGGCGATGGCGTAACCATTTTAAGCGATTTGTTTTTAGTAGAAATGTAAATGTTAGTCAATTGACTCGTAATAGCTTGATAACAATATCGGTGGAAGGCTCGTGCGTTGTATGTTACTTATTGATTTTGGTGACGCTTTTTGTGGTGTCAATGCGAGCTGAATAGCGTGGGAATGCAGTTCGGATTTTGAGATAATCGCAGAAATTTGATCGGTTGTGATGTGAGGTCGATTAAATGATGGCGAGATAACAGCGAAAGTGTGCATGAAGATGTCGATTGCGATGCAGTCTGTGCGAGGCCGTGTGTTGGTTCGGGGTTCTTCAGAAGATCGGTGCCGGCAGCGGCGGCGGCGGCACTTCCTGTTGCAGCGTTGGCGATCGTGGTTGGCGGCGTTCCTGTTGCTGACACCGTCCGTCTCCGCCGATAACTTAGGTGAGTGCGTTGGTCGTCACATGTTGCACACTGTGCTATCTCCTCACGTTTTCTTGACCTGTAAATTTAATAGTTGTGAAAGGACTAAGGTTTAGATTTTAAGTTTTTTTTTGTAAACATCACAATTTTTTGTTGGTAGTATTCTAATTATGATATCAAACATACTGTGCTGTTGCACACTTTTCTCGTCGTCAATTTACCAAATGCGAGAGGATCCGAGGGTTAATATTTTTTGTTGGTAGTACTGTCTAATTAAATCTCTAGCTTATTAGCCAATGCAAACAGTTTTAATTTAATAAGAGAAAAGATTTCTCGTTATCACATACACTCACTACTGTGTTTTATTATCAATGGAACTATTTATGAAAAAGGAGAAGGGAGGTGTGTTTTGGAGATATAAACATTCAGTAGTTGCATCTACCAAAACTATGGTTCTTTTGGTGTGAGTAGATCATAAAAATTGACTTTAATCAAGACTTATTATGAAATACTCGTATTTTTAATAGTTCGCAGCGCTCATTTCGCCCCAAAACGTGGGTGCCAATGCATTTTACTAAGGAAGGGCTATCCTGGCAAAGACAAGCACACTTGATTAATACCCATCATCAGAAGAAAACTAACTTGACGAAATAAAGGCAGAACAGAAATAGAAAGAAAAGTAAGACTCGTAACTCTTTCGTACTGCAAGTGGAGGAATCAACCCCCATATCGGAAAAATGAAATGACATCATTTTTTAGCTAATATCATAGGAAGGAAAGTAGTGAGTCTCCATGTTTTGTGTGAGGCGTCGATTGTCAGTGTAAAACAGAAATGCGAATAACCTCACTTCTGTAAAAAGAGCAGTATTAATTTGATCGCTGTAATAGCTTTATAACACGTATATAATCGTACCCTTCAATTAGTTTAAAAACCTTACAGACGTGAATATTTAAGTTTAATACAGTCAATAGTTTATTTTGGAATCGATGATTAATAGAATGAGTACATTTTCTTCAACTTAAACAAAAACAGAAACGAATAATAAATTTTATTCTGATCGTTATTTTCGTAATGAGGGCTATGTAAATTAAAATTTCTAACAATTGGATAATTTAAACGATAATTATGTATGATACCGTTTCTTCTACTGAGTATGCTAAATCAGATTACTAAATCAAGCATAACACATATTACTTTTAATGCTCAGCTGACACTTTAATTCGCATATCAAGATGGCGACGACATTCCAGTCTTAAATCTCGACACTAATAGAAAACAACTTTTAGTCTTACATCGAATTATTTCAAACACTTTTTCAGCCAAAAAACGTGTTCTGTGTTCTCTGATCTCGTAGTGCTCTGCTTTGGATCTCCAATCTTGTGGGGAAGAAACTGGAATCTTTTGTAGGATACATAGAGGAATACAATCCGAATGAAAACAATCACAAAAGTTTATAAGAAAAGGGGAGTTTGAAACTGAAAATGAAATTATTTTTTTCTTCTATTTATACTTCTTCTTTAACCTTCTTCTGTGATGTAATCTTCGACCATTTCAAAGAAAACACAAGAAAATAATGGTTAAACACAAACGTGTTATTAGAAAAGTTAAAAGTCTTGAAATAATCAGAAGCTTTACAATTCGTCTTCCAATTCGATAAATTATTTTAGCATCTATGTAAGTTTTGTTTCAGCGATTTATATCTTCATTCTTTTGCATCCAAATATAGCTCTCTTCCATCCCATCCCATTTTCGGGATCGGTATCTCTAACTACTTCCAGGAAAAAAGAATAAAAAATAGAGCAATAAAATGTGAAGCGAGATAAATGTGAAACTTGACGTCAGTCCAGTAAAATTTTGTTTGAATAATTATAGCCTTAGTTCCAGTTCGGTCTCAGTATTTCGGAGGTATTTTTGTCACTTTCCATTATCCACTCCCTCTTTCCCAACGCATGCTCTCATTGGCGCCTTGGCCACCCACGTGAGAAAAGAAATAAGATTTAGAATAAAAGTAGAAATAAAGATAAGAGACTAGAAATAAGTATTGTAAAAATAGGACTCGCCTGACTCTATGAATTATTTTTGTCTTCAGTCCTATTTGTTTTCATCCTGCAATTCCAATACCTATGTTTTCATCCATACCTCGCCTCCTCCCTTTCTCCTTTGCACTCTTTCCTCTGGGCCATTCCTTGCAACTCGGAAAGCGGCCCGCATCTACCGACGCGGCCACTCACACCACCCTCATCCCCACCTCCTCCGCGTGTGTTCTGCTGGGCTGGGGCCCGGCCGAGCACCAAAGGGATGCACTTGGTGTTTATTTACGCGCTGGCGTAATTGAAAAGAGCTTTGACTGAGGGACGAAAGGTGTTTTTTGAGCAAATACCCCTCCCACTTACTCCAACCCGCCGTGCCCCCCCTTCTCTCGTCACATCCCTTCCTATCCTCTCTCTCCTCTATCTTCCTTCCCATCTCCCCTATGTCTCCTCTCTCTCCCTGCTCTTCCTCTCTCCTCTCTCTCTCTCCCGCCCTTCCTCTCTACTCCTTCTCTTCCCGCCCTTCCCTCTCTCCATCTTCTCCTCCTCCATCTTCTCCGTTCTTTCGCTGCGGAGCGTCCACAACGTTGAATAGGCGGCACCGACTTTCTCCAACGGCAGCTCTCAACGCGCTCTAGCTGGAGATCGAGAGGTTAGAGGTCACGTGACCCACATTCGTAGTTCCTTTCTTTGCGAGGCGAAGGGTACTACAACCGGCCTTTGTTTGACTTCGTTACGTACGCACTGGGCGAGTACTACAGCTGGAGAGGTGTGGACTGAATGGGAAAGGGACAAATTTAGTCGTCATTCAAGGAATCACGATCAAGGAGAATAGCTGGTGATTACACTGAATTGGGGATATGTTAATGGGTCGTAATATGTTTAAAGAATCACAATTATTTTTTTCTTTCTTTTTTGCTGTATATGTGTAATATGGCGATTAACTTCTACATATTAAGGATGTTGCCGCGTTCTAGGTGGTGCAGTTTAAAGAATGTGTGAGCGTCTATTCAGAGCAGAAAGCTGCGACTCCGAGTCCTACGTAAGACATATTGTGAAGAAGCTAGCTTCGTATAGTACCATAATCTTCCCCATCTGAATAATTAACTTGTTCATATTAATTACCACCTCATTATCATTTACCCCTCAGGACTACGCATTATTAATGTAGTGAAAAATAAAACCAGATCAGAATTGTAGATACCTTGTCGGATAGATAACTTTCAAGACGCGCCTTCTATCTTGCCTGGGCGCCGACATTTTCAATCATGGATATTAATAACGTCGTGTAAATTCTATAAAATGTATCTTGAAAATTTTAGAATCTTTAAACTTAGACAAGACACTGCAGTATCTAAAATACCTTTTCAAATTCAATAAAGTATCGGACCAGTTATTTGCGATGCAAGTATATTCTTTTGTGTTAGCTCTCTAAATCTGAAGTTCAGCCTGATTTCTACTTACCCTAATTGAACTCGAAACGGCATAATTTTTAAGAAAAATGTAGGAAGTTTACGCCAACCATGTTACAATTTCAGCCATCAAATTTTAGCTATTTTCACAGACATTTGTTAATAAACTTATTATTTTTATGGATGTGATGTTACGACTGAATTAGAAAGAACGTAGTTAATTCAAATGTGAAATTAAGTAAGAGTTAATTAATAAACAATGCTTGGGTATTTTTAATATGTTTGAAAGGAACATAAATAACATATTTTTAATTCAATTACATAAAGCAATTCCTTGAAAATTACTTTATGAAAAATGCTTTTGAGGCTAATATTTATAGTGACAATTAAAATTGGCCGTACATTACGTAAAACAAATATTACCTTGCACAGAAACAAATATTTATTTTAGAATTATGTGTTTTATAACATTTTAACGTTAATGCGAAAATTCTTGATGTACTAATTGCTAATACCTAGAAATATGCGAATAAATAATAAATAAAACTTCTCGACCGCAATTTACCATAAAAATAAACGTTCACTGTCAATTAAATTGAAAAAAAGTTCAATGTTCAGGGAGCTTCAACTTTTGTACAGCAAACAAAGAGGTTCTAATCTCCGGACATC
Organism: Teleogryllus oceanicus; assembly: GCA_964035755.1. NCBI lineage: Eukaryota > Metazoa > Arthropoda > Insecta > Orthoptera > Gryllidae > Teleogryllus > Teleogryllus oceanicus. The sequence goes on from CAXIVR010000008.1 coordinate 73,771,874, forward strand.
AAACATTTTTCTTGCTACTAAAATTGAAGGACCTTATACAGACATCAAAGAGGCCTGGGACAACGCATGTTTAAGCGTGGAAATTTGTACATATATATTAATAACTGTTTCCCAAAGTGAACTCAAAACCTGAAAAAAATGTGTCTTCAAACCTCTTTGTTTGCTTCGATTCAACTTTTCTCCAAGCAAAACGAGAAATAATGTGTCAATATTTTGTACAACGACGAGATCACCTGATTATGGTGATGTCTGAAAATACTTTGGTACACTGCAATCATCCTACACTTCACAATCTGGCTGGGGGGGCATGTTGACCTGCCAGATGCACGAGGTGCATCCAAAATGTACTTTTCTCTAATTTGTCTACAAAACGAAAATACAGTTTAAATAAAAAACCTTTTTGCAAAACATCTGGTAGAAGTTTCTCTAATATTTTCACATAGTCACCAATATAATTGAGAGACTTCATTTCTTGGAAACATCATTTGTATCCTTCTCGTTTACATCTGATGCGTGAGATAGGTACCTGTGTTTGACAGCCACTTGGATGTCTACAATTCTCACTGCGATTGCTGCATATTGCTGACCGGGCAAGAATTTTTTTGAAATGAAAGAAAAGCAATCCAATTATGTGTTATACTCGATAGATTATCATTCATTAACGTCGATCTACTGTAAAAAAAACGATCAGTGGCCTAACTTTAAATTACGCCTCCTCTTAATGGTTTACAGCATCTCAACTTGACCTTCATGGCATTCATTTTGAAATGTTTGACATTTCAAAATAAATGCCTTCCTAAAATCACATACCCCCTATTTCATGCGCAATAACCAACTTCATCATGAGAATGTCATTCGATTCCTGAAGATCTTTATGAAACAATTAAACCGCACGTTATTCCTACGTTGTCTTTCAACCTTAAATGTAACCACCATTCCACCAAGAAAACATCCTTACGCTTTCCAAGAATTAAGAAAACATACCCCCAATAATATAATAAAACAATAGTTCCTCTCTCTTCCAACCTCATTCTAACAACGTCAACTAAAGATACATAAAATTAACAAATAGGAAAGTTGCAGGGATCCAATTAGGTCTCCAATAGTGACATAAATGTTTTACATATTGTTGTTTTCTGAAACCATTACATGTAAAGTCTTATTGCTGAGTACTGAATAAACAATTTTTAAAAAAAGGTGGAAATAGTTTAGAGGGTGAGATCAGGTTTTCAGGACAAACGCGATTTGGCTCACAACAGGTCTTCTGCAGCAGTTCCCTTAACACTTCGGCGAGGATTCCTGCTTATACAAATGGCAGTGCTTCTTTCATCACGTTCATCGAAGGTCATTTTTCTGAATTCTACCCAGTTAATTGGTCAATCTGCCATGGAACGTGAATTTGTCTCCTCCACCTTTAATAGTTGAATAAACTCGAACACATGCAAACACGAAAACTAAAAAACATTCGTGCCAGAGGCTGGATTCGAACCCGTGACCCCTCGAGCCGAGGCAGCTACAGACCTTCAGACTTAGCGACCTCGGTTGATTGATTTTTTCGTGTTTCCGGGCGCGTCGACTGCTTCGGTCATTATTCCCGTTAGTGTAGTGCATGTTTTTCTCGGAATATGCGCGGTGATCTTCCCCCGCTGGGTGGCGAGATCCGGCGCCGACCTACCGTCGGCTAGTGGGGAACCCCTTATCCAGGACACTCCCATCAGCGGGGCACCTCCCCAGTCGGGACAAGCACGAAGCTCCCGACCAGTCTCCCGGAATATGTGGTAGTGTAGTGCATGTTAGTGTAAGTGTGTGTGTAAGGGGGAGGAGAGGACAAGGAAGGGGAAGGACAGATCGCGCGCGGTCCGTGGCCCGTTTGAAGGGTACTGCTCCGGCATTCGCCTGGTGTTGTTCGGAGAAACCACGGAAAACTACCGATCAGGCAGACGGCCGCTAGAATTCTCCAGACAGCGACTGAATTCGACCTAGCTGGAAAGCTAGTGTCGAAAATCCTGCCGCCGTGAGGACTCGAATCTAGGACCTCCGGGTCAGAGGCGCTGCAGTGACATCAGTTGACGCACTGAGCTACCGCTACCGGTAGCGACCTCGGCTATCCAGGCCGGCGGAATGGACTTTTCTGTCTTTAAAGAATGGCAATAATTTTCCTCTCATGGCAAAATTCACTATTATGATTTGCTCTTCCACTCTGGGCCATTGTCAATATTTGATGATGGTCTCTGCATGTCTAGCCATCGATTGACCTGTTTGTCAATAGTTTTTGTACAGGAATACATTTCAACTTGTAAATTTCAGAGAGAGATTCTGATTGTGTACGTTTAATTCTGTTGTTTGTGTAGATGTCACACAAAATATTAAATTCACTTGTAATAAAACATCTTTCTGCTCTCCAGTTACAGTTTTCATTCCAGGAAATCACAAATATCGAAATTACATTTTTCATTTCTAAATATACGATAATATACTGTATCACTCAATATTGACAGTAAAGGTGTATTTAAGAGAGTCACTGTAATATCACGGTGGTTATTACTATGTCAAATTGCAGCCCGAAGCAATACATTGTGTGTTTGAACTTGGTCATGGATGGTGCGCAGGAAACTATTATTTTCAGAACATCTAATGACAGAAGATAGTGGAAAACAGATTATTATCCAGAACCATTATTCGAAATAGGAGAAAGGAAAAGATGAAATATAAATTGAAGAAGAACAAAAATACTATAAGATACTTCAAATCAAAATAGTCATTATTACAGATTTTTTCTGAAAATCAAATTGATACAATATTTATTTAGATTTTGGGATAAAGAAACACGCAATCTTAATTAATTTCGCATACTAAATCATATTGCAAAATTATCGTAGAAGAAATGACGAGGAATGTACTGTATCTTGTACAGATGATCCAGGCACTAAAGACTTCCCCTTGTTACTTCTAAACGGACTTTAATATCGAAATGTAGCTTTGGTGAAACAATACTGAATCATGGGTGAAGTAATATACTGAGTAGGTATTGCCCGTATTATTTGGAGGTAGTGTATCAACTTTTTTCAACCGGTAATCTTCAAATGTAATATCAAAACAAGAATTCAATGAAATATGATAGTACAATTTTAAAACATTGATTAAACATTGTTTATTTCTCACATTATTAATTGGGAATTTGTGGCAAACATTGAAAGTTTCTATTAGTAGCGGTACCAAATATATTACGTAACGTTTTGGAGCTGTCAAACATGCTCTCTGGGTTGTCGCGTCCGAGACAGTTTAGCTAGGGGAGAAGGGCAAGAAACTATAGTAATAAGATGGTGCCGGGAATAGCATTCACACACATCAATTATACATAGTATCAGAATAGGATAATAGAAAAAAAAAGGTTTAGAAACCGAATATCCAAATCGAATAATAAAAAGAATGATGCGAAAACGGAAGTAAAAGAAACGCAGTTTTCAAACTGCCTGATTTCTTCTCAGAGCATAGAAAGTAACAATGAAGAATAATGGAAAATCAGCAACTTATCCCAAAATGTCTGTAAAATTTGTCCTCTTCCTTTGAACTTGAATCGTTTTAAACTGCAACATTTTTCCTGCCCAGATTACAAATATAGCTTTGATCCTTTCTGTTTAAGCTTACGTCTTTCTGCCATGCTTTTCGCATCCTAAGGACCCCTTGGCATTTGCGATTCAACCATTGCCATTCGAAAGAATATATGCAGAGAAGAAACTGTTTATATAGTCCGGTTTAAATGTATGTCTCTTCAACGTCACTACCTGGAGGGAGACGGGGCAGTCATACAATCGGGAGATTCAGTACCAAAAATGTAAAATGTAAACAAGTCCTCCACTGGATGACAGCGTCCTCCTCTTCAAGCTCATGGCTTTGAAGAGACACTATATTTAAATCTGACTACATACGCACTACACGGTTGCAGCAGCCACTTGCAAGGATTGCAATGTCGCAGTTGCTATCTACGATAATGGCAAGACGGACACGCAATTAAACATCAATGTAGCATACCAAATTGTGAGCATTTCTTTTATTTTATATACACTTTTCTTTCTTCTTCTTTCCCTGATACCTCCAGCATCGGGTAAGCCATTGACCTACTCCTTTTTGTCTTGTGCCTTGCGCTTTACCTCCTAGTGTAGCCCCACACTTTTCTTTATTTATACTTATTTAAAAATACGGGTACAACCTCTCCTTCCAGCCTGTGCTCTAGAAGAAACGCTGCATTTAAATTAGAATATCCTGCAGTTTTCACAGAACTGCGTTTGATGTAAATCAGCTATTACGGTGTCATCCAATCGGAAGGCTGTACGCCACCATCATGACGTCACTGTAGTGACATGTAAGGTCCAGATTGGACGGCACCGTAACAGCTGATGAAATGCCACACGCAGCAAAGCAAAAACCGCAGGATATACGAGTACACGGGTGGCGCGGTTGCGGCAACCGCCGTCGTGGCAAAGGAGGGCGGTGTGCGCGCGGTGGTCGCTCCTGTGCGGTTTTTACCGCGAATACTTTTTCAGACTGTACTTGTTGCTTTTTTTAACGTAGCATCTGGAGGTATTATCTTCAATATGGAATAAGGTACGACGTTTTGCATCTTTCTTGGTCCTGCTGCAAGATTGTCGCATGATCGCGACCGTATCAAGCAGTGCCGCAGATCAAGCGACTCTAGCGGCACGACCGAGAAAGACGTGAAAAGCCGTGCCATATTCCATCTTGCAGGTACTATCCTCAGATGCCTGATTAGGAAAACCCAAGTATATACTGCGGTTTTTTCAGAGCTGCGTTTGAAAGATATCAGCTGTTTTGTGTTTTCTCTAATCGGAACCAATTACACTTCATAACTGTGACGTCCTAATGGTGGCGTTTAGACTTCCGATTGGATGACACCGAAACAGCTGGTATCCTTCAATCGCAGCTCTGTGGAAACCGCAGTATGGTAACGAGGCGGCGGGAAAAGGTGTTTCCCGCACTCGCGACTGATAACTTTGCCATTTTGTCGGCGATCGCGTCGGGGGAGGGGGAGAAGGAAGAAAAGGAACGGGCGCGAACAGATGCGGATCGGTGGCGGGAAGGAAGCTTGCGACAGAGAGACGAGATGGAGGAAGGACTGGAGGGGATACTCCAGCAACATGTCATGCCAGGAAGAGCACAGAAACAAACATGAATGTTGTTTATGAAAATTTTCCGTTTTCGTTTCTTTATTTCCTTACAAAAAATGCGGAGACATCTCCTTCCTGCTCATGATCTTGAAGAGAGACTAGTACGTTAAACGGGGCTATACATGTGCGGTGGGTTTGGGGCAGCCGCCGCATTGGCCAAGGAGGGCGTGCGCACGCGGTCGCCGCTTCTGCGCTGTTTTCAGGGGGGCGCCGCCGCCGCCGCCGCCGCAAATGACCTTGTCATTTTGTCTGCGATCGCGCTGGGGGGAGGGGAGAAGGGAACTGGCGCGAACAGAGAAGCGACTTCTGGCGTGCGGCGTTGCCCTCGCCAAGCAAATGAAGTGCAGGGAGAACTGGAGGGAATATTTATTACAGCGATGTAATATGATGGCGACACACAATCATCCATATCATGTGCCAAAGTATGACAATATTTTCTTTTTCTTTCTTTTCATTTATTTACAAACAAATAATTTTGATCAACAAATTATTTAATATCATATAAATTATTTATTGTAACTTTCATTTTAAATTTAGAAGTTTATACTAGCTTTAAAAGCACATAGTAAAGAAATATAAGTGCTTTTACCCGGTACCATAAAATGTAATTCTTGTAATGAACAGAACAGTTTAGAAAACGATGTGTCATAATGTTTTAGTTCATTAAAGAATACAGGGAGGAAAACTGTTTGTCACCTTGTTTTCCACCAGCAGGTGTTCTACGAATAATTGTTCTAGCACGTCGCTGACGATGGCGCTTCAGAACCCTGGGGTAAACGATCGCATTTGCTTTCTCCTCGTTCATCCTCCGAATGGCAAAGGGTAACAGAAAACCCACCGCTGGGAAACAATCAACTTTAGCAGCGCGACACGACTCGATTCGACAACAAAATGAGCTCAAGGTTATCTTTTTCAAATGCAGCGAACATAACGCACTTCTTTTGGTAGGACTTGACACAAAAAGAAAGGAAAACAGGCCAGAACTGTGTGTAATTTCGAATCCCACGGAAAATTGGTAGTTTTTATCCTGTGTTACTTTCAAAACCTAATGAAGTGATACATAATTTTCTTTCTTTTATGATCTATCCATTGCAGGTGAAAACATTTGAGAATTATATTTTAAAAATAAGATATAATTGATTTGCTTCAGAAATAATTTTCCAATGTATCAACGGCATATTACTTGTTCTACTACAGAATATTGTTGAACACACACATTTGTGTGTGGGGGGGTCAATATGTTGGAAAAGTAACATGTCTACGTTTAGGCTGGAGTTGATTACAATTGATTATGCAGTCTACAGTGAGGAGAAAGTCAGGAATAAATCAAGTATCGAACCCAGAGACGTATAAGGTATTCCGGCGCCCATCGTTAGCACAGAATTTGCACCCCTGTCAGCATATTTCAAATTAGGTTGTGTGTTAAGTTGTTTTGGGTAAATTAGGTTGTTGTTTGTTTAGCGATATGTTATAGCTTTAATAATATTATTATTATTATTATTATTATTATTATTATTATTATAAATATTATTACAATAACCTTGTGCCAGAATACAGACTACAAGTAATATAAATTTACCGATATTAATTGATATAAATTTATAATTCATTGAATTAAAGTTGGAGACATATTAGTTTGATTTTCTTTGTCACGTTTGATTTTTAAAAAATATCCTTTTTCTGTTATAAAATTTTGTTAATAGCTTAAGAAACTCGGCATTTACATCCCATTTATTTATCACCATCATAACGTATTGTAGTAAGTACTTTCTTGCCAACAAGACATTTCCCGTATTTGTGCGTACAGATTCTGCACACTACTGTACACTTAAAAGTTATAGCTTATCTTTCTTCGCGTAGTTAGGCAAAAAACATGAAGTATAATCAAAATTACAATTTTAATTGCTTATAATATGTTAATTTCATACTGAAGTTCTCAGCGATACTCTTGTATTTATTTTCACAATATATTAGAGGAATTCTATCAATTCCTCTCCTGTTCGTCTACTTCTATTCTAATGCATCCATGCCAATCTCGGCCTGATAAAATACCTTTACTCACGTCTATGTTTTAAATAACACTCCTCTACTCAGTCATAGTTTTAAAGCATTAAAATGCATAAAAGCAAGTTTCATGTTGTTTTTTCGCCGGTTATTTGTTTTTACTTTTACAACCTGTTCTGTAAAGGGATTTAATTTAATCAATACATTTTATCGAAGATATTTTAGACGCATTTTACTGTCTCTTCTTGAATCTTAAAATATGTACGTCATGGCTCCATGTTACTTTAAACATACTTCAGTGTCTTCACGTGTGAACGTACTGACCACTTCAAATACTTACCTTGCTGTCATTGCTGACGACCAATTCATAAATACCAATTAACCAAGTCCTGGTTGTCGCAACTCTTGTTCTACTTCACATCCATATCAGAGTTACCATACAAACTGCATACAAATACCTCTTTAATCGTCATCTTATCTGGAAATCTCACAGCAACCAAACTTCTGTAATCTCGCGAAGACCTCTCCATATCTTCATAATTCTAATTTCTGTTCTTCGTTCATGACTATCCATTAATTTCATATCTCTTCTACACTTAATACATTATCGTCTCGACGCAATTAAGATTAGTTTCCAACCTATATCATATACGCTAAGAAAAACTGGCAAAGAGTATCATTTTCAAATAGAAACGGTTCATACAACGCATTTGAATGTAAAATAAACAACCTCATGCCAAGAGTAGAGTATATTTTCAATAGTCGTTTCAATAACCGTTAAAATTTCATTTAACTTGGTTCATTATTTTATATATTGATTTTAACAGTGGGTAATAAAAGATGCGTATACTACAGAGAAATTTTGAATTTTGTGAAAAAAAAAGTATTTTGTGGTAAACGTTTTATCGGCATTACGCTATGTTTTATTACGTTTATTTGAAAGGTATTGTACCAAATTTGAGAGCGATAACTTTTTTAATAATTTTACCACAAACCATTTGAAATAATTTCACTGTTATGTGTTATTCTACCAAACCATATTTATATTCTACACTCATTCACCTTTAGTTGTGTTAGAAAAGAGATCGAGAGGTTTTAGATGGTTAAAACAGACTCTCTTTTAGACTAATTTGAAATCTAAATCAAATCTGAAATCTCTGGAATAATGTTATATGTCCAAATGGTCCATTATATTAGTGTTCATATGATTGCAAATTGTGATTTTTAATTTACGAACTCTGAGGATACAGTGTAAAGAAAGATGAGAAAAACAACTGGAATAGGAAAACATTTAGTAAATTGTTATGATTAAACCCATCCATTTACGAAATTACTATATTCTCATATTAAATCTTTTGGTTGCAAAAAGGAAATGTACGTGTCGTGATTCTCGAATTTTATCTTTCCAAAAAATGAAAAAGTCGGTTACTGTATTATATATGTGTACGATAGTACATTTAATTATAAGTAATCAGGAGTATTAGGCACTGAAACTATTATTTGACGGTGTTAAGAGATTTTAGGAAGCTTTAATAACGCAAAGACAGAAAAGAACGTACGAAATTCAATCCAACATGTCACAGTCACTTCTGGAACCTTTCACAGTTTTGTGCTCCGTAATTTCCTTTCCCCCTCATTTGCCAAGGGCGTGCCTTCGGCTTCTCGTGTCACGAGATCGCCTCCCCCTGTAAAGGAAGTGAAGGACGGCCGTGGCCAGGTAGCGGGAAGGGTGGAAGGGGCGACTTCAGCACCGATGTAATCATGACTAACCGGCGCGGAGTAGCGCAGGGGCCGATAGCGTGACGGACGCATACCGTAAGTGAATTATCTTTAATTCCAGTCGCCGCCAATCACATTAAGTTGCGTGTGTGTCTCGTCTATTGATTTACGCTCTCCCGTTAGGCGGACCGCGCCTAATTGTGTGTTGGCTGTGGGAGCGGCGTGTTTGTTCCGTGGGCCCGCAGTCCCCCCCTCCTCCTACCACGAGTTTCTCAAACACTTCTGCGCCCTACGGAAGTTGGCGGTTGCTTGTTCCTTGCACTTTAATAGGAGGGGTTGGCACCCGGAAGGAAAACGTCAGTACACTCGATCCCATGATTTCCATTTCGTATCCTAAAGCATCAAAACGCTGACGTAAGAGATAAGTTGTTTGTGTAAATCTGAATGCAAGATACTTAAAGAAATGAAGAGATATTTCTAGTAATCTGACCTAAGATATACGAATACGCAGTAAGAATTCAAATATTATGCTGAAAAGTTATTTTCATTAATTAAATTTCCTCATAAATCATTCCTTTTAATAACATTACCCTTACTTTTTTGCAATCCGCATTACAATTGTTTTAAAAATATCAACGTCTCTGGAGTTGGGCGCTTGAAAATTTTGAACTCATTAATAACGATTTAAATCACTGGAATTCAGGAAACTACTTCGAATTCCCATAATTTGGTTTTTTGAAGTTGTTAATGTCGGCAGAGATAATTAAAATTTCCTAATCAGCATGTTCTGGTGTTTTCGGATGCTGCATTCAGAGCAATTACTGCAAAAGATTTGTAAAACTTGACCGAGAAGTATCCTAGATCTTGTTACAATTTTGGAGAAGACAGTGAACGATAATTATTGTCATCTTTTTAGCACGTTGCTTTAAAACACCAAAGTAAATAAAATGTTAATGGAATACATTGTTCATTTTTTATTACATGAATTGTAAGTACAATTAAACCTTGTTTTAATCTCGATATCATTAACTGGAGACGTGTATGTTGCCGTCATAATACAATATTTGATAGTATCGGCTGCAATAAAAGGAAATTTTCTCAAATTTTTTCATTTTCGTGCCAGCACTTTTATTCTGTAAATAATAGTCTTGTGAACTGCGGACTTAGCAATTCCAATTTCAAAGCAAAATAAATATCTCGATGCAACTTCAAAAACTCAAAAGAAAATCACAACTTCTTTGACGACATTCATATTTAGAATATTTTAAATTATGTATTAATAAACGTTTTTATATGTAAGAAATGACAGTTATCACAATATTATGTATTGTGCATTGCCCGTCACCATGGTTGTAGTGTCGGAAATATCCATTCTGGGTATTTTGAGCACGATTAACTATCCTCCTATCAACCCGCCATCGCGTCGCTATAACTCTACACAAGCATCATGTGTTCCCCCGTCTCTGGTTTCGAAAAGGAAACGAGAGAGGAGGCAAACCTCTCAAACCGACCACCAGAATTTGATCACCACACCGACAGTAACCGACACGAAAAGACCCAAATTACCGCAGATCACGACACTCCTTCCGCGCCAACGTCATCGATGGCTGCTGTTTCCTGGCCACTCGCCTTCTTCCGGATTTGCGGGTCCCCCTCCCCTCGCCCCCCTCCCCGGCGGAAGTAAGCCATAACCCGACGAGCGGGCGGTCGGGCACGGTGCGGCGTTAATGTAGCGGAACGATAAGCGCTTCCAGCGAACTTCGATACTTTCCCCCTCTGCCGTGCCGGGGCACGTCGCCCGAACTTCAAGTTGCGAGGCGCGGAGGGGCGTATGGCCTGAGACGGGCAGTGGCCGATGGCCGGCAACCTTCGGACGACAACCCCGCTTGTTGTGCTTCCATTACGAGGGTCTGCAGGCCGACGACTCGAGTGCTTTTCTTAGGCGACGGTCTGCGAATGCCGGGAAGGCGTTCTAGGGTCCTTGATACTTGACACGAATGTGATGGTAATTTTTTCGCCCAATGGTAGTGAAAGCAAATGACGAATTGTGAGCATGCGATTTTAATGTGACCAATTAGTTATTTTTCTCTTATAGTTATAGGTTTCTGAAAATTAATTTTTTATTAATTTTTTAAATGATTGTTTATAGAACTATTTTAACATATTTATTTTCTTACTTTCATTCATTAAATAATCTGCTGTGTAAGAAACGCAATTTTCCACATTCCGTATTTAATTACTTTTCTCATGCTGGAGCCCTCTAAACTAGACTTCCAAACATTACTCGAGTGACAGTTTAATAGTCTTATGAAACTCAAATATTTCAAAATCATAGTGCCAGTAATAATGAAAAATTGATGAAATGGATGTCATATGATTAAGAATTTCTTTCATAATTTAGCGGTTAACGATAATATTTAACTCAAGATTACGAAGGCATCGTCGGCAACTAGTGCCGAAAGCTTCCCCCCACTCCCTTTCTCTCGCCCCCGTTTCTGAAACTCTAGTGTGACTACCCAGTGAAATACACGTAACCTTAGGCGCGTACCTCTTTCCGGTGTAGGTATTACCGTTCTAGGTTGATTTGATTTTCCTTTTTCGTGTTTCCGGGCAGGTCAACTGCTTTGGTCGTTAGTCCCGTTACTGTAGTGCATGTTTTCGTCGGGATATGCGCGGTGATCTTTCCTCGCTGGATGGCGAGATCCGGCGCCGACCTACAGTCGGCTAGTGGGGTATCCCCCTAACCAGTACTCTCCCACCAGCGGGGAACCGCCCCAGCTGGGACAAGCTCTAAGCTCCCGACCGGTCTCCCGGAATATGTGGTAGTGTAGTGCATGTTAGTGGAAGTCTGTGCGTAAGGGGAGAGGATAGGACAAGGAAAAAGGAGGACAGATCGCGTGCGGTCCGTGGCCCGTTTGGTTGGGTACTGCTCCGGCATTCGCCTGGTATTGATCGGAGACACCACGAAAAACTACTGATCAGAGCAGCCGGCCGCTAGAATTCTCCTCCAGTCAGTGACTGAATTCGACCTATCTGAAAAGCTAGTGTCGAAAATACTGCCGCCGTGGGGAGTGGGAATTAATTAATCGATTTTCATACTTTTCATACCAGAATTCAATCAAAATTTTTAAACGAAACGTTCTGACAGTCTTAAAATTTCAATTACAATCATTTAAAAGTTAGTAAGTGTAATATAATGTAACATATTACATACTAAACCTATATGCCGAGAATACAATAGAAATACGTGTAAAGGATACTAAGTAGACGTGAAACATAAATGTTTGAAATTCTCATTTTGGTAAGAGGTCTTGTAGACAAAATAATTCTTTGAAGAATTCTGAAAGGATCTGTTGAAGCGGATAACACAAAAGTAGTATTCCTGCGTCGTTACGGGCGTTTTCGGCTAAGAAGTGTTACCCATCTTTCAGATTCCGAAATCTTTTTTAGTAACATTATTATTATTATTATTATTATTATTATTATTATTATTTTAACATTTTCCACTAGTATTGAGTAAAATTGTGTTGAATGTGCGATATAAAATTGTGTTGAATGTGCGATATACACACACACACCAAATATTGTTTATATCAAGAAAATATTTATGGCAAGGGATTGGTTTTATGAATTCCCAGAATGTTTTTGCGAGGTTCTCCAGCCAACGTATTGCGCTGTATTTCGGAAAATTCACTTCCCGATTCTACTCCTGTGCTTGTCTGTCCCCCGTGCATCCTGGGGATGTTGCATCGAGATTATTGTATTTTTATTGATATTATATTCGTAAGCTTTCAGCACAATCAGCGAAGAAGTCATTGGCCACGTCGTTGCCACAAGCGGTTGCACTACATACTGAATCTAGGATGCTCCACAGTTAACTAACGCTGCATCTAGTGGAGTGCAGTTTCCACGTGCCTTCTCTGTATCCGAATTCGCAGCCGAACGGCGCCTACCCTCCCGGAACAATTCAGTGTTTACAACTGAGAGCAGTTTCGATAATGACTTATCGATGGCATCGAACGCGTATGGAGTTGGCGATAGCTATCGAATCGTAAGCCCCAGTTTACGAACGCGGCAATCTGTTTCGTGTGAGTAACTCGCGGAGAGGTTCCGAAGCTTGTTCGAATGCGAGAATTGCTGTAAACGGTAAATGCAATTCCGAATCGTCTCCATTCGGAATGTGCGAGGAGAGAACGAATTTGGAATAAGTAATGCTTGATGTTCTCACATGCTTTCGGGATCAAGTTATAGCCCTATGAATGACACCCAACATTACTCTTATCAACTAGCAGTAGATAATTTTTTGTTTAATAATTTAAAACATAACACTGTGTCTAATGTCCTAGTGTTTAATTTTACATTATCAAGTCAATTATTTTACGTTTCTTTAGAATAATTATTCAACAATTGGAAGTTTCCATCATTCCTTCATCAGAGGTGTCTCATACTTCATCATTTCTGTAATCGTCCTTCACATGTAAACTAAAAGAAAAGTAGAAACATGAAACCTCCTTTCACTGGGTTTTACTAATGCATAATAATAATAATAATAATAATAGTAATAATAATAATAACAATAATAATACTTATTATTATTAATATTATTATAATAATTATTATTATTTTAATATGCATTTTTTCTCAAATTCCAGATAGTAAAATAAAAATCCTATAGTCATTCTTTACAGGAGTTGAAGCTATTAACGAGAAATGCTAATGAAAATGTATATTAGTATACTATGTATATTCCCCCATTGATATGGCAAACATTTTAGTTAATAGGCTCTGTTTCATAAACATTGTCTACACAATATCACAAATAGTACTTGCGTAAGTGGTTGAGAACCTTTGGTAATGGTTTTGTACGGTATTTTAGGGAGTAATATAATTTCGGGTTTGGTTAACGAAAGGAGATGAATTATGAAAGAGGAGGACCAACAACTATTCTGAAATTTGAATTAAAGTAATGCACCATCTTGTCTGACTCCCGCAGCACAGCAAGGGAGGTATAACGATTAATATTTCGAAAATGAAAGTTATGACGAATCATCAAGAAGATCCATTAGTTGTGAATCAAAAATACTTGAAGAAAATACTTACCTAGAGCGGATCATCTCCTTTAAAAACAGAGGTACAAACGAAATCGTAGAATATCGCTAGCATGGAAGTTTTTGAATCTGACTTTCATCCTACTGGATAAAAAAAAACTAAAGATCAACACCAAACGAGAAGTAATGGAAGTCTTGTGTATTACCGGTTTTGTTGTATGTATCCCAGTCGTGGTCACTAACGCAAAAACAGAAGAATATGCTGAGAATATGTCATCGGAAGATGGTAAGAAAGATTTCTATTAAAGATAGAATACGAAATTCGGTTATTAGAAGAAAAAGTGGCATTCTAAATGCGGCATAACAAGTAGTGTGTATTAAATGTAAATGGGGTGTACACTTGATGAGACTCGAGTAGCAAGGATGTGCCCATTCTACAACAGTATGCGACCCGCGAGTGGGTTGGAGGCTACAAGGCTGGCAGGAAACTAGATGATCTGACTACTTCAAGAAGGCAGTGGGTGTAGATGGATAGATTTTTATTCAGGTTCCCTTGGGCTAATGCTCGGTGGAAAACATGATTACAACTAGATTTACAATTAGAAAACGATTACGAATATTTATAAATATAATTAGAATTAGAGATTGATATTCAAGTTCTAATTAATTTTTAGTTGTCTCTTAATTGACTTACAGCTTGTCTAACACTTCACTTCATTTCACTGCATTACACTGCACTGCACTCCCCTCCCCTCCCCTCCCCTCCTCACCACTACACTTCATTTCACTTCACTGTATAAGGGACATAATGTAATAATAATACCAATAATATTAACGTAACCAATAATAATTACTAAAAAATACATCAAGACGAATACAAATGTTAATAACTATGGTATCAGCAATAATAATAATATTATAAATAATAATAATAACGATAAAAATGTCAGTATTGTTAATGATCTAGATGGAATTTAGCACATATTTAAATTTCACTACAGTAGAAGGAAGAGCATCTAGTACATTTCCAGGTAGTTTGTTCCTAGAGTGGAATAGAATGACGAAGGACCGTGAACAGTGGAAAACATCAATGAAATTTTCTTGTTAGCTTTATAGACTACCAATCACCATCACCTGAAGATCCATTCCGATGATATGAATTCTCCCTGCCGTAAGCAGGAGGCTTTTGCCCTACAAAGAATGCACATGTGCTTATAATAATAGTAACTAATAATAATAATAATAATAATAATAATAATAATAATAATAATAATAAATCATCTTCAAAATGTGGGTGTAAACTGTATTATTGTATCTGAGAAAACTGCTAAAAAAATACGCAACGGAGAATGCTAAATGAAACAAGAAATTAGTAAAGAAAGAAACGGATGAGCTTGTTAAATTGGTCAGATCGCTTCCCTTAACCGTTCGTACGAGGTTGGGGCCGAATGGGGTGGAAGAAGGGTGACTGAACGATGTGAAATTTGTGGTGAACAAACAGAGTTTGTAGCGAGTTTTCTTGGTGTTCTCCCGTTAACCATTGCCTCTCATTGTACCATAACCCGATCATGATTCATTTGATTTTGAAAACACGCTCATCAATTGATCCCATCCATCGCAGGGTAGACCGAAAGACATTGATATATGAATCAAAATATATGGAGTTTAAGTGGCATTGTACCGGGAGCGGTGGTTTACGGCATCCAGTGGTGTCACTGCAGTGCTTCTGACCGGGAGGTTCTAGAGCTCCAGTCCCGACGGTGACAAGATTTTCGACACAAGCTAGGTCGAATCCAGTCGCTACCTGGAGGATAATTCTCGCGGCCGGCTCCTCTGATCACTAATTTTCCTTGGTTTTTCTCAATCACTACCAGACTAATGCAGAAACAGTACCCTAGCAAGCAGGCCAAGTACCGCGCGCGATCTTTCCTTCCTCTTCCTTGTACTATCCTCTCCCCTTACACGCACTCACCACACTAACATGCTCTACACCACCCCACATGCCGGGAGATGGGTCGTGGGCTTAGAGCTTGTCCTGTGTAGGGCGGTGCCTCACTTGTTGGAGATACCTGGGTGATGGAAAGGTTGGCACCGGATCTCACCATTCAGCGATAAAGATCATCACCACTGCTCGAGGACAGCACATGCACTACACGTACGGGACTAATGACACTAGATGTTAACGCACCGGAATCACTGAATCAATCAATCACAACAACAAACAAACAAACAAACAAACAAACAAACAAACAAACAAACAAACAAACAAACAGTCATTGTGGTGGTGATTATCATGATTTGTTCCCAAACAAAGACTGACACAATGAAAGAAATAAAATATGAGGGATTTTGGGGTGCCTGGCTTTGAAGCATTACCCCGGAGTGTGACCCAAGGAGCAAAATCGAATGCACCTCGATATATCTCGCATCTGTTAGCTCTCAGTTCTGCCGTCTAACTCGGATTTATAAGCAAGAAAACCAATCTGCGTAAAGTTCTGAGATGATTAACTTGCAGAGAAGTAGATTAGAGAACATCTAGAGGCGCCGGCACTTCATCTCTTCCCTTGCAGTCCTTCTTGCCCCACCTTCGCAAAATGCGGAGTAAAATAAATATCCCGTCGGCGAAAGGGAGAAATATTGGAATAGATTTTTCCATTCGATATGGCGGGTAATTCTGTTGGGTCATATCTCAATATTTCATCAATGTGTGCTCAATCGGAAAGGCAGTCAAGCTTGAAATGAATACGAAATGGTCCCTTTTTCTTTGTCATTGCTAATTTCTGATTGAACATTAACAAAGGGTGAAATTAAAAACAACAAAAGAGACAAGAAGCCATTCAAATGATCGTTAATGATGACAAACATAATACACTAATTGAAAAGAAATGTCACGAGAATAAAGAACAGAAATAATGATACGATGATATTTCAATCGGAAGTGTGTGCTTGAAGTTAAGTTATATTAGTTTCTTATGAAGATCTGGATACAATGAATCCAAATTCTGAGTACTAGGTATGTAAAGGAATAGAAAAGTTTTCGTCAAAATAAACACAGATATTTTTCATTGAACATTCGTATTAGATTTCATTGATTAGTTTTCAACATTAGTTTTCAAATGGCTTTTTAAATGGCGCTATTTCTTAGAGACATTCTCATAGTATCCAAACAGAAAGGTATGAAGTAATGCGTATTAACCTAAATACTTCCTTGCATTTACACACAAGAATTGGATTATATTTCACGAGTAAACATGACTTATGACATGGACATTTCGCCTCACGTATAATCACAATTAAGAAAGTAAACATAGGAGTAGTTCTACAAAAATTTTTTAATTTTCCCTTAAAAAAAAAAATTCCGGATTTAAAATATTTTTCTTCTACTGAAACTGTGCAAGAGTACGAAAAACACATTTTAAACCGCACACTGACCAAGTAATTTAAAGTCCTATCTGGGTCGGTAGCCTTCATTTTAACTTCGCCCTTTAAAACGCCGCGCAAAGAACGTGCTGAGCAAATGAAAGCATGAGTTGCGACAACGGAGACCGCAATGAAGCCGACAATTTATATATGGCGGGTGAGCCCGCGGCGAGGTCGCGGTGAGCCCACTGCTCCCACCCCTCGAGAAGGAAAGGGTCAGTTGAAGCGCAGCAGCGCGTCGAGAAAGAAAGAGAGAGAGAGAGAGAGAGAGAGAGAGAGAGAGAGAGAGAGAGAATCAGGGCGAGGACAGAATCGGTGGGCCGTCTGCCAAGGCGAGAGCGAGGTGCAGAGCGAGGCAAGGCAGAGCGAGGCGAGCGAGGCGAGGCAAGGGCAAGAGGAGGCAAGAGCGAGGCAAGAGCGAGGGCAAGAGCGAGGGCAGAGGGGCGAGAGCGAGCAGGGCGAGAGCGAGGCGAGAGCGAGAGCGAGGGCGAGAGCGAGGGCAGAGCGAGGGCAGAGCGAGGGCGAGAGCGAGGGCGAGAGCGAGGCGAGGCGAGGCGAGAGCGAGGCGAGGGCGAGGGCGAGGGCGAGGGCGAGGGCGGAGGCGAGGCGAGGGCGAGGCGAGGCGAGGGCGAGGCGAGGGCGAGGGCGAGGCGAGGCGAGGGCGAGGGCGAGGCGAGGCGAGGGCGAGGCGAGGGCGAGGGCGAGGGCGAGGGGCGAGGGCGAGGGGCGAGGGCGAGGGCGGAGGCGAGGGCGAGGCGAGGGCGAGGGCGAGGGCGAGGGCGAGGGCGAGGGCGAGGGCGAGGGCGAGGGCGAGGGCGAGGGCGAGGCGAGGCGAGGGCGAGGGCGAGGGCGAGGCGGGGCGAGGCGAGGGCGAGGGCGGAGGCGAGGGCGAGAGGGCGAGGGGCGAGGGCGAGGGCGAGGGCGAGGGCGAGGGCGAGGGCGAGGGCGAGGGCGAGGGCGAGGGCGAGGGCGAGGGCGAGGGCGAGGGCGAGGGCGAGGGCGAGGGCGAGGGAGGGCGAGGGCGAGGGCGAGGGCGAGGGCGAGGGGCGAGGGCGAGGCGAGGGCGAGGGCGAGGGCGAGGGCGAGGGCGAGGGCGAGGGCGAGGGCGAGGGCGAGGGCGAGGGCGAGGGCGGGGCGAGGGCGAGGGCGAGGGCGAGGGCGAGGGCGAGGGCGAGGGCGAGGGCGAGGGCGAGGGCGAGGGCGAGGGCGAGGGCGAGGGGCGAGGGGGCGAGGGGCGAGGGCGAGGGCGGGGGCGAGAGGGCGAGGGCGAGGGCGAGGGCGAGGGCGAGGGGCGAGGGCGAGGGCGAGGCGAGGGCGAGGGCGAGGCGAGGGCGAGGGCGAGGGCGGAGGGCGAGGGCGAGGGCGAGGCGAGGGCGAGGGCGAGGGCGAGGGCGAGGGCGAGGGGCGAGGGCGAGGGCGAGGGCGAGGGCGAGGGCGAGGGCGAGGGCGAGGCGAGGGCGAGGGCGAGGGCGAGGGCGAGGGCGAGGGCGAGGGCGAGGCGAGGGCGAGGGCGAGGCGGGCGAGGGCGAGGGCGAGGGCGAGGGCGAGGGCGAGGGCGAGGGCGAGGGCGAGGGCGAGGGCGAGGGCGAGGGCGAGGGCGAGGGCGAGGGCGGGGGCGAGGGCGAGGGCGAGGGCGAGGGCGAGGGCGAGGGCGAGGGCGAGGGCGAGGGGCGGGAGGGCGAGGGCGAGGGCGAGGGCGAGGGCGTGGGGCGAGGGGAGGCGAGGGCGAGGCGAGGCGAGGGCGAGGGCGAGGGCGAGGGGCGAGGGCGAGGGCGAGGGCGAGGGCGAGGGCGAGGGCGAGGGCGAGGGCGAGGCGAGGCGAGGCGAGGGCGAGGGCGAGGCGAGGGCGAGGGCGAGGGCGAGGGCGAGGGGGCGAGGGCGAGGGCGAGGGCGAGGGCGAGGGCGAGGGCGAGGGCGAGGGCGAGGGGCGGTCAGCCAAGACGAGAGAGAGGGAGAGAAAGAGAGAGGCAGAGGGGAGAGTGACGGGACACAGGACGACGGCGGTAGCCTGAATTGCGGTGAGAACTTGGCGAGGTTCCTCTATTTCTGGATGTACGCGGACGAGGAAATTGCACTTCTGCCAGCCACCGAAACTGGAAATTTCGCCAGCGATAAGTAATGGCGGACGGTTCTATAGTTTACCTAAGTTGCTGAACCTGGACATGTGGTTACTGTTTTAAACTGTGGCTCACAGTTCCAATACAGGCCTTTTCTTTTTGTTTATAAAAAATAGCCACTGTCTTATATTTGTGGGTGATGTTACGATTTAACTATCATTACAGGTTAACTGTTTCTAAACCGGTCTTACCTGCGTGTAAAAAGTATTGCAAGTTCACTTCTGAACCATAAAATTCACATCACACTAATAGTCTGTTTTTTCAAAAATATGTTTCTTCGAATCTGAGTCTCTTTTCAAAGTTGAAGGTAGACGCCAGTATGAACAATCACTACTATCTCTGTTAGATAAACTAGAGGAGGAATCTCAGGCTGTCCTTGTGTTTAGTGACTTGTGTTGCGTATAATGCACAAGTGAATCGGCTATGATCGGTACAAACCTGACAGACGAAAATGTACAAACAATTCATTACTAGGTACCTACAATATCCAAGTACATTCTCTGACTTTTAATAGTACGCGAGATACAGAATAACGTAATTTTAAGAGAAGTTACTAGTGAAATTGTGTCTTGCTTGTAAGAAAAGTCGTGAAGTCTAGAAATTAAGAAAGAAAAAGTAGTAAGAGTAACATTACATTTGCCCTGTTTGGGAGAGTTTGCTAAAGAGGATGAGGAAAGAAGACAAATTATGTACTGTAAAGAATCGATCTTAACTTCAGGATAGAATATCTCTATAGAAAGTGTGGTATTGCTAAAATTCTAGATTAAGTGGTGTCGCTGTCAACCCCATTGATTTTGTTTTTCTTCGTCACGGATTGTACTAACACCAACTGTACAGTTAGATCGAATTCTGCAGTCCGGACGCCCTTAGCGACCGATTGTTCTAAACGGTAGTATTCCGCAGTTTCGTCGATGAATACCGGACGAATTCTAGAACACTATCGTAACATTATCGCTGTGCCACGGAGCACGCTCAATCTTTCCTTTCTAATTCTCGTCCCCTTAACTTCACTTACAAGCACACTATACACGCACATGCACTACAACACCACACATGTCGGGAGATCCATAGAGAGCTTAGAGCTTGTTCTTGCTGGGACTTTGACCAGCTAGTGGAGATACCTGGAGGTGGATAACCCCGCAAAGGTAACTTACAAGTTAGTACCGAATCTCACGTTCCAGTGAGAGAACACCGTTTCCATTCCCTAGAATATTACATGCACTAGCCTCATAGTCTTGATTAATAGATTGATTGCTAGTGATTCCTGACAGATCAATTGCTGAGGTCATTAGTCCCGTAAGGGTAGTGCATGATTTTTCTCGGTAGTGCCTGTGATCTTGCCCTATTAGATGGCGTGATCCAGAGCCGACCTACCGACGGCCAGCGGGGTTTTCCCCATCAGGTATATCCCACCAGCGGGGCATCACCAGCCGGTACAAGCTTTAAGTCCCCGACCCGTGTGTGGTAGTGTAGTGAATGTTAGTGTAAGTCTGTGTAAGTAAGGGGTTGGATAGAAAAAGGAATGGGATGGACAGATCGCACGCAATCCGTTGCACGTTTGTTAAGGTACTTCTCCAGCATTTGCCTGGATTTGATCAAAGAAACCACGTACAAAAACCGATCAGAGTAGCCGGCCGCTATAATTCGCCTCCCGACAGCAACTACATTCGACCTAGCTCACAAGCTAGTGTCGAAAATCCTGCCAATGTCGGGACTCGAACCCCACGACCTCCCGGTCAGAGGCACTAGTTGATTCCCTGAGCCACCTCTCCCGGTAGCTCGGTGCTAATAACCATGGTACTTAATGCGCCCGGGCGCATGTTTGCGACTGGTGGTTGCGTTACTCAATGGCAAGATCCGCAACTGCGCGGGGTATCCGGTATTAAAGCTCCGCCCCCGCCTTGATTGCCTGTCGCGGGCCGGGGCGTCGCGTCGCCGGGCCGCTTGGGACGAGCGCCGCGGAGCTCCTTTGATCACCGGGCGGCGAGTGGAGCGGGGCCGGTAAAAATTTATCGTTTAATCAAACAGCCATCGCCTTTCGCGGCGCCGCCGCTTACCCGTCGCCCGGGTGGGAGGGCGGGCGCTGCAGGTGGGCGGGGCTGTTGATTAAAAGCGCCCCGCGGTGGCAGTGGCGGTGGCGGGGGCGGTGGCCGTGCCGGGGGTGGCGGCGGCGGGGCGGCGGTGGCGGCGGTGGCGTCGGGGGCGTCGGGGCGTCGGGCGTCGGGGGCGTCGGGGCGTCGGGGCGTCGGGCGGCGGGGGCGGCGGGGCGGCGGATGCGGCGGGGTCGGCGGGGCGTCGGGGGCGGCGGGGCGGCGGGGCGGCGGGGCGGCGGGGCGGCGGTGGCGGCGGTGGCGGCGGTGGCGGCGGTGGCGTCGGGGCGTCGGGGGCGTCGGGGCGTCGGGGCGTCGGGGTGGCGGGGTGGCGGGGCGGCGGGGCGGCGGGGCGGCGGTGGCGGCGGTGGCGGCGGTGGCGTCGGGGCGTCGGGGCGTCGGGGCGGCGGGGCGGCGGGGCGGCGGGGCGGCGGTGGCGGCTGAGCCGATTTTCCCCTTCGGTGGACCATCTTGCATCGCAGCCGCAGCCCACCCAAAGAGAGTTTCCTGCAGGTTTTCTTGCGGTTGTGCAGTTTCTCCTGCTCTTCATTCCACTATTGTTCCTCCATTATACCTTGTGGGCAAACATTCTTAGTACACTAGAACACATTATAAGGAGAGGTTGCCATGTATACCTCCCGGGTTAAATATGTACTGTTGAAGAACCTTTTCTAGAAAGTGGGAACTAGAAATTTTTTATATTTCACACGCTTAAATATCAAACTTTTGTTATTATTTTGAGTTGACTAAAAATTAATTTTTCAATTATAACTTTTGCCCTAATTTTTCAGCAATTTTGAACAAACATGATCTTTTAATTCTTTTATTATTAGAGAATGTTCATATAAAAACGTTAATTTTTTGTCCACGCCATTAAGTATATTTCCTGTAAATGTCAATACGGTCAACTCCGGGTAGAGTGAACTTGGATATATCAAATCCTCGGTTATTATGAACGTAAGTCACTGGTCTTGTTTCACTTACATTACAAATAAAAGAAGATTCAGTTATAGTGAACTTGAACCTCTGCTATTGTGAACGTAGGCCATACAAAGTCGTGAAAATTAGTTCCCTTGTGGAAAATAATATATCGCTTCAGAGCCTCAAATTTCAACTCTAGCCAGCTTGAAAAAATATTGTCGGCGAAGGGTCATAATTGAAGAAGTCTCCCCTGAGGTGAAGATAGCGGGCCCGGGACCTTACGTATGCCATGAAACCACCTCGTGCCACTACGTTCCACTGCGGGAAATAAAGGCCGTGCCCTGCGTGGGCTACAACAAGCGGTTGCAACGCGCTTCAGTGGCACTATTGTGTTACTTGATATTCCGCGGGACAAAGCTCGTCGAGGTCTACGGAGGTGACAGGAAGCGCACGACTGCCACAGCCTGGCGAAATACGTCATAAGTTATTCGTTCCATTAGCCGCTTCATCCCGCTATCGAAAGCATCTCGTATGTTATTAGGCGAGTAAAGGGGTCTTTTTTATTTATTTATTTATTTATTTATTTATTTATTTATTTATTTATTTATTTATTTATTTATTTATTTATTTATTTATTTATTTATTTATTTATTTATTTATTTATTTATTTATTTATTTATTTATTTATTTATTTATTTTACGTCAAAAAACAGTTAAAAACTGCGTATGACGTGCTATGGGGAAAAGTGAATTGTGTGCACATTTTCAAAATTCTGTGATCCCTACACTATGTCATATACTACTTAAATTTTGAATTTTGAAAGGGAGAAAAAAAAACAAAAACTCTCATGTAATAAAATCTGTTTTCAAGGATAAATAAGCAATAAATTTTGAATTTTGAATTTTGAGAGGAGGGAGAAAAAAAACTCCCATGTAATAAAATCTATTTTCAAGGATAAATAAGCAATAAATTTTGGCTCTTATTACTTCCTGCCGCGACAACATGGAAACGATAATTTGAATAATTGTATTTCCCACTGAATTCTAGAAGACATGCACAGAAAATGAAGTTGCTTTTATGTCCAGAAGCAAAAGAAGGGGCCATCTCAGCATTTGCTCAATGGATCAAGGAAACTGGACGAAAAACCTGATCGAGATGGGGGTCTTCGGAGAGTGGGACCATGTACCAATGGGGCAGAAGGCATTGAAGTGTGACAAGACTGCATTACGATAGTTAGACACAGAGGACAATACATAATCAAGTATTTAGAGTATAGAGAAGGATGTAGAGAATTTACTAATGAAAACGTACGAAGCAAGCAATTGAAAATAGTTTGTAAGATCAAATAAAGATGTTGAAATTTTCAGGTCGTGATGGGAATGTATATTGATATAAAATCAAACGTTTTGGAGAAAATCTATTTAATTTTGACATCATTCGATGTAATGAACCTCGGATATGGTGAACAAAAAATGAGTGTCTCCAGAAGTTCATTATAACCGGAATTGACTGTAATTTGTGAATAATAGTTTCTGGGATAAAATGTAAATTAATTACAAAATAAGTTCATTTTCGAGAAACTTCATTTAAAAACATCTGTACTTCCCTCTGCTGTACTAAAACATTCTTGCACCATACTCTGAATTACATTTTTCAGCGGAAAATACCAATGTTACCGACGTATAAACAAGAGTATTTTCAGTAACTCATTCACAACCTAACGAGCGTTCAAAATTACGGAAAAATACCTATATTTAAGTAGTCAATGACAAAAAGGGCTTATGCACCCTGGAACATTTAAATAAGAATTAAAGGGACTTCTGGGCTTCCATCAAGAAAAACGTTTATATATGTGGAAAGAGCAAAGTTTTAACTATTTATTTAGCCAAAAACAACAAAGTGGATAATTTGACCCACTTCATCATATCCTCTCCCCTTAAGATAAATTAGTTTGTGATATTCTCATTGATTTTGACTTTTGATGACGTACTCAATGAATCAATGTTTCTGGGCAGAAAAGTATTCACATCTACTCTTTAGGGTTAGGATTAAAGGAATACAGTTTTTAATTTATGGTGCGCGAACAGTTGAAGAACGCACATATTCAGTTGTTATTATGAGCGTAGTATTGACACACCACAACATACTTTTACAAGGTATTTTTACTTTTTTCCGAAGAATGTAGGATAAAATGAAGATTAGTTTTAAATATTACTGCAAACATTTATTATCATTATCTACTGATAATTTTAACCCAATTAACCTGATTAAGTCAAGAATGTATTGTCGAATTATCATATATTTATAAAAACGTATAGGCCGTGTTTTGTTATCCTAATATAATGTTATATCTGTAAAATGACTATGTTGTTAAATCCACATCATGATAATTTTGCAGATATTAAAGATATTAATGATTCCTGCAGCGATTAAAATACGTCTTTGTCTATTTTTCAAGAGTTATAATTCTGTAGCATAATCTGTATATAACAAACGCAAATTATATGCAAATGATTAAAATGGGGTATATTCTAACTTCTAAATACACGACTCCACGTGATACAGAAAAGAAATTTGAAGCAATTATTTTTCATTTGTTTTGCACATTTTAATTATAACTTAATTATGTTCGTTCCATTTCCAATTCTCTACAACCTATTTTAGCAAATCTACAAATTATTTACTTGGACACTTAGTCATTTGATATCGGTCCTTTTATAATACGTATACTTCAATGTGCAATTTATATGTCATTTATGTAATTAAAGAAAACTTATCTGCAATTTATATCTATTATTTTATCGTGTTCAGTGTATTACTACGTTAAGAATAAAGATATAATCTCTGAAATTTCTGAAACAATAGAATCTACCTCAGCAATACGATCTGCATTAATGTTTGGATGACAAAAGTGTAAAATTAAACTGACGTGGGAATGTGGTAATGTCAGAAAGCATTCAAGCTAGTAGGAAAACATTATTAAAGAACTTGAAAAACTTACAAATATCTAGGCGTTGAAGAAGATGACATCTCAAAACTACACCAAGAGAGGAACAATTCGAAGGGAATGTTATAGAAGAGGAAATCTATTCGCTCAGTCTATTCTGGACTCAAGGAATGACATTTCCGCAATAGGTAGGTTGATTGACAGTGTGTGTAACCGAGTGCAGGTTTGAGCTAGGAGGTTGGAATGAGCATGAAATTCAAACTATGTGAACTCCGTAAACATAGATAATTGCTTACAATGCCTCAAGTCGCCCACCCGCAATAAGATGCAGTTACTAGACTTTGTGTCATTCAAAGGAAGAAGTGACTCGGATGAAGCCGCCTGGCAGAATATAATAATATTCGAATCTGGAAGTGTGTGATCGTGCATACAATTTATGAGGCTCGTCATTAAATCCGGTCAGAAGAGTGGGTATAGTGGTTTGTAAGTGTGCGCGTTGCGAACAAACAATGCAGAATAACACAAACAAAATAAACTGCTGATGCTACACGTTATGAAAGATGTATGTAATAAAATGAAAACATAAAGTAAATGTGCAGAGGCAAATCATTCGATGGTCAATATCTAAAGTATGAACAAGAAGCAGATATTCAGTGATAGATCTGTTACACGTTGCTTAAAAGGGAAATAATGAAGACAGAATCAATAGCAGTTTAAAAATCTGCCCAAAATATAGCAAGGTATTTAAACTGCACTGAAAGGAGCAATGAGAATTCGACTTTACAATAAAACGTTTCTGAAAATCTCACATGGTGAAATGTCATTGTTGCTGTATTTGCCAATATATATCATGTACACCATAAATGTCATATTTGTCAGGAATAAGTAGAAACCATTTGTCATAATTTGTCTCAGCTTATTCAATTCTAGCAAAGTCCGACTATATTAAAAAGCAAGATTGTGTTTAACTCGACTTCAGATCACGTGCTCCAAGTGGCAGGGGTATTAATAAAAACCTCTGATTTCATTCAATGGTCAATACTATATGACAAACAATTTCATTTTGATCATGCAAAAGCAGTAAACAAAGCGATCAGGGCATGGAAACTAAGGAGGCAAGGAAATGCCTTAACTCATTACTCTTGTTTAGTTTCTTTACACGATCACTCGCTTGTTAAATCTGATAAAACAAACATTATATTGTATTTATTATTTTGTTCTGTTTCCAATTCGGATCTTAGTATTCTGGAAAATGCCAAGGTTTTATATAATGACAGCTGTAAAATTGCATAAAATGAGGTGCTGGTTCATCAATTTTCTTTATAATAGCACGTGAGGCTTAATAACTTAAAATCAATCATCAAATGTAATTTTAAAACAATAATTATAATTCAAAATTCTATCATTAAAAAACGAAAGAAACAAAATTGAATAGCCGGGAGAGAATTATAAACAGACGCTACTATAATAGTTTCGAAATATTACTAACGTGGAAAAAAAATCTATTACAATATTATATTACTAACGTGCAAGAAAATATCTATGACAGGACTCCACATATTAATCTGGGCATTGTCAGATTGTTTCTTTCTGCAGAACTGATAAGAGCTACAAATGGATGTAGAGCTGAAATATATAACAATACATAGACAATTATCTCTGTATGCTGACAATTGTCAATGCTATTCAAATTAGTGCATAACTTAGTTTTTTCTGACAGAACTACTAAAGGGAGGTCAAATACAGGAGTGTGAAAAGCGAAATCAGCTGGATATAGGGTGTCAAGCACAAGTCACACTGATTCTTATCGAATCATTGGAATTTGTTCTGAAAAATTGATTTAAGAATTAATAACACCTTCCAGATCGTTTTGTTCGTAACGACCATTTTGTACAGAAAACGCATCCATTTTAAGCCTTACAGATGCACAAACAAACACAAGATCTGCAAGTTAGAAAAGTGGATGCTACCTCGGGTAAGGTTGTATAATGTCATTATCACGTGTGTTTTTAAACATAGTTTAGGTTGTCGGGCAGCTCTCTGGGAGATCAGGATACTTCTTACGATACTGTGAAGGAAGTGCGATATCAACAAGGAATAAACATACTTTGGTTAACAAAATAACATGAATTTATTATCTTAAAGAAGAAAATCGTAAGAATTTAGAATTATTTTTTGAGAAATTTTCTTCTACCAGAATTATAATTGACAAGTGTCTTAAGGCTAAAGTACAAAATGGCACCAGCGCGGCCACGCAAGTGATACAATTGGCAACCATAAAATCATCTTCGAATAATTAATCAAAAGTCTTTCTTTGATTCTATTTTTGAATTGCCAAAAAAATAACCAGTGTTTGGTTAAGAACTACGTCACCCAGGATCGTTCTTTGCAGGTCAATTTTCGACGTCGGGTTGGAGAGGGATGGCTTCCTTGGCAGGAAGCAGACGGCGGCGTGCCTTTGTGGGTGGCCAGTAAAACATGCCCGACTTTCATTGGTGCCATTTTTTAAACATACCCGACGTCTTTCTTCTTTCTAGGTTTTTATCAGCCGACAGCCGAGTTACCCTTTACGTCCGATGGGACGCATATTCGACCATACACTAGACACCAACACACTTGCGGGATCCTCTGATCTGGGGTCAGCAGAACGCGAGGCCCTCCGCGACATTCATACAAAGACAAGGGACAAACAACCATACCCAAGGCGGGACTCAAACCCGCGACCCTTCGGACCGAAGCGCTGAATCGGTACTCGCTCTTAGCCACCTCAGCCATCCAGGACGGCACCCGACGTCTTTCTGGTGCCAATTTGAAACAAGCCCCGTATTTATATTTAGAAACAAGCCTCACTAGGAGGGAAATTTTTAAACATAACTATTACAGATAAATCCATGTTGGGCGCCAGGAAAAGGTTACACTTTAAACCTAATGATTCCTACGTAATTTAAATATCTCTCCTTACAAAATTATGTTGGGCTAGCTCAGTTAATTTGGGCTCGAAGTTAATAATTGTTGCTACTTACTCTGCAACCAATTGTTAAATCTGCCATCCATAGGGAGTGGCGAGGAATCTGCAAATCTTATTAAAATACTGGAGTCCTCGCCTAATGTACGTGATCTGGTTCAAAATTCTCCCGGCGATATAATTATGATCCGTGACTTCCCTCACTTGCGTCTCGGTTAGACGCCTGGACACGAATATTACTTCTTACAAGAACGCTCTATCCTAATATAAAAAACGCTAGTTAATTTAAACAACTGTCAATTACAGTCTTTCCTCAATCTAGTAAAATATGTCACGAACCGACCCGCTCATCACCGCATTGCTCTAGTGAATGAATGTTTTTCTAAAAAAACTTGGAAGCATCGGAATCCAATATCTTTTTCTTTTGTCTCTCCACAACAATACTTATCCCGCTTCTGTCCAATCATTTTAACCTAACAAAAATGATTCTTAACGTCGCGTCGGTTGTTTATTTGTCACATGGCGACCCCCTCGCGATCGTCTATTGACGTTTCCATACCCTATGTCATATAAAATGACATTTTCATAATACAAATGGTTCGTCATTTTGGTATATCACACCAGACGTGTCGAGTTTCCTTCAAAAACAGTCTTCAGAGATCATCGACGAGTAGACGGTTCGACTTGCAACACTTCTTCCACCAAATTACGCACTCGTCACGAGCCAGCCTTTTATGAGTGTCGCAAATTATGATAGTTCTCGGAACAATCAGAACTTTTGTTTAAAAGCTGCGCCGCGCTAGAGTGGGGTGGGTTGGTCGGGAGAGGGCGAGGTACGCTATGACTACTTCTGTCCGTCGTCGCTCCGGTTCGGGCGTATCCCTAATGGTTTGAAGGGGCATGTTTTGACCTGAGACCTATTATTTAGAAATAGTTCTCTGAATAGCAGAATCTTTGAATAGCTCATTACAAATATATATATATATATATATATATATATATATATATATATATATATATATTGCACTTTTTAGTTGTAGTAGATTTTAACTAACATCTAACATCTACAGCTACGTCTGTAGGAACTGATAATAATAATAAAAATTATGTAGTGATGATGTAATTGAAAATTATTGTAGTTTCCAATTCATATGTGCAAATTATTATTTTAGTTATATATAGGCGAAAAACTGCATATCGCTCATACTGCATATATTGCTCTGGAACTACGTATTTGAATCGCCCACTTTTTATTGTTTTTATTCAAAAGAATAGGACCTGTATACTGAGTAAGAATTATTTTTTAAATTAGTAAGGAATTGTTTTATTCACGGAATCTTCAAGACCGACGGAAATTTTAAAATAAATATCGCCAAGTAATAGCTTTGAAGGCGAAAGCCGATTCTCCAACGAGGTTTAAAGCAACGTGTGTGATACGAAATACTGATTTTGGGGCAAACGTTTGATGTGGTAGCTTCAACCACGATGTCAACTGATTTTTCGCCCGAGGCGTTTTTGTTGCACACAACTCACTCACGCACGCGCACACAGCTCCCTTTGCCAATTAGAGGCAGGCAACCGCACCTACATTCGGAATGCCAATGTTTGTTTTAAACCAAAACATTGATCGTTACCGTAGACTATGTTCAAAGTCAAGTACGCGAGGCACGTTTTAGAACTCACTTAATGAAAACAGTTCTAATGAAACAGTCATACTACATTGAAGTGTAATTGTAGCAGTATTGTTTCAATAGAATTTTTTTTTCAACAATAGCGTTCCGTTTTGCTCATCTTTCATTTTTTTTTCTAATCTGCGAAAAAACGTAGCTTTGTTGTTTTCAGTGCACTTTGTGACCGTGACATACACTACTGTGGGAATTATTAAAAAGTAAAGCATTTGATGAATTTTAAAGTTTAAAGAACCAAGAATGATTTATTTTATGTGTGGAAGGGGTTTAGACAGTAAGTTATTTAAAAGCCAATATAACTGTACTAACAAAGTTTTCCAGAGTACAAACGGCAATTGATTTAATTGTTAGAATGTATTACTCGTTGGGAGAGTGGTTACGTGTATATTCTCCTCATTTGTTAGAGATAAGTGTTTCGATGTTGTACGTCCCAGTAAACCAAACGTTATGATTTGCTCGAGAGTCAAAGATCACGCGATTAGAAAATAACAAATAAAATCTGTGCGGAAATACTTTTTGGTTCACGCGTGCGCAGAGAAAGTACTGCTTATCCAGTGGGTGGATGAATTTTGAATAATTTGACGTATTTTAATGTACGTGTGTTGTGTGTCGTTGGGTGCGTTGTGAACTATCGAATAACATTCAGCAACTTTCGCGATAATAGTAAAACCAGAATTTCCTACCATTATGGTTCTGAATGGTTTAAACACCTTACAATATAGCGATAGATGTTGTTACTTTAATACCATTGTCATTTCGGAACCATGAGTCCAAAAACGGGCGGGTACCCCATTAAATTATAAAATAAATGGAAAAAAGTCTTTAAAACATACTGTTAAAGATATTTAGTACTACATTACATAGTTTTGAAACAAGTTAGTTGAAATATGTTCAGTTTATATGGTCTCCCAATGACGTATATACATTTTGAATATATTCTGTACTTGAGATCTTTTCTGTTATTTTTTTTCGATTTAGTCAATCGTTCACTATCTTCCCCATGGTACTCACCTTTCCTCTACAACGACAGATACTGAAGTTAGATTGCACGAGTTTATTGGCCGGTCTAACTGTAAGAGAATGCCTGAGTTTTCAGAAAATGGTTACGCGTGACAAAGGCTTTGGTTGTTTCGAAATAATTTGTTAAACGCGGAAAGAATGAAACTATCACAGTTATGAGAGGTTATAACAACTAAAATACAGAACCATGATACAGTAATAACTTACCTAAACAAAGGTAGAGCAAACAATCTACATTGAGGTTCGTCGCTTACCCCCTATTGGCATGCTGTTCATCGAATGATAATTTTGTTGCTAAGTGGTAATTGTAGAAGTGTTGAAAGAAAACAGTTTTTACTTTCTCTTATACGTACGTATATACGGAGTAATATACGTAGTTTAGAGAAAGTTATGCAATGCTGTGCGAAAAAACGGCGAATTTTCGACAAAAACAAAATCATTGCTGGCCCCTGAAAACAAGAAAGTGGATAAATCCAATTGCTAAATTAATAGAAAAAATCCTCTGGCACGTGGTGTAGCCAGAATCCCAGTTTTGTGGATCCTTGATGGCGAAAAACCAATTGAAAGCAAAACGTCCGACCGTCCGTCCGTGAACACTACTAGCGCCTAAACCACACGTACGATCTTTTCCATTGAAGAAACTCCTGTCTGTCTCTAGTTGAGGCTTTGAAGTTTTGAAAAACATTTTTTAAAATTTGGGGGTACTTGGTATGAAGCCCCCTAGGTATTTTCAAAATTTTCTAAAAAATGGCTCAATATTTTTTCTTAACTTTCTTGTAAGAACAGAGTAAAATATTCTATTGGTGGTATAGGTCTCAACGGTGGTATAGGCCTCTAAGGTGGTATAGGTCCAATTTTTACAGTTCACTCTGAATTTTCAGAAATTGCAAAATATTGAATTTTTTCGGCATCTTAAATAAAATAAAAATTCAATAAAACTGAGGACACAGATTTTTCCTTCAAATGAAATTTGTGGCTCATAAATAGTTCTTTCATTAAGGTCATGTTTTGAAAATTTTAGTAGTTTTCGTGCAATAGTACACAAGATTTTCTCAAAAACAGTTCCATTCTTTTTTTAATTTTGGTATGGATAGTGTTAAATGCACCGTATAAGATGACATGAATGTCATATTGCTCTATTCTTTTGTTTTTTCAAAAAACACAAAAATGTAATTATTTTGACTTGTCTCTCACGTCGGTAATATTAACATTAGAGGCAATTTCTTCACATTATTGTAATTAAGAGTAGATGTGCTTCAAAAAAGGCAAATAATGTTTCTCGAAAACTCAACATTTTTCTCTTAAAATGAGCTCAAAATTTCGCATTTTCAGAATTGTTCAAACGACATTTTCTCAAAAATGGCTTCAATTTTTTCTTCAATCTTTTCAACGGACTGGGCTAATTGCACTGTTTAATATGACGTAAAGTTCATTTTAGTGTAGCCTTTTGTTTGTCAAAAATTACTCAAATGTATGTTTTTAAATTTCTCTAACGCTCTTAATATGCACATTACCATCAATTTGTATACATTATCAAATTTGTGAGTAAAAGTTCTTCAAATTACTTTAAATAAAGTTTTTCCGAAACTCAATATATTCCTGTGAAAAATAGCTTCAAATTTCGCATTTACAGTCATTCTTATCGCCGTTGTCTTAAAGACGGCTCCAAATTTTTCAATGAAACTTGCTATTTAAGACATAGTTTTGGTCTTCTTTAATATTTTTAAAATATTATTTCGGTTGTACTATTTGGAAACCGAGAAGTGAAGAAAATTTGAAAAAAACATACTTTGGGTGGCGATAGATGGCAGCTGGCAAGAAGAAAGGGCGAGAATGTACACTACCAGTTTCCACCAAAGAAATTAGAAACCTTCACTACGAGAATGTGTGTGCAATTCTGTACCACCTGTAGTTTTAAAATATTTCCTACTGTTTTCCTGTTTCGTACGGGCCATTGGTTTGACATGTTGGTGTTGCAGATAAAAATGCAGGTCACCGGTGTGTATGACCTTCGTGTGCCTAAAGA
Organism: Teleogryllus oceanicus; assembly: GCA_964035755.1. NCBI lineage: Eukaryota > Metazoa > Arthropoda > Insecta > Orthoptera > Gryllidae > Teleogryllus > Teleogryllus oceanicus. The sequence goes on from CAXIVR010000008.1 coordinate 73,805,026, forward strand.
GATATGATTGATATCTTTATTTATATAATTTTATAATAATATTTATTTAATTTCAATTTAGCAGAAAATAATGAGATTTATGGATAGTTGTCGTTAGGATAATACTTCGCCTACTACGACTCTGCAGAGGCTTCCGCAGTCGTTTGTTTCCAAAGGCAGGAGGCTCTGGCGGTGGAAGATTCCAAGGGGGCAGTGAGGAGAGGGAGCGAGGCGGGCGTTTGCGCCTCAATGAACTTGGCGGGAACAGCCGATTCCGACACATTTCCGGTTGCGCTTTCCCCTATCTCTGCTTCCCCTGCTACTTTCCTCCTCTGCTCGCCGAGCCTCCTGCTTTCCCTCTCCGTACGGCACTGAGAAAAAGACTACACGTCCATTTCGAGCGGTTGCCATCTCTGTAAAATATTTGGAACAAATATCTGTACAATAACCTTCACAATTAAGTTATGGGAATTGCTTTAACATAAAAAATTTTAAACCATAAATTAAATAACTGGACTCGCACTATGTGGAACAAGATCACTCGTTCTTTACTGATTATATTCTCAATGTTATTTATTGCGTATGCGTTTGTGCTGTACCAAGGATACTTTTTTCTAAGTATTTTTTCTTGTGAACTCATATCATGTTTAATGCTTGAACGAATTTATTTTCTTCGAAGCCGTCATTTTAATGCTTACTCACCATTGTTACAATAATAGGCTACGAAGCAACTCAAATAAGTCTTTACTTTGCTAACAACATATAACATACAATATTACATTTAAACATTATGGTGAAAATAATTAGGGATCCCATTGAAAAAGAACTGAAGTCCATCACCTTTGTACGCAGAAACAAAATTGTCAGCAGGGAGACGCAGGTCGCTCACTTAAATTAACGTGCAAGAATTACAAAACAAAGTTTTCAAAACATAATACTTCTGTGCACTAACAATATATCATAAACGCATTCAGATATAAACATATACCACAATACTAAGGAACTTGATATAAGAAAAAAGTATAATATTACTATTCAATGGTAATTAAATAACATTTTGTAGATTAAGACGATTTTTCAAGAACAAACAAAAAAAAGCATTTTACAGTCACACGGGAGTCGTCGATGTTGTCTTGCTAAAACACATTTTCTGAATTGTTTCAAATACTGACCGAGTGTAGTAAAACACCTATTTCATTGTTAACAATATTAAACGTTCTTGGTGCAATACTACTATAAAATATCATATGGGCTCTTAAATTTGAATTTGGAACATACGAAGTTTCAAATCTTCTCAAGTTGTTACTTTTTGCATGTGGTATTGAAACTGCGGTATTAAATTGGATGACTGGAGCATAGTAATAACGGAAATTTAAAAAATAATGTGTCCGATTCTTTGAATTCCTGTGATCTTTCTTTTGTTGCATTAGTCCATTCGTACATTTGTATGAATGCTTCGATGAATTAATTCCCCAATTGTCTTTTACATCGTAATAGCATTCTCCCACATCAATACAGTCCTTTTCATTTCGCTACCATAGGTGTATTCGCTTTCAGGTATCCTTTTGGCAATACAACCTGATCTTTCATGTCATAAATAGAAGTGGTTGACCAACTGTTCTTTTCAGCTTAAGCATTTCCACCACATCATCCATTTCCTGTCTATTCTGTCTAACCGTGCTTGCTTGATTTCGTTTCGGGCGCGTTCCTTTTGCGTTAATCTAAACTCCACCTTCTGGATTGCCATCGCTGCCTCGCCGCGCCTCTATGAGTCTTAGCTTTTAATTTTCTCATGTGCATCGCATATTTACTTTCAAAAGACGTGTACTATTTGAGATCATGCTTTGTTCAATTTGTTGCTAAGACTCCAGCAATGTCATTTCACTCCGCATATCAATGGCACCTTTCCTAATTCTATGAATTCCACCGACGTTTTCTCATTGCCTTCATTTTATGCAATTCCCTATCATTTCACCTCCATCCTCCTACTTACTTTATTTCCCGATTTGTATCCAACACCCTGCTCGGTTCATTCTTTCATTTTCTTATCCTCCCTTCCTCCTCCATCTCCTTTCTATCTCTCCATTTCTTCCTCCCACTCCCTCCACACCCACCTTCCGCCTCTCGATATCACTCCGTCTCCCTCTCGCTCTCGATCTCACTCTTCCTCTCCATTTCACTCTATCTCTTTCTCTCTCTTTCGATTTCGCCCTCTCTGTCTTCTCGATTGCCCTCTCTCTCTTCTCGATTGCCCTCTCTCTCTTCTCGGTTGCCCTCTCTCTCTTTCGATTGTCCTCTCTCTCTTTCTCGATTGTCCTCTTCTCTTTCCTCTCTCGATTGTCTCTCTCTCTTCTCGATTGTCCTTCTCTCTTCTCGATTGTCCTCTCTCTCTCTCTCGATTGTCCTCTCTCTCTCTCTTCCGATTGTCCTCTCTCTCTTCTCGATTGTCCTCTCTCTCTTCGATTCTCCTCCTCTCTCTCTTCTCGATTGTCCTCTCTCTCTTCTCGTTGCCTCTTCCTCCTCTCTCTCTCTCGATTGCGCTCTCTCTTCTCGATTGCCTCTCTCTCTTTCGATTGCCCTCTCTCTCTTTCGATTTCCCGCTCTCTTTTTCCATTGCCCACTCTCTCTTTCGATTGCCCTCTCTCTTTTTCGATTGCCCGCTCTCTTTTTTGATTGCCCGTTCTCTTTTCGATCGATCTCTATCTTTCTTCTGGATTGTCATCTGTCCCTCTCCCTCGCCATCTCGCTCTCCCTATTGTTTCCTATTTCCACCTTCCTTCAATTTACTCGACCTTGCTGCATATTCCTACAACCTTCCACCTCCTCTGCGCCTCCTTTCGATTACACATTCGCCTCCTATACGCTTCCCTCCTCCATTTACCTCCCGTCTCCCCGTCCCGAGATGTTTCTGTCCTCCTCGCTCCGTTGCTGCATCGCGCCGCTGGCCGCAGTGCATCGTCGCCCCCGCGTCACAAGTGTTGCGGTCGTAAAGTGCGGAGCTGTAAAGTTATATCGCCCAGCGCCGCGCCGCGGTCTCTCGGAGGCGCCGGTATTACGTAAACATCGCGGGGCCGCCGCCGCGGCGCCGTTCTTGGCTCTTGCGCGCGTTCGCGGCGCATGTGCTCCCAGGCCTGCGGCGGCGAAGTGGGGGCTTCTCCTAGGGCGGAAACTTGTCACCGCCCGGAGCCAGCCCGTTCTAATTGCGTTCTAATGGATTTAATGAAATGCGAATATTGCGCGTGTTGTATTGTGAAGTAGAAGATAGTGCGTGGTTATCTGTTGGTGGAATGATTTGAGTTTTGAAGATGATTAAAAAAGAAGCATTAGCATTTTGAATCATATTGTTGCGTTCTGTGAATGTGCTCTCATGCGTACATACATTCATGCATCTCTCTCTTTGTCTCTCTCTGTCCAATCTCTCTGTCTCTATCTCTGTCCACTCGTCTCCTCTTTCTCTCTGTCTCTCTCTGTCTCTCTCTCTTGTCTCCTCTGTCTCTCTTCTTGTCTCTCCTGTCTCCGTTGTCTCTCTCTTTTCTCTTGTCTTCTCTGTCTCTCGTCTCTGTCTCTCTCTCTTTTGTTCTTCTCTCTCTTTGTCTCTCTCTCTTTGTCTCTCTCTGTCTCTCGTTTTCTCCGTCTCTCTCTCTTTCTCTCTGTCTCTTTCTCTTTGTCTCTTTCTTCTCTGTCTCTTTCTCTCCTTCTTTGTCTCCTGTCTCTTTGTCTCTCTCTCTCTTGTGTCTCTCTTTGTCTCTCCTGTCTCTTCTCTCCTGTTCTTTCCCTGTCTCTTTCTCTCCCTGTCTCTTTCTCTCCCTGTCTCTTTCTCTCCCTGTCTCTTTCTCTCCCTGTCTCTTTCTCTCCCTGTCTCTTTCTCTCCCTGTCTCTTTCTCTCCCTGTCTCTTTCTCTCCCTGTCTCTTTCTCTCCCTGTCTCTCTCTCGCGCACACAAACACTTTTACCTTTTTCGGTTGTTAATCTTTCTGAAACTTTGTTGGTCACCGTCAATAGTGCATCCCTGATTTTCAACAATTTATTTTTTCTCTATTTTAGGTGTACATAATTGGTTGAAATTTATATTTTCTCTAATGTTGTAAGTCTATGATAATTCGAAACGACTCGGATTATTTTTAATGAAAGAACATCTCTGCTCTATTCATAATGCATTTTGTGGTGAACGGAAATGAATATGGCAAAAGAACTGCAAAATAGAAACGCTCCAATAAAATGTAAAATGTATTCTGAATATTGGTATTTTGTCTCAACGCAATAAGAAGTTGTAATGGCAAGTTCTTTAACAAAAACAAAGTGCATGGTGACAGACTGGTGTAATATAGCATACTTGTTTCTCAATTTTTAATATTGAAGAGTTTGTATGATTAATATTGTCTCTAATTCTTCTTGAGATCAATAATGAATATTTAAACAGAACGATTATGAGAGCAAATCTGATACACCACTATATTTGAGTGTTAGTGTAGTTAATCCAGTAAGCGTCGGGGATGTTGTAACTGTACGAGTTTCGACGTCGAGATAATGTGGTAACCATGAAATGTAATAAACGCAGTTGGTTCATAGTATCTTGCAGAGGTGAGTGACTCGTGCTCTAAGGCCGATCTCCGGTCCAATTACGGGTTTGTTGACCAGGTCCGTGTGTGATTTTCCAACTGCGTTGCAGGTGAGCAAACAGAAAGTCTGCAATCAAACGAAGTAGCAGTCAATGTAAACAGAAACGTCATTGACCACAAGACGCAGGGAAACGTCAATACAAGTGTCGCGCTTCTCGTGGTCTGCCGGCGACTTATGCTCTCATGAAAATGTGCAGTTCCGTTTGTGGGAACTGCGGTGCTGTATGCGCATGGTTTTATTCATAGTACAGCAAAAACTCTCAACGTCATATTTTGAGATGAATTAGAATCCCTTGAGCTGATTATTCTTTCTCAGATCACACTAATTCGTTTCCTTGTTTTTTACTGAGTCGCAAATGTGAGAGAAGATAATATCCTATAATACCATATGTCTTAGAAATATTCTGCTACAGAACAGTTTTGTGTTGTAACTTTCACTGTATTTTACAGGAAATCGATTAATGGCTCCGTTGCCGTGATCCAAACACTTTAACTATTCATTCCCCCTTCACATAGTTCCATCCAGTTAAGGCAACTCTGTATTAGACTGGTCCTTCTTTCCGCTTTCGTCCCACATACAAATCGGGTTGAATTAAGATCCTTGGTGTAGAGAGATTAACGCGGCAATTAAAGAGCCCGTGCTATAGGCTGCCATGCACATAATCCACGGTTTATCTGCATAATGAGCTTGTCGAGCTCTGTCCTCCTTTTTTTTTTGCTGCTTGATGTAATACCTCAGTCTCGTTAAATAAGAACTCTTCCTTCGTGATAAGAATTTTTATAGAGCTTGTTAGACGCGTTAGTGCCTAGTAATTTCGTCTTTTACAGTGATACTCTCGTATCTCGATATAATTAACCAGACTTTAAAAGAAACAAAATTAGAATAATACTACTTTTAGATGGTATCATATTATATTGTTAAAACAATGTATGTATACTAAATATAATATATTTAAATTAACTAATAAAGAGAAGATAATTTTGTTGATTGTAAATTATAATAACGCCAAAGTATAACGAGGAGGAGTACAAAATATTTAAAGATGTAACCAAGAGGATAATATTTAAAGATGTAACCAAGAGGATATACCGTTACGTTATGTCATTAAAACTGTATTATTATTATTATTATTATTATTATTATTATTATTATTGTTGTTTTTGTTATTTTGCCATTTTTATTGCTATTCTAGTTATTATTACTATTGTTTAATTACACATCACAGCTCTGTGATAACTATGGTGCTCAGTACACAATATAACGTCTTCATTTTTCCATGCGACTCTGGTAAACAGAATGGCCTTCTATATATTATTACAAACTAAGTACACTATTTGCAACTTCGCGCTCGCTTTGAACATTTATCCTTACACTAACCGTCTCACGCGTTTTATTAAACATTGATTACAATTTCTCCTGTCTGTTTATTTCCTGTATTTTTGTCTTGTATTCTTGTCTAGAATTCCTGTAATTGTTATTATTAATTGCGTGATACTTAGCCATATTTCTAAGTAACCTTTCTATGTTACATCAAAATTTGTTCAATGAATACGTTATTTTTTTATTCCTTACATATTTTATGGGAGCCTTTTTCTCGTTGCGATCTCTTTATGCTTTTGTTTACGAAGAAAATATTTAATTCCGAACCAGAATCGAGTTGTTGACATAAGTTACACAAAGACATATTTATAAACATAAATATATAACTATTTTTCAGTGGTTTGGAGGTGTGTGGAATGGGACATGAATTTTTGAAAAGGCAAATGCCTTAGAAAAAAGATTCCTTTTAATTCATACCCTCATCTGTTTTCAATTGTTTCTATCGTGTGTTACTGATCGGTGTACATTCAACAATGTCTTTCCTTCACTCTGCGGCGGGAATGGAATACTAACAATGGATTACTTTCCAAAACCTATTCATTAAAACACATATAGCAAAGTTGAGAAACAACATGACTTTCTTTGTATAGGGGTTGAATGTAAATAACCCGACGGCGTATCAACAAAAGGGTGTACCATTACACCATTATGGTATATTTATGTATGAATGGAATATAAATAATGTATTACATAATGGTAGCAAAGAATATACACGCAAATAATGAATTGATATAAACGACAGTAACAATATTGTGTACACTACGACAATGTAAACGACAAGCAGCCACAATAACGAGGAGGGCACCGCCATTTATGATGAAGCTGTGATATCCGGGACCGCTTCTCATCTCAAGAGTTGACCGAAGGCACATCCCACGTCGCGTCGTGGTCTGTCGCTAAATCAACGCCGATCCACCCCCAGCCCCCTCCCGCGCTCACACGTGCAGCACATTTAGCGAGACGCGCTCTCTGTTGGCGAAATCGTGACAAAGGAAGTGCGTGCCCCGCGCAAACAAAGCGACGCCACGAGACGCAACGCGACAAGGCCACCGTCGGTGGGGCGGGGCGGGGACGGGCGGGGGCGGGGCGGGCAGGGCAGGGCGGGGCAGGGCGGGGCAGGGCGGGGCGGGGCGGGGCGGGGCACGGCGGGGCGGGGGCGGGGTGGGGCGGGGCGGGGCGGGGCGGGGCGGGGGCAGGGCGGGGACGGGGCGGTCGCTTACCAGGTGACGGACGGCCCTCGTTTGCCAAAGCACAGCTCGGCACAACGCTTTACAACCGGGGCTAGGAAGACGGGCATCCGCTAATCCAGATGCGGTAGGCGGGCTGTAAACAGCTTGTAATGTCCCGTCAAGTGAAATGCAGGGTGTTATTCTCTTTTTGCTACTATATTTATTTTTGATAGAAATATAGTGTTACGTAGGTATGGATGAGGGGAATGAGAAGACACCCTTCACAGTTGCTGACTGTTTTAACAGCCGCCGTTCGTTAAAAACATTACGAACCGGTAAGTTGTCTTAAAAGGTGGCACTTGACTGCTCCTATTCAAAAATGAGGTAATTGAAATGATTGAAGGCGTTGTCTTTGTCAACAATGCTATTTATTTCAATAAGAGCAGCTTTGGATGGCTTAGCCATCATCGCAGTTTTCTGATGCAAGAAAAATATAAAATTAGAATTAACAGAGTTATATAATTTAAAAAACATCTTAAGAAATGAAAGGAGAAGAATTAAAGAAAAGAAAGAATTAAAGAAAGAAGGGGACGGAGAGTTGGATCTTTTTGTATTATTATAGCTTTTATATTTAAGCCAGAAAATGTATGAAATATACATGTACAATTTTGAGAGAGAAAATACTAAAAAGCAAGTTGAGCAGTTTCTTACCTGCTGTCTGGGAGTCACAAAAACGACTACGCGTGTTCGGGCGGGCCTGGGAGCTTAAGCATTCTTTCTTTTCTTTAATTATTCTCCTTTCATTTCTTAAATGTTTTTAAATTATGTAACTCTGTTAATTATTGTCAATTATTTTATATTATAAAGATATAACTCTCCGTCCCCATCTTTCTTTCATTCTTTTTTTTTCTTTACTAAGCGATCGAAAGCTGCTATTGTTGAAATAAATAGTATTGTTGACAATGACAACGCCTTCAATCATTTCAATTATGTAAATGTCAACTACAACTCACCACTAAACCAAAAATGAGGTTGTTTACAGTTACGTGAATATTTCTTATTAGGTTCGGTCGCTCGCCGGAAAGCTGACCGACGGTCCTCGTTTGCTAAAGCACACCCCAGCACAACACTTTACAACCCGGAGCTCGGAAGACAGAGAATCCGCTATGTAAAATGTTGTAGGTGGGCTGTAAACAGCTCGTAATGAATGCTTGTCAAGTAAAATACTTTGCATCTGTTTTACTATCATAATTATTTTCCAAAGTAGTTACTACGTAGGTATAACTCAATGAAAGAGTGGAAAGTAAAGCCACTCTTTACGGCGACCCTCCGTTTTAACAGCCGCCGTTCGTTAAGAACAAGATAATAAAAGGAGTTGTCTCAAAAGATGGCATTCGAATGCTCCTATTCAAAATAGAGGTAGTTAGATATTACATAAATATTTCTTATTAGGAGGTTCGATCACTCACTGAAAAAGTGACGGACGTCCCTCGTTTGCCTAAGCACACTCGCACACTCCAGCACTTCGCTTTACAACCCAGGAGGCTTGGAAGGCAGAGAATCCGTTAACACTCACATGGCCTAGCGGGGGACCTAAGCGGGGGACCCTGTTATATTTTTTTGCCCTTATTATTAGCAGGAAAAAGAGAGTGGATTTTTATCTCTCACATACGTAAATATTCATTTATTTGGAAGATTTTAATAAACTTTTTGGATCACATATAAATGATTGCCATTCTCGTTGTTGATATTTTGACTTGAGATTTTTATATCTATAGTATTTGGCCATTGGCTCATGACCAATATGACACTATTGTGTTAGAGAAACTTGTAAGTACTGATCGTCAGCTATTATCTTCTGTTTCTATCTTCTATTATCTTCAGTCCATGCAGCGTTTTACATTCTGTGCGAATTGTAAGAAACTGCGTTTACGGACACTAAGAGTGAGCGAGATATTCGACAGTAGATTTCAGAAGAAAATATTTCTTTACAAATTTTCTAAAAGTTCTCTATAATGTTCAGGTGTTCTTGTAATAATAATGATGTAAAATCACAAAGGTTTACTATAATAGTTATTCCAAATATGATATCATGACATAGATGAGTATGCCAAAGCATTGTTTTTTCAGTTTTTCATTATATTACAAAATATTTGCGAAATTTAAACAAATTCTTGTACAATATTGTAAGATGATAAACAATACAGTAATAAAGCAAGTACCATTTTGAACTCGGAGTAACAGCTTTTTTTAAACTACTGTCCGCGGGGGTCATTTGAGTTCCCCGCACTAAGAGCTGCGTTTCAATATCATGCTTGGCCATGCGAGGGTTAAGACAGATGTGGTGAGCGGGCTGTAAATAATTCGTAATGAATGCCTGTCAAATAAAATACTTTTCTTCATGAGGTTATTCTGTTTTACTAATATTATTTTTCGTGATAATGTACTGTTACATAGGTATGACTCAATGGAAGTGAGGACCAATTATTCACGGCCGCCGTCTGTTAAAAACAAGATAAACAAATGAATAGTAAAAAAATATGGCGTTTCAGTGCGCCTATTCAAATAGAGGTAGCTCATAATTACAGGTATATTACGAAAAGTATTGAACGACACATTAATAACGGTGTGTATGGGGGGGAGGGGGTTATACACCTTGGTTACCGGCCCGGTTACCAAATTTATTTATTTATTTATTTTACGTCAAAAAACAGTTAAAAACTGCGTATGACGTACTATGGGGAAAAGTGAATTGTGTGCACATTTTCAAAATTCTGTGATCCCTACACTAAGTCATATACTACTTAAATTTTGAATTTTTGAAAGGGAGAAAAAAAGCAGAAACTCCCATGTAATAAAATCTATTTTCAAGGATAAACAAGCAATAAATTTTGAATTTTGGAAGGGAGAAAAACTCCCATGTAATAAAGTCTATTTTCAAGGATAAATAAGCAATAAATTTTGAATTTTGAAAGGGAGAAAAAAAAAACTCCCATGTAATAAAATCTATTTTCAAAGATAAATAAGCAATAAATTTTTGCTCTTATTACTTCCTGCCGCGACAACATGGAAACGATAATTTGAATAATTGTATTTCCCACTGAATTCTAAATTAAAGGCATACTTTTAGGGATACTGGTGTTCGCAACTATGACATGTATACGTTGTCAGATTTCAGAACTGCACGGTGCAGGTTTTGTAAATTATATATTTATTTTAGAGTAAATTCGTTCTCTTGAAGTCCGGAATGTAAAGCAATTGTTCCGTATAATGGAAGTGTAAAATGTTATAATAATATTTAATGAACGTGAATAGGAAATTAGACGATCGTGCAAATGGAGATTTGTAAATGATATAATGTTGAATAGTATTTATTTATGTATGACATGGTATTTTGTAGAGGTTATGTATCACTAAGCCAAACCACGGCTCGACGTAAAGCAGTTCATTAATTCTAATAAAGGTATTTCAAGCTATTATCAGGTCTGTCACCATACGATTTACCTGCATATACAAACAGTAGTGACCTCCCCACGCACGAAACGATCTACAGATTCAGATGATAAGAAACAATACGAATAGATCCATACGCATTGTATTCGTTCCGTTACTTTTGTATCCCCTTTCCTCCTCTTCTCCCCTTTCTTCTTCGACTACTCTTTACTCTTTGTCTCCCCTTTTGTCTTTGCCTCACCATTCCTCTTCGTCACCCTTTCTCTTGTCTCCCCTTTTCTTGCTCCACCTTTGCTCTTCGTCTCCACCCTTTGCTCTTCGTCTCCACCCTTTGCTCTTCGTCTCCACCCTTTGCTCTTCGTCTCCACCCTTTGCTCTTCGTCTCCACCCTTTGCTCTTCGTCTCCACCCTTTGCTCTTCGTCTCCACCCTTTGCTCTTCGTCTCCACCCTTTCCTCTTCGTCTCCACCCTTTGCTCTTCGTCTCCACCCTTTGCTCTTCGTCTCCACCCTTTGCTCTTCGTCTCCACCCTTTGCTCTTCGTCTCCACCCTTTGCTCTTCGTCTCCACCCTTTCCTCTTCGTCTCCACCCTTTCCTCTTCGTCTCCACCCTTTCCTCTTCCTCTCCCTTTTCTCCTCTTTCTTCTCTTCCCCTTCATTTCTTCCCTTCCTCTCTCTGTATTATCACCTCTCTCACTCCTTATTCCTCCGTTGCTAACCTCTCTCATCTCTTGTATACCCTCTCCCCGTCGCTGTCGATCTGGCTCTCCGAGCCTCGCTCTGCCTCCGCGCCGGCCGCTTTGCTTGCTGCGGGCGTCCGTGTCTTTCGACGCGCCCCGCTTGCCTGGGTGGTTCAATTGAGGCCACGTCCAGCCGCGCAGGTGCCTGTACGGGGCTGCCGTACGTTGCCTACGCCACTCGCCACTCCAGCTGGACGAGGGGATGGAAAGGTGCACAGCTAAGTAAACACGATACTACATTAAGAGTGTTTTAGCCGTAAAATGTCTGGTCTCGGACATTCGCCTAGAGTTGATGGGGCAAATCACGGGAAACTACCGATCAGTGCAGCCGGTCGCTAGAATTCTCCTCCAGACAGCTACTGCTCTCGACCTTTATATCTAGATTGTGTCGGAAATTCTCCCACCGTCGGGACTCGAACCTAGGACCTTTCCGTCAGAGTCACTACAGTGGCATCATTTGATGTCTTGAGTCATCTCTCCCGGTGTCGTTGCTACGAGTATGCACGTGTAATTGTGTATGTTTACACATATTTACACATGTATGTATATACATACAATTTATGCATGTATATATACCTATGGGGCGGGAGTGCATTTTTTGGTCTACTCCCTTGAGTGGGAAAGGAAATATATATCCTTTTAATTGGAATCAACAGAATATATATATCCTTTTGATTCCATTTTTAAATTTTAAATCAGAAATTTTTACTCTGAATTGAAAATTTGAAATCTGACTGTTATATTACGAGTATTTCATTTTAATGGATCATTTATTTGTCTTAAAGAGAAAATGGAATTAATATAGCTAAATTTGTGACAATACGTGTCAAGTAGCTTCTCTCAAACACTCTCTTGGTCCAGGTAACCAGTGACGTACCGTCATTCCACAAACGATGCTTTACACACGTTCTGCTTTAGAAGCCGCTCACAGAATGGTTTATTTTCGCGATGGTTTATTTTCTTCCCGCACTTGCTGCACACTCGGAAAACGTGTATTTTATATTCTTCATATTTTAGAACATTTCATTCGCGCTGATTACGCATCCTTGTAAAACGTTCCACTTGTCTTGTACTAGTAGTTGCGTGGTTCAAAATCGCCTCAAGCACGACCTGATTGCCGAGGAAGTCGGGCGGACGGCTTGCATTGGCAGATGAACGTGCAGCGCTTTCGTCTCTACGAGTCTATTGTAAGCGCTGCATATTGTCTGCGTACAGGGCTCGCAACGACCAAGTAATCGTGCTCGATAAACACGGCTAGTTTCATAGGTATTGTCAAGACATTCACGGCGCAGTATCAGCATGTCCATTCTCGGAACGTAATCTCACTATTCTCTTCCATGTTTCACTTCACTCTACCGTGGAGCTGCAGGAAGCTCTTAGGACAAATATTACAAAAATCCCGAGAATGTCCTATCGCCAACCAAGTCAGGAGTGTACTACTCAAACTCTCTAGCCTTTCACCTACGTCATACACTGAGGTTACCTGAACTGCACGTTGAGTATAACAGCAATTGTCGCAATTAAAACTTCTCTGTTTGTATAATTAGGGAATGATCTTTCCAAAAAGCAGTGCAAAAGGAATTTTTGTCTTCTGACCCTTTCGTGGAATGTAACATTTTTTTCATTCTTAGACACTCTCTAAAATTTGAACGATAATATTGAATTGTTTGTTATATAATAAAAATATTTATTCCTTATGAATATTCAATAATGTTGTTCCAAAGTACGGTGATTATTATTTTGATAAATGATGGTGCCTTTCAATGTAATGTACACAATAGAAACACGCCAGTAAAAATAAAGGGCGGTCCGTTCAATTCAGTTATAAACATTGAGCACGCCAATATGAAAAATCTCAAAAGAAACTCTCATACCCATATCATCATTTCACGTAGTCATTTTATAAAAAAATCTGTGATATTGTATTCAAACACATTTCTTGGAAAGACGGAATGGAATTATCTTGTTAGTTTTGGGTTGCGTTGTTGAGCATTGTTGCATCGCACTCTCAGTTGGTCAACTCATTTCACTGCTCCACGTGACTTTGGTGAACTTCGTACCCATTATTTTTGTTAAAGAGTCGCTACCCTTTATCGTGAAGTTTCCTCGTTCGTGTAATTGAAAACGCGGATCGAGGAGAAATCCAATTGAGCCGAGAGCTCGTAAAATACTTCGCAAGCGAACGTTAAAAGCCGAAGGTTCCTTTCTGTACAGCGAGCGCCATTAGAATCATTTCCAATGGGACCAGAAATTTCCTTAGTTTCCAACTGAGTCCTAGGAAAACTTTCGATTTATCGAGCGCAACGCAAGTTCATTGGCGTAGCTCTGAAACAGGCAAACCTCCAAGTGCGTTCGTGAATAGGCAATGGGCGAACTTCCGATCCTCAGTCAACTGTCATAATTTGAAAATATTCTACTAGAACCCATACGTGTGAACTGAATTCTTAGATATTACTTATCGGGAAAAGAAACCTAGATTGATATGGTACATCCAAGATTAATTGATGCTAACAATTAATATCTAAAGGATCATTTAAAGAACTAATGTGAAAACATTGGTGGATGTTTATGCACACTTTTGGGCATTTGAAGACGTGTAATTAATAATTAGCAAAATTATACATTTGCTTTGATTTTAAGGTTATTATTATCAATAAATACCTACTTTTACTTCGGAAATTTTCATTTTATTGTAAGCTATCGTAACATTCCTTGGTGCTACGATTATATAAGCCAATTTCAAATTCTCCCCATCTTGGTTTCTTTCTTCCTTTTCTCTGAACCTCAACATTATTAGTTGGACTTCTCCTCTACGATATGTATATTGTGAATGAAAATCGCCTTTTAATCTACTCTTGAAAGAGAAATGAAATGTCGAGTAATTATCATTAATAATTATCTGAAATTATTTAGAGATTGTTTTAGAAAATATTCCCAAGTGGATGATGATTAGAAACGGTCGTGAGTTGTGTTGAAGTATGTGAGGCTGTAGTTCGTTACTAGAGCGCTTCAAATCGTTTCTGAACCACTGCTAGTTCGACATACAAGCGCGAACTATAGTTTTGTACGCAATTGCTATTCAAGAAAGAATAAGGCAAAACGCGAGATCAAAAACATTTTAATATTTTATTAACATAAAACATTTCAGATATTTAAAAAACCGATTTGAAGATTCACCAAAATTGTCACTTTTGGAAGGAGAAGGGCACGGAGGCGTTGGAAAATGAATAATGTATTTCAACATTAAAATCATTTAACACTAATTATTCAATTTTTATTATTATAAGAAAGGCAAAACGATGCAATGTTTATAACCTAATTGTTTGCCTTAGCAGACTAAAACCGTGATCACCGTAATAGTCTATGCTTTTTGAGTGGAGCTTTTTGACACATCTTAGCGCCTAGTCCATTCCTGTAAACTGAGGGGTAGCTGATGAAATATATTTACCTTGACCCATCCTCGACATATTATCTGCGTTTGTGCACTTTTCCGAAACATGTGTGTTTATGTATTGGTGCAATCAGGGCTTGATTTGTAAAATTATAGGTTCCGAAACGAGACCCAAATTAGTTAGTAATGTAATTCAAATAGTTGTATATTTATAATTTAAATTAATAACATACCATACTTAATACTCATTAGTAACAGTAGTGGAACTGTCTTTGTGTATGTAATGATAAGAATAAGAAAGAAATGGAAAAAGTAGCGTTTTTACTAATAATTATTGTTAGTAGAACTTATACAAGTGGTAAATTATTTAATTTTGAGTTTACGAAAGTTATTTGAATTAAAAATGGAAGTGTTTGCCCTCTGCTTTTTGTCTTTCTTTCTCCTATTTGGTTTCCGAGGTGTCGGAACACCATTCGGATAGAAATCACGCCCTAAGTATAACTTTTCACAATTATGCGTCTTCTAGACAATACGCAGGAAAATAAAAAAAAACAAATACTTATTTTTCCAACCAGTGGGGTAATTGATGTGTGTAACTGCGTTTTAATGATTCTAGTGATTTTTGCAGCTGTGAATTTCTGTACATAAGTTATATATCGCGAAAACTAAATTTTACAGGCGAGCAACATATTTTGCCTTCCTCTGAATATATAAATTAACTTTCTGGAGTAAGTTAAAGATACAATAATTTGATATCTCGACTTATCTAATTAGAGCTTATGACTTTATGAAAATTATTTCATGTAGAAAATCATCTATTCACCCATTTTAATAACTACCTCCCAAAGTAATTTAACCTAGCTGGTTATCCACAAACGCAGAGAATGGCTAGGAGAATCCAGTTATAAATTTATCTCTCTTGGAAAACAAAGGTGACTTACCAGATCATTACTTACCATCATGACTTACCACTTACCAGAGATTCGCCAGGGTCATAGATTGATTTGTTCACTTTCGCTATCGCATCACCGTAGCTAAACCCATCATAAATTATTCCCCTATTGTTTGATTTTTCGTGTTTCCGGACACGTCAACTTGCTTTGGTCATTAGTCCCATTAGTGTTCTGCATGCTTTTTCTTGAGAGATGGCGGTGATCTTCCCCCGCTGGATGGCGAGATCCGGCGCCGACCTACCGTCGGCTAGTTGGGTTTCCCCCTAACCAGGACTCTCCCACCAGCGGGGAACCGCCCCTGCAGGGACAAGCTCTAAGCTCCTGACCGATCTCCCAGAATATCTGGTAGTGTAGTGCATGTTAGTGTGTGTGTGTGTGTGTGTGTGTGTGTAAAGGGAGAGGATTGGAAAAGGAAGAGGAAGGACAGATCGCGCGCGGTCCGTGGACCGTTTGGTAAGGTACTGCTCCGGCATTCGCCTGGTGTTGATAGGAGAAACCACGGAAAACTACCGATCAGAGCATCCGGCCGATAGAATTCTCCTCCAGACACCGACTGAATTCGACCTAGCTGAAAAGCTAGTGTCGAATATCCTGCCGCCATCAGGAATCGAACCTAGGAACTCCCGATCAGAAGCGCTGCAGTGACGTTAGTTGATGCACTGATCTACCGCTACCGCTACCGTAGCTGAACCCATCATAAATTATTCCTCTATTCTATTACCAGATTACATCTCGAGCACCCGCTTCATCTCCCACGTATTAACGCGGGCTGTTTCCGACCCCTCTCACGTAATCTCGGTTTCTATTCTCTTCGCGCGGTTCCCGTTCTCCCGCAGGGGCCACTGCGAGCGATGTGCGTCGGCCGCAGACGCAGCAAGCCCCGTCCACCCCCACCCCCTCCCCTCCGAGGTCAGCAAGACAGACGAGAAGCGCCGACTTTTCGAAAATTTGTTCATAACGATCACTCAGCAATGCCTCCGCGCGCGCGGCCGTCGCGCCGCGATCCCCATTTTAAGAGCCCTGTTTCCAGCAGCTGCACTTTTCCAAAGGCGGACCGGCGCGGCCGACCCGTTCGCGAACAGGATTTAGAGGAGGACATTTCGGAGCCCGGCGTTGGCGGCGGTGGCCCGGGGGCGGGGAGGCCGCCGCAGTTTTAGGACTTTTTGTCGTCGAAGGGGACTCTTTCGGAGAAAAACGGCCCTCAGTCGCGGCGTTTACGGCGGGCCGCCGGGCGCGAGCGCGGGCGATGGGTGGGGGGGTTGGGGTGGAAGGGGAAACGTTCTCTCCGAGCTGACTGATGCGCCGTGTGCGGTCGTCGTGATGTGACGAAGCAGTGAGGCGATGCGGGAATCCGAGCCAAAAGGACTGGGAACAGAGGTTACCAGCGATATCGTATTTTTGAAGGTTTGTAATTGTGTTGAATGTTTTGTGGTCGTCTCCATTCCTGTGATGTGAGTGGGTGAGTTGGTAGCTTTTGGTGGAATGATAGGAATTGAATTTGTGCCTCTGAACTCGATTGGTTTAATAAACTAAAATGTTATTATGCTACTGAACTGATATTGTTTATTGCTCTTTCAAACATCGCAGGAAAAGATTTTTTGATATTAAGGAACTTTCTTCTGTGATACGAAATTCTATTCTTTGTGCCAAAAGAATAGTGAATGACGGAGTAGTAATTTTGATGCAAAATTTCATTTGTTAAATTTTGACCCATAGGCTGTGTCATAAGCATACTGTCATCTAAAAAAATAAAGAAGATTGCGAAAATTACTGATACCTACTGGATCATTTTTCCAGTAGTTAGAAATTGGATCTAATTAATGAACTTATAGAATATGCACATGTATATGTGGCTAAAATTCTGATGGATCTAAAAGTATATTGTAAATAAAAACATGTAGTATTACTTACTATAAATTTGTATTTTGAAATAAAAACAGTCGGATCAATGATTTCAAGATTTGTTAAATTTAGTCATAAATTTTTCAATATCATTATATTTAAGATAGGCTTTCTCTACAATCTTCAGCACTTCTTTCATAAGTAGATCCAGATCATAATTTTCATGTATTTAAATATTTTACTCGGTTTACTATTGCAAACGTCTTGGAAATTTCTCGAATATAAAATCACATTTCTCAGCACTTCATCTGGTTGGAACTATATGATAAAATTCCTTACTCATGAATTTTTGTTGGAATGTGTTATTTTAGAAAATCAACAAACGGAAATTTTCGTTGTAATAAAATATACAAAACGATAAAAATACTGAAATACTGATTAATTTTAGAAAACTGTGAATTAGTTAAATTCCCCGTTCATTACTACATAGTACTCTTATTTGCTTCGATTTCCTTGTAGTTGTGCGCATATTTATCTTCCTTCTATGAACGCTTTCACACAAATTATATTGCCACTAACCCCATTTCAATTTCCCATCTCCGGTAGTAGACTCACAAAACACAGCATCGAAACGCCCAATTAGTGGCGGTTCTGCAACCGTCTTCCTGAAACACAGTGATGTGCAGCTGGTTGCCTATATAGATGTAATGTGCTCTCTTAAGCAGGCGCTACCATAGTGTTTCCACAAAAACAAATTTTCACATGAAGAACGATTCAATTGCTGTTTAATTGTGCAATAACTATTTAATTGCTTTTCATTTTTAACGTAATTAGTTGTGAGATGTCTTACGATTAAGCTGACATCCCCACAATTGGTTAGCTCATAAACAAATGTGCCACCATATAGAATGATTTAATTGCTTATTAATTATGGAAAAATTAATCTAATTGCTCTTCAAAGTTCTTAGTAATTAATTGTGAACAAGCACTTAAAATTTAAACGGGCACATCACAATCCGTTTCCCCTAAAAGTAATATGCAAAAATTAATTTAATAGCTGTTCTTATGTCCCAGTAATTATTGGTAACTAATATTGTATAGTATTACTGACTATTTCATCAGATACACACACGAGAATGGTAATTTCAATACTTACATTGCATTCATTGTCTATGTTTGTTTGTTTGGTCTTCATTGAGATCGCACTCCTGCGACAATGATACATAGTTCGGTCCTTTAGGTACTAAACAGTCCAGATTGTTATTGTTAATGACTCAATTCAATCAACTATCATAGCTTTTTTCTTGTGCTTGGTAGAACTATTATGAACGGTCTATTATTTGGAATTGCTGTGTATGAAATTGTTATGTATGGAAATCAGCCCATTAACAATAATATTTTTATTACAGTTTCGCTGTCTTTAGAAAATGTTGTACCAAAATCCAAAAGAGAGAGTAACCTATGTAACATAGCCGAGTCACCAGGTATCCCGTAGAAGTGCAAGTTCACAGCCGAGTTCACCACAGTTAATCAGAAGAAATCACCTAGTACACTGCCGGGTCACAATCACAATACTCAACACAATCGAAGCTCAAATTACACTCGGTACACTGTTCTGCCGCTACTCCGGCGGCTGCCCGTTATATCTTGCTGCGCGTCGAAGACTCGTCTCCTCGTAGAGGCTTCGCGCGCCGGCCGTTCCGTCCTCATTGGCCGGTTCCTTCTTTGCTCGACTGCCCAGTTCACGCTCGCTGACGTCGCGGCGTGCCGACTCCGAGCCGCGCTTTTTGGTGTGGCGGACACCGCCGCAACAGAAATGATGCTCGTGGCCAATGTACCTTCCACTCTTCATTTCTCGGAGATTTTGTTAGGTTAATATTTGTGTTATGGCATATTCTTGAACACAAATTTGACTTTCCTCTAAAACGCGTGTGAATCGATTATCGGGTATAACTTTTTATGCGTTGGAAGCTCCCAAAATTCAACCTAAAAGGATTCCCTGGGATTTCATCTTCTGTCCACACATTGTACATACATAATTTATTACGGAGCTATTTTATATTTAACTAAATATTCTTCTGGTAATACTCTAATTATCAGTGTTCATCATAAAGCGTTCTGTTTATCGGAAACACGTTCGTGTCAACTATATATAATGTATAATTAATGTGTAATGTATAACTATGCATGATTTTTCCTTTTTTTTTCCACTGTTCCATTGTTTCATTATTAATGTCAGACTGAAATTTAACCTTTTTACGATTTTAGCACGATGAGATTTAAATCAGCTAAAGATTCGTGCATGTTTTTGATCACTCACGGAAGGACATCTTTATTAATGCAATTTTCTTGTTTTTTGTAATAGTATTTACTGTTAATATTAATCAGCCTAACCAATCCATTATTAGATGTTTGCCTCTTCTCTGCTGCCGTATTATTGATAAAATACAAATAATTAAATGTGTGGCAAATCAAAAGAAAACCATTCATAAGAGTAAACTCATTCCACAAAACTTTCAATTACTTATGGCGATCTAGTTTTATAGAAATGTTAAGTCTGTTTGAGGTCCTAGTTTCGAGTCACGACAATGGCAGGTTTTCTACACACGTCGAATTGAGTCGCTAGATTTCTGTGGTTTCTACGATCACTAGGCGAATGCTGGATCAGTACCCTAATAAACGATTGGGCCGCGCGCGATTTATCCCTCCCCTTCCTTGTCCCATTCACACTTACATACTGTAACCATGTCCGTCGTTATGGATCAGGTGGTGTATGACAAATAAAGAAACACACAGGGAAAATTTCGTTTAAGGAACAATTTTAATTACGTTAAGATAATGATAATGAGGATGAGTGAGGCTTGCAATGAATTTCTTTACAAATAATCTTACTTATTTACTAAATGAAACAAGAAAATTTAGCCACGGCAGTAATCTCAGCTTGGAATTAAATTTTATTGTCTCTCCGCGCCTCGGCGGAAATTGAGCTGAGCGTTGGTTACCTGATATAAATTACTTAACTGTCGGCGTATATTCATGACGGGCACCAGCGATAGATGACGGCTCGATGGCGTTGGCGTCGTATCCAGACCCAATCCGCTGTCAAGTAGTCCGACCCCCTCACCAGCTGGCTTCGGCACAGTACGCACCTGCCGGAGGTAGCACTGGCGTAATAGTATGGTACGTCTCGGTGAAGATTACGGCTTCCTCGGCTCGTTCCCGTGATTGTTTGGCTCGCGCAATAATATGCGGACCCGTGCTCGCTTAAGGATGCAATCGGTAATTTTCTACTACCGATTTAACTAAATAACGGCAGTGCCCCCTTTTGCAACTAATTGCTGATACAGATCGTTCCAACGAAAGCGATGCAAAACTATGAACATTGCAAGATCATTAACTAGATTTTCACCACAGTCACTGAGCAAATATTCATTTCACTTAATTACTGTTTCTCGGCGTTAAGCTGTGAATTTAACATTTACAAATTCACGTTATTCGTAACTTTGCGTCTGTACGCCACGAAAGTTCTTCTCAATCTCTTGTGCGTCTGTATTCCACGAAAGTTCTTCTCAATCTCTTATCCGTCTGCACACCACGAAAATCTTTTTCTATCTTCGCTGCATCTGCACGCCACGAAAATCTGTTTCTATCTGTTCTATGCGTCTGGTGTCCCGTTCGTGATTCTACTGGCCCTCCCGGATCTTTTGAAAAGCCTCGATTTGATTCGTTAGAATTGCGATAGTGGGCGGTCTCTTATTCAGTGTTCTGGCCAATGGCTGTTAAGAATTTCGTGCGATGGCAATTTTTGAGCAGGGTAGTACGCGTCTTCCACGTGGGGTGTCGTCAGCGTTGCATCAGAAAGCTTTTTTTCTTAAATGTGGTCTAATTACGTGTTTATTTGACCGGGGAAATCCCGACCAGCTCCCCCGTGCGTAACTAACACGGCGCCCATCCGGCAACGCACCCCGGTTCGGCTAGTGTTCACCCTCAGCGCCTCTTCACAGCTCACCTCCTAACATCATAAATGTCTCTGGTTCTTCCCCGTCCACCGACAGTGGGTCTCATTGTATACGCTTCCTAAGAGTTGGCGGGCCTGGAGCAGCGGCGGAAAGGATCTGGCTGCTTCGACGCACTTCACATTTTCAATATTTTAATCTTTTGATCCGAAATAGTATCTACTCGTTTTTATTTGAGGAGGCTGTGATGTTTCAATATCCTAACTATATCAGACACTAGGCTACAACACACACCGGGAGACGGGTCGGGAGCATAGAGCTTGTTCTGACTGGGGCGGTACCTCGCCGATCGGAGATATCTGGTGGAGTAAAACCCCGCTAGCCGACAGCCGGCACCGAATCTCACCGTCCATCAAGGGAAGATGAACGCCACCTCCCGAGGAAAAATATGCACTACACTTACAGGACTAATGAACTGGCCAGTTGACGCGCGCAAAATTACTAATAAATCAATATAAACTATTGAAAATTATTCATTTCTTTTTCAGTTAGAAAAGTATACGTTGTTTAAATCGTTGAAATAGAACAAAATACTAAATCAAAAAGGTTATAAAATTCCTGCTTGAAATTAGCAATGATGTTCATTTACTTAAAAAAAGAAAATGAAAGTAATCTCTCATTTATAAAAACTCGTAAAAATAATAAAAATAAAACGATTCGGTCAACATAACCGGTGAAATAATCAGGTTTGAAAACACGTTTTCCCTTGATCGTTTTCACTCTGTAGGGAATATCTAAATAAATCTGGGAGCTCGTGGATTCCCTCGGACGGCGGCGACGCGAAGGGCAAAGGCGCCCTGGCGCCGCGCGTCACTTTCTGCAAAGGGCTCTAGGGGCGGCCGAATCCTCTCCGCGCCCGCATCCGATTTACCGCTGCCGCCTCTCACGCCCACCCTCAATCTCCTACGCCACTGTCTTTCTCCGCCCCCCTCTCAGACCTTCCCGCCTCTTCCTGATCCAACCCGTTTTATACTTTTCTCCCGCCCACCAGTTTCCCCTTCCCCCATATGTTCCCCTCTCTGGCCCTCTCTGGCCCTCTCTGGCCCTCTCTGGCCCTCTCTGGCCCTCTCTGGCCCTCTCTGGCCTCTCTCTGGCCTCTCTGGCCCTCTCTGGCCCTTTCTGGCCCTTTCTGGCCCTCTCTGGCCCTCTCTGGCCCTCTCTGGCCCTCTCTGGCCCTCTCTGGCCCTCTCTGGCACTTCCCGCCCACCAGTGGCCCCTCTCTGGCACTCTCTGACACTCTCTGGCACTCTCTGGCACTCTCTGGCACTCTCTGGCACTCTCTGGCACTCTCTGGCACTCTCTGGCACTCTCTGGCACTCTCTGGCACTCTCTGGCACTCTCTGGCCCTCTCTGTCCCTCTCTGTCCCTCTCTGTCCCTCTCTGTCCCTCTCTGTCCCTCTCTGTCCTTTCTGGCACTCTCTGGCACTCTCTGGCACTCTCTGGCACTCTCTGGCACTCTCTGGCCCTCTCTGGCCCTCTCTGGCCCTCTCTGGCCCTCTCTGGCCCTCTCTGTCCCTCTCTGTCCCTCTCTGTCCCTCTGTGGCCCTCTGTGCCCTCTGTGGCCCTCTGTGCCCTCTGTGCCCCTCTGTGCCCCTCTCTGGCCCTCTCTGGCCCTCTCTGTCCCTCTCTGTCCCCTCTGTGCCCTCTGTGGCCCCTCTGTGGCCCTCTGTGGCCCTCTGTGGCCCTCTGTGCCCCTCTGTGGCCCTCTGTGGCCCTCTGTGGCCCTCTGTGGCCCTCTGTGGCCCTCTGTGGCCCTCTTGGCCCTCTGGCCTCTTGCCCCTCTTGTCCCTCCTTCCTCTCCTCACGCTTTCCTTCCTTTTCTTTCTCTTTACTGCCTGCCTTAACCACTCCTTCGCTACATCCTTACATTCACACGTACATGTGTGTGTTCTTCTCTTCTCATCTCTTCCGCCGTTCTTCTGTCGCCCTCCCCCATTTCACCTTCCGCTCAGGTCTTCTTCCGCCACCTTTCCTTTCCATATTTCTTTTCCACCACATTTCCTTTCCACTACCTTCCCTTTCCAGCACCACCCTTCTCCTTTCGGCTACCACCCATCTCTGCCCGCCGTTTCCACTCCGCCCCCTGACGCCTTTGCCTCTCCGGCCTCCCGCCCGCGTGACTGCCGTCGCCGCCTGCTTGGCCGGCGCCTCAACTGCCCCCGTCGCCGCCCGTTCGCCCCACCCGCGCAGGGATGGATTTGAGGCCCCGCGGCGCCGGCGCCCTGCACCCCTCCACGGCGATCGCTGGCGCACGGCGGAGCTCACTTGCCGCGGCGCCGCGCCGGGCCTTCCTATAGCGGGGCGCCCGCACCTCCTCGGCCAGAGTCCGATCCAGGAGTGCGGGAAGCACGGAACGTTCGTCCGCTGGACCGGAAATACCGCGCAGCCGTGTCGATAAAGCAACCGGAGAGGTGGCTCAGTGCATCAACTGATGTCACTGCAATGTCTCTGATCGGGAGTCTAGTTCGAGTCCTGACGGCGGCAGGATTTCGATACTAACTTTTCAGCTAGGTAATTCAGTCGCTGTCTGGAGGAGAATTAGCCCGGCTGCTCCTGATCGGTAGTTTCCCGTGTTCTCCGATCAACACCAGGCGAATGCCGGACAGTATCCTATCAAACAGGCACGACCGCGCGCGATTTGTCCTTCCTCTTCTTGTCCTATCCTCTCCCTTACAGACACACTTACATTAACGCACGACACTACCACATATTCTGGGAGGCTGGTCGGAGCTTAACTTGCTCGGCTGGGCGACCCTGCTGGTGGGAGAGTCCTGGTTGGAAACCCACTAGCTGACGTAGGTCGGCGCCGGATCTCGCCATCAGTGAGGAAAATCCGCCATCTCCCAAGGAAAAACATACATACACTAACGGGACTAATGACCAAGGTTGACGCGCCCGGATATCCGAAAAATCAATCAATCAATCAATCAGTCAATCAATCTAGATTCGATCTGACGGCGGCAAGATTTGCACTAGCTTGTCAGACTAGTTTGTGCACTGATGCGTCTCGAGAAACTTCAGAGGCCAGCTGATCTGTTCGTGAATTTTCCGTGGTTTCTCCATCAACACCGGTGATTGCCGGAGCAGTACCTAACAACGGACCACGGATCGCTCGCGATCTTTCATTGTACTTGGTCAATACTCACTTACACACTAACATGCACTACACTAACTCTCGTGCCGGGAGAGCATTGGAAATAAGAGATGTCGAGCAGGTGGTTGGAGTGAAACCCTGCATTCGACTAGGTCGGCGCCGAAACAGCCATCCAACGGGAAGATCACGCCACCTCCCGAGGAAAAACATGCACTGAACGTAACGGAACTAATGATCTCGTAGTTGAAGCATGCTGGATCACTAACAACTAATCTAAACACAAGAAGATGAGCACTCCATGGAATCATTGGGATAGAAGCACCGACTTTTCATTAACGCTTACCTTTACTTTGCGTCTTGTTTTATTGACATTAAATTAATCTTCAAAGTAATGACTGACAGGACCAATGAATTATGATGTATTGACTTATCGTTTCAAGTTAAAAACGTGGTACAATGCTCAATTATTCAATTGACTCTTTCGATTTCTGTCGCTGAGTTTACAACATACATGGCTTCAAGACTATGAAAATTAAAATATTATTATGATTGCATTACAATAGTATACACCTAAATGTATCACAGAATTTCAAAAATCTAAAAATATATTAAAAAATTTACAAATCTCGTTGTATAGTATAAAGTAATTCGTTCTCTTATCGAAATGAACTGAATAATAACATTACACCTGAAAGATGAAATATCTTAAAACATGCGTCAATGACAATAGATAACATGAACAATTTTTCAATTTAGTCTCTCGTTGTAAATGGTCAATTCTGAGTGCTTGAATATTAATAACAAGTTTTGACGATATTTTTAATTTTAAAATATCTATATTTAGTTCATTTCTATATGAACATGTTCATAATTTATTACAGAAAGCTACAGTGTGACTCAAGCGCCTCTAACGGCAGAATGGTTACCAAGGGTGATCGCCATGGCGATTTTGTAGTTAGTGTGTCAAAGTGTGATTGTGTAAGTGAAATATGTGATAAACTCCTTTTCCCCAATTCTGACTTCCTATTTTTATTCTCTATGCTCTTCGTGGTTAATTAATCCAAATAAAGATCATAACCAGAACACTTACTGAAATACACCCACGACGGTACTCGGATGTGCAATCAGTTGTTTCGCTTTAAACCTAGGCACGTTTGACTTTGTACTTTTAGTTTGGGATATTAAAGTTTCTGTATAGAAACTGTAAGAACTATGAAACTGTACCGTTACACCGGGCCTTAAAGCCAACTTTCCTTGATCCCCATTCAATTATCCTCAGTTAACTGTTACAGTGCTGACTGTCATTTCCTATGTACTCATCCCTTGCTACTACTCTTCCTCTGGCTCTGCACCCATCTTCCCTTCTCAGTTTACCCCCTCACCCTCTCGCCGCCGAAATCTTACGTCGACCGTTCAGCCGCTCATCTCCATTGCAGATGCAGGGGCAATCCAGCGCAGGCCGTGTAAAGCGAGGGTGTCTTTCCGCGATATTTTGCATATTTGACTAACATAATGTTGATAAGTTAATGGAGCAAAGTCGAGTAATATCTTGAACTCTGCGCGTGCTGATCATAAGCCAGATAGCGCTGTCAACAGAGGAACCCTTTCTCTGCAAACTGCCGGGTTCCGTGTCTCAAGATTCCTATCTTAATGTCAAACCCCGAAGGCACAGCTTGCTCTCGCTTGTGAGTTAACAACTCCCTTAACAATTCAATTTTCGCGTTGTTACTGGCAAATAATGGAGGGAGAGCTGGTTCTTTGTCTAAAATTAAACGTTTTCACGTTTTAATTTCTACATAGAAAACAATGTAATGTAATTTCATTTTACCATATTTATTTCATGGATACTCAGGGATAGAAATTTGGTTTTATTGCCATTAGTTATCATACATTCTTACTGACAATAAATCAAAAATCATTTGTTTATGGAACGTACTAATTTTGAATTTCTGGCACATACGCATGGAAAAGTATTGCGATATTATTTGAAAGTTAGCTGGGTAGCTTAGATACGAAGTTCTTCCGAAGACGGTGCGAGGAAGTGAAGTGCCGTTAGTAAATGTAGTGAGAAGTTCCTAACAGCAAGTCTTGTTCGGAAAATATACTTAGTAATCCATTCAATTTCAGTCATTTTGAAAACATCAAAAATGAGTGGTGGGAATCACAACTACATAGTTGTATTTCATACAACATATAAATTATTAAAACAACACAAGTTTTGGTTTCGCTGAAAGTGTTATGGTATTGGAAAAATTATTTTATTCCAAGGTATTCCATTGACTGTCGATTTTTAAGGTACAAAGAAAGAAAGATAGTAAATATAACTTCTCTTAATACAATATTTTCAACGTGCGCACGAACGTATTAAATTTGCGTTGGAAATTCACTGTATGTCAACATGTATATCATTAAGCAAAGGTTTGTAAAAAAGCTAGTATAATTCCTAGCAATAATCAAGGCAGACTAGAAATTCGCTCCATTGTTTTGATTGGCAAACCTTTAAGATTAATTTATTACGCCAGTATGATTAATTTGATACGTTCATCGTTTTGTGGTCTAAAGAAGCAAATATATTCGTTTTACTGCACGTTATTTTGTATAAGCAAACTTTACTTGTTTCTTTATACATAAATATATTTTATGAGTGATTAAGCATTATTATAACAGCAGTAACATTACTGAACGTTTTGTCAGGTTTATAAGTTAATTGAACGGTTTTCCTGGATTAGAATGAAATAATCGTAGGTACGTCAAAATGCGCGAGTGTGTGTGGCAGTTGAAAACCATGCTCGAAATAAACAGACTGAAAAGTTTATTATTGAAACTATTTTGTCAATTTGTAAGTGGCAGAAATATTATTATTATTATTATTATTATTATTATTATTATTATTATTATTACAAATAAAATCATAAAAGATAATAAATAATAAAAGGTACCAGTCATACATATGTACGACTCTTACTTCTCATATTCAGGACGTACGCATTATAATTTGGCCAGGAGTCCAAAAATGTTTGGCCGCCAATACTTCGAGATTCTCTCGAAGTGACTGCTCTTTAGCACCACGCAGGACGTGATTTTCATACTACTGATTCATAACGACTGACCTCGTCATATTCACGACGAGGTGGAGAATTCTTTGAAAGTAAAAATGAGAACCCGAGAATATTCCAATGGAAGAAGACGGTGCGTATTTCAGATCCGCAGTTTCACAGAATATCATATTGAAACCCGATGCGGTTGTGAGTATTTCCGCGAACCAGTCCAATATGCGCGAGGGAAATATTTTGTTCATCTCCGCTGCGCGAAGCCAAGGAGAGCAGCACGACGCGGCTTCGGTGCGCCGCGGAGGAGCGGCCTGTCACTAGTGACAGCGTCGGCGATGTCTACGAGGGCCTCGGCCCCCGAGGCGTCGCGACGCCGCCCGCGACGCCCACGCCACTCGGTTTGGCCGCGGCCCCAGCCCCCAACCCCAGCCCCCAGCCCCCACCCCAGCCCCCAGCCCCCAGCCCGCCCCCAGCCCCCAGCCCCCCCCAGCCCCCCCAGCCCCAGCCCGCTCCTCCACGCTCCCTCCGACACACCCACTGCGCCTCGCCGTTGCCTTGCCCTCGTTGGGGCTGACCCGTGATGCTCTCCGTGGTGCTTTCGCTCCCGACACTACTTGTTTTCTTTTTACTCCCCACGTCCTTGTTTTTACTGTCTAATGCTTCCTTTCATCTACAACCAAACTTTCTTTGTTTCTCTGTACTAATTCCTTTCGCCTCACCCGTTAAATCCTCTCGCCTCACTCACCTCATTCCTACAGTCACCCTCTCCTCATTCTTCCAACTCCCAGCAAATCATCTTTTATTTTTCTTGCCTCCCACCCTTAATTCTTCCCGCCCCTTCCTCAAATCCTCTCGCCTCATTCTTCTCATTCCTCTCGCCTCAGTCACCTCATTTTTCTTACATTACTCACTTTATTTCTACAGCCACCCTCTCCTCAGTTTTTCCATCTCACACCAAACCTTCCTTCGTTTTTCTCGCTTCCCTCCCCTAATTTCTCTCGCCTTATTCCCCTCATTCCCCTCTCTTTCTTTTTCCTTTCCCCTTCCTTTTCCAGTCCTTTTCATTTCTTTCTTCTTCCCACCTTCTTTTCCCTCCATTCCTTCCTTCCTCCCCTGATTCCTATAGCCAATCTCCCAACATTCATCTCGACAGTCCCCCTCATGGCCCTCAACAGCCTCCAAATATTACTCTCGCCTCATTCCTCTCATTCCTATAGTCTTGCTTCCCTTCCCTCCTCACTTTTCCTCTTCTCTTTCCTCTCATCTCTCGTTTCCTTTTATTCCTCCACTTATTCTACCTACGTCCTTTTCTGTCACTCACCTCTCCTCTCCTCTCTCTCCTTTTCGTCTCCCCTCCCGACCCGACCCGCTCTGCATTGCGCTGACCCGCCCCTCCTTTCGCCTCTTCACCTTGAAACGCTGCGCGCGCCGCGGCCCCCGCCCCCTCTGCCCTCCGAAGCCCCCGGTGCGCCTTGCCCCGCCCGCCCCAGACCCGGGGCGACGACCGCGCCCCTCCGCGGGCGGCCGCGTCTTCTTGGTACGCGGTCGCGCACTGGGAGGGGGGGATGCCACCCCACGCCCACACAAGTAATTTTGGCACCGTGGTTATTATTAGTGCGGCGTCGACGATTGCAGTGGATTCGTTGAGTAATATTTTTAGTAACCGAATGCGAATAATCGGAACATACTTTTTTCAAAGTAGAAAATATCCCTCATGCATACTCGTTCAATGCAACATATCGAATTGTCTCATGTTGCAGGTTTGTAGCATGTTAAAAATCGTAAAAACAATTCATTATATGTCGGGAAAATACTACTGTTAAAAATATGTTCCTAATTAGCGAATGCATTGAAACTTATAAAAGGAAATATCTGGAAATACGGAAATTACATGAAAGGGAATTTGTGCTCTTGTAAAGGTAAAGTCGATAATATTGTTACAGAATTGATACAGAAATTTATTCCTTACATATCACCTGTAACAGATACGATATTTTAAAATTTCAATACATCTGACCTTAGCAATTTTAGTTTAAAATAAATAACAGAATATACAAGAACGTTATTGATATTCTGCCGCAAGCAATTAAAAGAAATTGCGAGTTAATTTCTGCACATTAAATTTATCTACGCCAAAATTCTATTGTGAAAACTAGTCTCATCTGAATGCAAGTTGTGTGTACTCGAGAAATGTCTTAACTTTTATAAGCTACGGTACAAAACTCGTGTGTGTTCAATTGCATTTATAAAAAAATCTGGAACTTTATGATGAATTTGCATTGCAAGCGTTAAAATTGTTTGTCCGCGTTAAAAACATTCGTGGACCATTGCGTGGACTCGGATGCGGTGGAGGCAGTGACGCCGAAGAATAGTGGGATGGGCTCAGCGAGGAGGGTAGGGATGGGGGAGTGAGACAGGGGAGGAGTTTCTCGTTTCCGACCAAGGTGCCCGAGATGCCGAGATATCGACGGGTCGTGAAAGCAGGGGAAGGGATGAGAATGTTATACATTGCTGTGTCACACCCAGGGTTCACGAGCTCGTAAGAGATGCGGAAGGTTTTTTTGTCAGAAGGAACACATATACTTAGGTTGAAACACAATGTATTTATAATGAATTTCAGAGTTTCATTAATTTTACTTATTTGTAAACTAATGTACTTACATTAATTTGTGTTCGGCTATTTGCGATATAATACAACGAAACCTTAAAAGTATATTACATTCCAGTTTCACAATACACTTTTTAAAATCAAATATTAGAATATAGATCCAATTTCAACGTAATGAGAGACGCTGTGGAAACAATGGTAAATTAAAACAATTTTGATTATTTGATATAACAGTTTTAACATGCTCACTTTTACAAAGTTAGCATACCCGGATCTGCATAAAAACACTTTCACAAATGGAAATTTTTGAAAATGACAAATGAATTTTCTTGATACGCTAGGGTCGTCATAATCGTCACCCATTGGCAAGACACCTATCGTTGAACTAATGAAGATCGATCCAACTTCGTATAAATCGGAGAGATTCTCAAATAATCAGATTATAAATATTGTATTATGAGTATTGTTTATTTTAGATATGTCACTATAAACATTATATTAATATTGTTAAATGATAATAAAGACCTTAGACAAAAAATACTTGCTATACCGTGAATAAATAAGCTGATGTCACTGAGTTGTTCACAATTCATGTTTTTAAATGTAGGGTGGAACTCGTCAATTGCCATTAGTTGAAGAGGAAAGAAAAAGTAAGGACATTGTAGGAAATTAAATTATAAAATGTTTAAACTATTAGAAAACATTTTTTTCTTGAAAATTGAAGTTTTAATTCGAGATATCTGTTAAATATAACCCCTAATCACATAATAAAATGTTGTAGTTGATTAATTGTTGTTACCGAAATTTTGTTTATTCTCGTATGAAAAGAAGGTTTAGAAAGGAAAATTTAACATTGAATGTAAACTTCAGACATCTTAGTCGGGGTGTTTTTCTTGCATCCACTTGCGCATCAATATCACATAACTCTTCTGCAAATCCATATTTATTTAGTAATTAAGTAATATCACTTAGGTCACAAAGTATTTCAAAAATTATATATTTCACTTTTCGTGAATATTTTAAAACAGCGATCGAAACTATAAAATATTATTGGTGCATAATGAAGTCTACGTTTAGTAAACGAATCACAATGCCAATAAAAGCATCTAAAGATATAAACACGAAATGCCTCCCGAATAAAAATTTGTTCAGCTTCTCTGTATAACATTCACAATTATAATGAAGGAAAATAAGGAAAGAGTAGCCGCGTCGAGTCTACTGCAGTTCAAGCAAACTGGCACATTCTGCGGCGTTCGCATTTAAATACAGTCAAGTTTACACAGGAATCAATGAAGACCAAAAAGCTACTTGTCCCCTCTTTCAGTAGCAATTTACTCTCTGAACACAAGAACAGCAATGTGATTTAAACGTTTGAGAATTCAATGTATGTTCATAAAAATTCTTTTCTGATACAGCGAACGTTTTTAAAAAATATTTTAAAAATCTCATCCCATATAGACGTAATTGTCTAACGTAGTAAATCTCTACATACAAATTGAAATACACAAGAAATGTGCGTCCACAAATTGGAAATCAGCGACAGTAACTGGATGCCTATATTAATAGTTAGGCAAGGGAACAGTCACGCCAGTGCATAGATAGAAATTAGAATCAATCCAAACAGTTAAGTCAGTGAAGGGGGCTGAGAGGGATATATTGAGGAAGATGTTGTGAAAGGCATTAATGCATTAAAAATAAACAGCAACAAAATAAAAAAGAGATTTTCAAGATATATGTAGAAGTCTATAAATATAGCAAGGAAGAAAAACATATAGGGATAATGAATCCCTTCCGGTCATTAAGAAAATACAAATCAGATAAAAAAGTCAAGGACGATGGAAAGTATAATGTGGTGGTAAATAACGGAATAACAACTGCGCATTACACCTTTCTGCGTGGAACAGACATTACGTTGTGTCGAGCTGCGGCTAGAAAACATAAATTGCGTATTCACCACAATTATAATAGATAACGGAACTGTGGTTCTCTTCACTTGTTTCCAAGTGATCTGGTTGCTACCAACATAAATGCAGTTTTAATAGAGACCTGATTCAGTTCACTGCAGAGAGAATTTCCTGGCGCACTGTACCACGATCGATTTATCACATTTCTCTAGAAACGGCATCTTCTGGATACTTGATTATTCTACACACAGTCACAAGTTTGCACAAGGAAATCTACCTGAATGAGAACTCTGGTCGGGTTTCATTAAGCTCCGCAACTGCGGATGTTTCTGCATAATTGTATTGAATGGGTTCTCGTATTCTAAGCTCGTATTCAACATCATTAATGTACAAAAGTGAATAGGGTGGTAAACAATCAGTCTGTAACTGAGAGAGTAAACTGAATGATATGTGAATGGAATAGATCAAATATGTTAATTGCGTTAAACCTTGTTTTAATTATAATTTAATGTGTAGAATAAAACGGTTTAAATAATAGTACTTACATATCCATTATTCCTCTTATTTATTTGTGCATATTACGTTTATTATATGTAGGTGTATATTAAACCTGCATTTGGATGCCAATATAGTTTCCGTATTTGTAATAACACTTGTCGACAGTGCTTTGGTAGATCATTTTTTAATCAATTTTGACTCATATGTACTTGCACACAAGAACGTTTTACGTCACATCTTTTGTATGTTTGCAATATCAGTTTTGGTAGCTCTGTATGTTAGTTGCTCTCTTTGTAAAATTACCGGGTTCAGTGATGATGGCAATTACAGCTGATTTTTGACGCGGGATACCACATACAAGAGAAAACATTTTATTTCATTTAGACTTTGTAAAATTTTCACTTTGCCTAATACATATGTTTTATATAATTTACGAAACTATTCCATGTTAAATTAAATATGCCCATTAGAAAACCGATTCTGAATTATTTTGGCAATTTCTTCTCAACCCGACAAAATTATTTTGTTAAAAACAAGCTGTATATATTCCTGATTTTTTAACGTTCCTTTTTTCTGCGCTGCAAAATTACTTTTACACAGTTAATTTAATTAATGTGACACAAAGCCGTTTTTTGGCAACTAGTGTATGTTTAGAAAATTGAATTACTTAATTCTGACTACCTCCTGTATTGCGTCAGCGAACAAGGTAAATATCAAAACTTACCTATAGTCACACAATGTATGTCTAACCTAATAGTCACACAATGTATTGCATCTAAAACATTTTGTAAAAAAATATTTTCCTATAATTGTAGCGCTTGATTAAATTAATAATATGGTAAATTTATAATTTAATGAAGGTTTCAGTGTAAGCCTTGCAGAATACATAATTAAATTATTATCTATTTTCTGCACTTCATTGGATTAAGAAATAAAACCTTTCTGTAAGATTCAACGTGAAAGAAATTATATTATTCTGTAAAAGATGCCAAGAACATCTTTGTCTGAATTTCATGAAGCTAATTATGAAAAAACATTCTTAAAATATTATAGTAAAATGTTACGACATTTGAAATAATAATTGTTTCCTGAAGATTCAGGAAATTAAAAGTCTTTATTATGCTGTTTATATTCATGTCCAAGTTCATGTTTACATGTTGTGTAAATATGAGCCCAAATATAAGCTGTTGATGATGTCGCAGCGTACATATTTAAACTTCACGTGAAGTGCCTGTGCTTTTCAACGCTCTGGTGTTCTCACCGAAAAAGCGGGGCCAGGCAAAGTCAAGCATGTTCTCGAGTAAAATGTGCTTGCAATCCGTGAGGTTAAGGAACGATTTCAAACACTAGTAATCTCTGGAAAAACAATAGTTTGACATCAATATTACTTAGTGGCACACAAAGGAACCTTGATGAAAATGCAGTATGATAATAAAAACTTGTCAATTACTTGATGTGGCATAGTGTACCGAGTGACGTGACGTAGTGTACCGAGTGACGTGACGTAGTGTACCGAGTGACGTGACGTAGTGTACCGAGTGACGTGACGTAGTGTACCGAGTGACGTGACGTAGTGTACCGAGTGACGTGACGTAGTGTACCGAGTGACGTGACGCGGACGTAGTGTACCGAGTGACGTGACGTAGTGTACCGAGTGACGTGACGTAGTGTACCGAGTGACGTGACGTAGTGTACCGAGTGACGTGTCATAGTGTACCGAGTGACGTGACATAGTGTCCTGGAAACAAACTATTCAAATGCCTATGCCGCTGAGTACCCCATAAGTCTCTCCAAACCAATTCGTGGAGGAAATGTGGTTCGTTGCCCATGTGTGTGTGTGTGAATTGGCTAGGTGCATGGCCCGTTCAGCAGTGACTGCCCTCCATTTCCGCTGACTCATTGATTCGCGCTTTCTCGACGCGAGCGTCGCGACGGCTGAGCGAGCGAGAGGGGAGGGGGTCTGCGCCCGCCCACGCGATTTGCAATCAGGCTGCGGCGAAATCCGGTTAATTGGGGGCTTGGTGGCCGCCTGCGGGATTAGCCTCCGCGGTTTATCGGCCGTGTGATTGGTCGTCGACCCGGCAGGTTTTTTTTTGCACTCTCGCCTACCTGGCGCCCCCAATGATCAATCACCTGCGAACCCCCACACCACCCACGCTGCCCCCGCGGCCGACGCGGTGGTGCTTGAGGGTGCAGACTGTGGCCTCGTCGCCGATGCAATCACCACGACCGTCATCGTCCCTATTTCTGTCCCTGTCCCTGTCAGTGTCACCTTATCGTTACCGCGAAATTGTTTGCTTCTCACGTACTTGATCATAAATTCGACAATATGTTAGGTGTTGGCAATGTTAGATACATACATAGATATACATAAAGGTAGGTAGATAGACATGAAGGTAGGTAGATAGACATGAAGGTAGGTAGATAGACATGAAGGTAGGTAGATAGACATGAAGGTAGGTAGATAGACATGAAGGTAGGTAGATAGACATGAAGGTAGGTAGATAGACATGAAGGTAGGTAGATAGACATGAAGGTAGGTAGATAGACATGAAGGTAGGTAGATAGACATGAAGGTAGGTAGATAGACATGAAGGTAGGTAGATAGACATGAAGGTAGGTAGATAAAGGTAGGTAGATAGACATAAGGTAGGTAGATAGACATGAAGGTAGGTAGATAGACATGAAGGTAGGTAGATAGACATAAAGGTAGGTATAGACAGATATGTAGGTAGGTAGGTAGGTAGGTAGATAGACGGATAGATAGGTTGGCAGATGGATAGACAGATAGATTGATAGATCATCATTTTGATAGCACGATCATTAGCTTATCCCAAACATATCCAAATGGATAACTCATAAACATGGATCCATGATATACCATTTTACCATATACCATTAGACATTCACATAGCAGGGATGTTTTAAAGCATATACGAAGATTTTAAGAAAGACAGATGTCTCATTATGATTCTTCTGAAGCCATGAACTAGACGACCCCGATAATACGCTATTCCACTGTTCGGGATGATACACGCTAAAGCATTGTATGATATGGGAGGTCGTGTATAATATCACCCAGGAAACATGGTGACATTGATCTGAACATGGTGATCTGTAACAAGCAATAGAGAGAAACATCACTGACATTCACAAGAAGAAGGAAAATATATATCCATTATAAAATTGAAACCGGTAAGTAATTGTATATGATTGCATTTGGGAAAATTAAATGTACGTTACATTCTTCCACAAATTTTGCAAATGTAACTTGGTGTTGTGTAGAGAGAGAAAAACAAGAACAATGAGAGACTGATCTGTTTCGTATTTTCAAAATTATTTACAGTAGAAAATGTACGGAAAGTATGATCAATCTATTTTCCCCAGAGGAACCTACCAAGAACATTATTGTAATTATAGAAAAACCCATTATAAGTGTTGTTGATGATGTCTTCAGCAATGAAAAATTCCATGCCGACATCAGCATTGCTTGTTAAGCATGCAATTCGCAGAGGTAGGCTAGGTTGCCGTGTTGAATGCGTTGGGCTTACACGGTGGGCCGTGTACCAACAAGGTCGCGAGTTCAGCGCAACACGCCGGTGCGACACGAGGCCGTCCGTGTTTGGTTTTCCCCGCGGACCCACGTGATGCGCGTGTCCAGATTGTTCACTCTGTACGCCATTGGCGCATTTCCCGACAATATATTTATTCCGGGCCTTTACAAAGTCTTGATTGGCAATTTCTGTTTTATTTCAGGTTCCGATATTCGTCAGATAGATAAACTTCAGATTCAGATTATAAATTTACTAGCTGAAATAACTTAAAGAACTAGTGTGCTGCAACAGCACATTATCACACAGACTAGCAAAGATGATTTGATAAATAACTAGAACTTCGAGTACTAAAGACTATCCAATTAATCGCATTATGAATGCATTCGAATCTACGATATCATTTCCTTAAGCATATGTGTATATATTCCCGGCTTCACTGAATTTGACTATATAAATTTATTGTTTGTAGAGGGCATTGTAATATTCGCGTTAAGCAAGCCAAGCAGTCCTTTTCTTATCTTTCCCAAAATGTCTGTTCAACAACGAACTTCTCAAATATCCATGGCTGCATTGTATGGCAATAATACAGCGTACGATGGTAATATCAAGTTAACGTAAAAATTCGTACAACATTATGGTATTAATTTTTTCAGTTTTTGTTTCTAACCATTTAAATCGCATTTTAAGAGAGAACGTAATTGAGCTAATATGATTTGATCTTTTCTAATTTTCGTAAAATCAGAGATTTCAACGAAAATCGGACCTGCCTATTTTATTAAGCGACCTTTTTGCTACCAGAGCTCAAAATTTAATACAAAATTTGGTTTCGTTTGGTAGAAAAATTGTTTAAACAAAATTTTAAAATGCCTCAATTTCACGCAAACTTTTGGGAAGAGTACTCAAATTTCCGAAAAACTATATAAGATCTTATTTAAAAACCTATCTTTAAAGAAAATATTTCATTCAGGTCAAACTCTCTGTCTTTAATATATTGGTTGTAGAAACACACCACAAAAATTGAACTTTCACCCTTATTTTTCCAATTTTGCAATTTTTGAAAAATCAGAGATTTCAACGAAAATGAAATTTACATCATTCTCTTAAGTCTTTCACACAATCCAACGAAAATATTAGAGAAACATTTTCTACGCTTTTAATTTTGAAAATGCCTCAGGGGATTCATGTATAGAACCTCCCAAAATTATAATATGGGTTTCAGTTTCAAGGGGCCGTGCCATCGGCCAGATCAATTAGGGAGATTTCAATTTTGCTGAAAATCCTATTAAGGTTTAGCCGCCAGCACTGTTGACAGACGGACGGACGGACGGACGAACGAACGACGACGAACGGACGAGACGAGACGAGACGAACGGAGACGAGACGACGAACGAGACGAGACGAGACGAGACGAACGAACGAGCGAACGAAGACGGCGAGACGAACGAGCGAACGAACGGAGCGAGACGAACGAGACGAGACGAGACGAGCGAACGAACGACGAACGAGACGAGACGAGACGAACGAGCGACGAACGAGCGAACGAACGAGCGAACGAACGAGACGAACGAACGAGACGAGACGAACGAGACGGAACGAACGGAGACGAACGAACGAGACGACGACGGACGAGACGAGACGAGACGGGCGACGACGAGACGAGACGAACGAACGAACGAACGAGACGACAGACGAACGAAGCGAACGAACGAGACGAACGAACGAACGACAGACACGACGGAACGAACGAACTAGACGAACTAGACAGATCAACAACTAGACTAGACTAACGAACGGAACGAACGGAACGACTAGACGAACTAACGAACAACGAACTAACGAACAACGAACTAACGAACAACGAACGAACGAACGAACGAACGAACGAACGAACGAACGAACGACGACGAACGAACGAACGAACGAGGACGAACGAACGAACGAACGAACGAACGAACGAACGAACGAACGAACGAACGAACGAATGGAACGAACGAAGGAACGAACGAACGAACGAACGAACGAACGAACGAACGAACGAACGAACGAACGAACGAACGAACGAACGAACGAACGAACGAACGAACGAACGAACGAACGAACGAACGAACGAACGAACGAACGAACGAACGAACGAACGAACGAACGAACGAACGAACGAACGAACGAACGAACGAACGAACGAAGAACGAACGAACGAACGAACGAACGAAGGAACGAAACGAACGAACGAACGGACGAACGAACGAAGGAACGAACGAACGAACGAACGAACGAACGAACGAACGAACGAACGAACGAACGAACGAACGAACGAACGAACGAACGAACGAACGAACGAACGAACGAACGAACGAACGAACGAACGAACGAACGAACGAACGAAGCGAACGAACGAACGGAACGAACGGAACGAACGAACGGAACGAACGAACGAACGAACGAACGAACGAACGAACGAACGAACGAACGAACGAAGGAACGAACGAACGAACGAACGAACGAACGAACGAACGAACGAACGAACGAACGAACGAACGAACGAACGAACGAACGAACGAACGAACGAACGAACGAACGAACGAACGAACGAACGAACGAACGAACGAACGAACGAACGAACGAACGAACGAACGAACGAACGAACGAACGAACGGAACGAACGAACGAACGAACGAACGAACGAACGAACGAAGGGCGAACGAACGAACGAACGAACGAACGAACGAACGAACGAACGAACGAACGAACGAGACGAACGAACGAACGAACGAACGAACGAACGAACGAACGAACGAACGAACGGAAACGAACGAACGAACGAACGAACGAACGAACGAACGAACGAACGAACGAAACGAACGAACGAGACGAACGGAACGAACGAACGAACGAACGAACGAACTGAACGAACGAACGAACGAACGAACGAGACGAACGAACGAACGAACGAACAAACGAACGAACAAACGAACGAACGAACGAACGAACGAACGAACGAACGAACGAACGAACGAACGAACGAACGAACGAACGAACGAACGAACGAACGAACGAACGAACGAACGAACGAACGAACGAACGAACGAACAGAACGAACTATCGAACGAACCAACGAACGAACGAACGAACGAACGAACGAACGAACGGAACGAACGAGACGAACGAACGAACGAACGAACGAACAAACGAACGAACGAACGAACGAACGAACGAACGAACGAACGAACGAACGAACGAACGAACGAACGAACGAACGAACGAACGAACGAACGAACGAACGAACGAACGAACGAACGAACGAACTGAACGAACGAACGAACGAACGAACGAACGAACGAACTGAACGAACGAACGAACGAACGAACGAACGAACGAACGAACGAACGAACGAACGAACGAACGAACGAACGAACGAACGAACGAACGAACGAACGAACGGAAGAACGAACGAACGAACGAACGAA
The DNA here is from genome assembly GCA_964035755.1 of Teleogryllus oceanicus. Lineage (NCBI taxonomy): Eukaryota > Metazoa > Arthropoda > Insecta > Orthoptera > Gryllidae > Teleogryllus > Teleogryllus oceanicus. The sequence continues at coordinate 73,844,738 of CAXIVR010000008.1, forward strand.
TGAACGAACGAACGAACGAACGAACGGAACGAACGAACGAACGAACGAACGAACGAACGAACGAACGAACGAACGAACGAACGAACGAACGAACGAACGAACGAACGAACGAACGAACGAGAACGAACGAACGAACGAAGAACGAACGAACGAACGAACGAACGAACGAACGAACGAACGAACGAACGAACGAACGGAACAGAACGAACGAACGAACGAACGAACGAACGAACGAACGAACGAACGAACGAACGAACGAACGAACGAACGAACGAACGAACGAACGAACGAACGAACGAACGAACGAACGAACGAACGAACGATCGAACGAACGAACGAACGAACGAACGAACGAACGAACGAACGAACGAACGAACGAACGAACGAACGAACGAACGAACGAACGAACGAACGAACAGCAGACGAACGAAGGACAGAACGAACGAACGAACGAACGAACGAACGAACAACGAACAGAACGAACGTAATTCTGACGAACGGAAGAACGAACGAACGAAGACAAGACGAACGAAACGAACGAACGCCAACGAAACAGACGGAACAACGAACGAACGAACGTTAAATCATTACGAACGAACAGAAAAATAGAACAACGAACGAACGAACGAACGAACGTAACGTATCGAACAACGAACGAATGAACGAACGAAACGCAACAACGATTATCGAACGAATCGGACAGAGCGACGAACGAACGAACGACACTCGAACGAACAAATGACGAACGAACGAACTGAACGAACGAACGAACGAATGAACGAACGAACGAACGGACATGACAGAAGCTAATGCGACGGTGCGAACGAACGAGCGCTGAAGAACGAACGAACCGAACGAACGATTTACGAACGAACGGAACTGAACGCCAACGAAAGACGAACGAATCGAGCGTGAACTAACAAAACAGCAACGATATCGAACGAACGAACAGACTGCGCAACGAACAACGACGAATCAGAACGAACGAACTGGAACAATCAAGTCCAACGAACGAACGAACGAACGAACAGAATGAACGAACGAACGAACGAACGATCGAACGAACGGAACAACGGAACGAATTGAACCTTGAACAAACGGCCGTTAACGTACTGCCATGCACCCTGAACGAACGAACGACAGATTCGAACGACGAACGAACGAACGAACGACGGAACGAACGTACTTGTCAACTGACGAACGGAACGAACGAATCGAATTGAACGAAGCGAACGAACGCACATGCAACGAACAAATGCAACGAACGAACGTTACGAACGAACGAACGAACAAGGAATTGAGACGAACGGAAGAACGAACGAACGAACGCATCGAACGAATGGAAACGAACGAACGAACGAACGAACGAACGAACGACACAGAACGAAAACGAACGAACGAACGAACGTGAACGAACGAACGAACGAACGAACTGAACGAACGAACGAATGAACGAACGAACAGCGAACGAACGAACGAATCGAACATGAATGAACGAACGAACAGACGAACGAAAGAACGAACGAACGAACGAACGAACGAACGAACGACAGAACGAACGAACGAACGAACGAATCGAATGAACGAACGAACGAACGAACAAACAGAACGAACGAACGAACGAACGGTTTAACGAATTCGAACGAACGAGAACGAACGAACGAAGGGAAGGGAAAGAACAGAACGAACGAACGAACGAACGAACGGGAACGAAACGGAAAAAGAAGAACGAACGAAGAACGAACGAACGAACGAACGAACGAACGACGAACGAACGATCGAACGAACGAACGAACGAACGAACGAACGAACGAACGAACGAACGAACGAACGAACGAACGAACGAACGAACGAACGAACGAACGAACGCGATCGAGCAAGCCAACGAACGAACGAACGAACGAACGAACGAACGAACGAACGAACGAACGAACGAACGAACGAACGAACGAACGAACGAACGAACGAACGAACGAACGGAACGGAACGGGAAAGGGAAAGAACGAAGAACGAACGAACGAACGAACGAACGAACGAACGAAGACGAACGAACGAACGAACGAACGAACGAACGGAACGAACGAACGGGAAAGAACGGGAACGAACGAACGAACGAACGAACGAACGAACGAACGAACGAACGAACGAACGGGAACGAACGAACGAACGAACGAACGAACGAACGAACGAACAAACGAACGAACGAACGAACGAAAGAACGAACGAACGAACGAAAGAACGAACGAACGAACGAACGAACGAACGAACGAACGAACGAACGAACGAACGAACGAACGAACATTTTGCAGTAATCGATTTTTTGGTATCATGAACCCACAAATCATTGATTCTGACTACTCAGTGTTGAGAAGAAGTAATTTGGTATACATAGTAAAACAATAGCGCAATGTATAACAAATTACCCCGTTGGCGCAAATTGAAACAGTCGATTCAATTTTAAATTTAATATTCCTGCCCTTCTAATATTCATTCAACGAACTCGTTAAGTTTATAAAATAATAGCAACGGGAAAGAAAAGTAACAAAAAAACTAATCTAAACGCTATTCCAAAATAAACCGAAAAACTGGTGATTTCATAAGAAAAACGCTATGCACTAAAGCCGATATCGATCTGCATCGTACGAGTGCGAGGGAAACTGAAACAAACAATTTCAGCTACTATTTCTGGGAAATTCAAATGGACAATCATCTTTCTATTCACAGAAACTTGATGTTTATTCAATGTACCCGTAACAATTGAACTGTAACAACGAAACTGGCAGAAGCTCAAGCCTTAATGAGTACTGGTCTCGCGTGCTCGACCGATGTCGCGCGTAGAACATTTCAATCTCCGTGCATGGCCCAGGGCCAAATACCATCTTATTTTCCGTTCAGGGACAGTTACCAAGTACTGATCCCCACGTATACGCTAACAACAATTAATTCTCCTTTTAAAGTTTCCGTTCTTCTTCGCGTATACAAAATATAAAGTTCAGAAACATATCGAACAAATACCCAGTCCTGTGCCGGCAACCACCTAAGTTCAATTTAGCTGCACTCGAAATATTTCCAAGTTCCATTCCGATTCCATCAATAAAGTCCGACAACCAAAGCCTCAGAAAAGTTTAAACCAAAACCCAACATCAATTGTTACATACGATCCGAACAGCAAAAGTACAAGTCGAACTCATATTGACTTAAACCTCAAAACGGGCCGTTTTTCTTCTTTCTTGTCCATCCACCTATCCATACCAGAAATCAATAGCCCCGCCAGACTGTATTGCTTTCTCGCCCAAACCCAAACAGTTTACTTGTCAACTTGCCCGTGTTCAAAGCAATGAAGTTGTACCTAAACCCCTCGTCTACCATTGCATGCCGCCAAATTTCAAATGTCTATCCTTCAATTCACCCGTTTACAATAAAAGTGACGAATCAAGGTCCCACATATTGGTATGTCACAATACGGAAAATATATTTTCACTTTTTCGTTACTAGGGTCCGGCCATCCGAGTTATTTTGTGGAAAATTCGCCGTTTTTTCGTAGCATTACAATACTTTCTCGACACTGTGTACGCAGTAGCGAAAAAGTAAAAATATAATCTTCAATGTTGTAGTTATAGGAAGACTGCGAAAAATCTTTTGAACTTTTGCAATTTTCAAAAAATTAGAGATTTCAATGAACAGCGAACTCCCCATGAATCTCCTGATCTAACCCAATCGAACATGTGAGAGTTGATTAGAAGAAAAGGATGCAATAAAGAAAACCTTAAGTCAAACATCAAGTAAGAATAATTAATCGTGTTGTGGCAGAAGAATGAAGGAAAACGGAAATTAAATGCATTCAGTGCGAAGACGATGCAAATCAGTTCTCGAAGGTAAAGGCTATGCGTCACGGTATTAATTTTTTTCTTTTGAATTCTTGAATTTATTTTTTTTATTTTTAATAGTGTGCGAATAACACTGTTGCTTAATAATAGTCATATTTATGTTATATTATTGGTGTGTATTTTCATCTGAAAGCAAATAAAGGATTTATTGATTGTTTTAGTTTTCTCCGGGTTATATAAAGAAGACAAAAATAAAAATAAAAAAAATAATATAAAATCGTGCAAATATTTCATTTCTAGCTACAAAAAGTGTACAAACAAGATCGTTACACACCGTGTATATTGGAATAAGATTTATCTACTTTTGTTACCTGGGTCGGGAAATAAAAGTTTTACTATAAAAAATTCGTTGTTTTCCGGCGCTCGATTATAGAAGTTTCTCTTACGAAGACGTAACACAGGAACACTTGAACCGGTGCAACTAAATTGCACATATTTTACTTTCAACTAATTTATGCATCTTTCTAAAACACCTTGCTATGGTTTGGAGTGATCAGAAACCTCCAGTTTGAAGATTATATGTTTTTTGTTTTAAATTAATTTTATGGCATTTAATTTGTGTTTTGCGAGAGTATAAATATTTAACATTCATCTCGAAATCTATTTATTGCAGTACTAATAATGATTACTCCCAATACTATATCATAATGAATGACTTGAGTTTCAAACAAATTGGCTTTAAGAAAAATAAAGACACTAAGATAATCTTCGTTATAATTCAATCCATTTATTAAATGACAATCTAGAAATGAAATTTAAGAGAATCGATGAATATTTCATTTATGGTCTTTGTGAAACTAATTAATCAAAATATTGTTTTTGTGGCTACGCCAGACTCGACCATTGCATAATAAGATATACGACTGCATGAACTCCATTTATTGTTGTGTGGTGTTGTGTGCGTATTGAACTACTGGAGGAAATAAAAAAACAAATGCATTTTTAATGCAAGAACAGAACATATCAAAAAATACAATTGAACATATTGAACGTGGCCCAATAGTAACATCCCATGTCGCCAAAAAAATGGATTCAGCTTTAGTTCCGCAGAGTATGCGAGGGTTGCTGACGATGCTGCGTGTTGCGAGTGCTTTGGGCATGGCCCCCTTCATATTGAAACCCACTCTGCACTTTGAGCGCAGTCGCCTAGCCCTCACCATGTCCGTCATTGCTTTCTGCATCCATCCGACATTGTTCGTTGTCGTATTGATTGCGCACACGACGGGAGACACAGAGGATCAGAGACAATATTTTGGTAATGATATTCTCGCTTACACGTTGCCCGTTACTTCGCAGTTCTTAGGCATCATCATTCCGTTGTGGACAATTTTGCATTCGGCTCTCGATTCCACCCGTAGGAAATGGCAGAAACTGTTGCGACTATTGGCGCTTGTGGGGAGTTCGTTAAGTGAAGACGCATGCATCCCTTTCACAATCAGGCGTCATGGAGTAATTGCGGTGCAATTCGTTTTTGTATGTTTCTGCATTAGTGAATCTATAATTCTCGTAGTATCGAAACCTAATTTTTTTGCAATAGTTGCTTTTCATTGGTGTTACTTGTATTACATAATGGTCTTCTGGAATCACGTCTTTTATATCATTGTTCGCTTAGTAAGCCATTATTTTATGACAATAAATAAAGACATCTTGAATCTTTCGAGAACTGTGCAGCCAAATGACGTGTATGAGACTGAAATTTCGAAGAGTAAAAACTATAACGAGGCCAGTTGTTCACAATTGAATAATCGCATTTTCAAACACTGTCTTAACTCACGCTGTGCCACAGATGATATTGACATAGAAACAAAAATCTTTGAGATAAGGAAACTGAATTTAAAAATGCAGAAGATTTGTGCCCTAATAGAAGACATTTTCAGGATGATTCTCTTTTTTCTGTACGGGTATTTGGTAGTGTCCACGACTTCGATGTTGTACATGATGGTGAAGACAACGCGACAAAAAATGGAGCTTGCTGAAGTATTGGTGATGGCGGCGTCTGGTGCGTCGAATGTGTTGGTGGCGGTGGCGGGCGCGTGGGCGGCTGGTTCGGCGGCGGGCGCGGCCAAGGCGGCGGGCGCGGGCCACGGCGCGGGCTGCGCGTTGCTGCTGGCCGTGAAGGGCCGGCGAAGGGCCGAGTGGGAGGCCACGCTGCTCCTGTGGCAGCTGCGCGCCAAGGGCGTGCGCTTCAGCGCCGGGGGGCTGTTCCCGCTCGACCTGCGCTTCCTCGTGGGGCTCTTCGGAACCATTCTCGGCTACTTGGTCCTCATGGTGCAGTTCACTACAGAAGATAAGCAGCAGATATGCTTTCTAGCTTCGGCGAGGAATTGCTCTAGTACGACCACCTATTAATGTGTAGAATGAGTGTAGTTAGTGTGTATAGTACAATGACGTCGATGAACAAGTGCAAGAGATTTTTTTGTGGTATATATTATAATCAGATCAGATGTAGTATAAATTATAATCATATGTTACTTGCGTGAAGTAATTGCTGTTTACCTACTTCCACTCTAAATACAATTATTTTTGAATTCACCATCAACCCTAGGTTTAGGTTCAATATTCTGTGAATATTGTGGATACCATCGGTGATGTAGATACGACTGATCATCTGGAGCTTCAAACGTGATTAGTGCTAGAGTTAATGCGCGGCGAAGTTATTACTATGTCATATTAGCTAATGTGTTTTGTGGTGTTTTTGTATCTTCGTACTTCACTGATACATTAGCTAACGCCTGCATATTTTCTATTAGGTCTGGGTGCGTGTTTCTGATACATAATCACTTTTTAAGACGAAATTGACTTGTTTCAAAATGGTTAATGCAACAATCGCTTCTCTCAATTGTTTAGAAACATTTGATCTATCGCGTTTGAAACATTCTCTGACAAAGGCACCCCGCACTTGTTCATACCAAATTGAAACCCTGAGTTCAGATGTCCGAAAATAATGTCACCAAATATTTTAAAATTGCACGATTTTTGCAATTGTTCGTGAATAAAACTTCCAGGCAAACAAAAAGAGATATAGATCCGTCTCCCGTAACATATAATGTACGTTCAAACTTTAAACGGGTTTGAAATTAACAGCTTTTTATTCACTGGATATGCGAGTAGGAGTTGTTTGCCTTTTCTTTTACACGAGACTAGGATAGGTAACGCCCTATGGTATATACAAGACCCAATTGTCTTCATATCAATTTCGTAGTTTTCCAAACACCTGAACAATAACAACTTATGCGTAAACATAAAATGGTTGATTTGGAGCACTCATGTCAGAATAGGATATTTAGTGCATCTGCACTAATTATGTTCAAGAATGTCGTTAACGTTGGTTGATATATAAGCAGTAATTCAGTAGTATATTAATACCTATTTCCTTAGACCGATGTTTAAATATCGTTCTTTGTTTTCTAAGGGTAGCATATCGTAAACAAACTCCTGTCCTCCGATACCTCATTGTTTTATTGATCAGCTTTTGGGCTACTACTAAAGTAGTACTGAGAATGTTATATATACCATAACCATATTTTCGCCGTCCCTCATTGTATATGAGGAGAAAATATAAAGAAAATATTTGGTGCGATTTTGGAAAGAAATGTTAACTTTTTAACTTGCCTACACTTTGCGCAAAATTAAACGGAAACTTCTCATTTTCGAAAAATTTAACATGAACTTTTCACAGATTTATCTTTAAGATATATATTGAATTAAGGGAAAAATCTTCAATATTATAGTCGTGGGAAGACGCCCAAAAACATTGAACATTTTCAAATTTCAAACACTTTGCTATTTCAACGAAATGGGACCTGTTCTATTATTTTAAACTCTCTTTACGCCTTCCAAGGGCAAAGTTATTTAAAAAATTTAAATAATTTTTAGAACATTTTCAAAATATTTTTGAGGATTGTAATGAATTGTAAAGGGTTGTAAAGAATCCTCGAAAATAAAAATATACGTGTGAAACTCTCAAAGCCGCGAGTACGTGCAGATGGATTGGGGAATATCAAGTTTGGAGAAAATCGGCTGAAAGGTAAAGATACTAGCGTTGACCACAGACAGACAAACAGACAAACAGACACAGACAAACAGACACAGACAAACAGACACAGACAAACAGACACAGACAAACAGACACAGACAAACAGACACAGACAAACAGACACAGACAAACAGACAGACAAACAGACAGACAGACAGAGAGACAGAGACGGAGAGACGGAGATCTACATTTTCCAAAGTATTAGAGAAATTACCTATAATAGGAGTAGTGGAATGCGTGAAATATACAAGGCGGATGTAATTCCGTTGCACTGGCAAATCAGAGCAAGGCTACCGAGTAGCATTCACAAATATGAGAATAAATAAATATAAAGAGACTTTATAGGAATTACAGAAAGTGCTGAGAATCACAAAGAAATGTACGGCACATGCGTCTGGGCGTGAACCAATAGTTCACGCAAAGACAAGTTTTCTTTTAAATTTAAGCATGCAATAGATTCAATATACTACGATGTATGTTGCGAATGTATTACAGGTATGCTTCTTTGAAAAGAAAGAGGTTGTACAATGGCGCTCGGCTTCTCACAAGAACCGGAGATGTTCCGCATGTGCGCGTTTCCTTGAAAACGCAAAGACTGCACATTTCAAAGCAAAGAAAGAGCGTATCTAGCTCACTTCTTTCGCCATGGAAGTAGAATTTTTATTTGCTCTTTTGCTTTTCCATCAAGAAAACCTTACGTCAGTTAAACGTCAAGTAAAAATAATTAAACGTGTTGTGGCAGAAGAATGAAGGAAAACGGAAATGAGATGCATTCATTGCGAAGACGATGCATATGAGTTCTCGAAGGTAAAGGCTATGCGTCTGGGTATTAAATTTTTTTGTTTTGAATTCTTGAATTTTTTTTAAATTTTTAATAGTGCACGAATAAAACTGTTGCTTTATAATAGCGAGATTTATGTTAAATTATTTATGTGTATTTTCTTTTAAAAGTAATTTAAGAATTTATTGATTGTTTTAGTTTACTCCGGGTTATATAAAGAAGACAAAAATAAAGATAAGACAAATAATATAAAATAGTGCAAATATTTCATTTCTAGCTACACAAAGTAAGTGTACAAACAAGATCGTTACACACCGTGTATATTGAAGTAAGATTTATCTACTTTTGTTACCTGGGTCGGGCAATAAACGTTTTACTATAAAAAAAGTGTTGTTTTCCGGTGCTCGATTATAGAAGTTTCTCTTACGAAGAAGTAACACAGTAACACTTGAACCAGTGCAACTACATTGCACATATTTTACTTTCAACTAATTTATGCATCTTTCTAAACAACCTTGCTATGGTTTGGAGTGATCAGAAACCTCCAGTTTGAAGATTATATGTATGTTGTTTTAAATTAATTTTATGGCATTTAATGTGTTTTGCGAGAGTATAAATATTTAACATTCATCTCGAAATCTATTTATTGCAGTACTAACAATGATTACTCCCAATACTAAATCATAATGAATGACTTGAGTTTCAAACAAATTGGCTTTAAGAAAAATAAAGACAAACTTTAAGTGAAGAAAAAGATGCTTTCTTTAGTGAGCTTGGTGATATTATAGAAGAAGTGAGCAAGCAAGTTGAACTAATTGTCATTGGAGATTTGCATTGTAGAGTTGGACACCACGAAAGAGAGGTAGTTGGCCTTTTTGGAGAAGATGTGGTAAACGACAATGGGAACAGACTTATTGATCTATGTAGGGAGCAAGAATATGTTGTAACAAATACTATGTTTCAACATAAGGACATACATAAATTTACATGGGAAGATCCCACAAGACAAGGTAAGTCTATTATAGATTTAATGATAAAGAGGAGGATAAGACAAACACTATTAAAGGATGTGGGGGTTTATAGACAACCTGAATGTGCCAGCAACCATCACATGTTAGTGGGAATGCTATGTTATATGAATGTAAAGAAAACCGATCAAAGACCTCTTGAATCAGTATAGTAAAACCAAAGTAACTGAGAAACAAATTAAATTTGGAAAAAGATGGCAATCCCACAGAAATGTATCAACACTTGAAGGAGAGTATTTTGGAAGCAGCTAAGGAATCCCTTGGGGAAGAAGAAAGAAAAAGGAAATATACGGAAAAGTTTTCTGAGAATTTAGAAGAAATGATTCAAGAGAAGAAGAAGGCATATATGAAATGGTTAAATGATAAAACACCAGAGTCAAGAGAGAAATATGTTCTGTTTCGACAAAAAGTTAAAACAGGTGTAAAAATGGAAAAAAATGAACATTGGGATAGGTTATGTACATACATCGATGGAACTGTAGAATACAATAAATCTTCGGAAGCCTGGAAAATTATAAATAAAATTAGAAGAAATAACGAGTGTAAAAGAATAGTACAAAGAATCCCCTCTCAAAAATGAATACACCACTACTCAATGCTCCTACAAGAAAACAGACCAGAATGTGAAGGAGAAGAAGAAATAAGAGATGTGGAGGAAAGCAATTTTGAAATAACTGAGGATGATATTAAGAAGGCACTATGCAAAACAAAAACCAACAAAGCCCCAGGACCTGGAAATATAAGAATGGAGCTCTTGAAATATGGTGGAGATGTGGTTGCCAAATAACTAAAGAAAATGTTCAATAAAATAGAATTAGGTGAGGATCCATCTGTAGTATGGAACATATCCTACATCTCTTCTATATTTAAAAAAGTGGACAAAAAATCATGTGCAAATTACAGGGGAATAAGTGTCATACCGTCAACAGCAAGATTGTTTTCTAGTATTCTAAGTAAAAATCGAAGAAAATAACCCTGTATTGAGTGAAGAGCAGAGTGGTTTTAGACGAGGACGATCATGCCTAGATAACATCCACTGTATCAGACAAGTTATAGAGAAACATAAAAGCAGAAATATGAATAATTATGTAACCTTTATAGACCTCAGAAAGCATACGATAGTGTCCCAAGAAAAAAGATTTGGGAAGCAATGAGAAAGGTTGATATAAAAGAAAAGTGGATCAATCTGTTAAAAACTTTACAAAACACGAAGCTCAAATAAAATTGGAGATAAGTTAACGGAAGCTTTCTGATAAACAAGGGTTTAAAACAAGGATGTGGGTTATCTCCCATTTTGTTCAATATCTACCTAGAACAAGCCCTCTATAACTGGTACAGAAAATGTTCTGGCATGGGAATAAAATTGAGAGAACACTTTTCACTCCCTCATTTGCTGACGACCAGGTAATCTTTGCCCAAGATGAAGAGGATATGGTGTACATGCTAAGAAAGCTAATAGAATAATATAATAAATGGGGATTAGAAATAAATTTTAATAAAACCGAATGTATGTGCGTTGGACAAGGTATAACAGATATAGACGTGAATGGTAACACAATTAAAAGCTGTAACACCTTCAAATATCTTGGATCTTTAATAAACAACTCGGGTACATGTGCTGCAGATATAAACTCGAGAATAATTATGGGAAAGAAAGCAACCAAACCTTTACACAGCATATTATGGAATAACAATATCCGCCAAGATGTCAAAAGAAGGATATTCCATTGTGTAGTAGAAAATATAGTACTATATGGAGGGGAAATGTGGCCACAAACACAAAAAATAACAGATAAGATAAGGACAGTGGAAATGAACTACATGAGACGATGCCTACAACTTACTCGCAAGGACAGAGTGCGAAATGAAGAAATATGGAGAAGGATGAATATAATTTGTTCTATTACAAAGACCTTGGAAAATAGAGCACTGCAGTGGTATGGACATGTTCAGAGAATGTCAGAAAACAGATGGCCACACAAGATCTTAAAATAGCAACCACCTGAGACGCGAAAAAGAGGAAGACCAGCTTTAAAATGGGAAAAATACATCCAAGAAGCTATGAGGGATAAAGGCCTCAAACCACGAGATTGGGAGGATCGAGTGTTGTGGAGGGTGAAAACGGCAAGCTCCTAAAGGTAAAATGCCGAAGAAGAAGAAAGAAGAAGAAAGAAGAAGAAAGAAGAAGAAAGAAGAAGAAAGAAGAAGAAAGAAGAAGAAAGAAGAAGAAAGAAGAAAAATAAAGACACTAAGATAATCTTCGTTATAATTCAATCCATTTATTAAATGACAATCTAGAAATGAAATTTAAGAGATTCGATTAATATTTCATTAATGGTCTTTGTGAAACTAATTAATCAAAATATTTGTTTTGTGGCTACGCCGGACTCGACCATTACATAATAAGATATACGACTGCATGAACCCCGTTTATTGCTGTGTGGTGTTGTGTGCATATTGAACTACTGGAGGAAATAAAAAACAAACGCATTTTTAATGCAAAAAATACAACAGGTAAAAAAGTACAGTTGAATATTTTTTAACGTGGCTCAATAGTAACATCCCAAGTTGCCAAAAAAAATGGATTCAGCTTTAGTTCCGCAGAGTATGCGAGGGTTGCTGACAATGCTGCGCATTGCGGGTCCTTTGGGCATGGCCCCCTTCATATTGAAACCCCCTCTGCACTTTGAGCGCAGTCGCCTAGCCCTTGCCATGTCCGTCATTGCTTTCTGCATCCATCCGACATTGTTCGTTCTCGTATCGATTGTGAACACAACGGCAGACACAGAGGATCAGAGACATTATTTTGGTAATGATATTCTCGCTTATATGTTGCCCATTACATCGGAGTTCTTATGCATGGTCATTCCGTTGTGGGCAATTTTGCATTCGGCTCTCGATTCCACCCGTCAGAAATGGCAGAAACTTTTGCGACTATTGGCGCTTGTGGGGAGTTCGTTAGGTGAAGACGCATGCACTCCTTTCACAATCAGGCGTCATGGAGTAATTGCGGTGCAATTCGTCTTTGTATGCTTCTGCATTAGTGAATCTGTAATTCTCGTAGTATCGAAACCTAATTTTTTTGCAATAGTTGCTTTTCATTGGTGTTACTTGTATTACATAATGGTCTTCTGGAATCACGTCTTTTATATCATTGTTCGCTTAGTAAGCCATTATTTTATGACAATAAATAAAGACATCTTGAATCTTTCGAGAACTGTGCAGCCAAATGACGTGTATGAGACTGAAATTTCGAAGAGTAATAACTATAACGAGGCCAGTTGTTCACAATTGAATAATCACATTTTCAAACACTGTCTTAACTCAAGCTGTGCCTCAGATGAATTTGACATTGAAACAAAAATCTTTGAGATAAGGAAACTGAATTTAAAAATGCAGGAGATTTGTGCTCTAATAGAAGACATTTTCAGGATGATTCTCTTTTTTCTTTACGGGTATTTGGTAGTGTCCACGACTTCGATGTTGTACATGATGGTGCAGACAACGCGGCAAAAAATGGAGCTTGCTGAAGTATTGGTGATGGCGGCGTCTGGTGCGTCGAACGTAGTGGTGGCGGTGGCGGGCGCGTGGGCGGCTGGTTCGGCGGCGGGCGCGGCCAAGGCGGCGGGCGCGGGCCACGGCGCGGGCTGCGCGCTGCTGCTGGCCGTGAAGGGCCGGCGAAGGGCCGAGTGGGAGGCCACGCTGCTCCTGTGGCAGCTGCGCGCCAAGGGCGTGCGCTTCAGCGCCGGGGGGCTGTTCCCGCTCGACCTGCGCTTCCTCGTGGGGCTCTTCGGAACCATTCTCGGCTACTTGGTCCTCATGGTGCAGTTCACTACAGAAGATAAGCAGCAGATATGCTTTCTAGCTTCGGCGAGGAATTGCTCTAGTACGACTACCTATTAATGTGTAGAATTAGTGTAGTTAGTGTGTATAGTACAATGACGTCGATGAACAAGTGCAAGAGATTTTTTTGTGGCATATATTATAGTCAGATCAGATGTATTGTATATTATAATCAGATGTTACTTGCGTGAAGTTATTGCTGTTTACCTACTTCCACTCTAAATACAATTATTTTTGAATTCACCATCAGCCCTAGGTTTAGGTTCAATATTCTGTGAATATTATGCATACCATCGGTGATGTAGATACGACTGATCATCTGGAGCTTCAAACGTGATTATTGCTAGAGTTAATGCAGGGGAAGTTATTACTATGTCGTATTAGCTAATGTGTTTTGTGGTATTTTTATATGTTCTTACTTCACAGATACATTAGCTATCGCCTGCATATTTTCTATTAGGTCTGGGTGCGTGTTTCTGATACATAATCACTTTTTAAGACGAAATTGACTTGTTTCCAAATGGTTAATGCAACAATCGCTTCTCTCAATTGTTTAGAAACATTTGATCTATCACGTTTGAAACATTCTCTGACAAAGGCACCCCACACTTGTTCATACCAAATTGAAACCCTGAGTTGAGATGTCCAAAAATAATGTCAACAAATATTTTAAAATTGCACGATTTTTGCAATTGTTCGTGAATAAAAATTCAAGGCAAACAAAAATAGCTATAGATCCGTCTCTCATAACATATTATGTACGTTCAAACTTTAAACGTGATTGAAATTAACAACTTTTTTTTCACTGGATATGCGATTAGGAGTTTTTTGCCTTTTCTTTTACACTACACTATGATAGGTGACGCCCTATGGTACATACAAGACCCAATTGTCGTCATATTAATTTCGTAGTTATCCAAACACCTGAACAATAACAACTTATGCGTAAACATAAAATAGATGATTTGGAGCACTCATGTCAGAATAGCATATTTAGTGCATCAGCACTAATAATGTTCAAGAATGTCTTTAACTTTGGTTGATATATAAACACTAATTCAGTAGTATATTAATACCTATTTCCTTAGACCGATGTTTATATATCGTTCTTTGTTTTCTAAGGGTAGCATATCGTAAACAAACTCCTGTCCTCCCATACCTCATTGTTATATTCATGAGCTTTCGTGCTACTCCTAAAGTAGTACTGAGAATATTATATATACCATAACCATATTTTTGCCGTCCCTTATTGTATATGAGGAGAAAATATAAAGAAAATATTTGGAGCGGTTTTGGAAAGAATTGTTAACTTTTTTGACTAGCCTACACTTCGCGCAAAATTAAACGGAAACTTCTCATTTTCGAAACATTAAACATGAATTTTTAAAGATTTATATTTAAGATATATATTAAATTAAGGAAAAAAATCTTCAATATTATAGGCGTGGGAAGACGCCGAAAAACATTGCACATTTTCAAATTTCAAACACTTTGCTATTTCAACGAAATGGAACCTGTTCTATTATTTTAAACTCTCTTTACGCCATCCAAGGACAAAGTTATTTTAAAAAAATTAAATAATTATTAGAACATTTTCAAAATATTTTTGAGGATTAATGTAAAGAATCTTCAAAAATAAAAATGTACGTTTAAAACTCCCAAAGCCGCGAGTACGTGCAGATGGATTGGGGAATATCAATTTTGGAGAAAATCGGCTGAAAGGTAAAGATACTAGCGTTGACCACAGACAGACAAACAGACAGACACAGACAAGGACAGACATACAGAGAATTCATATCAATTCTTAGTTGTAAAGTATAGACCAGCAGACTCTATGCAGGCTAATGTATATGTAAGTACAACGTAACCTCCTTGATTTTAACATTGCAATCTGCCTTGCGTGAGTAAACAGAGAATGGTGTTTGATGCGCGTATTAAATGAAATCTGTGAAAGTACCGAAACATACCAGGTCTTCTTTCACAACGAGTATTAATGAACCGGCTTCTTAAATTCTAGTATCATTCGAGAACTAGTCCTTTTTAATTTCGTTGGTTTTTGGAAATTCTCAGATATAAGTATCTACATTTTCCAAAGTATCCGTGAAATTACCTATTATAAGAGTAGTCGAATGCGTGAAATATACAAGGCGGATGTAATTCCGTTGCACTGGCAAATCCGAACAAGGCTACCGAGTAGCATTCACAAATCTGAGAATAAATAAATATAAATAGACTTCATAGGAATAAAAAAAATGCCGAGAATCACAACGAAAAGTACGGCACATGCGTCTGGGCGTGAACCAATTGGTTAGGTTCACGCAAAGACAACTTTTCTTTTAAATTTAAGCATGAAATAAATTCAATATACTACGATGTATGTTGCGAATGTATTACAGGTATGCTTCTTTGAAAAGAAAGAGGTTGTACAATGGCGCTCGGCTTCTCACAAAAACCGGAGATGTCCCGCATGTGTGCGTATTTCCTTGAAAACGCGAGTAGAGTGCACAGTTCAAAGCAAAGAAAGGGCGTATCTAGCTCTCTTCTTTCGCCATGGAAGTAGAATTTTTATTTGCCTTCTTTTGCTTTTTCAAATGTATAGGAATATTGTACGAAGGTATGAAAGCGATGTTTTCCGTGTCTCTTGACAAAAATAAAATAATAATTTGTATTTAATTTAAAGTAAAATTGATAGAGGTTATGTAACTTTCAAGTATGATGGTATTAAATTATGTTATACATTTAGAATAAAATCTGAAATGGACATTCGAAACTTTGAAATTTTGTTTCGTAACTATTAATTGTTCTCGTTTTTAATTTTGTTAGTCTGTTAAAGCAGTGCAAATCAAGATGCTATCAAGCTCCACTAAATGGCCAGGAGATATTATGTGGGCGCCGTCGAGTACGCTAGTTAAATTACATGGATGGCTTTCGACTTAACATATGCAATTTAACTCCAGTCACACAATGAAGAAAAGGCTTCTTGTTCGTCGATCAGAGCAGGCGGCTGCTAGAATTCTATTCCAGACAGCGACTGAATTCAACCTAGGTGAAATGCTAGTGTGGAAAATCCCGCCGCCGTCGTCAGGACTCGAACCTAGAGCCTCCCGGTCAGGGGCGCTGCAGTGACATTAGTGGATGCACTGAGCTACCGCTCCTGGTCAAATGTGTTTGAAATAAAAGAACTTCTGTTAGAGGGACACTAATACATAGTAGTTCAATAATAATAACAACCGAAGAGTATCGTGTGAGGTTGGAAAGACGATACTTCCCGTTTCCAATATTGCTGTCCATCTCTACCAGAGTGCGCAAAACGCGTTGCCACTTCATTGAAGTGCTGCAGCAAACGGAAGGCAAAATGGTGCATGCCATAAATAGATTGCCTAGTGCAGTGTGTGTTGAAGAAATAACAACTGACACTGACGAATCACCGTAAGAAATTGAATTAAAACTATTTTGTTAGAACTATACCGAAAAGAAATACGGCAAAACAGAAAATTAACATGCTGATCCTTCTGAGAGCTACAGCCACTTGTTTATGAGAAAAATTCACTGAGGAATGGACGGTGTAGGGTGTTACTCTCATGAAACGCGCAGCGCTAAGAAACAGTAGAATTCTTTGCAAGTATCCAGTGAAATTAGTGGATGCGCGTAATTTTAATCCAAAATCCTGGTATCATTTATCTGGTGATTTCAATGGATATTTGTCTACATTTTTTAACTCTTCCTAAATAATTATTATCACTTTTAGACTAGCTTCACTTTTTTCTTTTCTCATTGGATAATGTAAATATAATGAAACATACCCCTAACTGCTACAGTTATTGGACGATCGTCGTAACCCGTTTCCAAATTTCTAATAACATGGGCGCCAGGAAAAAGTTTACGATAATATTTTAACTGTTATTACTCCGATAAAAACTGAATATTATCCCGCTAGCTGGGTCGATGGGTCACGTGAGAAATAATCGCTATTATCTATTAATAGCCGATTACCCGATCTGCCATCTATACTGAATGACTAGGAACCTGAAAACAGAGATTATTTGATCTAGCTACTTATTAGCTTGAATTGGCCAATGAAAATCATTTATCTTTCTTTCAAGAGAAACTTAATGTTTATTTCCTACGAAATGCAGCAACTTAAAATGTAAAAAAAATTACATTGAGAAACTTTCTTAGTCATGTCCTGGTTCGAACCTTATACAGAGATTCTGGTCTTCGCGTGCTCTTGATTGATGCTATCTCGAAGAAACGCCTCCCCTTCTTTTTTGAGGCTCCGAAGTCCCGAAGTCCAATTACCACGAACTCTCTTCTCTTCTTTAAAAACGAACATCGCCGATTCACCGCTCCGCACCACTCAAATATTTGTTCCAGCTCCACCATATTATGTCTGATACCCGTTCTCACCGTATAAATATCCAGTGCTTTTATGATTACACAGCAAAACAAACCTCTCAGTACTATCTTCCGTTTATAGCAAGAAAATATGCAAAGTTCGGTATCGTTTGTGAACCGCATACATTAATTGAGTTCACTCGCGAAAAATTTCCAAGTTTTATTTTGATGCACAGCAAAATATTCAGAACTCGACACGTTCCCCAAATCTTAGAAGTATCACAAGTTTTTGGTTTTCCACGAAAATATTCAGAGTCCGAATATGTCCCTCAAGTCCTATTCTTGCTCTACCACACGAAAATATTTCAAAGTCTGAACACGTACTGTAGACCCCGAAATTTTTACAAGTTCTAACATGCACAAATTAATCTATTCGCGAGCGAACTGCTCACCGTCACGACATGCGACCGAATGAGTTTTATCCTCCCTTTTTAAAACCACAATGCCTCGCCTTTCTTTTATTTCGACAAAATGCCCAAACTTCCGTTTTAATAATCATTCGACGCTTCTTCAACCAACCCACAAATCTCTTATATTTCCTCCTACTCACGCCGTCACCTCCACGGTCAGATGAATGTTTGTTTATCCTGACAACAACCACGACGTCGTTACTAAGGCGCCATATTGCTAATTATTTGCCCTAACCATTTTGCCCATTTACGACAAATATTTTGTAATAAAACATGTCTCCATATTGGTATGTCACAATAGGTATGAAGAATTATTTCATTTACAAAGAACATACTTACCTTTCACTGTTTGTTTTCCATTTCAACAAGTAGGACATTTTTAATTTTATTTTAGGAAGTTGAAAGAACATATATAAACGTGAGGAAACATAAATCATTTTCATTATATTTCGTGTTTTTTATTGTTATTTCGAAATGTTTGTGCTTATTTCATTAATGCCACACGTTACACTGTAATTTTTCTGTAACATTAATAAGTATTTTCGTAAGAGTATTTTCTCGGATTAGAAATATCGTTAATTGTTTATAATATTTTTACCCAGTGCATTCCACGAAGATGCAATAAGAGTTTTCTACAATATTAATGAATCATCGTAGACTATTGTTATGACATTGTAGTAGTAATTGCAATGCGAAAGTAACAAAATAATGTATAATTAATTACACTGTCAGCATGAAATGAAAATGGACTTCCTAGCTGACATTAACGAAAGATGATGATCTCAGCCCTGGTAAAAGGAATTGCTCAGGTATTAATAAGGTCTTCATATGCTTGTACTTTATAGAATTGGTGTTGTATTCTGAAATATACCGATTAGTAATGATATAATTCGATGCTCTCCCAACATTGAAGTTAATTATGTTTATCTTTGTAAATACAGCAATCAATAGTTATTCAGTATGTATGAACTTCTGTGCCTAAAGATAATGTATTCGAATGCAATTTTTCATAATTAAGAATTTTTTAATTTATTTCTGGCTTTTGTTACTAAATTTCTTATTATTTCCCTAATTTTGATAAGAATATTAAATAATACGTTTATAGCGTCGGAGTAAGTAGTTTTCATCATTGTTTAACGTATTGTATGATTGTATGAAGTCTAATTGCAAATAAAAATTCATTGTACATTTATGCACTGATAAATATTGTCAATATTTTCACTTTACAAGGGGTACAATTTAGTTCCGTCGTCGCGGCAGTTCTACGTTGTAAGTCTTGTTACTACTTGTCAACACTTAAACTGATCACAATTTTGTAACCAACCGGATAAAAAACGTAAACTAGTGATGCTTATAACTTATCCTTTTAATTGTAACGAATTTATAATATACAATTGTGAATTCAGATGTAATAAGTAGTGCCACTAAGTGCAGTATTTGTTCCCAACTGAACCGAAGCCCAGGATCTTATGTTTTCCCTTCAAATCCTCTAACCGATTGAGCTAGGGAATCAAACATTGCATTTGAGGAAATTTAATGATCTTACAAGCATGTGAGCTTCTGTTCAAGGTAAAAATTGTGTTAAATCCGTTTTGTAGGCTAACAATAATGTATGTGACGAATTACAATGTGTGTCATTTCATTTCGTTTCATGCCATTTGTATCCTCGACACTATTTCCGTGAAAACTTGACACAATTTACCATTTCCTTACCTTAAAAAACACTTAACTAAAGGTCGCGAGAGAGATACGAAAAATATTGAAAATAGTATATTTTGTGAATTCATCCTATTGTTGGAATATTCAATTAACTCAAGTATTCCTTGTGTGACCTTTAACAAATTCAATTCTCTACTTTCACGGGCAGATTATTTTGAATTTATCACACATATAAAAAGAATTCTCGAAATTTACCTTCAATATTTCGAAATGTCATATGATTTAGAACTACTTTGCTTCACTTTGGTGTCAATCTACTTAATCTGTCTACATACATACATATTCTAAATTAACTGTGTATTATTACATTATTTATTTTGAGAAAGTTCCATCACCTATTGGTAAATTGTATGTGTTATACTAAGTGTAGAATTAATCCGAAACTAAACTAATTCCATTCAGTGCATGTGCAGGTGTTTCTTATATTCTGGATAAATATACAAACACAATCCTTCTGTACATCGGTATCAAAGGAAACGTCTAGAGAAACTTTGAACAGAATAATTTATATCAATTGCTATCCACAGTGTTGAAAGAATTTTTGACAGATATTAAATGCCCAAGCCTTTTTCCAATATTTCATGTCTTCATAATTGCAGCGTTAGGACAAGAAGGAATAATCTACGTTGACCCAACCTTTATTAGTAGAAGTTTCCGGGCTGGTAGGCCGTGGTCCAGTTGGCATTGAAGTACCAAACGTTTCGTCCACAGCTGCGGTGGACATCTTCAGTGGCGGCAGCGTCGTGGGGGTAGTCTCCGGGTCGGCGGCTGTCCAGCGACTTCAGTCGCTGCCACTGAAGATGTCCACCGCAGCTGTGGACGAAACGTTTGGTACTTCAAGCAACTGACCACGGCCTACCAGCCCGAAACTTACTATATTGACTCCGGCCGTGAAAGCCTACGATGCTATGCCAACCTTTATTGTTCGTCGTATTTTACGGAGCAATTAAGAACCACGGGCTGCAAGCTCCCTCCCACATCGGCGTTGGGCTGGGAGAACTGCACGATGACGACTAGGTAGCTCCCGATGGTGGTGAGCACGGCCACCCAGCGGCGCAGGTCGAGCGGGAAGAGGCCTCCGAGGGAGAAGGCGACGGGCTCAGCGCTGAGCTGCGCCTCCAGCAGCCGCGCCTGCGCCGCCAGCGCCGCCCGCCCCTCCGCCGCCAGCCGCAGCGCCGCCGCCGGCCCGCCGCCCCGCCGCCGCCGCCCCGCCGCCGCCGCGCTGCCCGCCGCCCACGCCACCGACGCGCTCAGCGCCGCGTTGAAGACGGACGCGGCACAAAACAGCGCCGTCTGCGTCGCAGGAACCACGCTCATGACTGCCAACATTGCGACGTAGAAGCACACCATCAAATTCACCATCAGATGCATGTAGAAAAGTAACAATTTTAGACTGAAAATTTCATTTATTACGACGCACGTTTGCTGTATTGTGAAGTGCATCTGACGTAGTCTGTGTATTTCTAGTTGCACTTTCCTTTCCATGTACAAAGCCTGTGACTGAGATTGAACGAAAGTTGTACTTCCGAAAACCTTTTTCACATGCAAAGTATTTCTTGCGCGTGATTTATTATCAAAACCATTATTTTCCTGTACTTGCTTCGCAATCTCTGCGATACGTCTGTTTATTTCAGTAAAGTATTGCTTGAGAATTAGAACGATAACAGAGAAAAAATGCCCGATAAAGCAAGTGAAGTAGTACGAAATACCCCAAAATAATTCAGCCAACAATGGAACATTCCGAAAAAATACTTGGAAAAATATGAGTTGTACTGACACAAAACCAACAATAAAAGCTTGTATTGCTCGAACACCCGAACGTCTTGTGAACACGGGAAGTAAACGACTCTCGTATTCCATGTTGCGTTCCAAATCGTTCATGAGGCGCAGAAACATTTGCCATTTCATTGCGGTGCAGCGACGAACAGAAGAGAGTATCGGATACGCGACAATGGCGTGGCGCATGAGATTTTGCAAAAGAAGTGCAAGGCTTGATAATCCATGTTGAATCTCATCTCTATTAGAGTAGCCGTAGTAGACACAGTATACAAAAAAGGAAAAGTGGAGGCAGAGGATGAGCAGGCCGAGAGAAACCCCCACTCGACTGCGCGAGACCTGCCACTTTCCATCTGGAGCCTCGATGGCGTATGGGGCTACGCCTATGAAACGCGCGATGCCAAGCAACGGTGCAAGACCACGCAGGACACTGGGTAATGCGTGGCTTGGCGCCATATTTTCTTTCTATTCTTGTCTTTGTTGTGCTGCAACTTCACTTTTCTTTGTAACTGTTAACAAAAGGCCACTAATAAACAAGTGATTGAAACCACTTCATGCCGTTGGATGTTTTTGCTCACACTACCATCGAATTTCTTTATCATTATTTTATAGCGTATTTGAAAAATTAACCGAAATTTCATTCACTGTTCGGCCTCCAATTGGTATAAATGATGTATATATCATTGCAGTAGTCTCATCATAATAATATTTTCCTTCGTAATACGGTAGTATATTCAGTAAAACGTATTGCTGTGTTTGTTAAAGATATAATGTTTATTTATATGTATAATGTATATTTAACTTTTTCTCATATTGACCGTATTTCTTAAGTAAATAATCGTCATACTTTACATGCTATAACCACATTTTGCCAGAAACTAGGAATGATTTTACAGCTGAACCAAAAAGAAAAGAAGTCTTTGACTGCCTGACCACTTCAAAAAACGCTGTTCTTTCATAATATCCGACTGTTCAAGAATATCCGACGTAGATAATGACAGTGCCCTACTTCCTCATACTTTTGCCGGAACTTCCTAAAATAAAACGGCACCTTGCTAATACAATTTCAATTGATTATTTTACATTTAATATTATTAATTCATCCTACAAATACAAATGAATATAAGCTATGACACGAATTTTTAAGTAGTAATTGAATTTTGAAAGTATTATGAAGTACTTAATTTAAGTAAATATTGTATGAATTCACCACATGATTGATGAGACAATTTATGAATACAAACGTTTTCCCAAATGAAAGGAGTTATTTGTTAATGTAAAAATAAGAAGGTTACCCCAAATTATTATTTTCATTTTTATTCTGAAGAAGAAATTAGGAATCGTTCATTGCTTATACTCACCTAATTTTCCAGTTATCTACGATTGATAAATGCTCTTTACAGCTTCAATATGAATTTCTAGCCTTGTTATTAAAAAAGGCATCAATCTTATACCGTAAATGTCACTGAAACCATTACACAGCTATCCCAGAACAAGTGAGTCCGGCAGCTCGTACGCAGATTTGCAGTCCCAAGGGGCCCGCATGCTGGTAAAACTGCACCTCCAACTCCGGTTGCCGAGTGATGGTGACTAGCAGCCCCACGAATAAACGCATGATATATTTTATTTTACGTAAATATTATAGATGAATTACAGATAATTTATGGCTCTAAATTGTTGCTTTTTAAAGAGAGAAGAATCTTTTGCAGCAGAAATGAGATTTCTTAGAACGGTAGCGGGATATAGTCTCCTAGATAGACAAAGGAACACAAAAATCCGAAATCAGCTAAATGTAGAATGTCTCATAGAGAAAGTCACTAACTACAGACTCTCTTGGCAAGAACATCTGTTGCGAATGAACAACGATCGCATTCCTAAACAAATGGCAAATTATCAACCAAGAGGAAAGAGAAACATAGGACGTCCAAGAATGCGTTGGAAGGACCAGTACTAAGCGGCGTAACAGGCATCATGCCTAAATACTTGAAGATAAAAAGAAGAAGAAGAATCTTTCGTATGTAGGTTAAATTAAAATATTATTTTCGTTTGCTTCTTTTCCGATTATGAAGAAAAATAAAAATTCTCCATTTAAAAGTTGAACATATATTTTCTAGTTAACCATCACTGATAAATGCTCTTTACGACTTCAACACGAGTTTCCAGCCGGCTTCTGAAGGTATCTCCATAAGGGCTAGACGGCCGCCCCTGAACAGTTGAGCCCGGCCGCTCGCGCGCAGATCTGCAGGACCGAGGGCTCCGCCTGCTGGGAGAACTGCACGACGATGACGAGGTAGCCGAGGATGGAGGCGAGCAGCCCCACGAAGAAGCGCAGGTCCAGCGGCCACAGGGCGCCCGCGCAGCAGCGCCGGCCCCGCGCCGGCCCGCCCCGGGCGCCGCCCCCGCCGCCGCCGCCGCGCCCGCCGCCCACGCCACCAGCGCGCCCGCCGCGCCGTCCATGCACAGCGACGCCGCCATCATGCCCGTGGGCACCGCCCCCGCCCCCGCCTCCACCACCACGTGCAGCGCGTGGGTGAGCGCCACCAGCAGGTGGCAGACGAACAGCAGCAGCTGCGCGCCGAACACGTCGTTGACGAGGGCGCACGCGCGCTGCACGCGGAAGTGCGCCTCTCGGAGGAGCACGATGCGCTCGGCGATGGAAGGCGACGCTTTGGCACAGCCGCAAACCGCGCTGAGGATCACATGCCTTGCAGGCCTCGGGCACTTCAACACCCTTTCCACTTCGATTGGGGGTTCTTCGCGAAGGTACTTCACCAACTCCCATGCCGTTTCGTCGATGGCAGAAAAGTAATGTTTCGCAAGAACGGCGAACACACAAAATGCGTGTCCACAGACGTACACTAAGCAGTACACCATTTCCCAATACAGAAGAGGCGTAATTGGAAGGTCTGGGTTCAAGATTTTCCACACACAAGTGCATAACGTGAACATTGAGACATAGAAAACGTGTGTAGCGATTACCCACGATCGTCGGATGATAAGAGGTAGTGGTCTTTTGTAACCCAAATCTGCCTCTATTGAGACCAGAAGGTGAAGGAGGCGTTCACAGTTGAGCATTCTGGAGCGTGTTCCTGACATTGCAATGGCAAACATCGAAAGAGCAGACAACATGACGAGAGTGACCAAGGACATGAATTTGAAAGGGCTTCGACCCATGAACATTGGCGATCCTGCGGAATATATGAAAGTTATAACGAACATTATTACGTGCAAGCAGAACGCTGCTACAGACATTATAGCTGCCATTCGACCACGCACAAGGCGCAGGGGGGGTTCTAATGCATACGGAACCAAGCCGAGGACTAGTCCCGCCCCCAACAGAGGCACCAATCCGCGTAGGTTACGTGGGAAATTCTCCATTGCGGCGCTTTCCCCTAAATGTCAATATTATGTTTTTCTACGGTACTGACTGCACACTTCGAAAGTTTATAGGAAGAAAATAAACAAATTTTCGATTTTGCTTAATGATTGATGATGGTCAATTTCACCTAACACTACAAAATATATTGTAACACAACTTAGCTTTTGCAAAAACTAACTTTTTTTCAGAATATCAGGAAAAAATGGAATTAGTTTGTCTTCTTGAATGAAGTTGTTGATGTCCTACAATGTAAACGATCTTTTTGACATTCACAGTAAGTTTGCCGATTAGATGAATGCTATACTGCTTTGCACAAGTAACTTTAACACATTAGCTTTGTTTACTCGTCTCGAAAACGTTTATGCACACGTCCAGTAAGCTCACGTTGAGTTTGTTCGTAGTTATTTATTTAGAGTGAGTTACTTTTGGTTTTTAGTACTGGTCTTGATCAACTAGGAACACCAAAAATATCAAATATTATGAAAAGATGGCCATTCGTTTCTCATTACGACATATTATTGATATTCAAAATTCAAAATATCCAGTCGTGACACCCTTTATTTGATTTTAGTCAAAAGTTTCCTAACTATCTTTCTCTTTTCAGTTCTCATCTTCTTAATACCTCATTAACAAACATCAGTCACCCTGACATGGCTAAGAATATACTATTTTTTTGTGTTGCTTAGATATTAATAAAAATCTTTCAGATCCTCGATCGTCATTGAAATATAACGTATAATTACAACAAACAAAAAAAATTAAAAATAAAGGTCTGTAAAACTGGTCAAATGATCTGGTGCTGACTAGGTAGCAAATACTTCTAGTGCCTGTAATAATCGATATCCCTCTTTCGTGCAGGCATGAAGAGTAAATTCGTTTACTAATGGCAATGTGGTCTAATGGAAATTACACGTCAAGACACAACAGATACGTGGTTTTTCCGTTATCAGTCCTCAAAATTATAAGCTCTGAAATATCGCTTTTAATTATCTGATTTCTCTTGCATCTCTTTAATAAATATTAAATACGAGGTAATTTTTCGATGACGTTTACCTTTGTAATGACCATAATATATTTTACACCTTTATTAGTCACATTGAGTGCGGATTATCTGAAATGTTATGGTGGATTTACTTATTTATTTAGATGAATGAGACAACTGCCAATTTCATTGTTCTACGTGTCAAATTACATTAATCTCATTTTGCAAAGCAAGACACACTAGTAGTGCTACGAAATGGCACAGATTTTATAATTTTATTTGGTCTAAGCTAGCTATTCGAGCCTGCCACATACTCTTGCCTGCTACCATCTGTCGTATCCCAAAGAACATTTTTTCGACGTTTTGTCAATTTTCGGTGTCCTAATCATGTAACCGATACTTTAAGAATATTAAAGAACAGTGCAATCTCGATCTTAATGGCAACTTTTTTGGAAAAATGTGGAGCTGTTTTTTAAAAAATCCCGTTTTCCCGTTACTTGAAAAGCACAGATTCTAACCCTATTTCACAGAACATTTTTGAGTATTCGAAAAACTTAATTTAAAGTAATTTGAAGCACTTTCACTTAAAAATTCAATAATGTTTAAAAATTAAGAGAAATGCGCATTTTAATGGCCTGAGAGATATTTAATGTAAATTAAGTTTATGTCTTTTTTTAAGAAAACGAAACAATATCGCAATAAATTCGTGTCATATTAAACAATGCGATTGGCACTATCGGATGGAAAAGTTTGAAGAAAAACTTGGAGACATTTTTGTGATATTTGTGTTTGAGCGTTTCCCAAAATGCGAAATTTTGAGATCATTTTCACACAAAACTGTTGAGTTTTCGAGTAACTTTATTAGACATTATTTAAAACACGTGTACAAATAAACAAAATAATGTTAACAATATTGTAAATATTACCACTCTTGTAAATATTACCGACGTTCACGCACAAGTCAAAAGAATTAAATTTTTGTAAATTTTGAAACAATAACAATAACAATAACAACAACAACAACAACAACAACAAAAGATTAGAGGAAGAGCCACAGGTGACCGCCCACCGAGCGCCACGCCAGGTTCTTCCTGGCACAGCTGCGCGCGCGGGCCGTCTGCTGCTAGTGCGCAGAGATTTCTGTGGTACGAGATTGATACGTCTCTTCATAAGCCGCCCAGAAATTTTAATTGAAACCGTAAAGATCATTTGTCAATCATGGTTAACTGGAAAATTTGGCGAGTGTAAACAATAAACGATTGTTAAATTCCTCTTTGAAAAGAAAATTAAAATAATCTTTTGGTGTAATCTACTTATTTCAACATTAACGAAGATTCTCCTCTCGCTATTAGAAAACGTTTGTATTAATAAATTGTTATAGCAATAATGAGGTGCATTTATATAATAATTTCCTAAATGAATTACTTCATAACTTTCATAATTCTATTACTACTTAAAAATTCATGGCTAGCTTTATATTCAGTTGTATGTGTAGGATGAATTAATATTATTAAATGTACAATAATCAATTGAATTTTTATTGAGTGTCGGTTAATTCAGGGGCTTACGCCAATCGTATGAAGAAGTGTAGCACTTTCATTATCATCTACATTAAATATTCTCCAAAAGACTTTTTACGATGAAACAACTTCGATTTTTGTAGTGAGCAGGCAGTGAAGGACATCTTTTATTTTGGTTCAGCTGTAAAAAGATTCCTACTTTCTGGCAAAATGTGTTAATAGCGTGTAGATCATGACGATTGTTTACTTAAGAAATATGAATAATATTAGGAAAAGTTAAATTTGTGAAATGCTGGGATATAGTTTTTCAATGATTTATTAATTACATAAATAAACATTATATCGTAACTATCGCAAAAATTTGTTTTACTGAATATGCTACGGTATTACGAAGATAAATATTATATTAATGAGAATACTGCAGTGATATCTACATAAGTTATATCTATAACTCTACGAAGCCGAATAGCGAATATAATTTCGGTTAATACATCATATCAGCTATGAAAAAATGATAAAGAATTTCGATGGTAGTGTGAGCAAAATATGACCCAACAGTATTGAATGAACAGATTTCAATCATTTGTTTATTAGTGGCCTTTTGTTAACAGTTACAAAGAAAAGTGAAGTTACAGCACAACGAAGACAAGAGTAGTAAGAAAATATGTCGCCAAGCCACGCATTACCACGTGTCATGCATGGTCTTGCACCGTTGCTTGGCATCGCGCGTTTCATAGGCGTAGCCCCATACGCCATCGAGGCTCCAGATGGAAAGTGGCAGGTCTCGCGCAGTCGAGTGGGGGTTTCTCTCGGCCTGCTCATCCTCTGCCTCCACTTTTCCCTTTTTGTATACTGTGTCCACTACGGATTAAGTAATGGTGATCACATTCACCTGGGATTGACCCGTGTGGCGCTTGCTTTGCAGAATCTCATGCGCCACGCGATTGTCGCATACTCTATTCTCTCGTCCGTTCGTCGTTCCACCGTAAAGAAGTGGCAAATGTTTTTGCGCCTCATGAACGATTTGGAACGCAACTTGGCATACGAGAGTCGTTTACATCCCGTGTTCACAAGACGTCCGGTTGTTCTGACAGTGCAAGTGTTCATTATTAGTTTTCAGACAGCACAAATAATATTATTCCAAGTACTTTTTCGTCACGTTCCATGGTTAGCTGAACTATTTTGGGGTATTTCGTACTATTTCACTGGCTTTATGGGACATTTTTTCTCTGTTATCGTTCTAATTCTAAAGCAATACTTTACTGAAATAAACAGACGAATTGCAGAGATTACAATGCAGTTACAAGAAAATAAATCGCCCAAGAATGTTATTTTGCCAGTGAAAAATGTGTTTGGAAATACATCAATCGTTCGATCTCAGTCACACGCTTTGTACCTGGAAAGCAAAGTCGAACGTGAATTACGCAAACTACGTCTGTTGCACTTCACATTACAGCAAACGTGCTTTGTAGTAAATGAAATTTTCAGTCAAAACTTGTTACTTTTGTACGTCCATATGATGGTGAATACGATGGTAAGCTTTTACGTCGTGATGTTGGCAGTCTTGAGCGTGATCCCTGCGGCAATGACGATCCTGTTTGGTGCTTCGTCGGCGTTCAACGTGGCGCTGAGCGCGTCGGTGGCGTGGGCGGCGGGCGGCGCGGCGCGGCGGCGGCGGGGCGGCGGCGGCGGCGGCGCTGCGGCTGGCGGCGGAGGGGCGGGCGGCGCTGGCGGCGCAGGCGCGGCTGCTGGAGGCGCAGCTCAGCGCTGAGCCCGTCGCCTTCTCCCTCGGAGGCCTCTTCCCGCTCGACCTGCGCTGCTACGTGGGCGTGCTCGGCACTCTGATTGGCTACGTCGTCGTCATCGTGCAGTTCTCGCTATCTGGGTCCGAGCTGAGATCCTGCGTACGGGAAGTTCAACTGAATTGCTCCGGACTTTCCTACTTAGGGTAGCCTACATACAAGCCTTCATAGCGTTGATCCGTCACAACCATAACACTATATGTAAACCTTACCTTTTCTTGAGCATTTGGCTTGTGTTCTTGAAACCCAAAAAAATTAATATAATAATTATCTTGACGTTCTGACAGCACAATTCTTTAGACAACCAGTTTGCAAGATCCTACAATGTTATTTATAAAAGCAAAAGAATATTGGTAATGGATGTGTGTTCAGGAAAAATGTTTAACCTCCAGCGCGTTTGCATGCATTCAATGCTGTAATTATTTACAAGGAACATTTTACAAATTATTAAAACTAAAATTAGAAATAATGTGATCAAGCATTGACTTAAATAGAGAAATATTTAGGATGTTTCTATTTTTAGCCAAATCGTTTCATTATATAGTATTCGTATAAGTGTGTACACGGCGTTTTGTGCAAAACGTCAATAAAATGTAATATCGTGTAAATTAAATTAGTTTATTCTTTCTTTAGTTAATTTATACATTACCATACATTAGTTTGTTACGTACGAATACGTTTATTACGACGGTCCATTTATTCTCTGCCAAATGTGTGACAGGTGTGTGACAGAACTAGAATAGAACAGTGCTTTCTGCGTATTTACTGTGTATTGATGGAATATACCAGAGTACTCACTGGTTCTAGTGGATATTCTCATCTACATCAACTCTGAGGAAAGTTCCATCACATTGCATGTAGAATTCAAAATGTGTAACTTCCAGTGACAAATTTACTGATATTATTTTTGTGTTTATACGATATTTCACTCTTAAACAATTCACGACCAGAACATAAAAATTAGGAAATGTCGTTCACGGGATTTAGTCTGAGAAAGAAGTTAAACCATTAGTTTGCCGACGTTCTGGAATATTTTTATTCCATCCTCACGGCTGCTGTAAAAATATTTGTGTAAATGTATATTCATGTTGATCTTGTCTTTTTGCTTTCTACACCAGTACTGAGGGTAAAATAAAAATATTTCGAAACGTCGGCCAACTAACCGATATTTTTCCTCTAAAACCACGTTATCTTTTGATTGATTCTTTAATTGTGATGGGGAGTGTAAACTACCAAGGTCATTCGTCTCGTAAGTGTAGAGCATGTTCATCGGGAGGTGTCAGAGATCTTTCCCAACTGGATGGTGAGATCCGGCGCCGACCTATCATGTGGGGGAGGTAAAAATGGCACAAGAAAGAGGAAGGAAAGATCGTGCGCGATCCGTGACCCGTTTGTTAGGGTACTGCTCCGACATTCGCGTGTTTATCGGAGAAACCACGCAAGACTACCGACTATCGGCCGTTAGAATTTCCCTCTAGACTGCGACTGAATTCCACCTAGCTGGCAAACGTGTAAAAAAAACCCTGCCACCGTTGGTACTCGAACCTAGGACCTCCTGTCCAGAGGCACTGCAGTGTCATCATTTTATGCACTGAACCACTGCTCTCAGTTTATACTTAGATTTTTCTATAGTGGCCGATGATATTAGGTCTTTGGTACAGCACCTGCCTTATAAAATGAATATTTCTTTACTCCAATTTTATAATTCTGTCATTTGATGGCTCAAGCAATTGCATAATGATACTTATTACGATTCAGGTTTCATTATGATATAGGTACTTGACTAATCACAGAGAAGTTTACAAGCGAAGTATTGATACTACATTAGTCACTGAAAATCGTTCTAGTAAATGTTTGTTTGATTGGGAAGATTAAAATTGCATTTAATATTATATGTTTATCAGTTTTAATTTCTTTTATTATCAGTAATTTTTATGTATAATATTATTTAAAATAATTTGAATTGTAATTTCACTTTGATCCTATTTGACTACCGCAGTTCTAGTGGAATGGGGAACATTTGACTGACATTAAGATCAGAATGCAAGTTACTTTGTGTTATATGGTCCTACCGTTGTTTATCCTTAAAAACCGACCAATTCTTTAGTTTGAAATGTCTAGTGAATCAGAGGATGAGTTGAAACCTCCAGAAATAAATGAGAAAGCGAAAATGGTGACCTCGTATTTATTGCCGCAACTTTTGTACTCTTTCGCAGGTAGACTGGTAAAACAAAGCCACTTGCGGCAGTTAGGGTAGCTGTCCGCTAGGTAGTTTGGACTGAACCCTGCACGTCAACTGCCACGAAACGATTCAATATAAAAGTAGAACTTATAAAAGTTATTATAAGTCGTATACAATGTACCGTATAAAACTCGATGTAATGGGTATCGCTCGTTTTATTACCCATCATTTCATCGTCGTTTCATAATGTTCAAATACTTAATTCACAAACGCCCTTCTCGAACGGGGCTCGTGGCCTCTGAAATATGCCTATCACTATTAAAATGATTCATTTTACAAGGCAAGAGGCGTAACAAAGACTAATGTCATCGGCCACTATAGAAGACTCGAAGTATATACTTGGGTCTCCAGCTGTCATCAGTCTGAAACCAGACTGATGACAGCTGACCAGCTGTTACAGTTTCGTCCAATCGGGAGCTTAAACGTCACTAGTGACGTGACCGCGATGACGATTTAGCTCTCGATTGAATGACACTGTAACAGCTGAAGTGTTATCGGCTAGGTTAGAAAAACCAAAGTATATACTTGGGTTTTATAACGTGGCGTCTCTAGGTTACGCGCGAAGGTGGGAGAGAAAAGGCAGACTCGAATAGGGAGCCGTACAAATCGGAGCTGTAGTGACGTTGCAGCTCCCTATTCGAGTGTGCCTTCCCATCCCTTCCCTTCCCTTCCCTTCCCTTCCCTTCCCTTCCCTTCCCTTCCCTTCCCTGCCCTTCCCTGCCCTTCCCTGCCCTTCCCTGCCCTTCCCTGCCCTTCCCTGCCCTGCCCTGCCCTGCCCTGCCCTGCCCTGCCCTGCCCTGCCCTGCCCTGCCCTGCCCTGCCCTGCCCTGCCCTTCCCCTCCCCTCCCCTCCCCTCGCGCGTGACCTTGTGACGCACGTTAAGAAAATCCAAGTATAGTATTTAATTTTTTTTATTAGCATAAAAACATAATTCATTCCTTCCGGTCTTCGTGTATTGTGCACGCGTAACACGATTGTACCGGGAGCGGTAGGTCAGTGCATCAACTGATGCCACTGCAGCGCCTCTGACCGGGAGGTTCTAGGTTCGAGTCCAGACCCTAGCTTTTCAGTTAGGTCAAATTCTGTCTGGAGAAGAATTCTAGCGGCCGGCTGCTCTGATCGGTAGTTTTCCGTGGTTTGTCAGATCAACACCAGGCAAATGCCGGAGCAGTACTCTACCAAACTAGCCACGGACCGCGCGCGATCTTTCCTTCCTCTTCTTTGCACTATCCTCTCCCCTTACACACACACACTTACACGAACATGCACTACACTACCACATATTCCAGGAGATCGGTCGGGAGCTTAGAGCTTGTCCCGGCTGGGGCGGTGCCCTGCTGGTGGGAGGGTCCTGGCTAGGGGGAAACCCCGCTAGTTGACGGTAGGTCGGCGCCGGATCGCACCATCGAGCGGGGGAAGATCACCGCCTTCTCTCGCGGGGAAAACATGTTGACGTGCCCGAAATCACTCACTCACTCACTCACGAACGAACGAACGATATGGACAAACTTTAGGAACATAATTTTAGAATGCTTAGAAAAATTCGTGCCTACCAAGAAACTACGGTGCAATTCGGATCCGGTCTATTTCAACAAAGAAGTGAGGCGACTGAAAAGGAAGGTTAGGAAAGCGTATAGTAAACGCAATGTAAACAAAGAACACAAAAATAATTTTCTACAATTATCTAAAGACTTACTAGAATTAAAGTTACATACCCAAGAAAATTACCTAAAATCTATTCTAAACGATCGATTGAACTGTTGGCAAAATTTCTTCAAGTATGTAAGACATAAGAAAGGGAACAAAGAAAATATTCCAGCGATCTGCGGAGCTGACGGTTCGTTAATTACAAATGACAGTGAAAAGGCGGCTTGTTTAAATAGGCATTACGCATCGGTTTTCTAGCCGAAGGATCAGATTTCAGTAAATAAATCAACACCCGTTATAGAAACCTTTAGAGTCGATGCAGGAATTATTAGAAAAAGGATTGCAAAAATTAGGAAAAATAAATCTGTAGGTCCTGACGGAATACCAGGAGAAATATTGAAATTGGGAGGGAAGCCATGATTCCTTACCTTGCTAGGTTAATGGATGTCACTGTAAATAATAACGATTCCTCAAAATTGGAAAGAGGCAATTGTAGTGGCGATTCACAAGGGAGGAGACAAAAGGATTGTTAATAATTACAGGCCTATAAGTTTGACATCAGTTGTATGCAAGCAGATGGAACACATGATTGCGGAATATATTAGACGAGTCTGGAATAAAACCGACTGGCTTTTCAAAATCAACACGGTTTTCGTCCTAGCTATTCGTGCGACAGCCAGACTATTTCTTTATGTCAGGACATAGCAGATTCATTAGACGAAGGGAGTAGGGTAGATGCAGTAATATTAGACTTTTCTAAAGCATTTGATCTGGTTCCACATGGCCTTTTAATTGAAAAACTGTCAAAAACTGGATTAGATCATCGAATAATCTTGTGGATAAAAGAATTTCTTACGGCGAACTCAAGCAGTCAGAATAGGTGACAAACACTCATCGAAAGCCGATGTAACCTCTGGGGTTCCCAGGAGTGTGTTAGGGCCATTGCTATTCTTAGCGTTTATTAATGATATTGCAACTGGAATAAAATCGAAAGTTAGACTTTTCGCTGATGATTGCATAATATATAGGAGTATTGGCGCGTCTTCGGATGAAAATGTTTTACAGAACGATCTTAACTGTTTATGGAACTGGTCGTGCAGAAATAAGATGGAATTAAATCCGGAAAAGAATAAATTCATTTGTTTTACCAAATCTCGCTCGAATGTACACTCGAATTACAAGTTAGGAACTAACGATATACCGCGTGTAAAAAACTGTAAGTACTTGGGTTTGGTCCTGCGTAGCGACTTGGGTTGGTCGGATCATATTAACAATACGGTCAAAAAATCATGGAGGGCGCTGCACTTTGTAATGCGCATTCTAAAAAACAGTAGTTCGTATGCCCGATCCTTGGCATATACTTCACTTGTTCGTCCTATTTTAGAGTACGGAGCGGCCTGCTGGGACCCGTACAGAAAAGGGCAAATCGAGGTGTTAGATAAAATTCAAAAACGGGCCGGGAAGTTTGTAAATCATGGACGCGTTGATGGACGAGATGAATGGGAACCCTTATCTAAGAGACGGGAACGGGCGCGTTTATGCGTAATGTACAAGACATACAAAGGGGACTCAGCATGGGCAGACATCAGTAAAAGATTACAGAAATCTGATTATAAAAGTAGAGGAGACCATCCCTGGAAAATACGATGTAGAAAGCAAAGAACTGATGTAGGCAAGTTCTCCTTTGTGAATCGTACTATAATAGATTGGAACAAACTACCTGCAAAAGGACTAGAGACTCTTCCTTCTAATGTAGTGAAATTTAAAAATATACTTAATTCTATGTAGGTCATCATTAATAGACTGGACTTTTATCATATTATTATTATTATTATTATTATTATTATTATTATTATTATATATTATTAGTTTCATTATTATAATCGTTAGTTAATAATATAGTCATGTCTCTTATTCAGTGAAGTGAAGTGAAGTGAAGTGTAGGTGGTGGGAGAGGAGGAGGGAGTGTAGTGCAGCGCAGTGAAATGAAGTGAAGTGAAGTGGAGTGAAGTGTTAGAAAAGCTATAAGTCAACATATAGATAACTCAAAATTAATTATAACTAGGATATTAATCTCTAATTCTAATTGTAATTATATTTGTAAATATTCGTAATAGTTTTGTAATTGTATATCTAATTGTAATAATGTTTGCCACCGAGCATTAGCTCAAAGCGAACTTTAATAAATCTATCTATCTATCTAACCAACCAACTAAACGATTGTCCATTGAATCTGTGAGACGCGCGTGACCTCCGCGTCCGTCCTGCCACCGCCGCTGGCGTCGCTCTTCCCCGTGAGCCGCCGCCTGTCAAGGAGCTGGGAAGCGGAGAAGTGGGGCGGGGCGTGAGGGGGAGGGGACTGTGTGCGCACCTGTTTCTGAAGCAGACATGTGCAAGTACACGCGTCAGACGGCGCCTGCGGTCGGGAGCCGGGGTGCGGGCCCGCGCGTGTCAGGGACGGATTACGCCGCTGCAGGGGAACGCCGCTAATGGAAAGTGTTCTTCCGGGAAGGGAGAGAGAGAGGAGGGACGTTTTTAATCGAATCGGAAGCCAAGCTTTTCGCTCAGGTATTTGGAGGAATGAATAATATTTATTATTATTTTTTTCTTTCATGTATAGTCTTTGTGATCGGCAGCTATTCCTCATAGAGGTTTGTACATTTTTATTTTTAATACGTAACATTTGGGGATATAACCTATCACTTTTGTATCTTACTAGCTTATTTATAGAATTTCATACATTCTATTTCTAATACATACATCTAAACAATTTTACATGAAATGCACCAATTTTACAATACATTATTCATCCTTAAATCTATATACTCTTTGTATATACATTCAGAAATTATCATGGAATTTGGGATAAAAATTTACATATTTAACATACATTAGTATGGATATTTACTTTTTGTTGGAGTTTTAACATGGATATCGTGAGCGTATTTTTTTGAGATTGTTTAATGTTTTCCCCATTGTGAATTTTGTACTGCGACGTGAGGATGGAAGAAGTGTAAAAAATGTCACCGCCTTTTTTATATGTTCAGTTAGGGGTTCTTTTTGAAGTTACCTTTGAATATGTGTATTCCATATGAATCAATGTGCCTTTGCACATTTTCCTAAAGTTTTTTTGTATTATCTGAACTTTTTCAATATTAGTTTTAGCTGATTTTTATGATTCTTGATTGTTTTAATTTGCATATATCCACTTAAAAATCTAACAATTAAACATTAAACTGTTGTGTGTTCAGAAAGTCTACAGAGTATAATGTAGAGAGTGATTGGGTGACTACTACGATTCACAATCTATACGCACTGTTTGTATTTTACAACTAATATAACAGGTTTTGAAAGTTCAAGTAACTAACTACATGTATTATTTTGTAAAAATAAGATACAAATCAAAATATTTTCTTTCCATTATACAAGTTACAACGTCGAAGATACGCACCAAATGCATGAGCGCACAAGAGTTCAAATATTTTCATATAATGGCTTGATTTGATTATTTTTATCCAGAAAGAGGTAAAAATCTGTATGAGAAGTATGGGGGTTGGAGTACAATCTCCACACATTTTTTGAGTGCCACAATCCATATTCCGTGATTTTGCTTTCAATACTTAATAATTCAAGTTTTTGACGTTTGACAAACATTTCAACACTAGAAATATTCGCTTTCTAGTAATATCCGAATTGCACTTACTTGCGTCTGTTAACGAACTAAAAATTGCATTTTATAGTATTGCCATTAAAATAGCAACCCACACCCCGCCTTTTCTTCCACTACAAATTGCACAAATGGAGCGGAACAAAACATGCACATAGTGAAGCTACACCTACATAAGCATAAGAAGAGGCCATCTCACCATTTACTCAATTGACCTGGGAAACTGGACGAAAACCTTAACGCGATGAGGTCATTAAGGAGGGACGTGGGTTGCTATTTTGATAGAAACACAATAGAGCCAGAAGGTAAATGGTACCTTACTTGTTAATGATATTGTTAATGATAGTGTAATGATAGTTAGATTAATGAGTTTAATGATATTAACTTAATATTACACTATAAAGAGTTTAATATAAACGAAGGGAATTTTTAAGTCACATGCAAATACTGCAAATAAATAGTATAATACTTAAGTTTTATATAATACATATTTTTGTGTTCAGTTGCTTGAAGTATATTGTATCTGTTTCCATTTGCTTCTCAAAGAAACATGTAAGTAGTTTTGCACAGAAATAACAACCGAATATGTTTATATCACGTTCCGTAACATCCAAAAATATGACTAATATGTACACTCTGCAATTTGTAAATATATTCATTATCACCTCATTAAATAGCTGAAAAAGAATATTTGGTAGTAAAATTATGTTATACACCTAGTTTTATCCAATACAAGCATCAAACTAGCGGAACACAGCAGACGTTGTGCTGCACATTTGCCCCACTCTCTCTTTTCCCCACTCTCTGTTTTTCCCCTCTGTCTATTTCCATCTTTCTATTTCATTTTTTTTCTCTCTTTTCCTTTCCCCTTCTCTCTTTTCCCTCTCTTTCGGACCTCTCTTTTCGTCTCTCCCTTTTTTCTGTTTGTCGTTTCTGTAGTCCCCCTTTCCCTTTCCCCTCTTTTTCACACTTTTCCTTTCTCTTCTTTCTCTCCTCTCCCTCTTTTCCCCCCCCCCTCTTTTTCTCCTGCTTTTTCTTCTCTTTTTTCTTTCTCGTCTCTCTATTCCACGCCGCTCGTTTCTCCTGGGATCCCAGGTGGATTGGGATCTGAAACGCTATCTTGAGCTGCAGCGCCATTTAGTAGAGATACAACGAAATGAGCAGCATATAAGCCTTCTCCATAAAAAAACATAGATCTGCCAATCTAGAAGATCGGCTACACGGTGTGGGAGTTCACCGCTCAGGTATACACCAACGTTCATTTTCATACAGAGAAATAACTGCTCTTTCTTCGCGGGTTTAGGCGAAAAAACATAAATTTTAATGAAAATTAAAATTTTGATTGCATTTCATCTGTTAATTTGAAACACCACATACACACACGCACATACACACACGCAGGCGCACACACACACGCGCGCGCGTGTGTGTGTGTGCGCCTGCGTGTGTATGATGCAATGTGCCTGCGTGTGCAAGATGGATACTATTATTGTTTTGCATTTTTTACATATACGTACTCATTGCTCATTTTTGAAAATAACATTCTCTTTTAGTTTGTTCACTTCGGCGTCACCCCGTAAGCAGAGCCCTCCAGCATTGCGTTGCAAATTTGCCGTCTCCGCTAGCTTTTGTGTCTCGGCAAGTGTTGTCTGGCTCGTGTGGAATCGTGAAGTACCCTACGAGGCATAACTTCTTTGAAGCCTTGAATATCTGCCACGAACTTGTTAGCATTAACACACAAAAATGCTATTTCAACTTCCCTTGAATTTTATCACCTCTAATGAAACATGCGGAGATTCATAAAATTCTTTTCTGGAGGAAATCTTTCAAACTATCTTAATATAAGTATTTCGATTTTTTAGTCTTCTTATTGAGGAAACAACAGTCACATTGTATTTGTTAACTGTTATATTTATCCAGCAGTGAGCGAAGAAAAAAATCAAAAATGAACGTCAATCTCAGGACCACCTTGTTCGTAACATACATAAAAGGCAACATCGGGTAAACAAGACGTCTCTCTCTCTCTCTCTCTCTCTCTCTCTCTCTCTCTCTCCTCTCCCCTCTCTCTCTCTCCTCTCCTCTCTCTCCTCTCTCTCCTCTCTCCTCTCCCTCCTCCTCTCTCCTCTCTCTCTCCCTCTTTCCTCTCTCTCCTCCCTCTCTCTCTCCTCTCTCTCTCTCTCTCTCTCTCTCCCTCTCTCTCCTCTCTCTCTCTCTCTCTCTCCTCCTCTCTTCCTCTCTCTCTCTCCTCTCTCTTCTCCTCTCTCTCTCCTCCCTCTCTCCTCCCTCTCCTTTCTCCCCTCTCTCTCCTCTCTCCGCTCTCCTCTCTCCGCTCTCCTCTCTCCTCTCTCCTCTCTCCTCTCTCCTCTCTCCTCTCTCCTCTCTCCTCTCTCTCTCTAGCAATGAAACACAATTTGAATGCCATCGATGCCAAAAATACGGTCATAGGATTAAAAAAATCAAATCCGCTTTGCATTTATTATTCACTACTACTGCGGACACAGGTACTCCAGACCCACTAATAATGTACGATTTATCCAAAACTTCCAACGTGTAGGATGCTCAGAGTATGTTCTAATAAGACCTCTCATGCGCATTTTTTTAAAAATTC
This sequence comes from Teleogryllus oceanicus, assembly GCA_964035755.1. Lineage (NCBI taxonomy): Eukaryota > Metazoa > Arthropoda > Insecta > Orthoptera > Gryllidae > Teleogryllus > Teleogryllus oceanicus. The sequence goes on from CAXIVR010000008.1 coordinate 73,884,460, forward strand.
CACCGCAAAATATTAATGTCTGCGCTACCATGGCCCCCCTGACATTGCGTTCAAAGCATACATATGAAGACACGAGTGTGGGGTTAGAAGCATTTCATTCCACGTATTGCCAACTCTGCTTCTCCTTCTCCCGACTCAATCTATTCCGCCACGTCTGCCAGAGCCCAGCGCGTATCTGCATTGCAAAAGCCCATCATGCTCCTAATGGAGGCCGCCAGGAGGTACCCAATTTGAACTTGTAGTCAACATTGCCGCTTTATCTCGTGCATTCTCTCTGGCGAGATGAATTGGAAAAGAAAAGAATGAACATTCTGCTCCAAGTGTGCAAGAGAGGTTGATGGCAATGCGACATGCGCGTGTTCTGTTTATTTACGAGCATTATTGTAGTACTTTCTGCGCATTAGGTACGAGGGTAATTTTATAATAATTCGTACCTGCTTGTCTAAAACGTGCAGTATGATACGCTGCTACACGCTAATTGACCCTTGATGGACTATCTTGAAATGTGTTTTTTTTAGTCTAAATGTCTAAGCGATAACTTACTGCACACGGCTATCATAATCATCACCATATTAATTAAAACACGTTCTGCCACGACAACCTTCAATTGTTGCATCACCAGCCCAAATAATTCTTTTCTGCCTTAACTTTCGATATTAACTTAATATTTGTTCAAGTCAATCAAGCAAATTCTGGTGTAGCGGTGGTTGAGGCGCCCTCTAAACCTAACCAATCAATCAATCTCGTGTAGCGTTGGTGGCGTTCATTGACTCCGGCGATCTTTCAGACGGCTATGTCGCTTCGTCTGGAGGCGGTGATAGCAGCGAAAGTACAGAAGCGACAGCGACCGTCTCAAAATAGAGGAGGATTACTATTTCTGCCAATATGAACACAAAATCTATTGTTGAGTAATATTGTTATGTTAAAAGTTCATTCTACTAGTAACATGCATAAAGATAGCAATTATTTACGGTTATTATGATAAGAATTATTTATGTCCCTGTTATATACATTCGAATTGAACTCCTTTCTTGAAAACAGCTCATACGAGACACTAAGCCAAGCGCCTGAATGTAAATATTTTTTTGAAATGTATGAACCCTACACATCCCATATAATGAAGATTATAGAAAATATCTATCTAGACTACATTAGAAGAAAGCCAATCTCATTGGTTCATTCGCAGTTAATGAAAACAACAAAGTGATCTACGAAACTCCTCTTATCTATCGGATCGGCACCGTCCTCAGAGTTGTAACAATAATGAACTCGGCGGCCACATCAATCACCAATTGTCTCGACCGCCACGAACATGTCCCAAACACTTGATACGCCCTTAATCAATGCTCCTCGGTCACGTTGCGGGAGGCAACACTCGTTGGCTGAGGTGCTCTTGGACACTCCACCGCACGTCCCCGGCGTGAGAGGCGTTGGCGGCGGTGAGGCGGCGACACGAGGGCGGGACCGCCGAGGAGGCCCCCTGATTGGCAGGGTCGGCAGAGCAGACGAACATGGGGAACGGTACGGGAAGAGAGTGGTTGGAAGGACGAGAGTGGTAGTGATGAGGACGGCGGAGTCTGTGGGAACGGTGAGGATGTTGGAGATGTTAGGGACGATGAGGACGGCAGGGCGAACAGAGATCATGAGTGTTTAGGACTGTTGGGACTGTTGGGACTGTTGGGACTGTTGGGACTGTTGGGACTGCTGGGACTGTTGGGACTGTTGGGACGTTGGACGTTGGGAATGTTGAGACTGTTGAGACTGTTGAGACTGTTGAGACTGTTGAGACTGTTGAGACTGTTGAGACTGTTGAGACTGTTGAGACTGTTGGGACTGTTGAGACTGTTGAGACTGTTGAGACTGTTGAGACTGTTGAGACTGTTGGGACTGTTGGGACTGTTGGGACTGTTGGGACTGTTGGGACTGTTGGGACTGTTGGGACTGTTGGGACTGTTGGGACTGTTGGGACTGTTGGGACTGTTGGGACTGTTGGGACTGTTGGGACTGTTGGGACTGTTGGGACTGTTGGGACTGTTGGGACTGTTGGGACTGTTGGGACTGTTGGGACTGTTGGGACTGTTGGGACTGTTGGGACTGTTGGGACTGTTGGGACTGTTGGGACGGGGGCGGGGGGCGACTGGGGTGACGGGAACGACTGAATTGGCGCGACGGCTACGACAGGTGAGAAGGCAGGGGGCGATGGTAAAGCCGTCAGGAACTGCGGTAGGTTGACCATAGGTCCGTCAGGGGTTCTCGGAAGGCCCAGGATTTGCGGAAGGGAGGGTGGCGGAGATGGGGCGGCGGCGGCGGCGGCCGCCTGTGAAGCGGCGTTCGTTAGCGAGGATTAATTAGAGTGCGAGTGCAGCGAGCAGAAGAGAGGCTCTTCATTGGTGCGGCAGGCAAACGCCGCACCGCCCGGTCTGCGCCCACCCCCACTGCCCGCCGTCGGCCCATAGCCGCCACCGCCGCCTGCATCGCCGCCTACATCGCAGCCAACATCCCCGCCACCTCCGCCACCCCCCCCAAACCCCCCGGCCCCGCCCCCACCGCCCACCGCCGCCACCACTACCACCACTTCCACCGCGCCCCGCCCCCCCCCCCCCTCCACCCGCACCACCCCCCCCCCCCCCGCCGCCTCCCCCCACACTCCCACCCTGAATATTGCTCTCCGCGCTTTCGGAGGCGTTGACCTCATTCCTTTCATGCTGCTGGTGAATGTCATTGCTTGCTCTACGTGATATGGAATTGCGCTTGACGTGTACTCGTAACGTTAGTTTAGGATTCCTGGAATTCCATGCTTTTAAGTTTTTACGCGTTCGAATACTCCGTAACATCTGTCAATATTTTAGCGCTTTTGAAATGTCAGATCGATCAGACAAGTGAGAGTGAAAAGTTCTAAGAAGTGTGATGGTTGAGAGATTTTTTATGAGATGTGTTTGTACTGTAGTTTCAGGTTAATGATACTCAGTACTCCTTAATTGCATGAAGTAGCGCTCTAAATTTTCTCATCCCTTGTATTTTTCTATAAAATACTATATTACAATTTTAGGCGCTAGAATACTCTATAAAATGATGTAATTCTGATTTTTTCTTTTATTTCGAATGGAAAAATACAATACAATAATTATTAATTGGTCATTTAAATAGAAAATCTTCAAAGGCATCAAGTGAAAAAGGAAGGGTGTTTCGTAATCGAAACTATTTCTAGAAATAAACGTTAATATGTTATGCATGCACTGTTATAATAAATTAATTAAAAAACTGGTATTTGGTTCTTGATCACTTAAATTAATGTATCAATGTGTTGACTTGTACTATTTTGGAAGAATCGCACGCGCACTAGCACTAAGAAGATTTTTCTGCTTATTTTCACACACTTTTTTATTGTATCTTTCCAAAAACATTAGTTTTTTATAAAAATGTATAAGAATTGTGCTTAATTTATATTTGTTATCTCATTCCGTAAAATAAAATAAGACAATAGTTAACGATCGATAATGAGACAGCATCAGCAAAGCTACTTTTCATTTAAAATGCGTGTTACGTAATGAAAATATAGAACTTGCTATTAATGACTCAACTCGCAAAAAAGAGAACAATTGAGTAACGTAATGGGTTGCTATGGAGGTGAGTTTGTTTGGGAGAAAGTAGATCACGTTCGAAAGAAATGGGCTCTTGACGATTATGTCGTGGTATTTAAACTGAAAAACTTGTTTAAAAAAACAATTATTAGGGTCTTCAAAAGTTTAAAAGATTGGCGAAAAGATATTAGATGGTACAATTAATCGGTGTTTCAAGAATACGAAACAAGATATCCTCAGAAGCACAGCTAGTAAGCGTTTACCGAATGATTAGATAGAAATTTATTCTACAATTGGGCAGATGATGCCCGGTGGCAGAATGCAAAATAACAATTACAAATAACATAATAATATATAAAAAATAAATATAAACAAACAAATTGACTTTGTCATTTCCTATATATGCAGATGGCATTTAAATTCCTATACTAAACATTAAAATGCATATACACTAACATATAAATGAATAAACTTACATATTACACAAATATACATACATACAAACATATACGCATGTATACATAGACGAAGGAACCCTCACATCACTTCAAATGAAATCACTTCACTTACTTCACTTCACTGCACTGCATATAGCTTTATCTAAATACCCTTTATCCCAGAAAGGGCTCAAAAACTGCCGCAGGCAAATCGTTCCAATCAACTATAATTCTGTTTACAAAGGCGAATTTCCCTACGTCCGTTCTTTGTATTCTTGTTCTAATTTTGTATTTGTGATCAAATCTATTTAAATAATCTGGTTTATCTAACTTTCCCCGTATTTCCTGCCATGCGGAGCAACCAACGTAAGATTTATACAGCGCGCAAAGTCGTGCCCTCTTCCTCCGGCGTTCTAATGATTCCCAATGCGCAGGTGTGTTCTTCCAAAATGTATATTTAGCCGCTCTGTTTTGTATCCTCTCTAAGCTCTTTTTAAGTCCTATTCTGTACGGATCCCAACAACTAGCTCCGTATTCCATTACCGGCCTAACAAGCGAGGTATACGCGATTTCCTTCGCTTTCGTATTACATTTTTTTAAGATTTCTCATGATGAAATGCAAAGGCCTCCAAGCTTTACCCACTACATAGTTCGTTTGTTTCTCCCATCCCAATTTACAATCCAGGAGAATGCCAAGGTATTTACAGGTCGAGACTCTCGGAACAACGTCATTACCTAGCTGATAAGGTATTGTATGAAAAGCTCTGGCCCTACAAAATGTGATCGCTTTACTTTTCTTCCCATTTATAGTCATTTGATTAGCTATTGCCCAATCGTAAATTTTATATAAGTCATCCTGTAGTTGAAACATATCGTGCTGATCTGCAATTTCCCTATATAATATACAGTCGTCGGCGAAGAGTCGAATTTTTGACGTTATATTTCGCGATAAATCATTTACAAAGATAAGAAACAGCAGTGGGCCTATGACACTGCCCTGAGGAACCCCGAAAGTAATGTTACCCTTTTCCGATAAGTGCTGTCCAATTCGGACTTTTTGATTTCTATTGCGAAGAAATTAATTTATCCATGCTATTACCCGCCTGACAATTTTAGCATCAATAAGTTTCAATATCAATATGTCATGCGGCACGACATCAAATGCTTTAGCAAAATCAATAACTATTGCATCCACTCTACCCCCTCCGTCAATTACTTCCGACAAGTCTTGAGTAAGGGAAATAATCTGACTCTCACACGAAAATCCATTTCTGAAGCCGTGCTGTCCATGAAATAACCATTCTAATTTATCCAAATGATTTCTAATCGAATTAGATAATAATTTTTCAAACAATTTACAGACTACTGGCGTAAGACCAACTGCCCTATAATTTTGCACTTCACATTTTGGTCCATTTTTGAAAATTGGCACTATTAAGGCAGATTTCCAATCATCCGGTACACTTTCGTTGTTGATTGATATATTGAAAAGTCTGACCAAATATGGTATTATTGTTTCCCCTGCTATCTTTAACATGTCAGTTGTAATACCATCCGGACCTCAAGACTTACAGTTTTTCATTTTTTCAAATGCGAACGTACTTCCGTTTGATCAATTTTGAATATGTGATCCACGTTTCCATTAGGCATCCAGAACAAGATATTTTTGTTTTATAGGAACTTTGATTTTTTTGACATTTCCGGAAAAGTAAGGTGAACGGACAGTGACGTGGGTAAAATTCACGCAGAATTATATTGGACGTACCTACGATCGCGTTCGCCTATGGAAACGTACACTGTTGCCTGACGGACATTTATTAGGTAATACGTAAAAAAATCATCATTAAAATTTAGTACATAGAAGTATCAAAACGTGAATCCAACATAGACTAGTACTGCAACCCACACTACAAGACAATACTTCAAACAATTCTATAAGAAATTGCAATGTTTGGAGTTATTACGTGCATTATTTGTTGTATTGTTATTTGCTACGTATTTTATGCAGGAAAGTATTCTGCGGTTTCTCGCAGACCTGCACATACTAGATACGGTGGTACGGAGCCGCCGGTTAAAGAGAGGTGGGGAATGGGGCAATAAAGGTGACGCATAGGCGCCAAGTAGCCTCCATGAAACACTTCTATAAATATTCAGCACCAGCGACCGCCGGGGCCGGCAGTTGCTGGAGAGTTACCGCCCAGGCCGCTCGCCCTCTTGTAAGCGGTGGCAGTTCTCCGACAGGGGTACACTGTTGCAGTCGGTCTGGCGAATTGCCAGTCTGAATTATTGTCCTTCCTCATTCATTTCCTCCTCCCCCTCTGTTCTTCGTGCTCATCGTTTCCGTTCTTCGTTTCTTCGTTTCAATTTCTTCAACACTTTCTTTCAGTTTTTTCGCTTCTTCTCTCGTTGAATGGAGTTTAATATGTCTCTATAACGAAATTCTCGTATTCTGCTTGACATTTTCGTTCAGGGCAATTGGTGTAGTTCGGGCTTTGACTTTCTCGCTACTTTGACAGTGGACTCTCATTACGAGTGTGCATTTCTTCCCATGGCTCGTAGAGACAGTTTTCTGATTACGTTCCATTTTGCAATATGTGAAACGAATCGCCTTACTTTGTAAAATCAGCGTTGTTTCTGTTTACGATGCCGTGTATGAACAGTCGAGATGCCGATGGATTGTTGCAGGTCCACTTCTACCAAATTAGTTGATTGATTGATTGATTAATTGTGATTCCGGGCGCGTAAACTACTCAGATCATTTGTCCCGTAAGTAGAGTGCAAGTGTTTTTTCATCGGGAGCGGCGGTGATCTTCCCCCGCTGGATGACGAGATCCGGCGCCGATCTACTGTCGACTAGCAGGGTTCTCCCCAACCAGATATTCCCCACCACGTGGCACCGGCCCAGCCGAGACAAGTTCTAATCTATCGTTCTCCAGGCATGTGTAGATTAGAATTCTCCAAGAATGTGTAGTGAATGTTACAGTAAGTGGTGTGTGTGTGTGTGTGTGTGTGTGTGTGTGTGTGAGGGGTGAGGATTGGACAAGGAAGAGGAAGGACAGATCGCGCGCGGTCCGTGGCCCGTTTGGTAGGGTACTGCTCCGGCATTCGCCTGGTGTTGATCGGAGAAACCACGGAAAACTACCGATCAGAAAAGCCGACCGCTAGACTTCTCCAGACAGCGACTGAATTCGACCTAGCTGAAAAGCTAGTGTCGAAAATCCTGCTGCCGTCGGAACTCGAACCCAGGACCTCTCGGTCAGAGAGCCACCTTCGTGTTCCTCCTTGTCGGTGCCGATGTTATACCTGGGATATTTCCTCTGGAGTCCCATCAAAGGTCAATCTAATTCGGCACCCACCAACAATTCTATTAAACCTCCAGGTCGTTAGATAGTTACTCCAAAAGGAGTTAGCTGGCAAAAACGTACATACAATTGCTAAACAATTGTTTCACGTTATGAATTATTTCCTGGCGTTCTAACGCATTCATGTGCAGAAAACACATTTTCTCTTTCTGAAATTAAATTCATCATTATAATATTTGATATTGAACATTCCATTAGAGTCGAATGTAAAATTTTAACTGTAACTTTCTTGTAAGTTGGTTTTAATGAAAATGTTGTTCTGATAGTGCTGAATACCACACATCGTAGCAACCATGTGTGCTGGCCACATTGTCCACCATCAAACAAGGTTTGTCCTGGTATAGTGCGCCAGGAAAGTTCCCTCCACACCGGCGGAGTCAGGGCCTCCTATTGCCAATTGAATTTATATTGGTAGCAACCAGATTACTGAGAGACAAGTGAAGGGGACAACATTGCGATCATCTGTTACGAGGATGATTGTTGATGAGTGTATAACGTACTTAAAATGTAACTCTTTTGATACATGTTACAGCTGGTATTATCAATATAATTTCTATTGCTGGCACTCCCACCAACTCGGTAAGGCTGCGGAGAGATTTTCCTGGCGCACCGTATTTTTATGTAGGAAGCGTGAAATGATCGGGGCGTCATCGCAGAAGCTTAGATCACACAGGCGTCTTTCTGTGCGTGTACGTTTCTACGTCCATTGCATGATAACTCTTCCTTTCCTCAGCCAAGGAGTAAATAGCTCTGTGACGATATACGAGCACTCGGATCACACCTGAGAAGCTCGTACAGAGAGAACGAAAAGCTGTAATATATATTCTTCTAAAATGTGTATCATCAGATAATCGCATAAAAACCAGTAGTGGATCACGCAGATCATAAGGATCCTGAGGGGAACATGTCACTTGGGAAATGAAATGTTAGTTGGTAAACTCACCTTAAAAATGTTGTGCCACAGAAGGCGCTAATAGATGGTGATTTGTTTTCCCTACAATATTCTGAAGAATATTTAATGGGCAAGTAAAAATAAGTAAATAAATAAGCAAAAATAATTAAATACTAATGATAAATAAAAAAATGAGTTCTTAAGAAACTTAGTAGATGTCTACATTATGTGCCTTTCTGAGCTTCCCCGTAGCCCAGTAGTACTTCCCAGTCTCTAATATGACCTTTAAACCCACACTGTTGGCCCATCTTCCCTAGCCGGTGCGAAGTCCAGCAATTTTTGCTGGAAGGTCTAACGTCTACTTAAATCATATCCTAGTAAAGGGCGCAAATAGTTTGGAAGCTAAATCTCCTCTATTTATGTGGTTCAGTACAACTGCGCTGTGATATGTTGAAGTGTAGCGTAAAATAGGAAGTAATTGTTTCATTCATGCAAGCGTTCTTCACGCTCTAATAGTTTTCTTTCATTCATGCAAGCGTTCTTCACGCTCTAATATTTTTCTTTCATTCATGCAAGCGTTCTTCACGCTCTAATAGTTTTCTTTCATTCATGCAAGCGTTACTTGATTCGTTAATAGTACACAGTCATTGTAATTATTCAACCCCTAATATGTTTGAATCTGAAGACTCCAGAAAACAATTTGCCCACTCTTTTGTAATTTTCTTAAACCGTATTCTGAAGAAACATTGATATATTGACAACACGATCTTTGGTCATATAGGAGGCGTTATAGGGTATTTACGCTCCGTAGATTATAAAAAAATAGCCACCCAGATGAACACACAGCCTAGGTCGAACAATGTCAAACTCAAAAGAGCAAACACACACACACCTGCAAAATACCTGCCAGGCATACTGACTTACTGTTAGAGCCTGAAACTGGCATGCTCCCATCTCTGCTATAAATCTTGACTCGTCGCAACCGCGCGCAGAGCTCGTATAATATTCCGTCCTTAAATATAAAAGAACGTGTTTGTTGGCGCTGTGTGCACAATACACGTCCTCTGTTATTTTCTCAATCCCTAGCTTTCACCTCTTTTGCGTCTTCTCTCTCCTTCGCTCGTTCTAATGCTCCTCCGTCACTCCTCGTTCCTCCCTGAGTCACTCCTTCCCTCCTTACCTTCGTATCTCTCCATTACACCCTATTTCCTTTCTTCTTTTCTCTCCCTTCATTCCCACTTTACCTCTCCCAGTTTCTTTCTCCTTCCTCATTCCTGTTGACCTACTTTCCAATCTTCTGCTTCCCTTTCATTCCTTCTCTTTCCTTCTTTTTTTCCCCCCTTTTGCTCTGTTTTCCCTTTTCTCCCCACTCGTTCTCATTATCACTTCTCTTCCATCCTGATCCTTCTTATCTTACAGATACCACTACCACCACTCGATCTCTCATCCCGTGGATCACCATTCCGCCACATAAGTCAACGCCAAGACCTCCGTGCCTACCACATCTCCGCCCGTTTCTACCTAGACCGCCCCTAGACCGCCTAGACACTACTCGCCTGTGTCCCCTCTTTATTTCCTCTCACCATACCTTGGTCCCTTTATGTCAGTAGTCCTACCACTTCCCTCTTTGCCGCCATACTTTTCTCTCTTTATGCGATTCCTCCGTCAACTTCCTTCCCTCCCATCATTACTTTCTCCCTTTCTGCCATTCCTCCTTCCACGCCCCTCCCTCCTAACATTCTTTCTCCCTTTCTGCCATGCCTCCTTCCACTTCCCTCTCTCCCATCATTTTTTCTCCCTTTCTGCCATTCCACCTTCCACGCCCTCCCAACATTCTTTCTCCCTTTCTGCCATGCCTCCTTCCACTTCCCTCCCTCTCATCATTTTTTCTCCCTTTCTGCCATTCCTCCTTCCACTTCTCTCTCCCACCATACTTTATCCCTTTCTGCCATTCCTCCTTCCACGCTCCTCCCTCCCACCATTCTTTCTCCCTTTCTGCCATTCCTCCTTCCACTTCCCTCTCCCACCATTCTTTGTCCCTTTCTGCCATGCCTCCTTCCACGCCCTCCCTCCCACCATTCTTTGTCCCTTTCTGCCATGCCTCCTTCCACTTCCCTCTCCCACCATTCTTTCTCCCTTTCTGCCATTCCTCCTTCCACTTCCCTCTCCCACCATACTTTATCCCTTTCTGCCATGCCTCCTTCCACTTCCCTCCCTCCCACCATTTTTTTCTCCCTTTCTGCCATTCCTCCTTGCACCTCTCTCTCTCTCGCCCCCGTCTTAAGGGCACAGAGCAGCTGCACTGGGACCGCCCACTCCTGCCGCTCGTCGTAGATTACAGGAGTGCGGGGCTCTGTCTTCTCGGAGATAACGTTTGCGTCGTAAAAATGCGTCCTCGACCTTTGCATTTATTTTGAGAATTGCGTCGTTCTGACAATTCCCAGTGGTTCTCGCAGAAAACCACTTGCGAAGAAATTCTTAGCGAAACGCATTAGAAATGGCTTAGAGTTTGTGTGTCTCATAAAGCACGTCTGGTTCTGATTTTAGTATTACTGCTGTAGCACCAAGTAGGCTGTGAACTTATTTACTTCTTATTACAGTAGTTCTTGGCTTATACATCTTGTAATCTGTAAAAAAGTATGTTTCGTTTTTCAGTGAATGTTTAATTTTGTTCGAAGAACAATAAAATATTTTAAGATGTAATCACCAATCTATTGGGTAGTATTTTTGTTTACTTATTCATACTTTAATTACGTACTTATGAACGATAGTCTTCAAGTTTTTGAATGTACGTAAGTTGGTGAATATTTTGTGATGTAAAACAGTATGGAAACATATGACCAAGAGTGCTAGAATGATATTACTAACTACTTAACGTTGAATACCACTCTTACAATTTTAAACCTTGTATCTGCATGGTTGCACTTTGCACTCGCATATTAACACAGAGCAAGCAATCATATAATAGTCTAAATGCTTGTTTTCCACTCTCAGGTTAATATGTTAAAATTTTCCTCAACATGTCAACTTTTAGGGAACAAAACAGATGTTGCTAAAACTTTTTGTTTATCCCACCCTAATTTTATTGAGCTACGCATTAATTCGTTGCTTCCTACATAATGAGAATTTTTGCTCGCAAACCTCCCTTTTGAAAAATTGTGTTTATGTATATTTCATACTTTCCTTTCAGAATATAGATACGACTTACGAAAAATAGTTTCCCACATGTAATTCCATAAGACCTTTTAGAACATCTTCCATTTAGACTAAAAATAACAAGTCGAATGATTTCTCCTTACTCTGAAACGTTTTGTAAAGTTAATTCGAAAACACGGTGTATGTAGAAGCTCTGATAGGAAGTACAATATAAAATTTCTTAAAATGAAAGCCTATGGTTTGTACTATTCTCCCTCAAACGTATTCTCTTGTTTATTTACAAACGTTTTTAAAAGACGAGTGACTAATAAAATAACTGCGAACTAATATATCGCTTTCCGTCTTTTGGTTAAAGAGAGCTTCAGAGCGGGTTGCTAAAAGTTCAATACATCTCCTCCCTGGATTTGCGAGGAAGTTCTACTCAGATCGCTGCTTCTTTATGAGCCTCGACGGAACTCCAATTCCAATAACTGCGAGAAACAATTTGTCATTGCCAACGTCGTATCGGAAGGAGTGGGACTAAGAGTGATTTCTCTCACAATACTGCACTGTCGATCAGAAGATAAAATACTCCTTGTAAGTGGAAATTATTTACAAGATTACTTTACAAGTCTGTAGAACATAGATATCTGAAGGTAGATGTGGGTTTAATAAGATACACAAACACGAATTTTGTCTTGATAAATGTTCTATCTTCAAAGAAGGAAAGAACATTGTAGTTATATATATATATATATATATATATATATATATATATATATATATATATATATATACGAAAATGATGAACCTCTCTCGTGTTTATGTTCTGAAATACGAATTTTAAATTAAATGAAGTATTCACTAACGTCTATTAATCATCGATAATTTTTTTCTCTTTTGTTTCACCCCATAAAATAATTGGCTTCTTTGAATAAAATGAAGGTAACTTTTGTTTAACCGAAACTCGTTAAACGTCTAAATAATATTCTTTTTAATTCTTCTTTCATTATATTTAATTATTAATAAGTGATCCATAAATATTGAATAAATTATCAAATAACCGTAATCAACTGCGTTGGTCATAATTCTTGACCAAACTCGATTGGCATAAGAACATGCGGAAGTGGGTGTTTTTTGATGATCGAGAAAATATTGAATTTGCTACGATTGTATGTCTAGGCAAACAAATTAAGCACACTAATGTGAAAATAACTATTTTAGGCATCCACAAGGCAAGGAGATTAATTTTAAAATCATAATGAGCGTTCTAAAATTTCAATTTGTCACTAGTGCTCAATGTCAGACGATTCTGAAATGTTCAGACGAATGAATGGAGTGAAATAAAAACAAAACAAAAAAGTACATTTCGTCTGATCGCATCAGCTACTATTGATCTTAACACAACACAGAGTTAATTGATTTGTATGCTTGAATTAAAATAATGAAAGTCAGTAATGCTGTCAAAAATTAGTACATGACGCACGTAATAAAAGTGATTTATCCATGACGCACATAGTAAAAGTGATTTTGCTCGTTGTGCCACTCATCTCATCGGCCTCAAGTCGCAGTCTTTCCGACGCGTAAAGTAACGTTCCACTTTTACCACTCGTATCGTATTTAACTATTAAAGATATCAAATCTGAAACCGAATTCTAGAATCGAAACTGATGAATTTGTAATAAAAATTATTTTCTAAATAGTTGACACCTCATAGGAAATACGAAATGCATATGAGATGCTAGCCTGCGAAAGTGAAGTACACTTGACTGGTAGAGCTGTCCTCATTTGGCAACGCCGCAATCGCACCGGACGTCAGCGCGCTCTCTCGCGGCACGGAGAGATCATCCTCCATCGCTCAGCGCGGTGGGGCGAGGCCGGGTGGGAAAAGGTGGGGTCGGACGGGGCGAAGGGGTTAGTGGAGAAGGGGGAGTAGGTCGGGGTGGAAACGGCGGTACGGGGGGCGGCGCTGGGGGAGGAGGCGGGGGAGGGTGGGGCGTCTTGTAGAAGGGGTTGGGGTCGGGGAGGAAGTGGTAAGGTGGATGGGAAGGGGGTTGGGCGTGTTGGGGCGTGTTGGGGCGTGTTGGGCGTGTTGGGGCGTGTTGGGGCGTGTTGGGGCGTGTTGGGGCGGTTGGGGCGCGTTGGGCGCGTGGCGCGTTGGGCGCGTTGGGGCGCGTTGGGGCGCGTTGGGGCGCGTTGGGGCGCGTTGGGGCGCGTTGGGGCGCGTTGGGGCGCGTTGGGGGCGCCTTGGGGCGCGTTGGGGCACGTTGGCAGGGGCGGGGCGGGGCGGGGCGGTGCGGCGCGGCGCGGCGAGGCGCGGCGAGGCGCGGAACGCTACTCTGCCGCATCAGTCACAGCGCTGCCTGCCCATTCATCAGGCATCTCGTGCGTAATGGAGACTGCCGGTGCCGCCGCCGCTTCTGCTGTTGCTGCTGCTTCTGCTTCTCCGCTCGTTGGGAGATGGATGGACTCGCTGCCAAGGAGCATACGAAGGAGTTCATGAGGGCATCATCTCGGCCCCTTCCGAAGGACGGGCGTCTGCTCGGAAGAACCTGCATGACCAAGGGCGTTTCGAAAGTAAGGCGCGGCTCAGTGGCAGAAGAGAATAGGAAATTGATTATTGTCGATTCGCGACCATGAAGTAGAAAAGGGAAATGTTGATCACGGGATATGGTCGGAGTGAATCAAGACATTAAAACACAGATTGTCGACGCTTCGGTGTACAGTAAACCCTCGTTAACACGAACTCCCTTAAGACGAATTTCGCCTAAACGCAAACAAAACTTCGGTTCCGGCAAGAGTAATGCGGACTTCATAATACTCGGATAACACGATGTTTTCTAACAGGAACTCTTATTTAGATCCCTTGTAATGAATGTTAATGAGGTTGTACTGTATTTTTATTCCAACCTCAAAGTTAACTGCAAGATATGTAGTGCGCCAGGAAAGACTCTCCGCACTGAGCGGAGTCAGGGAGTCGTATTATTATATTGGTAGCAAACAGTTCGCTGGGAAACAAGTGAAGGGGACAACACTTCAGCATCTGTTATTATTGTGATGAGTAAGGAACGGAATTTATTGTAATAAACAATGTAAAATATGTACATATATACGTACAAATGTTTTATAATTTATACGTACAAACTTGAGTTTTATAATTTATACGTTTTAACATTTATACGTACAAACGTACGTTTTTACAAAACATGTAAAAAATAGAAAATATGTAAAATAAAAATGCATTATTGTGTTTGAAATTGTTCTCTACAAGCATTTTCCAACAATAGAACGTCGCCGAACAGATCTTAACAAGGAATTGTAGTGGTTGAAAAAAGGTTCTATCTCTACTGAAGTAATTGTACAGTAGACTTCATCACATATAAGAATTTTATTCGAAATATAAAATACGTTCATAGTAAATATTAGAATGTTTACGAGGAGCCGGCGTGTAAGCGAATTGTAGTACCGTGTAGCGAGTGATGGATCCCAGGGGAGGGGGTTAACGGTATATATCCCACCTTCCAAATTGATGAAACTGGGTAAGAAAATTTTGTGTAAAAATATTTGTTCGTTTTCGATCGAGTAACGAATTTGTTGTTTGAAACATGAGCAAGCATGTGGTTGAAATTACTTTTGTTCATTAAAATTCGCTCATCTTTGACTCGCAAGTACGCAGTAAGCGGGGTGGGGGGTAAGTTTGACAATTCATGGCGGAGACATGATGATAATGGAAGCTCGGCAACATTACAGTTGATTTTTAAGAACGATGATTCCGTAACAAATATTGCAAACGCGCATCTGAAATATTCCGATTCAACGTATAAATATATTAAAATGTAGCGAAATAAGTCAGAAATGTGTCATGATAGGAGAAATATGTACACATATGTAATTATACCAAAATATGTAAAAGTATGTAAAATAAAAATACTTACACTTCATTCAGAATGTCTTGTAAACTCTCGAAAATATAATTGAATGCGGGCATCTAGTTCCTGTAAAAACATGTAATTACATGGAAATCCGTTTCCTAGTGATGAGTATGTAATTTACTTTATATAAACTACAACTCGTGCTACCAACATAAATTCTGTTGCTAGCACTCTCACCAGCAAGGTGCCACTGCGGGGAGACTTTCCTGAAACGCGTTTATTGTGGTTCCATTCTCTCCAAAACATAGTGACAAGACTCCAACACATATCCACATCGAGTGGTTAAGGTGCGAGGATCCATTCCGTCCACATCCACCTCGTCCATGTCCACACATTTATAAATAATGGCCGAAAAGCAGTCGAATAAGTTCATAATAGGATTTATACCGAGAAATGATTGTCTATATTTTCGTAACTAGGTTTCTTAAAAGAGTGTTAATACAATGTTGTCTTAAACATGCAGATTATGATGTTTATATTATTCGCCTTGTCTGTGTAGTGCTTCCCGAAAATAGGCGTGATCCTCGTCACCCCGCGCATCATACCCCGAGCCTTCCGGCCCCGTCTTACTCCGTCCGATTACACTCTGCCCCGATCCTCTTTCCCAACGTCTCCCTGTGTCTACTCACCTGGCTCTCCAGAAATTTTGGATAAAATTTTTCGTTCCCTGCCGTACCCTGCCCTGGTCTGCCATACATGCTTCGCTTCGTCAGGTTTCACTCTCCCCTACCACGTCCGTTACGATGTTCGTTCCTGCCGTCATAGCCTGCCTTGCCGTACCCTGCACAGACTCTTCAGTTTCACTCTACCCTACCACGTCCGTTACGCTTCCTACGTTGCCTACCCTACCCAGCGCGCCCTACCTTGCTCCAAGTCCCCAGGTTTCTCTCCTGCCCGCCTGCCTGCCCTGCCCTGCCCTGCCCTGCCCTGCCCTGCCCTGCCCTGCCCTGCCCTGCCTTGCCCTGCCCTGCCTTGCCCTGCCTGCCCTGCCCTGCCCTGCCCTGCCTAACCACCTACCCTGTCCTACCCTGCCCTGCTCTGCCCTACCCTACCCTACCCTACCCTACCCTACCCTACCCTACCCTACCCTACCCTACCCTACCCTACCCTACCCTACCCTACCCTAACCAGCGCTGCAGTACCTTGCTCCGAGTCCTCAGGTTTCACTCTAACCTGCCACGTCCGTTACAGCGATCGTCCCTGCCCTGCCCTGCCCTGCCCTGCCCTGCCCTGCCCTGCCCTGCTCTACCCTGCCCTGCTTTACCCGCCCTGCTTCCCTGCCCTCTTTACCCCCCTGCTCCTGCCCTGCCCTGCTTTCCCTGCCCTGCTTTACCCTGCCCTGCTCTACCCTGCCCTGCTTTACCCTGCCCTGCTTTACCCTGCCCTGCTTTACCCTGCCCTGCTTTACCCTGCCCTGCTTTACCCTGCCCTGCTTTACCCTGCTTTACCCTACCCTGCCGTACCCTGCTCCGACTCCTCAGATTTCATTCAACCCTGCCACGTTCGTTACGATGATCGTTGCTATATGCAGCCGTAAGCAGATGCGTTCTACCATGAAGTGTCCAGCATCAATTTTGGATTAAAAAACAGCATAAAAATAAGTTTCTATATGATGTTCTAAATACATATTTCGAAAAGTTTGAACATGCTCAACGAATAAGAAGACCTCCACTTATCGATCACTTTTGAATGTGGTCAGAATAATGTTAATAATCCATTTCAATAAAAGATATTTGAGTGTCTCTCAATCGTTGATTTCCCTCCAGCATTGTGATGTTATTTCTGAGTGTTTTGCTTCCAGGTATGTTAAGTCATCATTTGTAGTAGACAGCCTTTATTGTTTAAATCTCGTTCGCCCAATCTCTTTGAAAGCACCAGTTTTCTGGTATGTGATTTCTCTCGTGGAGTGAAGTTCCATATTTCAGAAGCAGTCAAACAGGAAGAGTATCTGAGCTTTCATTGCCAGTAAATCGACGCTAACGCAACAGTAATAAATCAGAAAGGCCCGATGAAGAATGGGGAAAGTTTCAGCGGGAACAAAACTCGACATTTTGACGTAGGATGCCAACAAGCGTTCCACTTTAGACCTCAAAAAGATTTGATCGTTTTGCTTTGGAAACTTTAGTTGTCCATGGCGTATAGGATAATGAATTGACAAGTGAAAACGGTAAAGAAAATACTTGTAGTGCTACAGCAGTACATTCATTCACGGACTATTGGTAGCGGATACGTACTACTATATTATTGCAAATTGTTACCCACTTAATTTTTAAACGCATTCATCAGGAAACTAAGAGCTTAGGATAATACATCATACTAAGGGAACCAGTTAGATGTTCTTCTGCCCTTCGACTCTCTATTTCTCCTTCCATCTCCATTTCTCTATCCGTCTCTCCCTCTCTCTCCTCTCTCTCCGTCTCTGTCTGACTCTATCTCTCTCTCTGATACATATTTAGTTGCAGATTCTGCACGTCTCTGAGCGGATGGGGTAATATTGAGAAGTACCAGACCAGTGAAAATGAAAAATGTAAAAGAATGTTCAAGAACATCTCGTCCTCTAGATTACGATATGAGAAACGTAGATATAGATTCAAAAATGCTTCCGAGTGTTGTGGATTGCATTTGACATGAATATTAGTTTTGTTCCACAGCGCCATCTAATGGAGTGACAACCAAATTATCATACATGGGTGAAAAGACACGTAGGTGTGCCCCCTTTCATGAATATTGTTCACAGGTTGTCGGAGTTATTTGCTCTTACATATACTAACATGAAATTTTATATATATATAACATACACAAGCGCACTTTGAAATGAAACAAAATACTATATTACTTTATAAAAGGGCATACGGGAACGTAACACACGCATATCATTGCTATACTCAAAATTAATAAAAAATATGTTTTAGAAATATATTTTTAGAGATTATAATTTAGAAATATATGAGAAATATATTTTAATATACACAAACTCACGCACACGCACGCACACATACGCACACACACAGACGCATATACACCCAAAAACTCACGAACACACACAAACCCATTTGCATATACAAACACGCCCACACTAACCCACTCACAAACAAATACACTAGCACGTTTCGCAGAAGTACAATTACGTTTGCTTGATTGCATTTCGTTTGTCATATGTCGTTATTTTTGTCCTTGATAAGTCACATTCACAACTTTGGCGAACTTACGAAGCTCATTGAACGATGCATCATCTTGCACACTCGTTTTCTCTCTTCTCTCAGTTTACTCTCATTCGTTCTTTCTTCTAGTCTGCTGGAGGTACACAAAAGCAATCAGAGATGCCATTCACCTCACCGCGCAGGTACTCACCCCGCACATACACACACACACACACACACACACACACACGCACGCACGCACGCACGCACCTCCACAAACGAATCCTGAAAGTCCGACGGGAAAGCGGATAATAACGACCGGCCGTTCCGCGCAACACGCGAAACGTAATTAAAACCCGGCGAGCCTAGGGGAGCCCAGGGAGAGAGTGTGGCGAGATTCGATGCCGTGCAAACAAACGCACGACAAAGCGACCAGTTCCCCGTCCCGACGCTGTGCCTCCCCGTTGTCCGGTCGTCCCAATCCCCCTTCTCCCCCTACCCGGTCGTCCAGTCACCGCACCGCACCGCACCGCTCCGCGCTGGCCGTGTCGTTCCACGGTTCTGGCAAAAACCGCCCCGCGCCCGCGCTGGCTTTAATGAAATTCGATCGTCCATTTAATTTAACGATTTAATTATACAGACCCAGATGAATAAGTGAACGGCAAGACTCTTTCCACAACCGGAGAAATCAACAGGTCCAAAATGAAATCGTTCGCCCTCACCCTACACCTCGGAGATTTTGCTAACTTTTTGAAAAGGAAAGAGCGCTTCGATTTTTATGCCTCCGCGACAAGTACACTCCGCCAAGCGAAGCGTTTCAACAAAAGCTTTTTAGCTCGCTGGCAAAGATGTTGGCGTCATCAGGGGAGTGATTGAGTGCCGAACTTAGCGCTGCGGCTACCGTGGAGTCTTGCCAAAAAGCGCCGTCCGTCTGGACGTCTACTCAAATCTGTTTTGCATAAGCGATTCAGAATGGTCGTTGTAATGACGTTTGCGGGATACAAAAAATGTACGGCAGGATATACGCTTTGCGCATAACGCGGTTTTCCTCCGCGATAGTGACTTGTTCAGAGCGCGTCGCCGGCTTCAGGACTTTAATACACTGGGAGATGGATTGCATTTGAATGGAAAGTAGAGATCAGGTGACATTTCCTAGCTTTCAGTTATTAGTTCTGAGAACTGTAAGCTCGTTTGTGAACGTTATTTAAAGCTCTGTTAATGAAATGGTAATAATCGTTTATGCAATAATACGAGATACACCAGTGGCCTGCAGCGGCAGAAACGCCAAGAAAAAACACACCTAATTAATTTTCCAAAATGTAATATCCATATTGCTCAAGAAAAACAAATAAAATGCCCTGGTTAACACCGCAACAAATTATATTTTTTAAATAAAGCAGTTTTCACGAACGATAAAATAACGAATAGTATTCTACATTGAAGCAAACTATAAGTAAGGCTCCAGGGTCTCTTCCTTTCACGCTCTGAGTACAAAAAGTTAGTCAAATCAGTATTAGATTGGATTTGGATTTTTTTCCGAGTTCCTGGGTTTCTATCAGAACAGTAGAGTTGTCTCACATAACCGGTTACTTAATAATTTTACCTCAATTTCTGCGCGCATTTAAATTCAAGAATTCATATATTATAGGGTATTTCATCTGTTTAGTTGTGTCCTCGTGTCAACAAGTTGTCTATAAATTGAAGAGTTAGCATGATTATGCAATGGTGTGTAGTAGCCTTACCAAAATGTATTTGGTCTCTGTGGATGCACAGGTACAAGATATTTTTTCTCTCAACATTGTGGAATCATGGTTGACCTCCACGACCGAGGGGGCTAGGATCATGTACATTCTGTATTGTGTGTAAGCAAAACAACACGAATTATTCATAAAATACGTACATTCGTCATTTACCACGACATACACTGTGTATCTTTTCAGCTTGGTAAAAAGTAGTATTTCATTAACATTACCGTCATTAGAAATAACGGTAATGGATGAACACATACATTTTGTTTCATTGCCGACTTGAATATAATATTTCAAGAATGATATTGAAAACTACAAAATGATCTAAACGATTCTGATGGAAAAAGATATGAATTTTTACGGTCGGAGAGGCAATTAAATGGACAAGATGGGCAAAGAGTGGAACGATGGGCAAAGGTGGGCACAGAACGGCAAAAATCTGTTGAAAATAATGATTCCAAATGGCAGCCCCATCTCCAGCCGTTGCGCAGCTAAAACAAAGGAAATACAATAAAAATTTTACAATTTTATTATGCCAAAAAATTAAATGGATTGTAAGTAATTGTCAGCTTAAAATTACAAGTTCTTGTGCTTTTGTTTTGCCTTTCATTCGACGATATTTTGCAACTTTCTTTTTTCTGAAAAAAATTGAACAACAAAGTATACGTTCTGACTTTAATCTACGTCTATTGAAGAATCAAAGTTTAATCGTCATTTGCACTCGATATGTGCTGATTATTTTCACACGATTAAGTGACTTATTGTAAAATCAAGTTGTAGCTTACTTAGATGAGATTAGTTTGAATAAATATCTTCTCTTTAAATAAGTAAAAACAGATTCTTCCTTGTGGAATATTTATTTGACCAACTTCTGAACACATCGACAAAATCACCAGAAACACGCGTGTAGTACGCAGAGAAGAAATAATATTTAAGTAGCTTCCGAATGCATCCCTTTCATCGTACAGTTCAGATACAAATCCCTTGCTTGTTCCAAATTGTGTTTCCTTGTCGGGCAATTAGGAGACCGCAAGGGGGTTTCTGGTCGTTTTGATGGTACCTCATTGTCTTCTCCGCGAGAGAAGGGCGCCTCCAAAACTGAAGGATAGCCTCCGTTATTGAGCAATCCGCTGCTGGCAGAACACACCAATTAATTACAATGCGAGGGAACTAAAGAGCAGCCACAAAAGCAAGGGCAGTGATTTCACGAACTGCGGTGGTGTGATGGTAAAGACCGTACCGAGAATCTGTCTTAGAACAATACCAGCGACATAGTTGAAACGGATTGCTAATTAAAATTCAGAAAGAAATTGTTGAACTATGTGGCTGTTAAATTGAAGAAGTAGGTTAGTTTAAGAACCTTTGTTCGAAACACTTTGTATAAACAGGTTCAACTCTTCTCTCTGTCACATTTTCCTAATTGTGTGTTTTCAACATTTTCTGTGCGTGCTTCAGATAACGGTAGCAAAAATATTTTTATCAATTAACCAGCAAGCTAATAAATTTTACTGATGACTTTAGCGCTTATTTTCACGCGCATATAAAACATAAGAGAGTTGTTAGACCTATCGAGTGATGATTATTTATAACGGTTTTACCTAATTATTATATATCTAAGTTAAAATGATTGTATATAGCTGTTGAAATGGGAATGTCTGAGATCCCCTCTTTGAAAGTATATGTATACCCTGCCTGCAATGCTTGCGAACATAAACAAATTTAACTCAATCCCCCCAAAAAATTAATCCACATATTTAAAAAGATGTTTAGCCAGCATTTCTTCCCTACAAGGTTCGTATCGTGAACGTTATACCGAGAGCAGTGATTCAGTGCATCAACTGATGTCACTGCAGCGCCTCTGACCGGGAGGTCCTAGGTTCGAGTCCTGATGGTGACAGGACTTTCGACACTGGCTTTTCACCTAGGGGGGTCGGAGCTAGACAGGGGTCGGAGCTAGACAGGGGTCGGAGCTAGACAGGGGTCGGAGCTAGACAGGGGTCGGAGCTAGACAGGGTCGGAGCTAGACAGGTCGGAGCTAGACAGGGGTCGGAGCTAGACAGGGTCGGAGCTAGACAGGGGTCGGAGCTAGACAGGGTCGGAGCTAGACAGGGGTCGGGACAGGGGTCGGGACAGGGGTCGGGACAGGGGTCGGGACAGGGGTCGGGACAGGGGTCGGGACAGGGGTCGGACAGGGGTCGGACAGGGGTCGGACAGGGTCAGGACAGGGTCGGACAGGGGTCGGACAGGGGTCGGACAGGGGTCGGACAGGGGTCAGGACAGGGTCGGGACAGGGGTCGGGACAGGGGTCGGGACAGGGGTCGGGACAGGGGTCGGGACAGGGGTCGGGACAGGGGTCGGGACAGGGGTCGGGACAGGGGTCGGGACAGGGGTCGGGACAGGGGTCGGGACAGGGGTCGGGACAGGGGTCGGGACAGGGATTGGGACAGGGATCGGGACAGTGGCCGGGACAGTGGCCGGGTTGCGGCCACTTCTTGCGTGCATATTCGAGGCAATGGCATTTTTGGAGTTATCTGATAGTGATTATGATAACGTTTATCGCGGAATTGTTATGCTGCTAAATTATGATTATCCTACTCATCTTGAAGTACGGCTACATTTTTTTATTATCCTGTATGACAACGTAAACAAATTAAAAAATTAACCCCCATATTTTCCAAAACGTGTCTTGTCAGCACTTCTCTGGATGCCTCATATCTTGGGTAGTAGACCGCAGCTCCTTTAATCGTCCACACGCTGGCCGCTCCGTTGCCCTGGGCCCTTGGCGGCGGTGGCGGGGCCGAGGCCGGGGCATGGGCTTGGGCCGCTTCTCCGAGGAGCCTACGGTGATATTAATTACCATATAAATTAAGCGCGCGGAAGAAGGGGAGCGCGCTATTTGTTCGTTTCAAGGGAAAGCCGCCGTGTTAAACGACGGTGCCTAATTTTCACCACAGTTTGTTTATCCGTTACTCGCCTCTCCTCTCCAGAGCTTTCCTGGCCCATCCTCGCCTCGTACTGGCCCTCCAGCTCCACCCCTTCACAAGTTCCCTTTGCAAACCGCATGTGTGGGTTTCTTCCTGTGGTTGAGCATATTTTGGCTCATCTTATTTAAAAGTGAACTTTTTAAAGAAATTATCTCTAATTTTATTTCGTTTTTGCTTCGTAATATCACTTGGCAAAATGTTTTTACTTCCCATCAATTGTGAACGGCTCATGGTTAATATTTAATGAATACGCTGACTTGTCGGTTTGTATAAATTTACTTTGGCAAATATGCTTTTAAAAATTAATTTGAAAAAATGTTAAAATGAAATGAGAACTCTTTGTTCCATATTTGTATTCGGGTATAAATGTTTTCATGCGAGAAGCTATATTTTTGTAGCAGATCTCGTGTAAATATATATAAAGAAGCATCGCATACTTCTACCCAACCTATTAAACTCTATAAATTAATAAAAATCAATGAATCGTATCTCGTTGGCTGGGAATTGTTTGAGAGAGAATATATGTACTCTGGTCATACGTAGGAATTATGATTACTTTACAGAGATTTTATACCAATTTTGTACATTTTAGGAATATAACGGGATAAGAAATATTTACTTTCATTTACAGTTACGCACTTTATATTAAACATTTAATACAACAGACTGATACATTACATCTCGTTTTATTTGCCTGAACAATGCTTCGTTTCAAAAGCTAATTTTAAAAATGGAGAATGGGGCTCTATTTTTGCATGATAAAAATGGAGCTCTTAACTGATTGTGAAAATAGAGGACATTTTTGCGCCATTCCTCTTGTAAAGATAATTTATTAACGTACGAATGTTTTTGGCCCTTTTATTTAATTTTCTACGCATTCTTTCAAAAGGTTTTGATTTAAAAACTAGTTTTTGATTACTCCCAAGAGAAATTTTGGCAATATATTGCCGATAAATTGATACATACGAGTAGATTCCCTGGGGAGTTTTAATATTATCAATGATATTTTAAATTACGCGGCAGGTGTTTTTTCAACTACCTCATATGTAGAAAGCAAATACATACGTTGTCTACGTCATAATAATAGAGCAACTGCATACGCAAGTTAATTATTTGTGGGTTCAGTTGTTGGTTTCATTAAACTCTTCGAAAAGTGTAATCTCATTAGTCAATGTTGTTGTCAAAGTAAAACGACAGTCTTTCAGTTTTATTTACATTGATGATACGTTAAGGGCTAGTTTGAGCTTTACTGTTTATGTACAATGTTATAGATTGTGTATGATTTTGGCTATCCGGGTGGCAATCAACACGGGCCAAGATCATTTACATGGCTCTGGCCGCGGAAGCCAACGACTTCACATATAGATTGTGTAGTGTGAGGATACTCCGTTACTGGTTCACATTTTTTCCATTCAATAATGAGCTGTCATTCGGTGAATCGGTCTGACCACTAAATAGTGCTCCCTTTTAGACTAGTGGTCGACAAACTATTACATTCCATTTCCAATATTTTGTATTAATCGTGGGTGAACAAATATAGAATCTGATTAAATCAGAAGCTCTTGGAGAATTTAATTTTGCCTGGTAGTTAGCTAGAATTTATTTACATGCTTCTTACTGGATTTTTTGTCTTTGCATCATTCTACAACGGACACCTCTAGTCGGCTTTAAACTGATACCAGTACCACTAGAACCAGTACCACTAGAACTGGTGGCTCCAAACACTGGGGATTGTTGCCCTGCTACGTGTATTGACGTGTGACCATTTTCCAAGCTTGTCTCCTTTTTATGTTTTTCGTGTTTATTCTCTTTCCGTATGATCATCAATTACTCTCATTGTGGGATTTTACGTTGCTTAATTATCAGAACGTGTCTTATTCTAGCTGATGATTGGTTTCCGGTGAGTGCTATGAGAGCATTGAAAATTTGTTTGAGGCGCTTACTACAACCGTTCGGACTCTGCAACACACGGAGAGCGGTCCCCGTTTATATTTACTACTTAGCTTTGCGACTCACGCCACGAACCGTGAGTTGAAGGAAATTTCGATCTTAGTTCGTGAAATTACAAATCATTCACAATATTAGCCGACACCATTGTAACGGTCGCCCCACATTCCGTCCCAGTCGTGACCGTCAACTTCCAGTCGTGACCGTCAACTCCCAGTCGTGACCGTCAACTCCCAGTCGTGACCGTCAACTCCCAGTCGTGACCGTCAACTCCCAGTCGTGACCGTCAACTCCCAGTCGTGACCGTCAACTCCCAGTCGTGACCGTCAACGCCCAGTCGTGACCGTCAACGCCCAGTCGTGACCGTCAACGCCCAGTCGTGACCGTCAACGCCCAGTCGTGACCGTCAACGCCCAGTCGAGACCGTCAACGCCCAGTCGTGACCGTCAACGCCCATCTGCAACGAAGGTCTGTCTTTAGACATACAAAATTTGCATTAAGAAGATATGGGCATTGATCACAACTTTGCAGCCATGTAGGAATTTCCCCAAGTCGCCTTGCGGAACGGTATCCCTCCCCCCTACTAAAAAGTTTGGTGAACTGCACCTTGAAATTTACTGAGACGGAGTAAGGTGAAAATCAGGGGGACGTAGCTTATCTCTGGAACGCAGCCGTGAATCCGCATCATCAATGCATATTGCTCATTTCCTGTAACGATCGTTTCATTTCAAATAAATGGATATTACTATAAAACATGAGACTTAATAGGCAGCGTTATTGTAAAACAAGAATATATGTACAGCTCCGAAGTGGAATCGCGATCAGGATCCAAGACGAATTTATGAAGGACGAACCACTTACGGAGCGATATTCTCCGGGCCAGCGCGACGTAAGATAAACCGTGCCCGTCATGAAGTCGGCGCGGGAATTAAGCGACGGAGGCTCTCGGCGTAACGGCTGCAGCCCTTCAGCCGCCACACTTGCTTGGCAAGACAAACCTTGCACACAATCCTCAACCTCCGCACTTGAGGAACCTCTTGAAGACTTATCGGTCTGTCTCCGTTAAACACTCCAATCATGATAACCAAATTATTTTCTTTTATATTTAATGGACGTTGTAAAGATATATGGGTGAACCAGGACATCGACCGGCGGCAGACCGGCATCGGACCGGGAGCGGTAGCTCAGTGCATCAATTGATGTTACTGCAGTGCCTCTGACCGGGAGGTCCTAGGTTCGAGTCCTGACGGCGGCAGGATATTCCACACTACCTTTTCAACTAGGTCGAATTCAGTCGCTGTCTGGAGGAGAATTCTAGCGGTCGGCTGCTCTGATCGGTAGTTTTCCATGGTTTCTCCGATCAACAACAGACGAATGCCGGAGCAGTATCCTAACAAACGGGCCACGGACCGCGCGCGATTTGTCCTTCCCCTTCCTTGTCCTATTCTCTCCCCTTACACACACACACACTTGCACTAACATGCACTACACTATCACATACTCCGGGAGACCGGTCGGGAGCTTAGAGTTTGTCCTGGCTGGGGCGGTGCCCCGCTGGTGGGAGAGTCCTGGTTAGGAGGAAACCTCATTAGCCGTCGGCGCCGGATCGTTCCATCCAGCGAGGGAAAATCACCGCCATTTCCCGAGAAAAAAAACATGCACTACACTAACGGAACTAATGACCAAAGCAGTTGACAAAAGCAGCTGGAAACACGAAAAATCAAATCAATCGAATCAAATCCGGGCCGCGTATTCCCAGCTATTTGTCGTTGTACAAATACCTGGGTATAGACCAGGACATTGATGTTAGACGTGGAAATCATTTCTCACTTTCGGAAATCGTTTCTCCTTTTCGACTGGGAATGATCCACAATAAAGCATTCGTCGTATCTCATTCACATTTCGTCGGTAAATGCTGAATGTTGAACCTACCATAGAGGAATAAATTTTGAAGAACGAAACCGCTTACTCCTTACGGGGCGATGTGTGCCGTCCAGAGCAGTGTATGATGGTCGTGAAGTTGGCGTAGGAGTGTAACATCGGGGGTGTTGGGCATGGCAGGTGAAGTCCTCAAGACTCACACATCTTGCTCTTGTTTGGTAATTGATGACTCAGATACAAAAACAAACCTCACAAATAAACCCTCCTTTTTCTCAGATAACGATCATCCGGAAGACTCGGTCACTCCCAATAGAACAGTCATTATCGAATCATGGCAACCAAATAGATTTTGATTTATATATAATGGATGTTGTAAGAATACGTACGTATAGATCACGACGTGGCCATTATGTGTGTGTAAATCATTCCTTACTTTCACATATCGTCTGTCATTTACGGCTGGGAACTATCCATGATGAATTGATTGATTGATTGATTTTTTCGTGTTTCTAGGTGCGTCAACTGCTTTGATCATTACTCCCGTTAGTGAGGTGCATGCTTTTTTCTCGGCAGATGGCGGTGACATTCCCCCGCTGGATGGCGAGATCCGGCGCCGACCTACAGTCGGCTAGTAGAGTTTCCCCCTAACCAGGACTCTCCCACCAGCGAGGCACGGCCCCAGCCGGGACAAGCTCTAAGCTCCCGACCGGTCTTCCAGAATATCTAGTAGTGGAGTGCATGTTAGTGTAAGTGTGTGTGTGTGTGTGTGTGTGTGTGTGTGTGTGTCTGTGTCTGTGTTCAGGGATAGGATAGGACAAGGAAGAGGAAGGACAGATTGTACGCGGCCCGTCAGAGGCGCTGCAGTGAGATCAGTTGATACACTGAGCTACCGCGTCTGGGCTCCATGATGAAGTAGCGTTCCATCTGTAGGTGCTAAATATTAAGTTTCGGGTACTTCAAGCGGTGTTTGTGAAGAACGAAGCCGTTTGCTCCTTACGGAGCAATGTCCTACGGTCCAGCGCGACGTATGATGAGCCGCTCCCGTCGGCAAGTTGGCGCGTGAATTAAACGGCGGGGGCCCTGGGCGTGACGGCTGCGGGCCGCCAGACGCGCCAATCTCACACTTGCCCGGTAGTTTGCGCTCGGGCCGTTAAGTGAGTTGCCTTCCATTAGTCGGCTGCCTGCCGAGCGGAGACGGAGCGAAGTTGCCGAGGGGTTGAGGGGAGAGCTGATGCGCACACGCCCCTGGTACCGAGCGGCCTGCCCCCACTGCCCGCCCGCCCCCCACACAGCCACCCCTCACCAGCCCGCCTCCACACTGCCTGGGCCTCGCCCCACTGCCCATCCCCCTGCCCGCCCGACCCCTACTGCCTGCTCGCCCCCACTACCCGCCCGCCCCACACAGCCACCCCACACACAGCCCGCCTCCCTGCCTGACCCGCCCCACTGCCCGCATCCTGTCCCACGCCCAACCAACCCGCCCCCTGCCCACATCCGTTCCTCCTGTCCGCCTCCGCTCCCCCACTTCCCACCCTACAGCCCCCCCCCCACCGCCTCTCTTCCCGCTCACCCCACTGCCCGCGGCGGGAGAGCGGGGCTGCAAGACAAATAGATTAGGCGAGTGGCGGGGGCAGCCGACGCACTTCAGCCGACCGCTGGAAAGTGCGATCAAATATTGAGACGGGCAGGAGGAGGAGGTGGGCAGATATGTATGACCTGGAGAGGCGAGGGGAACTGGTAGCAATAAATTTTCCGGAGCTCTGTCTTGCCATTAATTGTCATCAAATTATTGATGGTTTTCTCTCTTTGGAACCGTCGAACACGAATATTTTAATTCGTCCATTCAACGTAGTTCAAAAACTCACATACGAAACGTTTTTTGTTACTTGTTTCCATGACAGCTCCTATATATAAATCAACTTTTGTGTGGGTTGGGTAAAATCAATATTTTTGTAGGCTGGGTTACATTTAATTCTTTCTCATTGTTATTAAAAATATTGACATTTATAATACCAAATACTATAATAAAAACTAGTATAAATAACAATTATTAGGAAAATAATATGTAGCGTCTGTTTTAATAAAAGGTTAAAATACTATTACAAATATTAATGAATTCACATCTCTGCTTGTTTCACTGGCTCAATTTTGGGTGTGGACTTGTGAAATTTTTCATCTGTAATACACATTTCAAATTATTTTGAATTGGCTAATTAATTTAATAAGATCTGAATTTTAAATTGTTGGTTTCCTCTATTGATTTCATTGAAATAAATTAAACAACAAGCTGTAACGAATTCATTCCTGGAAAAAATGGTCATATTGATACTTCAAGATGTACTACGTTCCTTTCCTCAACTCCAAAGAAACATTAATTTTTGTCCTTTGCAGTTTATCAAATTATCAATTATGTTGTGAAAAAAATAAGAAATTTTAACACCAAATAAATATTCTGGGATAATATTAGTAATTCCGGGCAAGATAACTCCTAAAGGTCATTTCTCCCTTGAGTGTAGTGTATGATTTAGTAGTGTTTGAGTTCCGGCGTCGACATACATCGGCTTGCGGTTATTTTCCCAACCAGGTATATCCCACCATCACTGCACCGCGTTAGTCGAGACAAACTCTAAACTTCCGACCTATGTTGTAATGTAATGCATGTTAGAGCGAGTGTAATTAAGGGATGAGGAGGTGTAAAAGGAGTAGTGGGCAAGGAAAAGGTAGGAAAGATCGCGCGAGGTACGTTCCAGTCTGGTGTTTCTTAGGGTACTGCTCCGGTGTTTGCCTGGTGTTGATTATAGAAACCATGGAAAGTCATCGATCAGAGCAGCCAGCTGCTAGAACGCATCTCCAGACAGTGCAGCGGCAGAATGCAACCTAGCTGACAAGCTAACGTCAAAAATATTGTTACCGTCATGACGCGAACAATAGGACCTCCCGATCAGAGGCACTACGACCCTTATGTATTTTTATTATTTAAAACGTATAAAATGTTTAAAGTTGCGTAAATAACAATGTATTTATTTCTCGATGAACTGTTAAATGGATAGGAATAACTCATGTGACAATAGCATACAGTCGTAACAGTTCGTTTTGTCCCAGCCTTGTTGCTCAGCAACAGTTCAAATACTCACCACATCGGCTTCTGCGCGTGGGGTAAGTGACCAATTACTGTCGCAGACGTCGTTATTGTGTACAGCAGCTGATTCATCGTCGTGGAATCCTCTCGGTCGAGTCTGTCACGTACAGAGGAAGAATTGCGTGTCTCCAAGTGGTAACATTCAGTGTAGACGTGGGCGGGCGGGCGGGGGTTGCGGCCTGGTTTTGTACAGTGCGGGGATGTCGAAAGCTGAGACAAACCCCTGCATTCTGGGTCGCAGGCCGCTCGCATATGATGCACCTCGCCTTGCGGCATGGTGAAGGGTCACTGTGAACCTTCCTCTCTCTACCTCCATTCTGTTCGCGCGAACCGTCACCAATCGGCTTCAAAGATGGATCCACCACAGTCGCCAGTCATGTCAGGCAATACATGCTAAGCCAGATCTGCGTATTTCTTGTACCCATCTTACACTAACAAGCCCTACATTACCACATATTCCGGATGACCTGTCCGGAACCTTGAGCTTGTCCCGGCTGGGCGGTGCCCCGCTGGTGGGAGAGTCCCGGTTAGGGGGAAACCCCACCAGCTGACGGTAGGTCGGCGCCGGATCTCGCTATCCAGCGGGGGAAGATCACCGCGCATACCCCGAGAAAAATTATGCACTTCACAAACGGGACTAATAACGAAAGCAGTTTACGTGCCCGGAAACACACACACAAAAAAAATCAAATCAAATCTTCTACCCATGCCAGCTGCATCCATCTTTCCTTCCACGTATTGCGTTGAATAGAATGAATTTGTGCAATAACGACGTGAATTTGTGTTGTTATAATGTTGATTTACTTTTTTTACTTCATTTAGAGAAGGAGGGGGCCCTTTATTCAGTTATTTTAATAATAACTTAACTCTAATATTTTTCCTAAAATCTCGTTCATGTTCTTCGTGTTTGCTATCTTTAAATAATTTATTTGCGACTCTTCCACTCGTGAAATGACAGCCAATAAGGTTTAAGTATACGTAAAAAATGCCATAAACTGGGCGAAGTCTATCACCTTTTCTATCAGATTTTTCATACCGTTTCTCCCTACTGGCCAATCACAAACTGTGACTCATCTATCTAATGAGGTGGTATACATCAATGGTTATGTTGTTGTCCAATAAACCACGTATGTATTATAACATAACCACTTTGATTTTAACATCTTACAGTGATATTCAATATTTGGTGCTCCTCGAACTCTGTTGGACATAATTTCATTTTTGAAATAGTCCTAGGCAATACCACTCGTGATTTGGAAATTATCAGATAAATCACTACTCGCTTCGCAGTCGGGAATTATCGACAATTCCAAAGCACTATAATATTACCTATGATTATTTATGCAAAGAATATTTTGCTTTATATTATTGAGAAAACGCAATGGGGCCGAACGCAAACCATTTCTTAAATTTTGAATGCAGATATGACTGGTATACAAAGCTTGGGTAGATCATAAAACTCACGAAAAATATACGAATATATCTTAACGAAGTATTTAAGGGAATAGAAGCGTTTTCAAGAAACAGAGCAGCTAAGAAAAGAGAATTCAAAAGTGAAGAAAATTAAATGAAATAAAGTGTTAATTAAAGAAAATTTGAAACTAGAGTTTGTTTTAAAAGACAATTTAATTTGGTCACATTTTATTTTAATAGTATATTGTCTCTAGAACAACTCATCAGTGACAAAAAAAGGAAACTATATTTGCAGTAAACCCAACCTTTTTTGCAGATTTCATTTAAACTGAGACGCCTCGAATTGTTTGTTTTTTTGCAAAATACCACTGCGCTAATGACTACAAACGCGTGCTAACTAATTAGGAGACATTTGTAATCATACTGCTTGTTTGCGCAGCTTTTATGATTCGCTGTCTGTCCCTTCTGTGCCGCTCCCCGTGCAAAGTGAATAACGTAGGTTCCTCTATTATTCCAGCAGCACCATTATCTCTCCAGGGGGAACTTCCACGCTGTAATAAATATCGCGTGAATGTACAAAAGGACCCTAAGTAAATCAGGATAGAACATGCATGCACCGGACGCGGAATAGTGGTGACAAAGGAGCTGAACTCTTACGTGTGTATTAGCGAAGACGGAACTAGGATTGTCGTCCTTAATCAAGACGCCTTGTTTACACAAAGATTTCTAGGGATAGTATTTAATGAATATTCTATTATTACTATGGATCTTTTTGAACAAGGGTCACAAACTGCAATATACAATTGGTATTTGACATAATCGAATGTTCATGAAGAAATAATCGTTATCTGAAACTTACTTTTTTACCACTTCCTTAATTAATTGATACAATTTGAAAAATTCTATATTATGAAATAATCTTCCTTGCGTTTAAACTGTTTTGTGCTAATAATATAAAATAATTGATAAAGTAACAAAAAACATTTAGAAAAAATATAAAAAAACTTGTGATGTATAATAAAATTTGGAAATACTTATTTGCCATAGAAAAGTTATTTTATTATTAATGTTAACAATAGGTATAAATTATGAGTTATTTATATATCTATAGGAGATATATCTATTAATTTGTGCATGCGTATTGCCTACATTTTCATTGCTTGCAAAAATGTATTTTTATACTTGCTGTTCGATGTAAGGTGTGTTGTTATTTTTAATACAGTAATTTGTAAAAAGCATTAATAGAAATAAAAATTGACATTCTTTTTACTTTCAATCGTGAAGTTTTTTGTTTTATATAAGTAGTCTCTGATACTCGATATTCTTCTTTCTGATAATAAATACAAAAGTTTAATTTACCAGATGCATAATATTAATTATTTATAAAGAAACAATCTTTAATGTGGGATTGTTTTACAGTTAAATACTATTAAGGGTCACTGTGAGCCCACAATCAGGAATATGGCTGCAAAATTGAAGTGTCAGCCTACAGGTTTGTGTTTCCATTTCTAAAAATCTGTACCGTTTGGCCCTCACAAGCATGGATAGCCTAAGTGTTTTGTGATATTTTCTAAATTTCGTATGATCATTTAAATACTGCTTGCGAAGATACTGTTCTTTTCCGTGACACTAATAAACGATTTTTAATAAAGATAATATAACATCCTAGACTATGGCTAACTAAATAGATAAACGATCCATCTTAAATTCGAATGAAAATTATATCTAGCATTTTTTTCTTCTGCATTTATATGTTCTGATTTTGAGAAGTTGTTTATTAGGTAAAAGTTTATTCATCAAGTACCGTGTCCTTTCGATCGTAATATTTACAATTTTATGGAGATTTAACACATTTGCGAGGAAATATCTAAGAATTGACCTTCATTAATATAACTGGAGAGCGAATTTCGCCCTTTGTGCCTTTTTTATTATTTTGCTCAGAATCATAGGCTGTCGATGTATTAATTCTTTTCATTATCAATGCATTTACATAGTAGATTTTCATGGTGCCTATTTTTGCATATTTTGTAATGAATGCCTATTGTGAGATATATGCCTATATTAATATATTTTCGCTTTTGAGACATGTTTTCCATTTGAATGTATGGTTTCGACAACCGAAACTTAAAATCGCACGACATAACATCGTAGATTTGAAGCATCAATTGCCCGGCCCAGCTGCTACTCTTAAAGGCAAATTTCTATTAAAAAGTTTGTATAATAAATGCCTATGAAATCTTAACGCGTTTCTGGTAATATGCAATATCAGGGTGATACTTTTGTGATACTTTTCAGATGTGATACTTTTCAACCTGATTTTTACGAAAATTTAAGTATGTACGGTGGTTGACGTGTATATCTTATTTGGTTCCATCCCTTTGTAGTAATTTTTTACCATAATAAAATATAAAATTGAACAAAAAAATGTAAAAAGTGATTTGTTTTTTCTCATACTTAAGTGCCTTTTATGAGTTTAAATTCTATTTCGTGCCTGTTTTTGAGAATGTTTATCGCCTTTTTTCCTGCCTATTTTCCATTTTATAGTGCATCTGGATCCGCTCTCTAATAATAATAATAATAATAATAATAATAATAATAATAATAAGAATAAGAATAAGAATATAATAATAATAATAAATAACAATAATTAAATACACCACCAGTTAGTCAGAATTCCTTGGAATACCTCTATTATCACAAATAAAACCATCCCAGCCAACAGACCAGATATAACACTAGTGCTTAAAAAGTAAGGAGAACCTTCCACATTGATGTGTGAATCTTCAATACCCATAATCTACAAAACAAAATCCAAGAAAAGTTAGGAAAGTATATGGATCTAACTCTAGAAATTAAACGTTTATGGAAACAAAAAGTTATAAGTATTCTACCAATAGTCATATCGGTCACAGGAATGATCCCCAAACATCTAAAACTAACACTTCTACAACTAGAAATACCATATTAATTGCACTACGAATTACAATAATCAGTCATCTTAAACAGTTGCCGTACTGTGAGAAAGCTCCTAAACTCTTATGTTTATAAATACAGTGTAAATATTAGTGTAATGTGTTTATCTGTATGATCTTATGTGTAAATATCTGTAAATATTTGTTAAACTGTATATTTATTTTTCTATTGTATGATTTCTTGTATTAACTAGCACCGAATTTGTACAACATAACCAATGTAAGGCTGAAAAAATAAAGCAAATAATAGTAATAATAGTAATAATAGTAATAATAGTAATACTAGTAATACTAGTAATAATAGTAATAATAGTAATACTAGTAATACTAGTAATACTAGTAATACTAGTAATAATAGTAATAATAGTAATAATAGTAATAATAATAGTAATAATAGTAATGATGTTGGCGGAGAAGGGGTTGAAGATGCTTAAAAAAAAAGGAAGAAGAAGAATGCGTGGATGGCGAGGGGCATCTTTCGTCCTAACGCGGCGGTCCAGCTCCGTTTTCCATTTCTCACGAGAAGAGCCCTCCGAGTTGCAATAATAACTGTCATCGAGCGTTTCTTTTGACTTACGAAATGGCTTGGCGCAAACTTCCTGCACCGGACCGATAAAATGTATCCAGGAAATGGGCTATAAGCTGTCTGGCAGTGTCTTCTGCAGAGATAATCTGAGCTGTGGGGAGTAGGATTACAGACCTCAGGGGAAATACAATTTGCAGGAAGCGAATAAAGTTATCTTGATGCGAATTGCTTCTCTTCCGTTTTGCATGAGAGCCAGCGGAAGTATTTCTTCTCTCGCTGAGGAATCTGAAATCTGGAACACATTTTTTTAGAAGATTTTAAGAATTCTAATAAAGTGGCTAGAAAAGTATGTACGAAAGGACATGTTTATACACCCTAAATTTACAAAATTACTCACTAAATCTATTACAATCAATGAGATGTAGTCTTATTGCATTTTTCTATAGTCGTTATAAAAAATAAAATAAAAAAATAATGGGAGTTAAGAAATAATCACAACAATAATAGTTTTAATATATTTATTAGAACATCCAAAATTTTCTTCCGGAAAACAATTTTCCGATCTCCAGTGGGTCTATAACATGAAAAAGAAAAAGAAAATAATATAAAGTTTGGAAGGACAAAACGAATCTGCTTATTTATCCGCCAACATAATTCCGACGAGTCTGCCATGTTCACCTATGTTAGTGGTTTTCTCTGGACTGGTGTGACAACGTACATTTGCGCTACATACGAATGACAACGTAACAAAAGTGTTTAGTTCTTCCGATACACCGGATGATCGAACCGGGATGCAGTTGGGCTATGCCTTCTCCGGAAACGAAATGCGAAAGCGGATAAGATTGGAAGCGGGGGTGAGGGAACTCTGACCGCGGATACAGTCGGGACTTGCCTTCGCAGGTAACGGAAAAAAAAGGGGATAAGGTGGGAAGCGGGTGTGAGGGAACACAGACCGCGGGATGCATTCGGTTATGCCTTTTCAGGTAACGAAAATTTGAAAGGGGATTAGTTGAAGGGGGGGAGGGAAAACAGCGCGGGATGCAGTCGGGAATGCCTTTCAGGTAACGAAAATGCGAAAGGGATTAGTTGGGAAGCGGGACACAAGGGAAAACTGCCCGCAGGATGCAGTCGGGCGATTCGCCGATAGATGCAAAAGAGCGCGCTCACGTACGGGCCCCCGTGCGCGCACACTAACAATTCCGACCGCGCAGCGGCTCGTCATTGGGACCAACGCCCTCGCACTTGGCGCCCGGCGGCGGCGGCCCCCCCCTCATGCAATGTGCATGCGCGGCTGATAGCTGCGGCGAGCCGCACGCGCGTTCACAATTCAAATGCCGCGAATAATGCACACTGGCTCTCCCCACTGGCGCGCGCGCTCGGACGCATGACGGGCAACTTTGCCGGCCCCTCGCGTGACGGTCGGACGATGGGCGGCCGTGGGTTGGGGAGGAGGAAATGCACATTCGTAAGATCGCTTTAGATGAGAGAAAGGTGTAGGTGGTTTGGAAAGATACTTTTCAGGCCAGCAGGTTTTAAAATTGCCGAATGGATGTTTGAAAGAGCACCCTTAAGTTATGAATTGTTACGCAATCATTACGAAGATTTTAGTGAATTCTAAAACCGTAGTCCACAATTAAAATACCCAATAGTTTTGTCAGAGGGAGATGTTACTTGCATGTCGGTCTTGGGGTGGGTAACCGTGGTTCATGGTGAGGAGATATGCACATTTGCAATAACGCTTTAGATGAGACAAAGGTATAGTGTGGATACGTACTTTTCAGGTGAGCAGCTCTTGAATCTGCCGATAGGAATTTTGCAAGAGGACTCTCTAGTTATGAGCTGTTACGCAACAGTTTCGAAGATTTTAGTGGATTCTAATATAGTAGTACACAATTAAAATACCTACGATCTTTGTCAGAGGAGGATGATACTTGCGTGGCGGTTTTTTGGTGGGTAGCCATAGTTCATGGTAGGGAGGAAATGCATTCGCAAGGACCCTTTAGATGAGAGAGAGGTGTCGATGGTCTGGAAAGGTACTTTTCAGATGAACAGGTCTGAAATGTGCCGCAAGGAAGTTTGCAGGAGCACCCTCAAGTTATGAGCTGTTACGCAACTGTTTCGAAGATTTTAGTGGATTCTAATATAGTCGTACACAATTAAAATACCTACGAGCTTTGTCAGAGGAGGATGATACTTGCGTGGCGGTCTTTTGGTGGGTAGCCATTGTTCATGGTAGGGAGGAAATGCATTCGCAAGGACCCTTTAGATGAGAGAAAGGTGTAGATGGTCTGGAAAGGTACTTTTCAGATGAGCAGGTCTTAAATGCGCCGCAAGGAAGTTTGCAAGAGCACCCTCAAGTTACGAGCTGTTACGCAACTGTTTCGAAGATTTTAGTGAATTTTAATATAGAAATACACAATAAAATACCCAGTAGTTTTGTCAGACAATAATGTTACTTGCACTGCGGTTTTCTGGTGGGTGGACGCTTTAAATTAAAGAAAGATGTTACTTTGCGGATGAGCAGATTTTGAATGTGCCGACCTAACTAGTGCTTACTACTAAAACCTTTACTAGTAAACCTTCGCTCCGAATATTAAATGCTTGACCTATAGTAAGAAAGTAAGTATACAAGAGCTTCCTCATATTGCAAGAAGTTGTTAAGTAACAGTTCTGACGATTTTAGTGACGTCGAATGTTGAAGTACGCAATTTAAATAACCAGTCCACTTTTCAGAACAGCATGTCTCGTGCATGGCGTTCCCACGGTGGGTCTGGGGGAATAATAATTTCACATCTGTTAACACTGCAAGATAACTTCAGTAGAACTGTTCGGGAGAGCAATAGTATGATGGATGTATTTATTTATTTATTTAATTTATTTATTTATTTATTTATTTATTTATTTATTTATTTATTTATTTATTTATTTATTTATTTATTTATTTATTTATTTATTTATTATTTATTTATTTATTTATTTATTTATTTATTTATTTATTTATTTATTTATTTATTTATTTATTTATTTATTTATTTATTTATTTATTTATTTATTTATTTATTTATTTATTTATTTATTTATTTATTTATTTATTTATTTATTTATTTATTTATTTATTTATTTATTTATTTATTTATTTATTTATTTATTTATTTATTTATTTATTTATTTATTTATTTATTTATTTATTTATTTATTTATTTATTTATTTATTTATTTATTTATTTATTTATTTATTTATTTATTTATTTATTTATTTTACGTCAAAAAAGTTGAAACTGCGTATGACGTGCTATGGGGAAAAGTGAATTGTGTGCTCATTTTCAAAATACTGTGATCCCTACACTAAGTCATATCCTACTTAAATTTTGAGAAAAAAGCTCCCATGAAATAAAATCTATTTTCAAGGATAAAAAGGCAATAAATTTTGGCTCTTATTCATGTCCGTGTTGGCTCTTATCCATGTCCATGGTCAGACTCTTATCGATGTTGATCGCAAAGCGTGGCTACCCATTTCCTAGCTTGCCACTAGGGAAATGCAGAAAAACAATTAATCGAGAACTATTAGGTTATCTCAGCGTGATAAGTATTGATGATGGAAAAAAATTGTAAATTTTACCTTGGACGAACAGAAGATTGTTTTCTATTATAATTCATGCGATTTACCATTTCAGCTCGCTATCGCCTTTTACGCGGTCAAACACCCACTGCAACCAGTAGTCAAATTTAATTTCTTCAATGCCGCCCAGTTATGAATTACCACCCCCTTTTACTGACGAGGCGATCTTTTGTGTGTAAACACGGCTGCAAGATTCTTCAACAATAACCCCCAACAATACAATCATAAAGTCGTTGTATTTTTTCGAAATCTCGACAATGAGAAAGGTTTTGCGCGCTAAAACATCTCAGCTGAGATACCAGCCTTACATAATTAAATTAATAGTCGGTAGCGTATATACGTGCATCTTAACGGTGTTTTACTTGCGCGAGTCGAGTAGTCGCGAAACTGTGTTCGGCCACTATCCTCTTAAATAATACTATTCCATAGCGCTTTCATTTGGAGGACTTTTAACTTTGAAATGTTGATACTTCACAGTGTCTCCGTTACCCAGCGCGGCCTACCGGGTTTCTGTGAAAACAGTTCAATTCTTCAACTGTTTTTGTCCTTCCAAAGAGTTTCCCGCGAAAGATGATTTTGTCTTTCCCTCAGGAAGCAGACGTGCCGTTTTTGGAAAAAAATATTTAAGTCCGACGCGGGACGTTTAAAATTCCATGCTCTTTGGTGTTAAATAGCGGCAAGGAATTGTTTTAATGGTAGGTTTCAAAGTACGGCGCCAAATGTGAATCAATTTTGGACGCCGATGTGCTAACAACATCTAAAGAACCCTTTATATGCGACAAAGATGCGGCTAGTTTGGAGAGGTATTTTGGAGTTGAGCAAATGTTTTATGAACCGACCGTACTAATGCTTACTTTTTGTACCCAAACTTCTGACTATTCAATGCGTTGACAGTCAAAATGAATACAGTCAAGGAAGGATCTGGTATAAAAGAAGTCTACAAGAGCACCAACATCTTGCAAGAAGTACTTAATGAAATATACTGTAGCTTTGTCAGATAAATCTCATTTGCATGACCGTCGTGTAGTGGGCCACTCTGGATCATGGTCAGGAGGAAATGCATACTCGAAAGAAAGCTTTACTTTAACCCATTAACTGCCATGATTCCGAATTGGTGATCTCAGAACTTTTTCATTGTTTAAATGATCTTGGCTGTCCAGGTGACGCCGCGTCGAAGGCTGTGTTGCCGACGTTTCGACCATCTTGTCGTGGTCTTCCTCAGGGCTGTTGTGCGACGCGGCGTCACCTGGACAGCCAAGACCATTTACATGACTCTGGCCGCAGAAACCTACGATTTCCCATTTTCATAGTTGTTTGCTATTGTGTAATATAATTTGCAAATTGTATTTCTTCAATAGATGTGAACATCCTGAACGAAGCATAAAAGGACTTTTTCTTCATTCCTGAATGCCAGATGCCGATTTAGCCATGATCGTTAAAACATTGCGTACTCCTGGGCAGGGTGCACTCACGACATGCGTCATTTCGAATCTTCATCTAAAACCGTGCCTAGCTGCTACTGTGCTTAGTGATACTGTGCGCATCCATGGGTCAGGCTGAGAAAGAAATATACATTCGCAAGAACGCATTAGATGAGAAAAAGATGTTACTACGCAGGTGAGTAGAATTCCTATTTGCCGATTGTTGTGAAAACTTCCTGAACGCATACCTTTGGCATGGGATGTCCTATTCTTGACGGTCGTACTAAAGGAAGACAAAATTCGACTTGCCGACTTGCAAAAGAGTTTCACGAAACACTCCAATTTGTAAGAAGCTTTTTCCGAAGAGTTTGGAGACCTCTTATGTTGAAGTAGCCGTCACAATTGAAACGGTGATTTTGAAAGGGAAATAAGTTCGTGTTCCATAATTCTGAGAAAAAAAACTTAATAACATCAACAGTTGGTATCTGGGACATTTATTTCCTTCACAAAAGTTGCAGAATTAGTAGTCATTGATTGCCTGGACTACTTTGTAACTTCAAATTTGCATTTGTGTTTTGTTCGGAATCATTTTTATACCTTGAAAATATTTTGTTATAAATTAATTATGAAATTAAAAAATAATTTTGTTATTTTTCGTCTTATGTAACAATATAATCATAGAAAAAATATATAATGATATAAATTAACACACTGGCATATGGATATGAAAAATGCTATTATTAAATTAATAATATGTACTCGTCATTAACTTAACTTGAATCCGGGACTATGTCAAACCTTTCGGAAAGAAACGGAGATATTCATATGGGACGTTGTTTACTATGTTTTGAACATCAGTTATTTTCTTTCCGTTGATTGGAAAAATAGCTGAGACAAACATTCCTTAAAATCAAACCTCGACGAGCCTTCACTCTTGTCAACATGAATGAGTCTATCAATATATACTCACGCTCCACGAAGTAACCAAAATATCATCTATCGTACGTTAGCTGCTTTACTTGGAAAGCGTTACAACAGCCTCACAATGAAGACTGTCAGGACGAGCAAGATATTTGGTTGTCTTCTTAAAAGACTACCAGGTTTTGACATCTATAATGTTATATTACTGCTGTCATGAAGCATTTAGGGGATTCTAGCTTATACTAGTTTTTATGTGTAAAAGTCAGAAACTCGTTCTGAATTTGTTTCTCATTTCCAGACCTTAAA
Source organism: Teleogryllus oceanicus (assembly GCA_964035755.1). NCBI lineage: Eukaryota > Metazoa > Arthropoda > Insecta > Orthoptera > Gryllidae > Teleogryllus > Teleogryllus oceanicus. The sequence goes on from CAXIVR010000008.1 coordinate 73,925,816, forward strand.
ATGTTTAGTTGGCAATAGAACACATACCTAAAGCCAGACAACTTTCAATTTTACCCTGATCTATGTCTTGAAGAATAACAAAGAAAATGTATATATTAACTCTTTCTGAGAAAACAAATTGGACCACTGATTTCAGTAGATTGAGTTGAGCATAAGATTTATATTTAATTATTTGTCTTTGAGAAGAATAGAGAAAGAAACATGAAAATAAGTGGCTATTTCACTATAAACCTAATATTCTCTAGTGCAAACCGGCTCAACTCGGCTGCTAGGGAGCGTACTCACTCTCACCAACCCGCCTGCCATATTTGCTATGATTTTTGTTGCTATTTTCTATTTTTTTGTTTTTGGTAAGTTTATTAATTTCTTTTAGATATTTGGCACACTTAAATTGTGAAAGAGAGCCAGAAGGAAAATTATGCTCTTTTTATGTAATTTCTAGTACTTTGCCATTTTATTCCTGGTTTGAAAGTTACATGTAAACAATTTCATTAATGTCAGAATAGAGACGCTGATTTCTATAGAAGAATAATCAAACATTTTCTCTGTAACAAAATAATTTGAAAATAATAGCTAAAGTTAGGCCAGACAATATAATCTACCTGTTAGTGAAAAAAAACCCACCGAAAATGGTTTAACCACTCGAGGATATTCAGTTTGGAAAAAGACAAAAATTATCATAAACATTGAATGTTTTTTTATATCACGAAAGGAAGAAATAAAATAGCCAGAAATGTTGATATCACAGACACACTTCAATTTTATTTCATTTGATTTACCAAGCGCGATTTATTTTCACATTAAATTATAGTAGAGGTTCCAAATCAAAGGCGCACTCACATTATCTCCGAAAAGTTGATATCCCAATTGTATCGTGTGGTATTTTTTCATATTTTCTATAATAACTGATGATTGGATACGTAGGTGTAGATTATTTCATCTTTTTTAGATGATACAAATCAAACAAAAACAAACGCCTACATAACTATTCCGTGGAGTGCTGGAGGTTCAATTAAAGAGTGCCAAATATTATTTTTTCGTAATAAATTAACAACAGTGCAACAAGAGGACTTAACTATGCTAACTTAATATACCTACAGTTATTTATTTTCATCCTCTTCTTCTCACTAGCTTATTTTCAGTACCACTGCGCTGACACACTTTCCTCAACGCATTGTTCTCTTTCATGGCGTGCGTTTCCCCAACGTCCTTCTCGAGTGTCTCGTAAGTTGCAAAATAATATGTTCTGGGTGGAATAATGAGCACGTCAGTTCTCCGTTACCACAATGAATTTTGTGGATGGTTCCGCTAAGTGGGGAATTTGCAACGCAAGAAAATTATTGTAGGTAATACCACGAGTGCTTTGGAAATTGCCGATAAATTCCCGACTCGCAATGCGATGTTTTGTACGAATATATAGTTAAACACTATAGGTTTTAATTTCACCAGTGGAATAGTCATATACAAATATTTATTCTGTAACAAAATGCATCTTTCGATGTCATCACTTAAAGCAAATGTCACCTCAGATACCCCTTTTGTATTGTTGACAATTGCTGGTACCTCCGTCGTTGATTTTTCTTCCATTCTACGTTGCTGTGCGTGTAATAGTCCAGAATGTTACATTGTACTGCGCTTCATTTAGGAAAAAACAAGTTTATCACACTTGCAACTAGAGTTTCCTTTGGAATGGCTCCGCCGTTCTTTGTTTGCCTCTTTCTTTATTGATATCGTAGGCTTCTTTATTCACCCTAGTTTATTCTGAGCAGCCGACCAAAACGAGTCGGCAGAACGTTTTTAATGTTTTGTCCTCTTTTGGTGGCAGTGCTGTCTTTCCTGGCGTAAGTATATAATGAGAGAATGCGATTGTATAGGAATAACGAAAGCCCCACCTCAGTTCCTTGCACCATTTCTGTTCTCTCTTCCTGGCTGTCGGACTCTGTTGGTGAAAACAGGTAATTTCGCAATTTTCAAGAATCTGGGAGTTGATAAAGGGACAAAATAAACTTATGATTCTTTCACAGGCAATACAGCTGCACGCATTGATAACGCATGATGCATATGTTACCGTAGATACGTATCTTCTTTTATTGTCAATTGTTGATGCTGATTTCTGTGTCTACATCTCTGGCCATTTGCCGTTGCCGTGTGACGAATTTTCTGTTTCCGGACGCGAGAACTGCTATGAGCATTAGTTTCATAAGTGCAATGCGTAATCCATCATGCAAGATGGAGGTTATCTTCCTCCACTGGTTGGTGTGGTCTAGTGCCGATCTACAGGTAAGCTTGCGGGATTTCCGCAGGTGTCTCCTACCAGCGGGGCACCACCTCGATGGGAACAAGCTCTAAGCTCCCGACGTGTGCGGTAGTGTAGTGAAATGTGGAAGTGGAAGTATGTATATGTAAGGGGAGAGGAAAGGAAAGATCGCACACCGTTGAAAGTAAAATCTCTGCTGCAAAACTGTTTCTATAAGTTAAAGACTATACTGATCGCACAAAAAGAAACATAATGTTTACTTTAACAAAACCAAGATATAGTATAATGAATTAGTTTACATTTGCATTGTTGAATTTAAAAAATACTCAATATGCCTGTAACAAATAATATACTTCCGGGTCAATGACCCTCATCTCGATCGGGTTTTTGTCCCCTTTCCCTGATCCATTGAGCAAATGCTGAGATGGCCTCTTGATTTGCTTCTGGACGTAAATGTAGCTTCACTATGCGCACGTTTTGTTGAACTTTCCGTTTGCTTGTAATGGTAGTAGAGCTTAGGGTGAGTTTCTATTTGGTTAACAATACAGAAAAATCAAATCTGTTCGTTCCTTTACCGTTAAAAATAAGTTTTCTATCATTTGGCAACGAAATTTTCTAGTTTTTGAAATGTTAATCTCTCGCTTTTTTAAATTTATTATTATTATTATTATTATTATTATTACTATTATTTTTCTTCTTTCAACTATAAATAGTTAAATCGTTGGGAAGGGACTCTGAAACTCAAGAAAGCGTGTGCAGATGATTTTCTCCCCCATACGTCACATACAGTTTTTGACTAAATAGATAAATAAACACCGTCCGTGGCCCGTTTGTTAGGGTACTGCTTTAGCATTCGCTTGGTGTCGATAGGAGAAACCACGAAAAAACCACCGATCAGAGCATACGGCCACTAGGATTTTACTCCAGACAACGGCTGAATTCGACCTAGCTACGCAGGTAGGTAGTATAGAAAACCCTGCCACCGACAGGACTAGGGATGGCAAAATTCGATAATTTTAAAACATCGATCTTTTCTACCAGAAACATCGATATATTAACATCGGCATTTTGCTTTCAAAGTTTTCTTCGCATCTATATTTTGTTGCAAAAACATGGATGTTTTTCATTAATTTTTATTTTTTTATTTTTTAAATGAAAGGGATAAGCAGGAGTTAGATTAGAAGGTTAGAGTAGCAGCAATCCACAGCAGCAATATTCTTATTTTGCGTCATCCTCATTACTATGCTGAACATTTCGCCTCTGCAATCGAGGAAGTTTGGCAGCTGCTCATGTTATGAACGTATGTTAACATGTCGTGTCATGATTGTCATTTCTGTCCAGACCTGTTCAGGTGTGTCACTGAATCGACAGTGAAACACGATATTGATAGCAAAACACGAGCTTCTTTATTGTTAATTTTATTCTATACTTATGATAATATTTTTACGTACTTCTAACACGCTGGAAACCAAACAATAAAATATATCCCTTTCACGTACTTTAATTAAAAATGGATTGGGAAATACCAGATTTAATAGTCTATAATTAAAACATCGGTGTTTTCGCGTCGAGGTTTCCATCGACATCGAAAACCCTTTAGCATTATATCGATGTTTTGGTAAAATTTTCCATCACTAGTCAGGACCCAGGAAACCTAGAACTTTACGCTCAGAGGCACTGCAGTTACATCAGTTGATTCTCTGAGCCACCTCAACCGGTCGTTTCCGTGTGCGAATTAGTCCAGGTTGCATACATCTTACAGCCTTTCATTTCGAAAAACACCAGGTTCAGCACACTTACAAACGCAGCTTCTTTCTGCACGATTCCGCAGTTTTTTCGTTTGCATCCTGCTCCCCCCATCCGTTTATTCCCAGCAGCCGGACACCCTGCACCGACACACTTTCACCTAATGCGTTTTCCTATTTCACGGGCGGTGCGTTCCTCCGGCGTCCTTCCCGGGCGTCTCGTAAATCGAGAGGGAATATGTTCGGACGGCGACCGCCCTTTGTTTCCAGCGACGCCGGGGTCCCCGGGCGCGGAACGGCCGCTTTTATGATAAAAAAAGGGGTGAGGCCGGAAGGCGCCGCGCCCGGGTCGGACGCGGTGGCGGTGGGAGGGCCTCGACGGAAGTCACCAGCTACCTCATCATGCGCGGGAGACGTTAATTGGCCATTAGAAGGCGCCGCGGCGAAGGTCCATTAGGTTCGCGGTTCGGTGGGGCCACTGCTCCAACGGGGTGGGAGGAGAAAGACGTGGGAATTCGCGGGTGGGACAAATGTATAAGGTACGGAAGCGTAGTGAACTTTGAGCTTCGGGCCAGAAAAAAATAGAATACCGATTGCTGTAACTATTCTTTTTCGTCTTCTTCTTCCTCCTGTTCTTCTTGTTACTACTATTATCATTGTTACTAGCGTACCCTTGCCAGAACTCTCGCATGGTAAACCCCACCCTCTTCTCTATTTTTCTATTTACATATTAAACCTGTAATATATATTTCTATTCAAGACCCTCTTATCCTCCGTCACTTGTTCTGTATGTCTCCTTGTATTTGATAACAATAAAATACACCCTTGTCAATACTATTTTTATTTACTGAGCAGAGAGGTACACCCCTGTAATTCAATTGCGTAGAATACCAAGTAATTAGTTTAATTTCACATACAGTTGCAGGTTCCACAGGCTCTGAACAGTGAGGTAGAATAAAGATGCATCAAATGAGTAAAAATGTAATAGAAAGTTCAGAAAGATCTCATACTGTCGATTAAGGTATAAAGAACGCCTCAAAATTAACTTTTTAAGACACTAGAACGCTTGGTTTAGAAGTTATTTAACAATGTAGATTCATAAATGCTCAAGATGTTGCGGGTTGCATTTGATATGAATATTTAAATGCGTCTTTAAACAAATCCTTCATAGTTTTAAAGTCAAAGTCAAAAATTCGTCACGACTCCGTAAAATTCCCTTTCCTTTGAGACCTCATTTATAATGATCGGTTGCATGTGAGAGTCGCAAACGTTATGTGTAGTACCGACACGACTAAAGATATTATGAGACAGTTGAATATAAAATTACTCCAGATTGCAATCAGCTTTGTAAGGGGCAGATTCATGGACTGTCTGTGGCTCTACTATATTTTGCGTAAGATGTGGGCAGTTCCAACTAAAGCAATGGCTTGCACTTCTCAATCTTTTGAATTCTCTAAGAGTTTAGCCAAGTCCTTATGCAAATTTTATTTATTATAATAATTAGTAATAGTATTGTTATTATTGTTGTTAATAACAACCATCAAATGCAGGGTCGTGGCCGGATACGACCCAAACGGATTTTTTTTAATGTTCTCCCTGGCGCGATGCTTTTCAGCATCACGTGGTCTTACACGTTCTATCTTTCATTTGCTCTCAACAGTATTGACGACGGCTGCATTCAGGAATGGGTTATGAAGTAAGAGTAAACTTTTTCATTATGTGCATCTCTTTGAATAGATAAATCCCTCCTTACGATACAATAGTTGTGTTGCATTTACTAATTATTATTTTACTTCTTTACCCTTTACATCATGCAATATTGTTACAAGATATGTTTTTCCTCCCAAACATCGTCAGCGTCGTGCAAAAACGCTCTTTCAGCTTCACACAAGATTCGACGTCACATTGTCGACGACGACGTTTTGATTAAGTGCAAAGGCTCTCTAATCCCAAAGCACCTTTAACTGTTGGTTTTATCTCTGTTTTAACATCTCACGTTGCGGATTATCACGATTTGTAAACTCTTATTTAAGACGTTTCGCTGCCTCCTTGATTAAAACGTTCTCTTTGGATGGTACAGAAACATCTACAAGCAGCACAATGTTTCTCTTATTTCTGGAAAACAACATACGTGGGTTTTTCTAACGAGACATCTGAGGGTAGTATCTCCAAGATGGAATAAGTGACGACTTTTTGCGTCTTTCTCTGTCCTACCGCTAGAGTAGCTTGATCTGTAGCACTGCTTGATACGGTCGCGATCATGTGACAACTTGCGGCAGGACTAAGAAAAACGCAAGAAGTAGTGCCTTTTTCCATCTTGAAGATAATACCCTCAGATGCCACGTCAAAAAAAGAGAATAATTGCTGCTCCCCCCCCCCAAATGATTCCACAAAGTTTGGTAATATGCAATCCCGCAGTGCAGCAGTGTATGTAGGGTTTGCGTTGGGCCGGCGCCTGCGAGGCAGGATTCGTTCGGCTTCGGAAGAAGCAGGGAGACGCGTTGCGGTGAGGGATAGGAACGACGAGAAGAAAGAAGGATGAAGAGATAGCCCGGAGTTGGCACAGCAAATGGGATGGAGCTTGGTGGGAATGGCGCGATGGGCGGGGCAGAGGGTATGTTGTGCCTTTCATCACAGATCTTCATTATTTCAATTTTTTGGTTCGTGAATTGGCCGTCTCGGACCACGCAAGCATGGCTTGCATTGGCAAGTTCATGTGATTCATCAGTTGATGAGCATTAGACGGAATCCGATTTTTATCTCCCAGGGTTGTTAGTCCTTACTATTATTATTAGGTCAATACCAGAGAAGTAACACTAAATTGATGACGTTTCGATCATTTGTTTGACTTTCATTAGCGCTACAATAATAGATATTATACAGGAGTATGTAGTGGACTTCAACACACACAGATAGAATATGTAGACATCTAAGAGGGCTTACCTGTAGGATTAAAAATGAAATAAATCGTACATTCTGTGGTTTCTTGTTCCACGGGCCATATTTTACACAAAGAATAATAAGGCTCTCCATAATCCTACAGGTAAATGTCAGCATTTGTTATTCATGAGTGTTGATAGTCACCGTAATGCTCCTGTGTAGCAATATCTATTACTGTAGCCCTGGTGAAGGCCAAAAAAATGGCCAAAATGTAAAGTGTTGTTTTTCTTGTATTGGCGTTAACATAGGGACTAATTATTATTATTAAGTTTTAACAAAATTGAATCGCTTACTTATTTTTTTTTTTGAATTTGAATTACTACTATTATTTCTGTTAATGTTTCCGTAGTAAATACTATCAAAGTAAATCTTCAGAGTACATATGTTCCACCAATGCACTCCGAAAAAAGTTAATCCAATTATTTTAGTGGTTTTAGTTTCTTAAAACTTTGTAATATGAAGTAGTTTGTTTGGGATTTGTTAGTAGATGTTTATTTAAATATTAAGGAATATGTAAATTGTTAAAATACCTTACTTAACAGATGTTTTGGTAATTAAATGTAAACAGACGTGCAATAAACTATTGTGTGTTTTGAAATACAATAAAATAAATATTAAAACAATGTAGTCATTTACGGCTGGAAATAGGATTTTCTCTAGCTTGGAAGATAATTCGAAAATAATAATTGTTTAATTGCAATGAGGTGAGGAAAATGTATATAAGATCTTATTGTTGTTTATCGAAGTAACATTATTTAACTTTCGACTGATACCGTTTACTTTCTACACGTAATACGTCCTGCAGTGTCCACTGTGAGGTGCTACGCAGCAACTGACGGTGTCAAGAGGGGGAGCGGGGTTGCCTTTAGGAGGTGGGGACGCAGCTCGGAGACCAGGAGGCACCGCTAGGTAATTAGGTTATCGCGCCTCGTGCACCTCTGCCACTGGCACTCAGGTGTGGCGGTGCCGCACGTCCCAGCCCCCCCTCCCGACATCCCCCTCCCTTCCGACCGCCCAGCTTCCCCTCCCTCGGCGCCTCTCTGCAGCCCCTTTGCTCTCTGCCCATCACCGGTCTGTGATCTCAGAGCTCCCAACTGTGGTTAAGTCGAACTGACTGTAGATGTCTTGGCGTGAATCGATTTGTAGGCTGTACGAGCTGTAATTAATGGTTCAGGGTGAAATGTAAGTGCCTAATTTAGTCATGTAAGTGATAACCCGTTAATAATTTTGTTCGTAATAACAGGAGACCATTTTTTGTTGTAAAGAATTTTAAATAGCTACCAATATTTTATAAATTTGTTTTGACAATATCATTTTAGTTGTTTAGTGTCTTCTATTATTCGTTAGTGTATTTACTCTCTTTAGTTGGTAAGGCAACATGAAAGATCTTGATACCTCAATGTATAATGACTCCATGTACTTACGTACATGCAAGTATCTTCTAGATAATTAATTTTTAGTGTATAATTTAGATAATGTAATGTTTAGTTTAAAGCAATTATAATTCTAGTTATCTTGATACAAATAATACACATTTTGATAAGCTATAATTTTCCTTTGACGAAAAGTACAACTACTTATTTTAACTTGCCAAATAGAAGTAATTTGCTGACTATTTTTATGTTTAAAAATTCATAGGATACAATTCTTGATTTTGTTACACAATTTGCAGATTCCTGCATTCAAATAAACAGTTAAAACCCCAGCATAAAGCAAAGTAGTTATATTTGTGAATGCATTCACAAATATAACATTTATCCCTCAATCTTCAAAGTAATTCCACGTCATTAAAATGTCAGTTCGCATTCTTTCCATCGAATAAAATTTAAGAATGCTAATAAGGAATTTAATAGAACTTAATTTTGTCAGTTCAAACTTACAAGACATCACCTCTTAAAAGTTGCCAGAGTCGCAGGAATCGGTGCCCGCGTTCCGAGCACCAAAGTCTGAGACGGGTTCACCCTAAACGACGATGGAATTAATTAAAATTTGAGCTTACTCGTCTGTCGTCTGGAAGCAGATTACCGAGGGACACCAGTGTGCCAGAACAGGGGTTGAAGTCCGAAGGGAGGTCGGATCGACGCGACGGTGGAAACGGACGCCGGGACTCCGACATGCATTCATCGGAGCGTGGAGATCGTTAGTCTGATAGGCGGCGCTGCGGAGCTTTTCCCATTCCGACGCTCACTGCCAGATTGCGCTGACGCAACGTCCCTGTCCTTGAGATCACGTGACTCTCCCGTGACGTATCGTCTCCGGGTAGTCGCTGACATGGTACTGAATGGTGATCTTTGAGAAGATCTTAAACACTTTTTGGTAATATTTTCTATGTGCGAATACCGATCAGGTTTCGTATCTCCCGTCTCCATCCAAGGAGAGTTTTCTAAAAGAATCGTTAACTGAAGGAGATTTTTACAAATCAACAAGTGTCCAAGTTATACTAAACATTTTCATCGAAGAAGTCATATTTATATGATATACGATCTCATTACCGGGCGTTGTTCGGATATTTATTTACACCAATCCACTATTAATACGGGTGGTCTGAGAGACCCTGGAAGCATTTACTCTAATATTGTAATTACCGTTTGGCCGCCCGTGACCACTGCTTCTTGGTACTTTTTCTTCCACAGATATGAGTCACATTTCTTTGAGAAAGTAAGTATTGTTATCCTTTCTAGCGGCGAGGCATTACAAAACATTGCACGGGTTTCAGGGACCATCTGCGTGTACTCGTCCAACGGCGTTCGTTCAGTACTTTACGAGACTTAACACGATATTAGTACCAAATGTGCAAAAGGGTTATTTGTTTGGAACATTCACTAACAGTTTGTAAATCATGCAATGAACGAAAGTTGTCAGATATGTAAAATATAAAAAAATACAATAAAAATAATATTACAGCCTATTGTATTTTTTAAGTTTTGTTAATTTGCATACAAACCACTAAATACAGTATCCATTATTTAAAAATATATCTTATTATTGAAAATAATATCTATCCTTTTTCTGGAACACTTCTGTGATGGAAATTCTAAGACAAAGTTGAATTAAGGGAAATGGAGAAGGGGTTGTGATAGCAGGTGCGTGCACTGACGTTACAGGACGAGGCACATGTGCTATGCCATGGGCGTCCTACAAATACCTCCGATCCGTCCCATTCTGCCTATTCCACTCTCTCTCTTCCTCCCGTTCACCACGCTTCACCTGCCTCCCCCTCTAACTTACCATGGGCGTCCTACCAATAACTCTGGCCCCTTCCATTCTTACGTGTTACTCTCACTCATAACGCAATACTCCCCGGTCCTCCCCCCCCCCCTGGTATGATCTGGTCTGCTCTCCTATCTGCCAAAACGTGCCAAAACGTCTCTCCTCACCATCCATCCCGTTCCTCTCTATCTGATCCGCGCCTTCATCAAACTTCGTCTCTCCCACAAGTCTCAAATGACTTGACCTGACTGTCCTGCAAACACATGTAGCCTCTGCCGCTGTCGTGCTCGGCCCTGCTCCACGTCACACTGAAACGTCCACTAACAATGAAGCCCAGTTGAATTTGAGACTACATTCAATTTACTATTAAAACATTTCAGGGTAACAGTTTTAAATTGATACCTGTTATATATGGAAGTCGGCAAATTAACAATAACAAGATTTTTATTACATTTTCACTTTCTTTACACAAATGAGGTACCAAAATCCAAAAGAGTGAGAAACCAATATAACATAGCCGAGTCACCAGATGTTCCGTAGATGTCCAAGTACAAAGCCGAAGTCACACAGTTAATCCGAAGAAATCACCTAATCACTGCCGGGTCACAATCACAATACTCAACACTATCGCAGCTCAGATCGCACTCCGTACACTGTTGTGCCGCTGCCCCGGCGGCTGCCCGTTTTATCCCGCTGCGCGCCGAAGACTCGCCTCCCAGTAGAGGCTTCGCTCGCCGGCCGTTCCGTCCTCATTGACCAGCTCCTTCTTTGCTCGGCTGCCCAACTTATGCTCGCCGACGTCACTGCGTGCCGACTCCGCGGCGCGCTTTTTGGTGTGGCGGACGCCGCCGCAACAATACCTTTCCAATGGGAGAAATCATTCCAGAGGTTCGAAGTTTTTGTAGCACATGGAAGCATACGCGTTCAGTTTCATGTAATAGGAATAGTGTGTGGGGGTTAAGGTGGAGAGATTGACAAAAAGTATTTTGAAACGTTTAGGATATCGTAGTAAATCAGAAACTAGTTGGTTCTATGTCTAGTGTGTGGGAGGGGGCTGGGGGCGGGGGCTATGTGGGCGGGGGCTGGGGGCGGGGCGAGAGGCGGGATGAGGGGAGGGGCTGAGCGAGGGGCTGAGCGAGGGGCGGTGCGAGGGGCGGTGCGAGGGGCGGTGCGAGGGGCGGTGCGTGGGGCGAGACGCGTGAGAGGGCGTGGCGCGAAACACTACCGCTTCGTGCGTGACTTTCTAATTTGATTCCCCGCCTGCCCTCACGCGTGTCCGTATATTTCCATTTGGGCAGTGGGTGGTGCCTCTGCGACCGGGAGGGCCCGCAAAGCTACGCGCGCGAGTCGACGCCTCCTCTGTATGGGACTTTCAGTGACCCAAGCAACGATCTCTGCACTGATCCCGTTGACGATGTATTTGAATTGATCTTTTTCGCAATTAAACAAAATAGATTTAATAATATTTTGGCACGCATTACATTCACAAGTTTTAAAATTAATTTCCATGAAAACATTACATTAACGCAGTTATTTTGAATAATTTCAAATGCTTTGCTATTAGCCTGACATTAGTCCATAAATTTCGTCACAAAACGAAGAAATCTCTACTCAAACTGTAATATTACGAAAACAAATTGGTCTCCAAACCTAGTAGCTATTATTATATTTTATTAAAACCTATAAAAATCAGTCGTCAAAAATGTTTAGTTTATTGGATTGTTTATAAAAGACGTCGGCTGCAAAATCCGTCATGAAATGTCGCAGCTACGTAGTCAAGTGTTAAAATGGCTCTTCCATTGGCGTCCAACAGTGTGCTACCGCAACCATTCCCGCACTACTCCCGCCAAAGCCAATCTCTCCAGATAGAGGGGTGTAAGCAGGAGTTTGAAGCTTGGGGGGGGGGATGAGACAGCTTGTGTTAAATGAGAGGTGAGACCGGGTCTCGTGAAGTAGATCTACACGACTGGCAGGACACGCGAGAGTAATAAATTAGGGAAAGGCACATGGGTGAGGATATAAAGGTAAGAGCTGTAATGGTTGGAAAAGGGTTGGGAGGTAATGGGAAAAAGGGAAAGGGGAAAATTAAGGGGGGAATGCCGAAGAGCGTGTGGTGCAAACGTTTGGCGGAACAGTGTGTGGTGGAAGGCTGGGAGAAGATCGAGGTAGATGAAAATTCCGAGCTAGAGCGGGAAGCAGAACAAAGGCGGCGGAGGTCAGTGGGTGTCGAGATTGGGGAAGATGCATTTCGGGAAAGGTAAACATATGTTGAACGTTAAGTTGTAAAATTATTCCAACCATTTTTTAAACATACATCACATTATTTTTCTCATAATTGATTAACTATTTTGCTAATAAATTTGAAAAAATAATATTGTGTTTAAATAAGCTTGGAATATTTGTACAAGATGCATTACGTTTCTCTAGGAGGGTGCTACTGCCACTGCAGTTACTGCAGAAGTGTTGGAGTGCAGCAATTGCTGCGTAGTAGTTATTGCTTCGCTTGCAAATCCGCATCCCTTCTTGGATCTCCCGACGCGACTAGCCCAGCAGGAAACGGCACCGATGTTGTGTGACAGGCAGGTTCGCAGTGAAAATTGCTTCGCCGAATAGACAGGGAGAAGGATCTATGGAGGATAGATTGATTGATTTTTTCGTGTTTCCGGACGCGTCAACTGCTTTGGCCATTAGTCCTGTGAGTGTAGTGCATTATTTTTTTTCGCAGGAGATGGTGGTGTTTTTCTTCCACTGGATGGTGAGATCCGGCGCCGACCTACCGTCGGCTAGTGGGGTTTCCCCCTAACCAGGACTCTCCCACCAGCGGGGCACGGCCCCAACCGGGACTACCTCTAAGCTCCCGACCGGTCTCCCGGAATATGTGATAGTGTAGTGCATGTTAGTGTAAGTGTGTATGTAAGGGGGAGAGGATAGGACAAGGAAGAGGAAGGAAAGATCGCGCGCGGTTCATGGCCCGTTTGGTAGGGTACTGCTCCGGCATTCGCCTGGTGTTGATCGGAGAAACCACGGAAAACTACCGATCAGAGCAGCCGGCCGCTAAAATTCTCCTCCAGACAACGACTGAATTCGACCTAGCTGAAAAGCTAGTGTCGAAAATCCTGCCGCCGTCACGACTCGAACCTAGGACCTTCCGGTCAGAGGCGCTGCAGTGATCTATGGAGGAATACTTTATTCGCTCTCTCTCTCTCTCTCACCTTTGCGTTGCAGGAGCTGAAATCAAGACATTTTTCTTCACTGTCACAATATAACAATAATAAATTTACATATATAATAATATTAACACATAGTAATTAACATTCTTGAATTTGGTTACCTTTCACTGTGGGATCTGCTAATGTCTACATTTGCTAATTATTTAAAGTTCTTGAACCATTATCTCTAGTGTTTCATTCCTTCACGTGAAACTAAAATATTTGTAAACGACAACATATGTAAATTAAGTGTTATTTTTCTTTTCAGGTAAGTCTTGTTTCTGCGAGTGGTTCGTTGAATACAACATAAACCAGGAAGAATGATGACGTACTGTAAGTATGAAATACATTTTATGGTTGTTCTTCTAATTTCACCATAGAGAGCTTGCCTCTGAATACCGTATGCCCATGACGTACGTTCGTTGAGACGAGAAGAATTGTATAATCAAATAGATTGTGTTTATTTAAATTTACAGTTTATCAGAATAGAAGATTTGAAAGTTTAGATCGGTTAATAAATTGACTGATGTACATTTTTTTTGTTTTATATTTAATACGTTCTGAGGTTAAATTAGAAATATGTTTATTATCTATCAACGTTGGCAGATCAAGTGATTCGGTGTTATGATACTTTAAAAGTAAAAATGCATGTTATATATAGGTGAAGGCCGTTTATTTATTTATTACCTTTATTATTACTAGCAGTAGTAGATTAGTAGTAGTTGCAGAAACTTTCTGAATGATACTCGACCATACCATTCTTTACTTCACAAAACTGTACAACGACTTTATTGTTAATAATTGGAGTCAGATACAGAGTTCAGATTTGTTTTCTACATGCTTGCTTGAGAGCATCTGCGTTTTGTTACCAAAACGCCCATGTATTTTGGATGCCTTGAAGTCTTGATTTCTTTTGTCAAGGAACGTATTTGGCAAAGACACGGTATTTTATTTACATTCGACGTTCCATCTGCATAATAACTTCCTGGAGAGGATACTTGGGAGTAAATAATAAATATTATTTTAATTATTGAAGAGCATTATTAATCTCTGTTTGGAACGTGTAAGAATATTAAAAAATTTGTTTAAATTCTAAAAACTAATTATAGGTTTCTATTACAAATAGAAGCAGTTTTTCACATTATTCACTTATGATTTTTAAATACAATTTTTATGCTTATTTATGTTTTAGATCATTTCATTTCGAAAATAATTATTTTCATACTCGTGAGGGTTAACGAAATCGATATATTTATTGAAATACTCTACTACGAAGAAGTCAAATTAAGTAGAACAATTACATGAACTCTAATGATTCATCTACAATAACAAAATACCTGCTATTGTGCACTAATTGAATCAATTGCACAATTATGTACATGCCAGTAAATTTCGTTTCTTCCAACGTATTTTTAAATTTATAAAAGTAATCACTGAATACTGAGTCTATGTCTCACAAAATGAAAATTATTTCTATAGCAGAACCTCAGCTTTATTTGGAAAAGATAATATTTTTTTTCAAATCTGATTGAAGCATTGAAAAAAAACTACTGTAATGAATATAAACTAATGTAATAAAAAACCTAAACGTGCCGAAATTCAGTGCAAAATTATATATTATTTTGGCGCATGAAACACATTCCACAGAGATTACTTTATTTGAAAAGAAGTTAAGACCTCTGAATTTAACACAAGTTCAAACTAATTCCTCAACATCAGTTTTACTTATTAGATGTTTTTTAAACTGACCATGGTTAGTTGTAGATTGCGAGATGGGAAGATCGGAAATGTTGAAGCACAACTCGGTCTCAAATGAAAACCGAACTAAAACGGGCGCGTTCTTCCGCAGATGATTGGCACATCGGACAGATCTTGAGCCGCGAAGGAGCCAAAGCAGGGATTACGAGTGCGTCGATCATGAAGCAGGGAGAGATTGCAACTGAGCGGAACCAATCGAATCCTATCGAAAGGGATCCCCGGGGAGCGTGCCAGATCAGGAAGGAGCAAAGCGGATCAGAACGCCACGAAGCGGAATGGTGTGGAACACGACGCTGAGAAACGGGCTGGAATCAAGGGAAGACGACTTGGAACACGGGAGGATGGGCAAAAATTGGGAGGCCAAAAATCACTAGGCGAGAACGAGTAGTGCTATCCAGACGTCGCTCCGGACATTCTAATATAACAGTCACACCTGTTCCAAAAACTACCCGCGCCCCTCTGTGACTTTTGTGCGGTTGACCTAACTGTGTCTCATATTTTGAACGCTTGCCCTAAGTTCCAGGAAGAAAGAGATGGGCTATTACCGAAGCAACAATTCGACTCAGTCCTTCAGTCAATTCGACAAGTCCTATCAACTGAAAATTATAAGATTTTGCCAGAACATTTATATCTTTAATAAAATATAACTAACTTCCTGTTCATATTATCATACCAGCCGTGATTGGGTGTCTAGCTTTTGTAATATTAAATTAATCTACTCTCTATTGTAAACACTGTACTGTATATAATGTAAAATCAAATATAAATATGTAAAATACTGAAAAGTCGATAAGAACCGTAGGTTTATGCGACTAAAATAAACAAACAAAATTGCAGTTATTATTCTCTTAAATTTATTTGTTAACCATCACCACTTTTCATTATCATATGTAATAATGTAATGTGCTTATAAAAAGCCAGCTTCTGTTAAATTACGTAATTTAATGTTTTCAAATTGCAAGTAAATCTTGTGATAGTTTAGTAGAGCTTGTCTTCGTTTTATTTGTAAGAAACATTAACTCGTTTACGGATGCTCAATTATGTAAATCAATAATACTCCTATTGGAAACAAAATTGCTGTTAATTATGCAGAATTGTCACATTTTTCACTTTGATTGAAGAGTATTATGTGATAGGAAAATTAGCTAATAAACAGGTCTAATAAAAAGGAGAAGTAAATTAGATTTGCAAAAGCATATCTACACAATTTGATACTGATGATATATACTAGTTTTCAACACGCGTGAAATAGAGAAAACAACGTGTTAATTTGATGAAATGTTCATTTGTTCCCGCTCTGTCCCCGAATCCTTTTAAAGATACTTCACATAATATATACCTCATACAATAGTCCCATACAATTTTGTTGACTCTTTTGGTAACAAATGCTGTCAATTAACTACTGAAAATTGAATAAGTTTGCCATTGATTTCATTCAGCGGAACATTCAGTCACGTATAGGAATCGAAAAAAGGTAATTTCCTAACTTTGACAAGCTATAGTGCATCATTTTTATTATCATGAAATGTAATAGTTAAATACATAATTCAGAGAACAATAAACTCTATAGTAAAAATATAAAGTGAAGCGGCATAAAATTCATCCTAAACGTAAAATATTTTATACATCTTTCTGTGACATCCATTGAATCATTTGCTGGAAACCCAACTCTATGTCTCCCCAAGGTAATATGCTGCATTTACCGTGGTTTTAATTCTGCAACTGGCAGTGGAAGTATAGTGCTTCAGTCACGAAGAAACCCAAATCTTTTAAAATGAAAATGATTTCTCTTAATAAAACTGTTTTGAGAAAACAACTATAATACGTGAGGTACAGCACTAATAATAGAGTCGAGTTGATCCTCTTGCTGTGTAGAATACGCTTTTTATGAAATACAGATGCCAAAATTTCACGTACACGCGTACCTACCTTTGCTCATAACATGTAATTACTTGGAGTGATTTGAACCGAACTATTGTGTTGTTTTCTTTTTTTGTCTAAACTCTTCAAAATATTCATTAAATTCTTGCTTAAAACATCACTTATCTTTATATTTCAAATGTATATTATAAAATTTCAAAACTGACTCAGTATTATTATATTTGTAAATTTAAAAAATACAAGTTCCCGTACATTTCACAATAACCTCCAGAGCAACTAAAAAATAAGAATTCGATGACCTCAAATATGATAATAAAGAAAAAACCATAAGCAATCTTCAATTTTACTCAGTGAATCACTATTACGATGAGAATGGAAACACGTAGTGGTATCAAATGACTCTTATTTCCCGTGTTTACAATTATGGTGTCATTTCAATTTTGTTGCGAGACTCGTCGAATGTACACGTCATACATACGTAGTACGGGATGTGACTGCATTTCGTTGCAACGCGTTGCACACATTCACAAATACACAGATATTCACACAAACACACGTGCGAGCTCATTCGTACACATAAAGAACAATGTTTGTATGTATCCGGAAACTCCGGTTCATTACACTGATTACTGTGCAATAAATCCATGTTTTGATGCAGGAGGTAATTTTAGAACATTGTAATTAGCTTGTAGCAAAAAAACCCCCCGTTGTTACCTCTCTTCCCCTGACGCCCTAGTTTCCGTTTGACACAGATCCAACGATGGGGGTGAGCAGACGTGAGGTTCTCCCGTTGCATGAACACGAGGCGTACGTGTAATACATCACGGGGTAATTTCCCTTGCGTTGTAATTCCGAAAGCGCAGGTCCCTGGTCAACTGGTCGGAACGGGACGGTCCTGCATCGCAAGTACTGCAAATCATAGGAAACGTATGACATGGCTGGCTAGCAATCTTTCTCTTTTTACGTGCTACTTTTTAGGGGACTACACTTTTTACGTGACTTTCAAGGGACTAGTGAGATTAATGACGGTTGTTACGAATAGAAAATCGTAAATCGTAAATAGTTGTTTGATGTAAATATGTTCATGTATTCTATCTTCAAAGATGATACGAAGAGCAATTAATAAAACAAAGATAAGGGTTTTCTAGATTTATTCCTATTTAAGCTTTTACACTTAAGTCCGAATTCCTTCAGACATTATTTGTCACGTGCATTTAGAACTTAATTGTTTAATCAATAATGTTTAGCAATGTTTACCCATAAATATAATGAATGCGTAAAGTTAATAGCGTGTTTATGAATTTTTAATTAGCTAATAAAACTCAGTAAATAAATTAAAAACATCACACTTGTCATGAAGTATCCTTTATGGTAGAGCAAGAAGAATTCTACGCAACATATATATTCCTGGACGAATAGGATTTATGTAATATTATTGTTGAAATATTTACATTCAGAAATGTATTGAAAGTTGATGAACTTGAGCTGTTCCTTGTTGTGGCCAATAGAAAGTTGTCAGTATGAAGAAGAAAGACAGTCAACGAGAGGTCATAAATACACATTTGATGCGGACTGTTGACCGAAAACGAGAACTAATATATGTTACACGTTCAAATAACTGCATGAAAGATGTATAAGAATGATTTATAAGTAGTTTACATTCGGATGTGATGTAGTTATAAAGTTATCACTGTTCCTGATTCATTGTTGCAATGGAAACTACATTTGCGAACGTTACCGTTCGTGTCTGATGTATATGTGGATCATGTATTTTGAACTTCTCATATCAAGTCATATCATCGGAGGGAAGGTAGTATTCCAACCCTAACTCTCATCATCAGTACACAGGGAATTGGAACACTTGCAGTTCCGACTCCACCTCCACAAGTGATGAAATTTGATGGCCAACGCATACCTGTGTTTGGGAGAAGACTTACCTTCTCCCATTTGTTAGATGCGGTGTCGGCTCCGATTTCGAATTCAAGACAGGAAACATTCACCCTCCACTCTCTCTTTCACCCTCCCTCCACACTCTTCCAGAACCGCTTTGAATAAACAATTTTGCTTTAGCGCGTAAGAACTATTCTAACATGTCCAAGAACATATTCCAAGAACTATTCTAACATGTCACTATTTATGACAAGCTGCTTGATGCTGCTATGAAGCTCTTGATGTGTACCAGGAGATTAAGTGAATAGTAAATATACTACTGCTACCAAGGTGTTAATGTTCTCATGCGTTACCCGAGAAGAGGACTGTGGGCTTCACAGCTTAAATTTTGATTCTATTGAAGTGTTACATAATTTTGATAAATTAATAACTTGAATTATCATTGAATATATGTGTCAATATTTACTTATTTGAACGCAATCACGTCTTATTTACAAATTCGACAATTAAAAATATTTTTCCGCTACGGTATTTTTGTTTAAAGTTAAAGAAATGGGCTGTGAAATAAAGATCGATGTATCTGCTGAACAACAAAGTATTTAACTATATTATACTAAGATTTAAAATTCCAGGGCATTTTCAAAAAAACTGTTCAAAATATTTTGTTTGAATAGTCTTGATTTTTTTCTACACAGATCAAAACGCGGAAATAACTCAAATTCTGGTAACACGTGAGAAAAATGGAATGACATTTTGAACAAAACTCCATCCTAAATAATGTAAACGAGTTTCAGCTTCCTAAAAATTTAAACCTGTAAAAAGAAACAGTCATCGGTTAACCTCTGAGTCCTCACCACCACCACGTTGGTACTGCCCGGAGCAATATGCAGGGAATTGAAACATGTGCGCTGGCCGTCGCCGCGGAAGCCCACGCCAGCCAGCGCGTCCGCGTGTGTAGAGGGGAGGCCTACTTAGCCCAGCAGGTGAGCGGCGTCGCACGCCAATTAGCGTGGACGGAGGGGCGGCGGCGCGGCCCCGCGTGAGGCGACGCGCGCGGGGGGCGGGGGCGGCGGCGGAGGATGTGGAGGTTGAAGTGGTGGTGGTGATGGTCGCGATGGTGGCGGTGACGAAAGCGGTGGCAGTGGCGTTGGAGGTCGCGATGGCGGCGTCGGGTGCGTTGGTGGTGTCGGCGGCGTCGGTGAGTGGGAGGGGTGGGGGAGTGGGTGGCGGAGGCGGTGGGGGAGGCGGTGGCAGGGGCGTTGGAGGTCGCGATGGCGGCGTCGGGTGCGTTGGTGGTGTCGGCGGCGTCGGTGAGGTGGTGGAGACGGTGGGAGAGGCGGCAGCAGTGGAGGTAGCGAGGGTGGTGGAGGTGGCGGTGGAGTGGCGGCGGCGGCGGCGGCGGCGGCGGCGATGGCGATGGGGGTGAAGATGAGGCGGAGGTGGAAGCGGTGTCGGTGGCGGCGGAGGTGCGCGGGGAGGGCGCCGAAGCACCCGCCGGGAGCCGCGCGCCGCAGCTGCCTAATTGCCCGGTGGCGTCGTGCCGCGCCGCGGCGGCCGACGGCTTCCTGGCGTCGCCCCATCGATCGCCCACGCAGCGCTGCAGCCTCAAGTGTGGGGTTCGCTTCCCTCCTCACAACATCAAACCGACGGGAAGCGGGAAGTACGCCCAAAATCATTCTGATGTAAGACGATAAGTCTCACCGACGGAGGTGACTCCGGACATCGACTGATGTCACTACAGGGCCTTTGACTGGAAGATCCTAAGATTTCATCCCCGAATTCTTGCAGGCTTTTGGACATTAGCGTCGTGGCCAGGTTAGATTCAGCCGCAGTCTGGTGGAGAATCCTATCGGCTTGCTGCTCTGATCGGTAGTTTTCCGTGGTTTCTCCGATCAACACCAGGCGAACGCCGCAGCAGTACCCTACAAAACGGGCCATGGAACGTGCGATCCTTCCTTCCTCTCCCGTATCATATCTTTACTATTTACTTACACTTACTTTCACATGTACTACATAACCACACTTGTTGAAAGTTTAGAGCTTGTCCCAGCTGGAGCGGTGCCACTCTGGTGGGTGGTGCCTAGGAGAAAATTTCTGTAATTCCTAACATGTAGATTGATGCCGGATCTCAACATTTATTGAGGAATTATCACCACCATTTACCACCACCACCACCACCACCACCACCACCACCACCACCACCACCACCCACCACCACCACCACCACCACCACCACCACCTCCACCTCCACCTCCACCTCCACCTCCACCTCCACCTCCACCTAACCTCCACCTCCACCTCCACCTCCCGCAATAAAACATGCACTACATTTACGAGACTAATGGCATTAGCTTGAATCACTAATCAATCAGTCATTTAACAATTCCCCCAACATCCCACAGATGGGAACCATCTCTGCTTATCATAATTCAAAGATGGTGATAGCGGTAGGTGAATGGATTCAAGTACGTAACGGCACAGCCTACAGTGTGTTTCAGATACAGAGCGCACATATTTAAGACAGAACACATGGCACAACAGGTTTTTTTTAATGAAACATAGGTCTAAAATGAATCTACGCACTTTGCTCTGCCACAGTTCGTATGTAGGGTAATGATGAATAAAATGTAATGAACACACACATTAACGTGTCTTCCCTAATCACCAACATATTGTTATCCTTTCACTAACACGGTGTTTTATTCCGTAGCTCAGTCGGTAGAGCATCTGTCTGAATACCACAAGGTTCTGAACTCGGATACCGATAGAATAAAAAATTTGCATCTCATGACAATATATTTTCGGTATTTTGATTTATTTTTTCGTGTTTCCGGGCACGTCAACTGCTTTGGTCATTAGTCCCGTTAGTGTAGTGCATGCTTTTTTTCCTTGGGAGATGGCGGTGATCTTCCCCCGCTGGATGGCGAGATCCGGCGCCGACCTACCCTCGGCTAATGGGGTTTCCCCCAAACCACGACTCTCCCACTAGCGGGGCACCGCCCCAGTGGGGACAAGCTCTATGTACCCGACCGGTCTCCCGGAATATGTGGTAGTGTAGTGCATGTTAGTGTATGTATGTAAGGGGAGAGGATAGGACAAGGAAGAGGAAGGACAGATCACGCGCGGTCCGTGGCCTTTTTGGTAGGGTACTGCTCCGGCATTCGCCTGGTGTTGATCGGAGAAACCACGGAAAACTACCGATCAGAGCATCCGGCCGCTAGAATTCTTCTCCAGACAGCGACTGAGTTCGACGTAGCTGAAATGCTAGTGGTCAGGACTCGAACCTAGGACCTCCCGGTCAGAGGCGCTGCAGTGACATCAGTTAATGCACTGAGCTACCGCTCCCGGTATTAAAATGTGGGCATTAGAATTGCTACACCATCTTGGCAGAAATTAGTAAAAGCAATCCACAATGCGCTCAGAATTTGAACGTTATGAAGGCTTCAGCCCTCTGAGAAGTACATCTATTGTTTTCTGAGATAAGCAGTAACTCGAAAATAAAAAGAATATGCATTATTAATTTTCGATGAGCTCAAAAATTGAAACACTAGTATAACCTCCGGCCGGTTAACAGCTGGCTACGGTTTTTTTAGACACCAGTTTCTTAGGAAATTCAAAACCAAATCAATGTAACTGGTTTGATTTTCGCCTGAAAAATGCAAGTATTGGGTTGTGTTACTCCTCATATTATTATACTGCGCATACAAACAGAATTACATATTTTTATTAAATGTTTTTCACAGAGCATACATAGTTCAGTACATAATACACTTTACATATATATTGAATGGTTTACATTTTAATTTACCTAAAATTAAACTACAAACTAATTTGAATGAGAAAATCTTCTACAGACACCTCTAAAAACAATATATTTCGGAACATTTGACTAGGAATGCCTGGTATGGATGTCTATTTTTTATTCTGGTTCTATAAGGAGCTTTCCGGAGTTTGAAGTTGTCTATCTGTGAAATTTGAGGTATGAAGTGATAGAGTTGGGTTGAGAGACATGTCATATGGTGTTGTATGGAATCAATTTAGAATTCTTTGTGGAGCTGTGAAATTGTGACAAACCAAGGAGCATTTATGACAGTTCTATGAAAATTGTTTTGGACTATATGGAGCTTGTTTAGTTGCTTTTTCTGCAGAGGAGATTCAAACTGGACAGGCGTAAAGGAGGAGAGGTCTTATGATAGTTTTGTAGAAGATTATGGCGGTTGAGACTTGGAAATGTGAATATCGAATAATGATGGGTTTTAGTTGTTGTATCCTATTTTTTGCTTGCAGTTCAGTTTAATATCCATGTTTAGACCAGGATATTTCATGGTACTATTTTATGGGAGCCAGTTAATGAGTTGATTATTTATTGTGAGTGGCGCTGGAGGTG
The DNA here is from genome assembly GCA_964035755.1 of Teleogryllus oceanicus. Taxonomy (NCBI): domain Eukaryota; kingdom Metazoa; phylum Arthropoda; class Insecta; order Orthoptera; family Gryllidae; genus Teleogryllus; species Teleogryllus oceanicus. Next base: position 73,949,093 of record CAXIVR010000008.1, read on the forward strand.
TATAGGGTCTTAAAGTAAATATTTTAATAGCTGATTTTGTAGGATTCAATTTGATTTTTAAATATGCTGCCCAACTGTCTATGAGATTGAGGTACAACTGAAGAGAATTTCTGATAGTAACAAATCTCCAGCTAGAAAAATTGCCTCATTTCGGGAGGTCAGCAGATACATTTAAATTAAAAAGTGTATGGGATAGTGGTGATCCCTGTGATATGCCGGCTTTTATTGGTCTGGATTTGAGTGATGATTGTTGACGGTGGCTGAGCACATTCTATTTTAAGGTAGGTAGGTGGATATTATTTGTATGAGATAGAATTACAATATACTGCATCACAGCGTACGACTCGTCTGACGTCAAGTGATAGCAAGACTTCAAGGAGGGCTCCCACCATGAAATATTTGATGATTATGTTTATTTATACACGTTTATAGGATATATGCTTATTTTAGCTTTTTGATTTATTCCAGTTTTATTCGTTTTTAAAATAATATTGAATTATATTATATATATATATATATATATATATATATATATACACATATATATATTATATGTAATACATACAATTTAGGTATTCGCGGAGGTTCTATACCAGCGTAATTTATTTGTTTTTGTTGAGTAGTGAGCGTACGCCTATTTTGAAAATTATTTTCAGGAGTTTGTCCATTAGCAGTTTGGTAGATATAGGCACTACGTTTTCTAAAGATAGGTGCTATCTGATCCATTAATTATTATTTGTAATTCGTTGATTTTTAACTTTTTATGTCAACTCTATAAATTTGCAGTTTATCTACAAACTCCATTCTACACTTATTTCTAGACTTATGCATTCCTAATTTATTTTGTTCGGATTTGTATAATTTTTAAATGTGAAGGGCATATTAATTCTACGCCCCCTCGAAATTTGTTTCGGCCGTTTTCTCAAGCAAGGCAAGCCTGATATTATAACACATACATTATTCAGTGTGTATTGATGAATGCCGAATAGTGAATGAAATTCATTGAATTAATCACTTTTCAAACCTATTTCCTTGAATGTCACTTCTTGTTTCTTTACAATCCGTTGAAACAAGACTATTCTAAAAAGCTTAACTTAACAAATATTTACAGTAAAATTTCGCCTTCATTGGCTGTAAATAATCTTCCGTGTATCTCGCCTCTTACGTTGGTTTCAATGTTTCTTTTATATTTCTTATTTTATGACAGGTGGTTTGATTTTTCATTCTTCATGTTTCAGGCTTGCTTCAAATTTTGGTCAAAAAAAGTATTTCCTTTACACCAACAAGCGATTTCGCATTTTCTTGCTCCCCTATCATTTTCGCACTCTCTCTACCACTCTCTTTCCCACCCTTGTGTTACACATCACTTTGGAATCAATCACCCTCCTTTTCCAAAAGTCAAAAAGCCAAAATTCTCCAACAAAATTTCACTTTCTCTCGCCCGCCGCGCAGAATTGCAATTCACCTCCCGGACATCCTTCTCCTTTCGCCGACCCTGCTTATCTCCTGGCGGCTTTCTCACGTACTAGTGGAACGTGGAGCGACGCGAGGTGGAGTTTATGTTTTCCCAGATGAGATTGCGTCGCGCACTGCGACTCGCCGAGCTCGTTTACACAGAATTTTTTCCGCCGCGGAACAAACTTCCAGAAACCTTCGCGCGCCGTTCTCCCGAATCCGAGTCCCCGCGCCCCGAGTCGCGGCGTCTCACGGCCCTCGGGCGGAGTGGGGGAGGGGTGGGGGTGGGGGTGGGGTGGGGGGAGAAAACTGATACGCACTGGGGCTCGTGTGAAAGGGAGCGCTCGGCGATGCCGGCGGAGTTGAGCCCCTCATTTTCGGAATTGGAAGTAATCTGTGCGTGGGAGATGGGGGTAGGGTGGAGTTGCGAAGGGATCAGGGGTGGGGAGAGCGTCCCGTGTTTAGTTTCCATTACCCCCGCCCTTTTGCGCGCCGCGACACGCCGTAGCCGCGAGAAACTGAGCTCTTTAAACGGCCCTTCGGCTAATGAAATTTGCGGTGTTAGCAGGCGGTTGGCTTGTACTTAATTCGCGTTTGCGGATCGTAAAACGATCTTCTATTGCTACCGTTGGCGAGGGTTTTTAGGTATTTTGTTACAAATGAGTTAAAATACGATATTTTTTGTCTTGCCTCTATTATGCGTGCAGCCCTCTAAATGAGCATTTAGCCTAAGAGATTGTAGGATGTAAAAATGATAGAAGGCCCAGATGCGTCATTTCGACTCCTGGCGCTCTGTATGTCCTTGAAACGTCTTTTTTTTTTAAGATAGAACCCGACGGCTGCAGAATTTTCGACACTAGCTCGTGAGCTAGGTCGAATTCAGTCGCTGTCTGGAGGAGATTTCTAGCGGTTGGCAGCTGTGATCGGTAGTTTTCCGTGGTTTCTCCGATCAACACCAGGTGAATGCCGGAGCTGTACCCTACCAAACGGGCTACGGGCCGCGCACGATCTGTCCTTCCTCTTCCTTCTCCTATCCTCTTCCCGTACACACACACAGACACTTACACTAACATGCACTACTCTACCACATATTCCGGGAGACCGGTCGGGAGCTTAGAGCTTGTCCCGGCTGGGGCGGTGCCCCGCTGGTGGGATATACCTGGTTAGGGAAAACCCCGTTAGTCGACGATAGATGGCGCCAAATCTCGCCATCAGTGGAGGAAGATTACTGCCACCTTCCGGTAAAAACATGCACTACACTTACGGGGACTAATGACCTCGGTAGGTGTTGCGCAAATTGAAGATAGATATTGTGACTGGGTGATTTCTTTATCATCTTCAAGTATTTGTAATACGTTAGAAATTGAATCGTGTAAATAATATATATCATGAAAAATAATTGAATTTACCTAGAAAGTCCGCGAAGAGTCAGTGCAACTTATTGGATACTGACACGATCTTGTAGTTTCTATTTCATATATTTCAACGCTGAAAAATGTTAAATGTGTATCAGTATTTCATATCTTTTCGAAAGAATTGTCCGATGATTCCTTCCGGTTAGCATTGTCTTTGGTCTTGTTGTTCAATACATGCAAAGTCATGAATCATGAGTGGTTTCATCACGGCACAGCAAATAGAGCACTAAGAAAAGCAAATTGTTTTCAGATACAACACAAGCCAAGGTAAGGAAGAAATAACCTTCCATGATTCATTCCCATGTTTAATGTACTTCTCCATCATCGGTTTGAAGTAATCAAAAACGACCAATCAAAGTAGACATTATTGACCATTTATATGCAGAGAATGGCCTGTTTCGACGAACTTCATACTCGGATGTCGAATATTCACCATCATATAAACTCAAACACGAGACCCTGTCTAGAAATAATCGGTCCAGAACTGGATCTGGCTCTCTCTCACGCGGAGTATTGGGTGCTCCTAGAGGTATTCAATATCAACTCGCAGATCAATGTTACTGTGTACAGTGTTATGTGATCCGTGCCTTGCAGCGAACTGGCTGTGTCCGATTCTGGCGGCTAGCTTTCGGGCTTTAGGAGTCGGTGCGCTATTGAGGCAATCAGTGGATGCCCAGAGACAGCTCGACCACGCTAACAAGTACCTGCGTTATAGTACAAAGTTTAAAAGATCTTCATGAAATGAATCTTTCTTCTTTAATTTAAATCTAAGGTGAATTTACTATTGATTAGATGGGACACAGTTATCCATCGGGAGCCTACTTACAACTTTATTTTTGAAATTAAAGTTCTCGATTATATAACAGCGTTCAAGAAGTTTAAATGTCGATTTTTACTATATTTAAACCAAACAATATATATTGTAAAAATATACTAATTCAACTCGCAATTCCTTTTTTTATTTCTACAGAATACTATTAGATTTGAGGGCAGTTATGAAATTTGTTGATGAATGCTATTATGAACTGTGACAGTAGAACTGTATAGCCTGCTCAAGACATATTTTAATTAAATAATCTTACCGACTGAGGTAACTCAGAGAAATAACAGTTGCTACTGCAGTGTCTCTGACGGGGAGGTCATAGGATCCTAGTACCGGAGGGAGCGGATTTTCGACATTAGCAAGATAGCCAGCTCTCACTCAGCTGTTGAATGGGAGATTACACAGCTGCTTTGATCGGTAATTTTCTGCGGTCTCAGAATAATGCCAAGGAAATTGCGGAGTAGTTCCTCAACAAAAGGGCCTCGAATCGCGAGCGATCTATCCTTCCTATTCCTTGCCCCCTTGTCTCCTCTTGTGTATATATATATATATATAATATATAAGAGAGAGAGAGAGAGAGAGAGAGACTCACATGACTATACTTGCACAAATACTGGGAGACTAGTCTGGAGTTGAAAGGTGGTTCTTCACTCTAGGGTGGAGTCCTCTTGGCGGAGTTACTGAGAGGGAGTCACCTCTCAATCGGACGGCGGCGTCGGATCTCACATACCAGCGGGGGAGTAAGACACAACATCCCGAAACATGCGCCTTATCTATGTAACATGCGCTTGACCTACGGTAAAATGTGCATGACCTACGTAGCAGGGCCTTGACCTACGTTAAAATACGCTTGACCTACGTAGCATGCGCTTGGTATACGTAACATGCGCTTGACTATGGTAAAATTCCGTTGACCTACGTAACATGCGCTTGACCTACGGTAAAATGCACTTAACCTACGTAACATGCGCTTAGCCTACGTTAAAATGCGCTCGACCTACATAAACATGTGTTTGACCTACGTAACGCGTAGGCAAATTTATGGAAAATTTTATGGTTAACACATTTATAACATAACGCACAACAATATTACGAAACAACTAAATATTGACAAAATCTACAATATCATCTTGGGGAGCTGGTGGAATTCTTTTTTATCCTACGCGCACAGCAAGTCAAGTTCAGCCAGCCGTGCGTCGGAAGCACGAACCCGCGGAGCTGCGCGTCGTCGCCGGTTCGCGCCGCCTTAATTACCCGCACTAATTATCTGCCTGTCTCCTGAGGTCGCGCTGTGGCACGGTGGAAGCCACTAGCGAGCTGGCGGGCAGGCGCCTCCCAAGGACGTCTAGCTGAAAAGCTAGTGTCGAAAATCCTGCCGCCGTCAGGACTCGAACCTAGGACCTCCCGGTCAGAGGGGCTGCAGTGGCATCAGTTGATGCACTGAGCTACCGTTCCCGATTTAGTCAATGGTGTAAGATATAGTTATGCCTAGAGATGGGAGCTTGTAGTGTCGTCTGGACTGGGGAAAGTTTTTCTGTATTTTATAACACAGAAATTGAAATATTCCGTGGAGATGAAAGGCAGTACCTATCCAGATGGAGACACCTGTTGTGATTTTTACAGGTCGCGTAAATATCCATAATTAATCCCATGTTTGTGCATGTGTGTGTGTATGGCTTTCAGTTCATCCAAAACAATATAATATGAAATTAATTAACCGTTTTAATAGATTATCGACTGATAGGGAGCGGCCGTGTCCTAGGCGTATTTGCTCATGTTTAGGTCAAGATACGAGTACTCAAACCTTTCTCAAGAGCGAAATGCGCGAAGGTTGACTGTGAAAGAAGGTTCAGGCTGCATCTCCCGGACAGCCAGAAAACTATTGACCCGGACCGCATCAATCAATAATATCTGCGTGTCTTCTGTAGGAATCAATAATACTCGTAACTTCGTTAACTATCGAATTTTTGGTACATTTATTTTTGTACTGAATTATGTTCGTTTAATATTATTTAAAGGAATACACAATGAATAATGTGACAGATAAATAATCATGCTCGCGTTTTAAAGTATAACATGCGGATGAATATTTCAATGCGTATGCTTTAGTGCTATTTTACTAGACCATTTTCACCATAAAAAAGTAAGAGCTTTCAAAATCTCTACATGTCTTGCAGATCATTTATTAACGAAATAGTAGTAGACATGCAAATTATCCATGTATTAATTTCGTGAGAAATAAAATTTTCATCTTAACAGTAAAAAATCAATCAAACATTTGCTCTCCAAGCTACATTAAAAACTTAAAAGCATTAAAAACTTCTTTAAAAAATACAAAATATTATACCGCAATCATGCGTATGATTCGTAGTTGGAAGATATCTAGTGCTATTACTAAATACGTAGGCAAACCTAACAAATTAAGAGCTCAAGTAATCAATAGAAAAGTAATTAGGACATTTTAAAAATAACTGTTCCGCCAATCATATTCCACCTATATTGAGGAAAATTATTTATTTCTCCCTACTTTCTGTTAATCACTTCTTTAAAGTAGCGTTGCTTGTTCCTCGCCCTGTGCCCAGAAGACTTCGTATCCGTGCGTCGACCGCGTCCTGTACCTGTTGCGTTTATCGATATTTCCGCTCCTGACGCAGCCTGAGGGATAATTGCGTTTGGTAAATCTATTCTCGGCACGCGGAGCTCTGAAATGTTGTTGGTGTGCTTGGCGAAGATATTACCAAACTCACGATCGCTAACCTTTCTTATTTCGTTATATGATGCTCCTGTTGATGTTTCTATATCGTAAAAGATATCTAGCAAAGTGTGCAAACTCAACAGTGAACGTTCAAACTCAATAGTCGGGGTTGTGAGGTTACTAGTCTTCATTTTTAGGAGATTTCGCTGCCGTACCTGATGACAAAAAAAAAAACCAAAAAATTCCAAATTTCCATCTCAATATTTGTTGCATAAGGGTTGGCATGGTCTTATATTAGGAGTGATGCATTAGCTTTTAAACCGTCATCGCTAATTAACCTTTTCGGTAAACGTTAGTTAACAATTTTACTTGGAACTTAATTGAAACCACAATTACTTAAACCAATTTTAAGAAATATTGCTGTCATTTTTCATTACGTCGTCATTTAAAGTGTTATCTGCGCATTACTAATAATTTTCACAGCGGACAGGAGTTGAATGTAAACTATCTAGAATTCAGCAAAGGGAGGGGTACTTGTGGTTTCGTTGTATCTCCAGGAATTTGGAGAAAGTTTCAAAAACATGAAACAATTTTTATTGAAAACCGCAAATATTTTATTGTATTATTTCGCACATACCCTTACTACTGATTCCAACGGAGTTCCAATAATCACTGCGTCATCGCATACGTCACAGGTGACGTCATGTGACAGCTTCAAGAAAGAAGCGGCGTCCCGTTAAGTATTTGGATTAAATTCATTTCGTCAAAGAACAGTAAAAACTCTATGGGCCGTATGAGGGAGAAATACAATTTTTTGCTTAATTTATTATACCTTTGTCATATCTATTGAGACATTTGTAATGAAGCATTACTCGGGTAAGCGCTACAGGAAATGCAGATTTCAGTACTCTGCGTACATAGCGGGAATACATCTCACCCTTAAGGGAAATAAAAATAATTGATGACACCAATTTAACAAAACAATGCCAAAATGAACAATTTTTTGGCATCGATTCAGAGGTAATTGGAATACTTCACATCTCTCAACCGCAAGGAATGTGAAATAAATTTTCTAGCTGTCACATAAATGTGCTGCTTAGCAATAAATTTCTCTGGAATAATTTTCGTATTCAACGCCCTGAGAGGTCAATAAAGCTATTTCCAACAACTAATATGGGTCTTAAATCTACTCGCAAATGTAAGTGAACACACCCTTTAAAATACTACTCGTTGACATTGAATTCCTTACGCACTTTGCGGAAAATAAAACATAAATAAAATGTATGAGTATTAAAATGTTAAAATATGTATTCCACAACAGTGAAGTAGAGCGCTGGCCTCGACGGAATTAAATGTTTTGTGTCAGGCTCGACCGGTAATAATTCCACATTCACCTGAGTATAATCATGCCATTCTGTAACAATATATTTTAAAGGTAAAGCCCAGAATCTCTTAAACATTTTATGGCCGACGCACTATGGCCGTGTTTTCCTAGCAATGTTTTTTGTCTATAAAAATAATATTCATGGAAATATAAATAAGAACTCATTGAAAAGTGTTACAATATTTTTAAGAAAAAAAATACTTGGTATAAAATAAGATACATGATGTATTATGGCGGTATTTGATGTACAGCTATAGGGCGGCCCATGGCCTAGTGACTCTACAGCAGCTCTTACATCGCTGGTACCCGGGTTCGATCCCAGGCACTTTGAAGTGGAATTTGTGGTGGACACCGCGGGTTCGCGGCTGGTTTTCTCGGGGTTCTCCAGTTTCCCCTGCCAATATGCATTTAATAGGATCGCTACGGCTACCTCTGCGGGTTATCGAGATGCAGGGTCCTGGCCTGGTGAACTAAAGAGAGGGGAGATGGTGCGGGACTGGAGGTTGTACCATCCCAAGACCTTAGATGCGGTGGTAGAGAGTAAATTTAATGCGCGAGGGGGACAGGTTGCTGGTGGCTCCGGAAGGGAATAAAGTGAGTTTTGTGTAGATGTTGTGGCTAAAATATCCTGCCAATTTTGTATTTCTTATCACTTAATTTTCTTATCGTTTATTAATGAACACTTTGTTAGCGATTTAGAGTAGTAATTGTTACCAAAAGTTGTAAAATAATGAGTTCAAACTAACCTTGACAATTCAAGATGATAACAACAAAGGTAAAATGATACGTTTAATCTAACCTTGAACATTCAAGATGATAACAACAAAGGAAGTCTGAGATCATAAGAACACTATTGCCTGGGGAAACTAGAAAATTTGCTACTCCAACTTACTGTGCTGTTAATTTGAAAATTGTAAGTTATAGAATATTTATTGGCGTAATTCGATTAATATGAAAATAATAAAATAATATGAAGTTTGCCCGACTTTTCGACACACACACCAACATGCACTACACTACCATACATTCCGGGAGACCGGTCGGGATCTTAGAGCTTGTTCCGGCTGGGGCGGTGCCCCGCTGGTGGGAGAGTCCTTAGGGGAAACCCCGCTAGCCGACGGTAGGTCGGCGCCGTTTCTCGCCATCCAGCGGGATAAGATTGCCGCCATCTCCCGGGGAAATAACATGCACCACTCTTACGGGAATAATTACCAAAGCAGTTGACGCGCCCGGAAACACAAAAGAAATTAATCAATCTAATCTGAGAATTCTGCGTTCCAAAAATCAGAACATTATCAGCAGCACTCGATCATAGGAATCACTCACCAGAGCTGTCCTATACCGACGGAGATAGCAAATGATTCCCTCTGATACACCGTCCGCTCTCTTTCTTCCTCTTTCGCGAACGCCCCATCACGAGGCGTGGCAGTCTCCGGCAGAGGGACAATTGACGAGGTACTGAACGTATTTCGCGGAGGGGGCGTGACGTTAATGAACGCAATTTTGATTAATAGACGATTCTATCGGGGCGCGGTGACGGTGCGCGCGAAGACGTTGATGGATTGCGCGAGTCGCCGAGCGCAACACCACCCAAGTGCTGTTGTGCGACGCCCGAGCTGCAGCGCGCGACATGCTGCAGAAGTTGTTGCGAGACACATCGGCTTAAACGTAATAAATCTAGATGTGTGATTTGCTTTTTGCGGGATATGGAATGAAATATTTTATTGGCTATGATTGTGTGACGCACGCCATTTATAGTCATGTTGTATTGTTTGCATATTATATATATATATATATATATATATATATATATATATATATATATAATATATACACATACACACACACAGCATGTTCACCAGACATTAGTACTTTTCGAACACTCTTTGACATCGTCCTTGTTTTCTCCGACTAATGATTCGTTTTTGTTTTCAGTTTGATAATGAAAGGGAGTTTTTTTCGTAAAGTGTCAATGATTTTTGTAATAATTTTGGTACGAATTTTCTTCTATTAACCTTATCGGCGAAATACTTAATGGAAAATGTTAGCTAAACAGAATGCAATTCTTTGAAAAAAGAAATACGAATAGATTTGCTGGAGTAATGGCTAGTCCATCCCACTTTCCCCTCTGAAATCTCGGTTTAAACCTTGCTCATTCAATGTGAAACTAGTGAACAAAATGAGATTCCGATAGCTTTACTATGTGTTACTTCGTTTCCCCTGCCTCTCATTATACCATTGCTTTATCATTCATCGTATCAATATCGCTGTCATCCAGTCATTGAATCATCAATAATAGGCCTCAACGACAGTAGATGTTGAAGGAACCCATAAACTCTAATATATAAATTAATAAAAAATGTAATTTTAAAACATTAAGATGACCTGGAATAAGATATTGAAATAACTTTTGTTACAGTAAAAATTAGATGTATAATGTATTGAAATCTCATTGCATCTCGAAGAAACGATCTCATTAAGACAATAGAAATAATATTAAACTGGTGTCACAACGGGTTGCTGATTTTTTTTACTCGTACTTCAAAATTATATATTAATGAAATTTACTTCTACTTCTCCTTATCCTTATCCTAAGCAATTTCATGACACAGGCAATTTTGCGTGGGACTACCTCCTTATTCTATTCCTAGTCTCGGAGGTTATTTCAGAAATATATATTTGATCATGAGTTGTGATCATTCGCCATTAATTTTATCAATGGACACTACTTCTGTGTTCACAACTACATTTAGTCTCGTTTAGCATATGCCTAACACTAAGACTCCCTTTAAGAAATTGAAAGTAAAACTACCTAAGACATAAGACATAATAAATGGAAAAAATAAAGTATTCCAGCCATCTGCGGAGCTGACGGTTCGTTAATTACAAATGACAGTGAAAAAGCGGCTTGTTTAAATAGGTATTACGCATCGGTTTTCAAGCCGAAGGATCAGATCTAAGTAAATGAAACAACACCTGTAATAGAAACCTTTAGAGTCGGTGCAGGAATTATTAGAAAAAGGATCGCAAAAATTAGGATAAATAAATCTGTAGATCCTGACAGAATACCAGGAGAAATATTGAAATTGGGAGGGGAAGCCATGATTCCTTATCTTCCTATTACAAGTTAGGAACTAACGATATACCACGTGTAAAAACTGTAAGTACGTGTAAAAACTGTGTTTGGTCCTTCGTAGCGACTTGGGTTGGTCGGATCATATTAACAATACGGTCAAAAAATCATGGAGGGCGCTGCACTTTGTATTGCCCATTCTAAAAATCAGGAGTTCTAATGCCCGATCCTTGACATATACTACACTTGTTCGTCCTATTTTAGAGTACGGAGCGGCCTGCTGGGACCCGTACAGAAAAGGGCAAATCAAGGCGTTAGATAAAATTCAAAAACGTGCCGGAAAGTTAGTCATGGACGCGTTGATGGACGAGATGAATAGGAACCCTCATCTAAGAGACGGGAACGGGCGCGTTTATGCGTAATGCACAAGATATACAAAGGGGACTCAGCATGGGTAGACCTCAGTAAAAGATTACAAAACTTGATTATAAAAGCAGAGGAGACCATCCCTGGAAAATACGATGTAGAAAGCAAAGAACTGATGTAGGCAAGTTCTTCTTTGTGAATCGTACTATAGTAGATTGGAACAAACTACCTGCAAAAGCACTAGAGACTCTTCCTTTTAATGTAGTGAATTTAAAAATATACTTAATTCTATGTAGGTCATCATTAATAATTTTATCATTATTATTATTTTTGATATAATTATTAACACTGTTACTGGTTTTGATGTAACTTTTAAGTTGTTATTATTAGTTACATTATTATAATCGTTGTTATTATTATTATTATTATTATTATTAATATTAATATTAATAGTATGGTCATGTCCCTTATACAGTGAAGTGAAGTGTGGGAGGGCATGGGAGGGGGGAGTGCAGTATAGTGCAGCGCAGTGAAATGAAGTGAAGTGGAGTGAAGTGTTAGAAAAGCTATAAGTCAACTTACATATAACTCAAAATCAATCTCTAATTCTAATTGTAATTATATTTGTAAATATTCGTAATAGTTTTGTAATTGTCGTATATCTAGTTGTAATAATGTTTGCCACCGAGCATTAGCTCAAAGCGAACTTTAATAAATCTATCTATCTAAAACCTAAAAGAAAAGCAGCTCCTAACATTTATTCATTTACGAAAATCAAACATACAAATTTTATCTTTTTTGTGTGCATACATTGACTAATTCTAAGAGCTATTATTGTTCTCATCATTATTTTATGTTAAATTCAAAAGTTGTTTTTCTCCTATATTATATATTTTGGAAAAGAATATGAAAACTTTATTCCACTTTAATCGATGAACTGCTCACTTGACCAATGCCTTGCCTCATCCGTATTTTCCATCTTCTCATATGCTGCATGCACATTACATAAACTACAATTATATAACTCCCCGAAACTACTTTATTACTTTTTTATTTATTTTCTTGAACATTAAACATCCATGACAGTAACGGCTACTTCATTTATTCCTCAACTCCAGAACCTCGACATCACGAACACACGACCAGTAATTCTCACCCTAGACTCTAACTTTCCCATTTTATAAATTTACATTATTAAATAACATCACATCCTTTTCCGAAAATATACCGATGTCGAATGCATGATTCACTTCAATATACAGGTGAGTTCTGTCAGATGTAATAAACGCAGCTGGATTTCCTCTACAAAGAAATGAACCAAAGTCTAATTGTATTTTGTTTAATGAAGTATTATTTTGTGTTTTGGGGCATGTCAACTGCTTTAGTCGTTAGTCCCATTAGTATAGTGCATGTTATATCCTTGGAGATGGCAGTTTTCCTCATCCGCTAGAACGTGAAATCGACGCCGACGTACATGCCCCTACATGGACGAACAGGGGTTATTCTCCTGCAGGTATCACTCTCAGGACACCGGTCCAGCCAAAAGTAGCTCTAGGCTCCTAACTGGTTTCCCGACAAGTGAATTGCAGTACATGTAGATAAGAGTGTGTTAGGAGATATGAGGAGGGACAGCGGTTGAATTCGAAGTAGCTATTCGGCTAACTTCAAAAATATTTCACTGAAGGAACTCAAACCCTAGAACCTTCGGGTTAGATACATTGCAGTGGCCGTAGTTGTTGTCCCGAGCTATCTCAGCTGATCTATTTTGTTGAGGAATGCTTCATTACTGCACATTGTCTGGTCCACCAATTTTATTGTTTAAATATGTATTCTAGAAGTGGAAATTTTACTTGGAGAAAAAATATACTTTATTTTTTCATGACACGTTATAGCTTGTTATTGCCGTCGATACGGAGTATGATACATGCTGCGTAACTTACGTGAGTCGAGAGGACTGTGCTTACGAGAGAGATATGGAAAAAGTTGAATGATGATACATGTTCCGTTAGGCCTCATTCACAATGCAAACTTAAACGTAAAGTAAGCCGTAAACTTATGCAGTAAACTTTTCATGTAAAAACAAACATTCACAATGGCAAACGTAAGCTGGAACGTAGGTTTTGCCTGAACCAATCAAAATTCAACATATTGATCGATTCGTTTCTTGCATTTTTTTCGACTCTCCCATCGATTTCGCCTTTTGCATTTGCGAGCAGCTGTGGCGCCCCTACCTATTGAGGTTATATGCGAGCCGTGAGCTTTAAATTGTGTACCGCAAATATATTTAACGCCACGTTCAGATTTTGTCATGGAGAAAGAATCGATCTGGAGTCGACCTTCCTTCTGGCGGATTTTGTTGTGCATTTGTTTTATTCATGCTGCTCTTTGATTGATCTTCGGTAGAATTTCGACGTAAAATTAAATGTAGAAGCTTGGAGCTTGCGAGCTCTTTAAGTTTACGTCTCACATCTACGTTTACGTCAAGGCATTGAGAATGATCTCGCTTTATAACCCATTTCTAGGTTTTGCGGCTACGTTACGGTTACATTTAAGTTTGCATTGTAAATGAAACCTTACAAAGATTATTATGAAAGGGAATTATGAAATAATAAACCGAGTCAAGTTAACATCTAGTTAATTAGTAACGAAGTCAATTTCAATCAATAAAATGAAGCTTAATTAAAAAATATATTCCTACGTGCGTTCACTGGTTCTAAAGACCTAGGACGAGAAAACGAGGCCAAAGGCCCTCGGCCGTTGATCGCTGCTCAATCATTACAACCCTCATAACGCTCGTTGTGTAGAAATAATTATTGGTTTTCGCTTTATTTGTCAGATTTTTTATTTTATTCTGCCTTGCGTTCCCATTTTCACAATTTAGTGTAGTAGCGTGGAAATATGCCTTATTTTAATAAACCTTTTGTAAATACAATAACAGAATACTGAAAAAAATCATATTCATTCCAACATGTTCACATTCTTGCCAATGGTATGTCTGTCGGGGTAAATTCTTTAATGCATTTATTATCCTTATGTGCGCTATTAAGAAGCAAAATGCTAGAAAGAGAGAGAAAGAGCAAGAGGACTTATCCGACAAACTTCCCAAATTCATAAGAAAAAACGTTTTATTCCTTAACGTTAGGCTGACATACTATGTGTTTATAATTGTTTTTGTTGTTTTAGTTTCGATGGCCAAGATACTGCATTGCAATGTGGACCGATGTAATCGATAATCCAATAACAGGACGATATTGTGCTTACATGAGCTTCAGCCCGGTACGTTCGGCAAACACCGTGGGATATGTTTGTGCTTCGTGTCCGCTCGTGTCTTGTAACGTGAGATCTCACAACTGCATGCATGAGATCAAAGGCTGTAACATGAGTCAGACCGAATACCAATAAGGACTTACTGTCTACCGATGAAACGTAATATTAGATCCGATTCATTTTGCATTCTAAGGATTTGGTTATTTTCACTATATATCGCATTTCAATGGTATAGCGTCAATAATGTATTATTTATTATTTTGTTATCATAAGATTTTTTACAAGATTTGTTAGATTTATGTGAGATTTGTGCGAGTAGATGAAGTAGAATGGAAACCTTTTGACATTGTAAGAAATAATTACTTGTTCGTATGTAAAATATCAACAATTATTTCTAATCATTGTTTTCCGTTTTAACTATTTACAAGTATATGCGTTTGAAATTTGTTTTAGAGTATACCTAAACACATACGTGATTGGGAACATATCGCATTTTAAATCGTTTTAAACGAGAAAATATGGTCAGATTGAGACCTCACTTCAAACGAGTTTTGACAACCCATGCTACGGCGTGGGAGTACCCTCGAAAAAAATGCGTCCAACATATATTAAAATATATCGTGATGACTTCAGAAGACACTTCACGCATGTCCGGTGTGTATACAAAAACCTAGTTTCAAAGGCCCAAGACGCATCGTGTTTGAGCTGTGCACGATTGCAACCTGTGTAGTAAGATATACGTGATCCGATATGCTGCCGTATATCTCTGTAATTGGATTGATATTTGCTGAGCTAACGTCAATTCTTACGGCAAGAATTGGTTTCAAAAAGAGGCTCATTGAGACAATACAAAAGGGTGTTCTTCTAAGTACTGCTTTATCAACGTGAACTTAGAACGTAATTAATCAGAAATAATTATACATGGGCTTTTCTAACGTGACAGCTGTGGGTAGTATTTCCAAGATGGAATTCGGCACGACTTTTTGCGTCCGTCGTGCCGCTAGAATCGCTTGATCTGCAGCACTACTTGATACGATCGCGGTCGTGCGACATCTTGTGGCAGGACCAAAAAAGACGCAAAAAGTCGTCCCAAATTCCGTCTTGGAGATACTACCCTCAGATGCGACATTAAAAAAATGTATAATAATCACATTATCAAACCACTGCTGGACGTTACGTTTATATACATTCACTGATATTTGCATTTAAAAACAATCAAGCTAAATTAAAACGTGCTAAATGAACTTTTTAAAAAGCCTAAAATGGCGTATATAAAACACAATCGTAATCGTCGTTCGGTGACAATAACACACGCTTGCTCGTAATGAAACTTCCAATCAATTGAATAGTTGCAAATAAGCATTCCATCTGTTAATTTCACTTATTATTAATTTTTTATAATATATCGGGTAATAATCGATAAGAAGCCATAAAAAAATTGGGAGACTGCCATCAATTCACGAATTGGTTGAGTAGAAAACTCCATTTTCTTTCTCATCGAAAACCCTTAGTATTTTTAATATGTAGACAATAATAATAATAATAATAATAACAAGAAAATAAACAACAACATTCTGCTGTAAAAATAAAGAACAGTAGCAAAACTTGTTATTTCTTCAATCACTATATTTATTATAGTTATATTTTTAAAGCTTTAATATTAAATTAAGTTTATTTTTGTTGTAGTTAAGCAAAGTTGGTATTTTAATATATAAATAAAATATAATATTTTAATGTGACTCATTAATTACTTATGTTGACGGTAACCTAGTTTTTATTGGTTCATAAATATCAAGATTTCTTGACTTCTTGTCAATTCCGGTATGTAAAGCCTGTACCATCTAAACAAGTTATTTAGGACGAAATTAAAATACACTTTATGGAAAATTAAAACTGAGGCCAATAATTGTCAGTTTAATTTTAAAATAGTAATATTTAAAATAAAAGTACTCCATCACTACTCGTATAAATCATGCAGATTCGATTTCATTATTATTGATAATGAAATCGAATCTGCACTGATTTACGACAGTTACTCACTTTCTCGATACAAAGCTAAATGAAATATTTTCGTTTCTTGGTCAGTTATTTTTTATGAAGAAAACTGCGCATTTTTTAACTGCACCATTTATAATTTTAGTCTGTGTATTTCTGGAGCTTTCTCAACTATTAAGAAAATACTACAAGCACTTTCTACATGCAGAAGAGAGAAGTTTTGCACACTCGTTGCTATCTTGTAACGTACGAATGCTCTTCGTTCTTTCTGCTTTACTTCCTCCCTTTCCTTCTGATTATCCGGCTTGTGTCCGTTATCTCAGGAAATGAGACCGTTGGAGAAATTATCTTGGCAGTTCTACCCATTTCCTCTCTCCCTTGGGCCGTACGTTTTCAGTGTAGCCAAACCAACGAGCGAAGTTTTCCCATTAACTCCACATGCATATTAATAAAGTTATGAAAGCAATAACCCGCCGGAACAAAAGGAGAACGCGTGAAGTCAATGTTCTTATGAAATAGATCTTAATTACTATGGATTTCCGGAGTTATGATTCTCTTACGTGTCCAATAAATGCACATCCAATTGAATACAATGGTCTTTCCTCATGTCGGTTAAACTTCTGTGGATGTGCAAAATTTACACCCATCGCAGGATGGCGGCTAAACTTTTCTTACCTTATAAATTATTGGAATGGAAACGAACTATGAAAATCATCGTTGATATTACGTAACAGTACAACGTTTCCCATTTACTCGTACTTTCTCTTGACACACTGTATTCCCGAGGAGAAGCCGCTTAATGCATTACATTGTGGAAACCGAATCCTTCTTTCTCCTTGTTCTAACACTGAGAAGTGATTCGGTATTGAGTACTTAATACAACCAATTATTTACTTTTACGGATGAGTTCAATAACTTCTCTGCTATTGTAAATTCAAAACAAGCTATGTCGAAATTTCTAGAAAGGAATCCAAGGAAGATTCTATAGGATATTCCCAATTTACAATTTCATGGCCATATTGGGAGTGCTTTAATCGTTAAGAATGCCTCATTGATTGGCCTAAAGCTAGCACATTGAGCTGCAGGGTATATGGCAGGGAGGCCCTAAGGTTTGAATCCCGGCACTACGAGGCATGGTTTTAAAGTAAGTACTATTTTGGAGAATAACTCATAAATTTTTTTTCAAAACAAAATGTATTTTTTACAATAGGGAGCATTTATTAAACTATTTTTCTGCATAGTTGTCACCATTTTTGTGTCTCAGCGGGAAAGCAACTTTGGATTTGTGAGTACAAGTGCTTGTCTGCTAATGTCTAAAAGGTAGATATTTTATCGGGAGCTTAAAATGTGTTTTGTGAATATGTGCTCAAAATTCCGCATTTTCATTCAATATTTTGCTCGGGTACTGTGTAATGGACTGAACAACAAGGTACAAATACCACTTTAATGATTTTTTTGGTTTTTCAAAAAATAAATGTAAGTATTTTTTAAATATCTTTCATATAGCCAATATTTACATTACGGGTATTTTTTATATTTCCACATTTGTGTGTACAATTCCTAAAATAATTTTTAATTTAGTTTCTGGAAGAATCCAAAGTTCTACGTGAAATTGAGCTTCAAGTTGTGACTTTTCAGAAAAGCTTAAACGACATGTTTTTTAAAACAACTCATAATTTTCCAATGAAAACATGCATTTATGACAAGATTTTACCATTCTATGTAGGTTTTAAAGTTATTTTGCAGTACTTAGAAAAGGAACCGGAGAATTTGAAATGTGTGTTTAGGGGCCAGTAGATAGCAGATGAGGGAGGAAAAAAAACGAAAATATAGCACGAATTGAAGGGATAAAGAAAGTAACTAGTACGAGAAAGTCTGTGTCGTTCTGTAACATCACTAGTTAGTTAATTTTATCTGACATTACGGGGAACATTTCTAGAAAACGGAATTTTTATTTCATTTCTTTTATAAACAGTGTGTGTTTGTAATTTTATATAGGAATTTGTTCAGAATCCTTTCATCAGATTTGCATTGTTGATCAGGAGTATCAAGAAAAAATACCCTAGACATACAGAAATTCTAATAAGTTGACCAATATAACAGACAGTGGAGCATCTAGTTACACTCCGATAAGCGAAACCCATTATTTGCAGCGTCAAATCCACAATATCCACATTCTCCCCAATACCCAATATCCTTCAGCTAAACCCTTTATTAGAATCAGCATTGTCAACATCAAAACAATTGAAGTGAAAAATTATCGTCTCCTTTGATAAATATATCGTAGTTTCTTTAAAAAAACATTACATAGTGTGACATACCAGATTGTTACACAATATTTTGATGTGAATTAGGGAAAAAATTTATTAAATTCATCGTAAAAAGTGTAAATGTTGAGGGCATAGGCATGCAGGCAGGGCGTTCCTTAGCAACCAGGGAAGCGGAAGTAAATAAACATAGCGCGGCAAGTAACGGACAGAAGATTGTGATATAAGGGCATGTAGAATTGATGGTAAACTGGTAAAGAGGTATGACGTAGAAGGAAACTCGAGATTGTTTTGTAAAACAAGAGACAAGAAGGTATGCAATTTATCGAGGGTTGAATTTTATAATATTTGAGAGATGAGATTTAGACCGTGTACCTTACATATCGAACTGCAGAGGTTATTGTAAATGATAGATGCAGGACTTGGTGGAATTTTGCGGGAAATAATTGTGTAGTGAAGACTTATAAATATTTTGTGGACGTAATTCTATTTGGGACTTTTGAATAATTCTGGCCCAGGGAGTGCGCAAATCGGACTTGAAGAAAATACGGGCGTGAGAGCAGGGAAGAGAGGCTCCAGACATATCTTGTAGTTTAGAGGATGAACTTTATATTTTATTGCGTTAAAAGTTGGAGGAATTAGTTAGAAGAAATAGACTTTTGTATATCGTGGATTAAGTAAAACATGACAGTCTTGGAGTTAGTGCCCATCCGTGACAAAGAATAGGGAAGTAAGTGAAACATTTAATAAGTTGAGAAGGACATCGACCCGGCAGCGGAGAGTTGAGGAGAACAAGATACAAGAGAGAAGATTGGTCGGAGCGGTGGATTCTTCCTGGCCTCATCGTTCAAGAGCGCATGAATATCTAAAATAATACGAATAATAGCGCTCTAGACAATTTTTACGATCGGTCATGACCAAGGTGACATTTCATGTTAAAAAGAATTAATCGATAAATAAACTTATAACGTTTTCATTCTGAAAAATAAAAGCTGATTATCATTTCTTTAGCATCTTGTACAATCCACAGTTTAATAATTTCTTTCCAGAAACAAATTTCAGATTCCTCGCTTCTTCCGTATGGAGAGCGAATCGAGTGATCGGAAGAAAGTAAGTATCGGCGACGATAATTTTCGTAAGAACCCAACCGGCAGAGCTAGTAGGATAATTATTTCCCTTTAGATGTGTTTGCGGGAAATTTAAAATCGCAACCCTTTCCTGGCGCCCCAAAATGATATAAATTCCGAAACCGGTTGCATAAATAATTTGACAGAAACTGAGAGCGTTTCCATAGCATTATTTTTACATCAGCTGAAAGAGGGAACATAACTGTCATTATGAACAATCCCGAGAATACAAGCGATATCTTGGAGTTTTCGATTGAGAAGCGAGGTGGCGCTGGTATAGTAAGGAAGAAGATTGTTGAACATACAAAACAGTAGAAACGATCGCGAGTCGACAATTAAAACATGCAACTTTGCGTAGAAATAACTTTTAATGTTACGAAGTTACCGGTTTAATGAAGATAACTTTACATCTATTGAAGGCAATTGTTATTAGTTTCGATTTCTTCCTACATTAGTAAAACAGTTATTGTGTTGTCTAAACCTCAAATATATTGCTGGTTGTCAGTTGCATACGAAAGAAATTCCAGTTTCCGTAGAACACCAATTTTGGGGAGGGGGATGAACATTCTGTTCAATATTCATTAGAATGAAGTTGTTCTTGTTTCTCCTAATCCAATACAAAAAAATTAGGGGATGAACTTTATATTTTATCACGCTAAAAATGAAGGAATTAATTAGAAGAAATAGACTTTCGTGTATCTTGTATTAAATAAAACGTGATAGTCTTGGAGTTAGTGCCCATCCGTGGCAAAGAATAGGGAAGTAAGTGCAACAATTAATAAGTTGAGGAGGACATCGACACAATCTAATACAAAATAAATATACAAAATTATTTATTTTGTTGTTATTGGCTAAACATTCAAAAATTGTATAATGCATTTTCTGACTAAAACACTTTTTTCATTATTTCATTAAAACAACTGATAACTTTTTTGTCTTTGGAATCTTTAAGTTTTCTGTAGGGTTCTTCATTTCGTAACAACAACTCACCACAATAATAAACGTGTTAGGTGGTTGGGTCCCCTCTCGTGGGAAACATCTGAATATAAAAAAATGCACGCCTTTCGCGGAATTGCGGACTACTGTGCCTTTCACCCTTGCAGTAATACCCCACAACATGCGCGACAGCGGGCATCGTTCTTCGCGATTCCATTTCAGATCAGGAGACCCAACTCGCCGCCCCGGCCGCAAAGCACCGCCCTGGCTTCACGCGGGTACTACACTCCCTCAGACAGTGGGCCGGTGAGCTGGAATGGGCCGAAGAAAGTGTTTCTTCTGGTGCTTTTTTTGATTGATTTTTTCGCGTTTCCGGGAGCGTCAACTGCTTTGGTCATTAGTTCTGTTAGTGTAGTGCATGTTTTTTTTTCTCGGGAGATGGCGATGATCTTCCCCCGCTGGATGACGAGATCCGGCGCAGATCTATCGTCGGCTAGTGGGGTTTCCCCCTAACCAGGACTCTCCCACCAACGGGGCACCGCCCCAGCTGGAACAAGCTCTAAGCTCCCGACCGGTCTCCCTGTATATGTGGTAGTGTAGTGCATGTTAGTGTAAGTGTGTGTGTAGGAGGAGAGGATAGGACAAGGAAGAGGAAGTATAGATCGCGCGCGCTCCGTGGCCCGTTTGGTAGGGTACTGCTCCGGCATTCGCCTGGTGTTGAACGGAGAAACCACTGAAAACTACCGATCAGAGCAGTCGGTCGCTAGAATTCTCCTCCAGACAGTGAATAAATTAGACCTAGCTGAAAAGCTAGTGTTGAAAATCCTGCCGCCGTGGGGAGTGGGAATCTAGGACCTCCCGGTCAGAGGCGTTGCAGCGACATCAGTTGATGGACTGAGCTGCCGCTCCCGGTCTTCTGGTGCTGTTTGTAATAGTGTTGTGAGGAATTGAAATAGTTTTGAGATTTGTTTAACTAGCGTACCCGTGCGAGAACTCTTGCGTGTTAAACCCCAAACTCTTCCTTATTTTTACATGTTTGTATTAAGCCTGTTACATATATTTTTCTTC
Organism: Teleogryllus oceanicus; assembly: GCA_964035755.1. Classification (NCBI taxonomy): domain Eukaryota; kingdom Metazoa; phylum Arthropoda; class Insecta; order Orthoptera; family Gryllidae; genus Teleogryllus; species Teleogryllus oceanicus. Next base: position 73,970,964 of record CAXIVR010000008.1, read on the forward strand.
AGGACCCTGTTATTCTCCGTCACTTGTTCTAGATGTCTCCATGTAATTGATAACAATTCAATACACCCTTGTTATTACAAATTATTCTTATTACCAAGCAGAGAAGTACACTCGCGTAATTCCATCGCGTTGGATATCAATCGAGAAGCGTAAAACCAGCCAAAATGTAATAGAGTATTCCAGAACATCTCATCCTGTAGAACACAGTGAAAGTGACACTTCTTTGATGCCGTCAAGGGCTTTGAGGCCTTTGACCGCACAATTCTAGTTTTAAGACTTTAAAACCGCTTTGTTTGAGAGTTCTTTACCTATATAGTTTCGCCAATCCAACCAAGTGTTGCAGGTTGCATTTGGCATGAATATTGAGATGCGTTTTTTAAACAAATCTTTCATATTTTTTAAGTCAAAGTGCAGTTAATCACGTCTCCGTGAAGTTATCTTTATTTGGAGACTTCATTTATAATGATTGATTGCGTGTGAGAGCGGCAATACTTATGTATACGACTGAAATAATATAGGAGACGATGGTGACGCACAACGTGGATATTTTTGGAGGGAAAGAGGAATAAAAGTGAGAACAGCAAATTATTTTCTATAATTTTCTTCTATATAATTTTTATATATGATGCATTTTTAATTAGCTGCTCTATTGATGGCAACGATGCAGACTAGTCGTATTCGCTTCTCACCGCAACGGCGAGTTTGTACGGCGAGACGGTATCCTTGCGTAAATACTAAGAAATTTTTATATTCAACTAGAACCATTCTTGTATCTTTAAGAATTTTAATTTAACCTTCATAAATTCGCTATTTCTTCGGGACGGTGTTCTTAAAACGGAGTGATATTATGGAAGTACAATTTTAAGTAATTTCTATTTTTTCCCTATAAATGTGATAAATTGGTTTCATTTTTGGTGAATAACATTCAGATAATTTTTCATTGCATGCAATCCGCAAACATTGTAGATACAAATGATACCACTGTTTCACGAAGCTTTTTGTGGTTTAATTACGTGAGAAAAGAGCTTCACTCTCCGTTCAATTATGCAATGTTTAGCGTAAATTGCAGTAACTCGACCGTGAGATATAGTTATTTTTTGTGCACTAATTAGCTGTTCTGTACATTAACATCTCATATACAAACGACCTCATGGAAATATAATAAATTTTTAATTTGTAATTACAAAAAAGTTTTCTAATCTTTCAAGCTTCACTGACACCTTGTGCAGGATGTACCAGGAATAAAACCTCAATATTTTTGGAGTTCACCGTCATTGTAAGGAAAAAACATGAGCTCATAAACATATGAGCATGTGTCCTATTCCGAAGACTTTTTCAGGAAGAGATAGTTGACTGACGAGTATTTTGGGTTTGATCCGCAATAATATCATTAACCCATGCAAGCCTCGCCAGTTTCTATAGCATCTCCTTCCGTTATTATTTTGAATTCTGAAGGAGTTTTGCACAAAATGGCACCTATCTTCACAAAAGAATATACTGGTAGGTTATATATGTAAAGTTTCAGCTATGGGAGTGACACCACAGCTGTCGAAAATAGTTCGTAGACAGATTGATAAAAAAAGGGTAACCTTTTAAAATCGTATAATTAATATATCTGCTGGTGAATCTTAAACAAAAATTATCAGAGGCAAAAATTATTTAGGGCAATTAATAAGTCTCCCAATGTTTTTCTTTAAAATATGTTCATAATCTGTATTACGTGGAAGTATAACAATTTTACTTTTTCTTGTAGAAAACAGTGTTTAGAACTGTAATTTTGACTTTAATAGTAATTTTTTATTTTCAAATTTTTAGTACATTACAATAATTGTAATTTTGTACTTTTAACAGAGATTTTGAACATTTTGTTTTTTATTTTATTTTAATTAGAAAAAATAATTTTCTAAAACTTCTTTTTCACATTTTTTCTTACCTTTTGGTTTCAGGAATGTAATTATAAGAAGAAATATTATTTCGATACAAATTACAACAACTGCATTACTGCATTACGAACGTCACTTGCATTTGTATACTTTACAAATGCAGTCACGCAGCTTCTGTATTTGTTCATTGCAGAAATTTTACAACCAAATTTTTTAGCTTTAATATAATATTTATCTCTAAACTAATAAACGATATTTACGTACAACATTTAATAATATTTACAATGTTTTCAGATGATGCATTTCATTTAATATCTTCATATCAGAAGGCTTTGGTTCAGTTAACGTCTCACCGTAGGCGAACGGCACTTCCAAAGTTTTGTGATTTTCTAGGCCAGGCACGTCAAACCGCGCCCGCACGAGTTACTTGCCCGTCTGGGGAGCCTGGCGCTCCTACGGACCCGGGCAACTTCCCCTGACTCCGCACTCATTTCCGCTTAAATCTAGAAAGGGGTGTGCATTCGCAAGCCGAAACGGTGCGAAGCTGTGAACAGTAGCTTCGTACAAAAAATGTTTGGAAGATTATTTTATCTATCATATAACCGAAAATTGTATTATGTTTATATTCACGAAATAAAACGACGAAATTATCAATAAAACATGTGGTGACATATTTAAGAAAACTTTGAAAATATCCTTGACGCTTCGTATAAAAAACTCCAAACATCAAAATACCCGTTTCAACCATGTAGGAGAGCAACGTCACCCTGATCGATTGGGCAATGCTGTTTTTGAAGAAAATTATCGGAACGGTCATTTATAAACCGATAGGCCAGGTATGTTTAACTTCGCCCGCACGAGCTACTGGCCCAACTATGCTGAAGATTATTTTATCTATCATATAACCGAAAATTGTATATGTTTATATGCTTCGCTACTTGTTACTATTTGATTTTTATTTTCTTATTAAATTCTCTCACCAATAAACGTCTTTCCTAAGTGACAGGAATATGTTTGAATGCGTATTCTTTGACTTACCGCCACTTCGGAAGAATTTGTACATTTACTTTTAAATTTCGCGCCAATTCCTCTCACACAGTGTCCGCCAGCTCTTGTAAGCTTCTTACCTTGATCGCGACCTTAACGTGCCTGATCTAGGCTTGTTAAATCGTAAGCGTTCGCACGGCCATTTAGTAAAGCGAGTTCCTCTTTCTGACACAACAGATCTCAGTGCTGAATGCTCGTATTCACACGAAATTTTATATACCGATTGAGCACCATTTAAAAACTCATTTAACTAAATATTTAAGTAAAAGAAAGCATTGTAAATAACGTTTGCGGAAGAATTATTATTGGACCTTTCATGACCTTAAGCCCGGTATAAATCGTACAGTTTTCGTGCAGATTCTCATAGAGTTTCTATACCGAAACGTCAAGATATCAAACTAGAAGTACAAAAGCCAAAAGTCGCGCATACACAGTCTATACGTTTTCTGCACGAATCGCCACAGGCCGCCGCTAGGGGATCTAAAGAGAAACAACTGAATTGCGCCGTCCGAGTACTGTCAGTGGTGGTATATCTGTATGTGCGTTCTGGTTATGATCTTTATTTGGTATTAATTAACCACGAAGAGCATAGAGAATAAAAATAGGAAGTCAAGAATTGCGGAAAAGGAAGTTTATCACAATATATTACTTCATATAATCGCATTTTGACACATCTAACCACAAAATCGCAATGGCCGATCACCGTTAGTGAATCATTCTTCCGCTAGAGGCGCTTGAGTCAAGCTCTAGGTTTTTCTGCATGAAAACTTATGGACATATTCATATAGAAAACGTGCAGTCTGGACTGCACGTTTGCTGTGCGCTCAATCTGCACGAAAACTGTACCGTGTATACCGAACTTCACAGCTTGCCGTAGCGCGGAAATCTCCGCTGGCTGCTGATGCCAGACTATCAGCCTTTCGAATCATTCACTACAGATACGCAGATAAGGCCTTTGGCGCAGCGTAGTAATAGTTCAGAGAGCTGAAGCAGTGGTGGAGACCAGAAAGTCGTGTCTATGGTGCACGGCGCCACGGTCGTTATCTATCGCCAGGGTCTCAGTTGCCTTGGAGAGCATGTACTATATTCACATGAAAGGATGTTTATATTGGAGATTGGGAAAGACGAGAGGTTCCGTGCCTGGCGATCGATAGGACAGTGGACCAATTGTAATTGATTTATTTATTTTTAAGAAGGAGATTAAGGAACGCCTTTAATTAATTCGATTTTGAATGTAGTAATTTTGTTTTTACTTTCATGGTATGAAATAAATTGAACTCGCAAAATTTCGAGTCGAATTGTAATCTGTTGTATATATAAAAGCAATTAGTTAGGGAAATTGTTCGAAGTCAAAATTAATATGTGTTCTTATTGGAAAAATAAATCTATCTCATCAAAATTTCGAGAAGGTTTAGCAGAGGACGTTGCAAGAATGCATCTATTCTTGAGACAAAGAAAACATTTTTTTTAAAAATGCTGTAGCTAAGAATCCTAAATCGCTAAAGTGTAAACACCGTCAGTATCTCGTCTTGCAGGGCCACGGGTAAGAATTACGTCTAGAATTGTGGATATTTGTGAGCTAATTGTATTTGTCCATTTCTCTTTTCTACTGTTATGGCTGGACGAAAACTGATTGTGTTGAGATGAGACTACGAATCGGCTATAAAGAAAACGTTAGGCGAAGGGACGCTAGATGGGAGATATGGTGCAGTGTTCTCCCCGGTAACACCAGGTAACAGAGAGGAGAGACGTTCATCACGATCAAAGACAATCAAAACCTTAAGATTCAATATGTGGAAATGGGATGTGGATGAGACATTTGTCCAACTCTCGTACGTGTTGCAAAATTGTTTGGAATACGAATTCTTGGATACATTCAATAAACTATTTTTAAAATCATTTGTAGCATGCGAGACAGCAGATACATTCATTCATATCGTCTGCGATCTTTTATTTATTTTGCTTTACAGACATCCCCCCAAAAAATTACTGTCCCAGCGCTAAAGAGTAAAAGAATGTTTTCCTTTCATAATAAATATTTAACCACCAATTCGATGATTTTTTGTTCGTGAGAGATTATTAAGAGAATTACGCAATTAGAAATCGTGAAACACATTTAAGCATCGCCATCATCAAGAGCTCGCCGGTGATACGTGGGTAGACGTCAGGTTGTTCACTGACCTTCGCTAGTATAGCTTCAAACCGAATCCATACGAAGTAAAATTTGTGACGGGTAAATCAGATTCGTGAAAGGTCATCAACAGATATTTTAACGTCTGGGTTACCCTCTCTGTCTTCAGGCGTAGCCCTTTGTTCTCATTTATATCATTCCAGTCCCTTTTAACATCCTTGGGAAACTTAAACCTAGCCTCCAAATCTGAACTTCGCTCTGGCCAACCCCCCTGGCTTAAGCCCTAAGGCTTAAGCCCTAAGGCTAAGCCCTAACCGTAAGCCCTAAACCGTAAGCGGCCGAAAACTGGCTCTCACCCCTGGTAGCTCGTTCAACACCTAATAGATGTGGGAGCACTTTAGTCTTCGTGTAGCTAAATGGTTTGGTGAAGGCCTGGTGGCGATCTCGTTGCCCTCAAAAGTCCACGAAGAAGCTTACTCCGTTTGCCACACAGACAGTCACACTCCTATCATACACATACAATCTGACAGGGAGCGAAGTGGTAAGGAAAAGTGTATTTAAAGAGCTACAGGGTAGTTGGGGTTGGCCTAACCATGCCACAATATTAAACATCCATGCCTGAGGTGGGATTGGAACCCGCGAGCCTTAAAACGTAGACTGAGAAGGTGCGTACGCCTTAACGATCTCAGCCATCCGGATTCATGAAAAGTTTCTCTCAGATTTGTTCTGTTTTCCTCTCCCTCTCGCTCAACATTATTCTCCATAAGCATGCGGATTTGGTGGTATAACGGTCAGCGTACCGGACTGTCGTACCCGAGTTCGCGGGTTCAAACCCAATCGAAGCCATGGATTTTTAAGGGCGAAAAAATACCTCGTACGCTTGCCTTCGGAGGGGAAGTAAAGCCGGCTGTCCCATGTAGTAGATTTACTGCATGTAAAAGATCCTCAAGCGTAAAAGAAGCCTCTGAGCAAAATTGAGGTCCGCCAGTTTCGTCGCCCAGGAAAATACCTCCTTTCACCGCTAGGTGGTGAAAGGAGCGTATCGAAATTTGCGTGGTTAGACGGAAGAACGGGCCTGATGGCCCGAGTCTCGCCACGTAAAATAAGGCATTAACTAAACTAAACTAAGCATGCTCATTTCACCATTAGCGGAATGAGCATTAATTTTACTTTCATCACCAACATTTTAACGCGGAGATGCCAAAATTAAAATAGAGATTTTTGGCTTTAATCTACAGCAGTGTCGTTAAAAAAATGCACCGGCTGATTTGCTCAGAGCTCGCTTTGCCGCTGTGTCTGACGCTGCTCTGATCCAGAGATCCAAGGGGTCGAGTGCCGACGTTCACTGGATTTTCGACACTAGCTACGTAGGTTCAATTCAGCCGCTGCCTGAAGATGATTTCTATAGACAATCTGTCGTGAACGGTAGTTTCTCGTCGTTTCTGCTATGAAGACCAAGTGAATGTCGGAGCAGTACCCTTGACAAACGGTACTTGAACCGCATGCGATCTTTTCTTCTTCTCACACACCTTTATTATTATTATTATTATTATTATTATTATTATTGTTATTGTTATTATTATTGTTGTTTGTTGTTATTGTTATGATTATTAGCCCATAACATCCCGTAAAGGGCAAAGGCCTCCTGCTTTAGCAGGGTTACAGTAGGTTGATATTCAATTTCACTAAAGTTCACTCAATTTCACTAAAATCGATTAATAGCACTGTGGATCATCATCTTCTTGTTGCTGTTCATATCCCAGTTGCCTCCATGTTGTTCTCTTTTGGGCCAGTCTCGTCCAGGTGGGAACAGCTCTTTGCATAGTCGCTGTCCATCTTCTCCTCTGTCCCCTGGTTTCTCCACCTAACCGAGGTCCCAGGTTGTTGTAGTGTATCCCATCGTTGCTGGTCTTGCCTTTATGTCCTCCCCAAGCCATTGCTTATTTTGTCTTGCGCTGCATTTAATTTTAGTCTTTTTTCTAATTTTGTAGATGGTATTTTGTCTAGGAGCGAAATATATAACATTTTTCGTTCTATTTTCCTCTGGCATCGTTGTATCCATTTTATTTCTATTACTGTTGAGGACCATGTTTGTTATCCATAAAGCAATATCGGCAAGATGCACGAGTACGTTACTACCTTTTTAATTTGGAGGTTTATCTTTTTATTTAGCAAAATGAAAGAGAGGCTCCAGAATTTTCTCCATGCTAATTTAGTTCTTCTTATTTCCTTATCTCCTCTATTTGTAAATGATATTAGCTGGCCCAGATAAACATATTCTTCCACATATTCTATATTGCTGTCGTTCATCATTATTGATTTGGGTTCACTGTTACTCATTATTTTAGTTTTCGATAAATTCATTTGTAAACCGACCTCAGTACATTTTGCGTTTACATCGCATAGCATTTCTTTTAGAATTTTAGGCGAGGTAGCAAATAGAGCAATGCCATCTGCAAAACGGAGGTTTGTCAGCCGCCGTCCGTTGACATTTACACCTGTTTGTTTGGGCCAATCTATTTTACGGAAACACATTTCAAGCAAACTATTTAATAATTTAGGAGATATTGGGTCCCCTTGTCTTACTCCTCTCTTAATTGGAAATATTTCTCCTTCTTGATCTGTTCTTAGTTGTGCTTGGCCGTGTTCATATAGTTGTTTTAAAATATTAATATATTTGCTGGGGACTCCTTGATTCTTGAGTGCTTGCAGTATAAATGAGTGTTCTACACAGTCAAAGGCCTTCGTAAAATCAACAAATGCTATCGATTATACTATTGACTATATGCTATTGACATATGCTATGAATTTTATATTAAATTCTTGTGCTTTTTCGATTATCTGATTGACACACTTGTACACAGGTAATCTTCCATGCACTGTACTACAATGCGGCAGGAAAGTCTCTCCGAAGTGGCACCTTGCTGTGTGCAACACTCATTATGTTGTAATACGAGCTGCGGCTTGAAAACTAAATTGCGTACTCACCACAATCATAATAGATACCGGAAGTGTGGTGTTCCGCACTTGTTTCCAAGTGATCTGGTTGCTACAACATAAATGCAGATTTTAATAGGAGGCCCTGATTCAGTTCACTGCAGAGAACTTTTCTGGCGCACTGTATTACCAGGGGTGGAGACCAGTCGGCATCGTAGGTCTTTCAGGCTGGAGTAGTGCCCCGTTGGAAGAGGTTCATGGAGGAGGAGAAATACTCTGAACCCGACTTATATATAGTAGGCTCCCGGATCTTACCAACCCTCGGGGAAATGATTCGCCGCCATCTCTTGGAATAAATCATTCACCACACTAACAGGATTAATGACCATAGCAGTTAATGTGTCTGGAAACATCAATCAATCAATGAAAGAAAGCAAAAATCCATGCCACGCATTCAGCAAAGCATTCACCACACTAACAGGAGATTGATCATAGCAGTTAATGTGTTTGGAAACATCAATCAATCAAAGAAACAAACAAACAAAAATCCATACTACGCGATAAATAAAATCAGGAAATATGGAAAGGGACCGTTTAAAATGAAAGGAAGGCCCACTGCTGGACGGCGTCGTGTTCGTCATGACGAGGACTGCCTGCCGCAGTGGATCGCGCGGTCACGTATCGTGAAGGCCGCGGCGGGGCGGTTGCGGCTCTCTGCCGACGCTCCCGGCCGCCCGCCTTCCGCCCCTTTCCGTCCCCTGCCGTCCGCTGGCTTTCCATCCCCTGCAAAACGGATCGGGTTGCGATCTGGTGGCGCGCCGGCCTCTGAAGGCTTCGCGCCCTGCACGCGCTGCCTTTCATTTCGGGGGATGCGTTCGCGACGCGACCGACGCGACGTGGCGCTTCGTGGATACAGCTGAAGGACGGGGGCTTCTGGGTGGTGGATTGGATGCGAGAGATCACCCATAGTCCGCGTGTGTCGATTCCACTCACAGGTGGAATCTTAGAAAAACATAGATAGAAATTTATTCTACAATTGTGCAGATGGTGCCCGGTGGCAGAATGCAAAATAACAATTACAAATAACATAATAATATATAAAAAATAAATATAAACAAAAAAATTGACTTTGTCATTTCCTATATATGCAGATGGCATTTAAATTCCTATACTAAACAACAAAATGCATATACACTAACATATAAATGAATAAACTTACATATTACACAAATGTACATATATACAAACATATACGCATGTATACATAGACGAAGGAATCCTCACATCACTTCAAATGAAATCACTTCACTTCACTTCACTTCACTTCACTGCATATAACTTTATCTAAATATTAATTTTTCAATACTTTTTACTGTAGACTACGCATAATCGCACCTTTCACTTCACTTCACTTCACTTCACTATACGTTTTCACCCTATTGACTAATTTTTTTTTCTAAAACCTCGCGCTGAGCAAGGAAAGGGTTCAAACATGTTCACCTAGGGTCAGTGTCAACAGCTCACTACAAGAAATCCACATACAATCATGTACGTTTCTTTACAACACATTTCCAGATGCATTGAACATTAAATCGGTGCACAAATTTAAGTTAAAAGTAAAATATTTTCAGCTGCATTACTGTTTATATACAATTAGACTATATTAATCATCAAAATGTTTCTCTATTTTTTATGTACTTTTTGATTGTTGAGATTAAATTTCGACGCATGCTTACGATCTTATAGTTATGCTCATTGTACACCCAATGCTGGTCACAATAGAAAGTATATTTTATCCTTTTTCCCGTACGGATAGATCGTAGATTGCGACCCATGATTGGAAAAGTTTTTGTCGCCTTGATATTAACAACCCTCATGTTCATAAACAAGGATTATAATACTCCTAAATATTCCATTTTCAAATTAATATACGTTAAATATTATATTAAAATGTACGTAACTGAACCAGCAAAACAAATTATTAATTTTGCTATGACTTTAGGGAATTCTGCCATTCTCTACATATTTTCTACAAACCGCTTTACCTTTTTATGTCCTTAATATTTGGAGTGCATTGAAAACTTTACGAATTCATGAATATTTTTATATATTTATCTACTGAGTAATGCAGCACAAAAAGTATATATCTGCTTACAGTCTACTACTTACAGTAGAGGGTTAAACAGGGAGAATAGAATGAACAAGACCGTAGTTGAGCGACGTCAGGCAAATCCATCGATCTTTGAACCCAGCTCCTCTCAACCAGCGCTCCGGATCCACGCGCAATTTCATTAAGGAGCAATCTGCAACACTCTCGAGGCTGACGGGCTGCAGCCGGATGCCGCTGACGGGTGACGGCCTCGACGACGGAGGAGAGGGACGCCGGGAGAGAGTTGTGGTGGAGAGGGTTAGGTTAGGAGAGAAGGGGAGAGCCGGAAGGGAACCGGGGATTCCCCTCGGCTAAGGCGCCAATTACAGCGAGGAGAGAGTCCTTTGTTGCCGCTGCCGCGTCCTTGACGGAGCCTTGCTTTCGTCTTTGACGCCAGAAAGTCTTTCCTAAGAGCAGGGAAGAGTAATTTAAATTACGTCAGCTTTTGTGTTTTGGTAGTTTGCAGAAGGGTGTGTGTTTTTGGCAGGAATGGTGAAAGGAAATTGATATTTGAATTCAACAATAGATCTCTCGGTTTTCTGTTTCGTCCTTAAAGTTGAGCGTTTACATGAGAAATCAATGAAAATATCTGAGAAAATAATTATCATTATGATACAGCAAATTTACATTTATTAAGCTTTCAGTGAATAATTGAGATTTTTTCATATCATTAATAATTGGAAGAATTTTACCAACAGAGATTTATCCAATGGTAAATACCATTGTTAATGAAAATTTCGAATATTTTTATTAAAACAGTTCATAATTTGAAAAGAAAATTAAATTATTTCGTATACGTTATATTATTTATTATACATTTAATTTTAATCATTTGACATTAATTTTGCTAACCATGCTATTTCACATACGTTAAATGTAATCAAACTGCTGAAATATGTAATGTGAAGTGTAGTGAAAGACGCGCGGGTCTAATTGTAAGACATCGTAAATAACTTTTACGCGAGAGACAGTTGAAAATTCTAAGAAACCTTTAAATCCGGTGATTCTCATAAAAACCTTATTTATTGCATTAACATATACTGCTTACATTACTATATTGTAAAACCCTAATTTGCAAAAGGCTTGTCAACATCTAGCAGGGGGCAAGAAATATAAATATCTGGATTTTGCTCAGTTGAGCTCCTATCGTCTCAAATATCTTATATGTATTGCACATATTAAGCATCATATCGTTCTATGGCTTCTTGTATTTTTTATAGAATATGTAGGTGTTTTGAATTGAACAAACTTAAGAATTGTATTTTTATTGTTTGAATTTCCTTTTAAATTCTTAACGGAACTGGCCTAATATTATCGATGGCAATATTTCTTCCCATCTATTAGATTTCTTTGTGCTCAATGGTCTCTAAAACGAGGCAACTTATTAGGTTTCCTCTCACCTACTACGTTTCATTTTTCACTTTTTTGTTTATTAACAAATGAATCTCCCTTAACAACTTCGTAATACAATGTTAATTAGCATAACTAGCTTCACTTAACGCCATAACTATGGGTTGATTATTGTTTGCAAATCTTTACAAATATAAATTGCAGAAACTTTTCAGTGATATTTTGGTAGTTGTAAATGTTAAATAGTAATGGCAGCTTATTAACATTCCTGTATGAAAAAGATCCTGCGTTTTTTGTGCATGGTTTCTTAGAATTTCCCCATAGATCTAATTTGAAGACCGTTCATGCAAATAACATGTCCATCAAATCAGATTTTTTAGAAATAGCGAAAAACTAATTTTTGATAAGTTATTGCCTTTTCAAACCATATAGTATGCTTTACTGCTTACCAGTTACAAAAGTCTACATATACTGCTACCGAATCAATTATTTATGATTATCACGGTATTTCAGGTTAAAAGTTACCAAACAGACAAAGCTACTACAACAATTTCTGTAGCTAATGTAACCATTTTTGGGTCTCAAAAGAAGTTACAAACAACACAAAATAAATTAAAATATATATGGGTCAGCTATGATCATGTCCTAAGCAATCATAATTGGCTTTCAGTTCTTGGATATCCATTACAGTTTGTTTTTCAGCTATTCTTTCATCAAGAACAAAGGAATGCCATCCTAGGCCAGGAGTATCTGAAAAAGTCTTTCTCCATTTATGAGACTCCTGACAAATTCAGTCAATTGACCTACATTATACTTCTTTGTCTGCGGTATACGCCTTTCAAGTGACACCTGGCGGAGGCTAAATTGTACCATATTTGTTAATGAAAAATCACGACTTAAAAGGATAAATGCAGGAATTTCATCAATCTAAAATATTGCTGTGGGATAACTTTGACTGTCTAAATTCTCTCTTTCATTGTTTTCTGAATTGTTATTTGCTTCACATATCTGATGATCTGTAGTTCTTGCATATACTACTCAAGATTATTATGTCCTTGAGATCCCAAACTTCTAATAAATAAAATAGAACACTGTTGTGAAGACTTAACAGAAGGAATGAACCATGCGACAAGAGCAGTCACGTGATTTTAAATCTTGGCATCTTATTGGTTAAACGGACATGTTCTTCATTGCATCGACGCTATGGACTTATTGGATTTTGCTTGAACATTGTATGTATACAAACAACATTTTTATGGATATATTTTATTTTCCTCCTCCATATCGAAGATGCAGCTGATGGTCATTATTATTACTAACTATCACATTACTAACTTAATTTTTTTTCCGATGGACATGTTTGTTTTTGCATGAACGCTCCTCATTTAATAATTCCATATTTCAATATTGGTCGTCGCTTATTAAAATTTCTTCTCTTCCTAATTATTGGACTATTTATCAATTGGAATTTAAAATTTCTCAGGTGATCTGATATACACTCATTCCAACGTTTCTTATTCGAATGTTTTAGTTTTTTTATGATTATCGAAAATTATATTTCTTAAAGTAACAGAACCAAATGATTTATTAAATATTGTAACGTCGTAGGTAGAAATCTCCATCACAAAGAAACAAACACGAGTGGGTATTTACAATTTATTTACAATAAATTATGTTCAGGAACTAAAACCTCACTTCAAGGCGTTTGCCGCAGCCCCCCTCTCCCAACACGCGCCTTGCGGCAGCGCCTGCGAGTAGCCAACTCGGCCGATTCGCAACTGGGCACCTCTTGTGCCTCGGCAGACCATCTGCCCTGAAGTATAAGGCATACTTCACCGTGTCCGAACCTCGAACACCTACTTGTGCCTTCAGCACTTCCGCGCCAGACTTGGCCGGACAGGTTTTGCCGCAAGGAAAACCAGAATCGTTACCCATGGTCCTGCGACGCACCTTTATATAGGCCCGAGTCACATGATCTTCTACGTCATCTGCCCCCCCCCACGCACTCGTCTTGAAGCGAGTGCCACCATCGCCGCCTTTTGTGCCCGGTGTCTGAGATTTTCGTCAGGGGTGGCCTTCGTTCGGGAGCCTATATTTGGCTCCCTCATCCCCATACCTTGCAACTCAGGAGCAGGGAATTAAGTACATGACGCTACAATATATAGAAAAATACCTCCTTAATGGACACGTTCAGTATCGCAAACAATGTTCACTCAAGGGGTCTTCCAATTATAATGATTATTTCGTGTTTTCGGGCGTGTCAACTTCTAAGGCGATTTTTCCCAAAAGTGTAATGAATGCTGCATATTGAGAAGTGGCAGTTATCCTCCACCTCTTGAACGTGATACCCGCCGTTAGCGTAAACGTCCATTTGCGCCAGTTTCACCGTTCAAATAACTCCAACCTGGACATGTTCAAAGTTCCCGACTAGTCTCCCGGTGTAGAAGAGGTAATGAACTGAATGTAAGTGTGAGTGAGTGTGTGTATGTATGGAGAGAGGAAGGGACAAAGATGAAGAATATCGCATGGTTCATGACCCGTTTGCCTAGGAATTGCTCCGGCGTTCGAACGGGATTTGATCGGAGAAACCTTGGAAGACTCCCCATCAAAACAGTCGGCTGCTAGAATTGTCCCTCAGAATGCAGACTAATCTTTCTAGCTGGTGTCGAAAATTCTGCACCGCCGAGACTAGAACCCTAGAAGCTCCCGGAGTTGTTGCTCTGAGATATATTCGGCGGCAGATACGCTAAAAGAGTTTGCCATTTGAGAAGTTTTTGCCAGACACCTAGAAAACTGCCTACAATGAAAAAGTGCCCGTTCATAACGGCTTCACTGTACTTCCATTTCATTTCACAAATGTCTGAGACGTAAAAGCTCCGTTATATCGAATAGCGTCGAATACAATCTCACATTTTTCCGAAAGAAAGGTATAGTAGCGAATTACAAACGAATATGCAGATTCCTCGTCCACAATAATGTAGGATAATGTTTTTACCATCACTAGAAACAAATGTCTGTACCTATCTATATAAATCCTTTTACCTTATTTCGGGGAAACAGACTCTTCAAAATCTTTATAAATGTAAATTTATCAAAGCGTTTATCATAGTTCTTTATCATTCAAACAAAGTTTGTTTGAGACACTCGCTAGACATCGGTTAGAAAAAGTAGAAAACTGGCTAAATGTCACGAGACGTCATATTTTGTAGTCCAACACTCTTTTGTCGACGCTAAATGACGTCGTTTTTTGTTTTATTATTTTAAGTTGTGTACCTACTACAAATTTTACGTATGATTCATGATGTTACATCGATGCTCTTTTCTTATTTATGCTCTTTGTCTTATTGTTCCAATGTTGTAGAGTTATTGGCGTGAAAAACCGTAAGCCAAGATACTGCTCAATATCCTCTTCGAAGAGTCTAACAACCTGGAAGAGCATTATAGTTCGGGTAATACTAAAGTTGGAGGACGGTGCCCACTCGTGAGTAATGCTGAAGATGCAACTGTGGCTGTGTACAGACGCCACCACCGTTGTCGCCGCCGCCGTCTCCGCTATGGCTATCGCCACACCTGCCTCCTCTCCGTTCCACCTTTCCCGTCCGTGCCACCGCCGCGCCACTGTCACTTACTATTGCGCTGTTCCCAACAAACGTACCCACCGCCGCCCCTCTGCCTCCCACCCTCCCACGTCCCCCACCGCCACCGCCACCGCCTCCGCCACCGCCACCGCCACCGCCACCGCCTCCGCCACCGCCACCGCCACCGCCTCCGCCACCGCCACCGCCACCGTCACGGCCACCGCCACCCCCCTCCGCCCGCTCCTCTCGACTGCGCCTCCCCTCCTCCGCCTTCCCCCCCCCTTTCCCCGCCTCCGCCACCACCTCCTCCTGCGCTCCACCACGGCCGAGTCCGACACCGACACCGCGACTTCCGCCTCTTCTCCCCACCCCTTTCCCGGCGCCGCCCACCTCGCCGTTTCCACTCCTGCCGCTACCGCCGCCGCCGCCGTCGCGGTGTAACTCAATTTCCTCCCCATTGTCGCCCGCCGCTCGACGCTCAGGTAATTTGCAGGCGCTGCGGCGGCGGGGGCGGGCGTGGCGGTGACGGGTGTCTTCTCGCCGACGGCGCTGCTGCTACCTGCCGCCGTGCAATCGCACACGCGCGCAGCTGTGCGCAAGCGGCACTGGATGTCCCTGATACGTGACGTTGGCTTAATGTCACTCATTCGCCCACTCGGCGCTCCCGTGCGCCCGCAGTTCCTGTGCTCGCGTGGGCTGGGAATCGGTGTCTTCCTCTCCTCTGGTTCGTTCCCTCTTCTTCTGCTTTCACTTAGCCATCCTTCTCTCATTATCCCCTCGATATTTATGATCTCGTATACATCTCTAAATAAACACCGGGGCGGTAGCTCAGTGCATCAACTGATGTCACTGCAGCGCCTCTGACCGGGAGGTCGTAGGTCCCCACTCCCCAAGGCGGCAGGATTTTCGACACTAGCTTTTCAGCTAGGTCGAATTCATTCGCTGCCTGGAGGAGAATTCTAGCGGCCGGCTGCTCTGATCGGTAGCTTCCGTGGTTTCTCCGATCAACACCAGGCGAATGCCGGAGCAGTACCCTACCAAACGGGCCACGGACCGCGCGCGATCTTTCCTTCCTCTTCCTTGTCCTATCCTTTCCCCTTACACACTCACACCGACATGCACTACACTACCACATTCTGGGAGACCGGTCGGGAGCTTAGAGCTTGTCCCGACTGGGGCGGTGCCCCGCTGGTGGGAGAGTCCTGGTTAGGGGGAAACCCCACTAGCCGACGGTAGGTCGGCGCCGGATCTCGCCATCCAGCGGGTGAAGACCACCGCCATCTCCCGGGGAAAACATGCACTATACTGACGGGACTAATGAACAAAGCAGTTCACGTGCCCGGAAGCACGAAAAAATCAATCAATCAATCGATATATATAAATGCATCAATACAGTTAGCTGACTAGATCAATTTTTGTTCGTTTTTTTCTGTATTTTGTTTCTAATTAATATCAAAGTTTTTGTGGGGATATTGTTCATTTTAGTAGTAAAAAATTGAAATGAGCGCGATGCTTACATTATAACTTCACTAGCTCGTGTTTTTTCACTCAGAACGTATGGAAGAATCGCGTGAAATAAAATAGAACGTACTAAACGAATCAAATATTTTTATAAGAAAATATTTATAAGGCTATTTCCTTGACACATTTTTAAATTTTATTTCTTCCAAACAAATATCACCATCTAGGAAGATATACTATTATCTGTGTAATATAGATCATTAGTAAGATGGTTCGAATCCCGCAATGAGTGTTTTGGCGCGGAGAATCGTCCAACTCGCCAAATCATGTTATTTCTTAGCAAACGAACTGACAAATACCTTTCCAGCACCTTTTGTTACTACAGCTGTTATTTATTGCCTGGTTATCCTCTCACTTAGATAAAATTTTATCAGTATCTTATTGTAATCATACCTCATTGTAATCAGACCTTTCCTCTGAGTAGAAACGAACTACGACAATTGCATATTTCACATTGTTTTTTAATAAAACAAAACACATTTGCATTAAATTAATTAACTTAAGATTTTAACAATTGAGATTTGATTGCTGTTTTGCTATTTCTCTTTTTTAACTATCTCTAAAACAAAAACAAAATATTTGTGTTTCCTGCAAAAATCATTTAGAAGGCAGTTCTGTACTTTTGTCTCTACACTCCTTACAGAACCAAAGAACCTTTGCATCAAGCAACAATCCCCAGCTGCGATAATTTTTGGCCAGTGTGTATCCGGCATGCTGAAGCCCGAGAAGCAAGACAATCCCCTGCGAAGTGCTGTCTGAACGACACGGCACTCGGTCCACCGTCAGCAGCCGGAGCGACCGGGCCAAAGTCGGCCAGCAGCGGCTCTGCGAAGAGAGCCGTAGAAACGAGAGCCAAGGACGGCGGGAGGCGTCGTCCAGATGGTGGCGGGACCGGCCGTGCTCCGGGTCGGCCGGCAACGCCTCGGATAAATCTCCCGGAGCAGCCGGATTGCTCCCGGAAGCGGCTTAGCCTGCCTCTTGGCTCGCTTCTGACATAACTTAGCCGATCGGCCGAGACCCGCGTGCGCGCCGCGCGCTCTCCATTACGGCCCAGATAAAGAAAGGAAGGGCCCGCCCTAACGTCCTGTCACGGGGCGGCCCTGCTCCGTGCGGAGGGGGCGTGGCCGGCGGGAAGGAGAGGCGACCGAATACGGCGTCTTGGATCGCGGACCTTTCGCCCTTTGCTCTGCCCGGAAACTGCGTCAGTGAATGGAACGTTTTCGCGATACACTCAGTAGTAAAACGGATATTTTCAGTTCGTTTTTTTAATGAATCGTTTCTGGAAAAAAGGGAGGGTATTTCGCATATTTATGACAACAATTTGGTTATGTTTGTAGTAGCATAATATGACAACCTATTGAAAACTATTTAAGACGTTTTTATAATGATTGAATATTTCGAAAAACAAGCCTTACTGTAGAGAAATTGTAATTATTATTCAATAGAAGAATTACAATTTTAATTTCATAAAAAATTCCAAATTTCCAGCGTGGCCGGCGGAAAGGGAGAGACCGAATACGGCGTCTTGGGTCGCAGACCTTGACCCTTCACTCTGCGTGGAAACTGCGCTCGTAAATGCGGCGTTTTCGCGATACACTCAGAAGTAAAAGGGAGATTTTCCGTTCGCACAGTTCGTTTGTTAAAGAATCGTGGTCGGAGAGAGGAAGGGTATTTCGTAGGTTCAAGACAACAATTGGGATATGTTTACAGTAGCATAGTAGTACAACATATTAAAAACATATATTGAATACATTATTTAGTAATGATTGAATATTTTGGAAAAAGACTTTCTGAATAACTGTAATTATTATTCAATCAGTATTATTATTCAATCAGTTTTTTAGTCATTATTTTTAGTTAGTTTTTAGTAATTATTATTCAATCAGTTTTTTTCTTTCAAAATTTAAATAGTATATGACAGTGTAGGGATCACAGAATTTTGAAAATGTGCACACAATTCACTTTTCCCCATAGCACGTCATACGCAGTTTTAACTGTTTTTTACGTAAAATAAAAAAGTATGAAATACAGTTCTAATTTCGTAAAAATTTCCAAATTTTGTAACTTTCTAGGTCAATATTTTTCTTATTTACAGATAACCTTACCCTTCTTCCTCCTGCAGCAGTGTTTTCAACACTACTGACAAGTAGTGTTGGTTACGTTCTTGGGGACATAAAATTACTCAGGGGGTGGTCAGATCCGTATGGAAAGTGCGATCATGTGAGGGTCCAGGTTGCATGACCTGTACCTTTCTTGTTTACTTTCATACATTTGTTTCTTTAAACACAGCAACATGGTGGTGTGGCAAGGTACCGTTATTACAAGCATGTTGTACAGCGGAATGTAGAATCTCGCCAATGGGAGGTTGATGCAACGGACAGCAAATCATCCAAGCGGAACTGCCTGGGATGCTGTGATTGGCTGGTGGACGAAGACATGGCAAGATCGCATCGTGCTGGCGTCGATTGGCATATGGAGACTGACGAGCACCAGAGTGATAATTAATGATTTTATCCAAAGACGAATTGAGTGAAAAATGACGATGTTCGTTTTTGCGACATTCCTAAGAATGTTTCGTTATGTTTCAATTTTCTTGATTTGAACCTTTCCAAGAAAGTAAATCATAAATGTAACTATAAATTAAATAATTTTGTCTCCAGGAGGAACAAGCAGGGACTTTTCTAGCAGAAGACATCAAAATCTCTTGAGTGTGGACGATCACCAGCAATCCACCCCCGTCAAATCGCATCCTCGTTAGCATCTCTCGAACTGGACCGTCGAGGAATCATTGAAATCCATTACCCACAACCATAGTGGAAATACATGGGTGGGTTCCTCCGGTGCACCGATTTTAGCTGGTTCTCCGCATGACCACTTTGCGTCACGAACCACGTGACCACAGCATGGGCACTTCGTTTGAAAAGCCAGACAGACGCTGGCCACCGTGTTGCATGGAGAGCGAGAAGAGTTAAGAAACAATTGAAATGATTGAAGGCGTTGCCATTGTCAACAATACTATTTGTTTTAATAATAGCAGCTTTCGATGGCTTAGTCATCATCATCAGTTTTCTGCTGTCTGGGAGTCACAAAAACGACAACAACTCGCCACTAAACCAATGTTAAGAAACAATATGAAAGTGGTTCAAAGTTTACAACAGTAAGCAACCAAAACTAACACGAAGTTGTAATATTTAAAAGAAATGCTTCATAAATCTGTTGCAATGGGCTCTTTCTGTGTTTTGCGTGAAGCATATATGCTGCTGCTGTACCTTGCGTAACGTTTTTTTTTCGTGTACATGGTTTTGATGTACGCTTCTCATCCGTGGTTGCATTGAGACGCCAACAATACCAAGCAGTGTTTGAGATTCTAAAGCGTTTTCTAGCAAGTCTGTATTTTTATTGAAAAGTACTTATTTCGAATTATGAAAATGCTCTTAATACATGAATAAAAAAAAATTAATTATAGTGAAATCCAAATTGTATTGTATATTTATAAAAGTAAATTATAAACATGTTCATATTACAGGTCTCTACGAGCCTAAATGAATGAAACGAAGTTCTGATTTCAAAAACAATTATAGACAGATTTACATAATTATTAACAGGACCTCGTTTAGGTTTCTCTCTTATGATTTAATTCTCTCCGCGGTCTATAATTTATTGGTTACTAAACTAGTTTAATTAGAGATATATTCGTGAATGAAAAGTTAATAAATGTGTAAACGTGTGAATTTGTAACACATGATAAAATTACATGTGCGACAACAAACCTATTGCATATTGAACTGTTTACTACGAGAGAGATAAACTGTTAAATACGTATTTCTTTTGATATTTTTTCGATAGAACTATCTTAAGAGCCATTGTGGAATATTATTTCTTACAATATGATGTTGTGAAATGAATAAATAGTAAAACTATCAATTAGTTTATATTTGCCAAGTATC
Organism: Teleogryllus oceanicus; assembly: GCA_964035755.1. Lineage (NCBI taxonomy): Eukaryota > Metazoa > Arthropoda > Insecta > Orthoptera > Gryllidae > Teleogryllus > Teleogryllus oceanicus. Next base: position 73,991,507 of record CAXIVR010000008.1, read on the forward strand.
GCATTGTAAATTGTAATTTATTTTCTCAACACTACCACATATCCCGGGAGACCGGTCGGGAGCTTAGAGCTTGTCCCGGCAGGGGCGGTGCCCCGCTGGTGGGAGAGTCCTGGTTAGGGAGAAACCCCATTAGCCGACGGTAGGTCGGCGCCGGATCTCGCCATCCAGCGGGGGAAGGTCACCGCCATCTGCCGAGAAAAAAACATGCGCTACACTAACGGGACTAATGACCACAGCAGTTGACGCGCCCGGAAACACGAAAATAATCAATCAATCAATCAATCAATCAAACCTGCCGTGGCTGGAACGTGCTTCCTTTTTTTTTTGCGGCGCGCCGGCGTGCATCCCTGGCGTCCCCGTGGTGCACGCCTCTGCGACCGCGCATCATGAGCAAGCGACATTTTTCGAAGCGTCGGCCGCAGACGTGACAGTTTTTGTGATGAGCGGGCGCGCGGCTGAGCAGGCTGGCAGGCGCTTCCCTAAGCTGCGACACGATATTTTTCTCACGTCCCGCGCGAGGGGCCTCCGCGTAATGCACTTGTTTCCAGGACACACTCACCTTTCAACTTCCCCTAGGGATAGCGTGAACAAGTACCTATGAAGAGCGTGTCTGTGTATTATGTTTCGGGGATCAATGTGTATATCTACTTAAGAATATTCTGAATAAAATAGAGGCAGATTTGCAAATTTATTGCTTTGAACTGTAATATTTTCTTAAGATTTTAACCATGATTTACACTTGTATATGTTTACTCATTGTTTTGTCACTAATTGGCCTTGAAAAATATTTTATATATTGTTGTTATGGATAATCGGAGTGATTAAAGTAGTTCACTTGTGTATATTCCACAAAATCTGCTTTATCAAAGACGTATTAAGAAATATTTATTAGATTGCAACAATGTGATGTGTTCTGTGGTATAAGTATAATTTGACTTACGCTAATGACAGTAAAATCTCATTTTTTAAATAACGAATGGGCTTTTCATAGACTATTTTTAATGATATATCATACATCAGGTCTTCAATTTGCTACAGAAAATTTCTTTTCCGCAACGAGAATAAATTCAATTCAAGTCACATTGGTTTCGAAATACATTCAAGTCACTGTGGTTCCAAATACACCCTCTACAAATATCTAAAAATCGTGAAGTAAACTTATTGAAAGTGTTTCCTTTACATACAATTTAATTACACTTCAATTATTGCTTTCCCAAAATCAAAAATTGATAATTACACAAACATTTGACTTTTGAATTTTAAAAACTAGTTGTATGTCTAGATTGAAAAGTTAAAATAACGCAATTAAATAATAAATTAAACAAAATAAAAACAAAAATTGTATTATCTAGGCTAACAGGGCGAGTCGCGACTGTTGGCTGATGGCTGACGTTTTGGCCAAGATGTTGTGGCCCTCCTCAGATCGTACTGCTGTAGGCTCAGAGGATGAGAATGCAGTACGCTCATAGAACGTTAGCAGTATACTGTGAAAAAAGGTCACAATATGTTAGCAGACACCGCGACAGAGACACAGGTCGTGCGTGATAGCCCTAATACAGATTCCGGCCGCAGAAACCCACACAATCTAATGGCAAAATTAACCCAACACTTTATTCCAACACTTTATTCCAACACTTTATTCCAACACTTTATTCCAACACTTTATTCCAACACTTTATTCCAACACGTTATTCCAACACGTTATTCCAACACGTTATTCCAACACGTTATTCCAACACGTTATTCCAACACGTTATTCCAACACGTTATTCCAACACGTTATTCCAACACATTATTCCTGCACGTTATTCCTACACTTTATTCCTACACTTTATTCCTCCCCTTTATTCCCCCTTTATTCCTGCCCTTTATTCCTGCCCTTTATTCCAGCACTTTATTCCGCACTTTATTTCAGCACTTTATTTCAGCACTTTATTTCAGCACTTTATTTCAGCACTTTATTTCAGCACTTTATTGCACACTTTATTCCTGCCCTTTATTCCAGCGCTTTATTTCAGCACTTTATTCCAGCCTTTATTCCAGCCTTTATTCCAGCACTTTATTCCAGCACTTTATTCCAGCACTTTATTCCTGCACTTTATTCCTGCACTTTATTCCGCACTTTATTCCTGCACTTTATTCCTGCATTTCATTAATTAACCTTCACATGCATCCAGCAACCAGCCTCTTTCGCAGTGCAGTTAAGCGATAGCACCTTCGCCCAGCCTCCCGGGTGCTGCGAAAAATCCTCGGTGGCGAACTGCACGACGATGACGAGGTAGCCGACGATGGTGCCGAGCAGTCCCACGAAGAAGCGCAGGTCGAGCGGGAAGAGGCCGCCGGCGCAGAACTGCACGGGCTGCGCGCGCAGCTGCAGCAGCAGCAGCCTGGCCTCGTGCTCGGCCGCCCGCCGCCCGCGCACCGCCAGCAGCAGCGCCGCCCCGGCGCCGCCGCCCAGCCCCGCGGCCTGCACGTGCGCCCACGCCACATGCAACAGTTTGGACTCAGTGTGTAGAGACCGTTTCGATTGATTGATGTTGTACATGATTGATTGATGCACAGAGGCTGTTTCGATTGATTGCTAGTGATTCCTCGAGCGTCAACTACTTAGGTCATTAGTCCTGTAAGTGTAGTGCATGTTTTTATAGGAAAGTGGCAGTGATCTTCCCCCCACTGGATGGCGAGATCCGGCGCCGACCTACTGTCGACTGGAAAGGTTTTCCCCAACCAGGTATCTCCCACCATCAGGGCTCCGCCCGGGCCGGCAAAAAGTCTAAGTCCCCGACAGGTCTCCCAGAATGTGTGGTAGTGTAGTGCAAGTTACTGTGTGTAAGGGGTGAGGATACGACAAGGAAGAGGAAGGAAAGTTCGCGCGCGGTCCATTACCCGTTTGGTATGGTACAACTCCGGCATTCGCCTGGTGTTGAACGGAGAAACCACGGAAACCTATCGATCAGAGCAGCCGGCCGCTAGAATTCTCCTCCAGACTGCGAATGAATTCGACCTAGCTGAAAAGCAATTGTCGAAAATCTTGCCGCCGTCGAAACTTGAACCTAGGACCTTCCGGTGACAGTCACCGTTCCACTGAGCCTCCTCTCCCGGTGTTTGTATTTAAAATGGTGCAGAGCTACCAGTAATCGTATAGATGGGAAGATCACCGCCACTTCCCGCGATAAAAAGTGCACTACAATTACGGGAAAAAAGGCCTTAGAAGTTGAAGTGTCCGGAAACACTTATCAATCAATTGAATAGGGCTATCTCCCTCTACTGACTAGGAGTCCATAGAGTAACTGACTACAAGGAGTAACGCAACCTTAACGCCAGCTATTCGGCCTTCGCGCGGACGCCACATGCAACAGTTTGGACTCCCAAGTAGAAAGGCTGTGTGTATTTACAATGGTGCAGAGCCACGATTGTCCGTATAGATGGGAAGATCACCGCCACCTCCCGCGATTAAAAATACACTACACTTACGTGACTGAAGGCATTCGAGTTGATGCGTTCGGAATCACCCAATTAATCAATCGAATAGGGCTCTCTCACTCTACCGAGTAGTAAATGCATAGTCTCACTGGCTACAGGGAGTAGCACGACCTGCTCGACGATTCTTTTATCCAGTTTCCGCGTCTGGTAGCATTCAGGAGTGAAGAAGAAATGATAACATTTACTATGTAGTGTCCACGCCGCCGTCGAGCCGTGTGGTCTTTGCGCGGACGCCTCATGCAACAGATTTATTATTATATAGCCCGCACAATTCCTCTCGGGAAAAGGCCGCCTGTAAGTCAGGGATAGCTTCTGAGTAACCGCCGGATCAACTACGTCTGATGTTAGGAATTGGTAGTATCCGTTAATTGAAATAATTCAGAACGTTGTCATTGCCTACAATATTGTTTAATTCAAGAGCAGCTTTCGATGGCGTAGTCATCATCAGTGATCATTAAACAGTAGTGTGAACAATGACAACGCTTCAATTATTTCAATATTAATTCCAACGACAGTTCATCGCTCAACACATTAAATAGTAATCTTAACAAGTCATTAGTATTTGTAGACTTTCAAATAGCATTTTCATGTATTCAGTCTCATTTCAATTGAGCTTAACTTCTCATTTATTACTAAATTTTATCACTCTCAAGTAGTTGTTCTTTTTCTTCCATCAAAATCTTTCTTATTCTAATTTGGTCATGTGTTTCTGTTCGTGAAATATAAATTTTGTATTAGTTAAACTCATTAGATCAATTGAGATTGGAACGTCGGATACCATGAACGCAATTTTAGGTCCGAATCTAGGTTGATTTCCTGTTTTTTTTTCAAATCTTCGAATGTATTCACAGTTTGGATAACTGTGAATTTCTGTTACAACTCGAAAATATAATGTGACTTCAGTGTATTGGAAGTTTGAAACCTTATGGAAGGAAATTCCGCGAGTTCATTGGTGGTTCTAAAGTACGGAACAAGATATCCGCGGATGCGGAGAAGATAACAATTTTCGATTGATTCGGGTGGCAGGAATCACGAACAATACATTTGCGTTATGTTTGAATTTCCCGTTTTATTATTCAAATCACCTTAAGAGAGAGGACAACGGACACAGACGTTTGGTGATTGAGCTGAAGCTAAAATAATTGACGGTACAAAAGATCTCGGGTACCTCAAGTGTGCATACAGTGTTTAGGGAACATGGGTTTAGTAGATTTGTAACAGTTTGGACCACACTTATTTGGACTCTGTGCGTTCGTGAAGTTTCAGGGAGTAGCGCACCTTGAAGGCCCTCTGTTATTCGTTATCTGTTCATCCAAAGTTCCCAGCCAAACGATAACAACTGATGACATGACGGAAAGTTTCAAATATGTTATTGTTTTTTTGGCAGATTAGCGGTTCCCAACTTACCCACAATACCGCGTAGTTCGACCCAATATAAAATGGCGGAATTGGTGCTGGAAAAGAAGGATCTACTCTCTATATATGTAGGGAACCTAGGCGTGAAGACGCCAACTATTAATGCATTAATATGAACGGTGCTGTTTAATTACGACTCTCCCGCATATGCTGTTTTGGGTGACAGAGTAGTCCATGCAATATTAAGTATTCTTGAATGAGGATGTAACATGTTAACTTACTTGGACAGTGCACTGTATGTTTTAGGATCCCCACCTGTGAGGTTTCATTGTTTGTGATTTTAGAGTACATAAACATTGATAGTCATTCGCGTCCAATGATGGCAGGAGAAAGATGTGAGGGAGGTAAAATCGTAATCGGTCTGTAGCCCGATGTAGAGGTTTCTGCTTAGCTATAAGTCTGGAGAGGGGCATAGCAACCACGGAAACCAATGATCACAGCAATCGGTTACGAGTTCGATTTCGCCAGGCTGATTATGAAATAACTGAAATATGCAACAAGCGGAGCAAGAAATATGCAATTTGCGGATTTGGTGGTATAGCGGTGAGAGTACCGGACTGTAGTACTCGAGTTTGCGGGTTCAAACCCAATCGAAGCCGTGGATTTTTAAGGGCGAAAAAATACCTCGTACGCCAGGCTTCGGAGGGGAAGTAAAGCCGGCTGTCCCATGTAGTAGATTTATTGCATGTAAAAGATCCTCAAGCCTAAAAGAAGCCTCTGAGCAAAATTGAGATCCGCCAGTTTCGTCGCACAAGATAATACCTCCTTTCTCCGCTAGGTGGTGAAAGGAGCGAATCGAAATTTGCGTGGTTAGACGGAAGAGCGGGCCTGATGGCCCGAGTCTCGCCACGTAAAATAAGGCATTAACTAAACTAAACAACAAGCAAATTTCCAGCCCTGAAATAGCACCTGCGACCAGCAGATGGCCACTGCTCTCGATCGTAACGCATGCCTTTAACCTGACGTTACCGGCGGTAGCACATATGATTTTGTGGGTTTTAGAACCGTTCAAGCGCGTTGATGCATTCATAATACAGCAGCGATTTCATGTTTCTACATTAGCGCTTTCATTTATACATTAGAGCACACTGGTTTTATGGCCTGAAAAGTGAAAAATTGCATTCAGAAGTTTTAAAAGAATCTTAATTTTCATGCAAAAGACGTATTCCGTTTAAAATATTCAAAATAATGAAATATAAATTAAATTATGTTATGACCGTTCTCGAATTCATAATGCACATCAGCTTTTTCAGAAGAATCGTTCGCTGTCTGGAGGAGAATTCTAGCGACCGGCTGCTCTGCTCGGAAGTTTTCCGTGGTTTCTCCGATCAACACCAGGCGAATGCCGGAGTAGTACCCTACCAAACGGGCCACGGACCGCGCGCGATCTGTCCTTCCTCTTCCTTGTCCTATCCTCTCCCCTTACACACACACTTACACTAACATGCACTACACTACCACATATCCCGGGAGACCGGTCGGGAGCTTAGAGCTTGTCCCGGCTGTGGCGGTGTCCCGCTGGTGGGAGAGTCCTGGTTAGGGGGAAACCACACTACCCGATGGTAGGTCGGCGCCGGATCTCGCCATCCAGTGGGGGAAGATCACCGCCATTTTCCGAGAAAAACATGCACTACACTAACGGGACTAATGACCAAAGCAGTTGACGCGCCCGGAAACACGAAGAAATCAATCTATCAATCAATCAATCAATCAGAAGAATCATTGCTCTGTCCGTCTATGTACAAAAGGACGATCGCAAGATTACCATCTAATATCCACGAACAATTTTACATGCGTTGAACGAAACCCTCGTATTAATAATCATTATAAGGTAATAATAAATTTATTGTTCATTTAATTAAAGAAAGTAATATAAAATAGATTCAAGTTATTTTTGAAACCAATTTAGTAAATTCTTTATGGTATTATGATCCAATGCTTAATTAATTAAAGTTTCAAGTGTATTAGACATAAAAAACCGAAGTGAGAATATTGAAACACGTGTTGATATGCGAATGCTGAAGCTTAGATGCGTTCTCTACAATAATCTTCAAGAGAATGATTCAATGCGTCCTTTCTAATGATCACGGTCATCCAACGTTCTCTTCACACCTTCTGCAAATAATTTGTTCGAGGCCGTGTCTATTTGCACAGCGTTATGGCATCTAGCATGGAATATTAAATTTTGCTGATCCGTTGTCCAATAACGCGTATTCTTTGACTTGAGTTCGTAAGCAATGCTTATTATTCCTGACGCTGAATGCTTATTTTATTACTTAAAACTAAACCCAGGGCTCTTGGATTATGACTTTATATTTCTACAACTTTGCTTTTAATTTACGGAAATGAAGTATATGCACACTGATGAGGTGACTCTTTTACAATTTAGGAATGTACATTTCTATTATTATGGCTTTTCCACGTGTTATAACCATTTCTGGGATGGGTAAATGATAAGTGCATGTGATTTTACGTTACGTGAAAGATGGAGAAATAATTTTAGAATAACAAGCAAGGAAAACGGAGGCACTCGGCAAAAACCTGCCGTGACCTACTTTGTCTAACATAAATTCAACCCGCGGGATTGGAAGCTCGCTCCCCAGAGGAGGAAAGCTAACAGGGTGAGAATTTCTATGTTTATCTTCTCTCACTGAGCATTGGTTTCCCTTGAGTAAATACTATAGCTGTACTGAGAAAAATTCTAAACTTCCCATTAACTTTAGCAAAGTTGGAATGAACGTTTTTATTAGAAAGAGGTAAATATTGAATTGAAGTGATTCTTGATAAGTGAATCGAGTTTATAGTATGTAATAAACAAAAAGCTGTTTGGATTCATATTGTCACTGCCTGTATGCAGCATACCGAAGTCTGTAAGCCGCAAACCTGTATTTTTCTCATTGCGTCCGGGTGGTCCTAGGTTCGAGTCCCAGTGGCAGGAGTTTCGACTTTAGCTTGTCAGCTGGGTTGAATTCACTCGCTCTCTGAAAGATAATTCTGGCAGCCGCTGCTCTGAGCGGTAGTTTCCTGTGGTTTCTTCGATCAACACCAGGCGAATGCCGGAGCAGTACCATAACAAACAGGCCACGGACACGCGCGATCTTTCCTTCCTCTTTCTTGTCCTATCCTCTCCCCTTACACTAACACTAATAGGCACTACACTACCACACATGTCAGGGGACCGTTCGGAAGCTTAGAGTTTGTCCCGGGCTGGGGCGATGCCCCGCTGGTGGGAGATGCCTAGTTAGGTAAAAAAACCGCAAGTCGACGGTAGGTAGGCGGCGGATCTCGCCATTTAGCGGAGGAATATCACCGTCACCTCCCGAGGGAAGAATCACTACACTTACTCATAGCAGTTGACGCGCCTGGAATCACTAACAATCAATTCTCAGCGTGTCTTTACTTACCTTCGCGGCCGCCACCGCGCCGCCCGCCGCCCACGCCGCGGACACGCCCATCATCACGTTTATCGCCGTCGCCGTCATCATCATGGCGGCTTGCGCCAGCTGCACCGGCCGCTGCGTGGCCAGCACCAGGGTGTAGAGAGCCGCCGTGAGGGCCACCATCACATACACGTACAGGAGCAGAGTGATAAAGCTGAAAATCGCGTCTATCATGGAGCAGATTTTCTGGACGGTGAAGTGCATTTTTCGGAGGATGTGGATTTTATCTTCCGTGTTGAGACATTCGTACACGAGGGTCGATACATAGGGGCGAACGTCGATGAACTTAATGCCAGGTTTTGAGAACGGTTTGAGTGACAAATCCGTTTTGAATTTTGGTTCCATTTTATGATGTTCCAGATCTTTGACCAAATTCCAAATTTTCTCGTTTATAACGAGAAAGTAGTACCTAGTGAGTAACACAAGCATAAAGTATATATGAGCAACGACGGAAACGATAGCGAATAATACAGACCAATGAATAAGACGAAAGAGAGGTATGTCCGATTTAAGAAGATACCAAAGTCCATACTCCATTATGAACACTACAATAAAGCATCCTTGCGTAATTGACACCGAACGTCGCTGTGCAGGCCATGGTAGCGGTGTTTCATTTTCACCGAGCTGGCGGTCTACTTCTCCAAGAAGACGTAACAGCTTCTCCCACTTCGTGTTGCTCGAAGGCTTGGCGGACATGAGAGTCGCGAAGAATGGAATTGCTACGAGAACGAGTTGCGTGACAACCGGCAAGAAAAGGGAAAGGAATCCATTCCCGAAGAAATTTCCCGATTGCGTAGAGTAAAGAACAATAGAATTCAATATGAAGGCGAGGTGGATGAACATCGAAAAGACGGTGACACAAAGACCAAACCTACTACGTTGCATGTGCAAGGAGGGTTTCAGTGTGTACGGAGAAATTCCGACTAAACGTGCGGCTGTAAATAGCGGTGCCAGTCCCTTTAGTTTCGAGGGCAAATCTTCAATTCCTTGTCTTCGGCTCTTCTCTCTTTCGACTATAGCTGACAAAAAAGTCTGCATCGTCGGATATTGTTTCTCGTTTCAGTCATATATATTATTTTCAACTCGTAATATTAATGTTTAAAATGAGTGAAGATATTGCCGTTCTTTCTGTAGATTTTAAAACATTGTGCTGAAACAAATCGTTACAGGACGACAATGTCTCAATGTTTCAACGTTGGAATAAAGTATTGTACTCTTCATAATGTCTTTTGTAGTTTCAGAGAATTAGGGGGAGTTCACGGTTCGTCTGCTTAATTAATGGCCTTTTAATAATGAAGGGCATTACACTTTATACATTATGCACTATGTTATTAAACTTGTTAAACAAAGAAAGTAGTAGAGTTTTTGATGTGTGATTGTTATCAGGAAGTTTTGGCATGGCATATGACGGAAATATAGAACATTATTGCCAATGTGAATGATGGATGATGCTACAATGACATTAAAATAATTACTATTTCTGAAAATCGATTTAGCTTATGTCTCGTAGACACCATTTGCCAAATAGACGAGGGAGAAGCAATTTCACGTTCTGTTGAATGACATGGCGCTCTTCTTTAATTCAACCATTTTTATATTACTATTTACGCCACATTGCCTCCGGTACTGGCATTATTCTGTTCTATTCGTTAAACTTAGAAGTAACTTAGATAAAAGGCTAAAGAGTGCAAATTATTTTATTGAATTTGATTTGTTTTCGTCCAAGAAAAATAAAAAACTGTGTAAGTATAATCTTTGTACGTTTACTTGATCTCAATAATCTCTTCCCCACACGTTCACTCTACATAGTTAAATGATGAATAAAAGAACCAACAAGAAAACTTAGCAACATTCCAAAAACCAGACATTTGTCCATCCAAGTTATGGAAAACTTATGTTCATACGTAAACGAACTACAGTTTCGTGTTTTTAGTATTGCTAACAAAACAGCAACCCACACATCCGACTCTGCTACTTCGACCACTGCAACTAGAGATGCTATTGCAGCACACGATTTCTCACATTGGTTGTATCGGCTGTTTAGTATTGTACTTATCTATGAAATGGCTCAACTGTTTCCAACCTGCAAAATTTGCATTGCATCGAGATGCCCCTCTCTCGAGTTAACTCGCTGTATGCATTACCACTATACCATGCGGATGCTCTGCCGTACTCACTTGGACCAACGCTTGAAACACAATTTTGTCACATGTTGTTTTCGTCATGTAATTTTCGATGATGCAGAGAGTTCATCAAAAATAACCTCTGCACCGTTATTCGGATCTTGTTTTATCCGTGGAAAAAATAAAGAAAACATTTTTGGAGTTATTTAAGTAAACGTTTTTGTAATAAATTGCATTAAAGTCAAGCAGAAATTACGCAAAAATTACAGTTTTTTTTAAAAAAAATTATACAAGACCTTTTTTAAAGACCTGATATTTTAGAACATAATTTGTGTACCACATAAATCTCTATCTTCAAATTTGTAGTTTTGAAGTGCTACCATTTTGCACTTTACGACAATTGACGAGTTTTGCTGGATATGAGACTACCGCCACTGCTTCAGTCCTTTTATCATACAAACGAGGAAAAATTTTAAAGAAAAAAATTGGAGCCATATTTAACATAAAGAAGTTCAAAACTTGCCTGTATCTCACACAAAATTATTAAAACTACTCATACTTTCGAAAAATTATTCAAGGCCTTATTTCGAGATATCTTCAAACAACAGATTTTATTAAGGTAAAATCTCTATCTTCAGTAATGTAGCTGTAGGAAGACTCCCTGAAAATTAAACTTTTGCAATTTCATGTATTTCCATGAAAATGAGTCACATACTATTCTTTTAAGTGTTCCTTGGGCTGTTCGAGAGCAATGATTAAAATAAAAACTTGGATTCATTTTGTGAAAATTTTGAAAAGGTTTTTGAGGCTACATGGAAAGTACCTTCCCCCCCAATCAAAATATTCGTTCCAAACTCAGACGGGGTTGAGTTCCATTTAAATCGTTCGAGGAATATCTGTTTTGGAGAATACCGGTAAAACGATTATGGCGCTAGCGTTAACTATAACTATAACAGCACTTAATATAGCGTTAACAGACGGACTGACGGACAAACGAACGGGCGGACGGAAGGAAGGACAGATAGACAGACATACGGACGTCAATCTGACTGTTGATAGTTCTTTTGGTATCAAGGACCCATAAAACCCAAATTCTGACTATACAACGTGTTAGAGAAAGTAATTTACTATATTAGGGAGACGTTTTATTCACTGTTTCGTTACCAGAGCAATACGAGTTTTCCTGTCAAAAATGTTTTGGTTGCACAATTAGAGTATTTTCTCTTCTTACGATGTAAGGACGAGACAATAAAAGAAAAGCTCAACAAAACAAGCGCAAAATGAAACTACATTTATGTTCAGAAGAAAAACAAGGAATAATCCCAGAATTTGCTCAATGAATCTGGGAAATTGTGGGAAACATCTGACAGAGTTACGGGTCACGGAACGAGAAGCTGAAATACATTACTTGTTACAAGCATCTGTTAAATTTATACAGTACAAATGTTAAAAACACATTCCATATTAGGATAGTTGCATTCATGTTATATCAATGTTATCTATGCATTTCATATTATTGACCTGTTAAAGAAAGAGTTTCGGTTCTAAGATCGAACCCTGCGGAATTCCATGCTGAATTAGCAAAGAATATGAAAAACGAGTACATAATATTCTATCGCGCCGGTACGGTATTTCTCCTCTTTGCGATGAATCTACAAGTATATTGTGTGAATGTAACGAATCTTGGATAATACTACGAATTCCACTTGATAATTTTGAAAGAAAATGTTATGGCCAATGACGTCAAACGCTCATCTGAAAATATTCCAGTAGGGGCTACATTACGATCCATTGATTGGGTAACATCTTTAAAAAAATAAAAATGTTATAGTAACGAAAAGATAACGAAGTTTAGTTAAGTTGTTTTCCCAATTATCCTTACAATTGTACACTGTAGTTACATTGTACACATATGCCAGTATTCCAACAAATAATTTAATTTGTAGAGTGAAATAATATTGTTGAAAATAATCTGATTCATACACTAATATCATTTCATATTTTTGATATTTTATATTAAAATGTTACATTATTTAACTGCAATAACATTCAGTGGTCCAGGACATCATTGACACCGCAAGCACCTTGACATTTCGTAGAAATAATAATTATGATTTGTGACCCCTAGGTTTGTTGAACCTTTCCATTGCGGTTTGATCTTGAGGTTATTTGAAGGATAATGTGTTCGCAGAGAACTCACGCACGGAATCGTCACATTAGAAATTGCGTTTTTGCTTGTACGCATGGTTTGGAGCTTCTTTCTTTTCAGCAAGTGGTAGACCGTTTCAGCAAGTTTCGGCAAGCTGTAGTAGTCTGGCAAGCACTCCTCCCATCACCGGGTCAGGGGTGCCATTCCACGTTGATCCAATTAAAATTGTGGTGAACAACGCGGGTTTGCGGTACCTTTCCTCTGGGTACACCCGTTGTTATTGTCATTCCGCCATGCCGCACCGTGACGCCAATTGTTGCAACTAATCACTCCAGCAAGGTAGAGTGATTTAGACATTCAATATTTTGTGGGAATTAGGGTACTAAATAAAGGATTGAGAGACTTTTGCTGTTCAAAATGTTATAAATATGTTCTGCGCAGATGATTTGACTAATGAATACAGTGTGTGGCTGTGATATTGGGTCTGCATAAAAGACGGGGAACATCGCATGTTGGCAAAGGAATGACAAGAGTGACATTTGCAGGCTTGTCTGTGCAAACTTTCTTACCATACGACCTATACGAAAACCGCTTTAGCGTTACTTTCTCAATCACCTTCGGAAGTGATTAAAAAGTATTGCTCATGGCTTCATTGCGAAAATACGTCACATAGTTTTGTTGACTATTCAGTAAGTCTACTTTACTTTCCTCCTTCTTCTCCTTTTTCTCCTCATCAACCTTCTGCTTCTCTTTTTCCCCCCTACTTCTTGTCCTCCTTTTTCTCCTCTCCCTCCTCCTTTCCTCCTCCTTCTTATTACCCTCTTCCTTTTCTTTTCATTCTTACTTATTTTTATTCATCTTCTGGTACTTTTTCTCTTATTCATTTCTCCTACTCTTCTTGCCTTTTCTAATTATTTTCCTCCTATTAATGGGATTTCACTCGCGAACGTGTGTTAGTAAACATTAGCCTTCATGGAATAAAGATAAACTCGCTTCGCTTCCAATGAATTTATTGATAATTTCCAAAGAACTCGTGAATCATTATCTTAATTTTTTATTATGCGTTTAGCCAAAAAATACCCGTTAAGAAACAATATTAATTTATAAATTAATTCTCTATTCTGAAGAATTCATTTTGAATTGTCTAGTTTGCCTTATTCGTCTTTTCTAAAGCAACTAATTGTTAAATTAATTTATTAAGATGTTATGAAACGAAGTTTCATTATTACTGTTCGATAAATTTGAGGAGGGAATTTTATACATGAAAGAGGAAACTTACATTTTTAATTTTTATTTCTTTAATTTCTCAGAAATTATCCATACTCATTACTAAATCATGCTCTTATTTGTAGTGCACAACAATGGGCAATTATTTCATCTCCTATTTTCTTTTTCATGATCGGCTTATGCTATTAAAAGTGCCTGAAAAGTATCAATTAATCTTTATGAACGTCAAGAACGTTCAAAGTGTTTCAAATGTTAAGAACATTCGAATCTAAAAAAAAAAGTGTACCTCGCATAATGTAGAATATTAAGGAAGCTATGGTATTCATTCAAGACACTGTGAGCGATCAGCCAGAGTACCTTTTGTATAACATTGGTACGATAATCCGTTGATCTATGATCACGTGCTTTTACTTCTGAGAATAATAATTTTTCTCAATAGTACCGTGGATAAAGTAACTCAGCTGTTTATATATTTCCAATATTAGATATACAGCTCTGGAAATAAAAATTGAATAGTGAAAGATTACAAGCAGTGATATGTGTGACAAAGTAAAATGTGCATATCCAGCGTATTTCCTCGTAATCTTCATGGTCTCGTATTGCATCATCACTTTGCGCGTCTCATGGGAGTTGCGCCATTTACTATTGGGACCACATCCAATGCGCGAATTCGGGCAGAAGTAATACTCAGCTTATTTGGTTTTTTCGTGTTTCCGGGCGCGTCAACTGCTTTTGTCATTAGTCCCGTTAGTGTAGTGCATGTTTGTTTCTCGGGAGATGGTGGTGATCTTCCCCAGCTGGATGGCGAGATCCGGCGCCGACCTACCGTCGGCTAGTGGGGTTTCCCCCTAACCAGGACTCTCTCACCAGCAGGGTACCGCCTCAACCGGAACAAGCTCTAAGCTCCCAACCGGTCTACCGGAATATGTGGTAGTGTAGGGCTTGTTAGTGTAAGTGTGTGTGTTAGGGGAGAGGATAGAACAGGGAAGAGGAAGGACAGATCGCGCGCGGTCCGTGGCCCTTTTCGTAGGTTACTGCTCTGGCATTCGCCTGGTGTTGATCGGAGAAACCACGGAAAACTACCGATCAGAGCAGCCGGCCGCAAGAATTCTCCTCCAAGCAGCGACTGAATTCGACCTAGCTGAAAAGCTAGTATCGAAAATCCTGCCGTCATCAGGACTCGAACCTAGGACCTCCCGGTCAGAGGCGCTACAGTAACTTCAGTTGATGCATGCTTGAAAATATAAACTCTTCAGCCATAGGGTGAGTTCACAAAAAAAAATGTTTATACTTTTCCCACCCCGCTTACTTAAACGCTTTTCAAGAATTTCTAAACAGTGAAAGTTGTTTTAAGGCAATGGTGGAGTGTAAGAAATTCTCAACGGAATGGTGTTTGAGGACACAGATAACGTGAAGTGAAGTGGAATGACACTCATGTTGCATTTCATCGCGTACAACTGTTAGTTTAGAAAATATGTTTCATGCTGATCCGCTGGCCGAGATCGCTATAGGAGTAGTGTCGTAGTGATCTCGGACCGAAAGAGGGCGGGTTCGAGTCCCGCCTCGTTCATGGTTGTATTTGTGTTCGTCCTTTCACCCCTTTTCCTCACCATATCGTTTCATATTCACAGTTACCTTAACAGGAACTCCAGTAGTGTTCGCTAACCTAGACCTTAAATAACCAAAAAATGTGTTTCATGCCATTTGTACGTATATGAGAGCTCAGATCTCTGTAAGATCATTAAATTGTCTCAAATTCAATGATTGATTCATTATCTCAGTCGGTTAGAGGATTAGATGGAATAACAGATTATCCGGAACGTGGATCCCAATGACATTAAATATTACATTTCCGGACACCATTTATTTTGCAATTTAGCCTGACACAATTTATTTTGCAAATTGCAGAGTTTCCAATTGTATTATATTACTTATTCGTTGCAATTATTACGAGAAACTATATGCTTTCGTAACACTACTAGGTTACGTTTTTATCCGACTGGTTACATAATTGTGATAAAACTCAGTGGTGAGAAGTAGTAATAAGACTTACAAAGTAGAACTGTCGTGACGACGGAACTATATTTGATCCCAATTTGAGATGAACTTTGACAAGAATTAGCAGTGTATAAATTTAAAATGAATTCTTATTGGACATCGCAATTAATTTTAACTAAAATGCAAACTACTTACTTCCAAGCTATAACCAAATTATGTTACATTCTTCCCGTGTTTAGAAAAATGATATGAATTTGAATAACAAACGTAAGGAAAATAATAAAAACATTTTTCAAAAACATTAACAATTTCATTCAAATACATCCCCTTTAAGTATATAGCTATATAAATATTGTATAACTATGGGTGACTGTATTTAGAAAGGTAAATTTAATCAATTTCGATGTTATAAGGGCATGCAGTTATATCATTACAGGTCGATACGTTTCAGAACACAACATCAATCATGTAAAGTACAACATTTAGACGTTATTACTACCTGAGCAATTTCTTTTAGAAGCGCTGGGCTCATCATCGTTTGTTATAGTCAGATAGGGAATCCATTTTCATTTCTTAAAAAAATATAATTAGTTATCCATTATTGTGTTACTCGCGCATGGCAATTACTAATACTGGTGTTTGGCGTTTAATCGTGGCAATAGTCTAAGATGATTCGTTAATAATGTAAAAACGCCTATTGCAACTTCATGGCATAAAGTGAGCACAAATATTATGAACAATAAAAGACATTTTGAACCATGGATTACATATGAGAAAGTACTCAAATACAAATATTTATTAAGATTATGGAGCAATTACTGTGTAACGTGTGACATTAGTTGACAGAAGCATAAATATTTCGGAAGAAGAATAAAAAGCACGTAATACATTATAAAAATCATTTGTTTCTTCCCGTTGTGTTCTTTCAGCTTCCTAAAATAATATTGAAATCTTATGTATAGTGAAATGAAAATGAACAACAATAAATATGAAAGTTCTGTGGAAAAGAAATTATTTCTCGTAATAATTTTTCATAGTGTTCGGTAAGAAAACCAAAGGGAAGCCCGCTTAAAAGTGATGAAAATTATTTTAGAAGTGTTAAAAAATTCAAGAAAATATACTTTGAAATAACTAGATTGATGATACTTTTGTCAGCATAAAAATGCGTGCATCCAACAAAGGGACAGGAAACTTGCGAGGACTTTTAATGCTTTTCAGCGCTGCACGTTTAATGGGAGTAGCTCCGTACACCATTGATTCTTCATTGCACATTTCTCGTAACCGAGCGGCTGTAGCTCTCAGCATGTTCATCTTCTGCTTTTCAGCGGTCCTTCTCGGTATAGTTTTTATAAAACACAATGTGCACTCGACGGAGTACGGTGATTCGTCAATGTCAGGAGTTATATCTGCAACACATCATGCTTTAGGCTTTTTCCTTATGGCATACGCCATTTTGGATTCCATTCGCTGTACCACGGCAATGAAGTGGCAACGCGTTTTGTGCTCTTTGGCAGATTTGGACAGTAGTATTGGAAGAGGAGGGTATCCTCTTCCCAAACCCACACGATGTTATTTTGTTGTCATTATACAAGTACTATTTATTGGTGTCCCTCTGACAGAAATTGTTTTGTTTCAAACACATTTTCGCAGTGATTTCCTTTCATGTTTCAACTGGGCTCTGTCGTATTATTACGCATGCTTTATGGAGTACTTTTTTTCTGTTGCTGTACTTCTGTCAAAACGATTATTTTGTAAAATAAACATGCATGTACTGGAGCTGTGTAAAGAACTTCAGGATAGTGAAGGAAAGCTGAAATTAAACCCAAGTGTTCCTTCAACTGTAAAATGGAGGGTTCTTAGAAATAATATACCTGTGGTTCTGAATCCAACTCGAGTTCATTCCGAAGAAATCAGGATAGAACGAGAAATTCGCCAAATACGGCGAGCTCACTTCACCCTCCAGCAAACGTGCCTGCTGATCGACGACATGCTGTCTCCCGTCCTGCTGCTGCTGTACGCGACGGCGAGCGCCTTCAACGCGGCGCTGAGCGCGTCGGCGGCGTGGGCGGCGGGCAGCGCGGCGGCGGCCGGGGCGGCGGCGGCGGGGCGGCGGGCCGGCGGCGGCGCTGCGGCTGGCGGCGGAGGGGCGGGCGGCGCTGGCGGCGCAGGCGCGGCTGCTGGAGGCGCAGCTCAGCGCTGAGCCCGTCGCCTTCTCCCTCGGAGGCCTCTTCCCGCTCGACCTGCGCCGCTGGGTGGGCGTTCTCGGCACCGTCGTGGGCTACGTGGTGGTGATCGTGCAGTTCTCGCTGGCGGGCGGCGAGACCGCGGCGAGTTGCTCGCGTGCCATGTTTCTCAATTGCTCTGGACCGGAAGCGGTGGCTCGGTGCAGCAACTGATGTCACTGCATCGCCTCTGACCGGGAGGTCCTAGGTTCCCACTCCCCACGGCGGCAGGCTTTTCGACACTAGCTTTGCAGCTAGGTCGAATTCAGTCCCTGTCTGCAGGAGGATTGTAGCAGGCAGCTGCCCTGATCGGTAGTTTTCCGTGGTTTCTCTGATAAACACCAGGTGACTGCCGGAGCAGTACCCTACCAAATGGGCCACGGACCGCGCGCCATCTGTCCTTCCTCTTCCTTATCCTATTGTGACCCTCTTACACACAG
The DNA here is from genome assembly GCA_964035755.1 of Teleogryllus oceanicus. Classification (NCBI taxonomy): domain Eukaryota; kingdom Metazoa; phylum Arthropoda; class Insecta; order Orthoptera; family Gryllidae; genus Teleogryllus; species Teleogryllus oceanicus. Next base: position 74,010,005 of record CAXIVR010000008.1, read on the forward strand.
ACTTCTACTAACATGTACTACACTTCCACACATTCAGGGAGACCGGTCGGGAGCTTAGAGCTGGTCCCGGCTGTGGCGGTGCCCCGCTGGTGGAAGAGTCCTGGTTAGGGGAAAGCCCCGCTAGCCGCCGGTAGGTTGGCGCCGGATCCCGCCGTCTAGCGGGGGAAGATCACCGCCATCTCCCGGAAAAAGCGTGCATGACACTTACGGGACCAACGGCCTTAGCAGTTGAATGCGTCTTGAATCACTAATTAATTAATTAATGAATTAATCGATGGAGCGAGGGAGGTGACAATGTTACTGATTTGTGGCTGTTAATATTAATGAAAATTGATTTGATATCTGAGAAAATAATAGAGCATGTTAACTTGAGATCCAAATTTTCCTTAATGTTGGAATCAATAATCAACCTAAAAAATAACTTATTACTCGATTAGCGCGTCTACCTCGTCGCGTGGTTTACAAGAAATAGAAAAAAATAGTAATACACAGTAGCAAAAAAAAATTACGTTTTCTTGCTTCAGAAAATGACTTTTTATTACGGGAATCGTGAATTTTCTTGTACATCCAATTAGAGACTACACTTAGCATCACAAGGAAAGTAACATTAATTTTAACAGTGAATTTTAATGTATTTATTTACCATTTGGACTGTATAATAACCAATATGTAACAAGTATTGTATCGCAGCTTCTGGGTCAATGACCTCCATCTCGATCAGGTTTTTCGTCCAGTCTCCCTGATTCATTGAAAAATGCTGAGATGGCCCCTTGTTTAGCTTCTGGGCATAAATGTAACTTCAATATCTGTGCGCGACCCTTAGAATGCAGTGAGAAATTATCGTTTCCATATTGTCGAAACAGGAAGTATTGTTCCTTCACGAAGGACATCATGGATAAAAGCCCAAATTTCATTGCTTATTTATCCTAGAAATTAAACTTAATTACATGGGAGCGGTTGTTTTTTTTAATTCAAAATTCAAGTAGTATATGACTCAGTGTAGGGATCACAGAATTTTGAAAACTTGCACAGAATTCACTTCTCCCCATAGCACGCCACCCACAGTTTTAACTGTTTCTGACGTAAAATAAATAAATAAACATCCTACACTATATAACCACATTGTAAGACAAGGATCAATTCGGTTTGATCCGTATGTCTCACTATGATATTAATTTTTCTTGTTTTGTATATTTTTGTCTGAAAGGTTTTTTAATCTTACTTTTCATAATAATTTTAATGTAATTTGACATTAGGAACAAGATAGTGGCAGTTGCCTCATTCATCAAAATAAAATCAGTCAATCTATCTTAATAATTCAGCTCATCCGCACTCAACGTAAATAAAGAGGTTTAAAATTTATTATGGTTAGTGCAAAGATAAATTTCATCTAAAACTAAATTCCCTTTAATATTTATTTAAATAATTTTCTTTCAAATTGTAAAAATGATTGACGGGATATGAAATTATGTTTCACCGAAATAACTAAAAGATTTTTATAGTTGTTTAATTAATTAGAAGGTACATAAAATCAGTGATGATTAATTTAGAAGGTACAGAATGTCGCACAATTTATACAAACCGACAATATTTTATTATAGTCATGATATGTAATTCAATTTTATTGCTGACAACTTTACTTTGCTTTTAAATGTGCTGAATTGCGTCCTTGTAGCTTAAAAATTAAGATCATATCTTTTGTCTTGAGGTATTATTTTAAAGTTGTCATCAAATAAAACCCAAACAACAATTAAATGAAATCGGTATTTTTTCTTATTCTATTAATATTTTGTTTCTCCAGCAGAGAGAAACGAGACATATTAAACAATGTCAGGAGGAACAAACGAAACGAACACACAAACAAAAGATGCATAAACGGAAAAAGATGCAAGTAGAATAAATTGAGAGATGCAAGAGAAACGAGATAATTCAAAGCGTTATCTCAATGATTATTTGTAGGAGAAATAACGAAAAAGGAACCTTCCTATCATCAATAATTGTCCTCAAAAGTTGTCTTGACGTGGAATATCGATCAGTCCATATTATAATTGGTAAAGTACTTTCCTTTTCCTGTATTAACGAAGAAGAGAGATCTGACCACGAGAAGCACTGAAAGAGTTAGTTTGCTAGTCACCACAAAACCGTTTCACCAATTTTGTAGTCTTCTATATTTTGAAATCTCACTCCAAAACTTTTTTGTGCTCATCTACTATATTACAATAACGATCGAGCGTCTGAAAGTTTGGTGTTAATGTCTGAAGACCCTATAAGAAAATTAGTGTACTCTTAGCCGTATGAGGGTAAATGATGTGTGTTAATTAGGCATTGAGAGCATTAGAACTGAGAAGAAGAAAATAGTTCTGACACTTTTGACGAAAATCATATAATGGGTGTCACATATTGAATTGACTATCTAATATTTATATCATAACCAGAAAGCAATTGTCACTGTGTTTCCATAACACTTGATAGCTTTGGTGTTATTATTTGCTTAAGACAAGAAAAAAACACTACTAAAAACTTTAAACAACTGTACGATTGCTTGAAAATGATGTATTATTAAATACCTAGAAACAAACTAAATTTTAGCTTAATGGCTCGGGTGTAAACGACGTGGTGACGTTCACAAATATTGTAAACCCAGATGATGTATTAAAGTTGTTTGTGCAAAGCATAGTAGTATTCATGTCATCGGCAAACTTATTTTGAATGTGCAAAACAACCCTTACACTAGAGGACGTCAACTTTATTCAAGAAGAGAAGCTGTTTTTATGTTTTCGTAATTTTTCAGACAAGTTGGCTTTTGAACAAGCAAAGTTGTGTACCAGAATTTGCTATAAATTGATAGATAAAATTGAATATCACGGAAGATTTTGCAAAATTGCAAATTTTGTTTTTTACTTCTTCAAAACTTTGAAAATGTGCAGTCAGTATCGCAGTAAAACAGAACATTGACGTTTTGTGATAAGCGCCGCAATGGAGAATTTCCCACGCAACCTACGTGGATTGGTGCCTCTGTTGGGGGCGGGACTAGTCCTCGGCTTGGTTCCGTATGCATTAGAACCCCCCCTGCGCCTTGTGCGTGGTCGAATGGCAGCTATAATGTCTGTAGCAGCGTTCTGCTTGCACGTAATAATGTTCGTTATAACTTTCATATATTCCGCGGGATCGCCAATGTTCATGGGTCGAAGCCCTTTCAATTTCGTCATGTCCTTGGTCACTCTCGTCATGTTGTCCGCACTTTCGATATTTGCCATTGCAATGTCAGGAACACGCTCGAGAATGCTCAACTGCGAACGCCTCCTTCACCTTCTGGTCTCAATAGAGGCAGATTTGGGTTACAAAAGACCACTACCTCTTATCATCCGACGATCGTGGGTAATCGCTACACACGTTTTCTATGTCTCAATGTTCACGTTATGCACTTGTGTGTGGAAAATCTTGAACCCAGACCTTGCAATTACGCCTCTTCTGTATTGGGAAATGGTGTACTGCTTAGTGTATGTCTGTGGACACGCATTTTGTGTGTTCGCCGTTCTCGCGAAACATTACTTTTCTGCCATAGACGAAACGGCATGGGAGTTGGTGAAGTACCTTCGCGAAGAACCCCCAATCGTAGTGGAAAGGGCGTTGAAGTGCCCGAGGCCTGCAAGGCATGTCGTCCTCGGCGCGGGCTGCAGCTGTGCCAAAGCGTCGCCCGCCATCGCCGAGCGCATCGTGCTCCTCCGAGAGGCGCACTTCCGCGTGCAGCGCGCGTGCGCCCTCGTCAACGACGTGTTCGGCGCGCAGCTGCTGCTGTTCGTCTGCCACCTGCTGGTGGCGCTCACCCACGCGCTGCACGTGGTGGTGGAGGCGGGGGCGGGGGCGGGGGCGGTGCCCACGGGCATGATGGCGGCGTCGCTGTGCATGGACGGCGCGGCGGGCGCGCTGGTGGCGTGGGCCCCCCGCCGAGCGCCAGGCCAGGCGCCTGCTGGCGCAGCTGCGCGCGCGGCCCGTGCGGTTCTGCGCGGGCGCCCTGTGGCCGCTGGACCTGCGCTTCTTCGTGGGGCTGCTCGCCTCCATCCTCGGCTACCTCGTCGTCGTCGTGCAGTTCTCCCAGCAGGCGGAGCCCTCGGACCTGCAGATCTGCGCGCGGGCGGCTGCGCTCAACTGTTCAGGGGCGGCCGTCTAGCCCTTATGGAGATACCTTCAGAAGCCGGCTGGAAACTCGTGTTGAAGTCGTAAAGAGTATTTGCAAAGATTCTTCTCCAATCATTAAAAACAGTTTAAGGCCATAAATTATCTGTAATCCATCTATAATATTGTGGCGTCATACGGGTGTAATCAGTACACAGACGAGAGTGGGTTGTAATAACAGCAGGTTTATTCACAATTTAGACCGTAGTCACAAATAACCAATGCACTGTATACAATTAACTAACTAAATAGACCCCACTGCTAGGACAGATATTTACAACGGCTACAACACCGCAACATACTACCTAATGTTTCGCCGTGCGTAGTACCGCCTGCCATGAGACCGACTACATGTCTCACTAGTCACGACAATAACTGCCGGCTTCTTCGCCACGTGCACGCTCGCACCTCTCACGGACGATCTTCGCTGCCGCTGCCGCTGCCAGGATCACAAGGAAGGAAGAGCTATTGTTCTCACGGCCCTTAAATAGCACTCGCGACGCTGCCCGCCGCCTCCATTGCCTCCGCCCTAGTGATGCGCACACCCTGTCAGAAAAAAACCGTGCGTCATACTTGTGCCTTTGTCTACGCATCCGGTGCCCACCACGCGCCACATGCCCACGCTGTTTTAGCGACACGACGCTACAATATTTACGTAAAAGAAAGTATATCATGCGCGTCTTCGTGGGGCTACTAGTCACCATCCCCTGGCTACCGGGTGGTCGTGGAGCAGTTTTACCAGGAGGCGAAGCAAATCTGCGTGCGAGCGGTCGGACACACAATCAGTCGCTCTGGGTCTACAGTGTAATCGTTTCAGTGAATTTCGTGGTAGTAGATTCATACATCGATTCATAAGACGGCTAGTAATTTATTGCTTTGTAGCTGTAAAGGACATGTATTAATCATGGTTGACTGGAAAATTTCGTGAGTACGAACAATGGATGATGTTCAAATTTTTCTTCAGAAAAAAAAACAACAAACGAAAATAATCTTTGATTAAACCTATTTATTCGGACAAATATTTTTTCTCATTATTAACACATTCAGATCGTAACTAGTGTCCAGCTTTTTTCCTCCATTGATCGTATAGTTTTGAGTCATATTTGAAAGGTCAAATGTTCTAAACCAGAAAACAGAAGCAAGATAGTTTTTTTTAAATTTTAAAGAAACAGTCTTGTTCTTTTATATTAAGTTCTAACTTTTATGTTTAAATTATAAATTTAAATATTTTTTACAATTTTAAAAACACAAATAATTGAGTCCAAAAGGTATAATATATTTATTTTAATTAAATTCTTTCAAATTATGTTAATTTAAAACATTATATTTAACATCATTATAGTCTCTATTGCAGTAATAAAGAAAATTTCTCAATAATTTTTACTTTTTATTCGCAACAATTGTCTTTGGCGTTTTAATTTTCATCACCGCTTCTTAGGTACCATTCAGAGGACAGGCCCATCAGATTATTCATACGCTATTTATTACTAATCAAATTGCAGCATACAAAAGCTAGTGGTGTATTTAATTACTTTATTTGAGAAGAAACGCCCATGAATTGTCAGCAAATGGAAAGTGACGTGATATGCCGTAGGTATTGCGCGCACGTAGAATTGCTGGGCGTCGTAAATTAGGGAGATCTGTGGGAGTCCGTAGATTCTATGGGCAGGGACTTAAATGTGTTAAAAGAAGTTATATTAACAAATTATCAATGATCAATGTTCTGTTGAATTTATATAATATTTAAATAAATTAAAATAGCTCATATATTACAATTTAATGACTTCTTCAAAATTCATGACATGCTTTATTATTCATTGCGTTTGTAGGATGAATTAATATTATGAAATGTAAAATAATCAATTAAAATACATTAATTGCTTGTAAATTTATTTGAGGGGACTACTCTAATATATTAAGAAGGGTGGCACTTTTATTATTGTCTACATAGAACATCTCTTGAAAACACTCTTTACGATGAAAGAACGGCAGTTTGTAGTGGACAGACAGTCAGGATCAGCATTGATTTTACTTCTGTTGTAAAATCATTCTTACTTTGTGGAAAAATATATTTAGTGTGATGCTTCCTGAGTTGTGAAACATGAATAAGATTTTTAAAAAGTTAAATATGTGAAGAAATTTGATGTATGAAAATGAAATGTGTGAAAATTATTAATATACCATGAAAATAAATAACACTTTATTAACAAACATAACAATACTTGCTACTGAATTGCTAGCATATTGTAAAGCAACTTACACATTGATCAAGCTATTGCAAATAAGCTTATATACTTTGTACCAATACCTATTTTAAATCGAACAACGGATAGAATTTTGGTTAATTATTCTAATCAACCCTGAAATAATGTTATTGGAGTTCGTGAGGAGAATATAATAACCCAGCGGTAATGCATGAAGTGTTTTCAATCATTTGTTTATTAGTGGTCTTTTGTTAACAGTTGCAAAGAAACGTGAAGTACAGCACAACGAAGAAACGAGTAGAAAGAAAATATGTCGCCCAGCCACGCATTACCAAGTGTCCTCCGTGGTCTTGCACCGTTGCTTGGCATCGCGCGTTTCATAGGCGTAGCCCCATACGCCATCGAGGCTCCAGATGGAAAGTGGCAGGTCTCGCGCAGTCGAGTGGGGGTTTCTCTCGGCCTGCTCATCCTCTGCCTCCACTTTTCCTTTCTAGTGTATTGCGTCCGCTACGGCTTGTCCAGTAGCGATTCCGTTCACCAAGGATTGACGCGTCTTGCGCTTGTTTTGCAAAATCTCATGCGCCACGCCATTGTCGCGTATCCGATACTCTCTTCTGTTCGTCGCTGCACCGCAATGAAGTGGCAATTGTTTTTGCGCCTCATAAACGATTTGGAACGCAACATGGCATACGAGAGTCGTTTACTTCCCGTGTTCACAAGACGTTTGTGTGTTATGACAGTACAAGCGTTCGTTATTAGCTTTGAGGTAGGACAAATAATATTGTTCAAAATCAATTTTCGTGATGTTCCATTATTTTTTGAATTATTTTGGTATATATCGTATTATTACATTTGCTTTTTAGGGCATTTATTTTCTGATATCGTTCTAATCATTAAGCAATACTTTACTGAAATAAACAGACGAATTTCAGAGATTGCAACGCAAGTACAGAACAATAACGAGACTGATAAGAAATCACGCACGAGTAATTATTTACCTGTAAAAAAGGGTTTGGGAAATACAACGATTGTTCAATGTCAGTCACATGCTTTGTTCCTGGAAAGCAAAGTTGAACTAGAAATTCGCAAACTAAGTCAGTTGCACTTCACATTACAGCGGACGTGCCTCGTAATAACAGAACTTTTTAGCGTAAACTTGTTACTTCTGTACGTCCATCTGATGGTGAATATGATGGTGTGCTTCTACGTCGTAATTTTGGCAGCCTTGAGTGAGGTCCCTCCGGTGGAGACGGCGCTGTTTGGTGCCGCGTCCGTCTTCAACGCGGCGCTGAGCGCGTCGGTGGCGTGGGCGGCGGGCAGCGCGGCGGCGGCGGGGGCGGCGGGGGCGGCGGGGCCGGCGGCGGCGCTGCGGCTGGCGGCGGAGGGGCGGGCGGCGCTGGCGGCGCAGGCGAGCGGCTGGAGGCGCAGCTCAGCGCTGAGCCCGTCGCCTTCTCCCTCGGAGGCCTCTTCCCGCTCGACCTGCGCTGCTACGTGGGCGTGCTCGGCACTCTGATTGGCTACGTCGTCGTCATCGTGCAGTTCTCGCTATCTGGGTCCGAGCTGAGATCCTGCGTACGGGAAGTTCAACTGAATTGCTCCGGACTTTCCTACTTAGGGTGACAGCTTTATGAATAGAAGCCTTTAAAGCGTCACTGTCTGGAAGAGAATTCTAGCGGTTGGCTGCTCTGATCGGTAATTTTCCGTGGTTTCTCCAATCAACACCATGAGAATGCCGGTGCAGTACCCTACCAAACGGGCCACGGACCGCGCGCGATCTTTCCTTTCTCTTCCTTGTCTTATCCTCTCTCCTTAAACACACACTTACACTAACATGCACTACACTACCACATATTCCGGGAGACCGGTCGGGAACTTAGAGCTTGTCCCGGCTCGGGCGGTGCCCCGCTGATGGGAGAGACCTGGTTAACGCGAAACCTCGCTAGCCGACGGTAAGTCTGCCCTGGGTCTCGCCGTCCAGCGGGTGAAGTTAACCGCCATATCGCGAGGGGGAAATCATACACTACACCTACGGGAATTATGACATTGATTTGCCCGGAAACACTAACCAACCTATTAACCAACCAATAAAAGAGAGCTCCGTTTCAATCGTAACATTGTATTTAAATCTTACCATGTCATGAGTGGTTCGGCTTGGTTTCTTGAAAAGAAAAGTTTTTTTTGATAAAATATGTATCTAAACATTATTAAAACACTACGTTCTGTAGTGAATAATGTAACAACTTCGTGAATGGAATATATCAAAATGTATAAATTTTCACAAAATTGTTGTAAGTTCTGGAGTGTTTCCATGAATTTAACGTTGGAATTTATTAGAAGGAATCTATAACATTTTGGAAATAAATTTTCATTAGTTTAAAAGGTAACTATGTGTTCAAGTATTGTTTTCAATGTTGAAATAATGATTGTTTTTATTTTTAGAACAATTCACTTTCCTTACATTATATTGTTTCGGTTACATTATATTGTACATTATGTTGTTTGCGTGATAGGGAAGACTAGATTACATCCTTTTAATTTGCGGGGGACCGAACTTGGAGAGGAAAATGGGTGGGAATGGAAAAATTACTACATCCAAATAGGAACGTAACACTCACCCAAATCATTTTAGGTAATAAAAGATCTAAATTCATGAAAGAATTAGGAACATTTCTAGGAAAGGTTCGGACCATTAGGGAATCTGAAATTATAGAGTGGAAAAACAGCATTAGTTTGTAGGAGCAGAGCCTAGACTGGAGATAAATAAGTCAATAAACTAACAATAATTAAGTTAGTCAGTAAGTTATGTTAAGTTAGTAAACAGTAAAAAAAGTCATAAAAAGTCGTAGTCAATTGTTAAGTATAAGTACGTAAATAAGTCAATAAAAATAAATTAACTTAATACAAATGAAATAAATTGAAATAAATCAAAATAAATGAAAATAAATCAAAATAAAATAAAAGGAAACAATAAGCACATTAGGGGCGAAGGGAAGTGGGAATTGGAAATGTAACGGCAGAGCCGTTGGTGCGGACGAACTTCTGTGGTGCTGTTTGTTTTCAGGTGCTGCGGAGGTCAAACACTGGAAGGAGAATATCTGACGCCCGCGCCAAATAAATAAATAGTTTAAAAACAAAAATCGGATAGATTAGCATGCACTCGGCTGACGGCAGGTTTTTCCCTCTTCAGGTGTTTTTTCTTCAGCCGTACCTTATGGTCTCTTTTCTGTGGCATTAATGCGATGGAGAGACCATTTGGGGGTGAATACCAGAATACGAAAGGTTAGAACGCGGTAGAATGTAGGTATTGTAACGGCTTAAAGGCCTTCGGTCTAGCCACTTAGCATCAAGTTTTCTAATTGGTATGTAATAATTACCTATTAAATAAATAAATAAATAAATAAAATAAAATATTGTTTCAAGTGGTCTCAGAGAAAATTATACTACATGGCAACGAAATGTCATATCGTATAAGTTCATTCAGTTTAATTCTACTTTATGTAATTAATGAAAATCCATACATTATTTTGCTGTGTACGAATACATATTAACCCTGGTAATTACCGAGCATCCTAGTAAGAATGATCGAAATAATGAATCACTCATTCGACAAGCTTTTTCCGCAACTTCCTATTTATATATTTATGAATGCTAGAGAAATCTCAAATAAGATCAAATATTTGTTATAAAAGAAGTAGTATTTTTTCATCTATAGTTAATTTCTGAATATTGAGACCTTGAAGGCAAAAAAACCGGGTTGTAAATGAATTTGAGGCGTTGTTTCGTCGTATTATTTTGGCATAAAGCTTTTTCGGTCGCATTGCGACCATCTTCAGTGCTATTGTGAGGCGACTGGGTGCCTCGGTCCAAACAAGACAGGTTTTTATTTTGGCGTGGAAATATATTTAGCTCACCTCTTTTCTTCCTCAATAGATCCGAAGTTTTAACCTATTATATGATGTTTCACGTCCACCGTTAAAATATACTCGTTTTTGAACTGCAAAACTCCACCGACATATTGACTATTTGAAAAGAATGCATTTACTAACAAAATGGCACGCAATTACTGTCATGTCGATACGCCATTTCGCGTTAGGCTGAGTTTGCAAGTACTGACAAGTTTCGATGCAAGTCGGCACGGGTATACGATATTTCATTTACAATTGGTTTGACAACCAAAAAAAAAGTTAAGAGGGTATGGTTTAGAAAAAAAATGTTTTTTTTGACACCCTAGTATCCACAGTACAATCAATATTCCCAACTAAACATTTCACTCAGTGACTCTACGACTGTCAAACTAGATATCTATGTTGCAAATATTTTCAGCTGGAAGATAGATTTTCGAACAAACACCCTGTTATAACTATTGTTGCTAGAACAGTCCGTACTTTATTGAATTATTAGGAAACCAACTATCGTAACCCTGCTCAATCGGGGCATGTTCATGTAAAGTATTGCATCGATAAGTGAATACAAGCTACTAGACAGTATCTGATAGCCGTGGTTCGCACGGTAGACGGATAAAGACTCCGCCTGAAGTCGTACCGAATGTATATTTATTGTTTCGATGAGTATATACAAGCTAATTAAGCGTTATCTGAGAGCCGTTGTTTGCAATATTTTTATAGTATGTAAATATTGATGAAGCGGTCTAATGAAAATGTTATATGTAACAAAAAAATACAATTCTTAAAATAATTTTTCAGACATTTACATCCAGTAAGCACTGTACTGAGAGAGGCTAGAATGTACTTTCAATTTATTTTAATAAATGTTTCTCTGCTTTTAATTTAATAATTCTTATTATTCACTAAGGTTTCAAAATCAGTTAAGTAGGCAAATTGAACATTATTATTTTCTCAAGTTTGAACTTTATCTAAACCACATGCTGCGTATTTAACTGCTCATGCTGTTCGTTAGAAATTCGGTTGGTAAGCTCTAATTGCTATAATTTGGGGATTGAATTATTTATCATTATTATAAACCTTACAATAACTATTGTACTTCGAATACAAAACACACGTAACCATTAAATTGGTGAATAATACAATATCAGAATTCACAAATCCCCTTAACGGAGGAATATGTCTTGTGTGTAAATTCTAAATAAAATAGGTAGTTGGCGGTTGTTTGTGAGAAGAAACAAATTTGATTCTATAATTTTAAAATTAACAATTATTATTACACACTGAGTATAAACTGAACATACACGTGTAGATAAATAAAAAGTAGACAAAAGAAAATGTTAATACGGGTTGACCTTCCCAGAAACATGCCGTGCTTTAGGGATCGCTTTTACTCAACAAGACGAACGTATTTGAAGGAAAAATATTCTTTTTATTGCTAGCAATCAATTTCTACGTTTGTTTTGGGCAAAAAATGCAAATTTGAGTTCGCTGCTCTTGGTTAATTTGTCGCCCCTACCCTCGCCTTAACGTCCGACAATATGTTGATTTTGATATTTCGGAACACTTTCCCCCAAATCTTGAAAACACTCTTCAAGATATAAACTTATGGTATATTAGGAATATATTTTGGTATATAATTGGAATATATTTAGGTAAATTTCTTTAAGATAAAGTCTTGATTTAATATTGAAGATGAAGGACAGTTTAGGAGAAAAATTATCTTTATCGCGGTCACAGGGGAGAATATGGTACCTTTGAATATTTTAGTTTTTCTGAAAATTAGCAATCGTCGAGTACGTTTACCATAAGAAATGTTTAAGTTCTACAAGTAATAATTAGTTTGCGGACGCCAACGAACAAGGTAGTAGAATAGCTTACAGTCTGGTTTCCCTTCTTATTTCCGGGCTACGGTTCCCACGATTCCTTAAAAAAAAATTTTTCTTGGAGTAGAGCAAGGTGAGTTTATAAATATGGGGATACGCACGAGTTTCACAAACAACTGAAGATTATACTTCTCACTCGAACCATACTTACAATTTTTTGGATGAATAGAAATAAAAAAATTAAAAACTGTACATTCTAATTGGATTCCTGCTAATGGTTTTGAAGTTTGCTTGAAGAAATATGTTACAAGGTGAAATATTGTAATGTTACGTAACCATTGGAGAAAATACGAGACAGTATGTGTTGATGTAGCATCACTAATTTTTCTTTTCAGAACCTCGAGCTAGAAAGTAAAATATTGAAAAAGAATTAATTAATATTGCTTCAGCGTATCTTGTTGACATTTAATACAATCCATACACGAGATTATTAAGTAAATTCATATTCATTTTTGAAAACAATCGATTTTCAATTATTTGTCTGGAGGAGTGACCAGTGTGAAGAGAAGAGCGATAAGATAGTATTCTCGGAAGTACTCTATGTAATAATTCGTATCATATTCGTCATATAGAATGGCTTTATTTTAAATATCTAAACACATAAAAATATAAACAATGGTATTAATTGCTTACCTGTAGGTAAAATATTCTTATAGCAATTAATTCCTCTTGTGTGCGTTCCAAACGATCAGGTGCAAGTCGGACAATGGCTTCATCAAAACTGCTGCCAATATGTTTGCGTGAAACTACGTCATTTTTATGCACAGTAAAAGCGCTGGGTTTAGCACCTTACTCGCTGAAACCTCCGTTGCGAGTTGTTCGTAATCAAACTCTTCTTGCTGTTACTGGAAGCATAATGTTTGTCATTGTGTCAGTGCTTTCTGCGGATTATTTTATTTCTGGAATGCACCAAGAATCCGTAAAAACAACGGGCATTATAGGATATTTGATGCCAGTATTATCGCAAGGTTTTGGAGCATGTGCATTTCTGGTATGGTGTGCATCATTGTTCAAAATTGAAACAATGAAAAAGTGGGAGAGGATACTGTGTCTACTTGCCATTGTAGAAAAGAACAAAAAACAAGTACGTCCGTTACCAAACACAGTAAAACGATTGTGGGTTTTTGGCCGCTCAAGCATGCTTTTTCTCTGTATCAATATTACAGGCGACGCTCGTATATGTTAAAAGCAGTGAAGTGCAACTCCTATCAATTATTCAATGGGTTTTGATATACTTTTTTGTGTCTTATATAGCCCATATTTTCCTTATTTTTGCCGTTATAATGAAATATGAGTTCATGACCATAAATGTTTGCATGTGGAATATGGTAAAGAATATACTAGGAAACAATCAAATGAATGCAGGTGACGTGGATATCCAAAAGAACATCACAAGAAAGCTCCTTCTGATTCATGCTAACAGAAATGTATCAATGTCTGATTCCCGTGTCATCAAGAACCAACTTCAAACGCTCCGCAAAATGCACTTCCACGTGCAAGAAATGTGCAGTCTGCTGAACGAACTGTTCAGCCCCACGCTGTTTTGCCTGTACGCCCGGGTGATGTTTCTCCTCATTTGCGGGTCGTTTCTGTTGGTGTTCGGCCTGATGTACGGCCACTCGTGGGTGCAGGTTAGCATCATGATCACGGCATGCACGGTGCACGGCGTGCAGGGGGCGGCGGGGGCGTGGGCGGCGGGCGGGGCGGTGGCGGCGGGCGAGGAGGCGGGGCGCGCGGGCGGGGCCGCCCTGGCCCTGCTGCTCGCCGCCCGCGGGCGACGAGATCTCGAGCGGGAGGTGCGTCTGTTCCTGCTGCAGTTGCGAGCTCGACCCGTGCGGTTCCACCTGGGCGGAGTGTTCGCGCTCGACCTGCCGTTCTTCATGGGGCTTCTCGGATCCATCGTGGGCTACGTGGTGATCGTGGTGCAGTTCTCCAAATCACCGCCAGCGCACTCTATGGCTCTGAATGAGACGGGTCTCACTTGTTCAGAGTTGTATACTCGTTTCCAGCTTTGTCTGAAAAGTGCTTCATAAAGTTTCACCTAACAACCGCTTTTACACATTTTCGCTGCTGCTTACGAAATATAGAGAATGTATTGTAATTCTGTGGGGGAAATGGTGAATTTTCGACACGAAATCGCATATTGGAATGCTCTGTCAACGATAAAGTGGATAAATCTTATCTCTAAATATAATACATTACTTCCTTTAACACTGTCTAGTCAGAATTCACGTTTTTGGGGTTTTTGATTCCAAGAAAACGATTGACAACAAAACGTCTGACCGTCCGTCTGTGTGTGGGTGAATAACGATAGCATGTAAACCGTAGGGTGATATTCAATTTTTTGAAAACATGAATAGTTTTGGTGTAAAAACAGGCAATTTAAAATATTAAACAAATATTTTTTCAAAAACGGTTACAATTTTTTCTGTAAATTTTTTCCACGAAGAAAAGAAGAGTAAAAAGTGGTTTTGGTTCCATTTTTGATTGTCTTTCTGAATTTTTCAAAATTGAAAGAAAATTCAATATTGTACATTCCAGTTTTCCAGGTTTCGTGTAACGCGTTTTCAGTTCGCAAAACGCAACCCGAGCATTAATTTTTTCGAGTTTTGTGTTGCTTCCGGTCGTGTTAATCGTAAGATGTAGATAACGTTCTTGTGAAAAGAAATAGATTTAAGGAAGGTAATATATTTAAGGTAATATAAGAACTAACAAGTATATTTCTTTTATTTATAGATTGCTGATTGGGTTATTTTGAAATTGTTAGGTCACTTCGATGAAATTGAGGTAAGCCTCTGAGAAGTATTATTCTTTCTCATCTATATGATGTGCTGCAAATATTAATGGTTAATTTATTCTGTTTTTTTATTGTAAAAGTAAGAAATGGCTTCGTTTTCTGGCTACTGAAATAAACGCACACATATACCACAATTGGTTGAATTAGCCTTTTTCAAGTTATTACTAAATTTTTAGTATGTCATTAATTACAATATTTCAATATTATTAACTATTCCCAATAATGCAAGAAAGTATGTATTGTTGTTCTTGAGCACCGCCTTTTCAATCTTTCTACGAATATGCGGAATATATTATTATCAGCTTAGGGTGCAGTAGTTTTACGTTGCAGAACGAGACCTCAGCAAACACTGGTGTTTTAAACCTGTTTGAATTGTGAGTATTGTACCTATAAAATACTGGCATATAATGCCAAAGATAAGAGTTCGCATTATTATGTCTTGAATTATACTGTATTTTTTTAAGAATTCAGCAAACTATCTTCGAACAGCGCAAGAAATGCAATAATAGAATTTATTGAATAAATTGAGCCAACTGAGATCATTCGATTACTGAAAGCAATACTTTTTTTCTATTTTATGATGATTATTCATCGGGCTTGTTCATTTTGTCGTAGTCCAGTAGTAAGATGTGTTTAGAAAAGGTCCCTTAAGCATGTTATATTTTTATCTTACTTGTTTATTGAGTTATTGTATATTGTATTTTTTGTCAAAATTCAGTTATTGGTGCCGTTTCATGTATAAAAGTTGAAATTAATCAGTGAAAAGTAAGAAATAAATGTTTCACAATTGACATGCTTGCTTTACTTTTATCTTTTTTCCTTTTTCGCTTTACTACGAAAGTAGATAAAATTAAGTACTGCAATCGTGTGTTGAGAATCGCGTTTATATAAAAAACTTATTGCCGGGCTCTGGTAACAAAAATGGGGATTAAGCTTGTTTCTGTACGTAATAATTCACTTTCTCTATCAAGTTGTGTAGTCAGAATCATTTTTTTGTGATTCCTTGGTGCCGAAAAATTTGATTGATTGTAAAACGCCTGCCTGTCCGTTCATCTGACTCTGGTTGCTGCTAGTGCATAAACCATTAAGACGATTTTCTCCAAAAGTGAATTGATAGAAATCAAGTTTCTGCGAGTTTGAAACGGTAATTACGATTTGTGGAGGTACTTTACATAAAGCCTCCAAAACATTTTCAAAATTTAAAAAAGAATTGCTTCAAATTGTTTGCTTAAACTTCGGTAAGAACGTTTGAGATGTGATGCGGGTTTAATTTTTGCTGAAAACCCTGAGGTTTTGAAAATTACAAAAGTTCAATATTTTTTCGAGGTCTTTCTATAACTATATATGATAATAGAGATATCACTTAAGGAATTGTTCTTAAAGATAGATCTTGAAAAGGATCACTTACAATATTTCGAAAATATGGCTAATTTCACGTAATTTTGGTTTTTTCCACATCAATATAATTGAATTTTAGACATTTTTTTGTAAAAAAGACTAAGAATTTTTTCTTTATTTCTCTTCTTTTATGAAGCAAAGAAAGGTAAAAATTGATGCTGGTGAGGGAAATCACCAACAAATCGTACTTTAAAAAAGTTAATGTACAGTTTTTTAAAGAAGGTTTCTTTAAAGAAGTTCTCGCGTAACTGTTATTTGAAAAGTATGCAATTTTTAAAAACACTTTCTGAAAACTGGTTGATGGTGCATGTTTCCTTTTATTGAACTCTGAATTTTCGAATATTACATCAGCTGGGAATATTGCAAGAGACCATTAGTGTTTTAAGCTGCTGGAAAAATGAGTACGAGTGAGTGACTGCGTGGTGAACCGATTAACCGTATGGGTAGACAACACCGTGGACCTAAGTTTGAATCTTCGGGCAACGAAAATCTTTTTGACGTTTGGATACACTTTTTGCAGGTCCTTTTAATAGTACAATATTGCGTAAATTTTACAAATAAAGCGGGAAAGAATGTACTGTTGTAGCAACTCTAGCTACTTTCTCGGACACTACTAATAAAGAAGAGCCTGAAGCATGTAATAATTTTCCTTTCTCGTCGTTACTTTGCAATGGGAAAAAGTATTGTAATCGTGCGTGGAAAACAGCTAATTTTTTAGGGAATTATTGCTGGTTCCTGATAATGAGAAAATGAATAAATATTTTTCATGTTCCTATTCTATGGCTCGACAGCTCACCTTGGCCGACCAGCGGTGACCCAGCCTCTCGAAATCTTATTCTTACAGATTGTAAATTACTTCTGCTAATACTCGTGTAATTTGTGTTTTTTTGTTAACAAAAAGTCAAAGATCAAAAACACGTGTCTGTCCTTGTGCCTTTGGTCAACGCTGGCGCAAAATAAGGCGATAATCTCCAAATTTTGTATTATGCAATCAATTTAAACGAACATGAAACGGATATTTTAATTTTTGGAGAAATTATACATTAAAAAGCTCGATAACATTTTCAAACTTTTCTAAAAAATAAATGCCATTTGTGCTCAAAGAATGTAAAAGTTCCTTAATACAATGGTTATTTTTTTAAATCCCTGATTTTTACTTTCTTGCTACCACTACCTCCGTAGAGAGAAAATTATGTAATTATGCGTGGAAAGGGGAATTTTCGGCAGAAGAATTTTTATTACAGGGTATTAGCAACGAGAAAGTCGATATATCTAGATGCTAAACTTATAGCGTTTTCCATTCGCCGCATTAGTGCGCACCCAGTGCGCACTCAGGGCAGCTTTCGTGTTCCATTCGACCGCTAGGGTGCACCAGTGCAAAGAACTACCCATTCGCACTCGACACGGACCCAGGGCGCACGGGCGCCCTAAACTGCACTGACGATCGCGTCAGTGCAGTCCAGTGCACCGGGCCATTGTGAGGTTAGGTACGGAAGTTATCCATGCTGATTTAGATTCGTGGTGAAATTGTGAAGGCAATTGAGGATCTTCTGTCACGCAGGGATACTTCGAATGGTGATATTATGTTTTGCAAGAAATGTCTTAAAATAATGTTTGTGATTTACACGAAGTTCGGAAAATCAGATTGTGTTTTCCAAAAATTTAACCTTGAATAACTTCATATTAACAAATCCAGTGCTATTTAGAAACTAAAGTGTTTTAGGTAAGTCTCAATTTCGTGAAAATAAAAATAGTGACCCTTATAAAATCATTAATATATATATATATATATATATATATATATATATATATATATATATATATATATATATGCCAAGAAATGTTTCTAGCACACCCATACATACACCAGCGGAAATGTTCATGTTAATATTTTCATTGTTTTCGGTAATCAAACAATTCTACAGAAGTCTTTCGGTTCAAAATCTTGTGTACTATATCGATCACTGGCAAATCTCGATAAATTAAATTTCGACTCATAGGCATTTGAAGTTTTCGTTGTTTTTAAATAAAGAAATCACACGTTAATAATTTATGAATTATGAAGTAAGAATTACCAAAAGACTGCATAAAAATTATAACGACGATCGTAATTCAAAATTATTATTTTTCGAGTTCCATCAGTGTGAGTGACCAAGAACAGCTGTGTATAATTTCACTGCGTAGCGCACAAGCACTGACTCAGTTCCGGAATCCGTTTCATTCGTAGCTGCCCTTCACGCGTGTGGGACAGCACTGTTGAGGAGCGATGACGTTTTTGCTTTGCACTAGAGTGGGTTTCAGTGCAACCAATGGAAAACGCTATTAGAAAAATGTCTTCCAACTCGTCCTTGACACCGAAAAATGCATTAACGGCAATAGGACTGTCCGTGCGTTTGTATGCCCGTCTGTCGGTGAACAACGCTAGAGGCAAAACCGTTCTCCCAATTTTCTTCACAATTGATATTCTTCCAACGATCTGGCTGATGTGCTGGCCCCACAGAACATGAATTCTGATTACACCACGTGGTAGATGATTTTTTTTCTACATTTCGCCAACTGGATTTATCCACTTTTTCGTCAACAGAGCTCGGAAATTAAGAGTTTTTCTGTTAACAATTCGCCGGCTTTTTGCGCTGATTTACATAACGTTCTCTCTACTGCGTAAGAGATAGCAAGAAAGTAGAAAGGACAATAAGCTACAAAAATCATGGAACAGAATACTTCAGAGGTTGAAGAAAATATCAATGTTTAATTTCATCTGCGTGGATCTACTTGAATTTGTGCAATAGATGTTCTTTGGGGTATAGGATTTTGTTAATATTTTGCCTTGTATTATTAGAACACTGATTGTATAATGACCCTTCTTACGAGACCTTTTTTTTCAGTTTTGTAATGTTTGACATTCGAGCACCATAGTTGATGAACGTTATTTTGACGTATTATTTTTATTTTTCGTAAAGTACAAACTTCTTTGTTCATATACTAACCGTTACAAATAATGTGAAAAAGTATGAGCTCTTAGGACACATGAAGCTCTGCCAACAAGAGGGTTTTTGCATGTTGTATTTCAATCTGCATTCGTTTGTGAGGTATTTTTGATAGTCACCTACAAATCACCTATTTTTGACAATAAATTTTAAACTGCATTTTCCTACAAGTGACATTTTCAGTTGCATTTTTTATTTTAGAAAGTATTCGAGATAAGTATATGTTCTACTAAATTATACATTATAGTTTCCACTAGGTATTGAGTGAGGTTGATGGCCCATATGTGATAACACCAATATCCTAATTACTCACCTATTGAAAATATCCCCCCTTCTGAAGAGTTCAGGGCACATCTATTTACCAGATTCGAGAAGCTGAACTTTACAAATTTCGTGACTTCAAATCAATAATTTCTCTATTTCAAAAAATGTTAACAAAAGACAAACTGTATTTAACGTTGAATATATACAAAATTATATAATTTCGGGTGATTTCAACTATTTTTATTTTGTAGACGGGTGTAATTTATTTTAATTAAAGTAATTGGCTCGTGGATGGTTTATTGAAAATTGCCTCGTGAACCTTAATCAGCATGGAAGACTTAATATTGACATCTTACAGAAATCGATTTCCATTTATTCTGTAGAAGTGCAAATGAGTTCAAGAGGCGAGTAATTGGGATAACAGTATTTCCAAGTGGGTATGCAATCATTATTATCATTAGGAATTGTGTGTTCTAGACTTTCGAATATTGTAATTGTCAGATCAAAAATTGATTTGATTGTTTTAAATATTTAAACATTAATATTGAGAATTAAGAGAATAATTCCTTGCCTCGCGTGTGCATGAAAACTTGCTTTGTGCGTGCATGACTAATGCAAGAAGACCTATATTCTGAATGTACCACAACAGAAAGGTATTACATTGCACCATGGATTCATCAAAACTTCTGCCAAGGTGTCTCCGGGAAACTGTGCCATTTCTTGGCGTAACGAAAGCTCTCGGCTTAGTACCGTACTCCCTGAAGCCACCTCTGCGAGTTGTTCGCAGTCACGTTGCTCTAGCAGTTTCAGCAATCATAGTGTGTTTCATCTTGTCATCGTTTTGTGTGGATTCTTTACAGAATACATTGCACCAAGAAGGCATAAAAAGATTAAGTTTTTTAGGCTATTTAATTCCAATGACGTCAGAGGTTTTTGGTGTAGGTGTCGTTTTGTTTTGGTGGGTGTCAATCAACAGATCAGAAACAATGCAGAAATGGGAGAGGATACTGAATCTTCTTACAATTGTGGACGGGATCCAAAAAGATGTAGAACGTGCATTACCCCACGCAATACGTCGTTTTTCCTTGGTCGTTGTACAAGCATGCTTTTTATTTGTAACAATGTTCCAGGCAACGTTCATACAAGTTGAAAGCATCGACATGCCTCTTCAATCACTTATTCAGTGGGCATTCTTGTACGTTTTTGTGTCTTATATAGCCCATATTTTCTTTGTATTCACCGTCGTTATGAAATATCAGTTCATGGTCATAAATGATGGCATATGGAATATGGTTAAGAACGGTCAATCGAATAGAGTTGCTGTTTTTCCCCAAACGAACATCACCGCCAAGCTCGTTAGTGTACAGCCAAATAAAAACGTATCAACGTCTGATTCCTGTAACATCTATAAGCAACTTCACATGCTCCGAACAATGCACTTCCACGTGCAAGAAATGTGCACTCTGTTGAACGAAGTGTTCAGTCGCACCCTGTTTTGCCTGTACGCGCACGTCTTGCTTCTCCTCATTTACGGGCTTTACCTGTTCGTGCTTGCCCTGTTGTACGGTAAGTCGTGGGCACAGATAAGCATCATGATACTGTTGTGTTTGGTGCACAGTGTGCAGGGGGCGGCGGGGGCGTGGGCGGCGGGCGGGGCGGTGGCGGCGGGCGAGGAGGCGGGGCGCGCGGGCGGGGCCGCCCTGGCCCTGCTGCTCGCCGCCCGCGGGCGACGAGATCTCGAGCGGGAGGTGCGTCTGTTCCTGCTGCAGTTGCGAGCTCGACCCGTGCGGTTCCACCTGGGCGGAGTGTTCGCGCTCGACCTGCCGTTCTTCATGGGCCTTCTCGGCTCCATCGTGGGCTACGTGGTGATCGTGGTGCAGTTCTCCAACCACCCGCCAGAGCACTCTACATCCCTGAATGGGACGGATCTCACTTGTGCAGAGATGTACACTCGTTTGCAGTTGTGTCTAAAACGTGATTGATTGAGTTTCACCCAACAAACCTCATTTTTTATTCATACGCACAGATTTTGTGAACATTGAAATATGGGTATTGTACATCGAAAATAATGCCATTTTGGGTGAAGATCTCATCACGATTTCTTGGATTATATAATCCGTATTGTATGTTTAGGAAAATCACGAACATCTGGAACCGGGCAAGAAAGTAGTAATAGTATTTATTTAATACATTTTGCGAATTGAAACGTTCGATTAAAAAAGATCTAATTTGTAGCAGATTGTTCACAGGGCGAATTTTTTCATATATTTTCAAAAGGTATTTTAAAATGTTATAATTCATCTTTCTTCCATCGAGTTGTTAGTTGCAATACTTTCAGTCTACTGTACCTGTTATTTATAAAACCCTCTTCTCTATTTTTTTATTTCAACGTTAAGCCTGTAATATATCTTTTTTCTTGATTGATTGATAATGTGGAGTGAGAATTTCAACATTTTCCCGGAATGTCAATCCGGCTTTCGAACGGGCTGATCTTGTAAAGTTAACTTGTTTCTATTACAAGGCAAAATAGGACTAGAGCTAGTTAAACCAAAGAAAAACGCAATCCAAGTAGTGTCAGAAATCCCTCTAAGTTAATCTAAAAAAATAATGAAATTCAAAACGTCAGGTAAAATGAAGTCAGAGAGGCCAGTGAAGTATAGAGGAAAAATTATAGAAATGGTCAAGCAGTACACGTATTTAGATATCAAATTCACAATGTCAGGGGTATTCAACTATGCAGCTGCCAACGCCATAACCAAAGGAAACACGCCATTGGGTTCAGTCTAGAAAATCTTAATTTCTGGAGATAATGATAGCTGGTCGACTGATAGAAAACTCTTCGATTCCCTGTTAGCAATTACTGTCCTATAGGCAGGTATCTGGTGTCTCAGAAACACTAATCAACTGGATACGATACACACAAATGTCTACAGACGTCTTTTGGGGCTATCGAGAACAAGTTCTTGGCATATGATTAGAAAGTAAACTGCCCAACTAAAATAGAATCAGAAGTAATTAAAAGACCACTGACCTACATGACCTTCATTGCTATCTATGGCGCCTTGTCGATACAAACATATAATTTCCAACAAGCTTTTTGAATCAAGAAGTATATATCCAAATTTTAGTAAATGCAACTGGTTGTCTGTTCTGGACGGCTTCATGAATGATTTGAGCTTTCATAACTTAATTACGCAACAAAATCCGAGTGTCATCAGAGATAGTATTCCCACGATTGTTGCAATAATTGTAAGTACAATATTTATGGACGATACACGTAGAATGAAAATGAATATAAGAAAATCATCATATTTATGTGTGTTCAATCTGTAAAGAACTTGGAGTATTTATAATTATTATTAATGAATAGTTCAAGCTAAACTACATAAGCACTAATGAATGAGCTTATTATATATGTAACGCGTCAAACCTCACATGTTACAGCTTGTTTTCTATATATTTGTATGTTCTGTTGCCTCAATTATTTTGTATCTTTTGTTAATATATTATTTTGATCTCTATCAGATCTGTAAAGATCTGAAACTCTGTATTACTTTATTTCATTAATTCTGAAATTACTGGCATTTATTATTAATGAATAGTTCAAGCTAAATTGCGTAAGCACTAATGAATGAGCTTATTATATCTGTAACGTGTCAAATCTCACATGATATAGCTTGTTTTCTATATATTTGTATGTTCTGTTGTCTCAGTTATTTGTATCTTTTGTATTATATTATTTTGATTGTGTTATGTATATTTGTATTTATGTGTTATTATATTGCATCTTTGCTATTGTTTTCAGAATTTATTTGTAAGCTATTTATAAAACGTTATTTGCGCCGTAAATTTACTCGACAACTTATCATAGGTAAATCCTGTATTCAAATTACTAATAAAACATAATTGAATTGAATATCTTTTTCTTCAAGACCTTCTTATCCCCTTCACTTCTTCTATATCTCTTTGTAATTGATAACAATAAAATACACCCTTGTCAATACAAACTATTCTTATTTGGTACTATTACAGACCAGAGAGGTACATCTGTGTAATTCACTCGCGTAGAATAAGTAAGTAGTTTAATTTCACATACAGTTGCAAATTCTACAGTCTCTAAACAAGTGTTGTAGAATCTAAAAGCGTCGAGCCAGCAAAAATGTAATAGAATGTTAAAGATGATCTCCTGTAGATTAAGGTGTGAGAAAAGTTTTTTTGAGGCTCTTGGCCTCAAAACTTTAGTTTTTATGGCCCCAAGACTCAATGTTTAGGACTTACTTATCGATATGGATTAAAAATGCGAAGGAATGTTGCGGGTTGCATTTGCCGTGACTACGTAAGTGCGTTTTTAAAATCTTTTATCTTTTTAAAGTTAAAGTTCAATTAGTCATGTCTTTGTTTAGAGACTTTATTTATAAAGATTGGTTGTGTGTGAGAGTCGCGAAAGATATGTATTCTACAGAAATATTATAGGGGACGATTTCGTGATGTTCCAAATAAATCGAGAATTATTTGTAAGCGTGTGTTGTAGCACAACTCGTTAAATTACTTTTAAAACTTCTGCAGTAAAAACTTTTCGCGTTGCGACAGAAATCTGCGATTTTTCAACCGAAAAACTCCTATTAAGGAACCCTGGTATTAAAAAATGTCCGTCTTCTATCTATATGTAAGAAATGACATGTTCTAACTCAGTGTACAAATCAAAGTGGCTCAGAGCGTAGCGTGTTGTCTTTGCATTCGTGACGCCCGGGTTCAATCCCCGTACCGGCCATCCTGATTAGGGTTTTCGTGGTTTCCGCCGGGTATCCAGCCGAATGCTGGGACGGTTTTACTGAAACGGCACGGCCGTCGCTAGCTGAATTCGTAATAAATCTATTTTCAAAGATAAATAAGCAATACATTTTGGCTCTTATTACTTCCTGCCGCGACAACATGGAAACGATAATTTGAATAATTGTATTTCCCACTGAATTCCAGAAGACGTGCACAGAAAATGAAGTTACATTTATGTCCAGAAGCAAAACAAGGGACCATCTCAGCATTTGCTCAATGGATCAGGGAAACTGGACGAAAAACCTGATCGAGATCCTGATCGAGAAACTAATTTTAGGCTTGGCGGGGCCAACGACGCCGGGGCCAATTACCATTTACGGGACGTAAATCCGATTCATCCGGTATGATTCACGATGGCGTAAGTTGTCGTGGTCTCTTGTGGAGTGTCGTAGACGACCACCCGGACGCTGAGTCTCGCGGCGCCGCTCACGTCGTTAGCCTGAAGGTGCAGGCAGTGAAGGGGTTCGCCCGACAACCCACCAGTTGGGTCTATGGCGCGTCGACCTTGGAGTAGGATTGGGTGAAGGAGACTTTTCGGAGTACTCTGGATCCCACTTTAAGTTCCCACGCGAAATTCAGATATCCGTCATGTTACATCGGTTTTGGCGTTAACCTCGTCAATACTGGGGGGTAAGCATTGAGGAGACGGGATGGGGCTCCGAGCCGCCTGGACCTTAGTTCATGTGGCCTCCAGTTGAGCTCTCGGATTGACCGTGGCGGTAGCGCGATATTCTGGGCATAGAGGGCGGATCTTCTTCCTGGCGCATGTGAGTGGCGCATTGTTTTGACTATGGTGCTAGCCTGGGAAGCTAGAAGCTCTGAGCTAGCAGAGCGGCCCTTACCCAGGCTCCGTATGGGGAATTGCCGCGAAGGTAAACTGGGTTCCGGATGGATCCCGGTCGTCAGTCCGTCGGCGTTTTGACGTCAGTGTGAGAGCCTAAAGGTTCCCACTCCAGGGACTTATAACTCTGATGAAGCAAGAAGTTGTGGTGTTGTAGACCACTTGGGGTTTCATACATCTGTCCTTCTATTCCAGGCATATTAAGGTCCGGGACAAGGTAACACGCTTACTGCAGCTTGCAGGCACGGCGACCAGAGAAATTGGCGCGAGATTTAAAAGTAGGGGTTGTTGAAATGATGCGGGGTGACAGGTACATCACTGGATACCTTGCATAGGACAGTCTTTAAGAGAAGTTACTTCACAATTATTGTGACAAATGTATCGGTATTAATACCTATTTTCCCTTTAAGGCAAAGAAATTATCCATTAAAATGAAATATTACAACAATCACATTTCAAATTCTCAATTGAGAGTAAATGTTTAAAAAAATTGAATCAAATATATCTTAATCATGTTTATTCACTGTGATTTAATAGCATAACTTTCTACGTTCAAGTTAGAAGATTTAATAGACAAATATTCTTGTCTGATAAAGGCGATTTCCGTCCGTAAGCGAGAACTGTTAACTTGTAGAGATTTTAATTTATTTTAGATTTATGCTAAATACAATAAATAACTTAATGATTTAATAAAACAACATTAAACAAAAGCAAGGAAAGAACTCGCCATTCAAACAATCTTCTGTCACTTAAACATATGTTTATTTTCTTACTAAATTCTCCCTTATATAAACATCAAATAGTAATAAGTAGTGGAGAATGCAAAAATACAATTCTCAGCTATTTGATACAAAATATCTGCAAACTTATTTTGTATGAAGCATTCATTTCGTATGATTCTAATTTTCGTAAAAAGTATATACAAGTGATCGGAGGTTCAAACCATTGTGACTCTCAGTTACGACCTGTCTGTTGTGACCTTGTTATAGAAAATACAGAACTTGTCCGAAAGGGTGACGGGGATTTGAAACATGTAAAAGGTAGCACTAACAATGTAAATTATGTAAACAGCTTCGTTCCCGGCCCTAACAATATAAGTTTCCTATTCTGGAACGTCCACGGTATTAAAAACTTTTTTGATTTGTCCTGTGTAGACCTGAATAAATTCATCCTAGATAACGCTATAATATGCCTAAATGAAACATGGTTAACGAGAGACATTCCATCCCTCCCAGCAGCGTTCGTTAATTTTGCATACAAGACATGTAATGCAATCAAAGAGAAGTCACTTGGTAGGGCAAGTGGGGGGTCTGTCATCTTGTATAACAAAAACGTTGTAAACTCAATTAAATCTGTAGATTCTAATGAAAATTGGATTTCTTTCAAATGCAAAATTATTGAATTGGAGGTGATAATTTTTAATGTATATCTAAGGAATAGGTTTTATGAAACTGGGTTAGAACTCTTAACAGACGCTATTACAACGTTAAAAGAAAAATATGATCCACCAATAATAATTGGGGGTGATTTCAACGCACGGATTAGCATCTCAATCAGCTTGAGTCTGGAATAACTAATGGTACCAACGTAACTGATTTAAGGGAGACCATGGATGAAAAAGAAAATACAGAAGGTCGTAAATTAATAGAAACATTTGAGGCAATGGGCTTTATAGTATTAAAAACTAATATTCGACAATGATGCTATGAGGATCCAGAACTCAAAATACAGCCCCTTATATAAAATGCTAAAAGTTACTAAAATGCTAACCTGTCAACTGTACTTAATGTTTTCTCTACCCTTGGCACAAATTCGGATACTAGCACAGTTGAGAATGGCTGGCCTTAACATAGTTCTCTTACGTTGTAATGATATACTGTACAAAATTACAGAAATGGAGAGATGCCAGCTATGTAACTTAGAGCAGTATGAAACATTAGAACATATAATAAACCTCTGCCCCCAGTACGATAACCTGAGAAATACATTTATAAAGGATAAAAATATTATATCGATTCTTAATACTGAAAGTCCAGAGGAAGTGCGTTCTCTGTTCAATTTTATAAATTGTAGCCTTAAGTTACGTTCGTTTGTGCTTTCAGAATAGCATTTCCTTCAGAATAATAGAATTTATTAAGACTTTCTAAGTTCTCTTTATGAAACGACTCAAGAACAAAGGAGTTTTTTTATATATTCTCAAATAAATCAGAATTGGTTGTTGAAAATGACTGTATGTTAAATTAAATATATAATTGGTTGTCTAATGTTTCAAGTCATTATAAATTAGAACAAATGTATGTTGCCGCATCTAATGAAACTTGTTTCCCTATTCACTATTTTGGTGAAATAATTATCATCATAGATTTGCTGAGTCATCCATGATTTAAATCCTTCAATGTGAAACACACTGTGGTATGCAATTGTTAGGAGTTCCATGTCTTAGTTGTACATCAGTACATTTTTAGGTAAAAGTAGTTCTGAACGTTGTCCTAATGTGCTGAAATGTACTTTTATCAGACCTGCTCTAGAAATTAATATTAAAATTTGAGACAATTGTATACGCTTAGATTATATTGTTTTGAGTATTGGGAGCCATGTGAAATGTTCCTACAATAGTTCTGTACCAAACAATCTTGCCATAATAGTGTACATTGATATTTATAATGAATTTTATTATTGACTATTAGTATATATATATATATATATATATATATATATATATATATATATATATATATAATAGTATAGTATATTTCAATTTATATTTTTTATCTAAGAAAATTTTTCTGCAAATATGTTCAAAGGAAAGTTCTTTCTGGAATGTACTCAGAGCTTCACAAACATGTCATTTTAAGAACATCTTTTGGTGTGCTGAATCAGACTTTGCTAGTATGTGTCATGAAAGAGATTTATAAAGAGCTTGTAAATGTTGAGCTGTGGCCAACAAGTCTTTTCATATTCCTTTGTAATATAATTAAAGTATTTAAATTTTTTTCGTGTCATGAAAGAGATTTATAAAGAACTTGTAAATGTTAGCTGGAATTGCATGAAGAGTTCACAGAGTAACCATACAACCAGAATAACCAAAGATTTTTATTCTTGAATATAATAAATCAGTTTACATAATTACATTATTTATTGATGTTAATATTAATGGAGCAGTCTGTGAGGTTTTTGAAAGATAAAGGAACAGAACCAGGTACATTAAAAGTTTTAGTTGATGAAGTACCTGCTACGTTATTTTCGACATTTGACACTATTCTTCTAGCTATCTTTATTTTATTCTGAATTGATTCCTCAATGTAAGATTCTGCAACATTTGATGATCGCCATCCTCCATGACGCTTAAGGGTGGTAATATCTGCACCACTGTCGGCTAACATAGTAGCCGATGTTCTCCTGAATGAATGTCCGGAATATTTTTCATGATTTGGAAGTTGAAGGTATTCGGCAATGAGTTTAGGAATTTTTCCGAAAGTGTTAATCCCAATGGGGTTACAAGTGCATCTACCTTTGTTATAAAATAAGAAAAGTTTATTATGTTTGACTTTAGAAGGTCTGAGGGCAATGTATTTTTATACAAATCTATATAAGAGAATCCTTCATCAGAAATAACGGTAAATATTCTGTGTTTGTTAGTTTTAGTTTCTCTAATTTTGACAACTAAAACAGAACCTTCTTCAGAGACATCATCGTGCATATGTTATACAATTCCCTCGTCTACAAGCTCCAAATATGCCGAAAATCGCAACAACCTGAAAAAAGAGAGCAAAAGATGTGTTCCAATAGTTCACAAATATTTCAAATAAATATAACTTAAATACCTTCATCAAGAGATACTTCTCATCAGCTGCTTCTACTAAAAATTTGTTCACATCAGCTTGGAAAAGACCATAGATTTTTCTGCTTCGTAACCGACATTCGCTTGTTTCATGTACAATTGAACTTTATTAAAAGCAGAAATATCAATACCATCTTTAATTTTGATCATGGCCTTCAATTTCGAGTGACTACACCACAAACTTGATGCCTTACATACTGCTGACTTCAATGTAATAAAAATTAGAAAATTAGACCATCACTAAAACTCGACTAGGTATGTCAATAAAGTAAGAGACACTTACTAACTCCGATATGTATGCCAGAACAACTGATTCGCATATAATCTTCACGTTCTTTGTTTCCATCCAATTTTTAAATTTGTTGTACTCTTTTTCGTACAATGCACTTGACTTTGCCGGTATTAAGCATTGTTCTGCCTTCGTGGCTTGTTCAACAATTTCCTGCGGCAAGGAATCCATCTTTCTTCGCATGCTCTTCAGAATCGCTCATCAGCTGTCCAAAATGCGTGACGTCATAATACCAATGTCAATGTTGCCAACAGTAAAACTGCTTTTGCAATTAGTTCATAAATTAATTTCGATTCTTGCATAAATTTATAATGCTGTTATACAAAAAAATAGCGTATGCAACTCGTTTATAATGTTGCTTTATTGCATTCGTACAAATTTGAAAACTCGCTCCTAACGTCGCTCGTTTTCAAAACATGTACTCATGCAATAAAGCTTAACATTATAAACTAATTGCATAAACTACTATTGTTATATCTATGAAATCCAAAGAGTTTTCTTGTTCATAATAATTACTAAGTAGACTTTTGTTTACAAAATTTTTAAAACAAGAGACTGTCATTATTTAAATGACATTGTCTACCAACCATTGTAACAAAAAATTGTAAGTTTTACTATGTAAATGACCGCACCTACTGTCGGCAACTGTAATAGGTAAACCGTTATACAGTTTCAAAATAAATTTAAAAAAATAAATTTAAAAAAATTTGTATGAAGCCACTACTGCCTCGCGACGCTCCAGCTTGCGCATATACACCCCTTCCTGGAGTTTAAGGGGAAATGAGTGCGGAGTCAGGGAGAAGTTGCCCCTGCCCGTGGGGGAGTGACGAGCTCCATAGTTTGGGCAAGTAGGGCGTGCGGGCGCAGTTAAACATGCCTGGCCGATCTGTTTATAAATGACCGTTCAGATAATTTTCTTCAAAAATAGTATTGCCCAATCGATCAGGATGACGTTGCTTTCCTACATGGTTGAAACGGGTATTTTGATGTTTGAAGTTTTTTATACAAAGCGTCAAGGATATTTTCAAAGTTTTCTTAAATATGTCACCACATTTTTTATTGATCATTTCGTCTATAGGGCGTATAAGGGGGTATAAACATTTTCGTTAAAATCACTGTATTTTCAGAAGTTTCAAAACTTGAATTTTTTCGGCATCTCCCTACAACACAAAATCTATGGTGGATATTTTATTTACAATATATGATATCGAAAGGTATCTAAAGAGGGTTTTTCAATAAATGTGAAATGTCAACAATTTTTAAATAACTACTTTTTCTTAAACAGCCTCAAGTTATTCTTTATTTTCTTCTCTATATTCAGAAAAGACGTCATATAAATTGGTATCCGTCATACAAAATTCTATTAATTTTCATAAATCCGAAGAATGTATTATGAGCAAAATGAAGATTTGATGATAGTTTGTTTTATTGACATGTCTTTTTTAAAACTAGATATTCAATAATGTAATTGAAAGTCTTTGAATTTTGAAATTAAAAATTACATTTAACATTTTTTTTAATTATTTATTTAAGACGCCTATAAACAGTTAGGTCATTGGCGACTACAGTTACAAAAATACAGTATTTACAAATTCACATACTAGTTACAATTTTCATGAGATACACATACACAAATCCTAAATCTAGATGTTATACATAGGGCAGACAATTAATTTAACATTGCTAAGAGTAGAGAACGTTGAGTTTTCCAGTGAATCTGGTAGTGTAGGGAAACGTAAATGGCTCGTTAATCCGACAACTTTCAGTATTAAATATTTACGTGTTTATTTTTGAATTTATAAAAAAGTTAAAAATAAGAAGGAATAATGAATTTATGTAAAATATTTTTTAAACAACATTTACAATTGTATTTCATATATTTCATTCCCCTGAAGTGCGCATTCTGAACAAATTATTTGCTTTCTGTTTTTACATTTAGGTAAGTGAATTTCTCAGTGCGTAAAACACATTGTATTAAGGAAATTTAAAAAAAATACTGTACCTATTTTATATTTTAATATACAAATAATATAGCAGTATTAATATGTTTGTCAACTTGAAAATTCCAAATAGAATAATGCATATTATATTGGGTAACTAAGCTAGTTTTATTTTGTGGTTATGTGTAATTAATTTTCTTTATAATTATTGTTTGTTTCCTCGTTGACGTGAGGCATCATGCAAGTCGTAATATTAACATTTTAGAAACATCGATTTTCAGGTTATCTTTTAGAAGAGGGAATCATTTGAATAGGTAAGTAATTAGGTGAATTGCCTTTACCATGGGGTAAATACGCGTGATTAACGATGTAAATTATGTATTTCGGACGCTGGAATAGCTTACTTGTCATTTAAAAAAATGATTGAATAGGCTTAAAACATTAACATTCATTAAAATTTAAAATAAAAGAAATAAGTCATTTCTTTGTGTATGCATTAAAGTCACCAAAACAAATGAACCTATCTTTTCATTGTACCTACCACACCGTCAAGATACTACACTCCGACAATGGATTCTTCGCAACTTTTGCCAATGTGTCTGCGCGAAACAGCGTCGTTTTTAGGCATAGCAAAAGCTCTGGGCCTAGCACCGTACTCCCTGAAGCCTCCGTTGCGAATTGTTCGGAGTCAAATTGCTCTTGTTGTTTCAATAGTCGTAGTGTGTTTGATTTTGTCAGTGTATTGCGCGGATGTTTTCATTAATGGTCTGCTCCCAGAAGTCATAAAAAAAACTGGCGATGTAGGATATTTGATGCCAATGACGACGGAGGTATTTTGTGCAGCTGTTCCTCTGTTCTGGTGTTCTTTATTGTTTAGAATAGAAACAATGAAGAAATGGGAGAGGATACTCTGTCTACTCAAAATAGTGGAGGAGAACCTAAAAGATGAAATACGTCCATTACCTCGCGCAGTACGACGCTTTTCCATTGTCGCTGTTCAAGCATGCTTTTTCTGTACAACAATACTGCAGACTACGCTCATAAACCTTGAAAGCAATGACATTCCTCTACTGTCAGGTATTCAGTGGGCAGGTTTGTTCTTTTTTGTGTCTTATATATCCCACATTTTCTTTGTTTTTACCATCATTATGAAATATAAGTTCATGATTATAAATGATCACATATGGAATATGGTGACAAAAGTCCAAGAAGAAGATCAAATAAATAGAAGTGATAAGGACACACAAAATATCAGTACAACAAAGCTCATTGTTGTTCAGTGTAATAAAAATGTGACGTGTGATTGCCGTGACATCGAAAACCAGCTACACACGCTCCGAAAAATGCACTTCCACGTGCAGGAAATGTGTACTCTGCTAAACGAACTGTTTAGTCGCACCCTGTTTTGCCTGTATGCCCGCATCATGTTGCTTCTTATTTCTGGTCTGTACTTGTTGGTGCTTTCAATCAAGCACGGCTACCCATGGGTGGATATCGGCGTCATTATGATGGCATGCACGGTGCACGGCGTGCAGGGGGCGGCGGGGGCGTGGGCGGCGGGCGGGGCGGTGGCGGCGGGCGAGGAGGCGGGGCGCGCGGGCGGGGCCGCCCTGGCCCTGCTGCTCGCCGCCCGCGGGCGACGAGATCTCGAACGGGAGGTGCGTCTGTTCCTGCTGCAGTTGCGAGCTCGACCCGTGCGGTTCCACCTGGGCGGAGTGTTCGCGCTCGACCTGCCGTTCTTCATGGGGCTTCTCGGCTCGATTGTGGGCTACGTGGTGATCGTGGTGCAATTCTTCAACAACCCGCCAGAGTACTCTACATCCCAGAATGGGACGGATCTCACTTGTGCAGAGATGTACACTCGTTTAACACCCTGCCTGAAAAGTGCTTGAAGCATCACCCAACAAACACCGTTTTTGTGAATGAGCACATGTGATTTTCACATTTTAAATTTGGGTATTGCACTTACACTGGACTACCGCGCGTCTGGAAAGCCGTCTGGATCAGCCTGTCTTTCCCTTCTGCCGGGCTAGACGATGGGTGAACGAACTTGCGATGTCGCCCCTTCTGAGATAGAAAACGCTAAAGTTTTTCTTATGAGAAACGAGACAAGTTTCCTAGAAACCTCTTCAAGCATTAATCAATGGACCTTTGATCACATGCACAAGAACGTATAACTAAATTATGCAATCATAATTACCTTTAATATTATTGATAAATTGAATTTAATTTGCGTAATGTGCTGATAGTGGCGACATTGATTATTATAATGCAGCAACAGATCCAGCAACAGCAACAACAGATCCAGTTACAACAGCAACAGCAGCTGCAGCAAGTGGAGGCACATGCCCAACAACTACCCGTGTTGGAAGAAGTTATCAGTAGGTGCATCACATCGCAGTTCACCTGTTTCGATCCGTAATCGAAAGAATAGGCAGATTATATTCATGGACTGGAGTAACACCTATTATGCCACAAGGTAGGAGACGTAAATACGAGGAAAGCGTTTTTTTTTTTAGATGCGTGGCCAATAAAGTTACAAACCTGCTGGAAATGCTGTTCCCAGAGAAAGACATATCGGACATTGGTTGGTCAGATATTTAAAAAAAACTTCAACAATTATTTGAATATAGTGCCCCATGTCGTCAAAGTCAGATACAATTTTTTTCAGTGCAGGAAAAGTGAGCGGCAAGCACAGTGAGTGGATGACGGAATTGTCCGGTTTGTCACGACATTGTCAACTCAAGTGCCCGACGTCCGAAACTGAAACTTGATATGCAAATACTCTAAATAGGGATATGATATGCTTCATACGCCGGAAGAGAAAATAAAAATTTTCTCTCTACAAAGCGCTGATCCGTCTTTAGAGGAAGTGAAGAAATTGTACAAAACGTGCGATATGACGTGCGAAGCTGCTCGCCAGATCACATCCGGGGCGCATGTATTTCAAGTGAAAAACCATGAGGGTAACAATTACAGAGTGAGAGGTTATAGTATTGGCAGCGAGAGAGAAGACAACAATGGTCGGCCTAGGCGTTACCACTGCTCCATAAGGATACCAGTGCATCGTGATAAGAAAGACAATGACAGTGACAGTGCGCGAAAAATCAAGTATAAAAACTAATCTTGAAATAATTGTGGCGAACTTCATTTCCTGTTTTTCTCAGGAAATAGGGGCGCCATGTTTTGTTTTAGCATTCTTTACCTCATTTAGTTAGAGGAGTTTTCAGTGCTTAACAACACTTTAAATTAAGAAAAATAACACAATAGAGTGTATGTATTATGTAGTTTAATATAAAAATAGTATCGCGTGGTTCATATGTTAGTCAAATTGAAAATGGCAAACACGATCATATATTTTATATTCGGTGAATAAAATACTTTTGCGTTGCAGACGCGACTCATTTATTTTTATTGAAGTAATTGTTTTGTTTCCTCCTGGACATTAAGTAGCAAGCTTTGATACATACATTTCAGAAATATAGATGTTCTAGTTTAGACCAGGAAATAATTTGAATAGGTAAGTAATCAAGTTAATTGCCATTACAAGCGGATAGATACGCATGATCAACGATGTGAATCGAATATTATGGACGCTTGAATAACTTATTTATCATTTAAAAATATTGGTTGATTAGGTTAAAAGCCTAAACATTTATTAAATTGAGAACGAACATAACAAGTTTTTTCTTTGTGTATCCATTAATGTGACCAAAACAAATGAACCTATCTTCTCATTGTACCTGCCACACCGGCAAGATACTACACTCCGACAATGGATTCTTCGCAACTTTTGCCAATGTGTTTGCGAGAATGTGTTTCACTTTTAGGCGTAGCAAAAGTTCTGGGCCTAGCACCGTACTCCCTGAAGCCTCCATTGCGAATTGTTCGAAGTAAAATTGCTCTTGTTGTTTCAGCAGTCGTACTGTGTTTGATTTTGTTAGTGTATTGTGCGGATGTTCTCATTAATGGTATGCTCTCAGAAAGCATAAAAAGAACTGGCAAAGTACCATATTTGGTGCCAATGACGACGAAAGTTGTTGGTGCAGCTGTACCTCTGTTCTGGTGTTCTTCATTGTTTAGAATTGAAACAATGAAGAAATGGGAGAGGATACTCTGTCTACTCAAAATAGTGGAGGAGAACCTAAAAGATGAAATACGTCCATTACCTCGCGCAGTACGACGCTTTTCCATTATCGCTGTTCAAGCATTCTTTATCTGTGTTACAGTACTACAGGGTACGCTCATAGACTATAAACGCAATGACATTCCTCTTGTATCAGCAATACATTGGACTAGTTTGTATTTTGTTGTGTCTTATATCACGCATATTTCCTTTGTTTTTACCGTCATTATGAAATATAAGTTCATAATAATAAATGATCGCATGTGGAATATGGTAACAAAACTCCAAAGAAAAGATGAAATAAGTGGAGGTTATGAGAACACACAACACATCACCACAGGAAAGCTCATTCTTGTTCACTGTAATGAAAATGTGATGTCTAATTTCCTTGACATTCGAAACCAACTACACACGCTCCGAAAAATGCACTTCCACGTGCAAGAAATGTGTACTCTGCTAAACGATCTGTTCAGTCGCACTCTGTTTTACGTGTACGCCCGCATCATGCTGATTCTTATTTCCGGTCTGTACATGTTGGTGCTTGCAATGATGCAAGGCTACTCATGGGTGGCAATGGGCGCCCTTTTGATGACATTCACGGTGCACGGCGTGCAGGGGGCGGCGGGGGCGTGGGCGGCGGGCGGGGCGGTGGCGGCGGGCGAGGAGGCGGGGCGCGCGGGCGGGGCCGCCCTGGCCCTGCTGCTCGCCGCCCGCGGGCGACGAGATCTCGAGCGGGAGGTGCGTCTGTTCCTGCTGCAGTTGCGAGCTCGACCCGTGCGGTTCCACCTGGGCGGAGTGTTCGCGCTCGACCTGCCGTTCTTCATGGGGCTTCTCGGCTCCATCGTGGGCTACGTGGTGATCGTGGTGCAGTTCTCCAACCACCCGCCAGCGCATTCTACACCTCTGAATGGGACGGATCTCAGTTTTTCAGATATAAACACTTGTTTAAAACACTGTCTGAATAGTGCCTAAAGTATCACACAACGAATTCCTGTTTTAATAATGAGCACAGTTCGTTTATACATTTAAATGTGTATATTTTACATTGAGAATAATGTCATTCTGCAGATGATGGAAGCTCTCTTCTTGATTTCTTGAAAATACTGTAGTTTTAGTAAAATTAACAAAGTATCTGCGAACGTGGCATGAAAGAAAATATTGATAATTTTTTAACTAATGTTTCTAATGAAGATATTGCAAAAATTAAATGGAATAATTTTTATGCTGTTTGTTCACTTCGCGCTTGAATTGGTCATTGTATTGTTAATGTATTCCAAAAGATCTGGAATTTTTTATTTTTATTTTACTTGTCTATTTAGTTGTAGTTGCAATACATTCAGTACACTGTTGCGTGTCATGTAGAAAACAAGCTTATAGTAAGTAAAAAGTAAAAAAAAAATAATTTTCACCTCAAATCTTACTCTGCTGTTTCTATTTTCTCGCCTTTCTGTGTAAAAAGTAAACCAAACGTGCAGCAATCGAGTGAGAGAAATGGGCAGTTTTGAGGCAGAAAATCTAATTATCCGGCACTGTTTACCTAGAATGTACATAAACCACGGTTTTAAATGTTATAAATTATTTTTTTAACATTGGTTAGTCAATCCATTTTTGTGCGTTCACGAGTCCGAAATATCTTACGACAACGAAACGTGTTTCTGTTTGTATGTCTGTAAATCCGTATTTCTGTCTTGCTGCCGTCAATACTAGCGCCTCAAGCATCCATACGGAATTATCCCAAATTCAATTGAACAAATACAATGCCCATAGATTTTAAAAATGATAGTGGGATTTTTTGAGGTACTGTAAATATAGTCTCAATCACATTATCCAAATTTAGTCAACAATATCTTCAAATTGTTTGGTCATTTTTGTAATTGGATATTGTAGAGAACACCTAAATAGCGACACCTTATTCGCATTGAAATCTTTAATTTTCTTAAAAATCAAATGATATTATTTTTTCGGTATCCCTCTACAACTACAATTTAGAAATAGAGATTTTACCTTAAGAAATAATTTTTTTGTAAGACAGACCATATTATTAGTTCACGTACGATTTTTCGTAAATATGATTAGGTTTCGCGTAATTTTTCGCACATTTATACAAATTATTTTACTTCTAGAAAGTGCTTTTATGCTGGGTAATCAGTAACTTTCGACAAAAAAAGCGGATTGTTAAGCCCTGATATGGAAAAACAGTAATACTTGTGTCTATATGTAATAAATTACGTGATCCGTCTTTTTGTGTACCCAGACAAGTGGCTCAGTGCGTAGCGGGCTGACTTCGCATAAGGCCCGGGTTCCATCCCCGTGCTGCCCATCCTGACAAGTGCTTTCGTGGTTTCCCACGGTTGTCATGGTGATGGCTGGGATGGTGCCACTTAAAGGTCCCGACGTCGGGCGTGGCTAGCCGAATGCATTAATTACGTAAAACCATGATGGTTGATTGAATTCCAAATATCACAGGGTCCTGGTTGTGTGTCTGACACAAAACTGCGGGTTCTAACGGTGCGAAGGTCAATTGTTTCTATGGGACATGTAATGGCTAAATACAAATACAAAACTCGTTATGTAGTGAGAATCGCCCGACTGTTCTGTCCATCTATCAACGCAGTTGAACCATTCAGATAATTTTCTACAAACATAATATTGCCCATTCATTGAGGGTGCCTTGATCACATGCATGGTTTAAACGGATATTTTGATACTTGGGGATCATTATATTGCAGCAACACAGAGATGAATAGTCGAAGTTAGGGAATGTAAAAGCCAATTTTAGCTAATGATCGAGAATTGATTGTTTGATTGATTTTTTCGTGTTCCCGGGCGCGTCAACTGCTTTTGTCATCAGTCCCGTTAGTCTAGTGCATGTTTTTTTCGCAGGAGATGGTGGTGAGCTTCCCCCTCTGGATGGCGACATCCTGCGCCAACCTACCGTCGGCTAGTGGGGGTTCCCCCTAACCAGGACTTTCCCACCAGCGGGGCACCGCCCCTGCCGGGACAAGCTCCCGACCGATCTCTCGAAATATGTCGTAGTGTAGTGCATGTTAGTGTAAGTGTGTGTGTAAGGGGAGAGAATAGGACAAGGAAGAGAAAGGACTGATCGCGCGCGGTCCGTGGCCCGTTTGGTAGGGTACTGCTCCGGCATTCGCCTGGTGTTGATCGGAGAAACCACGGTAAACTACCGATCAGAGCAGCCGACTGCTAGAATTCTCCTTTAGACAGCGACT
Organism: Teleogryllus oceanicus; assembly: GCA_964035755.1. NCBI lineage: Eukaryota > Metazoa > Arthropoda > Insecta > Orthoptera > Gryllidae > Teleogryllus > Teleogryllus oceanicus. The sequence continues at coordinate 74,048,719 of CAXIVR010000008.1, forward strand.
GAATTCGACCTATCTGAAAAGCTAGTCTCGAAAATCCTGCCGCCGTCAGGACTTGAACCTAGGACCTCCCGATCAGAGGCGCTGCAGTGACATCAGTTGATGCACTGAGCTATAATGATCGAAAAGATTTGCGTAGTATAAATGAACAAGCAACGTATGAGAGCTCAACCTCGTAGCTTTGATCTCTCCCCTCTCTCTGGAGACTTTTGCACGAAAGTAGCATGCTACTCCCTTGCAGCTGTCACGAGGTCTGGCCAGCGAACCTTTTTCTCTGTTTATTTACGTTATTGATGGTCCACTACCAATGGGCACACCTTCTTCAACCCACTCCACCGCTGCCGTCGAGAAAGACATGACACCGACCCCAGTGGAAGACCCCGGTTTCGACAGAGAAATTATTATTACTAGGAATTGATAAATAAATCCACCAGTGTCAAACTACAGTGCTCAGGTGCATGTTCAAGTCCTGTTTGAACGTTTTGAAGGAGAGAGACAGAAGGATAGGAAATTTTCAGGACAGATCATTCTAGAATCTTTCAGTGATTGGCTGAGAATATCTTGCGGCGTAATAGCTTCCGACCAATCAGAATATAAAATTTCAATGGAAGGGAGAAGTCGGGGATGTTAGATGTTTGCGTCAAAGGCAAAGAGAGGAACGAGGCGTTTTCTGCTTGGGAGATGAGACTACGTTTGGATGTAACAGCCAGAGAGGTTAGAGGCGATCCGTCGCCACGATAAACAACTTAAATGTTGACTGTCGCGAAAACTAGAGACGCATCTGCCGCCTTGATACAGAGAATGTAACTTCCTGAGAGACTAGAATTTGATTTTAATCGTAAGATGCACTGTGCTGCATCCTCGTATCATTGAAATCGCGACCAAGTGTCGTGAAATATCAGAGCCTGTCATACTAAATTTAAAAAAATCATCAACTGATGTCACTGCACGGCTCTGACCGGGAGGTCCTAGGTTCCCACTCCCCACGGCGGCAGGATTTTCGACACTAGCTTTTCAGCTAGGTCGAATTCAGTCGCTGTCTGGACGAGAATTCCAGCGGCCGGCCGCTCTGATCGGTAGTATTCCGTTGTTTCTCCGATCAACACCACGCGAATGCCGGAGCAGTACCCCCATCAAACGAGCCACGGACCGCGCGCAATCTGTCCTTTCTCTTCCTTGTCCTATCCTCTCCCCTTACACACACACTTACACTAACATGCACCACACTACCACATATCCTGGGAGAGCGGTCGGGAGCTTAGAGCTTGCCCCGGCTGGGGCGGTGCCCCGCTGGTGGGAGAGTCCTGGTTAGGGGGAAACCCCACTAGCCGCCGATAGGTCGGCGCCGGATCTCGCCATCCAGCGGGGGAAGACTACCGCCATCTCCCGCGAAAAAACATGTACTACACTAACGGGATTAATGACCAAAGTAGTTGACGCGCCCGTAAACACGAAAAAATCAAATCAAATCAAATCAATCAAGTCACGCTCCGGTCGGCGCACTTCAACACGCCGTCGCCCGTATGGCTGTGCTGGCCGGCGGACCTTTAGCCCGGAAGGGGTATAATTCGGCCCGCTCCGGGAGCCAGCGTCAGCTACAGCAATCCTAAAGTCTAAATCCTACAGCTGCAGCAATCCTAAATCCTGCGTTTTTCTTCCTCGTATTGAGTAAAGACACCTTAGAATTTTGCATACGTAATAGACAATGTTTTTTTTTCATAAATCCGACAAATTTAATATGCGGAAAATGACGAAATTAATTATAGTTGTTTTAATGAAATCTGTTCTTTAAAACTTCATCTTCAGTAATCTAAAGAAAATCCTTGAATTGTTTAAGATACATGTGCAAACAATTAAGTTGTAAGTTTAGAGATATTGAATTTTTGAGTAAGTCTGGTGGTGCAAGAATAACCTGAATTCCATGTTAACCCGGCAGTAGGAGCGCCGGGTGTAAATGTTTCGTAACAACTCATGTGCACTGTTTCACATCGCTATATAAAATACGATTAAAAAGTAAATAACACACATTTTTTATTTAATTTTTGCATTTATTTTTATGATGAATTACTACTTACAGTTTTCGAAATTTTGTACATAAAGTTCTGCAAATTTTATGTCTTGAAAGAACCTTTACAACTGCATTTCATATGTTTAACGCCGATGAAATTTCATACATTGAATAGAATGATGTGTTGTCAGTTTCTTTATCATATTTTGTTAGAGTTTCAGTAATTAACAACATTTGTAATAAAAATAACACAATGAGTGTATATATTATATATACACTCTTTGTATATTGAGTGTATGTATTATAGAGTGTATGTTAGTCAACTTGGAAATGGCAAACAAAATCATACATTTGATATTCGGTGACTAAAATGGTTTTACACTGTAGACGTGACTCATTTATTTTCATTAACATAATTGCTTCTGTTTCCTCGGGGACATGGTGTTATAAAACTTTATATTAACGTTTCAGAAAGATCGATGTTATGGTTAATTTTCAGGACAGGGAATATTATGAATAGGCAAGTAATTAAGTTAATTGTTATTACTAGAAGATAAATATGCTTGATCAACAATGTGAATCATGTATTTTGGACCTGGAATAACTATTCGCCATTTAAAATATTGGTTGATTAACTTGAAACCCTAAACATTTATTAAAATTGAGAACAAACAGAATAAAATCTTTCTTTGTGTATCCATTAAAGTGACCGAAACAAATGACCTATCTTCTGATTGTACCTACCACACCGGCAAACAACTACACTCCGGCTATGGACTCTTCGAAACTTCTGCCAATGTGTTTGCGAGAATGTGTTTCACTTTTAGGCGTAGCAAAAGCTCTGGGCCTAGCACCGTACTCCCTGAAGCCTCCTCTGCGAATTGTTCGGAGTCAAATTGCTCTTGTTGTTTCAGCAGTCGTAATGTGTTTGATTTTGTCAGTGTATTGTGCGGATTTTCTCATTAATGGTATGCTCTCCGAAGTTATAAAAGGAACTGGCAATGTAGCATATTTGATTCCAATGACGACGGAGGTTTTTTGTGCAGCTGTACCTGTGTTCTGGTGTTCGTCATTTTTCAGAATAGAAACAATGAAGAAATGGGAGAGAATACTCTGTCTACTCAAAATTGTGGAGAGGAAACGAAAAGATGATATACGTCCATTACCTCTTGCAATACGACGCTTTTCCATTGTCGCTGTACAAATATGCTTTTTCTGTACAACAATACTACAGGCTACGCTCATAAACTATGAACGGAATGTCATTCCTCTCCTGTCAGGAATACATTGGACAAGTTTGTATTTTTTTGTTTCTTATATAACTCACATTTTCTTTGTTTTCACCGTCATTATGAAATATGAGTTCATGATAATAAATGATCACATATGGGATATGGTGACTAAAGTTCGAAGAGAAGTTCACATGAATGCAGGTGATGAGGACACACAAAAAATCACCACAACAAAGCTCATTCTTGTTCATTGTAATAAAAAGGTGGCGTCTCATTCTTATGACAACGAAAACCAGCTACACACGCTCCAAAAAACGCACTTCCACGTGCAAGAAATGTGTACTCTGCTAAACGATCTGTTCAGTCGCACTCTGTTTTGCGTGTACGCCCGCATTATGCTGCTTCTTATTTCCGGTCTGTACATGTTGGTGCTTTCAATTATGCACGGCTACTCATGGGTGGAGATCGGCGTCATTATGATGGCATGCACGATGCACGGCGTGCAGGGGGCGGCGGGGGCGTGGGCGGCGGGCGGGGCGGTGGCGGCGGGCGAGGAGGCGGGCGCGCGGGCGGGGCCGCCCTGGCCCTGCTGCTCGCCGCCCGCGGGCGACGAGATCTCGAGCGGGAGGTGCGTCTGTTCCTGCTGCAGTTGCGAGCTCGACCCGTGCGGTTCCACCTGGGCGGAGTGTTCGCGCTCGACCTGCCGTTCTTCATGGGGCTTCTCGGCTCCATCGTGGGCTACGTGGTGATCGTGGTGCAGTTCTCCAACCACCCGCCAGCGCCCTGTACATCCCTGAATGGCACGGATCTCAGTTGTTCTGAGATGTACACTCGTTTGCAGCTGTGTCTAAAACATGCATGATATTTCACTCAATATACTTCTTTTTCTTAATGAGCACCTATTTTACAAACGTTTTTGCGAAAAATCTTAATATATTATCGGCTTTTATTGTGGTTGTTTATTTTGCAGAAGCAACACTTTTTAATGAGATCTCAGCAAGCACTGGCATTTTAAATCTGATTGACCCAGTATTGTCAAGAATTGTACGTCGAGAATAGAAGTATAATTGAGATGATCGCAGTATAATTGAATGATTTCATGATTATTCTTTAATGTTATTGTATTTGTTATAATTTTGAGAAAGAAAACTATCTGCTAATGGAGCACGAACTGCATTAATATTAATTATTGAATGAATTTGTCCAATTGTGACTTTTGAATTACTAAAGAGAATAAACGATCAGCATATAAATTATCAGACGTTGCAATTTATCGAAGTCGAGTAGTAAAATATGTTTGAAATATCCCTAAAATATGTTCTTATTCTATATTAGTAGTCCATTCAGATGTAAGTTGCGTTAAAATTCTGTCTACTGGTAACCTGTATATAAGCTGTAATTATAAAATAAAAAGTTAATAATTGTTTTCTTTTTCTTTGTACTCCCTAGTATTCTATTTTTCCCTCTTTCTATTTATGGAGTAAAAAGAAAGTACTGCAATCGTGGATCGGAATCTGGGTTTTTAGTCAGAAAAATTATCGGTTCCGTTGTGGAAGAACTATATAAACTTTGTTAGTATGTGGAAACAATTCTTTTCACACAGTCTGGCACAGACCGTCGCGGTAGATCCGCAGCGCGTGCAGCACGGAAAGTTCCGAACTAGATGCGGCCACGGAATTCGCGGGACCGTTCACACCGGAGCGTCAATTATGAGTATCGTTTGGTGACGGTTGGCAAGGCGCTCACCCAGAGGGGAGGGAAGACTCCCGAACTCGGGCGGACTTCCCGAAACTCGAGCTGCAGTGGAAGAAACGCGTCCGACTGCGTTTCAAATGTCACCGCGAATTAAACGCTGCCAATCCGTTGTCGCGACGCTCCCCTGCCGCACAGGTCTGAACGTGCTCATAAGGCAACGTGACGCGAAAGTTTCTCTGGGCCAATCCGCGTAGGCTGCGAATCTTCCGCGTCAGTCTGTCGGAGCCTGTAAACTCGGTCAGGTGACAACTGATGCTCACAAATTGCCCCAATCTGGAGATAGGCGCGTTGGCCGCGCTAGCTGATGATCGAAGCCTTGGTAGGGAAGAAGGAGAAGCTGACTCGTACGCAAGCTCTCTGTCGAGTGGGTCGAGTATTGGTACACTCGTCCAATAGTAGTATTGCCAGCGGCGTCAATAATGGAACCGTTACTGCTTGGCAGGGCATTTCTAGGTCAGGGCTGCTCAGTGATGCTACCGAAGCGCAACACTTGATTGATTGATTTTTTCGTGTTTCCGGGCGCGTCAACTGCTTCGTTCATTATTCCCGTTAGTGTAGTGCATGCTTTTTCTCGGGAGATGGCGGTGATCTTCCCCCGCTGGATGGCGAGATCCGGCGCCGACCTACTGGCGGCTAGTGGGATTTCCCCCTAACCAGGACTCTCTCATCAGCGGGGCACCGCCCCAGCCGGCACAAGCTCTAAGCTCCCAACCGGTCTCCCGCCATATATGGTAGTGTAGTGCATGTTAGTGTAAGTGTGTGAGTGTAAGGGGAGAGGATAGGACAAGGAAGAGGAAGGACAGATCGCGCGCGGTCCGTGGCCCGTTTGTTAGGGTACTGCTCCGGCATTCGCCTGGTGTTGATCGGAGAAACCACGGAAAACTACCGATCAGAGCAGCCGGCCGCTAGAATTCTTCTCCAGACTGAATTCGACCTAGCTGCAAAGCTAGTGTCGAAAATCCTGCCGCTGTGGGAAATGGGAACCTAGGACGTCCCGGTCAGAGGCGCTGCAGTGACATCAGTTGATGTACTGAGCTACCGCTCCCGGTCGCAACACCGGGGTCCGAGCATTACGCGGTTTGCAATAACTTCTTCCTTAGTGTCCCGATAATTTCAGTCGCAGAAACGTGGAAGTCGACGCAAACACTTCGGAGATCAGAGCGTCCACACCGACAATTTATTTAAATTGTGTGCATCCTGCATTTGCAGGATGGGAAGAGAATGATCTTTTCGCAATTGCTGCATCTAAGACATGTGGTTGGAGGGCATAAAAAAGTTCTGAATCACATGAAGTTTAATTTGCAACTGCATTAAAGGTTAATAATGCAGCTGAATATAAATAGCACGAAGACGAACGTAGGGAAGCGACCAGTGCTATGAAAAACTGCCTCTCAAAAGTAAGTTTTGGATGTATTTTGATGTTCCTATGTAGTTTTAGCAGAAAATATTAATTTTCTTTACATTAAAGCTGTATCCTTGGGAAAGTACAACCACTCATTCTTCTCAAAATTAGCTTCAGTGTCATTCTCGAAAAATCTAAATTTCGAGAGAGTGTAAATGTATTCAGAACATTGCATTCTGAATTAGAATCCCGATTTAAGGATTTGTTTGATTTACAATTATAATTTAATATATTTGCTACACATTTTTGTTTTGATGTAGGCTTTGTTGTGTATGATTTTCAGTTAGAAATGACTGATGTGACACTGAATTGAGGGAAAAGTTTCGAACAAAAGAAATATTCATTAGAATTTTTTTACAATGTTCCTCAAAGGCGTTTTCAGAAACTGCACGGGAATGCTGTTCAAATGTTGAGCTTCTTTGGATCAAAGTACACTTGTGAGCGGTATTTTTTCTTTGAAAACTTGTAATTCTCGAATGAGAAGTTTTACTACAGATCTCAATGTGAAATGCGTTAAGAAAATAATTTATTTCGCCATTAGTTTCATTTTCAATTTCCTTAACTGTCAATTAGTTTATTTAGTAACTTTTAGAATACTTTTCATAATCAGCAGTATGATAAACTGTAATGCAATTAGATTTCTTACTGTAATTGAGCACTCTTTTGCAACTAAAAAATTTTGGTATGTTGCGCAAGGAAAAAGAATTTTCCTTTTCATGCTGTATTGAAAATTGTCCTTTTTAGTTTCAAATGAAAAAACTTTGTATTTACAATAAATGGATTAGTAAATGTTACAAAAAATTCTGTCGTAATATCCTTACTGAGAGCATGAGCGTTTTCAGTCGAACAATGGAAAATAACCCGAAAAAAGTGAGACGAGGCACACTGTGCTGCAAGCCGCCGATCGATAAAAGATGACGTAATCTGCTCCATCTGCCGATGGTGGTGCTAGAAAGAGCAGGGAGCAAGCAGCGGCTTATCCTCGGAGCCGATCGCTGAGTGACTCTGGTCTAGGCTGATACCAAAGAGTGTAAGAAAAATTAAAGTATATTGCAAATGCCTACGTATCAGTCAGTATGTTGAGTTTTATGAATCTCTATAGTGTCTAAGTAGGAGCGAAGGTGGGAAGTTTCTGAATTTTTGAAAATTCGAAAACGTGTTTTATTTTTGCCGTCTTCCTATAACTTCAGTATTGAAGTTTTCTTCGATAGCTGAAATTTAAATAAGATGATATACTATATTCTGAAGAAGTATAGTTTCCTCGTAAACTGGCGTGAAATATTGACAATTGACAAAATTAATCATAGTCCAAGTCTCCACACTGGTTAGTATTTAATATTTAAAAATTGTTCATAATAATACATTTTATTTCGTTTGATTTCTACTAGTTTTACTTCGTAGACGTGTATAATTCATTTTGAGAAGAAAACTTGCTTCAGTCTGACTGGTGTACATTAAGCAGCACTTGCAGTGTATTGTTAATAACTTAGAGAAATCGATTTCCAATGTATTCTGTAGAAGATGAAATAATTTTAATAGGCGAGTAATTAAGATAATTGCTTTAACAAGTAGGTACGTAAGAATGATTGTCAATGTAAATTATATATTTTGGGCTTTTAAATATTGTATTAGACATTTCGAAAATTGATTTGATTCTTTTAAATATTTAAATATTCATTAAAACTGAGAACAATGAGCTTAATTGCTCTCTTCGTGTGTGCTTCAAAGAAACTAACACAATGTACGTACCTTTTGAACGTACCTCAACGACAGGGAACTACACTCCGACAATGACATCGAAACTTCTGCCAATATGTCTGCGTGGAACAGCGCCATTTTTAGGTGCAGCAAAAGCCCTGGGCATTGCACCATACACGCTCAAGTCACCGTTGCGAGTTGTCCGCTGCAAAATGTCTATTGTTGCTTCAACAATCGCGATGTGCTTCATTACGTCGATGTATTGTATGGATTTTTTACGTAATAAATTGCACCGAGAAGCCATAAAAAAGACTGGCGTGATAGGATATTTGATGCCAGTGATGTCGGAGGTTTTTGGTGCAATTATACCTATGGTTTGGTGTGTGTCGATGTATAGAAAAGAAACATTGCAGAAATGGCAGAGGATATTGAATATACTTACGATCGTGGAGGGGAACCTAATAGATGAAATACTTCTGTTCCTCATGGAGTGCGTCGTTTTTCCACTTTGCTGTACAAGCGTGCTTTTTGTTTGTTACAATGCTGGAAGTAACGCTCATACATTTTGAAAACAATAAAGTGCCAATCCTGTCAGTTATTCAGTGGGCAGTTATATTCTTTTATGTGTCTTATATAGCCCATATGTTCTTCATTTTTGCCGTGATTACGAAATATCAATTCATGATTATAAATGATCGCTTATGGAATATAGTGAAGGAGGTTCAACAAAAAGATCAAATAAATGGGGTTGACGTGGAAATCCAAAAGAACATCACAAAAAAGCTCTTTCTTGTTCATACTAATAAAAACGTACCGTTTGATTCCCATGACATTGAAAGTAAACTACAATCTCTCCGAAAAATGCACTTCTACGTTCAAGAAATGTGCACTCTGTTGAACGAACTGTTCAGCGGCACGCTGTTTTACCTGTACGCCCGCGTCATGCTTCTCCTCATATGTGGGCTATACCTTATCGTGCTCGGCCTGCTCTATGGGCACTCGCTAGTGCAGATCGCCATTATGACAATTGCATGCACGGCGCACGGCGTGCAGGGGCGGCGGGGGCGTGGGCGGCGGGCGGGGCGGTGGCGGCGGGCGAGGAGGCGGGGCGCGCGGGCGGGGCCGCCCTGGCCCTGCTGCTCGCCGCCCGCGGGCGACGAGATCTCGAGCGGGAGGTGCGTCTGTTCCTGCTGCAGTTGCGAGCTCGACCCGTGCGGTTCCACCTGGGCGGAGTGTTCGCGCTCGACCTGCCGTTCTTCATGGGCTTCTCGGCTCCATCGTGGCTACGTGGTGATCGTGGTGCAGTTCTCCAAATCACCGCCAGCGCACTCTACATCCCTGAATGGCACGGATCTCACTTGTGAGAGATGTACACTCGTTTGCAGCTCTGTCTAAAAAGCGCTTGATTCAGAACATATAAACAATTCTTTTGTGATTTGGAATCAATGTTAGTTACTCATATCTATCAAAATGTTGCATTGTTGGATTACGAGGAATCAGGGGTGTTCTGCTCGAATTTTTAGTTATCGTACACGTTTTAACACCGGTTGAATCGTCTGGTTTGTATGACGCGAATTATGGAATAGCAATGGCGATAATCAGAATATTATGTTATCACTATTTTTCTTTAATTATTCTACATTTTTGCTATAATTGAGAGATATATTACTATTCAATATTGCTCAATGTTATAATTTCTCTTATCGGCACTCTGGTAACTAAAATGTGAATAAATACAATTGCTACATTTAGGGGAAAATCCTGTAACACCTGGTGTAGCCAGAATTCACGTTTTGTAGATCCTTGATACCAAAATATCGATTGACGGTTAAAAGTCTGTGTGTCTGTTCATCTGTCTGCCCATTTGTCTGTCCATTTATCTTCTTCCTCTGTCTGTCTGACTGAACGACGCTAGCGGCTAAACCATTCAGCCGATATTCTCCAAAATTGATATTCCCCTATCGATCTGTCAGTTGTTGCGGCCACTTGCATTTGAAACTGATATTTTAATTCTAGGGGCTACCCCATTTGAAGCCCCTGGGACAGTTTCAATAGTGTCAAAAAAATTCTCAAAATGGTTTTAATTAACGTTTGTTGTTGTACAGCGTGAAGGAACATTAAAAGGTGTGGGTCTCATTTTCTTTGAAAACCCTGACTTTTTGAAATTTGGAAAAAATTCAAAATATTTTCGGCGCCTTCTTACAACTACAATTTTCAAGATAAATAATTTTTCATAATGAAATATGTTAATGAAAAACAGTTATAAAAATAATGTCATGTTCAATTTTTCAAAGATATGAGTATTTTTTGAAATTGTGTCAAACATACGCAATTTTTATTTTCTTTAAACCATTTCCTCTTAAAAATCACAAATGTTTTTATAAAATTTGAACCTAAAATAGTGTACAGGTTAAACCTTTTTAAAAAAAAATTCTTTGAAAAAAATTTTTTTCTTAATCAAATATGTTCAACAAAAACAAATCTTCAAATACGTTTACGTTGAAATTTTTGAAAGTATATGTTTTGTGTAATTTGGTGACGAACATAGTCGCGCGCTCCGAATTTACTGGCTTCGTGAACTTAATTCCAGGCAGCAGGATCTTCTACGTTAGAATTTGAATAATATTTCATATTTCTTTCCTCGTTTCTTACATTCCAGCTTTCGTTACACATTTACAAATTAATCTTTTAGAAATTGTTTAAAACCTATTTGAAGTATAGAGAATAAAATATTAATAGTTTTCAATTATTATCAGATTGTAATACAACAATGCCATTCCGTCATGTGATTATGCTGCAGAATTCCTGGGAAATTACTTCTTATGATTAGTGTATGCTTTACTTTTGAAAATAATTTATAATTGTCAATTTGTGGTATAGTTGCTTAAAATATTTATTATTATTATTATTAATAATAATAATTTGTTGCGTCTACATCTTGACGCAACGCGTCTCCAAGCCCCTTAAGGGGCGTTGAGCGCTTTACACTTGGGAGTAATCCTCCATTAATGTGCTTTTACTTTTAATAATTGTCAAGACTCGTCACGTCGCAGTCAGTCAGTGCCTTTTTCCTTCGGCCAGGGCTCGACGCCGTTAGATCCCGGGGTTCCTGGCCGGTCACCCAACCACGAACCTGCGAGTCTCGAATGCGCTTAACCTTCGTGACTTCACGGAGCGTAGTAAACGCATTCGGCTAGCGCTGCCGGCTAAATGTTAGATTGGTAAATATATATTATAACACGCCCCCCTACTACCTTCCAGCCGGTGGCGATGAAGCGTGAAACTATGAATGCTCGTGAAGCGAGCTTTGAATTCTCAGGAAGCAGGATCTTTCGGGTATGAGAAAGGTCTGAACCCTTGACACAATGAATTATATAAAATTCTGGTAAAATGAGCATATATTCAGTAAAACAAATTATACAGTGGCACAAATATACAATAAGTATGTACGTTACGTAGATGGTCACTGAAAAGAAAACAGAAACAAAAAGAACAGAAATAACACAACCATAAGAGAATGTATAGGCGTCACCTTGACTGCCTGATTACTTCAATACGCACTATTTACAATACTTTTGCTTTGACCTCCTTCTCAATTCTTTCGTGTCCCTCATTTAACTGTGGTTAATCTAAAGTTTTCTCCGTGCACGGCCCTTTAAGTGATTCTCTACAATTATTCTATTATAGACTTCACAGAGGTCAGCCTTGAGCTGCGCATTTATTACAATGCTGTTAACTCTAACACAATAATAAACGTGACACACACGTTACTAAATCGTACCCTTTACAAAAATTATAGCAACTGATTATCCCTGACATCATACAATGGACACAATACTTTTCAATAAGATTACTTTTACATTACATGAACAATTATAATTTACTTTAGAAAAGTTTTACAAGGTGTGGCATTCAAACGAATTTACTGGTGCGTACAGCGAATGAAATCAAAACTGCCGCTCATACATTCGAAATATTTCCCAGTAGTTATATGGAACTTTCACCTATTTAGGACGCTACGCCTGGTGTTTAAAGCTACACAGTTTCCTAACAAATTGTCGCATAGAAGTTGCCAGTTCTTTACCTCGACATTTCCTTCCCGCTCGCCGTCAGTTAACCTTGGGGTGTTCGGTCGCTCGCAGTCCTCGCCTCGTCACTTGACTGGTTCGATGTCCCGCGGTTACACCTCTTCTTTCGCTCGATCTCAGGAGGCCGCCACACGTCCAAATTCCAAACCTTTCTCTCGTCCTCAGGCTCGTACTGTCCACGGATTGGTCCAAGTCTTTCTCGCCTACGCTTGAGTGTTGGAGTCGTCCTTCTGCCGCCTGCCGCGACCGTTGCTCGCGCTTCCAGTTTTAAATAACTAACGTGCTTGAATTGACTACTTCTAGCACTCGGCCGACATACCACACTTTGAGCGTGCGTGGTCGTGGCGTACAAAATTAAATACTGGATTTCGTTCAGAGTCCTTCTGCGCGAATTTACTTCGATGATGAAACTATTTCAAGTTCGAGCAGTCACAACGCTTGCTTACTCGCGTAATGTTAGTGCAAATGCTGTACATGCACTTTGCTTCTGAATTCTATCACTTATTACCGCGTTTCTTAAATCAGCTTTACTAAAGCAAGTAAAATTATACTCCTGCACTAACCGATTACTACCGCTGAAGAATTTAGTTGAGTCGCCGTCGCTGTCGAAGTCGTAAGAGAGCTCTACCGAAGTGCGTCACGGTATTTATGCAACTCCGCCTGGGGAAAAATTTCTGGAGGGGTGAATTTTCTCCTCCTTCGCGCCCTCTCGAGAAAATATTATCCGCTAACTTTGGACATCGGAGTACGAAAACCTGCGGGTAGATGTCGCCTCTCGGACCATCGCTCCGCCGCGTACCCTATTTCTCAGTTCTCTGGTCTTTTCTAGTGGCTTATGGTGGCGTTACGGGTTCGTATAACCCCGTGACGTCACAATATATATATATATATATATATATATATATATATTACTAAATGTTAGATTGGTAATGGAAATGTGCGATTAGTAATGATTTTATAAAAAATAATGACTGATATATGTTAATTAGGAGAGAAATTGTGGTATAAATAATATTACATAACTATTACTAAAGGCGAGAAAATACTGTTGTTTGAGGTTGTAAATGGAAAAGAGCATAACACACTGTGTTTTACTCTTCTAAGACATTCTTAATGTCTTGTATCTTTTGTGCTATTAAGGGACCGATATTTTGAAAAATCTAATGGCGCTTCAAAATCACATATATTCCCGCATTATTTCTAACGTTTACGATTTTTGAAAAATCAGATTTTAACAACAATTAGAACTTTCCTTTTTTGCCCTCCATTACTTTGTTTGTGGAAATTAAAGATTGGAAATTAAACAAAGAAAATTGGAAATTTTTTTAGTAAATTTCATGGACTTGAATAAATTAAGCGGAAGAAGCTGTATTTTTAACGTAGAGTGCTCTTTTTAAATTTTTATTTTTAAAACGGATTTTATTGAAGAAAAAATCTTTAATATTGTACTTTTTTAGTGTTATTATTTGCAATTTTTGTAGTGTTATTAATTGCAATTTTCGAAAATACTGGTAGATCACCGCAAGTGGGAGCAGCACCAATTTGTTTAGCATCCTTCAGTAAATACGAGGAAAACAACAAAGAAAATATGGAGCCGTTGGTGAGAAAACAATTGTTTCAAAATTGCCTGTTCTAGACGAAATAATAAGCAAAAATTACTTACATTTGCAAAATTCTACACTTTCTCTCAATATCTGTTTTCGAAAAACAGATTTCATTACGGAAAACATCTGTCTTCAAATAGGGCAGAAAGGTGACGAAAGAACTTTGAACTTTTCCAAATTTTGAAAACTCAGATTTCACAATGTAACCTGCCCCATTTTTAAGAGACTTTTAAGTTCTCCAAGAACAAAGTTTAATAGAAAATTTTGACTTTTTTGAGACAGTAATTTGTGGAAAAAATAAAGATATTTCACGTTTGATTCAGTAACTGAATTATATATCAATTCATTAAAGTAATTTTTTTGTGATTGCAAACATTTTGTGGTTTTTTTTAATTTTCCCCTGTCAAATTTGCATTATGTAATCGCGTTCCACGAACAGAATATTAAATTCATTAACAAATTCTCTTAATCACAGAGAATTGAGAATCCGTAACTTTTGCAGTAGTTTTACATTTTAAATTCTAGAGATGATATTTAATTTAACATTTAATATTGCAAAGTATTTAACGGAAGTTTGTAGATATTGTATTTCTCTTCTGTACTGTGGAATTACATCGTTTAGTGCTTCAGTTGCTAATTTCCTTGCAATGCTGGCTTCATTTCTCCTTTAAACGAGTACTTGAGATCACAACTTGTTTTTAATCAACTTAAAGCAGAGTTAGTTAATGAGTTCTTTAACTTTCGTAGGTCCTTCTCTTTACTGCACGCTGCAGTCTCATTGGTTACTCCATAGTTCCTTACTCTTTTACGTTTTGAAGCGGGTTCTATAAATGTACGAAGTTGAGCCTAAGTGCAACTGAAAATGAAAGGCATAAAAAATGTTTCAAGATTCAATATAACTTGAAAATAGTCTAATTTTCATTAAGATGATAACGTTTGGTAGCTCTTTGTTTTATTTCATATGCATTATTCCTTCATTTCGGTTTCTATTCCTTCGTTTCGGTTTCTAACCTTCAACTTAATTTATTCGCATCACGTGTCTAAAACAGCGAAATTTTGTTGAAACAGTTTCTCACTGATATAATTTTAATACTTGAAAAAGGAATTTGAAAAGGAAAATTTTAAATATGTAAGCATGCAACTGATACATAATTAATGAGATCTAACTTAAACAATATTGCATATATTGTTTAATCAAATTTAGTGCAAATGGGCATCTCATGTCTAGGAAAAAGAGGTGACGTTAAAAGCAAGATCCAAAACATGATGTCGGTAAAAATTGAAAGGTGATAGGAGGTGTTAAAACGCATCAAAATGATTGCGTTTATCTTTGATATCAAATTATTTAAAACTGGATTATTTTCCGAAGATATTACAAAAAAACAAACATTGTGTTCATTAAAATGTTATCTGATAAATTTTTTCCAAGCAAAACATGTCAGCAATAATTTTTATGTTATTTTATTCTTTGTCTTAGGGCGCCACATGCCGTAAGTGAGATTGGGCTTCGTTGGGGATTTTATTCCATGCATTTCTTTCTCGTGCCATCCTCCTCCAACTTGACACGGAAGTACTCGCAGTAGATCTGTGAGATCCAAGCCACGGCAATCTTATGTTGCCGAATTATTGGGCTGCGTTAGTGGTCCGATACTACACTTTTATGAGATTGTCTGGCCTTTCATTTTTATCCTCTCGCTGAATCATTTCCCGTGAGCATGTTCAAACTTGATAGATGCGCTGCGCGATATCTGTCCTGTACGTTGGGTGCATCGTGAGCTCCTGGCCTGAGCGGTACGTATCATTGCATTATTTTCAGCCATATATATATATATATATATATATATATATATATATATATATATATATATATATCAAGTGCCTATTCAGAAAATGTAATAATTTACCTTATCTACAATCGATAACTGACACGTCACAATTTCTTACGCACGCACATTTCTTCTGTACGTTGGGTGCATCGTGAGCTCCTGGCCTGAGCGGTACGTATCATGGCATTATTTTCAGCCTATATATATATATATATATATATATATATATATATATATATATATATATATCAAGTTCCTATTCAGAAAATGTAATAATTTACCTCATCTACAATCGATAACCGACACGTCACAATTTCTTACGAAAGATATGGAAGGTATGCAGGAGACGTCTGTAGGGAAATAAAAAAATGGGAACCTTGCAAAATGGAAAAACGACAAAGACTTTCTAAATATTTTTGCGGAAATGTAAAATATACATTTGTTTAGAGTATGTCAAAACTCTTTATGGAAATTATATTAAATATTATTTAAGGAGATGTGATGTTTAATAATTTTTCCGTGTACTTTGTCAATTTTTACTTCCCTCGCCGTTAGTATTCAGACAAGAACTTTTCAGTATAAGATTCAAAAAGCATTTTACGCAGATTATTATAAATTAGTTAGATATAAATGTACATAAAACAAGCGAAGGTAAATAATACATATCGACTGGAGAAAATAGTTGTGTAACTATCATAGATTTTCTTCACTCATGCAAAATGTAATTTTTAAATTATTTTCGCACGTACATGGTACGTTTTCTGGCACTATTTTATTCAAAATCAGATGGACTAGAAAGGCTTCAAAGCTGGCCAAAGGAAAAATAGAAGCTTTAGAAATGAAACAGCTTTAGAGACAAAGGATAAAGTATTTAATATAGAATATTTTCTCTGAGCATAGAACAGTATTGTAGCTACTCGTTTCCTCTTCAAGAACAGAGAATCCATCTAACTTTAATGAGCTTAATTGAAAATGGTAGTTAACAAAACAAAAATGAAAGCACAAGCAAAGAAGTGAGAAGCAGATATATGCAAGTCCATTTTTAAGCTCAAAATCCCTTCGCCTTACTTTCTTTCGTATTTCACCTACGGTCACTTCAAAAATCTAGCATGAGCCAACAAATGCACTGAGATGTCAGGCGTACGCTTTTGCACTGCTGCGGAAATACAGCTCAGAGAGCAAGCAAAATGGCCTAAAATTTCATCATGTGGTTCTTTTTATATTCAGTCATGTGCGAGTAGTTGAGAAAGATTGAGAATCACCACAACTGCTCTAATAACATTCAACGACCAGAGTGTTTATTTTAATAGTTAAAAATTGAATTGATGGAAGAAGTCTTCTGTTTCGTAATTATAAATCTATACTTATTACAAATCCCGATGTCTAAAACATGATGCGTCCAATGCATTTGTATATTTTGAAAATATGAAAATGTATGCCTAGAGCAATAATGGAAAATGTGATTACAAGCTTATTTTATTCCGTTTTCAAAGCAGTCGGACATACACTGTTTGGTGACACTGTTCACGTGACATTGCACCACAGTCGACGATTCACATTTTAACAGAATGTTCACATTTTTGATTGATGGAGAACTGTTTACATTGATTTTATGTTCTACCTGCGTATGTTGTGCGCTCTTGTAATTTAGAATATTTTTACACTGAAGATTAATTGTATGATATAAAATTAATTAGAATATATCCATTTATATTGAGATAATTGTATTTTAAAACATTATATAAGAATAATTACACCAAAATTACTTAGGGTATGATGCTTACACCAAATTATTTGAACACTGATATAGTACCATAATTATACTCTATAATAATAAAGAAAATTGTATAGATTACTTCAGATGAATTCTGTATTTCTCATTATAAAAATTTTAATTGATGTTAATTGTTGATTTGAAATTATTTTAAACAATCTTAGTACCCCGCGGTTTGTCCATTTATTTCGAAATTGAGAATTAAGCAATAAATGAACCAATTTTATTTCAAATAATTAAAATAATACTTTTTAGGTATCCGCAACATTCAGATTCATTTTGCTCTATATTTTTCTCTTCGATTCATTCCATTTTGCATCTGTCAGGCCCACCCTGTTTGCTTTAGACGCTTTGGCAGTTGCATATCCGAAATTAAATATCATTATGAATTGATTGTAGGCCATCAAAATGTGATGACTCTAAGTAAGGCAATGATCACCATTTTAAAAGTCCTTAAAATCTGGTAAAGTGTTAACCTTCAACTACCTTTACTTTTATAATTCCATATTGGTTTATTTAAAAGACCTTTAAAAAAATAAAACAAGTAACAATGTAATTCCTAATTACTTCTATTATTTACATATCTCTAATGAAGAGGTTTAAAACTTTCCGTTTTAAAAACCAAATCATGACAATATCACTTCAAGGACATGGACTCTTTAAATAGTTTCACTGAAAAGAAGTATTGATTTAATCATTCGTTTAAAAAAAATAAAACCAAGATGAAAAATACGACAGTAACTAGTAGAGCAGAATATATTAACTTTTATTCTGTCTATTTTTTACATTACAAAACTAATCGTTATTCACATGTAGGTACTAAAACTGCGCGGTAAAAAAGCCAGTATTGTGCTAATCTAACGAAATTAAACTCGCATTCGAGTTGCGGAAATGAAATTATTTGCGCATTTTACATTTAATAAATTCGATTCGCGTACACGTCACAGCAAAAACCTCGGTAATAAATTAAACCCCACCCGTCGGCCTCGCTGACGTTGGGAGTGCAGCGTCAGGATTAGCCGCGGACGCCGACGGCCGTGCGGAAGACGTGACGTGTCTCGTCGGCAGTCGCTGCGACCGCGCGTCGGTTTAGCTGAGGCCAGCTGCAGATTACGCGGGCCGCCTCGCGCATGCGCACGCGGACACCCGCGCGCGGGAGGCAGTCACGGCTTCCGCCTGATAAGGATTGCGCTGCCGCTGCCAGCGCGAGTGAGGATCTGGAAGAGAACGGTGGGTTGAGGGATGCAGGTCGCATGAACGGAGAAGGGCAAGAAACAGAGACGGCTTCTAGGGTAGTGAGAATTCTGCTTTGGTGTTGTTGAGGTTATTATAAGAAGAAATAAAAGAGGTCATCTTCGTCAACATATTAGCTTTATTAAGATAACCGGTTTCGACGGTTTTGCCGTCATCGTCAGTCTACAAGATAAAGTAAAATTTAACAAAATTATAAATAAATACACAATAAGGTAAGACATTAAATTACAATTAATGGATACATCTAAAGTATTTAGTTACAGATAGCAGATACAATTTCAAAAATTAAAAGTTAAGGAACATAAAGCAGATAAAATTGCGGAAATGAATTGCGACGGGGGCGGGAATTAATAAATGTTTCCTCTGGGCACAGTCGACCGACTTTTGCCGAAAGCAGCGAGGTAAGCAAAGCGGCTCAACTTATTATTCAATTATTTCCCCATCTTTGTAACAGCATTTTATATTAATTATTATTACTATCCCCCATTCATTATTCATTCATTCATATATTCATTTTGTTTTTCTTTCTTTGGAATATGAGAATGTATATTTCTTCACATATATTTATAATCTGAAATTTGAACTGCTAGTATTGGTATTAATCCCCCCCCCGTCGAAATTCATTTTTGCAATTTTATCTGCTTATGTTTTTACTTTTGCAATATATAATGTGTGTTTCTTTATTAATTTTTTTTTCCTTTTTTTAAATTTTATCTGCTCTCTAATAATACTTTAGATGATCCATTAATTGTAATTTAATTTTATATCTTATTGTGTATTTATTTATAATTTTGTTATATATTTCTGTATCTTGTAGACTGACGATGACGGCAAAGCCGTCGAAAGCCGGCTATCTTAAAAAAGCTAATATGTTGACGAGGATAACCTCTTTTATTTCTTCTTCCAGGGTAGTGCCAGAGTGCGCCATGGCACCAAGAAAAAGGAAGGACAAGAAATTTGTCACTACAAATTTGTTTCTAAAATATCGTTTCTTTAAAATATTTTTTCTTTACAGAAATTCATTTGAATGAGCGCGTAGTCATTCGATGCTCTATCAATACCACTGCAGCGCCTCTGACCGGGAGGTCTTAGGTTCGAGTCCTGACGGCGGCAGGATTTTCGACACTAGCTTTTCAGCTAGGTCGAATTCAGTCGCTGTCTGGAGGAGAATTCTAGCGGCTCGCTGCTCTGATCGGTAGTTTTCCGTGGTTTCTCCGATCAACACCAGGTGAATGCCGGAGCAGTACCCTACCAAAAGGGACACGGATCGCGCGAGACCTGTTCTTCCTCTTCCTTGTCCTATCCTCTCCCCTTACACACACTACCACATATTCCGGGAGACCGGTCGGGTGCTTAGAGATTGTTCCGGCTGGGGCGGTGCCCCGCTGGTGGGAGAGTGCTGGTTAGGGGGAAACCCCACTAGCCGACAGTAGGTCGGCACGGGATCTCGCCATCTAGCGGGGAAAGATCACCGCCATATCCCGCGAAAAAAACATGCACTACACTCACGGGACTAATGACCAAAGCAGTTGACGCGCCCGGAAACACGAAAAAATCAATGAATCAATATATCAATACTCTCCGCAAACGCACAGGGCGTAATGCTGTCGGCCTCCTCTTGTACCTCTGAGCCACCTACGGGTTGACACCGCCTCTGACCATTTAACTCTTCATAAAAAACGCTGAATTGGTTTGCATGCGTCTAATATGGATGAGATGGTGCCAAGGTGGACGTGCCACAGTAGTTCACGTTCTGTTCCACAGAGTGCGCCAATAGCACTATCTTCATCGAGCAGACTATCACTCACTCAGGATGACACCGATGACCTGGTATTTCGTACGTCTTTCCGTGTGTTTGGCACATAGAGAGGCGGCGTACGCCGTGGGCGTAAGGCGAACTCAGGAGCCAGTGACCTCTTGATATTACTGTGAGTGTTAGGACTTCAGGCTGAGAATTTTTATTTCTTCTTACTATTTTTAGTTTTCAGTTTAATCTTCATTATAAATTAATAAACACGGTCACTGAAAAATGAAATTTTGTTGTCCATGAATTTTATTTTAGAGATTACTAAGCCACTCTTAAAATGTCATTCAGCGACACTGACCTGGAAGTCCTATTCGAGTCCCGACAGCGGCTGGATTTTCGACATTAACTTTTCAGCTAGGTCGAATTCAGTCACTGCCTGGAGGAGAATTCGAGATGCCGGCTGCTCTGATCGGATCAACACCAGGAGACTGTCGGAGCAGTACCCTATCAAACGGGCCACGGACCGCGTGCAATCTGTCCTTCCTCTTCCTTGTCCTATCCTCTCCCCTTACACACACTTACACTAACCTGCTCTACACCACCACACATGCCGGGAGACCGGTCGGGGACTTAACCGGTTGTCCCGGGTAGGGCGGTAGTGGAAGATATCTGGTTGGGGAAGAGCCCGTTAGCCGACGGTAGGTCGGCGCCGGTACTGGCCATCCAGCCGGGAAAGACCAACGCCACCTCCCGGGCAAAATCTCGCACTGTACTTACGGGACTAATGACTAGTAGTTAAGCCGCCCGAAATCACAATTAATCACTCAATCCGAAGATGGCTATTTGTGGAGCATTTGATTGTGCGGGCATGCCGCGGCACCAACTTCCATCACGAAGTCGCACATTCAGCAGCATCAATTCCAACTTGTCAATTGCGCGCCCTGTGAACTCTCGAAATTTTTCACCAAGTGCCGCACCAATCGCACGACATTTATTTTATTATTATTATTATTATTATTATTATTATTATTATTATTTTGCAGAGAGATGGCTATTTTTTGGACCATATAGGATCAATTTAACGAGGATATCTGGAATCTGATCGGATATATATATTATGTGACGGAACACACACGCCGTGGGCTGGCCTCCGGCGCGCCGCACACAATGCAACCTTGTCTTTGACCAGGGGTCGTTAGCCCTGAGGCTGTGTAGCACCGCTCGGGCGTTACCAGCGCCGTGCGGCAGCCTACTGTCGCTCCGACGCCAGGCCTGTCAGGTTGTTCGTTCGTCTTGCCTGTGAGAGGCAAATAAGGGGTAGCTTGCAATGGATAGAATCAGGATGGATCGAATTCTAATGAAACACTTGGATGGCTCTGGTAAAATTAGGCATGTATTCTGAAACTTTTTCCAGAGGCACATACACATACACACTAGATTATAATAAACAAATTGCAATCCTATTTTTATGATAATTATAATCCTAATTCGGGATTAACATTCTTGCTCCATCTTGTGCAAATAAACAATAACCTCCCTACCTTAAATACTCAAACATCATATCTTGTCCGCTAATTACAATACTCGGGCAATTTAATGGTTTATGCAAACCTACTGATCTTAGCACTAAAATGTTCTTTCAGTCTGTTCGTTCCACTATGTTGGATTGAACTGAATTCCGTGTTATGCGTTCGGCAAGAACACTTCCTAGTTATACCTTTTTTAATCACACCTTTGGAAATATTACGACCTCGCGGTCTGAATGTCGCACGGGTACTCACGCTTCGGCGATTGGGGAACACGTAACCCGGACCTCGGCCAACGCAGTGACTGACCTCAGCTGCTGGTCGCTGCGAACGGCTGCTCGCGCCGCAGTGACGCTCGACCTCGCCCCTCGCTGCGCTACACGCTCGCCGGTCCGCGCTGCTCCTTCCGCGCTGCGCCCGTGAAGTAGTACAATTTTCTCCGGTCGTCCCGTAAAACGGCCGTGCCTCTACGCCCGTCTTCCGTTTCCAACAAACTTGCTTCTTTGGCTGTGTTGCACCAGGAATGTCGCCTCAGCCTTCCGCTTTGGCGATGCGGCGTAGTTGCGACGTAATGATCGTCTACTCGACCCTTCGGCGATCTCTATCAGACTGTTCGGCGGTTTTTCTCAGAATGTGTCGCGATTGCTATCAAAACTCTCCGGCGGCCTTTCTCCGACTGTCCTTCCCGACTGTCTTTTCTGACTGTCCGGTTTCTCGGGAACCCCTTCCCCCCCTCGGAGACTGTTCCCTCGTTTTTCTGTCAACGGGCCAATCGCAGGATTTAATTTTCCAACGCTTATCGCCCCGAGAAATCATTGGCGACCACTCGTTACGTCCGACTTCAGCCGCGGCTGACGTCAGATGATGACGTACTAACGCGCCACATTCGAAGTGGTAAACACCCGCGATTTATCTTGGGCGTTTTGCCTGGGGTTCTGCTTCTCGCTGGGGCGATATCAGAGCTCGTCTCAATATATATATATATATATATATATATATATATATATATATATATACATATATATACTCAGCGTTATACACGCATATATTCAGTTTTACACATTTGGCATGTTCCTTTTCGTAAGCAATATGTAACAAGCGGGTGATGTGTACAAGTAGAAAAAATATAGTTTATAATACTACGTTTTTTCAATTCTACATAGCATTCACTACAACCGTTGACATTCACTCGCATCGTGACACCGCAGCTGCTACATCGCCATGCTTGAACTTCACAAAGCAGCCAAAGAGTTCCACAGATAAGAGTCACTCCTCTTTTCTGAACGTACGCGTTCTCTCTTTGAAGAGATTCACCCTCCCCGCGTTCCGGTCCCTCTTCGCCGCCCCCGAAACCTTGCTTTGTCCGGAGCATGGGGTTACGAAGTGTATTGTTCCCGCCCCGGCGCGTCGCGACGCCCAGATAAGCAGAACAGCCCGCGCTCGTCTTTCCCCGCCCCTGGCGCTTTCTGCCTCTCTCGTCGCCGACGCGCGTCAGTCAATGGCAGGCGCCGCCGCTGTGCTATTCGCAGCTGGAGAAGGAGGATCCTCTTTCCTCTACTCGCGCGGATCGACACCGCTTGTGTTGCTGCTTCGAAGTTGAAAAAGCCCGTCTAATTCTGGTGCAGCTAATCTCCCAGCTAGGAGTTCACAAGACGATTTTGCTATTATATAAAGGGCTGGGATTCAAAACACGGTATGTTCGCAATAAGAAATTTTCCCTGAAATGAGACACGCCCAAAGAGACTAACCAAAGTATTTTCTTAGACCCAGGGAAAGCACTTAATTTTCTTCTATTGCTGCTCGCAAAAGGAATGAGATGATCCTCTCTTCTCAAGTCGCATTGGATCAACATCACTCGTGTTGCTGTTTTCCAGTCAGAGAGCCGGTCTGATTTTCAGCAGCTGAAACTCCCAGATAGTTCAGAAGTAGGTTTTACATTAGGTTCGTAAATGTTCCATGAATATACACAAAGTATCCACGTAAATGTATCCACGTAAATGTTCCATGAATATACAAAGTATCCACTGAAAGTAGCAACTGCAAGTATACACTTCAGGTATCGACAGCAGGTATCGACTGCAGCTATCGACTGAAGCTGTAGACTGCAGCTGTCGACTGCAGGTATTGGTTTAGTACGTATCGATTGATTGATAGTTTCGATTGCAGTATCGCTGCAGAAATCGAATGTAGATATGATTGCTGGTTTCGATTGAAGGTATCGACTGCAGGTATCTAATTCTAGTATCGATTGCAGATATCGATTGCAAGTATCGATTGCAAGTATCGATTGCAGGAATCGATTACAAGTATCGATTGCAGGTATCGAATACAAGTATCGATTGTAGATATCGATTGCAGATATCGATTGCAGATATACCTACCATCAATGGTAGGTATCGACTGTAGGTATCGATTGCGGTATCGAACAAGTATCGATTGCAAGTATTGTTGTTGTATCGATTGCAGTATCGATGCAAGTATCGATTAAGTATCATTGCAGGATCGATTAAATATGATTGTAATATGATTGCAGATATCGATTGTATATATCGATGGTAGATATCGATTGCGGTATCGATTGTAGACATCGATTGTAGTTATCGATTGTAGATATCGATTGCAGGTATCGATGGTAGATATCGATTGCAGTATCGATTGTAGATATCGATTGTAATTATCGATTGTAGGTATCGATTGTAGATATCGATTGTAGATATCGATTGCAAGTATCGATTGTAGATATCGATGGCAAGTATCGAGGATAGGATAAGGAAGAGGAAGGAAGAATCGCGCGCGGTCCGTGGCCCATTTGTTAGGGTACTGCTACGGCATTCGCCTGGCGTTGAGCGGTGAAACCACGGAAAACTTCCGATCAGAGCAGCCGGCCGCTAGAATTCTCCTCCAGGGATGAATTCGACCTAGCTGAAAAGCTAGTGTCGAAAATACGGCCGCCGTCAGGATTCGAACTCAGGACCTCGTTCAGAGGCACTGCAGTGACATCAGTTACCCTGTTCAGAGGCACTGCAGTGACATCAGTTGATGCACTGAGCAACCGCTCCCGGTAAATATTATTTCAAAATCTATCTTTAACGAGAAAATTTCATTAGGGAAAAATCTCAAACTTCATAATTGTAGTTGTAGAAGAACATGCGGCCTACACCATTCTCATAAACGTTCTTCACACTATCAACAACAAATTTAATAAAAAATGATGGAACCAGTTGTATTGAAAATTTTGAAAATATCCCAGGGGCTTCTTGTAAAGTACCTCCTAATATTAAAGTATTCAAATTCAGGGGACCTCAACGTCAACCAGATCGATTGGGGAATATTAGTTGGAAAAAATTGGCTGAACGGTTTAGCCGCTAGCGTTTTTCACAGAAGGACAGACGTTTTGCCATCATTGGTTTTTCGTTAACATTCGTATTTTTCGGTAACCCACTACACATGGATTCAGGCTACAGCAAGAGTTAAAGATCGTCGAAATTTGTCAACTGGATTAATCCACTTTTTCGTTGCCAGGATCTTGAAATATTTTTTTCTGCCGAAAATCCGCTGATTTTTCGTGAAGCATCTTGTAACTTTCTCTCTACTCCGAAGCGAGAAATAAGTCTTACAGCTGGCTTAAAAGGACCTGTGGAACACCTCTGGCGACCGAATAAGAGGAAGCTCCAAACTTGGAATCCTGAAAAGCAAATTTGGATAGCGATGGAGCATAATGTCCCGAAAACAGGCGGACTACGGGAGGTTTTCGGATGGCGCCGTAGGTTTCACCACAAAAGGGCTGCAAGTTTATAAAGCGACTTAACCCAACTGCTTAAAAATTGCCATTTCTTCATTGCTAACAACCATCAATTTTACTGCAACAATAATTACGTTTGTCTGTGGCGATCCACCGATAATTAATGGTTAGTGTACTGAATGCCTTTCAACGAATACAGCGCCATAATTAAAGCATTACGATACAGGCGAGAAACTTCGTGTGAAGTTGAAAGCCCGCGTCGGATCCGGGATTCCCCGGAACGGGGCGTATTTCTGACTGCCGTTGTGGCATCGCCGGGGGCATCCTCCCCATCCGACTGCTCAGTCTCTCGCTCCCCTCTGTCTGCCTCTCGCTCGCTCGCTTGCTTCCTATCTTCTCTTTCCTTCCCTTTCTCTCTCTCTCTCTTTCTCTCGCGCTCTCCCCTCTCACTCCGTTGCCTTTGTTTCGTGCGCGCGTGCCCCAGCGCAGCTTGTTCGGCCCCGCGGGCAAGGTACTTGGAGCCTTCGCCCTCGCCCTTGCCTTCGCCCTCGTCCTCGCCTTCGCCCTCACCCTGGCCTTCGCCCTCGCTGTCCTCACCTTCCCCCTCACCCTCGCCGTCGTCCCGCCTTCACCCCCCTCGCCCTCGACTTCGCCCTCCCCCACGCCTTTGCCCTCGCCCTCACCGTCGCCTCGCCGCGCCGCGGCGCGCCCTGCCGCTCCCGCAAAACAAATGCCCGCAGAAGCGTGGGGCGCGGGGCTGGTGGGTCGGTGGCGGGGAGGTAGAGGCTATGGGCGCCGGTGTGTTCGACCTCCGTTTCAACGCGATCAAGGGGTGCCTGGTTCATTCGCCTTTAACATGTGGTGGGTGTTCTGCTGTTATTTAAAATTCTCCTTGCAGGTGGATGCAGTTTAAACATAATACGGGGCCAGTTTCTACCTACTAAAATCACATTCACTTTTATTCATTGATATTTTTTTTCCATTTATCTAGTTGTGTATTTATCATGCTTGCATTAAATTGTATTTGCATTTGCTATGAAATATGTTTCAAAATGTGATATCTATGATGTAACAAATATCCACAAGCTAAGAAAACAAAGAGGAGGAAGTATACATGTCAAAATATCATCCACCCTGCTGAATAAACCTATAAATAACCTAACAAAACCTAAAAATTGAATTGCAGGTATCTTGTTCCTCTAAAAACATTCGTTCCCTAGTTATCATAGAACCTTCGAAGTACACTCTTTAGTCACTGGGGAAACTTCACTTCTCTGGCGATAATATGTAGAATTCAATTACGAAATTATGATCTCTTATACTATTAACATTTAGAGCATTTGTTTGTGTGCTGTCTTTTTGCGTTACTTTTGTTTTGTTGTTTATCTACTTTTTGAAAACAGTTTCTACCTGCGGCCAGTTCAATTCACGGTGCATTGTTCCCTTTAGAAATTTAGGAGTGAAAACCAAACATTTGTCTTATCTGAAGTTAACGTGTGGCTCCTCCCATCAGTTAAGAAATATAGCGGTAAAAGCGAAAGCCAAATTTACAGTAGCGGCCACTTTGCGGTTAACTGCTCTGCACCTGCGCGTGAAATTACTGACCGCAGTACTTCACGACCCGCGTCGCTTCGCGGAATCGCACGTCCATTGTGAGTGAATCCCCAGAATCGACGAATACCCCCGAGAGAGGTTATCCGTATAAAATACGAAACCCCGCGTTTACGATCGCTGTATTTTAAATTGAAATGTTGGGACACTCAGTACACGCAGTCGCTGGCGAATAAATCAACTCCATTCGTGTTTTGAAATTTAAACTAGAGCGTATTTCTGCTAGAGATACATCCGTATTTTGGCGGCGTTAACGACTTGGTAATGGACGGCTGCCGTGGGTGCTTTGTTGAAATATGAAGCGTCACTGTGTTTGAAATCCATTTGTGAGCGTAGGTGAGTGAGGACGGTCACAGTTAATTCCATATGTGATGTTTTTGTGAATAAATTGTTAATTCGCTGATGAGAAATGGGGAGAAAGATGTATAAAACATTCTTTGACCCCGGTGAATAATCTGATAAGTGAAAAAACTTAATTTTACGCAAAAAACATTAAACTAAAGCTGTAAATCAGGGATGAACGATATTCAAACAAAACCTACACACAAATAGTTTCATCTTAATATCACCTTCGTTTGAATTTCGTTAATCCCTGATTTAATTCAGTTCCAAGTTGTTTTTTGCTCTCCTGTAAAATTAAGTGTTTATGACTTATGAACTTATTCACCGGGATCAAAGATATATGTGACTGTAGATGCGATGAATTATGGAGAAGGTAGTTCCTGATCTTTTCATCACTGTATAATGGTCAACTTGAGTTTTACAGTCTAGAATGTTTATTTCTTTTTCTTGGCCTGTTCGTTATTCATAATCGTTTATTTAAAATGTATGCTTAGTATTTTACTTACACACGTTGAAATATTGGAAATGATTGTAATCTTTTACATTTAATCTTTGTTAATATTTAAAAAACGTAAATGTTCATAATTTACAACCTCGTATAATGAGTTACGGTAACTAGTTCTGCGAAAATGACAAAAGGTGAACGTTTTTATAGAAACCTAACAGTATTTTACAAAGATAATTTAATACGTACATTTGATATTTGTTTTGGTAATTTCTGACAAGAAAATATTTTTAACTCGCATTTCCAAAATACTGTGCATCTTCTTTAAGAAACTATTAATACGGGAACATGAATATTCACAATTATTGTGAAACAGGTTTTCCACAATCCATTCACCTACATTGGTTTAACGTAAGGAAATAAAATTTTTGTAATGAATCTAAATACCTAATTTTTATTTTCTTGGGTCGGGAAACTTTCAGGAAGTTGGAAAAGAATAAATGTTGTGAAAGGTAAGTGTGACGAAATACTTATTGCAACAATTCATTTGTGGTTATTTCAGTATCAAAACCTGCGCTTATCTTAGATGGTGGGATTGAGGAAAAAATAGCTTTAGTGAAGAAATATATATTTATTATAGAATTTAATTTTCCCTACAAAAATTATAAAAATCTTACTAACAGTTCACGGCAGAAATGTCACGTCATAAATCATTCTATTAAAGAAATGGTTATTTTTGTCAAAAGAAATTTGAGCAAAATACCCTTTTCCCTTTTCTAATTTTCCCTTATCCAAATTGTAAACGCTGCAAAATAGCTTCAGTAGAACTATTTGGGAGACCTGTAAATGATGGATGGGTTGCTCGCAAAGCGTGGCTACCCACTTTCTTGCCTGTCACTAAGGAAAATGCTGAAAAACAATCATTCGAAAACTATTAGTTTATCTCAGTGTAATAAATATTAATGATGGAAGGAACTTGTCAATTTTACTTTGCTGTCAATGTTCCTTAGACGAACAGAAGATGTTTTCTATTATAATTCATGCTGCATACCATTTCAGCTTGATATTACCACTTCCACGCACTAGACACCCACTGCTACCACTACTCAAAAATAATTTCTTCCATGCCACCCAGATGTGAATTACCGCCTTTCTACTGACGATGCGATCTTTTGTGTACCACACGGCTGCAAGATTCTTCAACAATAACCTCCAACAATACGATCATAAAGCCGTCGTATTTCTTCGAAATCTCGACAATGAGAATGCTTTGCGCGCCGAAACCTACAGCTGATGTCGCAATACCAACCCTACATAATTAAATTAATAGTTGGTAGCATATATGCGTGCATCTTAAAATGGTGTTTTACTTGCGCGAGACGAGTCGACTAACTGCGAAACTGTCTTCGGCCACTACCCTTTTTAAATAACGCTATTCCATAGCGCTTTCATTTGGAGGACTTTTAAGTTTTAAATGTTGATACTTCACAGGGTCTCCGGTACCTGGCACTGCCTACCGGGCTTCTGTGAAAACAGCTCAACTCTTCAACTGTTTTTGTTCTTTCAAAGAGTTCCCCGCGAAATATGTTTTTGTCTTTCCCTCTGGAAGCAAGAACGCCGTTTTTGGAGAAAAAATATTGCAATCCGACGCGGGACGTTTAAAAATGCATGCTCTTTGCTGTTAAATAGCGGCAAGGGATTGTTATATTGAGAGGTTTCAAATTACGGCGCCAAATTTGAATTAATTTTGCCCGCCTATGTGCTAACAAAATAAAGTAAAAAATCTGGAATACCCTATGCACATCGAAGAGAGAAAAAAGTTCTAGAAAATGAAAATTTCAACGCAACCTTATCATCAAGTTTCCAAGAAAAAGTGTTACAATTTTGTAAAAATATCCTTATTTTCTCGAAATTGTAATTACATTCTATTACTGTACTAGTCGTTCAAATTAAAAAAATTATTTTAAAAAATTTTTCAACACAGCGCCAAAAAAAAAAGTAAATAAACAAATTAGTTTTTCTTGAATGCTTTGCCTTTTTGGAAATCCCCCAAACCCCTAACCACCGAAAAATAGTTACATGTTTATATTCATGAATAATTCTTAAAATAACTTCTGTCAACATCTTGCTTCTGGTTACGAAATAAACGTTATTTTCATTGTTAAATGAAATTTAAAAAATTACTTACAAAATACACTCATAAAATGAAAGGATTGAAAACAAAGTATCGTCTTTGTAACATAAACACGAAAAAAGTTTGAAATGTTAGTACAGAACGATTGCTGAGTATCACTCCTTTAAGTAACTCGTTAAAATTAAAAGAATGCCCAGCAAACATCCACTAATGCATTTAAGTAAAATACTATTATATGAATCACAATGTAAGAAATTGTGTAACATGGAACGGTGGTTGAAATTCAGTTATTTGTGCATAATTGGAAAATTAATGGCAAAATTGCGCGGAAGACCGGCTAACCTTGCGCCTGTATACGGTAAACTCTTGTTGACACGAACTCGCGTAACATGAATTTCAAACTTGGTCCGTCAAGACATGACGGTAATATCGACATTTATAACACTCGGATAACACGAATTTTTATGTCACGAACTCCGATGATTTCGGTTGCTTATAATTCATGTTAATGATGGTTTACTGTAATAGCATACTTCACCAGCGAAAACCCTCTTTCTCACCCTTTTTCCGGACGCTTGAAAAGTTCTTTGCCAAAGGCAAAATGTCCGTCCGTATGTCCGTCCGTATGTCTGTCCGTATGTCCGTCCGTATGTCCTCCGTATGTCCGTCCGTATGTCCGTCCTGTATGTCCTCGTCGTCCGTCTGCCGTCGTCCTCCTGTCCTCCCGTCCGTCGTCCTCCCGTCCGTCTCTCCGTCCCTCCTCCCTGTCCGTCCGCTCCGTCTCTCACCTCTTCCGATCGTCTAGTCTCTCTCCATCATGTCCGTCCTTGTCCGTCCATGTCTGTCCGTCTGTCCTCCGTCGTCCATCCTGTCTCGTCCTCTTCCGTCATTCCTCGCGTCCTCCTCTGCCTCCGTCTCATCCTCCATCCATCGTCGTCCGTCTCGTCTCTCTCGTCTCCTCCTGTCCTCCTTCGTCCTCCTCCTCTGTCTCATCGTCTCCTGTCCTCCTCGTCTCAGTCCGTCCATCTCGTCCTCGTCCTCGTCCTGTCCATCTCATCTCCTCCTCTCGTCTGTCCTCTTCATCCATCCTCGTCCGTCCTCGTCCTCTCTCTCGTCGTCCTGTCATCCGTCCGTCCGTCGTCCTCGTCCGTCGTCCTCCGTCCGTCCTCCGTCCGCTCCGTCCTCCTCCGTCCGTCGTCCGTCTCCAGTCGTCTCGTCTCCTCCGTCCTCCCGTCTCCGTCCTCGTCCGTCCGTCCTCTGCCGTCCAGTCGTCCGTCCGTCCTCCGTCCCGTCCGTCTGTCCGTCCCGTCTCCGTCTCCTGCGTCCCGTCTCGTCTCCGTCCGTCCGTCCCGTCCGTCCATCTGTCTGTTCGCCTGTAAACAACGCTAGCGGCTAAACCATTTAGTCGATTTTCTTCAAAATTGGTATTAACCAGACGATATTAATGATGTCGCGACCCTCTGAGTGTGATATCGATATTTCAATTTCGTAAATATTTTACATGAAGTCCATGGGATATTTTCAAAATTTTCAAAAGAAATGTATTAATCGATTTTCATTAAATTTTGTTATCGTATAGTATAAAGTACGTTCAAGAGAATAGTGTAGGTCTCCTGTTCATTGAAAGCTTTGATTTACAAAACTGAAATTTTTTTTCGGCGTCTTCCTACGACTACAATTATGAAGACAGATTTTTCCCCTAATGAAATCTGTTTCTTAAAGATAGATTTAAATAAAGTCATTACACTTTTCAAAATTTGAGTAACTTTTCGCGTAATTTTTCATGAATTGCAGGCGAGAAAGTCGTGCTGTTTTAGCACCACTAGTTAAAAACGTTTACTACGAAGTCAATTGCGGCTTACTTTTCCTCTATCGAGTTTGTTCCTAAATATGATTTAGCGGTCTTCATCTCCCTTGTCAATGGTGGTGTTGTTATTGCTTGAAAATCGTAGTTGACTCCAAAGTGAGCAACGGAAATATTAAATTATAACCAGAACTGACCAGCCCCATTTGAAAATATTGTGGAAATCTAAATAGTGTAGTGTTAGTGAGTACTGGATGCACTTGTTAGGATGGATACCAGATACGTTCCACTTTGAGCAGTGTTTATTTTGAATGAAAACCGAACATCATGTTCATTACCTTTACTCACTTTCATGAAGAAATGAAGACGTGTTTTGTTTACTTAACACGTGATTATCAATACTTGGTATCAAACATATTTTATTTGTAGTATTGAACTTTTTTTTTCTTTCAAAGAAACATGGAAACAAATGTTCTCGTTTTTCATCATATTCTGAGTGTTTTGCTCCATGTAATGTTAGTAAAATATTCCTTTTCTCCGGGGACACACGTTTTACCGTACGAGGTGTGATTCTCGCAATCCAGGGGTAAATAAATTTATCTGTTGGGAATCTTTTCTCCCTGCGGTATTTTCCCTTGTCACAAGGCTGGTAGAAATAGAGTGCTAACCGGCTTGTAGTGGAACTCTGATGTTTACGCAAAAGAGTATGTGTGTACGGGTAAATATACTATCCACAGGAGAGAGGAGTCAGGAAGAGAACGACAGTCCCACAAGTTGACACCCGACACTTTAATCAAGAATCAGAATACAAGAAAATATTTTTATACAAGGAGACACCGGGAGCGGTAGCTCAGTGCATCAACTGATGTCACTGCAGCGCCTCTGACCGGAAGGTCCTACGTTCGAGTCCTGATAGCGGCAGGATTTTCGACACTAGCTTTTCAGCTGGGTCGAATTCAGTCGCTGCTTGGAGGAGAATTCTAGCGTCCGGCTGCTCTGATCGGTAGTTTAGCGTTGTTTCTCCGATCAACACCAGGCGAATGCCGGAACAGTACCCTACGAAACGGGCCACGGACCGCGCGCGATCTGTCCCTCCTCTTACCTGCCCTATCCTCTCCCCTTACTCACACACATACATTAACATGCACTACACACATGCCGGGAGACTGGTCGGGAGCTTAGAGCTTGTCCCGGCTGGGGCGGTGCCCCGCAGGTGGAAGATACCTGATTGGGGAAATCCTCGCTAGCCGACGGTAGGACGGCGCCGGATCTTGCCATCAAGCGGAGATCACCGCCACCTCCCGAGGAGAAAAACATATATAGAATAAGTTAGTGTTGTGTGTGTGTGAGTAAGCGGTGAGGATAGGACAAGGAAGAGGAAGGAAAGATCTCACGCGGTCCGTGCCCCGTTTTTAGGGTACTAATCCGGAATTTGCTGGGTGTTGATCGGGGAAACCACGGAAAACAACCGATCAAAGCAGATAAAATTCTCATGTAGACAGCGACTGAATTCGACCTAGTTGAGAAGGTAGTGTCGAAAATCCTGTCGCCGTTCGGACTCAAATCTAGGATCTCCTTGATGCACTGAGCAGCCTCTATCGGTTTCACAGTACACATATATGCAAGGGTGATACAGGAAGGAGAAGAGGAATACTCAATACACGCTGAACCCAACAAACTTTGTTTTCGAAGTAATTAGGGTAACCTCCCGCTCACGTAGAGTAGCGTGTGTAGCATTACATTTTGGGACACGCTTTGTGCGTGACTGACGTCTTTGGCTACGCCCTGGGCTATCATTACTGTCATATTGTCCTTCAAATTTTGCAGTTTACCGGAAAGAAATAATGAAGAAAATATGCAAGATTTCTGAGCAAGAGACTGTATTTTATTAAGTGATATATTTGTTAGTTGTTTCCTCAAATTCTTCGTATAAAAAATTACACATCTCATGAAATAATCCTAGAAAAAGTTTACGAGAACTAATTCCATATAAATAAATAGTAATTCGAAATGTTTCTCAATCAAATTTACCAAGTTCTGCAGTCTAAATAAATGATCATGTTATAATAAATGTAATAATAATGATAATAATATGATAATAATGATGATAATAATGATGATAATTATAATAATAATAATAATAATAATATAATAATAATAATAACAAAACATAATAGTTACAATTTGTAGCGTTATATATACACTGTCCTGTCTCAACAAAGTATGTTGTTTGAAGCATACCTCTGCCAGGTTATGTATGAAGCCTTTGAATTTCCATGAAATTTTAATTAACAGGAAGCTACCACTGTTTCCAAATTTTAATCCTATTGTGTTGCCAACCACAAGCGTGGAGTTAAACCATGAATTTGTTCGCGAGCTCGGAAGTTGCTCTGAAGCGAATTTGCCCGGGCGAGTGACTTCGTCTGCCGCTCGCACTTCCTCTGTTCTGTCTCGCGCTCCCGTTTGCACTGCCCCACCTGGCCCAGCCTGGCCCCCGGCGCCGCTACTACATTCAATGGAAGAGGAACTTTTGCTTCCATTTTCAGCAGATAATGTCTTCGGGAAGAGAATCTTTTCAAATATAATTATTCATTTTTCATGTTCTTTGGTGGAGAACACGACGGTGAGATCCCCCCCCCCGGTATTTTCCTTTTGTCGTTTCAAACATGAATCATGTACTCCAAATTGTTTCAATCCAGTACTAAAATAGGTTTTTTGGAAATTTGATTTGAATGGGTAATCTTTGTGTGTGTTCTTCGTGATATTGAGTTTATTTATTTATGTATTATTTTATTGTGACTGACTAAAAATTGCAAACCCTGTTAACAGTACTTTTTAGTATGTCACCACTACGTTTTCATGGACAATCAACTGCACGCAAGACGACACACAGCTTATATATGACTTTTACAAATGCATTAACATCTCTACTTCTTCTTGTCGTTACTCCACGTCGTTTTGCGCCACTTCGTCTCTTTCATCGTGCCATAATATTGTTTTTACTCCCTCTATCATCTACACACACGCACGCGCGCACACACACACACACACACACACACACACACACACACACACAATCTTTAAAGGATGCTTCTAATGGATGGAATCATTTTAACCTATAGGAATCAGTGGGGACTATTAACCCCACTACACACACGAAATACTGTGCAGGACACACCTCACTGAGTAGTCGACTTATTTGTGGAGCGTGCCATGAACGGCACTCCACGTAGGGCACGCCGCACACCCACGCTACTTTCACAGAATGCATACCACATTCCATTTCTCTCAACATCACATCACACAATATCCCATCATTTCTCACTGTCATTATATCGTACATCTCTTAACCATTTCGCCTCTTCACTCCACGCCTCCCCGAATCTCCCATATCCCCTTCACTCTCCTCCCCAACCCCACTTACTTTACGCCACCCCGTCTCATTCTCCTCGTGACGGTTTCCCGCAGCCTTCGCCCCGTTGAAAACCTCCCCCGCCCCCGGCACCGTCACCGCAGCGCCCGCGCAGTATCGACCGCTCCGCCGCCGCGCAGCCCCCGTGACCCAGTGGCGGGCGCAGTGCCCAGGCCGCCCGCGCCCCCTCCAGCCCCTGCGGCCGGGGCGCCGAAAAGGAAGCTGCTGCGCTTGGCGACGACACTTGTGGTGGGGGGCGGCGGGGGGGGGCAGCAAAGGGCCACCGGGGGTGTCGGGGGGCGGCAGCGGCGACGTGGGCGACGCGCGGCAGTGGCGGCGGCGAGCGGGGGGGCGGCGGCGGGGGGGGGCGGCACGGCGACGGGAGCGGCGGGGGTGACGGGGGCTGCGCGGCGGCGGCGGTGGTTGTGGCGGCGGGAGCGGCGGGGCGTTGGGGGCGGCGGAGGCGTGTGGGGGCTACGCAAGTGGTGGCGGCCTCCCTGGTGCCAGGCGATCGAGCCTCGCCTCGATCCCCGAGTGTAACTCAGCAAGGGGGAGACAGGGGGAAAATTCAGTGGAGCACATCTTGTGTTGAGATTGATGCCACAATGCAGGCCGACACGTTTCGATTCAGACAGAGTTTAAAGTTGGGTTGAAAGGGAAATCCGGCAAATGTGTCTCGGGGCATCAGGTGACGTCACTACAGAATCTCTAAGCGGTAGGCACTAGTGTTCGAGTCACGACGGTGGCAGGAGTTTCGACACTGGCATGTGAGCTAGGTCGAATGTAGTTGCTGTCTGGAGGAGAATTCTAGCGGCCGGCTGCTCTGATCGGTAATTTTCCGTGGTTTCTCCGATTAACACCAGGCGAATGCTGGAGCAGTACTCTAACAAACGGGCCACGGAATGCGTGTGATCTCTCCTTCGTCTTCCGTGTTCTGTCCTCACCCCTTAATTACATACATACTTTTACGCATTTCACTAATATACTTCTGACCGAGAGGTCCTAGATATCTTTAGACCATTACTAAATAAATTAGTTTAAGGTTATGCAGTTCTGATACTGAGATTCATCGAAGGAAGAGATAGGTTATGGTTGATTTCAGTCGTCGTTGGTTCTCGATTTATTGAAGATATGCAGTTATGATTAGTTGCAGCGATGTTTGTTTGAATTTTATATAGACATTTTACAGTTCAAGGTATTTAGCCATTAAACTTGTACATTTAATGTATTATTTTCTCTTATATAAATAACTGGAAACATTATCTAATACATAACATTGAATGCTACCTATATTTGTTTGTATAAAATAGTTTAATTAACAATAGTTTCTAAAATTGGAAACTGATGTAAATATATTTTTGGTATTCGTTTAGTAAACATTATCCTATTGATTTTGCGAATTGTAGAGTACGAAAACATCAAAGCGAAGTGAAATTGGAAATGTAGCTGACAAATATTTTGTGTTCCGTGTACAGCGCTGTTTGCCCGTTATATTATTGCATTAATAAAAGAATGTGACAATTTATGATAGTTAAAGCGACGGAGTTAGGAGAAACAAGCAATATTTATCTCTTTCATTGAATTAAAAATATTTTTACACTGATATATACTATAGCATGACTGAAAAACAAAGCTACTTTACAATACGAATCTAATCATGCAATTACATTTCATCCGAAAACGTATTTTATTTTCAATTTGAATGTGCACACCAGTAGAAATATTACAAACACGCACATGGTGATGAATCTGACGAAAACATGCCATAGAAATCTCGTTATATGAACATCTATCAAAACGTCGACGTGCCTCTTTTGAAACGTTACAGTGTTTTATATTTCGCATAAAAACGAAAATTGTGTGGCGGTTGGCAGCGTAGCGTACTTCTGCCGTGTCCATCGCTGCTGCGGTGGCTGGGGGCGCGGGTGAGAGGACGGGGCGGGGACCAGTGTGGGGGCGTGAGCTTTGGCGCAGGAGGAGGGGCGGAGGTAATATGAGGGCGGGGAGATTGTAGAGGGCGGGGCCCGAAGGTCTGGGAGGCTCGGGGAAGCACCGGGAGTGGTATCTCAGTGCATCAACTGATGTAACTGCAGTGCCTCTGACCGGGAGGTCCTAGGTTCCCACACTAGCATTCCCCACGGCGGCAGGATTTTCGACACTACCTCTTCAGCTAGGTCGCATTCAGTCGCTGTCTGGAGAAGAATTCGAGCGGCCGGCTGCAGTGATCGGTTGTTTTCCGTGGTTTCTCCGATCAACGCAAGGTGAATGCCGGAGCAGTACCCTACGAAACGGGCCACGGACCGCGCGCGATCTGTCCTTCCTCTTCCTTCTCCTATCCTCTCCCCTTACACACTCACTTACACTAACATGCACTACACTACCACATATTCCGGGAGACCGGTCGGGAGCTTAGAGCTTGTCCCCACTGGGGCGGTGCCTCGTTGGTGAGAAAGTCCTGGTTAGGGCGAAACCCCGCTAGCCGACGGGAGGTCGGCGAAGGATCTTGCCATCCAGCGGGGGAATATCACCGCCATTTCCCGAGGAAAACATGCACTACACTAACGGAACTAATGGCCAAAGCAGTTGACGCGCCCGGAAATAGGAAAAATCAATCAATCGGGGAAGCACGAGAGGTGACAGGAGTGTGGGAGGAGGTGGAGGTTAGGGGACGCGGTTGGGGAGGGAGGGGCGTGGAGTCGGGAGGCAGGTGTCAGTGAGGACGATGCAAAGGGCGGGGACGGCGAAGGGGACGGTAATAATGGAACGGCGAATTAGGGTTGAGTGGAGCGGAGCGATCGGTGATGACGTACCGTGGAGCGGGGCGGGGCGGGGCGGGCGGGGGGCGCGCTTGTGGGTGACGGATGAGGAACCTGCGGGCGTCCGTAGGAGCGATAAGAGGCGGGACAGGGTGAGGAGGGGTGGAGAGAGGAGTAGAGTTTTGTGGATGTACTTAGGCAAGCGTGGCGAGAGTGGACCGTGGCGAGAGCAGAGCGTGGCGAGAGCGAATCGTGGCGAGAGCGGAGCATGGCGAGAGCAAAGCGTGGCGAGAGCGAAGCGTGACGAGAGCGAAGCGAGGAGCGAGCGGAGCATGGCGAGAGCGAAGCGAGGCGGAGAGCGAAGCGCGACGAGCGAAGGGCGCGCGAGGCGGACGGCGCGAAGCGAGGCAAGCGGCGAGGCGAGCGCGACGAGTGCAAGCGTGACGAGCGACGGACGGCAAGCGGCGTGACGAAGGGCGAGTGCGTGACGAGGCGAAGCGTGACGAGAGCACGACGAAGCGGACGATGGAGCGTACAGGCGCAATTGGACGACCGAGGAGGGCACTCGGCTGGGCGGGTCGGAGGTGGCAGAATCGCGGGCCGGGGCGTGGCAGGGGCAGGGGTGAGGGCGTGGCGGGGGTGGCGGGTGCCTCGCGAGGGCGGGGGAGGGGCCGCGATGCCTGGCGTTGACGTGTGGCCATCGGTCAGCGGAGCCGTCGCTCTATTGGAACGCGGACGGCCATTTATTGCCCGAGGGTAGCAATGGGGCAACGACGGCGCGGGCGGGTGACGCGGCCCAAGGGTGGTGATGATGGCCGTAATGATGCGATGAATTGATAATGCAGGCCATTTATGACGAGAAACGTGTGGTGAGTGAAGGAGGATGATGAAAGCGTAGATGAGGTTATGTCTAGACCTACTGAGTTCATAAAGAAACGCGTGATGTTGCACGATTTTGGTGGAACTCTTAAGTGATATTTATCGTAAACTGATCATAAATCGATTTGTTGTCTTCTGTTGACAGATAAATTGTAAGATGACTTTGTTTTGATATTACATTTATATTTTCAATTACGTCTGTTAACGTCCTAACACCAGCGTGCCTGAAAATG
This sequence comes from Teleogryllus oceanicus, assembly GCA_964035755.1. Taxonomy (NCBI): domain Eukaryota; kingdom Metazoa; phylum Arthropoda; class Insecta; order Orthoptera; family Gryllidae; genus Teleogryllus; species Teleogryllus oceanicus. The sequence goes on from CAXIVR010000008.1 coordinate 74,087,988, forward strand.
TAACAAAATATTCAATTATCATCTGATACGTTTGTCATAATGAGTTTTAGAAATTGACATTGCAGTAGATGAAAAATTTGTAATGTATGAAAAGACGTTTTGAATGTATATACTCAACGAAACACTCTAAATTCATTACCTGTAGAGTGTGTTCCTTATTACTCTATCTCTTCTAAACTCGTAGTGGCACCTGCTCTAGTGTAGTATCTGGAGGATTACATTACGGAGAATTTTCATAATATTTGAGTAATGCACACACAAATGCCTCTTGTGCAGCGCGTTTGTGGGTTTCCACAGACGGTGCGACCATTTCTGAAACCCAACCACACGTCCTCAGTTACTCACGGCTGACAATCCGCTCATCAGCACTCGCAGCCAGAGACCCGCCTTTCATCACATCACCGCGCACGCGATATCCTGACTTCAGTGGAAACGCTCCTCGGGGACTGTGAATGGAACCCTAATTAATATATGGTTTTAGGACACTATTACAGTCTCTCCGTCTAACGAGACCTGGCGTCTTCTGAAGCCTCCAAAACTTTGTTCCAGTTATTGTTTTATACAGAAATATCCAATCACATTTAAAGCAATCAATTCTGAAATCGATCTTGTAATAATAATACAGTTTTCATATATTTTAAATTTTAAAAATCACAAAAATCAGGAGTGATTTTTGAATTTGACGAAATTTTGTTAGTTTTTAATATTACGTAAACTCTTACTTACGTAGCTTTACAAGTGTTTTAATTTGCATAAGATGAAGTTTTAATATGTTTAGAATGTTTTTCACATAAAGAGTCTTGTTAAATTTTTAAGAAAATGAGCTCTCCTAAAATGATTTTCTCCTTCTTTATTGTTTTTGTATTGTGAACAATTCGTAACATTCTGTTAGTTCTACGGGTATATTATGTCAAATAATTTATTTACAATTGCTATATATATATATATACATATATATATATATATATATATATATATATATATAGGAGAGAGAGAGAGAGAGAGAGAGAGAGAGAGAGAGAGAGAGAGAGAGAGAGAGAGAGAGAGAGAGAGAGTGCGATAGTTATTCATATATTCCCCATTTTCTTCTCCAGCACAGTCAGTGAAGATTGTTCAAAGCTTCTTTCCTTATCTTCCTCTCTATTCTACATCACGAGCGTTCTGCAGTGTAGTGCAAGAGAGTTTGCATTCGATAAGGAGCTGACTATTAGTAGCCTCAGACAGCGCATTACCGATGGTAATCGCTTGCAACACTGCCCTCATGAAACTCCATTAACCTCTTGCATGGCCGAAGAGGTGCTTGTTTGTCGTTGGGTTTTGAGCTGCGTGGGTAGGCAAAATTTCTCCCCCCCCCCAGGAATGTGTTTCTTCGTGCACAGGAACCTTTTCTAGACTTTCGTAGCCTTTATTTATTTCCTAATGCACTTGTAATGTATAAAGACGCTCTTTAATTTTTTATTACCGCTGAAATGGGCTATTTCATTTTACTTTTTTTTTCTTTGTGAAATACGAGGGTGCATGTAACGCGAGTTTTCTGCAAGAAAAACTGTATGTGTTGAAACTTTACTTACTCTTATAATAGCCAAAGAGTCTTGGACATGCAGACTCATTAAGGAAATTGTACTTATTTGGACATGCAGACTCATTAAGGAAATTGTACTTATTTGGACATTATTTTCAGTGTTGCCTCGGTTCGGTTCCTAATATTCATCGTTGTTTGTTTTTGCAGGTGCTTAGCAATCGAGTGTTTATATCAGTAATAATAATAGTAATAATAATATATTTTTAAGTACCTCACCTTGTAATTTAGAAAATCAGAAACTGAATGAAACATTCAAATAGAACGCATAATTAAACTACTAAAGCAAAAATACTAAATTTTGAATATAGGTTTCTCTTAAGTTTTACCTAAAAAATGACATGTTATCATCTGAATTTATTATACAAGTTGTTATTAGTTAAAACAATCCGCAATGCACCTTCAAGGAATGCGGGAAAAGGATTCGAGGAGAGAGGGAGGGTTAGTCATAGTGCTACTAGGTGTCATGGGATGGGGGGGGGGATGGATGAATTTGGATGGGCGGGCTGGGTGGGATGAATTTGGAGGATGGGATGGATGGATGTGTGGATGATGTTTGGATGGATGGGATGGATATGGATGGATGGGATGATGTTGGAGTGGTGGAGGTGGGATGGAAGTGGTGGTGGATGGGAGTGGGTGGTGATGGGATGGGATGGGTGGATGGAGGTGGGATGGGATGGGATGGGATGGGTGGGATGGGATGGTGGGATGGGGTGGGGTGGGATGGGATGGGTGGGGATGGTGGTGGGATGGGTGGGGATGGTGGGATGGGAGGGGATGGGTGGGTGGTGGATGGGGTGGGGTGGGTGGAGTGGGGGGGGATGGTGTGGTGGATGGGTGGGTGGGATGGGATGGGGATGGGATGGATGGGATGGATGGGGTGGGTGGGTGGATGGTGGATGGGATGGGATGGGGTGGGGTGGGGTGGGATGGGGTGGGGTGGGATGGATGGGATGGGATGGGGATGGGGATGGGGGTGGGTGGGGGATGGGTGGGTGGGATGGGGTTGGGATGGGGTGGGATGGGGTGGGATGGGGTGGGGTGGGGTGGGATGGGGTGGGATGGGATGGGGTGGGATGAGGAGGGATGGAGTGAGTGGGGCGGGGCGGGACCGGGAAGAGAGAACAGAGAGAATTGTTGGAGCGGAGAAGGTAAGAGGCGGTGAAGGGTGTAGTATCGCGGAGGGAGGAGGAGAGAGTAGGCCGGATCGAAAGTTTTCGTAGTTGGCGGGAATGAAATGAATTTAATTCCATTTTTGCTATTAATAAAAATTCATTTTCGTGACTGATACCTGATGGTGATAAATACTTGAACAACGTAGCACTACATGAGCTATATTAACTTAACATGTATAATGTAATCTCTTTCCATACATAACTCATTCATTCAAGTATGTTAACTATTGTAGTTAATTCACTTGTATCGAGATGAATTTTAAAAAGATTATCAAAATATCTGAATTTGTTGTGGTTATGACTTTAGAAGTAAAAATCTGCATTTTTTCAATTATTATAATTAAATTGAATTTGATTAATACTTGATCTCTAGAAGTACAAGAACATCTACCTTGATGATGAGCAGAAGGTTGGCTTGTCGCCTGGCGTACTGTTTTCTTTGCAAGACGGCAGCCCTCTCCTCCTCGCGCCCCCAATCGAAAGGCAAAAGCCGTGGCGGAGTTCAAAGCTCCGCCGAGCCCCGCGCGCGAGAAACGCCGACAACTTCGCGTGGATATTGAACAAGGGGCGCTGGGGGACGGGGCGGGCGGGGAAAGGACGAGTTCGCCTCGTAGTCGTAGGCGGAGGCGGAGGCGGTGGTTGTGGCTGTGGTGGAGGAGTCGGAGTGGGAGTGGGAGTGGGAGTGGGAGTGGAAGTGGAAGTGGAAGTGGAAGTGGAAGTGGAAGTGGAAGTGGGAGTGGGAGTGGGAGTGGGAGTGGGAGTGGGAGTGGGAAGGGGGGAAGATTTAAAGACAAGAAACTAAATGATAATTATGAGGGAAAGGAAGAGAAGAAAGCGAGTGATGATGAGAAAAGGTGGAATTTTTGATCATGGAAGGAAGTAAAGAGGGAGAATGAAAAGGAAGAGGAGGTAGACGCGGATGAAGATAAGGAAGCGGATAAAGGGGATCAGAAAGGGAGTAAGAGGGGTGTACCCGAGAGACCGGAAAAGGGAGTGCAGGAGGAGGAGACGAGCACCTGTCAGTGCAAATGGAGGGGAGGGACTGCGCTAGTAGGTTGAGTGAATGGGAAGCAGGAGAACAAAGTAAGATCCACAAACAGAGCAATAGTGAGGGCGACAGCGATCGCAAGAAGCAGTGTGGCGCTCTGCAAGTGGCAACGACAGTGACTTACGCAATGGCACTGTCTACGGTCGAAGCTGCTGTAAGCGGCAAGCTGGAAACTTTGGGGAAGTGGGCTGCGGCAGCTGCAGAAAAGGCTGAGGCGACGTTGGGAACTTACGATGAGATCGCAGGTGTGGTAGTGTCGGAGGCGCGGCAGTCGGAAGAGATAGCGGTTGTGGAGAAGTCGAGAGCAACGGAGTCGGACGTGGTAAATTTGCTACTGGGCGCCGCTTGGGACTTGATGCCCCTTTGGAACAACATCACGGTCGAGAACTTACCGCGAAGGCTAACAAGGCAACAGCCTTGGGAGTGATGGTTGCGCTAACAGAACTAATAACTTCAAACTATCAAACTTCTGGGTAGGTGCTTTTTTTACACAGTTGACCAGAAATACTTCAGTTATGTGTCACTAAATGTTTCTTCTTCTTCTTTACTTTTCAAATTGTGAAATATTTTCTATTTTTTAAATTTATTTCTGTATGGACGGTTTTAATTTTTTGCTCTTTTCCTTATTTTATTCTCGTTTTTCTTCACCCTCCCGTCTACTTTTCAAATTTATGTTATTTTTGTCCCCACTCTGTTTTTTTCCTCAATTCTCTTTCTTTTTTATTATGTTTCCTTTAATATTTTAGTCTTTTTAATTTTTGGTCTCAAATATGTATAGTTTACGGAACTACTTCATTTATTTGTTTAATCAAATATATTAATGACAGATATTTTCCTCTTGAATGAGTTGTAACAATGTGTAATATACGCAGAATAAAGGAAATGAATGAAAACTGGAAACACAAATCTCATCTACTAAATAGGAAATTCATATTTTTAGTGACATTATTCAATTAAGAAATAATGAATTCATAGAAAAAATTATACTAAATGTTATGATACACTTTACTTTTCGATTTCTACTATTAGATTGTTATAGTATAAATCCATAAAAAAAAGTTATAAATAATCCAATGAAACAACAGAAATTCAGATTCTTTTCGTAGTATGCAATTAAAAAGTCTCACTATTTTCTTGAATCTACATTTCTTGAATATTAATTTTCTGAGATAATTTCTACAAGACTTAATTTGGACACGAATAACTTTCGTGTATTTGTATCAATGTTGTTGGCACCTAGAAATAAAAAAGATGAGTTCTTATAGGAAACGTTCAGTTTTCTACTTTCTAGATATGCTATTATCTTCTACTTGCTATTTTAAAAAAACATAAATCGATAGTGGGTGCAGCAATGTATTGATTTAAATGAAAAAGTAAAAAATGTTTTAATGCAAAATAAAACATATTAGTAATTTTAAAATATTCGTCACTATTTAGAGTAAGAGAGTAAAGGAAATGTGTAAGGACGTACAGCAGATCAGCATTGAACAGTAAGAAAAATTACAACTACGCTCCAAATTTAGAAATAAACCATCGGCTCAGTTTAACACGACAAAGTAGAAAAAATTTTAAAATATGTACATGACTTTAATGAAAGAATTAAATGTACAAAACAAATTGCATGTAAAGGAAAAATCTCTTCTTCAATTTTGTAGTTGTAGGAAAGAAATTCTATATTTTACGATTTTCAAAAATTCAGTGTTTGAAGTGCTGATCAGACCTACGACATTTTTAAAAGTGTATTTTACTCTATTCTTTCTAAAAAAAATTAAAGAAAAAATTTGGAGCCATTATAAGAAAATTTGGAAAATGCCCCAACTGAAAGTAGTTAGAATGATGTTAGTTTCCAAATCAATTTTGAATGAAAATGGTTTATTATCAACTACATGTAATTCCGACGTGTTTCGCCCTTTCTTGTACGATGGCAGCTTCATCTCCCACAGGGCTCTAGTTCCCCGTCCACGCCTGGTCTTCCCTACAGCGTGACTGCTCTCATGCACCCTCGCCCGCGGTGAATGAGCCATGCATCACGAGCGCCGGCGGCGGCGGCTGGGCGAACCATCGTCAGCGCGCCGCCCGGCACACAAACCAAATGCGGAGGGCTGCGGGGCTTTCACATCCGACAGACATTACTCCGGTAACTGCCCCGGAGCCTGAGAGCGACGCGTAGGTGCGCAACTCGCCTGCATCCTCCGAATGCCTCCCCGGAGGAATGCAAGCACGCCGCACGCGTCGTATGCAAGGCGTGGGCACGGTGGGCACGACCCAGTCGTTTCGCGACCTTGAGGCAACCAGGGGAGATACTAGTGGAGGCTCAGATACTCCCTTCAAGACGCCAATGACACGTATTCATAAATGTATATTATTATAAGTCATTTAGTGTCTCCATTAGAATCATTATACTGTGACGTACTGGAAATAAATAACACAGACGACTGTTTTTAAAAGAAATGTATACTATATTTACACAATAATTACAAAATAAAAATCTCCGAAAACCTTTCCAATCCCTTAGCCGCGAAATCCCCGCGACCGTCCCTAGGCCCAGCACAGCGCCACTGCTTTAAAGCAGGCTAGCAACGCGTGGTGCGAAGCTGTCGGACGCAGAGTCCCTCAACTATCGTTACAACATGCCAAACCGGTCTTCGCCTAGAAGACCGCGTGCTAGGATAGCACTGGAGATATCACTCGGCCTTTCGACCCTCTACATATCCCCCGTGGGCGCAGTTGATGCAGCCTTAAGTACCCGGAGGCTCGCCCCCTACCCCCGCGCTCCCATGCCGGCGGGTGTTAGGAAGGCTCGTCGGCCAGCCGCCTCTAGGGACGTAGTCCACGACTCGCACTAACCTTTCTCTATAATTATATTTGGAGAGTTTCCTGCTCCATCCCCCTGGCCTATTCAGCGTGTCTTCAGCTCGGCGCGCATCAGCGTGCACAGCGCATGCCAACCGCCTCCAACCCCGCATCCGGCTTAAGCATGGGGGAGGACGGTTTTCCCGGCAAGACTCGCAAGGAAGCGATGTGCGACGCTACAATACATCAGTATAAATCAACAAATAATAAAAGTTATCTTCAGCATAATTTGGAGAGCGTGGGCAGGGCGGGCCCGACGAAGTCGTTTTGGGACCGTGGGGCAACCAGCGAGGATGCTGGTGGAGGATCAGATCGTCTATTCAAGAAGCAATTACACGAATTCATAAAAGTAATGCTTTTTACTAATGTTCTGAAAAATCGAAAGTCATTTAATGTCACATTATCATTACTATAAATTAACAAATAATAAAATTTATCTTCAGCACAATTTGCAGTACGCTGCACTAGACGGACGCAAGGCGTTCGCAGGGTGGTCCTGACAAAATCGTTTTGCGACAATGTGGTTACCTGAGGGGATTTTGTAGGGTTCATAGACCATTCCCTCATGAAGGCGATGACACGTATTCACAAATATATTTTTTTTTTTCAAATTTTTATCAGCAATGAATGCCATGAAATATCTCCGGTGAAATCATTATACGAACAATATAAATCAACAAATAATAAAATTTAACATAACATCGGAGATTTTCACGGCCGGAGTCAAATGAGAGAAATTTTTGGGGCTGGTAGGCCGTGGTGCATTTGGCATTGAAGAGCCAAACCTTTTGTCCACGTCTGCGGTGGACATCTTCAGTGGCGGCAGCGTCGTAGGGATAGTCTCCGGATCGGCGGCTGTCGCCAGCCACGACGCTCCCGCCACTGAAGATGTCCACCGCAGACGTGGACGAAACGTTTGGCTCTTCAATGCTAAATGGACCTCGGCCTACCAGCCCGGAAAATTTCTTATAATAAAACTTAACTTTGTCACCAATAACAAAATTCTTTACATGAAAACATACACGCACGGCACTCACCCATACGCGCACACACACACACACACACACACACACACACACACCTACGCATGCACACACGTATCCATATACAAGAAAAATCTGCCACTTTATGACAGTAATTTATGGGAGGAAAGATACATTTTTTTGTGTAGGTAAATAGGGAATTAAAGAATCAAGATTTCTATATTAATATCTCTATAATATTTTCATTCGTATGAATTATTATTATTATTATTATTATTATTATTATTATTATTATTATTATTATTATTAAAGAATTAATAATAAAGGATTATAATAAAGAATTATTTTGCTAAATAACCATGATTTGTTTTGAGAGTTTCTGTTGGCCTTAAATTTTTCAATTCAGTATCTTTTTTCATTATTCTAAAAAGAATAGGAATTACAGTGGAATGTATTGCCATTTTGTGTTGCACGTGAATTGAGGTGGTTTGACTGACCCATTTCAAATTTGGAAAATATAATTCAGTCTTCATTACGTTGTATAATTCAGCTGTATAATCAGTTGGAAAAGTTCGATTTATATGTATAATTCATTGGATTTTTCTTATGTTTAAAGTTAAATTACTACTATTAATATTTTTGTTACGTATATTGTATTCCATTTAAGGCAAGAAAGTCTCCGTTTCCTCAATTGCTGAAAACGCTCCCACTTTAATGCCTAGTGTACGGAAGAGTAATCTTTCATCAGACAAGTGTATGTTTACCAACGAGTAACAGAGAGTCCCGCTTCTTATTGATTTCGGATACCAATCTACTAATGTGAACCGAAGGTGAGGAGCGAGCGTGCTTCGTCCTTGCTGAAATTATCGGCCATTGGAAAAAAGAGAAGAATGAAATCTGAGCAATATTTGTTCAGTGGTAGAGTTTACTTCCATCTGCAATCATTCTGCATTGATAAAGGAAGATATACGGGAAAAAACGTATCTTTTTTTTCACGGAATATTAGTATGTTGGTATAATTCATCAAAAATGTCGTAACAAAATCAATATCAATATTCATAATAGAATAAAAGTGGCTTATCGCTCGAGAACTCTTTCTTCATGTCGCGCCCCCAAGTTCGATTCCCGAATGGGGCAGGAATTAAGTTGCCGCTTTTCACTGCTATGTTCTAGTTCATATAGCTATGTCACAATGTGAAAGCTTCTCTCAGGTAGACAAGTCGAAATAAATTGTATAAGTCATTGCGATAAATGATCTACACTAGTTCTTGAGTCAGGAGATCAGTGGATAGCTTCGAGGTTATTCCGGATGGGGCCATACCCCGTTGGAGGGGATACAAACAGGAGGAAAACTCCGGGAATTGAAGCAATGGTCTGTACAGTAACTCACGTTTTAGAGAGATAAAACGTAATATAACATATACTACACTTACGGGTTTAATGGCCTAAGTAGTTGGTGCGCCCGAAACCACGAAAATGAGTCGATTGAGGAGAATACAATTGTATGTTTTGTCCATTGGACATGTTTTTTATATTACACTTGAACCTAAACCTTTCCTTTAGTTATAACAGGTAATGTTTTATTGTTATTATTGTTATTTTCATTTTTATTATTAGTATTGTGATAATTATTACTAAAGATGTTGCTTTATAAAATATATAATTATATAGAAATAAAATAGAAAGAGAAGTGAAATGCAAATGCTATGAAGTGAAATTAAAAAGTCTCGTATTTAATAATTTAAAATAATTGTGCAGGTCAGCTATAAAATGTGGAGTTAATGCTATTGTTATTATTATTGCATATATCTTTTTTAACATTTTCACCGCATTATTATTACGAACACTATTATTGTCTTAAAATAATTAAAGTTACATTGTATTATTATTACCAATTGTAATATGTAAATTAGTGTTGTGCCACCAACTTGTATAAATTTCCTACAAAAATAATAAGTGTCTGTCTAATTCCAATCACTTGCCGGTTGTGTGAGTGGGGATAGGTCCAGGTTCGCGATTTACGTGATGGACAGTCAGTGACTTTGGCTAGTTCACCTGTGCGATGGACTAACGGGCTAAGATTTGCGAATATAATACGTAGGACTTATAACTCTGCAGAAATTGAATTTCTGCTATTCACACTTTGCATATTCCTTTGCACGCTTTCCACACATTGCCTTTGAGTTCACACATCGTTGAAATAAATTCCAATACTGAGATTCGTAATATATGAATACAATAATATAGATGTTTTATTTAAGAGAATAAAGACGTTTTGTAAAAAAGAGGAGAGCGTTTGTGCAGCAGCATCTACAAAAATAACAGAAGCTAATGTATTTATTTTATATCTCATACTTGACATAATATAGTATATAGTCTCTCATAATATAGTATATAGTATCTCATACTTGACATAAGTATGAGATATTTTATATCTCATACTTGTACGTAAAACACATATCTTGTGTTTTACGTACATTACAAAAGATAAAATGTTTTCAAATTTCTTCAACTTCACGATTATTCGTCTCTAAATTATTATCTGTTTATTTTGATTGTATGTTCACATTGTATTTTCACGTGATTATTATACTCATTTATGCTACCACATTACAATTAATTTAGCTTAATTTAATATGAACTGAATTCAAAATATATATTTGCCTTGAATTTCCGTACAATGCCTGTTTTTGCTGTCATTACAGCTTTTTACTTACGTTTATGTCCCTTTCACACTCATTGATGCCCCAATCACTCAGGACATACAGAAACGAAAGGAACGAATCCTTATATAAAAACGAATTTACCACATTACAATTAATTTAGCTTAATTTAATGATGTTCTAAATCTCATTTGTTACGAATTAATATATATATATATATATATATATATATATATATATATATATAATTCGGGGGTATAACTGTCAGCGTAACGGACTGTTGTACTCAAACCCGATCGAAGCCGTGGAATTTTAAGGGCGAAAAAATCTTTCGTACGCCTTCCTTCGGAGGGAAAGTAAAGCCGTCTGTCCCATGTAGTAGTTTTACTGCATGTTAAAGATCCTCAAGCCTAAAAAACGTTTCTGAGCAAAATTGTGATCCGCCAGTTTCGTCGCCCAAGATAATACCTCCTTTCTCCGCTAGGTGGTGAAAGGAGCTTATCGAAATTTGCGTGGTTAGACGGAAGAGCGGGCCTAATGGCCCGAGTCTCGCCACGTAAAATAAGGCATTAACTAAACTATATTATATAGACCTTCTCAACGTGTCATTGGTCTCAAATACGAATGACTGTTCATGGAATACAGTTAGCAACACCTCTGATTCAAATGGTCTGTCAGTCTCTCCACACAAGGCATAAACAGGGAAATTCGTGAACATCCTCCCTAGCAAGTCGCCACCAGCCTCTCGTGGAGTAAGAGGGGAGCAAGTCAAGGTGAGGGAGACCTCATTTAGAATGCGGCGCGCTCTCAAGGGCGGATTCAACCTGCTCCCCCACGAGTCGGAAAGTCGCTGAGAGGAAGCAACTGCAATTACCGGCGGATTAACCCTTCTTGTGCTGAGCTCTTTCGGGAGAACTCGCCGTCTTCCCTGAGCCGCGTCATGCCTCCGCCTCCACGTTCGACGCTGCGCCACCCTGCATTCCTAATCCCCCAGGTGCAGCGGGTTTCACAACACAAGCGTCGGTTGGCAGCCTGAAATTGGCTTTTAATCTTGTTGTCAAATGCCTCGAAACTACGTTTGATTTTTTTGGTTTATTTTGTACTGTGTTGCACTGGTTGAGTGTACTTCGAGACGAGCTTGGATTTAATTAATCTGCGCGAGAACCTACTTCCTTATTGGGTACTGTCTTGACCAACTTCGTAACAATGTACAACGTATGTACCAAGTTCCCGTCTGCCAGTCTTCAATTACTGCTAGTCCGTCTATGCGTCAGTGAAGAACACTAGCGGCTAAACCGTTCTGCTGATTTTCTCCAAAATTGATATTTCTCAATCGATCTCAATTTTCTCAATCAATTGCTGTATATAGCAAGAGGATTTATCCACCTTTCCGTTACCATGGCACGACAATTAGTTTTCCTTTCGGAAATATGTCAGTTTTGTGGCATACGATTAAATAACTTTCTGTTCTTACCAAGTAGGTGCGAGAAAGTAAAAGCTCGCCATCTTCACAACTCTAATTAGAACCTTACTTTCAAAACAGTCATACTAGTGCTCAAGTCCTTGTTGTAACTTGTACAACCAAATGTCGTAATACATAAATGACGGCAATTATTTGTTAATTCTATTAACTTTAAGATTTTAAAATTTAGTTTTTATCCTATGAAACATGTTCATAAGAGCAAGTGATAATTCATATGTGGCTACTACATGTCGTTTAAAATGAAAACAAAAATCACAAAATTTGGTTGTGAGAAAAAACTCATATTTCTTCATAAATAAAAACTTAAAAAAGAAAGATTTGTTTTAAGAAAGTCGTTAATTGAAATACGACGCTCACTCAATAGTTCTCGGTTTTCTTAATTGATAAAACAATACGTCATAAAGAATCTATACAAAGTATTACAGATTTCTTGCGCAGGAAATTTGAATTTTGTGAAATATATCATATTACTTTATACATCATGACAATACCAAATGAAGTAATCCCTGAGGTAAATATTTTCAGTTCGGTGTTTTGTTCTTTTTTAGGAATTAATGTTTGTGAATTATGTGAAATTAATCATAAATTAATGAGCTGATTGATAAAACGGTTTTAGATGAAATTCCATGCTTACTAAGTGTAAATTTATATAGTAAAACAAAATATCTCTGGCATTAAACATAATATATTAACACCACGAAAAATGAACGAAGGGCTGAAAATTATTTAAAATGCTTCGTTTTATGTGTTGAAAATCTCCTTTGCATTAGAGCAAATGTTATATAGTTGCCTGTTTGTTATAGCGGGTCTCCAAATAAATGGTTTTCCTAACGTTCAAAAATACGTTCTAAATTGTTTGAGTAAATATAACTAAAACAAGTAAATATAATATACTGATAACTAATTAACTTTACTATGTTACTATTATATTATTTTTCTAATAAAGATTATCTTTGAGCCTAAAATTTACGGTTTGCTTATTTTGACTTTTCACTATTGCGTTCCACAACGGCAATTGTGTCAAGTCTTGTATCAATAGAAGTAAACGATATCTTTAATTTTTTAAAATTTATTTCAAAACCTCTTTTTTATATACGTTTATTGAATTTTGCTTGAATATTACGTTGTCCTTCATCCGTATATTATTCTAGAATACTCATTCTTTCTGCTGTGTTTGAAGCATGTTTATATATGCTGGGACAATATTTATAGAGACTAAAATACACTGCCCATTATTTTCAGTGTAAAATTAACTGCTGTTAATTTTCCTTCAACATGGCGAGTGATTTATGCTCTCGTGTAATTTGAATCAGGACGCAAAACGTGAGGATAAGTGTCGTAATACATCATACTCACTGATAATAGGCAGGTGCCAATTAATTGTAAAGAGTCAACGAACATCCATGAAATTATGAGATAAATGAGTTTTCTGGGCTAACGTCAATACCTTTTTTATGATATCAGTATTTATGAGTTATGGATCATAGTCATAAATTGCATACGAATTATTAGTGTGTAGTTCTAAACGAAGATTTTAAGGTTCACAATACATTTATTAGTAAACGTATTACACTAGTTGTAAATCTTTCTGATGCTGGATGAAAACGTTCTTTTTTTTAAATACTGAAGTTAGATATTGAAGTGTTAATAATAGTGTCTGACATAGAAGAAAGTGTTAGGAATATAGAAACGCTGTTGTGGGGTTATGTTTTATCTTGGTGAGATACTATCCTCTTTTTATAACACTTTTCCATAAAAAAGAGATACTACTATTTCTGAATGTTACCTTCTATTGAGGTAACATTATGTTTAATCAGTAAAACTGTAAGTATTCACTTTATTGAAATAATAATTTGATTGACATACATTTATCAAAATGTGAAAAAGACGCATTGTCAATATCAGAAATAGCAACATCACTAGGAAGTCAGGCGGGCGGGGGTCTTGAATTACCGCACCCTCACCAAAATCTATTGATTTGTGTGCAATGTTCTTTCACTCCCATTATATAATTCTATCATTTGATGATTGGAACCCGTTGCATAATGATACTAATAACGAAACAGATTTCATTATAATACAGGGTATTGACTAATGACAGAAAAGTTTACAAACCAAATATGGTAAACTTACAAGATTTATGCATAACCATAAATAAAATTGCAAGAATATTGCACAAGCAGATACATTTGGCTCTTTGTTTCAGACGCTTGCAAGTAATTTCATCAACTAAAAGGAATGTGCTAGAATATTACATTTTGAACCAATGTAATGACCATTGTTAAAGATACATGTGTTAGTAAAATAATATCTAGGATTTTTTTCACAAAAAGCGCGAACCCGTTAGGTGGTGCTTATGTTCCGGTTTAATACTCCACAAATCAACACTTTAGCGCCAGCAAATTTAAAATGAATAACAAAACATAATTTTCTCTATATATGCAGATGGAGGTGAAAATTTTAGTAAAACACTACATATAATTAATTTTGCAAAATAGCACAAATTACTTTTTCTCTTCTCTTGGCATTGGATTTTAATATCGGGCAAACAGTTTGCTTATGTTCTCGGAATATTAAAACTGTAAAATATTTTTTTTATTTTTTTCTATAAAGTAATACACAGAATTTCACCTGTCAATGGAATTACTTTCACCGATAGATCAAACTCGTTCGCGCACCTGTGGGGAGAAGGATTTGAAGTCGTACCTTGGGGAACTCCAGCAGTGTCGGCTTACACTAACATGCACTACACTACCAAATATTCCGGGAGATCGATCGGGACCTTAGAGATTGTCTCGGCTGGGGCGGTGCCCCGCTGGTTGGAGAGTCCTGGTTAGGGGGAACTCCTCTAGCAGACGGTAGGTCGGCGCCGGATCTCGCCATCCAGCGGGGGAAGATCACCGCCATCTCCCGCAAAAATCATGCACTACACTAACGAGACTAATGACCAAAGCAGTTGACGCGCCCGGACCACAAAAAAAAACAATCAATCAATCAATCCAGCAGTGTGGGGTGGAGCGCGGAACGCCTGCCCGCTGTGGCCCGTGCTGCACTGGTGCCGAATGAACCCCCGCAACGCAGTTTTCGTCGAACTTTCCAGAACTTTTATTTGCAGCGGGGCTAAACGCCCCAGGGCCTCGCCGCTTTGTTCCAGTGTTTTCGGAGCATTTTGGCCGTCGCTGCAGGCTTTCGCTCAGCTCTTTTGTTTGCGACGTCCCGGACGGCCTGCGTGCGTCGCTGTGTCTTCTGGCGTCGTTATTTCGGACGTGTGTCAGGCGAGCGCGACTATGTGAATAATAAACTACCTGTATTTTCGGTGGGGTGTTCCACTAAGTCATGCGTTGTGATTAGCTGTGGAAAGTTACAGAAAAGGAGTATTTGTGTGAAAAGGAGTATTTGTATCGTGCTTTAAAATGACAATAACGAATATTTTAAGTCTAAAGCGAATTAAAAGAAATTATTATATATTAATTATTATTTTTTTTTAGTATTTCATCGTGCTACCTTACCGTGCCGTGCTCACTTATTCCGCGTGTTTACACACTGCCTAATTAAAGGAAACACTGGAAGAGGAGCTCGTGAAAATAAACCTTCAATAATCTATGGAGCCTTTCATAAGTACACGTAATGTTGTGATTTTCTTTTTATTTACTATTTCAAAGTCCATTTCAGAGGGGATTCTGTGAGCTCGGTGTTCTCTATACGTAAATGAAAGGGAATATACATACGTATGTCTGTATGAAAAAGTACCCGATCTATTTCGTAGAAATATTCACAAATTGTTCTTCTTAGTATTGGAGTGTTTAAAAAGTGGTTTATTTTAAATCGGGCATGTGGGGGGTATTGATGATAACTCACGTTTATTTTTTGCAGGATCGTAACTTAAGTTATGAGAACTTACTGTTACCGCATTAAGTACAAATCAATATTTACTAGTATTTATTTATGGGTGATTTCGCATGTAGCACTAGTTTAAGGATAAAATTGATGATTCCGTTTCATGTGCGTAAACGCGTGTTTATACTTTCACTTTCTGAAATTAAAGGTAATAACTGATGTTTAGGAAATATTAAAGTCATGACTTTCCTGTACCGTTTAATGTCTTGTCTTAACTAAAATATTCTTTACAATGTAGTATGTGTATATATGACATACTTTTGTATAATTTCTAAAGAAAACAAAAGAAAGATTTCTTTTGAAGAGATCGTATGAAAAGAAGGATCTTTTCATACGTCAATTACTTTAGCCAGTCTTGTCAAATTTGTCCAAATATGAGATCTATATACCTTTCCCTTGAAGAGAAGAAATTGAATGCACATTAAAATGATATATGACAACATTTTTTGTTGATATTTATGAATTATTTCTACTGATTTTACATATGATCCGACTCTAACCAATCCTGGAGTCTTCATTCTTGATACATCACATTTTACGATACTCGTAAAACCAGGAAGAAAGAATACAGCGCAGCAAAAAGTAAATACAAAAATAAACTGTTCGTTTAATGCCAATTGCTAGTTCACAACTCTAATTAAATGATAATTTGAATAAAAAATTTTTCTTAAATCCCTACAAATCTAATATTTGTAAATAAACGTGTAAATAAAGTTAAACGTTTGTCAGAAACTTTTCCTATAGTTATTTTCGTCAACAAATATCGTTTAAAAATACGAAAGCAGAGGCAAGTTATTCCAGCCACCAGTGATATGGGAATGTGGGCCTCTGGAAGGGGAGGTCCTCGGGGACAGTCGTTTAGTGCCCAAGTCGGGGTGGAGCGACAGGGGCCGACCTAATGTGGGGGAAGAGGATGTGAAGGGGGGGTTACCGGAGGGGGGCGCGTGCCCCTGGAGGGGCCCTGGGCCGTGCGTGCGAGCGCCGCCCGGGGCGAGGGCTATTATGTTCTCCGCCCCGTCAGAGATTATCACGCCGGTAATGGGAGTTTGATTATAGCCTGCATTTTACATAGCGCGGCCATTATCCACATAATGAGCTTGTCGTGCTCCTTCGCGATTTTTTATCTTTCCCCTAAATTGCCGCTCCCTTAAACAAGAGAGCTCTTTTCCTCGCGGTAAGAATGCACGGACCGTGCTCACTTATTCCGCGTGTTTACACACTGCCTAATTAAAGGAAACACTGGAACAAGAGCTCGTGAAAATAAACCTTCAATAATCTATGGAGACTTTCATAAGTACACGTAATGTTGTGATTTTTTTATACTATTTCAAAGTCCATTTCAGAGGGGATTCTGTGAGCTCGGTGTTATCTGTACGTAAATGAAAGGGAATATACGTATGTCTGTATGAAAAAGTACCCGATCTATTTCGTAGAAATGTTCACAAATTGTTTTTATTAGTACTAAAGTATTTAAAAAATGGTTTATTTTAAATCGGGCATGTGGGGGGCATTGATGATGACTCACATTTATGTTGACTCGCTCAGTCTATTCGGCAACCCGCCGTACCGTCAAGTATTAAACATATGGTTGCATACTCTGCCCCTGAGATTGTGAAATATCGCACAGAATTTTAACATCTGATATTACCTGAATGTTTCAAACCAGGCCATAAAACAAATCCATACTCTTTCATTAATTCGAATTTATGAAAGGTGTAGTATAAACGTGATTAACAATTACGTTGCCAGTAGCATGTGAAGTGTAATACACTTCAACAGCGAGGCATTGCCGAGGCATTCCACTAGCCTATTATATAGGGAATGTAAATGAGTAAATGTCTCGTAAATGAGACAGATTGTACGGGTTCACTACAAATTTATAATTCTTAAATGGATTTCTTCTAATTTTGCGCGAACACTTTTGAATAATCTTAAAAATGTAAGATTTGTGATTCGAAATGTTCCTTTAAAATGAGTGGCTTAACAGTATTTTGTTTCATGGAATCTGAAATACGTCTTGATCGTATGGTGCACGGATTTGCCGACCTGGACGAATATTGCGACGTGGGATGAGACCGGACGGAACTGGTTGGATAAGGGCGATGTGGAGAATTGGGTGATGTGGGCGGAAGTGGGCGGATCCGGCAGAGCGAGTGATGCGGGAAAGACTGGCGGGGCAAGATTAGCATCACCGGAGTTTCTGGTTGTAGTATCCAATAAAAGACAAGGATTCTTAAAATGGCTTTTATTCCAGAAAAAAAAAAGATATCAGCCAAGTAGTCGAATATCCGCAGGAGAGTTCCAAGTCCGTAGCACAAGTCGTAGTAGTAGTTCTCCACACTTCTATCACTAATACCCTAGCCAGGATACACTCGCTTCCTCTGCCGCTCGCTGTCTGCCCTGGCGTCGAGTCGGAGCCCTCTTATAGCCCGTGAGGGCTATTGGCCCGCTGACTAGCTGCGGAGTAGGGGCGGTGTCGAGTCTCTACCCGCCTGCTCGGACGTGACGGCCGCGCGCAGACGGGCCCGGCCGGCTCGCACCGGTTGCTTCCTTCTCTCGCTAGGGGCGGTAACGCTCTGCTGACGTCACTCGGCGGCGGCTGCTTTGACTGTGTGCGACCGGTCACGACACTGGTAAAGCTGTTAGAACAGACGGAGAGGGCGGGAGTGTCGATATAAATCTGGGCAACGCCTGGCAGTCTTCTAGCCTCATTGATTTAAAAACCTCTAATTTGTTCAACAGATCTAAATTATTTTTTAGTCAAATTGTGACACATTCGTTTCGTGAGAACTATTACCTTACAATCAATTTTATTTACAATATTTTGCTTAGGTACCGAAACACAATTTGATGGTGTTTAAATTTGTGATTTTGGATGGTTTATTGCCAAGAAGAATGAAAATTGCGCTATCCCTGTATAGGGCTACCTAAATAGAGAGTTTCAAAAAGAGTTGTATTTTATCAATGACGCTGCTTAAATTTTACGATTTTCTTTAATTTTTAGACATTAGTATTGGCAGCTACGAATGTTTTTACACTGAAAGTAAATATTTATTCCACCAAACTGTTAATAAATAAAATATCTAAAACAATGCCTTATTGTCCTCATAGAACCAGTGTCTATACACCAATGATTAGCAGGCATAGACTCGCTGGCAGTACTCTCCTAAGGAGTAGTAGGGTCCTGCACCTAGCAAAGGTTTCCAGAGGAATAATTAGTGCATTACAAGCACTGATTCCGCCACTCACGTCATTCCCAAGACCCCGGCCGCCTCGCAGCCTCGCTGCCCGGTCCGCCACGACCAGCCACGACCAGCCACGACCTTCGCCCCTCAGGCACAACCAATGTCTCTACTCCTCAACAGAGCAAGCACGTGCACCCTGCACCTGCACTTCTGCCCTAATCCATTACGGCCGCTTCAATGCCACCCTTCTCTTTTTTTCTGCATGCTTCGTCATGCTTTTCTGCGTGACACTATTTGCGTGAATCCATTACGGCCACTTCAATGCCACTCCTCTCTTCTTTTCTGCATGCTTCGTCATGCTTTTCTATTTGCTAATCCATTACGGCCCTTCAAGCCACCCTCTTCTTTTCTGCTTGCTTGTCATGCTTTTCTGGGGACACTATTTGCGGAATCCATTACGGCCACTTCAATGCCATCCTTCTCTTCTTTTCTGCATGCTTGTCATGCTTTCTGCGTGACACTATTTGCGTGAATCCATAGCCACTTCAATGTCACCCTCTCTTCTTTCTGCATGCTTCGTCATGCTTTTCTGCTGACACTATTTGTACATTGATATTACATTGTATTTCGCTGTTTTGTCTCACCGCAAACTTCGACTAATTTTTATGTATGTACAATATTACGTACTGCGGCCACAGTCGTGGGGTACAAGCCGTAAGGCCAGCACCCGACCTGAGACGTCGGGGGTGGCGAACAAAATCACCAGATGGTCGACTAGCTCAGTATAGACGTCCCAGTGTGGACAATAAATAAAAAAATAGGGGCAGGGTCGAAGATCTTTTTAGGGATTGATAAAATTACAAACAACTCGGGTGAGAATCACTTTTCACTAAATTCAGAATATATTCTAAAAATATTGGCTGCTTTGACAAAATACATAAATGGCAATAAAAAAAAAATCAAATACAGAATACTTTGACTGAAAAACACACTAATAACACAATACACAATTTCCTACTTTCATCTACAACCCAATTGTTCAACAAACACACTTTCGAAATTCAAAAGAATCGTTAAAATATTACTTTACAAAATTTGAAAAAAAACACACATTAAAATCAAAAATTAATACTTTTCCCTTAACATTACTTTTACAAAAAAAGGAAACTCTTTTCTCTCTAAAATCAGAGAATTACTATTATTATAATTATACTTTCCACAAACTCTTAATCACTATATTACAATATTTGATCTTGAAATCCTTTTGAAAGAAAAGATTGATTCTGTTCTCACGTATTAGAGTCGGAAACAAATGTACTTTTACTTTTTTTATCTTTTAAGCGTGTAAATCTGTTACCCCCCCTTTTTCTTTCTACGTGATAGATACAGAATGAGTTTTCTTATTAAACTGAATCACTCCTATCCTTACAAAACATTTTATTTGGAACGACCTTACTGTGTTCTGGCCGCGTAGAGCAGTCCACTTTGCTTCCTTCTACACCTTTCCACCGAGCTGCTTCGGCCTTGAAGCGTCGTGGCCTCGGTTGAGAACGCCGTTGCTCCCTCAGAAATCGCCTTCTTCTTCTCGTTCGTTTATATGCTTGAATACTCTCATATGAATTTTACTTTATTTTCGATTACATTTAAATGACCAACTGGATATTCAGAGTGAAAATGAATCCAGAGATCACCCTTTTATATGAGCACCAACTTCAAGAGAGTATTTAAATATACGAAAAGCATGTGAGAGAGAAAAAACTGGAAAGAGAAATGAATGCAAGCTATTAATTACTGCCATCTATTCAAAATTTCTCTCCTAATTTTTCCCATTATAAATTCATAACGTTCTTATTACCTTCTTCTAAGATTATGTTTAAATCAATTTATAATAGAATAATTACCTCTTCTGGTCTTTAGAAGAGTTTTCCTCAAAAAGTTGCAAATCTGAAACCCACTAATGTCACTTCTGGGTACCGTTTTCCATACGTCCGCCCAGTTCAGCTGCTACCTTCAGAAAGAACTTTTCTTTCATCCGACCTCCGGTCTCGCCCCTTGGTATAAGGTGGCTCTCTCTTGTTCTAAATTCTAATTATCATTCCAAGGATCCATCCGCGTTGGCGCGCGTTCAAGATATTTTTTTCCCTCGCTTTCTTAGGGCGGTATGTGACACGTTTTCGGAATCTAAGAAAACGGGGGGTCCATAACCCTTCTTTCGAAAAAAAGATTTTATGGATTTGATTTCAATGCCGTAAAATTTTTTCACTAAAATTTATGCTCTTTCTTTTTTTCTTGATTCTAGAACGTCGAGCAACTTGTTTTTTTCCCCTCTTGTACTCCTACCCTTGTCTTCTTCCTCATCTTCCTTCTTCTTTTTCCTCCTTTTTTCTCCCTCTTTGTTTTTTTTTCTTTACATGATTCTTGTCGTTACTTTATCTGTTTGTTTGTTTCACCATTTTGCCACTTATTTCATTCTTAAATGGTCGCAAACTGTAGAAATTTTACTTTCTGATTGTATTCCCACTTCATCTAGTTGCTTTCGCACACGGAAGAAATATTTCAATGTGCATGGCGAAATTAGGATAAATCTGGCGTAATAATTGACGCAACCTAACAAACTTTTAAGTTGTTTCGTTTTTTTGTTTGCAATTTTATCTATCTCTCGCATCTTTTCCATATTCATTTTGCCCTTTTAAACCCGTCACATCATAACCCAGGAACTTAACTTGTTTAGTGCAGAAATTACTTTTCTCCAAATTCAGTTGAAATTATTTTCAATCAGACGTTTCAACAAAATATCTAGCTTATCATGTGTTCTTCAAATGTCTTAGAATACAAAGCACGTCATCAATATAGATAAAAACATCGCTGGACATCTCTCTGCCAATGATATTGTCTAGACATTGTACAAGAGCAGATGCACTGTTCTTGAGTCCAAATGGCATTCTTTGAAGACATACGAAATTCTGGTGAATAAACCCTGTATATTGTCTACTTTCCCAGGTGCTATCGCTATTTGCCAATACGATGCAGGAAGTCGGTTGAACTCAACCACTTGATGCCGGATAATTGATTAGTTAAATCCTACACGTAACGGTCTGTCTCTGTACGGTAAGGTAACTTGATTCAATCGCCTTGCATCTAAACACAACCTATCTTCCCATTACTCTTTTCTACGAGCACTTTGGATTTAGATAAGGGGTTTTTGGGACTTCATGATGATATCATCTTTGCCCATGGTAGCAATGAGCTTATCCACTCTTCCTTATGTTTTTCTGGAATGACATATTGGTAACCCGTGAATGGTGTTTTATCTGTTAATTCTATTTCAATTGAAAATCTTTTACTGGATTCTTGTTTTTGCAAAACACCTTTTGATTCCTAAGTATTTCCCAGTTAACTGTTTTTTCTGATATGCATTGAGATTATCGTTGCACAGTTCATCATAAAAATGAGATTAATTGATTGATAATATCGCCCCCTCTTCTTCATAGATAGTTCTATTTGGTTTGCGGCGGATGGCGTGTCGAAACAAACCTTTCTAATTTTTCCGACCCCGCCCCGAGATTTTACTTGGTCCTGTATTTCGGTTGGGAAACCCTCTATCAATAAAATTTTTTTCTATTTCTATCCCTAGAAGAGGTCCTGTCTTGTCTAGTATGTTTGTTTTTTCGTAATGTTTCGGTTTGTAAGTTTCTCCTGTTTCTGGTTTGCTTACATTATGTTGTTGCTGCCTGCTATCTTGACCATTTACGGACCATTAGCATTTGCTTCTTTCTGTAACCCTTTTCATTATACACGAAAGTGGCATCATACAATCCTAGTTGCGTTATTAATTTTTCAGGGGACATTGGTAAGAGATTCTTAAGCAAATTTTGCGTCGAGGAAGGAAAATGACGTATTAAAAAACAGACAATTTCTTCATCCGTATCGTCGGAGTAATAATTGAAACAAGCTAATTTCTCCGTTGCATATTCCTGCATGGACATCGTACCCTTCTTCCACGTACCATACATTCGTAACTTTAAAATTGATTTGAGTTTCGTTTTTCCCAATATCTCGAATAAAATTTTTCTTTGAGTTGGCCATAGTTTTGGGAAACTCTCCTAAACTATCTGCCCAGTTTCTCATTACCCTGCAACATCTGATAAACGATTCGAGTTTTCTTACTGTCCGGAACACAATTTAAAGAAAAGAAATTATCTACCTCTTTCATAAATACCATGGATTTTCATCCCCACTGCACTGAAATTAGAGTACACGGTAATGAAACATACGTGGGCTGAAATTTCTCCACCTGATGGTAAATTTTCTAATTGATTTTTCAGTTCTACTACTTCATTCTTATATGCATTAATTTGATGTTGTAGAACGCCATCCTGTTCAGAAAGAGCCTTATTCCACTATCTAATTTATTAGCTTGAACTCGAATTGTTCAGTAACTAATTTCGGGAACTTTTACTCCTTGTCTCTACCTCAATCTGCCTGTCGGATACGGCGGTTATAAGATCCGATTGTGTTTCGATCCTAGTTTCAAATTCTTTCGTTACTTGATCAACCTTTTTTTCTAATTCAAGTCCCAGCTCCGTGAATTTTTCTCTAAGTTCTCATGTTCCTGTGCAATTTTTGAACCCTCGCTCTTAAATTGACCTTCCACTGCTCCCAATTCAGTAAACGTGCTTTTAAATTTCTTCTAACTTCCTATTATTTTTTTTCTAATTTCGGGCGAATTCCATGAATTTTGTTTCCAATGCATTTATTGCCGAGTTATTTTCCTCTAATTTGGTTTCCAAAGAACCTTGTTCTCCTCTAGTTTAGTTTCCAATGCATTTATTGCCGAGTTATTTTCTTCTAATTTGGTTTCCCAAAATATTTATTGCCGAGTTATTCTCCTCTTTAAATTTTGTTTAAGTAACTTTGTTCTCCCCTAGTTTAGTTTCCAAAGTAACCCCTAATTTTTTTATGGTTTCTGTTTTTTTCCCCCTGCATGACTAACTCACATCTAATTGTTATAATTGCCCTATTAACCTTGCATCATTGAATTAGCCCTCTCGAGGTTGCTCTTCCTCATCCTGATCTCGTGTTGGCGTTCTTGATTCTGTCGGCGACGTCGCACTAGTTTTTCCTGCCGTTCCTAGTTCTACTCCTGTCGTTTCCTCCACGATCATCGTACCTGGTGCTTGTCCCCCGTTTCCTATCGCTATCTGATTCCTCAAAGTTCCTTCCACGGTAGGTAAATTCCTAGCCACGTTATACTTATCTGCCATTTTGAATCATTAACTGTAGAATCAACAATTCTTTTCCCAGACACATACACCTCTCACAAAATATTTCCACAGAAATACCAGACACAATTTGAAACTGATAAAACCTCTATAATAAATATCCTTTTCTAAAAAACACTCCTGAAATAAACTTTACTCAACACTTGGGAAATCTGCAACCTGGTCAGAAATTTTAGTGAACTGTGATTCAATTGTACTAGTAATTTTAGTTACACCAAATTTTGGTCTCAGTTATTCCAAATCGAGTTTGTCGATGCATCCATAATCGAGCCCGCTTATGGGGCCCAATCGGCCACAGTCGTGTGCGGTACAAGCGTAAAGGGCCCGCACCCGACCTGAGACGGTCGGGTGGCAACACAATTCACCAGATGGTCGACTAGCTCATTAAAACGTCCCAGTGTGGACACAATAAATAAAAAATAGGGGCAGGGTCGAAGATCGTTTAGGATTGGGTGCAAAATTAAAACAACTCGGTAGAATCACTTTCACTAAATTCAGAATATATTCTAAAATATTGGCTGCTTTGACAAATACATACAATGGCACATAAGAAAAATCAAATACAGAATATTGACTGAAAAAAAACACACTAATAACACAATACACAATTTCCTACTTTCATCTACAACCCAATTGTTCAACAAACACACTTTCAGAAATTCAAAAGAATCGTTAAAATATTACTTTACAAAATTTGAAAGAAACACACATTGAAAATCAAAAATTAATACTTTTCCCTTTAAAATTACTTTTACAAAAAAAGAAACTCTTTCTCTCTAAAATCCAGAGAATTACTATTATTATAATTATATTTCCAAAACCTTAATCACTATAACAAATTTGATCTTGAAATCTTTTGAAAGAAAAGATTGATTCTGTTCTCACGTATTAGAAGTCGGAAACAAATGTACTTTTACTTTTCTTATCTTTTAAGCGTGGAAACTGTTACCCTCCCTTTTTTTTTCTACGTGATAGATACAGAATGAGCTTTCTTATTAAACTGAATCACTCCTATCCTTACAAAAAATTTTATTTGGAACGACCTTACTGTGTTCTCGCCGCGTAGAGCAGTCCACTTTGCTTCCTTCTACACCTTTCACCGAGCTGCTTGGCCTTGAAGCGTCGTGGCCTCGTGAGAACGCCGTTGCTCCTCAGAAATCGCCTTCTTCTTCTCGTTCAAGTTTATATGCTTGAATACTTCATATGAATTTTACTTTTATTTTCGATTACAGTTAATGACCAACTGGATATTCAGAGTGAAAATGAATCCAGAGATCACCCTTTTATATGAGCACCAACTTCAAGAGAGTATTTAAAATACGAAAAGCATGTGAGAGAGAAAAAACTGAAGAGAAATGAATGCAAGCTATTAATTACTGCCATCTATTCAAAATTTCTCCCTAATTCCCTTTCCCTTATAAATTCATAACGTTTCTTATTACCTTCTTCTAAAAATTATGTTTAAATCAATTTAATAGAATAATTCTCTTCTGGTCTTCTAGAAGAGTTTTCTCAAAAAGTTGCAAATCTGAAATCCGCTGCAATGTCACTTCCTGGGGTACCGTTTTCCATACGTCCGCCCAGTTCAGCTCTACCTTCAGAAAGAACTTTTTTTCATCCGACCTCCGGTCTCGCCCTGGTATAAGGTGGCGGTCTCTTTTTCTAAATTCTAATTATCATTCCAAAGATCCATCCGCGTTGGCGCGCGTTTAAAATATTCTTTTCCTCGCTTTCTTAGGGCGGTATGTGACACGTTTCGGGAAACTAAGAAAACGGGCGGTCAATACATTTTCGTATTTAATGTATGTACCTCTTTGCCCTTATAAAATGAAAAAAAATTGTCACTTGGTTATTTTAAAAATTCAGTCTAATTTTATATATATTATTTATTGTCAGACTGTCCCCTCACTCAAGCTCTCATTTGGCTCTGCCACACATTGCCCCTACCCTCCGCGATCTACCCATAGTCTTGAAACACTCTTCCCCTGGAGCCCACTTCCTTCCGGTCTCTCGAGCTCCTCTACGCGTATCAAAGCCATTTCATAACTACCGGCAGGGGGGGTTCAGGACAGTCAAAAAGGAATATTGGTCTGCCTCTGCGGCGACGCTAATCGGTCGACACTCGAGAAAAAGTCTCAAAGTTGGTGTGTTTATTTATTTACTTATTTATTTATTTTAGGTCAAAAATTTAAACGTGTGTGTGATGCAGGGGCTAAGTGAATTCTTTGCACGTTTTCAAATTCTGTGATCCCATTCATAAGCCATATACTAATTGGATTTAATAGAAGAAAATCACATTTACAGAAAGGATAAAGAAATTGGGCGAAAAACGAAAAATCGAGATGGGGGCCATTGACCCAGAGGCTTCCCCACCTATCTTCTACTGCACTAGTCTTTCTCCCTACCTCCTGACTACATTATCTGATAGCCTTGAATCTACATCGAACCTTCACCTCATTTCTTGCAGTCTCCAACCGCCACACTTGTTGTCTCATCCCCTTCTCTCTTCTTCTTTCTCTGATTTTTACCTTTGCCTTCCTCTTCCCCTTCACAGCTTTCAGTTATTCCGTAACTCGTCCACCCCCCGTCACCGAGCGTTGCCAGAACCTCCCCTTCCCCACTCCCACAGCCCCCCTTTTAAGCCTTCCCCGTCGGCCTTACTGTCTCTTTTACGTTCACACCGTCGCCAACTGCCCCCCTTCGTTCATTCATTAGTTTTATTGATTGATTTTTTCGTGTTTCCGGACGCGTCAACTGCTTTGGTTATTAGTCCCGTTAGTGTAGTGCAGGTTTTTTCTTGGGAGATGGCGGTGATATTCCCCTCGCTGGATAGCAAGATCCGGCGCCGACACCGTCAGGTAGTGGCGTTTCCCCCTAACCTGGACTCTCCCACCAGCGGGACACCGCCCCAGCCGGGACGAGCTCTAAGCTCCCAACCGGTCTCCCGGAATATGAGGTAGTGTAGTGCATGTTAGTGTGTGTGTGTGTGTGTGTGTGTGTAATGGGAGAGGATAGGACAAGGAAGAGGAAGGAAAGATCGTGCGCGGTCCGTGGCCCGTTTGGTAGGGTATGCCGCATTGCCTGGAGTTGATCGGAGAAACTTTATTCATAGTGATTCTGGCGCGCCCAACTGCCAAGACCCCAGTTTCGTCAATATAGTGCACTTTTTTTCTTCGGTGGATTTGGGGATCCACCCCACCGGATGATGAGATACGTAGCTAAACTGCCCATTGGCTAGTGGGGTTTTTCCCTCAACCAGATGTCTTCCACCAGCGAGTCAATAACTGCTGCCTCTAAGTTTCCTACCGATCTCCCGGCATGTGTGGTAGTGTATTGCATGTTATTGTGTGAGTAAGGGGAAAGGATAGATCAAGGAAGAGAAAGGAAAGATAGCGTGCGGCCAGTGACCCGTTTGTTAGGATACTGCTCCGTCATTCGTCTGGTGTTGACGGCAGAAACCACGGAAAAATACCGATAAGAGCAGCCGTCCGCTAGAATTCTCCTCCAGTGACTGAATTCGACCCTAGCTACCTATCAAGTGCTGAAAATCGCTCCTTCGTCACGTTTCTTGCTATTGCCATCGTCATCGTCCATTATCATTGCCTTCCTCCACTCCTCGTTCTTTCATTTATTTTCCAACCGTCCTCCCCATCTCCCACCTCGACAGCGGCCCTGACTCAGCCGCCTTGCCGCCACCCGTAGCTCGTCCGCCTACGCCGTCGTCGCCGCCACCTCCCCCCTCCCTCCCCCCCCGCCGCTTAATTACTGGCGATTGGCTGGAGGAGCGGCTTGAGCATTCGCTTAAGATGCATAGCGATTGTGCCGGCGCGTTAATTACTGCCTGCAACCGGGCGTGAACCCGCAACCAGTGCTAATACCGCTTTGGCCGATTGTGCCGATGAACGTCGTTCCAATGCAAGCCTTGATGCTTGAAAATTGTACCACCCGTGGATTGTGGATTTGACTTGGGATTTAGCCTTTCTTTAAATATTTGGTATGTCTTCCATTGGTAAACGGTGACAATAATGTATTTTAAATATTATTTATCTAGTACTGTATAGTATGTTGCCGTTAAATGTCCGAATAAATTTGACTTTTAATAACTTTAACTTTTGTCGAAACCAAACGAATTTAATCAGTAAAATCTATAGCTTTGGATTTAACTCTCTTTTGTGACGTAGTTTAGAACTCAAATTACTATGTTCGGGATTAATTAATATTAATATTGCGTAAGGGAACCAAACTGTTCTAAAAATAAACTTTTGTTTTAATAAGATTTCAATTTCCTTATATCCATTTTGGGCAAATTATCTTTCCTTATTAGTAATTCTAATAATAATTCAACACGATGATCATTGTGTATTGCTTTTGGAATTAATGATGTTACAATAATAACATTCTCTCACAGAATTAGAGTTACATGTTCTTTGCAATCTTAAGTCTGTGCAGCACTTTCCTCGATTCAACGATTTAAATTCACTGAACACGCTACTTAGGCGATAACTATTTGTCGACAATTTGCACCTCATTCCGAAACCCTAGGGCGACATACAGTGTATCGCTAATATACCGTAGCAATGTTGCTTGTTACACGATAATCTGCGTTTATTGACGTGACCGTTCTTGGAAGATTGGCTATTCTGCGGACTAATAAAATTATTTACTATGCCAGTGAGCCTTTGTAATATTCTTACGAATAAATTAAACGTTGAAAGCAGACTCAGAACGAAAAAAAATATTCTTAATCGTTTACACGAACATAATATAGTATTCTGGAGTAATAGTGTTGACAGAGAATATGGACGGTGGTGCTGGAAGATGTGTGGAATGTAAGGAGAGATGCAGCATAACGCAATATATTCACCATAAAGCAGATATTTTAAATATTTCACAACCCAGGAAGGTTCGACGAAAATTATAAATTATATTACGAGATTGTTCAATACTTTATACATAGAGCAGATGTACCAGTTTTTTTTATTGTTAGGTTCAATTATATTTTAATATTTTATTAACTTGGCATTCTCACATTTTTATTTTGTTGCGTTAAACTTTTGGTTTCTTTTTAAAAGAAGTGCAACTAATATTTAGTCTATTTTGGACAGGTTTACACTTCCCACTTTCACAAAGTTGCTCTGCATTTTACAAAAATGATGATAGTATCTAAATCACGAATACTAACGTACAGGCCGATAAATAAGAAATTAAAGGGGTTCCTGAAAAATCTTTTCCAACTTTGCATCACAAGGAATGAAATAACTCTCACCATTCGCACAAGTTCGCTCGTTCATCTTCGTGCAAATTTACTTGCCATGTGAAGGTCAGCTTTAAACTTGTGAGCCGCCACACGAGATGCCGTCAACCAATAAGCGATTGCGATCACGTGACAGAGCATTTACAGGACATGGACATTTGATATTTCTACGAAAACAAAAATTCGTGATTTTTGATTTAAATAAATGGTAGTTGGCCTCAGATGTGTTATCGTTTCCTATTATTCACCAGTTGTGTAGTTTGAACCCTTCATCCGAATATTAATGCAATCGTAAAGTTAGTAACATTAATGTTTATCTGTCGTAATGTGTTCATTATCTCATTTCAAAAACTAACTACTATACAAGTATATTAAAAATATATTCTACTCATTTTTATAGACAATCAAATTTATTTTATTTCTACAGGTATTTATATTTTCATAACATGATTTATTCAAATATTCTGCTGTTTGCAAGGTTTCGGAGCTCATGCTGCGTCTCCATTGTCAGCTAAAGCAAGAATCACTTAATTCATGTGTAAAGACACTCATAATGACGCAAATCAAACAACTGATCTTACGCATAATATTATAATAATTATTTCAATTTTTTATTACAAAATCGTATCAGAAGCCAGGAATGTATATGATTTTTATAATGTAAACAATTTTGAATTTTATTATGTAGAAACGTTACGAAAACCTGTAGAATTTTAATAAATGTGATTGTTTATAAAAATGAGTGGAACTTAATTTTAACTCATAGATACATCACAGGTTATCAACACTATCACTACTTACTATACTCGTACAAGTACTTGCACCCTTAAGTTGAATTTAGGTTAAGTATTTAATATAAATAACAGATGTTTGGCAAGTAGGTAAAAAATGGATTTAATATTAAGCAATCTTCCTGGATGGTAAGTCGATTTACATTTATGTTACAGTCAAATAGCGTATTGTATATAAAAGTTCATTGCACTTAATCATAAGAAATACATCTTTCCACAAAACTTCTGCGTTTTAAAAACTTAAATATTTTCGAGCCTCTTCCACGTCGTTAACATTTTAATTTAATTTTAATGATCACATTTTTAAAACGCTGAAATATTTCAAACAGTATGTTGATTTTATAGATAATTGAAATAAGATGATTTACATATTTGTGGTATGTAAGTTGCCATAGAATGTATTACATATTTACGTAACTATTTGAAACACCACGAGAAAGTCTGTGCTTCGTCACATCTGTAGTACTACTACGAAGATTTTTTAGAATGTTATTCAACAAAGAGGAAGACATATGAACATTTATTATCTTATTTTATCTTATAAGAAGAATAATTTCTATTGTAAAATTGTGGTAATTGTACTGTAAAACCTTTGAAATGAAAGTGTGAAAGATGGATATAAAATAGCTGTTGAAGTAGAAATATTGACACGTCTAGATTATTAAGTGTTCATTTGTAATAAAATTACGTATTAATAAATTTAAATGGACATTAAAATTATTATTTTCAGGAAATTTGCAGTCACTACCTTATGATATATTAGAATCTCAAATGGTGACACATTTAAATAGGCTGCTATTATCTCAATTTTAAATTTAATTGATAAAAGCGCCAGTCTAAGCTATGAAGTAACACTGTAAAGAAAAAATAATTCATTTGTGTTAAACAAAAGCTTCGGGTCTGCTCTAGGTCCATCGCTTTCGATACCCGCTTTCGAGATGGTCTGCGCGAGAAATCTCGCCCTGACGTGGCTCATCTCCATTGTAGATGGCGCGTAATTTTCAGTCCCTCAGGCCAGCGATACTTTGCATATTTCAGTAACATTATGTTGATAAGTTAATGGAGCGGAGACGAGTAATGTCATGAAGTTAACGCCTGGTGATAATGGGAAAGATAGCGTTGTGTTTTCGTGCAACGGTCTCGCTACAGAAGTTCATTCGGACTTCGTAAGCGAGAATTCTCTTGCTGACGTAAGTGCTGACGCTACGGACCGAGTTAACATGCTAATTTCTCTCACGGTTTTGGAATTACTTCGTAGTTTACGTTCGTGGCTACGCTATAGATATTCTGAATACGATGTCAGTCGTTCACATTTAGTAAAAGCAAATACTTGGATATCGGCAACTCTCGCATTGCAGTCTGTGGTGTTTGTGGCTGAATATATTTAAAATAACTTAGCCATAATATTCGAATTAATTAAATTCCTTTAATATTATTTGTTGGGCCTTTTTTGCAGAGAGCATGTGTTCTAGATCATGGAACTGAATTAATTCCACGTTTTTTTTTATTAAAATTTGTTAAAATATTCTGCTCGAAGAGGAGGTTGAATGAACTCTTTAGAAAATTATGTACAATATTCTCTAACTTCCTAGTTTATTTTCAAATAAGTTAAAATATTATTATTATTTAGAAAAGTGTTACATATTACATTCAGTTTCCCAAGATTTTAATCTCGAGTAGTTATAATTATGTCGCTACATTTTACCTTTTTTAAAAAATGTATATATTTCCATACTTTTTAACGTTCTCACTATTTAAACTATCTGCATAAAAATATTTTCTTGGAATGAAACTATGAGAATAATCAATGCTGACCACGTTTTCACATCAATATTAATGTTCGTCTTTGTTTCAGTTTTCTCGTCCAGAACGTGCAGTTGTAAGGCAGTAGGAGGAAAGCGTGTGTAATGCCGGCGACTGCACCAAGGGACAATGCATTGCTCCGCCGTCCGATCCGATTACAGCGCCGGGCGGTCGCGCTAATGCTGAGGGATTAATTTGTCGGCAGACGGTGGGCGCCTGGTCGCGGTCCGCTGGCTGGCGACCTTGCAGGCTCCCCGTCTCGGAACTAGAGAAAACGTACTCTTAAGCAGGGATGCCCAAAATATAACCGTGCGTCGGGCGTTTCATAATTTTCTGCGTTCAAGTGAATGAGATATTCCGTACCGCGATTGGTTGGGTGGTTGGTTGTTTAGTGATTCTGGGCGCGTCGACCGCTTAGTCCATTATTCCCGTAATTGTAGTGCATGTTATTCTCGGGTGATGGCGGTGATCTTTCCCCGCTGAATGGCGAGATCAGGCCCCGACGTACCGTCGGCCAGCAGGGTTTCCTCCTAACCAGGACTCTCCCACCAGCGGGGCACCGCCCCAGCCGAAACGAGCTCTAAGCTCCCGACCGCTCTCCCGGAATATGTGGTAGTGTAGTGCATGTTAGTGTAAGTGTGTGTGTAAGGGGAGAGGAGAGAAACAAGGAAGAGGAAGGAAAGATCGCGCGCGGTCCGTGGCCCGTTTGGTAGGGTACTGCTCCGGCATTCGCCTGCTGTTGATCTGTGAAACCAAGGAAAGCTACCGACCAGAGCAGCCGGCCGCTAGAATTCTCCTCCAGACAGCGACTGAATTCGACCTAGCTGAAAACCTAGTGTCGAAAATCATCGCCGTCAGGACTCGAACCTAGGACTTCCCGGTATGAGGCGCTGCAGTGACATCAGTTGATGCACTGAACAACCGCTCCCGGTCCGTACCCTGGTTTGTTCTTTTCGATTGATTGGTGTTTCGGGGCGCGACAACTGTCATGTTCGTTATTCCTGTAAATGTAGATCACGGAGGTGGCAGTGATCTTCTCTGGCTCTGACTTCTTCAAAATTCATGACATGCTTTATTATTCATTGCGTTTGTAGGATGAATTAATATTATGAAATGTAAAATAATCAATTACAATTCTATTAATTACTTGTAAATTTATTTGAGGGGCTAGTCCAATCTATTAGGAAGGGTGGCACTTTCATTATTGTCTACATAAAACGTCTCTTGAAAACACTCTTTACGATGAAAGAACGGCAGTTTGTAGTGGACAGACAGTCAAGGACAGCATTTATTTTACTTTTATTTTTATTTATGGAGAGATTCGGAGCCGGCCTACACCTCGGTTTGCGGGGTTTTCCCCGACCAGGTATCTCCCACCAGCTGGACTCTACCCCGGCCGAGACAAATTCTAACCCTGGGACTTGTGGTAGCGTAATACATGTAATTTTAAGTGTGTGTAAACGTTGTAAGAGGTGCGCATACGACAAAAAAGAGTCTAATGGTTCAATAGAATGGTACAAACATTCTCGTATTAGTTTTCAGTATATTTTGGGTCTGGCTAGCTATACGGAATTGCTACATACTCTTGTGCGCTGCCATCTGTCGCCGCCCAAAGTATATTTTTTGAAATTTTCTTAAATTTTCAGTTTCTAAATACTAGAACAAAAATCTTACTTTAAAAATATTAAAAAAAGAGTAATACCTTGTCCTAACTGACAATTTGTGTAGGAAAATTTGGAGTCGTTCTTAACTTAATGGCGTTTAAGCTTTAGTATAAATGCCAAATTGAACTCTTTTTAACAGAAATTTTTGGAGTTTTCGAAAAACTTTATTAGAATTTATTTGAATCACTTTAACTCAATGAATAGTGTTTACATATTTCTGTAAATGTGCTTTTAAAAAAAAATTTTTAATTTTTAAAATAACATAATACCCAAAATTAACTTTGTCATATTAAACGTGTAATTATCACTATCGTGGTAAAAGTTTGAAAAAAAATTGGGAGCTATTTTTGAGAAAATGACATATGAGCGTTTTTAAGGCCGCGGAATTTTAAACTCATTTTCATAGATAACTGTTGCGTTTTTAAAAACTTCATAATATCATGTAAAGCGCTTGTAATAAATATAATGTGAACAAATCGCCGCTAATGTAAGTTTAGTTGACTTGAGAGGTTAGTTAAAAAAATGCATTTTTGCAATTTTTGAAAAAACAAAAGGATCATGCAATATGGCCTTTGTCACCTAATAGAGTATAATTTGCTCTAACCCTCTCAAAAATTTAAAGAAAAAATCTGGAGCTGTTTTCAAGAAAATCTTGTTTTAGTTATTTGTAAAATTCCAAATAGTATTCGCAATTTTGCTCGAAAACTACTAAAATGTCCAAAAATGTGCAGGACCTTAATTAAAGAACTATTTATGGACAACAAATTTATTTTGAAGGAAAAATCTCTATCTTCAATATTGTAGGAAGACGGCGAAAACAACGACTATTTTGCAATTTTCGGAAATTTAGAGTGAACTGTGAAAATTGGATCTATGGTAGCTGTATTTTACTCTACTCAACAAAGTATGTAAAGGAAAAATTTCGAGCAGTTTTTGACAAAATGTTGAAAATGTCCCAAGGATTTCATATAAACTACCCCCAAAATTTAATGAATGTTTTTCAAAATCGCAGAGCTTCGACTCAGTCCAGGTGGACTGGTGTTTCCTTAATTTGGAAGAAATCCTACGCATGGTTTAGGCTGTAGTGTTGCTCACATACACCAGACTGACCGACAGACAGACACAGGGCAAAGGTACAACATGACACAGGGACACAGACGGACGGACACAGGGCAAAGGACAACATGGATAAGAGACAAATTTATTGTCTTTTTATCCTTGAAAATAGATTTTATTACATGGGAGCTTTTTTTTATAAATTTAAGTAGTATATGACTTAGTGTAGGGATCACAGAATTTTGAAAATGGGCACACAATTCACTTTTCCCCATAGCACGTCATACACAGTTTTAACTGTTTTTGACGTAAAATATATAAATAAATAAATAAAATAAAGGCAGTTCAGTGATAAGGAATCGTGAAAAATAATCCTATGAAACCATGAACAGCGCGCTTAAATCAGAGTTCCCTTTATCTAATATAGAAATTTCAGAAAGATAACCACAAGTCTTGTGAATGCCGTGAGGAGTAATGCTGTTCTCCACAGAACCGTTGCAAGATGGTAGAGTATTTCAGCAAGGTTACGTTGCAAGTAGTGAATTGCAACACGGAAGACCAACAGGGAATCAAATAATCCATGGAACCCATAGCCAACCATATCAATTACTTCACCTCCAACTTCTATTTGTGTCTCTATGCCACAAATCCCCTCATCAAATACGTACCTTGGCCGATATTCTTTGCAACCAGTCCGAATCCAAAATAAATTTGATTTCCACGAATTCCTGAAAAAATTCTCTGAAATTGACCACTAATGGAGGTGCATAATTGACTTCCTCACCCGTGTATTAGATTAAGCATGATATGTAAGTTAGTAGAAAGCAATAAAACACATAAATAGTAAAACGGGCGTACTTAACTGTGTACCAATCAAAACTAAATTTATAATAATAATAACACAAAAACATAATAATAATAATAATAATAATAATAATAATAATAATAATAATAATAATAATAATAAAGGTTGTCAACTGATATCTGCAATGCCTCTGACCGGGATGTTCTAGGTTTAAGTCTTGACGATGGCAGAATTTTCGACACTAGCTAGAATTCAGTCGCACTCTGGAGGAGAATTCTAACGGCCGACTGCACTGATTTGAAGTTTTCTGTGGATTCTCCGAAAATTACTAGGCTATTGCCGGAGTAGTGCTCTAACAAACGGGCCACGAACCGCGCACATTCTTTACTTTCCCCTCCGTGTCCTATCCTCATCCCCTCATCTATTTATAGTTTAAAATGTTGGGAAGGGATTCTTGACCCCTAAAAACGTACGCAAATGATCTTCTGCCCATACGTCGCATACAGGTTTTACTGTAGACTAAATAAATAAATAAAATCAGAAGCAATGTATAAAAAATGTGTGGATGTATTTAAATTTGTATAACCACAAACGAGCTTAGGAGGTAACCACCGGTACAAAATATGAAGTTTTATTTGCAAATGCGACTCGTTGTCTCTTTTTTTAATGCAACGCATATTTATCATATATAATTTTATTTATTTTCATAATGATTTAATTATCTTTCAGCGTGAATGTGAATACTTCTTTGCACACATTTACCCATTGTTCTCGGTTAGTACACGTAGTTTAAGGTTTTATTATAATTATTATTTTATAAAGAAAAAATCACTTGAATCAGTTATTCAATGTTTATTCTGTTCAATTCAACCGTAACAGAGAATGATTGTAAGAACTAAAATACTAGACAAGCGATAAATAACATTGAAAAAATTACTTTCAGGAGAGTCATGAAATTTCTAGAGCACGTTTCGGAAGCAGAAACTTGGAAGAAATATAGGTGAGTTGGGTAGGTAGATAAAAGAGCTCGTTTTACAAAAGCGGATTAAGAGGGTTTAAAAGAGAAAATGGAGAAGCTTTAAAAGGGACATAAGGATGAGAATGTTGTGAAATACTAGTGTGCAAGAGAACGACTAAATAAATCAGAAAAGGCTCCTCGAATCCCGCAATAAATTACTTGGGAAGAAGAGCAATTAAGAGGCTTCGAGCGTACGGAATAAGACGTACATGCAAGCCCAAGAAGAAATATGGAGTAGCTTCCCCGGGGTTGTAGAATATTTGTGCTCAAGTCTTCATACCGTTCAAGCATTTTACTTTCTCGCCTTACAATACGCTTACGTAGTGAAGAGGAATTATTGTAATGCTGATGTGAAAATCGGAGATTTCTTGACAGAAAAGCTAGTATTGTTGGGAACTCGCAACGGAAACTGGAAAAATCTTATCTTTTATATGTAGTAAATGACTTCCTCTAGCACTTCTTGCAGTTAAAATCCATGTTTTATGGGTCTTTGGTTCCGGAAAAGTGTCTATCCCTCTGTCGTCAGTCCGTCTGTACGTGCATGTACCCATCTGTAGTTAACACTAACGCCTCTACCGTTCAGATGTTTTTCTTATAATTTGATATTCCTTGATTCTCAGGTTTACGCTACTTTAAAACAGATATTTTGGTTTTTGGAAGTCGTTTACATGAAGGCTCAACATTTTCAAAATTTTCTCATAAATGGATATACATTTTTTATTAAACCGTTTCCTCGGATATGGTAAACAGGACTTAAAAATATTCAGTTCTCCTTTTGTTAACCCCTTTTCGAAAATAGCAAAAGTTCAAAATTTTTCGTCGTATTCCTACAACTACAATATTTTGAAATAAAGATGTTTCATAATAGGATCTTGTTCAAGAAAGAACATGAATCAGCTCATGCACAATTTTTCGAATATGTGCGTAGTTTTCGCGTAATTCAGTTTAAATATAAGCAATTTTTTTTTAAAAAACCCCCTTTTTTTTTTTTTCCTTTTTGAAAAATAATTATACTTTTTCTAAATATAATATGTTCTAAAAAAATTAAGTCTTGAAAAAGATCACATACAATATTTTTTTTAAAAAAAAGTTTTATCGCGTAATTTGGTCTTGAATTTAAAGAAATAATTTATAAAACACATTCTCCTAAAAAGGCTCCAATTTTTTCATGGATAGAGGAAATTAATCTTTAAAGAATTGGAGGTCTCATTTTCGTTGAACAGGTGTATTTTTGAAAGAAGCAAACATTTGAAATAATTCGAGAAAGTAGGCGACGCCCAGTATTAGCCCTGCTAGTTTCTCTTATTGAATCGATTTGTTACTGTTTTGTGACATTATATTCCTTTGAATCGGTGTATTTTATCGAATAACTCATTTTCTCTTGTATTTGTATTAGCGGTTTTTACTACAGAGCGTTTTAGAATTTCGTTTCTTGTTTTGCTTACTAATTCGTAACAATTTTAATTTTCACGCTGAGTTCTCACATATTATAAATATTATTACAAAAACCTTTTGTAATGCAGTATTTAATTTTTCAGTTTATTTAAACAGTTTGGTGTAGTTTTAGCAAATATGCTGTTTTACAGTACGGTACTATTTGTGTGAGAAACAATTCAACGGATGATATAATTTACATTTAATATTACATATTTTTATTATTATTTGCATTATACCTAACAAACATTTTCATCCTATGTTTTAGGTTTACGATTTCAATGATATCTAAATTTTAAAAAGTAAGAATTTAAAGATAAGCTATATTGTTGCAGTAAATTCCAAACTTTCTTTTATCTTTCATGAAAATGTGTGTGTGAATATAGCCCACAAAAAAAAATTACATCTGGGGAAGGTTTGCCGAGGAATTTGCACGGATAGTTTGTCAAGAAAAAGCGTCGAGAGTTCCCAATCGTAAAATTGTTTAAAACCCAAAATTTGTGCGGTGAGCAAGACTGCTTGATAGTTGTACTAGATATCATGCCAATGCCGGAAACTCAGTTAAAAGAATAATTTTATAAAGACTTTGATCATGTAATTTTTTCACGATAACACTTTTTTTAAATGTATGGAAAATTTTGTTCCGATGGAAAAACAGTTATGGACTTTCTTTATCTTTTGTGTGTAAATTGTTTCAGTAGAGGATATTCGAAAATTTTAGGGACATGTTGAACTTATCGAACTGTTTTTTGTCAACGTTCGTTGCGAAAAGTTTTCTTGATCCATCTTCATTAAGCCTGTTCCCAAATTCTCCGGGAATGTGACCTAGATATTTATTATTTCTACAGGTAGGTTTAGACAACCTGGTGGCAGAACACTACAATTTACAAATTACAATCAGGAATATTTATTCAATGAACTTTAAATTATTTTAAGACAATAATAATAATAATAATAATAATAATAATTTGATAAAAATGTCAACAATAGGAGCAATCAAAACCATAATTGCATTAACTACATTTTATGGCTGTCCTGCATAGTCATATTAAACTATTAATTGCCTCAGTGCATCTCTGGAATGTCTCATGGACAGCGTGCTTGCTTCCTATGTAGTGGTCCCGGATTTGATTCCCGGTCGAGGAAAAAGAGTTGTAGCTTTCCTTTAAAATCGTCCAAGCTTCTGTAGCTGTGTGACGAAGAAAAGCTCAAGCAGGCGAATCTTGCTAGTTACGGTGAAGAGAATACGTCATGTTCGCCTTACGTCGCTCTTACGCCCGAGCTTGGGAATTTAACAAGGTCCAGGCATGGGGGACACCGGTAGCTGGCCGGCGAAGTCGGACTA
This sequence comes from Teleogryllus oceanicus, assembly GCA_964035755.1. NCBI lineage: Eukaryota > Metazoa > Arthropoda > Insecta > Orthoptera > Gryllidae > Teleogryllus > Teleogryllus oceanicus. The sequence goes on from CAXIVR010000008.1 coordinate 74,127,309, forward strand.
CCGACACAATAACACCAAATACATAGTCTTTTTAATTACACTTCACAACATTTTTACTTCATTTCTTGACAAGCCTTGATTTAGATTGATTGATTTTTTTCGTGTTTCCTGGCGCGTCAATTACTGTGGTCATTAATCTCGTTAGTGTAGTGCATGCTTTTTTCTCGGGAGAGGCGGTGATCTTCTCCCACTGAATGGCGAGATCCGGCGTCGACCTACCGTTGGCTAGCGGGGTTTCCTCCTAACCAGGACTCTCCCACCAGCGGGCAGCGCCCCAGCCGGGACAAGCTCTAAGCTCCCGACCGATCTCCCGCAATATGTAGTAGTTTAGAGCATGTCAGTGTAAGTGTGTGTGTAAGGGGAGAGGATAGGACAAGGAAGAGGAAGGAAAGATCGCGCGCGGTCCGTGGCCCGTTTAGTAGGGTACTGCTGCGGCATTCACCTGCTGTTGATCGGAGAAACCACGGAAAACTACCGCGGCCGCTAGAATTCTCCTCCAGACAGCGACTGAATTCGACCTAGCTGAAAAGCTAGAGTCGAAAATCCTGCGGGCGTCAGGACTCGAACCTAGAACCTCCCGGTCAGAGGCGCTGCACCGACATCAGTTGATGCACTGAGCTACCGCTCCGGGTCCGGCGAAGTCGAACGACCGACACAATAACATCAAATATATACATACCGTCTTTTTAATTACACTTCACAAAATTTTCACTTCAATTCTCGGCAAGCCTTGCTTTAGAAGCGAGGCGGGTGCACCTTATGTAAAAAGCAGCTGCGACGAGGGCGCGCGTGTGTGGGAGTTGGTAGTGTGGATGACGCGGCATCGATCAGGGCGTCATGTTCCGGCGGAGAGCAGTGCGCTGGGGCGTGTTGCGCGTTGCCTCTGGTTGCGCGCCTCCACCGACAGGGCCCACCCATGTTCCACAATTACCTGCCTCCCCCCCCCTAGGGAGGTCCTGTGCGTCATTGGAAGGGGTGAAGACTCTACTTAGTTTATGATGGTTATGGTTGTACGAACGTTATCCATTTGTAGAAGTATGTTATACGATCATTTGTATTAAAAATTTAATGGGCATTCGGCAGGATGCAGGAAAAAAATTAGTTTACAGTTTGTAATTCTTAAAAACATTTAAATCATCATTTACGCTATGAAATTAACAAATTGTGTAACATTACTGTGTTTAACACAAAAGTTTTATAGAAATAAGAGTAATTGATTTTTTATATTTCGAACTTATTCGAAAATGACAATGAAATTACTAATTTTGTTATTTTGTTATATGTTATTAATAATGTATATTTTTGTATCGGGGCCATGTACTGACCTCGAATTAAGTTTTGTACTACACGTTTGATTTCGATAACTCGTAGTGATCCCAAAATCAGTGGATGAATAAAAAAGGACATTCCATGTCAGTTTGCAGTGTTTATAGCTTAAAAGAACTTACCAATCACAATATGAACTGGTGTAAATCAGCTCTGCAAATTTGCTTATGACTCATGTCAGACTTCGTGTTCCTCAACCTCAAAACTTTGTTTAATATGGATTACACTACTGATAACAATAGCCGTATTTCTTCAAAACACTGCAGCTATCAAGATTAAAATATGCAGATTAATCACAATCTCTGAATCCTCTATTAATATGAACCAATTATTATGATTTGAGGTGAAGTACATGACTTCGTCGTGAATGTAGAACTTCCTAAAGGTAGGTCTGGAATTTTAGCCTAAACTTAAAGGCTACAACAAGTTAGCTATAAACTTCCCTGAAGCGTGGAATTTTCGTAATATTAATAAAGAAATGTTCTATTTTGTCGGCGAGTGTGAAACGTCACTGCACTAGAATCATCAAATTTGCCAGTTTCATAGTCTTCTCTAACGAACAGTAATATATGGAATTAACAATGCTGCGTCTTGTGGTGTGCGTAAAGAAAGGAAAGCAATTTAATGAATTTAAACATATTTTCGTGTTACAACAAAAATTAATAATGTTTTGGCCCTGTGACCTTAAACGTTTCAAATTTTGTTGACAATATGCTATAATCATTGTATTATTTTATAATATGACGTAATATATAATATTTTATATTATATTATTAATATATATAATTATGACAAGAATATGAAAAGCAACCAGACTCTTACAATTATTTTCTGATATGTAAACCAGAAATATTTTTTCAGTAGTATTTCAGACAAGGAAATAATATCCGTGTAGACTTGAGGCATTTTAAATTTATTTCTCATGAAATAATGATGCCGTGTCAAGGTGAAGGTGGCTTTTTGTTTTGTTAGAAAAGATTGTTTAAACTTGGTAATTTTGATGCTGGACATTAGGTATTATCTTCTTCTCAAACCATCCAATTTTTCTGAATACAAACATCTAATCACAATGTAATTCTTAGATTTATAGGTTCCATCCGTAACTAACGTGTAGCATCTATTTCTAAAATGAACCCATTTTAAGTAATAAAACAAACAGAGCCTGACAGTGTGAGAATTTGAAATTGATATTTCAATTGACTACTTCTTTTACATTCAATTTTGTAGTTTAAAATAGTTCCGGGGAAAATCATGAATGTATCCACATTTCTATGAATGGAAGGCTATCTATTAATTATTTTCTCAATTCAATTAATTCAGTTTCAATAAGTTCAATTCAATAAATTAGTTTGAGATTTCCTGTGTCGTGCAATTTAACAAAACCGTTGTGATTAAACTATTGTTTTCTTTTTTAGGTAAGTCCTGGTATACTGAAGATGAGAAGAACCCGAATAAGTTTGGTAAGTTCAAAACTAAAATAATAATACGCCCATTTGTGAAGATGATTTGAGAAATTCCTTCAATCATTGTAAAGTATATGATTTATTTATTGTACAAATCGAAAACAAACTTTGTGGCGTGAGGTATGTAGTGATTTGGTGTTCGACATCCCAACATACTAACCAATTCAAAATTTTTAAATCGCCTGCCAGAGGGCGACCTAGAGTAGTTGGATCTTCGTAACGGAAAACCGATACAGAAGTATGGGAAATCGAATTTTCCTCTTTGCATTTTCTTTATTGATCTCGTAAAAGGTTTTAATTTAGTGTTCAAGAGAAAGGTACGAGAATGTCTGAAGGTATTGATAATATAACACCATATGATAAAATATATGAGAAGTGATAACAAATTATGTATTGACATAGGGACAAAAAAGAGGACTGACTGACCTGTAATAAATGATGCTGAATATCCCCTACACTTTTTAGTTTATATATTGTTACTTCGATAAGGAAATGACAGATATCTTCATCATAACAAGAGTTTTAGAACAGCCATAACAATAATTTGCAGTTAGTGAAACAGACATAATGACAATTGTATTTGTTGACAATCACATTATATCGGAAAACTCGTATAATAGATGATGTCTACATATTGCAAAATACAAAAGGTTATGCCTTAAGGATATCGAGGGAAAGTAATTGAAAGTGAACTAAAGCAGTGTTTTGGGGCAAGCATCGTCTGAGGTACAAAATAGTTGAAGCCACATATCCCGCTATAACAGGTGCTAGAAACGAACTATCATGAATAGAGCCTCTCTTATTGATTTAAGAATAATATCCAGAAAAAAAACTCAATAAATTTCAGGCAATACCTGAAACAATTCAGAGAAATCCTTACAACAAAGTAAAGAAGAACATACAAATGAAGAATATTGAGGTTGTTAAAATGCGATTTTAAGTTAATTGTAACATGTACGGTTCTAAAACACAAAACAAGCAAATTATTTTTTTATATTACATTTTCTCATACAGCAAAGCAAGCTCTTTATAAAATTAAAGAGAACTGCAACTTCGCAGACGAAGTACTTAGAGTTACAAACAGGAGAGCGAGGATACTCCCCCTGGAAGACCTCAATAATCAATAGTTAATGTCTGCGAGAATGTAAGGGAGACTAGGGGTATTGGTTTTAATTACTGGGAAAAGAGTTACAGAATGTAACTTTAAGAAATCATGCGTTTCTCTTTAGGGCAGTATAATTTATTTTTTTGAAATGTCGATTTTATTCTTCTGCGTTAATTATAGGTTTTCCCTAGGTTGAATATGGAAATTGTAGTGGAGGATGATAAGGAAATGTAGTATCGAATAAAAGACAAGGATTCTTAAAATGTTTTTAATTCCAGAATACAAAAATAAATTATCAAAGTAGTCGAATATCCGCAGGAAAGTTCCAAGTCCGTAGCACAAGTCGTCACAGTAGTAATTCTCCACACTTATGTCACCAATACACTAGCCAGGATACACTCGCTTACACTGCCGCTCGCTGTCTGCCCAGGCGTCGAGTCGGAGCCCTCTTATAGCCCGCCAGGGCTATTGCCCGCCGACTAGCTGCGGAGTAGGGGCGGGTCGAGTCCTCCCGCCTGCTCGGGCGTGACGGCCGCGGCAGACGGCCCGGCCGCTCGCACCGGTTGCCTCCTTCTCTCGCAGGGGCGGTAACGCTCCGCTGACGTCACTCGGCGGCGGCTGCTTTGACTGTGTGCGGCGGTCACGACAGGAAAGAAAATATATTTCATTGATGTTGATATAATGATCAATGTGTGAAGAATGAACACTCTGTTGAGCTACTTGTTTGACCAAGGGGCTTTGACGCGGGTGCGAAGGATTTTATTTTGGAATCCGTAGAGCGTTTTACGTACCGAAGGCGCAGGTCTTTCCTCGACCGGACTAACATAAATAATTATGGGATGAATGGCAGTTTTGTAAAGTAATAGGGGAAAATCTGTTTTAAGGGTTGACCTTTTGTTTATTAAAGGATACAATTTAAAAAGTGCGACATGTTTGATTACATTTATTTAAAATATGCGGTTTCCAAGTTAGTGTGGTATGAAGGAGCAATCATAGATATTTTTTCGGTTTATTTGGAGGATTCCAAGGAACGTTTTGATTATATATATATATTATATATATATAATATATATATGTATAATATATATATATGTATATATATGTATATATGTATATATGTATATATATGTATATATGTATATATGTATATATATATATATGTATATATATGTATATATATATATATATATATATATATATATGAGAGTGATATATTTGATGCACCGGAGAGTAATAATTTCTGCTTCGTGTTTTAATGTGTTTAGTTAACTCGAAGTTCAGAAAGACCCAGAAGATGAATAGATCCATTTGGTGACGGAACTGGCTCGTCACCCTAAATCTCGAAGAAGAACGTAATGATGATAAATATAACATGAAAATTCAAATGAAGTATCATTGTAATCGCATGATCCAAGAGTGATGCTTGTTTAATTAGTTTATGCTCCATAAATCATTTGAGGAACGAGAAAACCGAGTTGGTATTTCTTAACAGGAAAAAAACAACTGCAGCAACAATACGAACAGTGTCCTAAGACAAGTCATGTTTTTACAACTGATTCTCATGAAATAATCTATTACTTTAAATATTCGAGTACCCCTTAACTAGCAATGGCATTAGTTAGTTAGTGCCTTATTTTACGTGGCGAGACTCAGGCCATGAGGCCTGCTCTTCCGTCTAACCACGCAAATTTCGCTACGCTTCTTTCACCGCGTAGCGGAGAAAGGAGGTATTATCTTGGGCGACGAAACAGGCGGATCTCAATTTTGCTCAGAGGCTTCTTTTAGGCTTGAGGATCTTTTACATGCAATAAATCTACTACATGGGACAGCCGGCTTCACTTCCTCTCCGAAGGAAGGCGTACGAAGGGTTTTTTCGCCCTTAAAAATCCACGGATTCGATCGGGTTTGAACCCGCAAACTCGGGTACAACAGCCCGGTACGCTGACCGTTATACCACCGAATCCGAATTACGTGGATTGGTCGCGTCGTCGCCTGACATTCCGCTGCCGGCCGGCCGACGGGCCTCGTCATCCATATTCCGCGAACGAGGGACGACGGGAGCGCGAAAAGTGAGGAGCGCCGTCCGTCGCACACAGGGAATTTTAAACAGTGCCAATTCACTCGCGATCGTATACAATATGCAAACTACCCCCGGCCGGCCCGCTCGCGGGACGCTTTTTAATATGCACTCTGCCCGCGCCCACGCGACAACGGGCCAGGGGGGAGGGGGGGCTGCTGATGGTGAGTGGCCGAAGGCTCTCGGCTCCCAGAGCGGCGATTGGTTGCCTGGAACTTTCGTTTCATGTTCATGAAGATCATGATGATGCTAATATTCTTTGCTCAATGTACAGTTCATGGAAGTTCATTATGACTGTGAAGAACCCCTTTCACGTTAAGAATACCTGCCTTACTGCCTTTATAATCTTAATTTTCCAGGCACGTAAAAGCAAAATTTTCAGGTACTTTTTTCAATTGATTGATTTTTTTCGTGTTTCCCCGCGCGTCAACTGCTTCGGTCATTAGTCCCGTTAGTGTAGTGCATGCTTTTCTCTCTGGAGATGGCGGTGATCTTCCCCCGCTGGATGGCGAGATCCTGCACCGACCTACCTTCGGCTACTGGGGTTTCCCTCTAACCAGAACTCTCCCGCCAGCGGGGCACCGCCCCAGTTGGGACAAGCTCTAAGCTCCCGACCGGTCTCCCAGAATATGTGGTAGTGTGGTGCATGTTAGTGTAAGTGTGTGTATAAGAGGAGAGGATAGGACAAGGAAGAGGGACAGATCGCGCGCGGCCCGTGGCCCGTTTGGTAGGGTACTGCTCCGGGATTCGCCTGGCGTTGATCGGAGAAACCACGGAAAACTACCGATCAGAGCAGCCGACAACTAGAATTCTTCTCCAGAGAGTGACTGAATTTGACCTAGCTGAAACGCTAGTGCCGCAAATCCTGCCCCTATCAGGACTCGAACCTAGGGCCTCGCGGACAGAAGCGCTGCAGTGACATCAGTTGATGCACTGAGGTACCACTATCGGTTACTTTCTTTAAATGAATGAAGGATTCTTTGGGGATGATCACGAGAAGTTAATGATGATCAGAAGTAAATGATTGTGGAGGAGATAGTGATTTAGAAGTGCCGTGCGTAGCTTGGGAGTTACTGTAGGCATCTACGCTACGAAGAAACAGACACGAGTGGGTGTATACAATTTATTTACATTAATAATTACATATTTACAGAACCTCACTCTATGGTATTTCGTCAGAGCTACCAACTGCAGCCCTCCTCTCCCTACACGCGCCTTGCGGCTGCGCCTACGACTAGGCAACCACGCGGACTCGCACGTCGGCAGCTGTTGTGTCTCGGCTGATATTCGATCTGTTCTAAAGCGTTAGAGAAACACTCTCAGGCCGTCGCTGTGATAGGGAATCCTAAGAATGCTTTGAAATCATTAATCATACTGTCGTAATGATAATAATAATAGTAATAATGATAGTAATAATAATAATAGTAATAATGATAGTAATAATAATAATAATAGTAATAATGATAGTAATAATAATAATAGTAATAATGCACTCTACTTACATTATTAGGATTAAGACATTGCTGAGAAATTGCAACACACTGATATGAGCAGGTTGCTGATTCAACATCGTTATGTTCTGTGCGACATTGTGAAGGAAAACGTATTGTTTCATTCTCACTCTCTCTTGAATTCTCTAGCACTGCCATTTTGACTGTCATAGTCCCTCTTTGGATGAGCTGTTGGTTGAAACTGTTCTTTTCACTTCGTCAAATAGAGGGGATATCTTGGACAGTTTAGGAAAACTGGTCAACCGTCGTGTTATTGTTCTGCCTTCAGGAAATTGAGCGATGCCTGTTCTGGCCTTTAAGTCCATCTTCTTCTTGGGCAACCTGGATAGTTCATTACTTCTCTTGGAAATCTTCCATTGGTCATTCTTTCTATGTGTTCTTTCCATTTCGTATTATTTTCTTCTGTACGAGTGGTTTGCGGGAAGATAATGAGTTCACTTCGTATGTCAGTATTTCTTATTCTATATAGTCATATTCTTTAATAGATTTTAGAAATCTCATCTCAGCTGCCTGTACTCTTGACATATCTTTCTTACAAGTAACCCATAATTCTGAGCCATAGAGAAGTGTTGGTACTGCCATGTCTTGTAGAACTTCATTTGAGGTTCTTTTCTTGTTTTATTTTTAGGTGTTTTTTAATACATCCACAATTTGTTTTTATATTTATGTAATTTCCTTTCTATATCTTCATCCCACTCAAGAAATATTGCAGCTTAAGTAATTAAATACTCGCAGATAATCTATCCGAAATTTGTATATTAAATGAGTAAATGAAGTCTTAAAATAACTTGCAGTAATGTAGAGTAATGAGATGCATGCAATTAATGTTTGTGATGTAACGTGCACATAACATTTCACATTTTATGATGGACTAGATAGAAACTCCTTGGGGAATACATTTAATGTTTTAGAGAAAATTATAGCTGCTTCCGCGAATTTTTCATATAAAACTACCGCTCGACTTGGAATATATCCCTTAAGGTCTAGGACGACAATCGCATGTTGCTAAAGACGATCTGTAACCAAGAGCGATATCCTAGCGAGTTTATTGGTTTAACACTCTTTATGACAGAAGCCGAAACGGGCTTGTCTAAGCCAGGTTACAGCGTTATAAAAACGTAAGAACATTTCGTACAACACGGCATCCCGGGGAGCCTAGAGAGCAATACTGTAGAGACTTTACGAACGTCTTAAGAAACGATGAAGCTGCGAATGGATGCTCCGTGTCGTCGCGAAGCACGTAAACTACCACAGCTGTTTCCTCTTCCGTTTGGGAGTAAAGGTTTACGGTTCCTGACCGTCCGCCCACGGACCCACCTCTCTTCCCACGAACGGGTCTGCAGCAGCTTGCTCAAAAGTGTGTGTGTGTGTGTGTATTTCGTTCTTTGTAAGAGACTGCTGACGATTTTCCTTATTATTTTTCTTTGCTTTTATAGGTAATTATTTTTGACGAAGCCATAATAAACTTTTATCATATTTGTTTCTTGGTATTCATTTGCAAATACAACATTTGCCTGTAGGTGGACGTTTGTGTATAGATTATTTTTTAGGATAAAGTTACTATGCTCATAAAACAGACAATAGTGAAAATATAAAAAATAATAATAATAAAATAATAATAATAATAATAATAATAATAATAATAATAATAATAATAATGTCTTTGAGCTAAAGCACCATTGACCACTGAAAGGTTAAAGTAGCACAATGCCAATGAATAAATAAGTTTGCTCGAAATACTAAATCGGAAAAAGTAAAGACGAATACGGGGATGTTGAACGTTTTTGGTCTGCAATTTAGCACGTACGAAACAGATGCACGTAGTAAAAAACGGAGGTATTATTAGGGCGATCAAAAGTTAGAATTTTGCTCTGAGGCCTCATTATAGGCTTCAAGTTCTTTTGAATGCTCTTAATCTGCGAAATTTAATAATCGTCATCACTTCACTTCCAACATTAAAATTCATTCAAACCTACGAACTCGGACACGACAGATCAATATGGTAATAGTTACAGTATCAAAACCGCCGCTATCCAATATCGTGAGTCAGTAAATTTCGTTATATGTAGGTTTGATCAATATCTCATGTAAATTGCGATTTTCTCTCGTGGTAAATTTTATTCCCATTTAAAGAGAAGACTACAAAATATTAGTTTTGAAAGAGGAAGTATTTCATAGGTACTTAAATAGTTAATATGAAGTGTTATTTAATAATATAAATTATTTTAACTGAGAACTTGCCAAATAGTCAATGATATGAGAATGTTGATGAGCATGAGATTGTAGATGTCAATACGAGATTGTAGCTTGACATGAGAACAGAATCATGATTTTTAAGGAAGAATACCATTTTCCTGAAATCCTCGTACGATGTATAATTTGTATTGTCTCGTTGTTGTGAAGAATAACATTCAATAGTTATACACTGTTTAACATAAAATTGTCTGGTAAAATACATTTTTGATGATTCTCAACTTAGAACAAACAACCTCGAGTAAAACAAGGATTTAAATCATTTTTGCATTTCTCGTGAACAGTAATATTTTCCTTGACAGTAGCTTATAGAAACAAATTTCTTTTTTGTTAAGTTTTAAATTGTATAAAATAATTTTAATAGCAATATGCATATTTTTCTGGAATGATATGTTATTTGGAGTACTCCAATATCAACACATCACATTTTCGGCTTTGCGAGAACATATTTTGCATGATATCTGAGACCGTTGCTTCTCCATGTCAGAGAGAAGACATAAATCCTCGGTGGATAAAAAACTCGCCTTTCCTTCATTCTGCATTCCTTTCACTGAATCTTCAAGCAGAAGGAGATACGCATTTCACAGTCTTAACTCCGTGAATGAAAAATGTTCATTGAATATTTCATCAGAGCGAGAAAAGTAGGTGCTGCAGATGCGCCGGATACGAAGGTGTTTGTTATTCCCGTCTCGTAAGAACTCCGTACGATCCTGTTCCGTTACTTTTGCATTAAAGTTTTGTATTTCGTGAGTTTGAAAACTTTTTCAAGTTCATGTGTCTTAACATTTTTGTAGGAAACTCTAATTTTATTCTGTTTTGAGTGGTGTGCTTCTGTATATCGATTGTTCTCTTCTTGTGTACAATTTGGTTTGTGAAATTGTCGGCATGGAGGCGCAAGTGCTTTCAATTTGGCAATCACTAAAACAGTGGGTACGATTTTCGCGTTAGACATATATATTTCCTGTTGTTAGGGGTTAGGGGTACATTCCTCAAAACTAATCAGCTCCAAAGCTTAATTCTTCCATAATACCTTTCCCTGTTCTCTGTGTGAGACGTATATATACGAATGATGGAGGATTTGGTGTCTCTGCATTCAGAACAATAGGACATGCACCGAAAAAGAATCACGAGCTACCGCGGGCACATTTTCAACGGTACAGGACCGAGATGGCCCACGGGCTACTTCGGCGTGATATTCGTGGAACACGAGAGCTTTCCACTGGAAATAGTTTCAAGGTGCTGCGAACGTTATCCCGATAGATCTCTCAAGCTTCAATAGATGTCGCTGGCAAGAGGTTCGGACAAATCTTTGAGGTAGCCCCTGACTGAAAAGCAAGAAAGGGAATTAGCGAACTACCTTTACAAAAAATACTATGTTTCAGATTGATTCATTCTCACATTGTTCATTTTTTAATTTACTAAATTAATATGTGCACTTACTGGGGGAATGATTCTGTAGCTATCGTTACATTTCTTCCTTGTGTGGTTGGTTGGTGATTTCCGGCGCGGCAACAACTTAGGTCATTAGTCCGTCAAATGTAGTGATTGATATCGTAGGCTTCCGCGGCCAGAGTTATGATCTGGGCTGTCCGGGTGACGCCGCGTCGAAGGCTGGGGTGCCGACGTTTCGACCGACATATCGCGGTCCTCTTCAGGGCTGTACTGCCAAGGCAGTACGTCGGCACCCCAGCCTTCGACGCGGCGTCACCCGGACAGCCCAGATCAAATGTAGTGATTTTTTTCCTCAGGAGGTGGCGGTGATCTTCCCTCACCGGTTGGCGAGATTCGGCACCGACATACCGTCGGCTAGTGGGGATTCCCTCCTAACCAGGACTCTCCCACCAGATCGGCACCGCCCCAGCCGGGTCAAGCTCTAAGCTCCCGATCGGTCTCCGGGAATATGTGAAAGTGTAGTGCATGTTAGTGTAAGTGTATATGTGTGTGTGTGTTAGGGGAGATCGTAGGACAAGGAAGAGGAAGAAAGGATCGCGCGCGGTCCGTAGCCCGTTTCTTAGGGTACTGCCCCAGCATTCGCATGGTGTTGATCGAAGAAACCACGGAAAACTACCGATCAGAGTAGCCGGCCGCTAGAATTCTCCTCCAGACAGCGACTGAATTCGACCTAGCTAAAAAGGGAAAATACTGCCAATTGGCCCCCGGGGACACTGAGCTACCGCTCCTGGTCCGTTGTGTGGTAATGCTACTATTCGAATATAAATGTTTATGGAGAAATTTGAGCACCTTTCGGTAGGCTGCGGTAGATAATCTGCATTAATTTGTATTGCAAAAAATAATGTGATTCTAGCAAGTTTTCTTTTTCTCTCACTTTCGTACTGAGTTCCGACAATACGTGGTCACCCTCGCACGTTTAGTTGAAGTGTCTTGTGTGCGCGATTCTCCTGCCCTCTGCTGGTCACATAGACCGCTCGCTGTGTGGCTTTCGGAAAGTGATGACGCCACTTAGCTATTTATCGCCTACATAATTCACAGCGTCACTTGCCGAAGAGCGCTGGGTAGATGTACAGGGATCTGCAAGGGTCCTGGCGTCTCCTGGAATCAGTTGTTCATTCGGGAAACGCAGGAAGAGGATCATCGTAAAACTTGTGTACGTTGTTTGAATTTTTAATATTTATTTACGAAATAATATAATAATAATAAGTTATGTCAGAGCAACCTAAACAAAAACAGTACAGACCAAAATAGTCAGAAGAACGTAAACGAGCCTTCTCGGAAAGAATGAAAGCCTATTGGATCAACTAGAAGAATTCAAAGAAAAATTGATCGAGTTACTTACTTAACGTCTTCCATTTCTGGGGAGAATTCGCCAATAATAATAATAATAATAATAATAATAATAATAATAATAATAATAATAATAATAATGTCTTTATTAATGGCGAGGCTCAGGCCACAGGGCCTGCTCTCCCGCCTAACCACTGAGTCTACATTGATACAGGGTAGTAACATATAAGAGGGGACGGAAATCTGTACATAGTGTACATACATACAAATCTGTACAAAGTGCCGAAGAGGTTCTAATTACAATACCAAATTGAATAGTATTATCGAACCTGGCCTAGTTTTACAACCAATCGAGTATTTCACACACTTTGTAAAAATTTCAGTGTATTATTAATTACTTTTACTGCCTATATGTTCAAGTACCGACAATGGCTGATTTTTTGTCACTAGCCAGATAACCACGTCGAATTCAGCTGCTGTCTGGAAGACAATTCTAGCGGATGGCTGCTCTGATAGGTAGTTTTGCTCGGTTTCTCCGATTAACCCCAGGCAAATGCCGGAGCAGAACCCTACCAAACAGACCACGGACCACTCGCGATCTTTCCTTTCCATTCCTTGTCCTATCCCCATCCCTTACACGAACATGCAGCACCCTACCACACATGCCGGGAGACCGGTCGGAACTTAGAGCTTGTTCTGACTGGGGCGATGCCTCGCTGGTGGGAGATATCTGGTAAGGGAAAACTCCGCTAGAAGGTCGGCGCTGGTTTCCGCTACTCAGAGGGGGAAGATCATAACCACCTCCCGAACAAAAGCAAGCACAACACTTACGGAACTAATGACCTTAGCCGTTGACGCGATTGGAAACTCGAATCATTCTATCAATGAGTACGTCCTTCTCTTCCTATTCGATCACATGCAAGTGCACAGTCTGCGGAGGTACCGCGCCGCGTTGACCCTTTTGTTTTCTTGATTAATTCTTAGTGATTCCGGACGCATTAACGCGTCTTATTGATTCCGTCGCGATCATTTGCCCCGGAAGTGTAGTGAATGTTTTTACCTCGGGAGGTGGCGATGTTCCTCTCCCTTTTGTTGGCAAGATCCCGCGCCGACCTACCGTCTGCTAGCGGGGATTTCTCCAATCAGGCATCTCCCACCAGCGGGGCACCGCCCCAGCAGGGTCAAGCTCTAAGTTACCGAACGGTCTCCCGCAATATATCGTAGTGTAGTGCATGTTAGTGTAAGTGTATGAGAGTAAGGGAAGAGGATAAGACAAGGAATAGGAAGGACAGATCTCGCGCGGTCCGTAGCTCGTTTGGTAGGGTACTGCTCCGGCATTCTCCTGGTGTTGATCGGAGAAATCATGGCAAACTACCGATCAGAGCAGCCGTCCGCTAGAATACTCCTCCAGACAGCGACTGAATTCGACCTAGCTCTTTTGAGCTAGTGGCGAAAATCCTGCCGCCGTCAGGACTCGAACCTAGGACCTCCCGGTCAGAGGCCCTGCAGTGGCATCAGTTGATGCACTGAGCTACCGCTCCCGGTATCTTCCTCCTCCTTATCCTCCTCTTCTTCCTTTTCCTCCTTGTCCTCCTCTTCTACTCATTTTCCCTTGCCTCCTCCTTTCCTCTTTCTGCTTTTCCTCCTCCTCCTTTTCCTCTTGCTCCTCTTCTCCTCTTCCTCCTCCTCCTCTTCCTTTTTTTGCTTGTGCTTTTCATCCCACTCATTTTCTCTCGCCTCCTCGTTATCCTCTTCCTCCTTTTCCTCCCCCTCCTTTTCCTCTTGCTCCTCCTCCTCCTCCTCTTACTTCTCCTCCTCCTCTTCTTCCTTTTTTTCCTTATGCTCCTCCTCCTACTCATTTTCCTCGCCTCCTCCTTCTCCTCTTCCTCCTTTTCCTCCTCCTCCTCTTCCTCTTCTCTTCTTCCTCCTCCTCCTCTTCCTTTTCCTCTTTCCTCCTCCTCCTCATTTCTCCTTGCCTCCTCCTTCTCCTCATCACCGACCGCAAGCGCACATCGCACGCGCGCAGTCCGCGGTGGCAGCCGTGCTGCGTCGCGCCGCGTCGGCCGGTCTGCTTGCGCGCCACCTGACCGCCACGGTGCGGCGCCGCCCACTTGCGCGCAGCCTCCGTTAACGAGGATTCATTAGCACCCGCGGCGCGGGCGGTCGCTTGATGCATGGCGCCACCTCAACGGCGACCGCTGGCAGGGCCACGCGGAGAGGGGCAGTTGTGTGATTGTTGGGAAGTAAATATATTGCTAATATATTTACTATGTATATATATTTATTATATTACTATATACTATTACTATTACTATACTATATAGTAATATACTAACTATATACTATATACTATATACTATATACTATATACTATATACTATATACTATATACTATATACTATATACTATATACTATATACTATATACTATTACTATATTTATTATATTAATATATTGCTAATATATATTGCTATCACGACCGTTTCAAATTCGAGGGTCAAATTCGTGGGTCCGCACCGTGGGCCTCATCGATTTGGAATATCCATTTCGGTGAATATCCTGTTTATGGTTTGGGTATTACCGTTGCTCCTACGTACGCAGTCGAAATTACTTTTTCATAAAAATCATTTTTTAGTACCTCAAAAAGCGTACGTAGTGTGTACTACTTATACGAAGCAGTAATACGCTAAATAAGAATAAAAAAAACATTTTGGATACAAGGAAACCAAAAAGAATTTTTCTCTCAAAATAATGATCCATTTTTCTGCTGCATATCTTCCCAGATCATAAGATAAAGTGAGAACTACGCGAAGTATTGATATTCCAAGAATTCTTTGTTCACAAAAATATCGTTTAATCATACCATTAACGACTACAAAGTTAATATTTTTGACGTGTATATCATTATACGACAGTCGAACAGCCTAACAAAAAACGCTATACAAATCTCAGTGCAATAAATGGAAGCAGCACAAGAGACGCCATGAGCAATTCCCTCTTATAACAACTTTGGGTACAAGGAAACAAAAAGAAAAGTTTTTCTCTCAAAATAATGGCCTGTTTTTTCTTCTGCATTACATAGCCTGAGCATGCAATGCCGGGAGCATAAGATAAAGTGAAAGTCTGCCTATTCCAAGAATTCTTTGCTCAGAAATATATCGCTTAATGTTACCGTTAACGACTGTAAAATTAATATTTTTGACGTTTATATCGTATTACGGCGGTCGAACAGCCTAACTTAAAACGCCATACAAATCTCAGTGCAATAAATGGAAGCAGCACACGAGACGCCGTGAGCAATTCGCTCTTATAACAAGTTTGGATACAAGGAAACCAAAAAAAGTTTTTCTTTAAAAATAATGGCCCGTTTATTTACTGCATTACATAGATGAAGCATGTAATGCCGGGAGCATAAGAGAAAGTGAAAATTACACGAAGTCTGCCTATTCCAAGAATTCTTTGCTCACAAAAATATCGCTTAAAGTTACCGTTAACGACTATACATTAATATTTTTGACGTGTATATTGTATTGCGGCGGTCGAACATCCTAACTTAAAACGCCATACAAATCTCAGTGCAATAAATGGAAGCAGCTCACGAGACGCCATGAGCAATTCGCTCTTATAACAAGTTTGGATACAAGGAAACCAAAAAGAGTTTTTCTTTAAAAATAATGGCCCGTTTATTTACTGCATTACATAGATGAAGCATGTAATGCCGGGAGCATAAGAGAAAGTGAAAATTACACGAAGTCTGCCTATTCCAAGAATTCTTTGCTCACAAAAATATCGCTTAAAGTTACCGTTAACGACTATACATTAATATTTTTGACGTGTATATCGTATTACGGCGGTCGAACAGCCTAACTTAAAACGCCATACAAATCTCAGTGCAATAAATGGAAGCAGCACACGAGACGCCGTGAGCAATTCGCAAGGGGAACGCCGAGCGACTGCGTAAATGTGTCTGGGTGTGCACTCGTAAAATCTCCCGTGGGGGTTTACCGCCTGCCGTGGAGGTGTGGACCTGCTTAGAGTCGTAACTTGTCGACGTGCAGATAGGTTCTGAATCTGTTTTCTCTGTGTGCGAATCTTCTTCTTGTCGACAAACTCTCGTGGAATACGCTTTGCGCCTAGGACGAAACCCGTTTGCGATTTTAATTACTCTCCGATGAGATAATTCTGCCATGTCGGTTGCGTTTCCAGGGTTTACGACTTCGTGTGTTCTTAATCAATTCGATGTAAAATCGTCTGAGAAACTGTCTCTTTACTGATGATGGCGGCAGCTGTGGTACTTTAGTTTCTTGTGTGTGGAAAGAGATTATACTTCATATAGCCTGCAAGATATTCAGATCTATATGTTTCAGATAGTTCTGCTATTCTAATTTCATAATATATAGACGGTATGAACTCAAATATTTGTGCGTTTTTGGAATATGTTTTTGTCTTTGGTAAAACCATAAACTGTGCTGCGTAGACTACGTAGTGTATTTTGATACCACAAGTCAGTTTTGGAACATAAAAGAAGTGATGAGCAATGAAAATTTGGCGTTCAGTATTACAAATCCTCATAATAAAAACTCAAAAGCATCATTGAACACCAAATGTAAAGTTACTGTACTCAATGGTCAACTTCCTTGCGTCATATGAGACTGGCAGTGTTATATATAATATTCTCATAGAGACAAAACGATCTCTGTGATTTACGTGTCATTTAATAAGAGATTTCGATTCTGCGAAAGCATTCACCAGGAGAGGTGACTCATCCGACAGAGAAGTCCTACGTTCGAGTTCTTGGTTCGAGTCGATTTTCGACATTAACGTCTCAGCTAGATCGAATTCCGTCTCTTTCGGGAGGAGAATTCTAGAGGCCCGCTCCTCTGATCGGTAGTTTTCCGTGGTTTCTCTGATCAACACCAGATGACTGCCGGAGCAGTACCCTAACAAACGGACCACGGACCCCCTCGCGATATTTCTTCCTCCTCCTTGTCCTATCCTCACCCCTTACACACACAGACACACACACACACACTCACATGCACTACCTACCATCATGCCGGGAGACCGGTCGGGAGCTTAGAGCTTGTCCCGACTGATGGGAGATACCTGATTAAGGGAAACTCGGCTAGTCGACGGTAGGTCTGCGCCGGATCTCGCCATCCAGCGGGGGAAGATCACCGCCACCTCCCGATGAAAAAAACATGCACCACTTTTACGGGACTAATGACCTTGTTAGCTGGCGTGCCCGGAATCGCTAACAACCAATCAGCCAACAACCGCAAATAGGAAGGCATTCTGAAGAGAGGGAGAAGCGGAATACGGCCTCCTTCCCCCAACTTGCCACCTTTCCGGCCTTGACCCCTGTCGAGGTCGCTGCGCGGGCTGTGAGTGGCAGAGGGTGGCGCGGGTGCCGGAAATCGCTCCGTAATTGCTCCGGCGAGGGAAGGCGGAGGGGAGGCGCCCAGCTGGACTGCGGTCTGGACCCCTCCGCCCTCTCCGACCCGCGGGAGACACGTGATATTTGACACGGGTAGGTGGATTTAAACATGGTTTCTTCGTTGAACTAGTCATGGGAGATGGGGAGTAATTTGTGTGATAAAGTTACATTTTTTCATTTCACTTATTATTGTATTTAGAATTGAAGAAAAATAAAGGGTAAACATTTCGAGAACGAAAATTTATTTTGAAGTCCTGTCACTGGAAATATTTTGTTTTAGTTCCACGATGTGTAGTAGGTACCTTGCAGTCCCTTGAAGAAGTGGTTATCAATGATTATATGTTATTTGTATGAAGAAGTGGTTATCAATGAAGAAGTAAAGTACGTCACTGTATAAAGAAGTCAAGTTATCAAGTACCACTGTGCGAGACCCACTGATTTTCGCTTCAGTGAATGCAATGAATCTAACACTCCTGAAGGATTTAGTCCTCATAAACGTGTCAATGCCATTCCGGTGCTTGGAGAATCCCAAGTGATTGCGAAGAATGGGGGAGGAGCGTCAACGGTGAACCTCAGAATAAATTGCTACATAACGCACTAATTGCACTGTTTAATATGATTTAGAGTTTATTTTGATGTATTCTATTCTATTTTTCAAACATCACACGTATTATTTTTTTAAATATCTGTCGTGCCCATAATTTGCACGTTTCCAGCGACTTGTATATATTATTTACTTTGTGAATAAAAGTGCTTCAAATGAGTTAAAATGAATTTTTTCTAAAATTAAATAGATTCATGTGAAAAAGAACTCGAAATTTTGCTTTACAATAACGATTAAATACATTTTCTAAAAACGTCTTTAAATTTTAATAAAATTGCTGCTTAAACAGGTTTTATCTTCTTTAATATTATTAAAGTAATATTTCGGTTCTACTGTTAGGAAACCGAAAAGTTGAGATTATTTTTAAAAAATACGTTGGTCGGCGATAGATGGCACTGGCAAAGTGATGGGTCAAGATCGTAATGCCAGTCCACGCCAAAGAATTTAGAAAACTTTACTACGAGAAAGTTTGTGCCATTCTATAGCACCTCTAGTTCTTTTCTTTGGCGATGCCGACCAATCAAAGCCTTGGTTTATCATCCACACTCACAATTTCGCCCTCCTCTTTCTTCATTATAAGGAATGAACCTCATAAGAATTTGGAGTCGATCCATTTCTTTCCACGAGAGTAGGCACAAACTGGAAAACGAATGTTGGCGCCCTGTCCCTAGCCAATTTCGCTCTTCACCGGTCTGGAATTTGTGGGAAGAAACCAGCGGAACAATTGTAACAACGGATCGCTATGATTCTCAACCAATCAAATGCAAAATCATCCCAACTACGAAAAAGTCAGAACATTTTCATAATAACTGTATAACAGACGACAAATATTCTCCTAATTATTCCAATCTAAAATTAATATTACTATCATAACTAAGTAATTCTCATTGTTTTAGAATTTTCTTTCTCTTTCAAACGTTGCGCGTTTTATCGTGTAATATCTTTCCCACCCTCTATTCCCACCCCCCTTGTCCTGAGCGCCTCTACTACGAACGAAGCCAAAGCTCATCACTATTTTCTGTACCCACTTCAGTTTGGTTTGGTTTGTTTTTTTCGTTACCGGGCGCGTCAACTGCTTTGGACATTAGTCCCGTTAGTGTAGTACATGTTTGTTTCTCGGGAGATGGCGGTGGTCTTCCCCAGCTGGATGGCGAAATCCGGCGACGACCTAACGTCGTCTAGTAGGGTTTCCCCTAACCAGGACTCTCCCACCAGCGGGGCACCGCCCCAGCCGGGACAAGCTCTAAGCTACCGACCGGTCTTCCGGAATATGTGGTAGTGTAGTGCATGTTACTGTAAGTGTGTGTGTAAGGGGAGAGGATAGGACAGAGATGAGGAAGGACAGATCGCACGCGGTCCGTGGCCCGTTTGTTATGGTACTGCTCCGGCATTCGCCTGGTGTTGATCGGAGAAACCACGGAAAACTACCGATCAGAGCAGCCGGCCGCTAGAATTCTCCTCCAGACAGCGACTGAATTCGACCTAGCTGAAAAGCTAGGGTCGAAAATCCTGCCGCCGTGGGGAGTGTAACCTAGGACCTCCCGGTCAGAGACGCTGCAGTGACGTCAGTTGATGCACTGAGCTACCGCTCCCGGTACCCACTTCAGTCATTACAGTTACTACCTCCATGCTTTCTACTCTATCGCTGTTGGTTCGCCCGTTCTATAAGTACAGATGCGAGCTACCCCACGGCAGTACTGCGGTCGCAAAATCTACCTCTTTGTCGCCATCACCGCGTTTATCACCGACGCCAATTGGACACCGTAGCCACCCGAGTTCCGGCGACGCAGCCAAACAAACGACCGCAGGGCGCTTGCGCCAGACAAATGGATTACCTCAGGAGGTAAAAACTCCCGCGCGACATATCAGGAGACGTTGAAGCGGGGAGGCGGTGTGAGCATGGGCTGCCTCCGCGCCCACTGCTCTCACTACCATCCCCGTTGCCACCCTGCTCACTGGTGCCACAAAGCCACTAGTCACTTCGCATTCTACCACCCTCTTCAAACCCGTCGACCTCCTACACTACTATACGCTCCTTCCTCCCCGCTTCCCTGCTCTACTCAAATTCCCCTCTCCACCGTCATCCCTGACCCTCATCCCGGCCCTCCTCCATCCACCGTTCTTCCCGCCACCTTCCTCCCCGACAACCTACTACCCGCCCCTCCATCCTCGCTACCTTCTCCCCACCCCCTGCTTCCTACACTTTCCTCATTGCCGTTTCGTTCGTCACCACTACGCTGGCCGCCGCCCTTATTCCCGCCCCCCATTTCCACCACCCACTTGCCCCTCCTCCTCTCTCCCTCCTCTCTCTCCCTCCTCTCTCTCTCCTCCTCTCTCTCCCTCCTCTCTCTCCTCCTCTCTCTCCTCCTCTCTCTCCCTCCTCTCTCTCCTCCTCTCTCTCCCTCCTCTCTCTCCTCCTCTCTCTCCCCTCTCTCCCTCTCTCTCTTTTTCTTCTCTTTCTCTTTCGCTGTCTCTGTTAGTAGCATCCCTTCTTGTTGCACGTTCTCCGCAACCGACCACCATGGCTCTCCTCACCTTTTTCTGGGCCGTTCCCTCTCTGCACTACCCCCACTTTCTTCGGCCTCCCACAGCCTCTACCCGCGAGAAGCCCCCGTCGGGTTTTCTGTTCGAATCTGATTCATGGGCCAGACCCCGGCTGAGCCGGAAATTAATAGTAATATAATTCAATTGGAAGGAGGTTTTTGCTTCCTGGCGGCGAAGGTCGCTGGATACAAAGGGACAAGAAACGACGACCCGTTCAGTCAGAGACGGGTATAAAGGTTGACGGCGAAAATGTCAAAAGTCACACCAATCTTTTGCCTGTGAAATGGCATGAGGTAATATATAAAGGAGAATTTCAGTTCCGCGACGAGAAGGCAGGCAAGGTGCAGTTATCAGCTATGCAGAGCCGCGTGCTATCTATGAATATTCATTTGTAAAGCAATATTTAAACAATAATTATGCTATGTATGATTATCTATTCGTATGTAAAGTATTACAGAAAAAAATAAATATATGTACTCCTTTTGTTTAATACTTTCCATAGTATGAAAGTAAATGAATTAATTTTTCTTTGTTTTCTTGTGTATGATTTGTACATCCATTGTATGTGTTTTGTTCAGTCCGCTTGATTGCTAGATAGATATGTATTATCAATAAAAATAATTATCAAAATTTATGGAGTCCTTCAGCAACGAAGTTAAAACGTAATGGGCAACAGTGAACAGTTTGTTTCTCAAAAGAAAATAAACTGATTCGATCATTTGAGGATAGTTCGTCTGATTGCTTCAGTCGCTTGATTCCTAGATAATTTTTTCAAAAAATTATCAACATTTATGAAGTTCTTCAGCAACGAAGTTAAAACCGTAATGGGCAACAGTGAACAGTTTGTTTCTTAAAAGAAAATAAACTGATTCAATAATTTGAGGATAGTTCGTCTGAGTTGCCTCATTTCTGGGTATAGGAATAGAGCAATGAGTTACAGTTCTAAACACTGGTTGTTAGACGTTTCTGTAGTCTCGCCGCACGTTGTTGGATCTTTGCAAATGTTGTCTGGATGTAAATGCAACTCCATTATAGAGACCATGGGGAGCCGGCGATAGGTGATGCCACCCATCGCCCGGCAGACAGGTGTGCTTGGTAATGAGGAGTCCCTCCAGTGCGATAAAGTTGATATGAGGTCGACCGCCTGAGTGAAACAGCTCTATAAATATTCAGCTGCAACGCGGTCGGTCGCTAGTGGTCAAAAGGGTAACGAAAATATCATAAGAATGCTCTGTGTTTTTTCTGTGTTCCCTCCCGAAGCAAAGTGTTGCCAAGAACTTCAAATTCCAAATGGCTCACTATTTTACACAAAGGTGAACATAGAGTTTACATTATTTTAAAAAATGTACTGTGTCGATTACTTAATTATCTAGCAGCTCTTCTTATCTCGCAGTTACAACCGTAGCACTTTCTTTCTCGTATTTTGTATATTCGTGAAATAATATATTACAATAATATTCTGCAGTACTCGTAACAAAAGGCTGGGATGTAAAGTCATGAAACCCATGAATTTAAGAATACCAAATAAGGTGGGTTTACTTTATGACATGTAGTGAATTTTGCGTGTTTCGAATCTTGCGTTGCACCCAAGAGAGTAGGAATGCAAACTAACAGTCCGTTTCCGCTCGACCGAAATCCCTCGCCACCAAGGTAATGCCATCTAAAACCATGTTGACTTTCCATTGTGTACAGTAAAGTCAATCTTGATATAACATTATCCTGCACTGAACATGTGAACTACGGCAAACTCATACACTAGAGCGAAGAAACTCATACAACCAGCAATTAAAGGTAATCGTCCACTACATTATTTCAGTAGCATACATACCTTTTGCGTCTCTCACATGAAACCAATCTTTATAAATTAGGTCTCTCTAAAGATAGAGAATTTCACGCAGACGTGATGAATTGCACTTTGACTATAAAAATATGAAGGGTTTGTTTAAAAAAAGCATCTAAATATTTATGTCAAATGAACTTGCAACATTCTGCCAAATTTTGGAATCTGTATTGTTAAATAACTTCTAAACGAAGCGTTTTAAAGCCTTAAAAACTAAATTTTTGATGCTAAAGGCCCCAAATAAACGTTCCTCATACCGTAATCTATCTCGCATGAAATATTATTCTGGCCTATTATTCTGGCCGCATGAAATATTATACAGCCTGGAGCGAGGACCTCTTACGAGGGCGATGGCTGCGGCAAACGTGCAGCAGCAGGAAGCTCGCGGTGAGTCGGGACCCAGCAGGTCGCCAAATAGGCAGGAATAGGCTTTAAGAATAGGATGTTGGAACATCAAAGGTCTAGGCTCTAAGCTCGGAAATCAAGACTTCCATGGGTACATAAACACATTTGATATTGTCGGTCTCGTAGAAACTTGGTGGAAGGAGGGTGAGACTTTAAATGTGTCTGGTTTCAGCCATATGCAAAACTAAAAACGTAGAGGGAAAGGGTAGGTACCGGAGGTGTTGGTGCATATTTCAGGATAGGTTAGTGCAATATATTTATGAAATTACAACAAACTCCGACAATTTTCTTTGTATTAGACTAGTAATGCAAAATACAGACCTCGCAATTGTATTTATATACCGTCACCACAGGGCTCGCGTTATTATTCTCCAGAAGCTTTTGGTGAAATCAATAATTTCTTAGACTCGTTGAAGCAAAGGTATCCGAATACTGATTTACTAGTCTTAGGTGACATGAATGCTAGAATTGGTCATGAGCAGGAAGTATTTTCGGAGTTCGATCGGCAAGAAGCGAGAGCTAATTCTAGAAAAAGCAAAGACTCAGTCATCAATAATGAGGGTCAGGAATTGTTAGAATTATGCGAGAGATTTAATCTCGAAATCTTAAATGGCAACTATGGACAGGATACTGAAGGGAACTAACTTTTATTAGTGGGAATGGAGGTAGTGTAATAGATTATGCTCTGTTGTCTCATGAAAGAATAAACAATTTATTAGATTTTGGAATCGAATTAGGGCAGAATCCGACCATTTGCCTGTGTGCGTTCATTTAGCAGTAAATGCTACTGAACTGCCACAGGCAGTGGCACGGGCGGGAGCAACAAACTTCACAATAGCAAGACGACGGTTTATATGGAAAGAGGAAAAGCGACAGGAATTTGCAGAGGCTATTCTTAACTCGGTAGGGTGGGCACGAGAGGAGCGGTCACCGGAAAGGCAAGCAAAGAATGTTCAGAAACAGGAACTGTGGAAGCGAGAAATAGTTACTTGTTACTACGTAGGCAATCGAGGCCACAATTAAGAAATCGAAGAAATCTTGGCAGGAGAGTGAGACAGCAAGAATAGAGGCAATTTTAAGAAACAATCATAATAAATCAATTTGGGACGTTATAAGATCACTGCGTAATAAAAGAAATGTAAGTAATGCAATTTCATCAGACGCGTGGGAGCAGTACTTTTCACGGGCGCTCGAAATAGCGAATATTGAAACAGGGATATATATTATCACGGACCGGGATGTCCCTGAATTAGACGAACCGATAACCTGGAATGAAGTGAATAGGGCTATGCTAGCCATGAATAATAAGAAGGCAGGCGGCGCGGACGGCATTCCGACACAATTTATTTCGGAATTTGGCACATAGACCCAGAGAGTATTCTAAATTTATTTAATGCAATAGTTGATTCTGGATCGTATCCAGAAACGTGAGTACAGCGATCCCCCAACCAGTCTTTAAGAATAAAGGTAATACGAATTGCCCACAAATTATCGGAATTAGTTTTTTACCAGCGCTAGGCAAGCTATTTTGTAAAATACCAACGGGCGACTGAGTGAATGGGGGGAAAAGCACAGTAAATATCAGAATTGCAAGCAGGCTTTAGGAGGTTTCCCGACTCCCGACAATATCTTTGTGTTAGATACTATAAAGCAGGCGCTTGCGCGTAACGGGGCCACTTATTTGCAGTTTTAGATTTCGAAATGGCTTTTGGACTCTATCAATAGGAAGCTTTATGGCAAAAACTTAATGAGCTAGGCGTCTCAGTAAAGTTTTAAAAAGTGTTGCAGAGCATACGAAGCGTAAATTTCTGTGTCAGGTGCGGTGATGGAAGTAAAACGCGAAAATAAAATCGACAGTAGGAGTAAGACGGGGCTGCCCTCTCTCACCGCTATTGTTTATCTTGTTTATAAACGATTTATTGACGTGGTTACAGGATGCGGATACATCTCGCCGGAATTGAGGGCCTGAACTTTCCCCGGACTACTATATCTGATGATTTAGTTTTATGTTCGGAGACTATTGAGGGCTTACAAAAGTTTAAATATCCTAGAACGTATAGTGAAACATGGGTTTAAAAAGTAAATATTCAAAACCAAAGTAGTTGTCTTCAAGAATGGATTTATCTGGGTAAAAGGAGAAATGGTTTTACGCCAGGAGGAATTGACCAAAAAACATTTACATATCTTAGCAAAATTTCCATGAATGGTGGATGGAGTAATCACATAGTGGGCACAGAAGGAAGAATTGCGCTCAAAGAAATCGTTTGCGCAGTGCGGGTTTCCCGGAATTGCCTTTAAAGGTGCGAGACGATGTTTAAATCGCTAGTTCTCCCAGCAATGAATTATGGGGCAGAAATTTGGGAGTGGATAGGATAGATCGACTGAAAGGTCAGAAACAGATTATTAAAATTTAAATCTCGAGTCTCTGATTCGCAGCAAATGCGGATCCTAAGAGGGTCTGTGTAGGAATTTGGAAAGATTTTAAAATGAAACCCATTAAACTTTGGATTAAATTAGCAGGTGAACAGACTGACTCACTTATAAATAGATGTTTCGGTGCAGTTACAGGAAGCAACCAACGCTACTGGTCGTATAAAATTAAACTGCTACTGGGAAAGTTCAGGTCTGGAGACGTTTCTCCGGAAATGGGAGATAGGGAACACGTGACATAGAACGGTTAATTTCGGGTAGACTTCGGATATTAAAGGCAAGAGATCCTGGCAGCAACGGCCGAAAAACGTTCGCAATGCGCAAACCCCGCGAGTCCGTTATGGGGTTGCGAACGTTACGTAAACACACTGCAAAGGACGCAAGAGGGGATACGCTTGGTTCAGGGGCAGGGTGGATGAACTAGATAGGACTCGAATGGTAATGGCATCTGTGTGCTTTGCGGTGATAGGGGAAAACTGGATACATATCCTTTTAATTTGCAGTGCGACCGAAACTTGGGGAAAGGAAAAAGGATGGGGAAAGGAAATTACTACTTCCAACATAGGAACGTAACGCTCCCCCAAAACATTCTAGGGGATAAAAGAGCTAACTTCATGAAAGAATTAGGGAAAATTTTCGGGGGTTCGGACCACTAGAGAAAGAAATTAAGGAGTGGGAAAACAGCAGTGGTTAGTACAGAGCAGAGCCTAGACTGGAGAGAAATATGTAATAAATCAATAACTAAAATAATTAAGTTAGTCAGTAAGTTATGTTAGGTTATAAACAGTACAAAAAAAAAAAAAAAAAAAAAAAAAAAAAAAAATAAAATAAAAGTTATAAATTGTAGTCAATTTTAATATAAGTAGATAAATAAGTCAATAAAAATATTAAAATATATATATATATATATATATATATTTAACTTAAAATAATTAAAATAAGTTAAATAAATTAAAATTAAATTAATTTAAAACAAGTTAAATAAATTAAAATTAAATTAATCAAAATAAGTTAAATAAATTATAATAAATTAATTAAAATAATTAAATAAATTAAAAAAAAATTAAAAAAAAATAAAAGAAACGGGTAAAAAAAAGCACATTAGGGGGGGAAGGAAGTGGGAATCGGAAATGTTAGGGCAGAGGCGTTGGTGCGGACGATTTTCTGTGGTGCTGTTTGTTTTCAGGTCGTGAGGGCCCAAAAACTGGGAAAGGGGAATGCCCCGACGCCGCCAAATAAATAAATAGTCCTAAAAACCGGGTAGAAAAAGCATGTACTCGGCTTCTGACGGGTTTTCCCCTTCAGGGTTTTCCCTCAGGTACCTTATGGTCTCGTTTCCACGGCTTTGAGGCGATGAAGAGACCATTGTTGAATACCAGAAGGCGAAAGGTTAGAACTCGGTAGAATGTAGGTATTGTAATGGCTTAAAAGGGCCCTTTGCCCAGCCACATTGGATCAAGTTTCTAATTTGGCTGTAATAATTACCTATTAAATAAAATAATAAAAAATGAAATATTATTGAATATTCTATTACATTTTTGTACGTGAGCGGTGATTCTCAATTCTACCCCACCTGTTCAGAACCAGTAGAATCTGCAACCGTATGTGACATTGAACTAATTACTTGATATTCTATGCCATTGAATTACACGAGTATACGTCTCTGCTCGGTAATAAAGTTAAATAAGAATAGTTTTTATTGACAAGGGTGTATTGTATTGCAATAATTTACAAGGAGACACAGAATAAGTGGCGGATAAGAGGGTCTTGAATAAAAACATAAATTACAGGCTTAATGTAGAAATGGCAAAAAAAGGGAAAAGGGTGGTGTTTAATATGCCAGAGTTCTCGCACGGGTACGCTAGTTATGTTTAAATGTTAATGTGTTGGCTTCAATGTATGTTTGAGTTTTGTGTAAAATGTTTACATGAGAATATGTGAACATAACATAAGGAAAATCCAATCCTAAAGAAAGGCTTTCAAGAAGAAGTTAGAAGTTTTCTCGTGAAGAGTTGAAAGACAAAGTACAGAAATCAGCAGTGATGAATTCATTTTTCACAATTTCTGCTATTGCATGAACTTGTTTGACGAGCATTAGATCAGATCAGAGGCATGTATCACTCCATCCGCATTCGGACTCCCACTTACCAGCATGAACTCCATTAATCAGAGTACATATGTGTGTGTGTGTGTGGGGGGGGGGTAGACCGGAGGAAAACATTTTAAATGAAACATTTGATTTCAACAATTACGTTTCATTTACAACATTTTACAGGTATTCGATTGTTATACAAAGCCCACTCTGTATCCCTCCCACAACACCACCTTCATAAGTCTTTCCCTTTCCTCGCCACTTTGTACACGATACAGTCCTTGCGAACACTCATAAACAATACAGGCTCAATACTCAATACAACACAATAAACAATACATTCTACTTGGCTCATCTTGTCTTACTTTCGCACGGCACCTTTCTTTGTCGCCGACCTACAAACAACTGCTACCCTCCACGCAGCACATGCCGGCCAGTGTCACCACCCAACTCGTGCAGCCAACCTCACCGAAATATATGCACAATCCCACACAGATGTTTGCAAAGTAGACGTTTTTGGGGGGTCTATTTCAAGGGATCGCTTTTTCCCGAAAAGTGACTGACAACAAACCCGAGCGTGATGATGCCAACGAAAACGTGTTGGAGATGATGAGCCTACTCGCATACAATATTACTCTCTAACACCAAAGACTTGTACGTCATACTCCCGCTGACAACCATGGGCTGTTCAAGATGAAAGATCTACGTTAAGCTGCCCAAATATTGAAACCGAATTGGCCATATGAGTACATGCCTCTGTCAATTTAAAAACTTGATTCTATATGCTCCATCGCAGAAAAAGTTAGTTTTATGACCGTTTTCTTTTCAATAAGACGAAACAAAATCGTCAAACCTTAGCTAAATATTTCCCGTCAGCTTGAGTGCGGACCAACCACCATTTGCTTTAATAAAATCGCTTCATCGTAACCACCGAATAATGTTCGTAAACACCGGTATCAACATTGCCTATTGGCAAAATGTGTATCCCATACGATTGGTTTGGTTTATTTTTTTCGTGTTTCCGGGCGCGTCAACTGCTTTGATCATTAGTCCCGTTAGTGTAGTGCATGTTTTCTTGGGAGATGGCGGTGGTCGTCCCCCGCTGGATGGCGGGATCCGGCGCCGACCTACCGTCGGCTAGTGGGGTTTCCCCCTAACCAGGACTCTTCCACCAGCGGGGTACCGCCCCAGCCGGGACAAGCTCTAAGCTCTCGACCGGTCTCCCGGAATATGTGGTAGTGTAGTGCATGTGAGTGTATGTGTGTGTGTAAGGGAGAGGATAGGACAAGGAAGAGGATGGATAGATCGCGCGCGGTCCGTGGCCCGCTTGGTAGGGTACTGATCCGGCATTCGCCTGGTGTTGATCGGAACAACCACTGGAAACTACCAATCAGAGCAGCCGGCCGCTAGAATTCTCCTCCAGACAGCGACTGAATTAGACTTAGCTGAAAAGCTAGTGTCGAAAATCCTGCCGCCGTCAGGACTCGAACCTAGGACCTCCCGGTCAGAGGTGCTGCAGTGACATCAGTTCATGCACTGAGCTACCGCTCCCGGTGTATCCCATACGAATTAGCGGTCATTTGTTGTAACGCCGCACTAATAACAGAAGGCGTGAATAACAGCTGCCTTTTGTTTGCGTTAATACAAACCAATATTTTATATATTTGTAGAATAAAACCAAAATGTATTTAATAATTACTAATAAATATACGCACAAGTCCAAAGAGTACTGAAGCAAGCCATATGTACACCCAGATAAGAGTTGATGAGTGATTTATGATGATATACGTGTTGTTACATTTATGTAACAAGGGGAATTAGATGGTAAAGGCCTTGCGATATTTTCATGGACATCAATATTCTTTTATATTAATCGACATTCTTATTAGATTATCGGCATCGATATATTGTATATTCAAATTACATTTTCATGCAAACATCTTCATATAGCTCTATTTTTTCTGTATTCGTACAAAATCGATTAAATAATATTAAATGCAAATAAATAAAATCGAGATACATTGAAGTTCATATTCAACAGGTTGAAAACAAATAAGGTAAATTGGGAACATGAAGGCGAGAATAAACCATCTCAGATGTAGAAAACGTAGGCACTTCTGTACTTCTCCAACATCTGGTACTAATATTAGTTCCAGTATTTGTAGCCCGTATATACCGTGCACGATAGTGCACGTTATATAGTGCATCTCAGTACGGTTCTATTGAATTTTTCTCCTTTCTGTATAAAATTCCGTCATTTTCCTTGATACCTTAGACTCACTGCATGGATCTGTCTATATCGTTCTTCATTCACCTCTCTCGAGGGCGAGGTGGTTCCTCGTGCACTTTCTACATCCAGTCATTCCACTCAGTTCCTACCTTCAAAGCACATTTCCATTTGATCCTTTGACTCCAAACGTCTTCTGCTCCTCCTTTACTGGACCTCACTCTGAGGATCTCCTGTTACCCCACTCTCGTAAGCTGAAGCTTTCCCCTTCATCCTGCCCACTCCTTTCCCCAATCCACTCGCCCGCTGCGCCCGTTGGCCCGCCCCGCCCCACAGCGCCGTCCGCGGCGCGCCGCCCCACGAATTATTCATTGCCCCGGTATTGGTTTGTTATTGAACGCTAGCCGCCCCGGCCTAGCCCAGCCTTCGGGCGGGCCGCCGCCGAGGGTGGGGTGGCGGGACGGATAATGTAGGGGGCGGGGAAGGATGGACGGGCGCGGCGGGTGGGTCGGGGAGGTAGGGAACTGGGCAAGATGCGGAGGTGGGCGTGCCCCGACGCTCGGGGGCGGGGGTTGGGCAAAGCGAGGCGGAGCTGGTCAGGGGAAGCTGGAGAATCAGGAAGGTAGAGAATTAGGCAAGAGAAGGGGGGACGTGGTGGGGTGGAATAGGTGCGGCCGTGAAGAAAATGGGGAGGCGGTTACGGAGCTTCTTGGCTCAGAGGTGGGCGTGCCCTATTTTAGTATGGGGTGTGGCGGAACGGGTGAAGCGGGGGAAAGCAGGTCAGGGCAAGACGGAATGGCAAGGCGGGCGGGTCAATAACGGAAGGGAATGTGGCAAGAGACGGTGAGGAGCGGGAAGAGACGAAGTGGAGTGGATACAGCGATGAATAATAATAATAAGTGAAGTCTTGCGATGCGTGCGGGTCTTGTGAAGCGGGTGGGTCTTGTGAAGCGGGTGGGTCTTGTGAAGCGGGTGGGTCTTGTGAAGCGGGGGGTCTTGTGAAGCGGGCGGGTCTTGTGAAGCGGGCGGGTCTTGTGAAGCGGGCGGGGCGTGTGAATCGGGCCGGGTCTTGTGAAGCGGCAGGCAGGCAGCATTGTAAGCAGAGGTTCTGGGGCAGTAGAGAATGGTGCAAGAGGAGGGCTGGGGCTGTACGAGTTGAGAAGTGTGGTGGAATGGGTTCGGATGCGAAGAGGAAACGGGGGGCGGTTGCGGAGCTTCTTGGTTTAGAGGTCGGCGTGACTCGATTTTAGGATGGGATGTGGCAGGACGGGTCAAGAGGGACAGGAAGTCAAGGGGGGGGACAGTGCAAAAGAAGAAGAAGAGAGTAGTGAGGAGTTTTTGAGGAAGATGTGGCCGTGCCCCGACTTCAGGGTGACGGGTGATGCAGGCGGGTCTTGTGAAGCGGGCGGGTCTTGTGAAGCGGGCGGGTCTTGTGAAGCGGGCGGGTCTTGTGAAGCGGGCGGGTCTTGTGAATCGGAGCGAGGCAGGGCACGACAAGCGGAGGGTTGGGGACAGTTGGGAATAGTGCAAGAGGAGAGAAGAGACTGCCCGAGTTGAGTGGGGTGGAATGGGTTTGGCTGCAAAGAAGAACGGGGGAGGCGGGCGCAACTTCTTGGCCTAGAGGTGGGCGTGCACCGACTCCTGAATTCGACCACGCCCCCCGTGGCCGAGCTGTACGCTCATGCCCCGGTTGGCTCGCCGGCTTCAAGTTGCGCCATACGTCGCTTACGTGAGCAGCTCGCCTAGCGGTTCGCGTATGAGTTGTGCGCTTTCGTACGGGGGATGTGAATGTTTTCTCCGAGAAACTGGAGGAAGTTGCAAGCGGGAGATACAGCTGTTCGAGTTCTCAGAACAAGTGGAGGAGCGGCCCTGTTTTGTTTTATTCATGGTGTAGACACACATATTCTATTCAATGAGATTGGGATGTGATCTAATGTATTCTATCCGCAGACGTTCAGCGTTTCCCTCTTGGGAATGTACTGCTTGTATAAAATTGAAATTTTCATTGCCAATTACATAGATTGTGCATTATAGAAATTTCTAATATAAATATTGATGTGAAGTCTAAGAAACGTACACATGACTAAATCTGAAAAAAAACTGGAATCAACTGCAATTTTAAATTTCAAATTAATGACATTAAAGTCATCAATTATTAATACGAGAAAAGAAATAATGCTAGTAGTGAGCATGTTTGCCCATACCCTTTCATTGTTCATATTTCTATTTATTTCCTTCCTCCCTCTTCTTCCTTATTTTCTTCGCCTTTCCTATCAATCTATTCACCTCGGTCGACGGAACAGAGAAAACAGATTTTCTCCCTCAAAAAAGAAGGGTAACATGGCGCATTTCCCTACTGAAACCCACCGCATGCTGAAGTCATCTGTAGATTCCTTGGCCTCCGCAGCCTCAACCGCCTCGAGAGTGAGAGATACACGCCTTAGCGGTTTCTAGGAAACACGTTTTCTCGCTCATTTCACATTTTTTTGTACACGTTATTCATGTTTCCCTGCAATATTTTCCAACATTGATACGACAATCAATTTATGATTAAAACTATGTCACAGGCGCTTGCTACACACACAGCTCAGCACTAGACTCTGCGAAAGTGGTTGTTTCAACGGCGTCAACAGCCTCAGTTGTCGAGAGCCTCAGTAAACTCAAAATATTAGGACAACTCACAATAGTAGTCATCTTTGACCATTTCTCTATTATTCTACACATTTTTATTCCTTCCCCTCCTCCCTCTTTTTCCTTCCATTCCTATTCGTCCCATTCACCCCTTTTGAGGGAACAACGGAGTCAGATTTTTCCCCTGAACAAAGACGTGTATCCGAGCGCATCTGCCTACTGGGGCCTACCGCACGCGACATTCAACTGCGGTCTTCGTGGACTTGGCGGCCTCCACATGGCCTCAACAGCGCTCTCGAGCATGAGAGAAACAAACCTTCGCGCTCTCTACCAAACACGTTTTCTCGCTAATTTAACTTTTAATATACACTTTATTCATCTTTCCCGCGATATTCTCCATCATTGATACTGCAATCGACACTCAGTTAAAATTATGTCACTGGCCCTTGCTACACACACAGCTCAGTAGTAGTCTCTGCGAAATAGGCTGTCTCAACAGTGTTGTCGAGAGCCTCAGTTAACTCAGAATATTGGGGTAATTCACAATCGTATTCATCTGTGCCCATTTCTCTATTTGTCTACACATTTGTATTCCTTCCCCTCCCCCCTCAACCCATTCCCCCCTGTCGACGGAACAACGGAAACAGATTTTCCCGCTCAACAAAGATGTGTATCCGGCGGATCTGCCTACTGGGGCCTACCGCAAGCACCACTCAACTGCAAACTCTGTGGAATTGGCGGCAATTTCCACAGCCTCAACAGCGCTCTCAATCGTGACAGTCTCTAGCAAGAACGTTTTCTCACTCATTTCACTTTTAATATACTATTTATTCATCTTTCCCGCGATATTCTCCATCATTGATACGGCAATCAACACTCAGTTAAAATTATATCACTGGCCCTTGCTACACACACAGCTCTGTAGTAGTCTCTGCGAAATTGGCTGTCTCAACGGCATCGACACTGCTGTCGAGATCTTCAGTTAACTGAGAATATTGGGGTAACTTCATATTTTTATTCCTTCCCCTCCCCTTCAACCCATTCCCCCCTGTGGACGGAACAACGGAAACAGATTTTCCCCCTGAACAAAGACGTGTATCCGCGCGCATCTGCCTACTGGGGCCTACCGCACGCGCCATTCAACTGCGGTCTCCGTGGATTTGGCGGCCTCCACACAGCCTCAACAGCGCTCTCGAGCGGGCGAGTGGTACTAAAACACAGCGAGCGGCCTCTGGCGAACAAAGGCTCTGGCGGGCGTGGCCTCCCCGCCCCGCGCGCCGCGATGCTCCGCGCGCCGCACGCTGTTTGCTCCGTTCCGGGGCGAGTAAACACGAGGCTTAGGCCGCGGCGCGGCGTGGCGTTTCGATATCGATTGGCTGTTTCGTGGGCGGTCGCTGATCCTGTGCGGCTCCTCGCAAGAGAGTGCCGTTATCATCTGCTTTACAAAGCCGGCTGCGTTTAGCGAGGTGTTTGCTCCGCCCGAGTGTTTGGGGACGACGTTGCTATCGGTTATTGGAGATTCGTTCTGGATCATGATTACGTGCTTTTTTTATGAATTCTGTTTTCAACTTGCGGATTTTTTTTTTTCGCAAACGATGGGGAAGGTTTGTAAGATGATTGACGAACTATGCAAGTACGTTTTACAAGAGATATGGAGCTAGGAATTTAGACTGGTTGTGAAGTTGCATCGCTTTAAGAATATTTATAAATAGGTTAAACGAAAAATATCAAGAGTAGGCCTACATTTTAAATTAAATAAAAATTTTGTATTGAAAACTCTTATCATTGTCTCCTTCACTCTATGATACAATGAGACAGACAGCCGAAAGCGGGAAATGCATAATGTAACAGGATGCCTTGCATTAGGATTAGTTACAGTAAGAGATGTCTCTGTTCGAACATTCTCTTATTTTTGTAGGAAATGAGTAAAATATAAACTTCCTTTTGGCATAAATATTTCCGTCTCTTTAAGATGCTAAAATTTAAACACGAGCATTGATTGAAAATCTGCTACATATTTACTGTTTTGTTATTATCCGAAAAAACCTATCATTGGAGACCTTGGTACAGAATATTGCTTCATTCTTCTCATCACAAATTAATATGTAATAAAATGTGGTCAACATAATTTAATTTGTATCTCGTTCTCACTATTCAAGCACCATCCAAAAATAGAAAAAAACATATAACTGTCTGGGATTCCTCATTTTTTCCTCACAATCTCGTTTTGTATTCCAACACATACCAATTTATAAGTTGTGGAGACGTCTGGAACTTTCACATAGAAGTATTTCTGAAATGGTAAGCTGACACGATTGCAACGATTAATTTACGTTTAATCCGCTTGATGAAAATCTTCGTGTATATCAGAGAAACTCGGAGATGAAACTCCCCGAGGCGACACTGTCAGGTTATATTCTGAGACCACAAAGCCCTTTAATTGGTTTCAATCTCAGTACTTGGTCACGTCTTTGAGTCAGTGTGGCGTCGCTAACCCACTAAAGTTTCAAATGATAAGTGTACGGGGGATTGGCCGATTCAATTTTCGTTAATCGCAAATCTTTCACTCGAAGAATCTCGACAAACGACTGTCAGGTTATACCTGGCCACCCCCCGTCGGTTCCCACGCCCCCGCGGTCACGCTTCGCCGCCTTCGCCCGCCGCCCTACTTCGCACCGCACGCCGCCGCCGCCGCCGCGCGCCGCGCCGCCGCCGCCGCCGCCACCGCCACCGCCGCCGCCCCACGCCGCGCGTTTCATCCTTGGCCGCAGGCGGACGCGCCGCCGCCTCATTTCCGGGACGGGCCGCTGCTCGCCGACCGCCGTTCACCAGCCGCGCCGCCCTGCGCTTTTACCGCCACGCCCCTCGCCGCACTCCGTCTCTTCTCGCCTCAACCTTCACCACCCCGTCTCTTTCGATCCCGTGGC
The DNA here is from genome assembly GCA_964035755.1 of Teleogryllus oceanicus. Taxonomy (NCBI): domain Eukaryota; kingdom Metazoa; phylum Arthropoda; class Insecta; order Orthoptera; family Gryllidae; genus Teleogryllus; species Teleogryllus oceanicus. The sequence continues at coordinate 74,162,923 of CAXIVR010000008.1, forward strand.
TCTCCGCCAGTCACCATCACACATGTCTCTGCGCTTCTCATACCGATCCTTCTTTTCTTTCTGCTCTTCGACGATTCATTCCTCCCTCCGCAGTTTCTCAGTCTCTCCGTCTCCCTCTCCCACTCCCTCTTCGTCTACCTCTCCGCCTCCCTCTCCGTCTCCTTCTCCGTCTCCCTCCCTCTCCTCCTCTCCTCTCTCGTCTCCCTTCCTCTCCCTCCATCTCTCTCGTCTCCTCTCCGTCTCCCTCTCCGTCTCCCTCTCCGTCTCCCTCTCCGTCTCCCTCTCTCGTCTCTCTCTCCCTCTCTCTCTCCGTCTCTCTCTCTCCGTCTCTCTCTCTCCGTCTCTCTCTCTCCGTCTCTCTCTCTCCGCCCTCTCTGCGTCTCCCTCTCTGCGTCTCCTCTCTGCGTCTCCCTCTCTGCGTCTCCTCTCTGCGTCTCCTCTCTGCGTCTCCCTCTCTGCGTCTCCCTCTCTGCTTCTCCCTTTCTGCGTCTCCTCTCTGCGTGTCCCTCTCTGCGTCTCCCTCTCTGCGTCTCCCTCTCTGCGTCTCCCTCTCTGCGTCTCTCTCTCTGCGTCTCTCTCTCTGCGTCTCTCTCTCTGCGTCTCTCTCTCTCGTCTCTCTCTCCTCCGTCTCTCTCTCTCCGTCTCTTTCTCTCCGTCTCTCTCTCTCCGTCTCTTTCTCTCCGTCTCTCTCTCTCTCCGTTCTCTCTCTCCTTCTCTCTCTCCGTCTCTCTCTCCCCCTCTCTCTCTCTCTCCGTCTCTCTCTCTCGTCTCTCTCTCCGTCTCTCTCTCCTCTCTCTCCGTCTCTCTCCGTCTCTCGTCTCTCTCTCCTCTCGTCTCTGTCTCTCTCCGTCTCTCTTCTCTCCGTCTCTCTCTCTCCGTCTCTTCTCTCCGTCTCTTCTCTCTCCGTCTCTCTTCTCTCCGTCTCTTTCTCTCCGTCTCCCTCCCCGTCTCCCTCTCCGTCTCCCTCTCCGTCTCTCTCTCCGTCTCCCTCTCCGTCTCCCTCTCCGTCTCCTCTCCGTCTCCTCTCCGTTCCCTCTCCGTCTCCCTCTCCGTCTCCCTCTCCGTCTCCCTCTCCGTCTCCCTCTCCGTCTCCCTCTCCGACCCCCTCTCCGACTCCTCTCCGACTCCCTCTCCGTCTCCTCTCCGTCTCCCTCTCCGTCTCCCTCTACGTCTCCCTCTCCGTCTCCCTCTCCGTCTCCCTCTCTGCGTCTCCCTCTCTGCGTCTCCTCTCTGCGTCTCCCTCTCTCCGTCTCCCTCTCCGTCTCCCTCTCCGTCTCCCTCTCCGTCTCCCTCTCCGCGTCTCCCTCTCGCGTCTCCCTCTCGCGTCTCCCTCTTCTCTCTCTCCGTCTCTCTCTCCGTCTCTCTCCCTGCGTCTCTCTCTCTGCGTCTCTCTCTCTGCGTCTCCTCTCTGCGTCTCTCTCTCTGCGTCTCTCTCTCTGCGCTCTCTCTCTGCGCTCTCTCTCTCTCTGCGTCTCTCTCTCTGCGTCTCTCTCTCTGCGTCTTTCTCTCTGCGTCTCTCTCTCTGCGTCTCTCTCTCTGCGTCTCTCTCTCTGCGTCTCTCTCTCTCTCTCTGCGTCTCTCTCTCTGCGTCTCTCTCTTTCTCTCTCCGTCTTTCTCTCTCCGTCTCTCTCTCCGTCGTCTCTCTCTCCGTCTCTCTCTCTCCGTCTCTCTCTCCGTCTCTCTCTCTCCGTCTCTCTCTCCATCTCTCTCTCCGTCTCTCTCTTTCTCCGTCTCTCTCTCCGTTTCTCTCTCTCCGCGTCTCTCTCTCTCCGCGTCTCTCTCTCTCCGCGTCTCTCTCCGTTTCTCCCTCTCTCTGCGTCTCTCTCCGTTTCTCTCTCTCTCCGTGTCTCCCTCCGTCTCTTCGTCTCTCCTTGTCTCCGCCTCTCCACTCTCTGCCTCGTCGTCTCTCTTTCTTTCTCTGTACTTTCCACACTTCAATTCGTTCTCTTCCCCGTCCCCCGACCTACGATTCACCTACTGCCGTTTGTTGGACCTCTGGCGCTGCACGCGTATGATTGATGACAGGAACCTTTATTTTCGCTTTCGTCGCCAACTCTTCACTTGCTGCTTCACCTAAGACCTCTTTTCCGTATTTATGATGCGCAGAAATGCGGTATGAACATAATTTTAATTTCGTTATTTTAACTCAATAAAACAGAGAATTTTGTCTGCACCATTTAAACTAGCTTCATAAATGAGCTTACGCAAAATAATTGCGCAAAAATTTGCAAAGACAAAAAAAACATCAAGATTTTATCAAATAATAGACAAATTATTGTAAAGTTATTGAATTAATAGTGCAAACCTATCAACGGCAAACAACCCCAATTGAGATGTATGGTTTAAATTGTGGGAAGAAGTCATATTTTTGTTTGAAACATGAAAATCCTCTTATTGTACACATTATTTCAGTTTATTGACATATTCTGGGAAAATTGGTATCAAAACTTGCCAACACAAAACAAACAAACATATCTTTTAGATGTCTGACGACGGTTAAATATTTAAAAAATATACTTTTGTGCTCAAACTTAGATTGCCAGCACTGTAAGGAACGCGCAGTATGAACTGCGCATTTGTCTGTTTACGGAACATCACTTTTAACAATAATTCAATTTATATTGGTTGATTACAATAAAACGTAAAACTGGTCAATTAATTAATATGTTTAAAAATTATAAAACTGTTAAGTAATCCACTTTCTTATTGACTGCCAGTTGGCGTGGCGTCTACACACTTCAAGAGTTTGATATGATTTTCATATTTATTAATTTGATAATTTTAAATTATTAAAAGGATACGAATAAAATACACTTTATCCCCAGTAGATCTACGATAGACGCGTCGAATGAGATCTCAATTTCTTCCAAAATGGACACAAAGAAGACCACACAAAATTTCTTCCCGTGCTTCACATTCCCCATGATTCATACGTCTCTAAACGACATTTCTTTTTAAAATTTAATAACAATATACCGAGGAGAGAGGGAGTCTAACCTTGAAGGGAAACACACAGTGGTTAGTTAATAAGGAATTAGTAATACGCACGAATGTTCTGTAAGTACATTGTGCACAATTATCATAACATGAGTATGTTATTCTATTTGTAGAAACTAGAGAATCACTTAAAATTTACATAATTAAATCAGAGAATCTAATACAATTTCGTTTAAAGTATAACTGTTTATTTGGGATCAAATTATTAAATATTCATTAAAAACAAATATTTTTTTAAGTACATTTTTTTTGGTAAGTACGATTTTTTCCTTTCGTATTTTTCTAAGTACGACCTTTCCCCATAATAGTTATTTTATAGGTCCTCAAAAATGTATAAGGCAGCTTGAGTTCTCGATTTGCAAACAAACACATTATTTACTTCGCCAGAGTACTCAGGTATGTAGCAAATCCCGCTCCCAGTCTTTCCAGACACTGTCAGTGTTTCTCTAGTTATGCTCTTTTTTCTCTCTCTCTCTCTAGTGATTCTCTTTTTTCTACTTTTCTTTACGATGTGCCTAAAAGCTTGCCAACTCTCTTATGGCGCTGCAGTAACCTCTCCTTGCGTCGTCCCGCGGATCGTCGCGTACTTTGCTCCCATTTTCTCCCATTGGGTTTCCCGCAGTGACAGAGAACGAGAGCGCACTGCAGCCAGCAGCAGGGTCCCTGCAACATCTCCATTCCATTGCTGATTGATTGTTTTTTTCGTGTTTCCGGGCGCGTCAACTGCTTTGGTCATTAGTACCGTAAGTGTAGTGCATGTTTTTCCTCGGGAGTTGGCGGTGATCTTTCCCCGCTGGATGGTGAGTTCCGGCGCCGACCTACCACTGCCTAGACTCTCCCACAAGCGGGGCACCGCCCCAGCCGGGGCAAGCTCTAATCTCCCGATCGGTCTCCCGGAATATGTGATAGTGTAGTGCATGTTAGTATAAGTGTGTGTGTGTGAGAGAGAGGATAGGATAGGACAAGGAAGAGGAAGGAAAGATCGCGCCAACAACCTCGGTGGTGTACATTAACTGGACGCAGAGAATGAGAAAGTCAGGGGAGAAAATGTAAGTTTTGTTCTGCTTTGTACTTCCCATGCGAGAGAAATTCTGCAAACGTGTTTACTCTGTATTGCTTAAATGGGAAAATAAGTTCACCTTCGAGCAATATGCCAGAAGTAATCAATTTTGTTTATAGATGATGACACATCAAAAAATTTAGAAATAATATCCGTCAGTATAATAAGTGCTCTTTCTTTTGTGTCATTTCGTGTATTATTGGAATATGTGGGCCATTTTGCATTGCCACCTAGTCATGAACCATACGTGTTCAAAATTTTGGGAACTACACATCACAGAATATCTTCGTTATAAACGGAAGATCCAAACACTGCAACAAATTTTGAAAATTAGTCTGGGCACAGTATTTTACATTTATCTCAGATATCACTGTCAAATTTTGACGGGTTCTCACGAGTATAAATTATTATTATTATTATTATTATTATTATTATTATTATTATTATTATTAGCCTGATTGAATCCCATGAAGGTCAAAGGCTTTCTCCATGCAGGGTGGGTGGGTGGTTTGCTTCTTAGTTGTTGCCTTTCTGGGTCATGCCTTCACACCGAGGGGTCGTTTGCAGTACTCATATAGGCCCTCCGCGATTCGATGTGCTTCCAAATGGATCTGTCACGAACTGCAGTTGTCAATTGTCCGCCACTTAATGGTGTATTATAACCAACAATAGAGAGTAATATCACCACCAAAGAATTGAAAATTTTAAGTAACCCCTACTGGAAGAAAATATGGACTAAAATGTTTTTAAAAATTACACCATATTTAAAATTGGCCATTTTTAGGCAAGTGCTGTATTGAAAGAAAGAAATACTAATTGTCCACCGAGATTATCAATTTTGAGCCGTGTATTTTAACAGAGTAAAATTGATAAAAATTCAAACTATTTTTTATTGCAGCCACAACTTATGTTTTTACCCTGGGTGCGAACACAAAAATATCAGCAACTACTCGCAAAAATGAAAATATCAGAAAAATGGTTTTATTTTATAGAGATGGTTGGGGGGGGGAGAGCATGACTCTCTGCTAACCATCACCTATTAAAATTTCCAACAAACCCCGAACGGAATCATCCCGATGGCCATAGAGGTGACAAAATTTTCTGTATGATTAATAGATAAAAACTTTGTTGCACCGATATATAACTTATTTTTTAAAACCATTCTTATTTTAAACCAAAACTCTACATTCACAATTTATTTGTAAAAATGTACGAGTGTTTAAAACGTTAAGCTCTAATAAATCTATGAAGCATTACCGATTGATCTTCTTGATTCGGGTAAAGACTTTTATTATATTACGAATTGGTGCCGCTAAATATTTTGTCATATTCATTTATCTTATTTTTCGAAAATGAGTTAACATCCAGAACAGCTAGTGCACTAAAACTATATTATATTAGTGTAGCTTCTTCATTTGCTTAAAATGAAATATTAATCAAATTATAATCATACTTACAAGAAATAAAAATAAATATTTTAGATAAATTTTTTATACCTTGTATGTAGAGACTATAAAATGAACATGAATATTTCAGATCCACACTTTTTTTACCCCAAAACCTTTTTAACTTCTTGACAGTCGCCCACAAAGTGTTTCGCTAGGCAAACTCTACGCTCCCAGTTTTCACGGCCGGAGCGCTTTGGGAATCTCGTCACCGTGAAAATTACGGACCGCGCCGCCGCCCTGTCCGGCGCCATCGCCCCACCGCCACCCCGCCAACCACCACCACCGCAACACCACCACCACCACCACCACCGCCACACCACCACCGCCAACCACCACCGCCAACCACCACCACCAACCACCACCACCACCACCACGCCAACTACCACCACCACCAACCACCACCACCAACCACCACCACCAACTACCACCACAACCACCACCACCACCACCACCAACCACTCAAATGCCTCCATTACCACCACCGCCAAACCGCCACCGCCAACCACCACCACCAACCACCACCACCGCCAACCACCACCACCACCACCACCACCACCACCACCACCACAACCACCACCACCACCACCACCACCACCAACCACCACCAACCACCACCACCACCACCACCACCACCAACACAACAACAACAACAACACCACCAACCACCACAACCACCACCAACCACCACCAACCACCACCACCCCCCCCCCCCTCCGCACGCCGCCACTCAGAACCCCCCCGAAGCCGCCCCTCCAACCCCACCGCCGCGCTCCGAGATGATGCTCTCAAGCCTTGACAATCGCAGTGATTTCGACATTTTTTAATGGTGACCGCCCGCTTCGAGAAGTCTTAAAGGGAAGCAAGCTTTACTTTTTTTTAATTCATCCCTGTTCTTTTAATGGTATATGATGTGTTGTTAAGTGTGCAATATAGCTCTTTTCTATCATAAGAAATGAAAAAACAACTCTCCAAAGCAAATAGCAAAAATTCAAATTGGTGTTCGTAATGTTATCAAATAGTTTGGATCTGATTTATATTTTTTTAAAGAATATAATTCTTTGGATTGTAGTTTCAGTATTTTAAGACTTATGTCTCCAGTACTGTTTGTGGGGAAATAATTTGCTGTATATTTTTTATTCAGATTATATAGAAATATGTAATTTTTCAGTGTGTTTTGAAATGTGTTGCTCTGGGAAAGAAAAAAATGTGTGACAGCGTTTTCAAAATCTGAAAAAGAGTTCTAGCCTGAAGGGGAATTTCGAAATATTTAAATAAAGGCTTTTTTTAATGTGTCTCTCCTCTCTTTTTTGTCCATTACATAATGTAAGATAATCACGATGTTCTACCATAAAACATATTTTTATATAAAGTCTCTGGTCATGAAATTCTAATGGCTGCCTACTCAAAATGAAAATTTTTTTGAAAACATTTCTTTCATTTTGAATAATATATTTTGATTGACTGAGTAATTATCTAGGAATGTATTCATTCAAATTAAGTTGAATACTGATAAAAATTTAATATACCTTAACCAGGGGCCGGGCAGGGGGCCGTGGCGGGGGCCGTGGCGGGGCCGTGAGCGAGGGCCGTGGCGGGGGCCGTGGCGGGGGCCGTGGTCGGGGGCCGTGGCGGGGCCGTGGTGGGGCCGTGGCGGGACCGTGGCGGGACCGTTGCGGGGCCGTGGCGGGAGCCGTGGCGGGGGCGTGGCGGGGCCGTGGGGGGGGCGTGGCGGGGCCGGGCGGGGGCCGTGGCGGGGCCTGGCGGGATGCCGTGGCGGGATGCCGTGGCGGGGGCCGTGGCGGGGGCCCGTGGCGGGGCCGGGCGGGGGCCGCTGGCGGGGCCGTGGCGGGCAGCCGTGGCGGGCAGCCGTGGCGGGATGCCGTGGCGGGGAGCCGTGCCGGTGGCCGGGCGCGGCCTGGCGTTGGGCACGGCGCGTGGCGCCAGAGACGTGTGCCGACGGGCGCCGCGACGCGTCGTGATGGATCGCGCGCCCGCAGCTCCCACGCGACAGATCGCCGCGGCGCCGCCGCCCAATCCAATTAGGATATGCGCGTATTTCACTGGGCGTGACGCCCCGCCATGCGGAGCGCCCGGCCCAGGCCCGGCCGGCGCGCGCCGAATAAAAGCCAGCCGGAAAGCGGTCGCCCCCCGAATCCTGGCGTGCTGCTGGCCGTCATGCCTCGCAGTGTGCGTTTCCCTTCCGCGGTGTAGTTCTTTTCTGCCGATGTTTTTATTTATGTTGGTCGTGTTCGTCTTGATTATATTATATTCCGCCTTCCACCATTTTACGCGAATCGTCTAAATTCTCGTACTCATTGCGTCACTACGTACGGCACAGTTGACGGCATGGCAGAAAGGATCGAATGGAGAGATTTCTCAGCATGAAATATTTGCTCACATGGTGCATTGTTGAATAACCACTTTTTTTATATTCTTAGTATTTAAAAACCTGTTGTACTGTGTATTCTGTTCTATGGGATTGCAGTATCCGTGAAGTCTTTTGCCTGTTAAAATCATTTGTTGCAGTGTTATTTGACAGTTTTATATATGTTCATAAAGAGTCTGCGTGCTCGTTTTTGCAAAGCCTCTTTTGTGGTTGTTTAGCATCACGCTCGTTGTATCACGCTGAATTTCTGTAGTAAAGTATTGACTATGCGAATTCAGCCGGATCGCGGCGAATGACAATGGACAGAGCTCAAAATTTGCTTTTTCATGAAAGTCAAAGCTGTTCCAATGTTTTTGGATTTTTCCTGCGGGTCTAATGAAACCATAGATATTTGTAATCGGACTAGGAGTTTTATAGTTTTCATTCAGTTTCTGCGCGCATTGGAAACTAATAATATACATAATAAACCCAATTATAATAATAAAAAGTATGTAAATAAAATTTTAAGTACTTAAATTGTAATCTCTCATTACTTGGTTTGTTTTTAATCTTTCGAGAAAAGTTTTTTATTTCTGAGCCTTTTGAACCTGTGATTTTTTTCTATCGTTTTATTTGCTGTATTTTATATGTAGTTATAGCATTCCCCAGTTATAAGCCAGAGAGATGAGAAGTCACTGGCACACCCTGAATAATTTTGCTAAAAAACTGGTAGGAGGGATATGAGAGCGAAGATTTAAAGTCTTAAATCGGTTTGTTATACCGAAAAACCTGTATTTTGGTAATTGAAAATAATGTTGATTAATGCATTTCCTTTATTCTGAAAGTTCATGTATACAACAATTAGCAATTTCCGCCTTGGCATTAACCTCTGGAATTCCTGTGTTTGTTAGGCTCCCTATTCGTTTTCCACAAGCTAGTACTTTCTAGCACGTTTTCAGAGTGACATTAGTTCCTTTGTTATGTGTTTTAAACATTTTCTGAGATAATAACATTGCGATTATAGAAACGTAGCTCAAGGAACATTTGATGATATGTAAATAACTTTGTGCTTGGACCCTAAAACCAGGAGTGGCCGGAGAATAGAAAAGATTAAGGAAATGCGAAAGTTCAAGGTTAAAGGAAATTATTTATGCTGTATTATAATTTCATTATTGCAGATAACTTAATTTTATTTACTTTATATTTCAGCTGTAAGTTTTTGTAAGAACATTTATGTTTTTTTTATTTAAACTTGAATCAAATTTTCCAAAATGTACTTTTTAATTTGCTTTTGTATTCTCTTATACACGAGTATAAAGAAAAGCTTGTATTAGCGTACGAATTCATCACGTTGAAAATTGAGTTTCGTACGGACCAATTGCTTGAAATCCGTGGATGTAATTCCTCATCGAAAGAACCGTGTATCCCTTACTTCACCTCGCAGCGCCCTTCTTCAAGGGCGTGTTCTGAGGCGAATTTCCTTCTTCTCGTGGTTTTAAATAAAATGGTAGGCTTTAAAAGGCAAATTAGTTTCCTGCGGATAGCGCGGCAACCCTCGTATTACTATGAATTTAAATGGGAATAAATTTATGGTGGAACCGCGTGGAGCCCTTCCCGCACCTCTCTTCCCTTGGCGCCCCGGCGTTGCTTACGATATTAACGTGCAATTTCGCTTCTCACGTTGCCCGTGGAGAAGGCGAGGTGAGGAACTCGAAACAGGAGCGTGAAAAGAACGCAATCAGCGCCTCCTGCGGTGTGTTTCATCCAGGAACCAATCACGTGCTGGATGCAATTTCCGCCCGGTGCCGGGTGAGCTTCCGGAGTCCTCGTGAGGGAAAAGCGACATGAAAATTGAAATTCAGTCTAGAGACTCCTCGTCATTTTTTTTGGTTAAGGTGGCATCAACATCTAGGGTATTAGCGACCACTGTTGGCGTCAACGTTATGGAAACTGTAAAATGAAACGGTATGGTGATGATAAGGTATGAAAGGACGAACACAATTATAACAATGCGTGAGGCAGGACTCGAACCCGCGACCCTTCGGTCCGTGATCACTACGACACGACTGTCGTAACGATCTCGGTCACCGGATTGGCATTGTATGTCATTGATGGTTGGAGACAGCGTAGTGGTGGAGATGACGTGTCTTCAAGCGAAAATAGCAATAATACTCCTGTAGCTAGCACTTTTTAAGTTTTTCTTGGACTTACTTTAGGTTTCTGTATTTTGTTTTATTTTTGTAGTGTTGGAATCTCTACTTAAGCTCTTGATTTAATATTTATTTGTTCTTATCTTTCTCACACCGTCTCTCGATACCATTATAAAAGCTTTCACGTTTCGTCAATTATTCTTTTGTAATATTATTTGCTTTCAATACATTTTCATTATTTTTTGTTCAGTTGTTTTTTCTTGTGCTTCTCTATTAGAGACTGATATTTTTATGATTTATGAACTTCTTAAGGTCATCATCAAATTCGAGACATAGTGTTGTAATTTGGCTGTCTTATACCCATAATCGACTTGTGGCAAATTGCAATCCTGAGGGAAAATATTATTTAGATCTTCTACAGAAAAAATATTCTTGATTTGAAAATTTTGCAAAATTCATATATATTGAGAAAGATAATAATGAAATTTGTTTCTAATATTTGTATTTTTGAAATATTTTTATTAATATTTATATAGAAGTCATTTGTACTGTCTCATATATGTAGTATAAAGAAAGTAATGCAATAATACAGAAATAGATTTCGAGATTTTGACAGAAATACATGTGTTAGGAGTCGGTTTTACAAAAAAGTGGATTTTTTTTAGAAACGTGACCGTCTGACATTCCCACGTGAACAACGCGAGGCCAAATATGTTTACGGGTTACTCTCGAATATTACCTAATCGATTTGGCAACAGTCGAGGATCCGCGAATTTCAAACTGATATACTAATTTTCATGGAAAAAAGCACCTAGTACAATTTTGACATGTCTCAGTAATGTCCAATTTTTTAAATATTTTGCTTGAAAAAAGCAAATTAGCTTTTCAATATTGCACTGCTCAAATTTTCGTTAATGATCTCTTCTCAAACTCATTCCCCCTCATAACTCTCTCCCTCATCCAGTCTCCTCCTCACTCTGTCCCCCTCACTCTATCCTTCCCCCACTTCAACCCCTCACTCTATCCCTTTCACTTCATCCCCCTTACCTTTATCCCTTAAAAACTTTTCCCCTTCCTCTCTCTTCCTCCTCCATTGCAATATGCCTTTCTCAAGTCCTTTCTAGCAATTTATAACATTTCCTCTTCCCTTCCATTCCTCCCTCTCGTAACTCCCCACAGCTACGTCTTCACCTATCCCTTTCTCATTATCTGGGTATATCATTACCTCTTGCATAACTTTACTTTCTGTGTCTCTATTTTGGTGACCAGGTTTTTTGCAACTGTACATGGAAAGCGAGTCATTTAAGGAGCATCTCTCGAAAATTTGAATATCACAGGAGGCATGATTGATGTGCATTGTGTGAATAAATTAAATACAATTTATAATACAAACACGGCTTTCTTTCAACTTCTAAGTATTATCGTAAGTTAAGATTCTTTGGGGTGGGAGCAGAAATAAAACTTTTCCCTGTCCCCTCCCCTGTGCTCTTAATGGACGGCTGTTGAAAGAGAAAATGAGAAAGAGTATTATTTTAATGTCAAGTTAAGACCTTCATGTTTATTAAAAGCAAAATTTTGAATATTTTTCTTCAGAGTTCCGTAATATGCTAATTACTCTCTCTTTTTATATGAATGAAAAAGAAACGTGATTCCCTGATGGAGATTTTTGGAAAGTATACATAAAATTACAAAGAAATCGTTATTTTTAGCTGCAGGGGGAAAAAACATCTTAACTCTATAATCTATTAAAGTTCGAAAAAGTTTTCAATTGAATATTCATTGAAGTTCCTCTCGAAATATTTCGATCATGTTAATACTAAAAATTACTAAGAATCTGTTGCGTTGTTGTTGATGCAACGCATCTCTTGGCCCTTGTTGGGCGTTGAGCGATTTATCTGGAGTAATACTCCGTTACTAATGGGAAGTAATTATCTTAGTCAAGTCTTGTCACGTTGCAGACAGACAGTGCCTTTTGAGCCTCCAGCCAGGAGGTGGAGGTCGTTAGATTCCGGAGTTTCTGGTCGGTCACCCAACCAGGAACCCGCGAGATTCAAATTGGCTTAACCTTCGTGACTTCACAGAGCGTAGTAAAGGAATTCGGCTAGCTCCGCCGCCACAATAAATATGGCACGTTTATTGGCAAAATAAACACGATAACAAAATTGATTTAGATGTAGATTTTATTCCAGATGTTAAGGCGTCGAAACGGCTTGGTTGTACATTCGTGGTGTGGGAGAGCGAGTATCTTTGTTGAACGACTTGTACGGAAACCCCGACACTGGATCCTCTTAAAGAGGATTTTAAATAACAATATTAACACTGTCAGCACACGTCCGCGTTATAATGTGATTTCCAACATTAATTATTTCAAGAAAATAACACGTTACGTAGCGGGACTTTCTTTACGTTTTTTCATACGTATACGTCGCGCTTTATTTTTATTACTCGGCAAAGCAGCTGTATCACAGAGAAGATCTCGACATGATGCTTCGAAACAAAGCACTAACCGTCTAATGGAGCTCTGAATATATGGAAGTACCGTTGCCAACCTCCTTCGTGTTCAGCCAGTCAAGTGAAGCCAGTTCGCCATATTGGTGTGTCCAAAACACGTCTATTAAACTAAACCTTCTGTTACTACAGTCCTACCAATACGTCATTACTTCCCCTAGTTGTTGTAGAAAAGCTGGAAAATTTAATGAAGCTGCGAATTCCCACCAACGTACACACGATAAAGAAGTTCTGTAAAAATCGTGTTCTTGGAAATGAGACGAATATAACAACCTACTGTAATTGTTTGGCTGCCAATTGTCTCTTCGTACAGCTCTAATTCACACTGCTCTCCACTTTGGATCTGCAGGAAGTCTTTAAGAAAAATTCAAGGAAATTAACGAATAACTTACAAAGTTACTAAATGTTCCAAATTACATGGAGTAGCTACTTACTTGAGGAAAGTAATTTCCTGTTTTCCCGTACGGTTTGTACAGCCCTTAGCCACACAAGTTACCATAATGAACTGTTACAAAAAGCTAGCTATTATGGACAAGGCTTTTAAATATTAAAAACGATGTCAAACAACACAACTGAACACGAGCATAGATACAAACCACAGGACACTCACACGCAGATTATCTATGCCACAAATTTTCTGGACTCACCAATATGGCGGAGGTGGTTTCAAGTTTGTGACATCATAGAACCTCCCTATAATCATAGCTCCATGGACCGTCTAGAAATCATTTAACCGCTTTGCCATTTGCAAAGATGTCTTACATCGCGACCCGATCCCGACCCAGCTGGTCCGGCTGTTGGTTTTTAGTAATGCGTGCATGTTAAAAACCAACAGCCATGTTAACTAGACATGTTAACTAGAAACAGCTATTTTTCTTAGAAAAGCGACAATTTGAGGCACCTTACGTATCATCGCAGTGTTACCAGGCGCACCGGGATTCTAGTAGTTTTACCAATTTTTAATGAAGATACCATGTACCAGGATGAAGACATACTGGAACGTTTAAATACCAGGATTTTAAGACTTCAGTAATTGATGTTGTGCAATTGTAAGACTCGTTTAATCTTTTTTATTCAATAATTTAAACTAACACCAAAATTACAAATAACTCGTGTTACTAGTGAAAGCATTTCTGTAAAATCTTTAGGATGATATAGGATGGTCTTTTGCTAGCACATAAAAGGATAGAACGTTCCATTTCTTCCATTTTGTTTATCGATAAAAAATAAATTGATATCGACTTTAGTTTAATCTCTTCTATTATTGAAGAGCGTTAAAAATATAATTGTTATGATATGAACATTTTCGGTATTTACATCAGTTGATATTCGTACCAGGAATAGTAGTGAAAGTACCAGCATTTTTGAAATTTGTTTCCAAGGTATTCATTTAAACATCTGGCAACGCTGTGTAATCGTGGCGATGCTCATTCTGGGCTGGCCGGGCAAATGCAGCTCTGATGGCCTTTTGTGAAGCAGTTCGAACATTTATACTTTGGCTACTTGATTTTTATTTCTCTGTAATGAAATTGGGGTTCTTTGAAGGAAAAGTAGTCTTATAGGCCCACGTTTGAAATGTATACCCTTCGCTCTCAGTTTAACCAAGGAAAGGTTATAATTGTTTCTACTTAAGATTCGGCGCAAAATTTAACATATTTTCGTCGTTCATGTGTGAACACAGATTTTTCTTGTGTTTTCTTAAGCTGGTTCTAATATGTCTTTGAAAATGACAATGACTGAGGGAAGGACAGATTTAAGAATGTAGTGATCGAACACGAAAAATATTTTTTGAGAAGTCATTAAAGAAACCATTTAATTAAGAAGAATTTATATATTTTCGGGAACTGAACAGGTATGCGGTTGAAGCTCTTTCTGCAATAATTATAAAAGCAATATTAATATTGCTCACGAAAAAGATAACTAACAGCAAATTTCAACTTTCTCTCACGACACAAATACTCTATTCGTATTACTAAATAACATTAAAGGAATGTCTCACTATCCAATACCGTTGCATTAGACACGTAGTATCCAGCAATAATTAGACAAAGATTTTCCTCTACAACTACAACTAATGAAACACAACCATATGCACGTTTTGTTGTAAATGAGGAAACATATAAGTACTTCATACTAAAAAATTATCCTGCAACTTCCAAGCTTAAACAAATCTACTCTGCATTAAAAAATGTTTCTACAATATTTCTGAAAAAGTAAAAAAATAATGAGATATTGTTCAATTTTTTAAAACTCGTCCGTAATAAGAATGACAATAAAATAATACCATATGCAGGATCAAATAGTACGAAAAGTGACGTCCAAAAATTCTGTTAAGTTTTTAATTGAGTGTAGGGGAAGGAGCGTGTGTTGAAAGAATAAATTGGAATCATCAAAGTGCACTACACTTGGTAGATATGTTAGTGTATTTGGTGTCTAAATTATGATTTCATCATGTGGTCGGTGGCCCTTCAGTTCTCTGACAATGATTTATGCAGCACCCACCACCTTAGTATGGCTGATTGACCCATACGCTTCAATACTATGAAACACAAAGAAATTGAAAACGCTTCCTGCCTATCTCAGCGCAATTCAGATGCCTATGGAACAGGATCTGACTGAAATTTCTAAATGGAAATTTCTTTTGACTTTTTTATTTTCGCATCAGAAATTGTTTATTCCTGGATTTTTTTAATGACACGTTCTAACACGCATTTATACCGGGAGCGGTAGCTCAGTGCATCAACTGATGTCACTGCAGCGTCTCTGACCGGGAGGTCCTAGATTCGAGCCTGACGGCGGCAGGATTTTAGACACTAGCTTTTCAGCTAGGTTGAATTCAGTCGCTGTCTGGAGGAGAATTCTAGCGGCCGGCTGCTCTGATCGGTAGTTTTCCGTGGTTTCTCCGATCAACACCAGGCGAATGCCGGAGCAGTACCCTACGAAACGGGCCCCGGACCGCGCGCGCTATCTTTCCTTCCTCTTCCTTGTCCTATCCTCTCCCCTTACACACACACACTTACACTAACATGCACTACACTACCACATGTTCCGGAAGACCGGTCGGGAGCTTAGAGCTTGTCCCGGCTGTGGCGGTGCCCCGCTGGTGGAAGAGTTCTGGTTAGGGGGAAGCCCCACTAGCCGACGGTAGGACGGCGCCGGATCTCGCCATCAAGCTGGGGAAGTTTTAATACCACCAAAATTTCCACAGGATTCATTGGTTGTTAGTGATTCCGGGCGCATCAACTACTATGATTGGTAGTCCCGTAAGTGTAGTGCGTATATTTGCTTGAGAGGTGGCGGCGGTATTCTCCCGTTGGATGGCAAGATCCGGTGCCAACCTACCGTCGGCCAACAGGGTTTTCCCCAACCAGCGAAGCATCGCCCCAGCCTGAACAAATTGTAAGTCTCCGACCGGTCTCCCAGCATGTGTGGTAGTGTAGTCCATGTTGGTTCAAGTGTGTGTATGGGGTAAGAAAAGGCAAGGAAAAGGAAGGCAAGATCGCGTGTGGGCCGTGGGGGGTACGCTTGTTAGGGTACTGCTCCGGCATTCGCCTGGTGTTGATTGGAGAAACCTCTCCCGTTTCAAATTTACACTGCCATGTCCTACTCGACCATAAATGACACAGCATTTGTTTGCCTGTAAATTTGGGAAATGCTCTATTGATGACGAAGGTAAATTGTTAAATTTATTTTGTTTACATTCCATTTTGTTCACAATTTGTTCCTTTTGGAAAATCGGTGACATTGTTAACATGCATTACGTACACAATTACAAGAGGAAAAATACAGATTTTGATGCATGTTTGAGAAGTGTGGCAGCCGAGTGTTGGCAACGTTTCAACATTTTCAAAATTATCACTTCTAAATTCAAGTTCAGATGCATTACCGGTAATAGAGAAAAGCATATTGCGGATGTCACACCAGCAAAAAATAAATAATTTAAAGCTTTGAAACTGAAGTAGGATAATTTTGCGCGATGCTTTGTTCTTATCTTTTGTCTCGCTTATAGTTTCCTCACTTAATTGCTCTACCTTCTACATTATGACGTAGAACTTCATCCGAGCGACCGCTTTGTGTCTCCTTATTTATTACTTAATTATTTGGCATTCTTCCGCAGTGGTTTCACTGGTAGTCTTTGTGAGCGGGGGTGCACCTCACATTTAGGGCTGCCATAAATACTCTACTTGAACACAAAATGTGCGGTGGGTCCCGGTGCAGCTTGTATGGACGACCATCAGCTTGCTTTTAAAGCGGAGCGAGCACTATCGTTTGGCGTTAAGATACGATAGTTTTTAAAATATTATACTTCCTTTTGTAAATAATTATATATTTTTTCCTGATCTGAAGAACGTAATTTTTATAGTTATGTGAGTCTACGAAATAAATTTGAAATTTTTTAGTTATGAGAAAACAAAATTAGAGAGTTATAAGTTAGAAATATAACTAAAGAGTTTTCTCTCTTTTAATCTTGCTGTCAATGTTTGGTTGGCTCGGCTTGAACATTTTGAAAATATGTTATGTTATTTAATACATTTTAAATGCTTTTGAAACCATGTATCACTATCAATGAAAATATTTTTTTTCTTCTTCAATTGTAGGACTGTATTTCATACTAATAAAAACAAGTGAGGTAAAATAACCGATCATTCAAAATAACAACTATATGTATTTTAATACAATTCCTTATTATTTTCTGAACGTTATTATTTCGATGAACAGAATGACTTCTTCGCAGTTGCATATAATTTAAACTACTTGTACATCAACAGCACGTACTTTCTCGTGATATTGTTAATGGACATGTAATATTATAATATAACAATTTTTGACTTACACTTTTACTATCATTTGAAAACTTCTTAAACAAACGAAGCGTGAAAAATACATATTTTAAATTCAAATGCTTAAACGAAAACAGCTTCCTGCCATTGAATTCAGTATATTAATGTTCTACATAAATGTACCAACAATGCACGATTTTAGCCGCAAGGGATATTATTTATGCGAAAAAATTAGATATATTTTTAAATTCATCAAAATTACTCGGTTTTTACTGCATTACTTTTATTCCCTCTTCCATTAAGCAAAGCGAAACCATCTATTCGTTTTCAATTTAACTCAATTAGAAAACACGATTTTTTTCAATTTCAAATAATTACTAAAAGATATTTTAAAACTTATAACAAAATTCGAAGAAGAAACGAACAAAGAAATATGAAATAATGTACAAATTCTAACTTACGAAGCATCCAAGTGCCTAGCATTACTTTCTTTTACGTTCACGAAGCGCAGTAAATTGGTATTAGAACAATTTTTGGTGCCACTTACACAAACACTACTAATTTTCAAAAAGTTCATCATAACTTTATTTGAAGGTCTGTTTTTCGATAAACACATTTCATTAAGAAAAATATCGTATCTTTAAAATTGTAGTTTTAGGAAGACACCGAAAACATTATAAATGTTCTCAAATTTCGAAAAATTAAAGAGTTTTTAATCAACATTAGACTTATACCATTCTCTTGAACGTCTTTTAGACTATCCAACAATAAACTTTCATGAAAAACGGTGGAGCCGTTTTTGAGAAAAAATGTTTAACAAAAATTGCCTATAGTTCACACAAAATACGCGAAAATAAATCAAATTTATGAAAAATTGCACACGACCTTATATCAAAATATATCTTTGAGCAACAGATAACATTAAGGGGAAAATCTCTATCTTTAATATTTTAGTTGCTGGAAGACGCCGAAAAAATTGAATTTTTTCAATTCTCGAAAAATCAGAGTTTTCAACGAAAGTGAGGTCTGTACTATTCTCTTAAACGTGTTTTATACTATCCGACAACAAAATTGAATCAAAAACGATAGAACCGTCTTTTTATTTTGGAAAATATTCATGTAAAGTACCCCCAAAATTAAAATATCGGTTTCAAATTCATGGGACACGAAATCAGCTTGATCGATTGGACATTATCAATTTTGCAGAAAATCGGCTGAACAGATTAGCCACTAGTGTTGTTTACATTCACCCGGACAGACTTTTGCCGTCAATCGTTTTTTTGGTATCAAAGACTCACAAAGCACGCATTCTGGCTACACCATGTGTTAAAGATTTTGTTTCTAAATTTAGCGTCTGTATTTTTCCACTTTTTTGTTGCCAGAGCCCTGCAATCATTTTGTTCTGCCGAAAATCGCCGTTTTTTCCTGCAGCATGTAACTTTCTCTCTGCTGCGGTAGCGTTGCGAGAAAGTAAAAATAAATTATTTCACTGACATTAATAAATTAACGATTAGCGAAAAGCGGACTGTCATACCGGGGTACGCGTTTCTCAAACCCAGTGTAAGCCGCTTTTCAGGAAGAATGAAAAATTCTTTCGCTCGTCTTACTTCTCAAGGAAAGTAAAGCCGATTGTTTCATTTTGCAGATTTAGAAAATAAAAAAGAACTTCAAGACAAAACGAGGCCGCTTACCAAAATTCTGACCCTTTATCATTCTAAAAGTAACTCCATTTGCTACAATTGTAGCATCGTTGCGTAGAAATGTCCAATCATATGGTCACTAATGCTGAGAAATGTACTGACGAAATTAAGTACATCCATTCTGAAACTTATACGAAAACAATTAAAATTATAAAAAATGTATTTCACATTAATTAAAGAACTTTCTTGGAGAACAAATTTCATTCAAAGAAACAACCGCCATTTTGTCTATTGCACTTTAGGGAGACGCCTTTAGGAAGTACCTTTAATGTTACAGAATGTTACAGAATGTTAATGTTACAAAAACAAAGAAAACATTTGGAGTCATTTTTTTAAAAAAATTTGAAAAGATCCCCGAGACTTCAGGTAAAGTACCGCTAAAGTTTAAAAATTTTTTTAAACATCGTTAGTTTCAAAACAATTTAGACGCTAAGGCTGTTCACAGATGGAAGTTTTGAAAAAACACTCTTTTGGTATCAGGAGACTCCAAAACATGTATTTCCGTTGAAATTTCGAGATCTATTTTCTGCATTACATAACATTCTCCATATGTGCATTACTTCGTATATTCCTATGTATATGAGAAAGTAACAAGTGATGGAGGTCCCATATGCTGTGAATGTTATTTTTGAAAATGGCTAATAATTAGATCGTAAAGTACAATATTTTTTTTTAAATAAATCTGTTTCAGTTATAAATTTTATAATAATGTATATATATTAAAAAAGATCAGGATCATGGATACTCTTCACTCACTCTAATTTCAAAATCACTCAAATTTGAATCACTTTTAACAGAATACTATAATCTCCAATCCCGCACATACATTACTTACATAAATGAATACACATATACATTAAAAAGGAATAAACACTGAAATAAACAATCTACAACTAATACACTTTGTTGTATACAGGTTTGTGGCTAACTACAATCTGGCAGCAAAGTCCAATATTCTTTATAACATTTGACAACAAAAAAGTTTCAAAGAAATCCTTGTATACTAGTTACTCTCCTCTGAACACATTTACATTGATTTTCAAATACACTTATGAACTTCTTGTTTTACTTTACACAAATTAAATGCTTTGGTCTAATTTTTCAAAAATTAAAATTTATGATCGCTTAGAAAAAAGTATTACGTAGATCATTCAATAATAAAGGACAAATTGGTCTGGAAAAAAAACACTTGGTAGGACAAGTTTGGTAATTTTAGGACTTTATTTGGCATCACTGGAATGACCTTTGATCTCCTGAAGGATCATTATCGTTGATTTCAATACCTAAAAATTAAGTTGAATGATGGCGAGTCCACTTGAGAATTCCACATTGGTTGAACAAATTCTGTGATTCTTTTTTAACTTGCTGCAGGTGAAAAACCAACTAATATGACTCTAGAATGACTAAAGTTGTGATGAAAATTGTAGGAACCGCGGGAAATTTTTACAAGTGGATAGAACAGTTCAAAAGTGATCGAGACTCAGTTACTGACGAGCAACATTCTGGCTGCATCAGCAGGAGAAGTCCTGTTGAAGGTGTTTTGGGACGCTGTAGGTGCGTTTTTTTTTATTTTAATGAACAACGCACAATAAGTAGCCAATACTACTCAGATATGCTTTTGAACAAGGTGAAGCCAGCTTCGAGAGAGAGACGTATCATCGTATGTGAGAGGTAGCCTGAAGGCCCATTCAGTAACTTCAACGAATTTTGTGGATGATAGGATCCAGTACCTCATTGCACATTTATCTCTCACACAGTTACAGGTCATGCCAATTGATTGTAGATCAATTACTATTTTGATGTAATTGATACATGAGGAATTGGAGATGCTTCAAACGCCGCTTCATAAGCACAACTGACAACGTTTATACCGTACGTTTTTTTCGAACTCTCTCTCTCTCTTCAGCATGCTACACGTATACAACATAATAATTCGATAAACAATATACTAAAAAAATTCGCATCTTTGATGCATTCATGACGGAAAATGTGCTTTTGAATGTTGAATCTACAAGTACTATCTCAATGGCATTTGTTAACAAGCAACAACGTAACGATATTGGAATGTAGTAATAATTTCTTTAAACTAGTAACATAATTGAAACTCACCTTCTTTATGCATGCGCGGCATATAATGTGCAGCGCACCATTGAATGTATACTTGACAATGCCTTTAATTCCATTGGTTTGCATAAAAAGGAATGCACACATTACTGTAGCGTAAAATCTATCAACAACGCACTCATTAATCAAACAAATCTCGAAATTAAATAACTTTATGGAAAATATTGTAGAACGGGTTTTAGAATGATTCAACGAGTGGATTCGTTTTCTATCCTTTACTAGTATTTATTAGGATAGATTTTTGTTTTATAAAAATCTCAATTCTTCTGTCCCCTAATAGTTGTGTGTATGTTGTTATTCAACTGTTGTATTTGCTATCTCTTGTGACCAGTTATGTCAGACTAAGTCTATAATATTGATTTACAAAAATATTCTAAATGAAATATATGAAATAAATTTCACTTTAGCTTCAAACATTCCTGTAGCAACTATACTTTAAAAATGTAATTAATGTTAAAAAAATTTATTCAAATATTGTATTATTGTTTATAGGAATGAAATTCAATAAAAACATGGAATAATTTGCAAATAACACGAAAAAATGGCAGGGTCTTAGAAATCGGTGTTACAACATTTAAAAAACTGTGATACCACTTATGGGTAATTTCAACTACAAAATTATATTCTAATATAAATTACAAGAGGGAACAGTATATTGTAGAATAGGTTGTAAATGTATACATTTTCTAATAAGGTCCCGACCTATGCACTGAAAGAGTACTCGAAACTCTTGCCAGCAGTGTTCGAATTACGTTCTCCAACACTGTATTCTGAGGTAGGTTGTGGGATTAGCCCGAAAGAACAGGCGACAAGAAGAGTTGCGTCTCACATTTTCTGTAATTTTTATTCACTTAGTTTTAGTTCTTAACCTTTCGTCTCTGTTTCTCGAATACTTACGTGGACTCTATTTGGGGACTTTTTCGACCCCAAACGTTTTACACAATAATTTACAAGGATTTAATGAAGGACATTTATTTCGAATTATTAATTGACTAAACGATTGTATATTTTGCCTTATAGACTATATTGTACTAAATAACAAACGATAATGTTATTTATATAAAAAACATTTGAGAATATTCTCATTACTATTTATACATGTCTATCTTACCCGCATGAGAATGTTTGAAACAGGGCTACCATATTGTAATAGTCAAATACACCAAATTATCACTCAGAAACCGCAAGAAATTATAAAAATGGAAATGGACACATTTTTAGTTGTTTTTTTTTTAATTTAGATTCAGATCACAAGAAAAATTCAGAAATTTAGATGTTAATCACATAAAATCAATTTACAACAAAGAAACAAAGTACGAAAACTGAAAAGATAACAACATATGTAATACTGGACGTAAATAGCATACATAAAAGGAGAAGTTCATGTGAATAATTTTCATGTTGCAAAACGTTATTTGTTCCCGAAATCAAAAAAGACCCCAAACTGAGTGTATGGGTTAATAGATTATTTTACGTAAACCCCAGAGGATGAAAGAAACAAACAACGGTATCTTTGTTGATCCTTTTTATTTGGAACTTGCTTTGTAGACATTTGAACACGTGAAAATATTTTTTGAAATGAATGGCGCATGTGAATTTTTGTTTACATTTCTTGTAGGTTAAATTGAAGATAAGTCTAAAGACTGTGCGAATCGCGAGCTCATTTGCTGTCCACGCCAGGTTTCTGCGCAGAAGGTCACCGTTGCCACGAAGAGGCCGATTGCAAGCAATTGTAAATTTGGGATGATGTCTTCCATCACAAGCACGCGAGGATTCTTGCTCTTCCTGGCGGAGGTGACATGCCAGAGAAGTCCTGTAGAGCGATGATAGATCGCTTCTGTCCAATCAACATCCTTCTTCCATTTCATTAAGAGTCCAGCAGAAATGAATTGAAGATATTTTCGGTTGATGGTATCCGTCCATGCCCAATTTCTGAAAGAAATTTTAGTTTCAGAATAAATTAATTGAAAATTAATTAAAACATACACATTCGCGCCATATCCGGCAGCATCAACGAAATGCTAAAATAAGTTAAAATTGCTGAAGATATTAGTTGTAATAGTTTCAACCTCGGGTTTGGATTTTGTAAAATTTTGGCAGTCCAACATGTTCAATGTCAAAATCTCATTGGCCAGACGAAGAAATCAATGAGCTATTAATCCAATGATCGGCGAGACTAGTGATAGTTCTTTCATATACCCACTATTTTTTCGGAGAATTGATTTTTAATTTTTTGTATTTTAAACTGCATGCAAACATTGATTGTCTCTTCATTACTTAGCACAGCATATCCATGACGTCCAGAATCGTGGCAGAGAGTAATTGAGGGGTTTGTCTCACCATCAGCTACGCTCGCATGTATAATTAGGTAAATTGCATCAGTGTTATGAAAACAACAATACGTTTCTGTTTAGTGATTGACAGTAATGTTAATATTGTCCGCCGCTAATCTTTTGTCATTATTGAGAACTTTGAAATAGCAGATTGCGAGTCTAGAAAGGTGTGGCGTGTACTCTGCGCTTATTTAATAAGTAAAGCGAAATATTTAATCTTCCATGAAAATATTTTATTTCCTACAAGAATACTTCCAGAGGTTACGCTTGGCATAAAATCGCAGTGTGTGTAAAACCTGACCCTCCGGCCTTGAAACAAAAACACAGTTGTGCAAAAGAGCACAATTTCTCTCTCCTTAGTAACGGTTATAGAATACCATTGTAACGCATATGCATTAAGCAAAAGTTTTATAACGAATTATTTTCTTATTTGTGCATTATACCTTTTATTTATTGTATTTTCTTGAATTTTAACTTCAATTAGTCGAATTCATGAAAATGTGTTGGTATTAAAGCGGGTATAACGTATTCGGAAGGCCTGCGCGGGTAAGAAGAATCAGAATGTCCAAGCAAGGTTAGTGATAATACAGTTATTTTTTTGATGCCCATAAACACACAATAGTCAGCCTGGTGACCGAGATTGCTAGGGTGGTAGTGTCGTAGAGATCTCGGACTGAAGGGTCGTGGGTTCGAGTCCCGCCGCGGGCAGGTTGTACTTGTGTTCGTCCTTTCACCCCTTATCATCACCATTTCGTTTCACCTTCATAGTTACCATAACGTTATCTGCCATAGTGGTCGCTAATGACCTAGATGTTGATTCGACTTTAAATAACACAAAAATACAGCAATGAACTAGTATACTATAAAATAATTTTTCGATCTCTCTCCAAGATATTCTAAGTTCATTTTTCTCTGTTTGATATTCTAAGTTCATTCTTAAATGTTTCATGTTTGAAATAAACTTCACTCAGTTGTCTGAACATATAATAATGAATTCTCTCCTCAAATTCTAATTACTATTCAAAGAACAAACGTTTTGTTTTCAAATCCATTCAGAATTCGATATGATTGTGGGTTAGGTTCAGGAACCAGAATTTAAGAAAACGTTCCAGAATATATTTCCAAATAATACATCAGACTCAGTTTTTTTTTGGACTTATATTAAAAAATATTAAAAATAAAATAAAGCCTCATTACGTACCACAGCATCCTACAAATTTATAGTACTTCACTTTTTCAATTTTTGTTTCATGTAAAGCATTATAAATAATGCTAATATCATGCAATTTAAAAAAGTCTCCCAAAGTCTGACGCAAGGAATTTACACTATTATATGGAACTAAAAGAACATTAAAATAGAAACATTATCCAATAAGATATCCAAAATAGATCCAATAAGATTACTTTCTAAATGGATAATTCAATGATCCGATGTTTCTCAATATTGATACACAGATATTGATATTTGTTTATATATAATATGCATATATTATATATAATATGCATATATATGTAACCATACACCACGACAGATAACCTGCCTCTGTTTTATCGATGTTTAGCATAATGTATTTTATATTTTCTTTTTCTTCAACGAACAAGATTAGGTTTCAATCTGTTCGTTTTTTTGTTTTATGAACCAAATTGATGTAAATTAGATGGATAATACTTTGCTGTTTAATGTATTGTTTTGTAAATTGTCGCAAAACTGAAGAGGACCTCACATATGAGGTCGAAACGTCTTTAAAATAAATTCTTTTAGAACTTGACTGGAATCATCGTTTTTATTGAAATACTCGTACTTGCTGTATCCGGGGATCCCTGAATTATTGGATCTAAAAGAAACGTAACCCTTAGTTACTCGCGCTATATTTTCTCACACAAGATCCCGCGTGGCGTACTTTGCACGCCAAGCTTATTTTATTAGAAAAATGAACTCTGCTAGAAGTGAATATTATTTAAAAAAATAATTTTTCTTTAGTTATATTTGAAATTTATAAATTTTGCACTTGGTTATTTTACGAATATGTTCCTTCCTTGAAAATTTGTAGCACCACTTAGTAGTAAGTGTAGTAGTAATTGTAGTAGAGCAGATTTTTCTTTATTAATGTTATTTATATCATTATTTGTCTTTGCTAATGAAATCATCTCTACACTCTAAATCGCTGCTTGAATAATGAGTAACATATTCAAGCTTGAACACGTGTCACTCTTGACTATGACTTCTTTCTCCGAATCATTTACAGGATCGCAAATTTCGTCTTTTGACGATTCCTCGTGTAATAATTTACATAACTGCTTTACCGACAAATTATTTATCTCTGTATCTGTTCCTAATGTAAAATACAATAAATTAGTTTAATGTCGTAGATTAAACTATTCTGTGATAATTATAAGAAAATGAAAACTCACATTGGTACCCGCGTGGCGTAGAAAGTAGTGACACTTTTCAACGCAAAATTAATCGTCTAGCCACTGCAGTAAATCGTACGCAACCGAGTATCGAGGAGGATGCAGCTGAATGCCTTCTGTGAGCTCAGGTCAAATGTCAGAACGCGCGTTGATTTACCGATTCCGGGCGTGTCAAAAACTATGGTCCCGTAAATGTTGTGTATGTTTTTGCTCGGAAGGTGATGGTGGTGGTCTGGCCCCTGCAATGGCCAGATCCGACGCCGACCTACCTTCAACTAACATGGTTTCCCCTACCAGGATCTCCACCAGCGGGGCACCACCCCAGCCGGTACTAGTTCAAAGTCCCCGACCGGTCTCTCGGCATGTGTGGTAGTATAGTGCATGTTAGTGTGTGTGAAGATAGTACAAGGAAGAGGAAGGAATAATCGCGCGTCCGTGGCTCGTTTCTTAGGGTACTGATCCAGAATTCGCCTGGTGTTGATCGGAGAAACCACGAAAAACTACCGATCAGAGCAGTCAGACGCTAGAATTCTCCTCCAGACAGCGAGTGAATTCGACCTAGCTGACAAGCTAGGTCCCGGTCAGATGCGCTGCAGTTACATCAGTTGATGCACAACTACCGCTCTCGGCCGTTAATGTTATTTGACTCCTAGTGTGATACCAGTTCCAGTGGCGTACAAAGTACGCTGTCGCGAGTGACAAAGGGTTAAAAAAGCTCGATAACTTAGCAACTCACGGGCGTGCGTGGATGACAGACATGGCGCTGCCTAAAGTTTCTCGCATAGGCCGCATGCGCTGCTGGATGTCGACGGAGCGGGAATAATAAATCCAAGAGTCCTCAGGTTCTAACCAAACCAGCCGCCTCCCCTGCATCACGTAATGCGCGACGTCGCTGCTGTAAGCGATGTGTGACGTCAGATTTGACACGCGCGCTCGCGCTTCTAGATTCTCTGGACTGTAAATTTCAGTTGCGAAGTCCTCCAGTCGCAAAAGAGCCACATTCGGTCCAAATACAGGTAAACGACTGTCAGCGAGCTGTTTGTATGTGTCGATCTCGGCGTAATGATCTGGATTGGTGATAAGGGTGAACAGCCTACCCTGAAACAAAAAGAAATTCGTTGGAGGTAGTATATTTATTCAAAAATTGATTTCGAGCGTCTCTCTCTCTCTCTCTCTCTCTCTCTCTATATATATATATATATATATATATATATATATATATATATAGTGACATACCAGATTAACACGTTAAAAATAAGACGCTGGTTGTCATGGTACCGGAGTGCCAGATATAAACAATGTACATTAGTTCAAAAGGGGACGATAAGTAGATCGCATAATTTTGTTTTAAACAAGAGAGTAAAGGATGAAGAAAGTTGACATGTTGAAGTAGAACACAAAAATATTCATTCCACTCCACACGATAGCAATCGGATCAGAGTGCTAGATATATGGCAGTTTATTTGAACACGGAAAACGCGAGTTCGGACGTGGTGATTTGTCTTTGTTGGTATTTAAAAGATGGAACTCAGAAATTGTTTTGTACGAGGTGAACGGTGAATGCCAAAGTGGGACTTATAAATTTTATTAAGCGGACCCTAAAACCCTATCAAAAGCTTTGTCGCGATATCCCATAGCCCAGGATATTTTTCGCATATTCTGCTGCCAAAATGTTTTACAGTCTTTTTCTACATTTTACCTTCATCTCCTCATTGGTGCTACATTCACGTCGCTCCTCTTGTAATACCACATTCGCCACTTTCGTTTCATCAAATGGATTTATGATCCATGGTGGTATTTCCATTGACATAATATCTTCAAATGTATTTTTGAATTCATCATTCAGGGCATTTAAATATTAGGAGAATTTGCAACGAGTAATATTTTGCTTTATAAATTTGAATTTTCCAAGAAAAGTCGAAATTCCAACATTTGTTCTTGCTAAATGTAGACTGTCTCATTGTAACTTCAAATTAATGTCATTAAATGTTTTGAACTAATTCCTCAAAAACGCGATGTCTCCGTTCAATTTGATCAGCTTTTCTTTTAAATCCGGACTTGCACTATCAAGAAACTCTAAAGATAATTCAAAAAGTAAGATCGTGTTAAACATGAACTTTTCAACAACCAGCATGCTTCAGTATATAAGAGCAATCGTTGGAAGTCTTCGTCATTTTTGTCGCGGAATTGTGCAAATAAACGGGTATTCAATGCATTGCTTCTTATTTTGTTAACTGCTTTAATCATAAATTGAAGCGATTGGTACAATCTATCACTCAAATTTTTTCGCTATCAGGTGTTGTCAGAGGACGACACAGTGAAAAACAGTTACTTCTGGTAAAATTCTTTTTTAAGATGTTTTATAAACCCACGCTATCGCCCGAACATAGCAGGAACTCTCCCTGCTGTCACCGAAATTATGTTTGTGAATGAAATAGATTTTTCTTCAAAAAATCACTCAGGACATTAAATATTGATTTGCCTTTAAGTGTCAGTCTCCAAAGTTTTCGCTGCAGCCGTTCTTGGATTTCTTAATCTATACTAAATCGAACGTATGCCAATAATAATGCTTCATTAGCACGTAAAATTGTTGTGCGTGCCATTGATGTTCGCGAGCCATCATCATTACTTTGAGATATTGAAGCGAACATACTGTGCACGGTGGGTCTCTTTTCATATTTTTCCTTCAATGTTTGAAAATGTTTTAAATCTTTACCTACTTCATCAGTATGACACCTCTTCGATCTTCAATGGTTTCATAGTTTGAACAAATGCTGAGATGGCCCTTTGATTTGCTTCTGGACGTAAATGTAGCTTCAGTATGCGCAAGTTTTGTTGAACTTTCCTTTTGCTTGTAGTGGTAGTAGAGCTTAGGGTGAGTTTCTATTTTGTTAACAATAGAGAAAAATCAAATGTTTGTTTCGTTACCGTTAAAAATAAGTTTTTTATAATTCGGCAACGAAAATATCTAGTTTTTGAAATTGTAATCTCTCGCTTCTTTAAATTTATTACCATTATTATCATTACTATTATTTTTCATCTTTCAACTATTAATAGTTAAATTGTTGGGAAGGGATTCTGAAACTCAAGAAAGCGTGCGCAGATGATTTTTTCCCCCATACGTCACATACAGTTTTTGACTAAATAAATAAATAAATAAATAAATAAATAGTCGTTGCGCAAAACTTTGTTGCATAAAAGAGATATGGGCGATCGCTTGTCTGCCTTTAATGGAAGAAAACCAAATATCAAATAAAAAACACTGTTCTGTCCACATTTCTGAGATTGAACCACGTTCCGTTTCACTTACCAACTTGTAAAGAAAAAAATGTTTGTTTTAGGAATCATAAGGCGATTTTAACAGGATATGCCTCTTTTGACAGATTATAGTAGGATCAATTCATTATTGCAATGAAAAACCCAAATGACGAAGGCAAACCGATTTTAATTATTAAAAACAATTAACCGCTAAGACCCATGTATAGGTTTTCATAAAATGGCTTAACCAATTTTAATGTAATATAAAACATTTTTGACTATTTATATTTTGATAAATTTCTGTATTCAAAAGAAAATATTTTTAAATAATATTTGGGAAATAGTTACGTAAATATTGCAATTTTGCACAAGTACCTCCTTAGCCATTCCTTGAAAAAGACCAATTCAACCCCAAAAAGCGCCAGTGATGCATATCTGCGTTCATTTCGATAGTCAGGAGTGATATTCAAATCTTACTTTTACAAATGAACCAGGAACGCATTTAACTGTTATAGTATTTGTAGCAAATTTTGCAGAAAATCAATAATAATTTCACGCAAGTATGCCTCGATTAATGCCAGCCTGGTATGGTCAAAACAACAATGTGCTATTCGTTTGGCATATGCGCTTTAAGAATATTTTCTTTCACAATTCTTGGCAAAAATGCTCATTTACATCCATATTCAGAGTTCAACTTGTTTATGAGTTGGTCATAGTGTGGAATGAATCAGGGAGTACCAGTGGTGACACACCGTATCACTTACCCCCAAAATCCTTATCCAAGCAAGGGCCACTACCTATCGCCAAAAATTCCTTCAATAACAGAATGATAAATACCCGGGATTTTATTGCAATGTTTAATTTATAGAATAGTCACGAACTGAGTAAACTGACGCGGTTATACTATTATTGTCATTGAATGTATGAACTCACTTGGTACAAAGCTATAATGACGACGCAGGAGGCAAGCAACGCGCCGGCCAACTGCAGGCGCTGCGGCGTGGCGCGCACCCTGTCCTGCGGGGCGCCCCCGCACGAGGACAAGGCGCGCAGCGCAGCGGCGGCGCTGGCGGCCAGCGACTCGCCCGCCACCATGCGCCACGCGCCAGTGTACAGCAGTGCAGTGCCTACTAATAGTGCCCAAAGGCGAACCCCGAACACACGGATCGGCAGGGACCACGAGGGAAGCGGTGGAGAACGTGGAACTAGGATAAGAGTGACATCCACGTTGGCACTCGAAGATACAATATCCATCAGAGTCCAAGGTATATAACCATATATGAATTGGCAAGGAGAAAAATCAATTTTGGCAAACCATATAGCCAATGCCATTCTACCAGCTACGTGATGCAGTGGAAATTCCTTGTCCTAAAACAGACGCAACAATTATTACACTTACGAGTACTATGGTCATACGTAATTTTGGCAAAAAGATACTTGCAGCATGAACACATTGGTATCTATTGTTCAGAAAATATATTAAATATGTTAAACAAATTTTGTTGATAACGAATAAATGTAAATTGATGTAAAAATATTGTTCGTAACAAAATGAAATGTTTTTCAATTCACATTAATAAACGTTTCATTTGAGTAAAATACGATTTAATTTTAATCAAATATGTAGATATTTGATCATTAAAATGCATAATTTTAAAATAGTTTCGACGGCAATACTTAAAATGTTACAGTTTTAGTTAGAAATTGCCTTACCCGAAAACGTTGGCCAAACAAACTTGGGCTATAGGACCAGTGGATATTTAGGCGCTTGGCCAGTTCTTTCATCAATTTGTAAACTTTTCCCGATAGGGTAAGAACAATGCCATTAACCGTGATGTAGATTTGTCTGTAATTATCCGTTTCTGGGAAGTAGGTTTTCACCGTCGTCTTGTGCAGATTGCATGAGAGGCTGGTCACGTAATACTTTAACTCTAGCCACAAATTAGAATCTTCAGAGCTAGTGACCATTCCACTAATTAGTTCCATTTGGGGTAGTTTCGAAAAGAACAGCATCCATTGATTAAATATTGATTCTTGCAGAAAGACCCCTTTGTAAGTCTGATGAAGGACCCACAGCAATTTAAATGTTCCCTTTACGAGGGAAGATAAGTCCGTTGGCTTATGACGATTGCAACATCTCGTATTGCAACATCTCCACTTATTGGACACTGCAAGGATGACCGGTGCCGCAGAACTGAACAACAATGGACCGTGAGTTCGATATGAATGTAGCTGTAAGAAACAAAAACATGTTAGTTTTGGCCTTCACATTAAGAAACCTTGATGGCATCGCCATTAATAATTTTGTCGCAGGCACACAATCATCTTTCTCATGCTTTCGAACACGTGTTTGTTTTTACTTTTCACTATTCTCACTGTTACGATTGTTTCCATAATTTTGATGTACTTGACCACCTTTGAAGTTTGCCAGATGATTTCATAAACACTGCACACCTGGACGTCTGTGATTTATATTTTCGAAATTTATTTTTTTAAATGATAGCCCACCCTCTTTATACACATGTAGATCTTGCCCTGCAAGAACCCTATTATTGGCACTAACGGCATCAAACTGGTGTTATTTTTTGACGGTGGTTTATATTCGATGTTTGGAAGGTTGTGGATTTTGTATTGTTTTATTATTTAAGTCTAAAAAATACAGAGTGATGGACTTCTAGGTTTCCCTATGTCGCACATTATGTAAGATACGATCAGTGTGGCTCTAATATTTAAGTTTATCTTAATTTATTGTTTTATTGCTTATTGGTGCATATAACATCATACAAATCGCCGAAAAGTTCAGTTTTGTCAGAATTCTCTACACATACGTCTGCCTCTATAACAAATTATTTTTTCAGCTCAAAACCTTCTCCGAACGTGCAAACCGCAATCCAATTGCATAATAATTCAATTTATCACCAACCTCCTTGCTTATCCTAGTGGATCGATTATAATACTTGTCACAATAATCATTAGCTGACCATAATTCTGTAGTTACTTTGTTCAGCTGACAAGTCCAATTCTTTAATTTTTCTGGAGACCAAATTTAATGTTTGGTATTAAATACAAAAAAATCAATAATTTTCCCATACTCTAATTCTATTAAGTAATGTTATAGCTTACACATCAGATTATCGATTCTAATGATTTATAAATTGCAGTACTCATTTAATTATCTTTTTCAATATTGTATGTTAATGCAGTACGATTCATGACTTTCCTATTGTTTTGACAATTCTATATTTCGTGCCAATATGCGCATTTACAAATATTTTTAAACATGAAATGTTAATAAATAAACATATACAAATATTATTGTTCAAAACTAGAACAAACACAAGTTCAAAATAGAGCACCATTTTAAGTTACATTGTGGCTTTTTTAAATATAGTATAACTCTATTCAGAAGTGATTAAACATTATCAGAATTGAATAATTCATATAATATTTAATAAATAATAATAATAATAATAATAATAATAATAATAATAACAACAACTCTGAGGAAGAGGAAACATTTCACACAGCAGAAAAATAATAGATATATTGTAAAGGTAGAGGTATCCGTGCAATTGCACACAGGCCGAGGTGGCCCACAGGGGAGGCGAAGGTAAGGTTCCACCTATTCGTCGCCTGCGTCACAAGGAGGAGGTTGTCTGGCAAGTACAACGCTCCGGCCGCCTTTACCCTCAGGAGAGACCCTGGTATTCACCTGGAAAGGCGGCTGAGTCGACCTCAGAAATTATAGCAATGTAGAAAGAAAAATACACAAATGAAAATTGCTTGTCTCAAAACACACTTTATAAGGGAGATGTATATGCTCTCGATAAATATTCAAAACTGTGAGAAAATCGAAAACACCAAACAATTCGATATTTATTAAAAACTGCCGGTATTTGATGGTTGTTGCACCTTTCTAATACTGCGCGTTCCAAATGAATTCCCATAATCAGTCTCCTCCAACAACTCCGTTAACGCCATGAGGCAGTCATACTCAAGAAAGAGGTAGACCACCATTGAATACTTGTTATTCACGTGTTGCGTTGGGGATTAGCAATTGTGATGATATTCTTTGTATGTAAAGAACAGTTGCACTTTGTATATGCACATGTTATATTTTGTCATTACTCTATTCCGGAAGACGATTTGTTAAAAGATTTAAATTAACTGTAGTGTTAAGTATATACGTGAGCTGTGTACGTGCTACTTTCTGAAAACCATTTTGTGTGGTTTTCTTCAGCAGAATATTTGCTGACGCTGGCCAAAGTATTATTGCTGTTCTTGTTGTTGTTGTTGTTGTTGTTGTTATTATTATTATTATTATTATTATTATTATTATTATTATTATTAACGTTAACCTTTGTAATATAATTTCAAAATTATTACAATTTCAAAAAATTGTGGTTATATCTATATTATGTTTCATCCCTAATAGTAAGTACTACTCACGCTTCTATCCTTGATGTAAACAGCATTACGCGTATCGTTGCCGAAGAAAGTAATGAGCCGGAGGAGCGAATGGGCCGCCAGCACGTATCCCCGCTGCTTCTCCAGCCAGGCGGGCGCGGAGGCCCGTTGGGTCTTCTTGGGCGCGCGCCACAGCAGCAGCGAAGCACTAGCGCGCGCGTGGAGTGCCCTGAGCCACCGCGCGCCGTCGCCCAGGTCCACCACCGCCACCGCCCCCGCCGCCTCCGCGCCCGCCACCCCGGCCCCGCACCCGCACCCCGCTCACCACCCCGCTCACCACCCCGCTCACCACCCCGCTCACCACCCCGCTGACCACCCCGCTAACCACCCCGCTAACCACCCCGCTCACCACCCGCTAACCACCCCGCTCACCACCCCGCTCACCACCCCGCTCACCACCCTCGCTCACCACCCGCTCCCCACCCCGCTCACCACCCCGCTCACCACCCCGCTCACCACCCCGCTCACCACCCCGCTCACCACCCCGCTCACCACCCCGCTCACCACCCCGCTCACCACCCCGCTCACCACCCCGCTCACCACCCCGCTCACCACCCCGCTTACCACCACGCACAGCATCCCGCTCACCACCCTTGCTTACCAGTCCGCTCACCTCTCCTCTCACCACACTTTTTTTTTTATTCCGGTGTGGGTCTGTGAGTGGCACGATGACGCGCCACCAGAACGCAGTCGTGGTGCGCCACCCAAACGCCTGCACAACTGGTCATTCCGAAGCGCCACTCAGCTTAGCTCTTCACTTCTTAAGTAACTTGGGGCAGGCGGCGCTCGATGCGGTGGCTACGAATCTCGCCTTTCCCTGTTCCCAGGTGGTGCTAGGCGATGTGTGTGTGGGTGAAGGGGCATAGCGTTTCTCAGTATCGCAGTACAATCGACGCACGATCTAATTACCTGCATTTTGTAAAACGTGATATTAAAGGTGGCGCGTTCACCATTGTAATATTTTCGAAAAATGTATGACTTATACGGTATGGAAACAGACGTACAGGATGGGAGACGTATTATTGGACTTTACGCGTGCGCAATTACAGAGGGTAGTGTTTTGTTTCCATCTGAGGCCTCTAAATGTCTAGCGAATATGATTGCAAGTGCACGAGCAGAGGATGCTCTACATTTTTTGTCATAGTTGAACTCAAACATTTGTGACAATGTCGTTTGCCAAAACATGACGCAAATACGTCCTAGTGTTTGGCAAGTACATCTCAGGTACTGCTCGAATTTCGTGTGTTACGTGTTAAAGATTACCACTTTCGCTTCAGGGTTCTGGCAGAAGTCCGTGTGCTCAGCTCATCCGCCTGTGAGTCATCCTACCTTTTTGACGCAATAAGGATAGTTAGTTGTAAGTGGCACTAGAACAAGAAGTCGGCAATGTGTTTTGCTGGCACGATGATGGGTGAAGTAAACTATTTCGAACTCTATTTATTATTATTATTATTAATTATAATTAATATATAATTATAAATATATTAATAATTATTATTATTCAAATTTATTTTTCTGGTGTTATTTTTATATACGATGATCTATAAATCTGTCTTCATTTGGTGTCTGCTCTTTCAAAAATATATTGATTTCCGAAACAATCTTATGAAACTTTTGTGACTCACAGTTGCGACGCACTGAATCGATTCAGAGAAATTCTTTGCGCGCGTGCATAGTATATTTATTTCTACGAAATTATTCAAAACCAAGTTCATAATAAAAGGGGGGATCGCGTGTGTAAATAAGACATTATCAGTCTCTAATTTTTTAACCTCTTCTCTCACTTCCCTCTAATTGTTTGTTTTTAAGTTTAAATTTGTTTCATATTTACATGATACGTACTAACTTATTTTTGGTCGTTCGTTTCTCAAATTTACATATTATTAATTTTAATAATTTAACAAATAAAAATGCATACAGTAAATAGTTGAATCACTTACATCCTCAAGAAGACTATAATTTTTATTTATGATGCGAGTGGTAAATGTTGTTTTTCGAGTGGGAAAATTTGAGACACGAGGCCCAAAGGGAGCCACGTGTAATTCTATTCGCAAAATAAAATCACTTTTACCGCGTGTATCATACTTCATTTTTGCGACCATATTTCTGAATTTTGTTGGATTTTAATTCAAATACAAAAAATCGTAAGGTTATATTAAGGTAGTAGCAGGATGCTGTCTGGTGAAAGTATTTTGTTTGTCTTGCATTCACGAATGAACCAGAAAAATGTTTGAGCATCGCGTCATGATTAACAGTAATACTAAAAAATGAACTTTTACCGCGCTCTGTGTTCTAATAAGAAACGCTTTTGCTACTGTCTGCATTTTAAACGGCATTAAGAACACCCGTGTTAGCAGGCACTCTGATGCAACTAAGCACCCTTAACCGGACTTTAGGCACCAAAGGGATATAATTAGTTATCA
Organism: Teleogryllus oceanicus; assembly: GCA_964035755.1. Classification (NCBI taxonomy): domain Eukaryota; kingdom Metazoa; phylum Arthropoda; class Insecta; order Orthoptera; family Gryllidae; genus Teleogryllus; species Teleogryllus oceanicus. Next base: position 74,198,949 of record CAXIVR010000008.1, read on the forward strand.
AAATCCATTAGGTGAATTTAAAATTAAAATAAAACTCGCAATATATTCATTGTGTTCATGGATGAAACAATATGTGTCAATTTTTTTATTGGGTATCATCATGATATTTACTTACATTTGACGTTGTGGAGTTCTCCACTCTTGGGTTGTGCGTAGACAGAGAAACGTGATTAGTTATGTGCTGTGTATGACATGTTATCAGGAGAGTGAATATAATAACAATCCGGCTCCAAAATACTGGTTTCAGTCCTTCCATCCCTTTACGTCGTTATTGCAAATGACTGCCACCTTCAATAAAGCAAATACACATCATAAATCTTAGTTGAAATTTATATGTAAATATATATTACTACATTTAAAGTCCTCATTTTTATCAGGTCATCGTTCTAGCCATTACGCTTATCTCAGCAACCCGCCCATCCCATCCCATCACAAATCTCTTTCCAATCTCTTGCCACTTCCCTCACCTAGGGTATTGAAAGTGTCCCATAGGTCCGCCTCCCTGGGTCTATAGTAGGATTACCCATGAACTCTGGGCCCATTTCGACGAACGATAGCGGTTTTCTAGAGGATATCACGAACTAATATGAGTAGTAACTGGGGTTAGAGTGTGTTATAAGATGTAAGGGCTACCATCACTGCACATCACACTCATTCGATCATCTCAAAAGTAACTTACTGGGCAAACCCCAAGCCACTGCGCCATTAAGGACGGCTACAAATGCGAGGAAGATAAAAAGGCAGGATTGTCAGATATGTTGCAAGCTCTGTTCCCATCACTACTATGAAATTTCCTGAAATAGTCTGTCCAATGAAAGAAAACTCCTTAATTACTCGTAAAAAGGAAAAATATTTTTCAAATTTTGGACCAACGACATGAGCTGTCCCTGATAATTTTACTGGCCGTGAACTTAAGTTCAAATAATGAAAATCAACTAACTATCGTCCTTCGGGCTGTTTGAAGCGTTATCTTAGTTTTTCTCATATTTTTCTTTCTCTATGTCTGTCGTTTTTCCCTTTTTAATGTACTAAAATGAAAGAGAATAACGTTGTTATTTCGTTCTTTATTCATAAAAGTTGAGAGAATATTTTTTTATGACTCCGGATGAAAATAATTTTCCCCAAAAATTTCCCAGTCCATTTATATTCCCTATTATTTTCCAGGAACTAAAAAAGAGGACACAATTCCAATTCTGGCTACTCTGCTGGAAGGGGTTGTAGAGTGTTTGGGAGAGCGCCAACCCGCAAACATTCACGCTCGTTGCTGGGTTAGAAACCATAACCTTTCCAATATACAGTAGACTACGTATGCTTTACCAGTCTTGGAGACCGAGGTTTGCTATATTAAGAATTTTGAAATCATTTTTCAATTTTGCGATAATTTATTTTTGTCAAAGTTTTCTATTTGTAATGTTCTCTTTTTTGTATTTTATGTTGCATGTAGGTTTGTTCATTTTAACTCATCTGTAAAAAATGAATCAGCAAACGTTTGAAAAGTTGTAAAATAATTAGTAGTAATAGAAAATTGTTGATTACGGACTACCTAATCTATCAGAAGTTATTTGAAAAGAAACTTGTTTATGATTGAGGTGTAAATGCATACAGCAATATTTTAATTGGATATTCTAAGAAAATTACTATATAAAGAATGTAGTACAACATTACGTATTAAAACAGAAATTAAACAAGTTGTGTTGAAGAAATAAATTGTTGATCTACTTTAAAACAGAGTGGCTATAAAATTTTGTTAAAATAAGAACAGGAATAATTGCAATAGTAATAATTAAATTTGAAATGAAGCGACAAACTATTAGAGATGATTCCTGAATGGAAAGGAAGTCAACATGTTTATTTGAATATAGACCCAAAATGTGGATTATTGGAGAAAAAAAGCTTTAAAACGAGCCCAGTGCTCTGAAGATTGTACTGTGTGAGACGCTGGCACCATTATGACACTTTCTAATCATTGGTTATTTTAATCCATAACGGTCATTTCGTGCACTGTGCGTTGGAATGATGAGTGATATTGATCTTGTTCGTCAAATAACTTCGAGTACTAGTTCATTCCTTTATTTGTGCCTGTTTAATTTCCACTAACCCTCCCTTTCCCATATTTTTTTACTTCAGTGCAAGATCTATCTGCATATTCATTAAAACTACAATGTTATTTTTAAATTGACGGTGAAATGTACTGGAAATTAGTTTTCCGTACATTCAAACGTTCGATTTACACGTTTTATTTATTTTATTGAATTCAGGGTGAAATTTACTCACTTTTTTATTTTGTATACAATGCAATAAACTTGCCAATATCCGTTTGGTGATGTTCGCGTTTTCTGTTGACTCAATCGATTCTTAATAAATAAAATAAAATAATTTTATTGTATTATTTAATGTGCATGACATCATAGAAGTGTTATCAGAAAGGGAAAGCATTTGAAGTATCTCGCGTAGCTTAGCCTTTACTCAGGGAAAAAAACTAGCCGTTTTTAATCTGCTCAGAAACGTTCTCTGCCGAAAACGAACGTGCAAATAATTCAGCCGAAACCTGTCATTAACGAATATAATGTTTGAATTACTCACCTGTAAGGTAGGGTATCTGTCGCTGCAACGTATGTAGTTGGGAGTTAACAAGTGAAGCCTCGAACTCCCGGTGGTCCTATGTTCGGTTCCCGACGGAGCGTATTATTGAAACCAACAAAAAATATATTTGATCTAAGACGCCCCTTGGCGGCTGGGCTGCTGATCTGATAGATTCTTGACGTAGTTCCTTCTATCAATTGCAGGCGGGTGCAGAAGCTGCAACTAAAACAACAGTCCACGGGTTGTCATTTATTTTTGAAGACAAGATAGATAATGGAGAAAGAACATACTGCATCTTTGTGCCACATGCCTTAAACTGCCTTCAGGAATTAGCACGTTATGGTCGGAAAGGCTGAATGACCTTGCGCAGTAGGAACCATCAGCGAAGTTAGAAGTCCTTGATAAAAATTATTGTTATGAAACATTATTGTGATGAACAACAGGGTTATCGGTTTGAGTGATAATGCCCTGCCATGTTTTCATTAAATTGAAAAAAGTTAAGAATTTAACCCTAATTTAGAGAAGTTAAAATATTTTAAATAAAAGTGTCAAATATATAATTGAAATTTTTAACACAATTATTCAGAATACAAAAATGTTGTAAGCTTCAGATGAAATAAAAAAAAAATTAAGAGAAATTTGAATATTTTTAAAACTTCCCAAAATAAATGATTAGATGATTATTAAATATTGTACACCAGAACCAGTCTATTTTTATGAAATAAGAAAAACTTACCGTTAATCTTATGGAACGTTTTCAATTTCATAAAATGACATATTTTGAAGACATTAATTTCACAGACTAATATGTGATAGTATTTACTATGTTTTTAAGATTTCATGTTTAAATTATTTCAGTGGCAAATTTCTGTAGACCAAATTATACATTGGATGGCTACACATAGAAATAATCAATCTTAAAGAGAACCAGTCTTCTTGAGGTCTTTCTGAAAGGTATTTCAAGCCGGAAATTTTTCTTGCCTAAAAATTCCGAGAAGGCTTTTAGTCGGTGATAAAACAGTTGCCTTGATCTGAGTAAATAATCTATAGAGAAGTGGCCCTCTCAAAACCAGGACAAGATCGATATGTTACGAAAATTCCATTTCCCCTTGGACTTTCTGAGAAAATATTGGTCGTTGTCAGTAGCCACATTCTATGTAGAATATATGTGTGTGTGTATATATATATATATATATATATATATATATATATATAACCATGTAGAAAACCAGAAAACCATCATTCGATTACTTCTTGAGTACGTTTGTCCAGTGGATTTCCGCTGCACAAACAAACATCAACAAAATTTAAAATAACCAGAACCAGTTCCTTAGACGACCATAAATTCTGCTGGTTTGTCAGCACACTCCATAAAGACTTCCAATTTAACTTCATAGAACTCCATATAACATAACATTTACACATCTATCACTGCTTAACTCAAATTTCACATCTACCAACTTTAACTCCGAAAAAATCCCCATGACGAACCAGAATTAAAAATAGCCAAAAAGGCATTCCTAATTTTAATTATTAAAATTATAATTAAAAATTAATAATTTGAATTTTCATGTCTGAATTACTTTTAATGGTGTCTGAAGATTTTCTCGTCCTAAATAGTTTGTAATTTAATTTTGTGTATAAAGTAAGCCTTCATTACATGAGTTCAGTATATTATATACTGATCTATGTATACTCTGTGAAAATTTAAAATACAAAAATTCTGCCGGTCTGAGAATTTTAGATTATTTTATTATTTATTGTTTTAGAATATAAAGTTATATATAATTTTTCCTTTAAAAAAATGTAAGTGGCCGTGCGTAATTTTTGCGCGAATATCTGGAAAAGGGAAGCAAATGCGAAATGAAAAGGATAAATGCCTGAAAGTTCTCGACTTTTTTCATCAAATTAAAATCTATTCATTTTCATCAGGCTGAGTGATTTTGAATAATAGAAACTCAAAATTGTTTTTAGAAGTTTTCCGGGACGATGAATATGTTTACAGTGCATCTGTTTACATATGACGCTAACAACAATGATGGTTGCAAAACACGATTGCAGCAAACTAAGCACAGGGAGGAGGCGTGATACAAGCTGAGAAGGAACAGACTGGAGGTGGATGGGTCGGTGAGTGGGGCAGATTCAGTACAGGCGGGATGAAGCAGACAAGGGCGAGGTAAGATGGGTCAAAGTAAGGTAGTGACACACTATACATCGAATTCATGCCTTTTTCGGTTTTAGCACTTCGCAGTTTGGAGCTATTTATTGTGAATTTGTGCTGTAGCTCAGAAGGAAATACCGGGAGCGGTAGCTCAGGGCATCCACTAATGTCACTGCAGCGCCTGTCACCGGGAGGTTCTAGGTTCGAGTACTGACGGCGGCAGAATTTTCGAGACTAGCTTTTCAGATAGGTCGAATTCAGTCGCTGTCTTGAGGAGAATGTTAGCAGCCGGTACTCTGATCGGTAGTTTTCCGTTGTTTCTCCGATCGACACCAGGCGAATGCCGGAGCAATGCCCTAACAAACGGGCCACGGACCGCGCGCGATCCGTCCTTCCTCTTCCTTCTCCTATCCTCTCCCTTTACTTACACACACTTACACTAACATGCACTACACTGCCACAATTTCCGGAGACTGGTCGGGAGCTTAGAGCATGTCCCGACTGGGGCGGTGCCCCGCTGGTGGGAGAGTTCTGGTTGGGAGGAAACCCTGCTAGCCGACGGTAGGTCGGCGCCGGATCTCGCCTTCCAGCGGGGGAAGATCACTGCCATCTCCCGAGGAAAAAAACATGAACTACACTTTCGGGACTAATGACCAAAACTGTTGACGCGCCCGGAATTACTAACCAACCAACCAATGCATCTGGGATGCAACTGTAGGAGACTCCATTTGAGAACTCTTCTAGTGACTATCTTGCCGTTACCCTTAAGGCTTTTGAATATCTTCATGTTACGAGTTAAACAAATATTAACTACACTTCGATTTAGATGATAAAACTTGTTAGTTCTGATTTTCCGATATTACAAAGCATATCTTTAGAGAACTTGTAAACTGCCATTTGGTTTCTTATATTTTTTAAACTTTATATCTTTGTTACATTACATTTTTCGTTTGTGATAATTTTATTCTGATTTTCCAAAAACTTTGTATCATAATTTCTTTGTGAATAATACGAGGGAAACACATATTTTCTCCTGTTTATTACAACAATAAAGATTTTTCAAAAAAAACAGAATGTGCAGTATATTTGGGTCTATAATTAAACTCAGGCAATGTTTTAGAACTTGCATGATACAAAAACTATATATAAGAAAGTTATAGGAAGAAGTTTTTCAGTAGAAGTAGTAAAAGCAATCATGCCCGAGCTGACAGATCTGCTGCTGGCGTATCCCCAGCCACAGCCTGATTTGAGTTTGACATCTAACAGATACCGTTCGAGCTGTTAGGCAGAAACATAATGTACGACCTCTGACTTAGGAGAACATTTTGCAATTTCATCTCTCAGATACCGTACGAGCGCAAAGGGTTAATTTTGTTAATAAGTGCTCTGGCAACGCCGGGTCCTGGAAACACCTTTCAATATCTTTTAACATAACCATTAAAAGTATGAGAAAGTCGCAGTTTGTTACTTTCTTCCATACGTTCGTATGTACGGAGTAATATACGTAATATAGGAAAAGTTATGTAGTGCTGACGAAAATCGATTTCGATATTTCAACGGAAATACAGGTTTTGGGGTCCCCTGATACGGAAAAAGTGTTTTTTTTTTTTTCAAAACGACGGTCCGTCCGTCTGTCCGTCTGGGCCTGCCTGCCATATTGCCCTATTGTTTTTTGTTTTTTTTAATTACAAAATGTAATTGTTTTGACTTGTCTCTACGTCGTAATATTTGCATTAGAGATGATTTCTTTACGTTATTGTAATTATGGGTACATATGCTTTAAATAATGTCCTATAAGTTTCTCCAAAACTCAACAGTTTTCTGTTAAAATGATTTATTATTCCGCATTTCAGAAAGCTCAAGAGCATTTCCCAAAAATACCTCTAAACTTTTTCTTCAAATTTTGTGTACGGATAGTGAATATTATACTGTTTAAGATGACATAAAATTCATTTTGGTTTATTCTTTTATTTTTTCAAAAATACATTAATGTATTTTTTTAAATATGTCTCACGCCGACCATATGCACATTTCCATTGATTTGAATACATTATTGCATTTGTCAGTAGAAGTGCTTCAAAGTCTTTAAATGAAGTTTTTCGAAAACTCACTAAATTCCTGCAAAAAAGAGCTTCAAATTTTCATATACAGTAATGTTTAATCGCCATTTTCATAACAACGGCTCCAAATTTTTCAATGAAAAGTTCTATATAGGACAGGTTTGATTAGGACGACAAACCTTTCATAAAATCCAGGAGAAATATTTAGCGAATTTTAAAATGTTTATTTACTGCTACAAATAATATTTCAAACAAATTAAGGCATACATTTTCCAACTCTAGCCATCCATTCGGTTAGGAGTTCAAGTGATGTCTGACGTATTAGTGTGTTAGAATTTGAAATATTATAGTCTTTTGTAATAGTTACTAATAATACGAGAAAGTATGAGCTGTTTCCTTATCATTGGTTTACATAATGCTATAAGAATGTGATAGGCTTGCAAGATATCCAGCACTACCTTAGGGTCGTCAATACAAAATTGTTTCTCACGAAATGAGCCACAGAATAAGATGTTTTACCGGGAGCGGTAGCTCAGTGCATCAACTGATGTCACTGCACCGGGAAGTCCTAGGTTCGAGTCCTGACGGCGACAGGATTTTCGACACTAGTTTTTCAGCTAGGTCGAATTAGGTCGCTGTCTGGAGGAGAATTCTAGCAGCCGGCTGCTCTGATCGGTAGTTTACGTGGTTTCTCTGATCAACACCAAGCGAATGCTGGAGCAGTACCCTACCAAACGGGCCACGGAGCGCGCGCGATCTTTTCTTCCTCTTACTTGTCCTCTCCTCTCCCCTTACACACACACACACACTAACATGCATTACACTACCACATATTCCGGGAGACCGGTCGGGAGCTTAGAGCTTGTCCCGGCTGGGGCGGTGTCCCGCTGGTGGGAGAGTCCTGGTTAGGGGGAACACTAGCTGTCGGTATCGGTATCGTCGGCGCCGGATCTCGCCATCCAGCGGGGAAGATCTCCGCCATCTCCCGAGAAAAAGCATGCACTACACTTACGGGGCTAATGACCGAAGCAGTTCACGCGCTCGGAAACACGAAAAAAACAACCAAAAAACAAACAAAATAAGATGTTTTCGGGTTTAATTATTACAATTTCTGGATTTTGCTCTCGTGGGTCTTGTGTGTCTCGTGCTCTCCTCGTCTTGATCAGAAATGTTCTACATCTGGAGTTTTATCTGAAATTAAATTGACTAAAACCTTCTAACACTGTTTATGTACTCTGTTTAAACGCGGATAGTTGTATTTTTAACTGTGCTTCAAAAGAATGGCACGAACTGCAAATCTGTAGGAAGACTAGGGAAGAATATTTGCACTAGATTCGTAAGTTGGCAGAAACGACGCACCACTGGTGGCTAGCAGGATATTGATTTTGGGGTAGGGAATTCAATTATGTAGTTTTAGTAACGTTAATAACAGTAATATGGCATTATACACAATTATTTTTATTATAAAAGAATCTTATTACATTACTTCTGTCCGCAATGACACACATGAACTTAAATACGTGTATCAAACACTTAGTGGTGATTACTCCTTTTCTGTACTTTGCAAGAATACAAACATACACACTTATTTTTCGATGCAGAAAATTTTTTAGCAATTCATGCTTGTTGTCACAAATAAATAAATAAATGAATAACATTTGAGTTATATATACTAATAGTGCCGACTAATGAGAAACATTTGTTAATTATATTAGTTCCTATTACGACACACGTAAAAAATGCTTGGTACCGTGGACCGATATGTTAATTTTCAGGGAAACTTTATACGAAGCGCTTGGGTCATTTTCTGATTTTTCACAAAATTGCATAATTTTTTTTTTTTTTTGTTAGATTGAAGAAAGTTTGGGCAGGTCTAACTTTCATTTATTATTCTGATTTTTCGAAAATTACAAAATTCAAACTTTTGGGTGTCTTGAAAGAAGGTCACAAACAATTTTTCGAAAATATAGTACTTTCTGCATAATTCTGCGTGAAAGTACGGGCGAGAAAGTTCATGCTGTTTTAGCACTTATTTCTACGTTAAGGTGTAATGGTTAAAGAGTAGTGTCGACTTTTTGAAACCAAATAGAAGATAGAAAAACATTCTTAAAAGGTGGCGTCACATAAGGTATTTAACAACTTGCCTACCAGAATATTCGAAAGGTAATATTTGTAGCTAAATGAGTGAACCTATGTCACGATATCTTGTACCGGTATTTCTTGTTTATATCATTTTCTTATAAGAAGGTGGTATTATGAATACATTGAACCACACAGACTCATATAACAAACAAACTTGTTTTGTACATCGCCAATTGTTTCAGTTTATAAAAAGACACGGTCAATTATTTGTTCTGTTTAGTAGTCTTTAATATCTACGATGGCAGATGTTTTTCTAACATTTAATCAAGACATTAACCTCGTAGTCTAATAGGGTGATTTGTAGATGTGCAGTGGGTGATCGCATATATATTTTTGTAAACATAACCTCTGCCACTATCAACTGCACAGCTCCATCACAAGCTGATCTGTAGGCGCGTGAAAAATACTGGTAAATCCGAAGTTGCGGCTAAGTGAGAGCTGCAAAGTGTTATCCGCTTTGTTCACGAAACAGGGAATATTATACCAGAATTTCACCAAAACGTATGCCCAATATACTGTGTTAACTTTCTAACAAATGGGGAATGAACATGTTCTTTCATAGAGTTGTAGACTTCCACGGCCGGAGTCATTGAAATATTGGCTGTCCGGGATTAGCCGCGTCATGGTCGATGGAGCTGACGTTTCGGCCATATTGTTGTGGTCTTCTTCACGGCTATACTGCTGCCGAGAGGCTGGCGTGTCGTGTTATACTGGGCGGGTGCGCAAGCCGATTGGCTGCAAAAGTGACAGGCAGGTGGTCCGCGATTGGCGGAAACGGATAGGAGCGATAACGGGAGACCAGATAATGTTTGGGGGGAGGGGAGGGCGGAAAGGGAAGAGCAAAAGAACTAAACAGAATGTACATCTTAAAAAAGGAACTGCATGGCCGGCGACGGGAGGAAAAGCCAAAAGAAAACGGACAATAAGCGGCAGGTCATTGGCGTCTGCGGGGGGTTGTCTCCGCGGGACGCGACCGCATTGGCGGGGAGCAACGGCCCATCTCTAGGTGTTGCTAAAGCGGAGTCCATCGTCTCTGTGAAGGTTTGTGGGCCTCCTGGATATTTCTAGTGCCTCTTTGAACAAACGAGGCCACCACCGGTCTTCTGTGGATATTGTGCGGGTCTCGTGGTAGTTGACGAGATGACCCGTGTCGGTGGCGTGTTGGGCTAAGGCGGACGTCTGAATATATTGAAGCCTGTCATGTCGCATGTGTTCCCGCATCCGCTCTTCTACCGTGCACCCGGTCAAACCGATGTAAACAAGCCCACAACTCCAAGGGATTTCATACACGCCTGCATCTTAAGAGGGTCAGGGTGGTCCTTTACCTGGACCAAGCTGCCTGCGAGCATGGAACACGGGGCCGATATCGGCTCTGCACAGCAGTCTACCATTCTTGTCCGTGACTTCTTTGATGTAAGGTAAACGTGCTGTCTTGTGGGGTGGACTGGAAGGTTCGTTCTGTTCCCTCGATGTAGAAGAGTCGAGCTTCGATAGGGCATGATGCAAGGCGGACCAGCTGTAACCATTAGTTAGGAAGGTCTCTCAGAGTAGTGCCTTTTCTGATTCAAGGTTGTTGAGGTCGCATATCAGGGAGGCACGGTGGGCGAGGGTGGAAAGGACACCCCGTTTCGTGGCAGAGTGATGGTGTAGGTAACGGTTCCGGTTGACCGAATGGCCGAGTGTACCATCAGGGCGCCTGGTTACTAGGACATCCAGAAAAGGGAGTTGTCCGTTCTGTTCTGTTTCCATGCTGAACTTTATGCGTGGGTGAATGTTGTTAAGGTGCAAGAGGAAGGTTCCAATGGAATCGGTGCCATTGGGCCAGATAACGAATGTGTCATCGACGTAGCGCAGCCATAGCGATGGTTTTAATGGCGCGTTTTCTAATGTTTCTTCAAAGGCTCCCATGAACAGATTGGCAACAATAGGAGATAACGGCCAGCCCTAGTAATTACTTCTGTCTGAACCTATCTCCTGCTTGTATTGGAAAAGGTTGTCGATAGGCAATCTCTGTGAGTTGCCCTTCCCTCGGAAGATGACGAATTAGGAGGTTGTCTTCCACGATATTGGTCACGTCACTGACGGGAACCATGGTGAAGAGGGAGGTGACGTCGAAGCTGACCAGGATATCGACAGACCCTATTCTGGTGGAGCGAATGAGTTCGGTGAAATGTTTGGACTTATGGACGGAGACGGCATAGGTGGTGAGAGGTTTCAGTTTTTGGCCAAAACGAGCTAAATGTTGGGTAGGTGAGTTGATAGCACTCACTATTGGGCGGAGGGAACTCGGTTTGTGGATTTTGGGTAGGCCATAGATCGGAGTATGCGGTGTTGTTGGCGAACGTCAGAGTATTCTTGTCTTGGTCGCTGATGGAAGGTGCTTCATTTATGCCGGACATGACTTGTTGTCTCACCTTCCGCAGAGGGTTGTGGTCCAGTTTCTGATAGGTATTGTTATCTCTCAGTACGCTCGTCATCTTCGCATGGTATTCGCGCTGTCTGATCACGTGGCATTGCCTTTATCTGCGGAAGGATGACGAGTCATCCCACTGCTTAAGGTATTTCAGTGCCAATCTCTCATCACGTGAGATATTAAAGTTGGGGGAAGGCGCGGGTCAAAATAACGTCGTATCCCGTATTATGTCTTCGGCAAGATCTTCGGGTAGTCCTCGAAGAGCTGTCTTCACAGGAGCGCTCAGTTCCTCTGCAATACAATAGTCAACCTGACCAGCAAAACTTTTGACACGGCTACCACAACATATGACATCTGTGCCAGATGGGTCTTACATGATCGTCCATCGTTCATCTCGTCTAAGCGGCGAGTGATTTTCATCTCTTTGTCGAATTGAATAATTGCTTTGAATATTAAAACTTCCTACCAATGTGTAGTTTCAAAGCAAAGTTGAGGATCGTCTCGGATCTCTGACGGCAATGTTCGCCAAAGAGGGAATCGAAATGCTTCTTCAAAGATAAGATAAATGCCTGACATTCACACGGTGATTATGGAAAAAAATTAACCACGTTTGTCGTTCACTTTTCGTAATAAATTTATTTTTTCTTCTTTCTTATATTTGTATAGACAAGAAACATTGTTATAGACATTTTATAGGAGATGTGAGACAAAAGTTCCAACGTAATTCTGCCCCCGACCTCGACAGAGAAGATCACCGTTGCTAGACAAAGTCCGACGCCAAGCAATTGTAAATTGGGGATGACATCGTCCAAATCAAGCACGCGAGGACAATCGTCGATGTTCTCGGTTTGTGCCACATGCCAGGACGTTTCTTTCCTGCGTATGGAGATTGCTTCTGTCTGATCCATGTCCTGCTGCCACTTAATTAAGAGACCGGCTGTTAGGATCTCCAGGTATTTTAGGTTGATGATATTCGTCAATGCCCAATTTCTGAAAGTAATATGTAGTTTATAAATAAATTAATAGAATTATTAAATAATCAGTATATTTCATAAATATTGGGTGTTTGACTGCCCTTGTAATTGAATCTGAGTTAGCAAAACGCAAGTTATTTGAAGTAATGAAATTCAAAAGCCATTTTTGTGATCGGTGTTGAAAATGGGTTTGGAAATCATGGATTACGGTTTTGGTGCAGAAATTTAAAAAATCGAGATATTGTCTGTGTCTGGACAACTGGGTTGATGGTGGATGTTTGATGATCGATGGATGGACGGATGGACCCACTACGTGGTCAGATTTGAGTCTTTTGATTTGAAACTTTATAAATACATTACTGTGACCTAGTTATGCTTTTATGGAAATTATTAAGCTACTTTAATTTTTTAGGATGCTATTCATAATTCCCCTTTCATGATTTGAAAATTATCTCGGAAATGATACAACGGTATTTTTCCTTTCTGGAATTGAAGAAAGTTCATTTATAAAAAAAAGTACATTTCCAATTTTCATTAAAACCTACAAAATTTAAAAAATGGTAATTTAGAGACTGATTTTAGACCCTTCAATTCCGCCAATATTAGAGACGTAATACCTTGCTCAATGCAATTTGTCCCAATATTTCTTGTTTTTAAAGTGTCGGGCAGTTAATAAAAAAATTATTACGTATGGAGTAATAACTAGTGACATTAAGAAGAAAACTTCCGTTATGCCGTGCATTATCTTTAATTATTATTATTATTATTATTATTATTATTATTCATCTAATTCACGACCAAAGATGTTATGAATCGGTTGAATATAAAATCTATCCTGGGTTGCAACCAGCTTCCTAAGAACCAAATGCAGAGTCTGTCGCTGCTTCTACAATACTTGTAGATTTGTTCCCAATAAAGCAATAACTTGCACTTTCAAGTCTTTTGAATAACCTGGGAGTTAAGACAATGTTTTACACAAATTTTGTGGAACAAACCCCAGAGCTCCGTTAACTATCGGGAATACCTGCCCTTTGACGCCCAACATTGGGCTGACCTCGAATTCTATTATTGTAATTCTCAATTATTTAATATTATTTTTTTTCTCGCAAATAGACCATCTTGGACCACGCAGGACATGCACTTGCACGAACTCAGTATCATTTTATCACGTTGCAAGTGTTGCATGTAACTAATTTGAGGGATTAGCATTAGACTGAATCCGATTTTTACACCCCAGGGTTGTTAGTCCTGGGGGGATGGAAGATGGAATGATGATGATAATCAAGGATAAATGGGCGGCACACACAAGCATACACAAACACACCCATGCCCGAAGCTGGACTCGAACACGCGATCCTTCCGTCCGAGATCACCACGGCACTACTGCCTTAGGCTACACGGCTACACTTGCGGCTGTTCTTGGCTACACGGACGTATGCATATTTTCAAATACTTCTATACCATGATATTAAATACCATAATATTAAGATAAACAGTGCTCATAATTTGTGCAACTTAGAGTGTCAGTAGCAGTCTCGTATTTAATAGTTTAAAATAACTGTGCAGGTCAGCCATAAAATGTAGTTAATGATATTTTTGTTGTTGTTGTTATTATTATTATTATTATTATTAGTTTATTGCTCTTATTTTTAACATTTTATCATATTATTATCATCATTATGTGTTAAAATGATTTTAAGTTACAGTGTGTAAATATTCCTAATTGTAATATGTAAATTGTAATTTTCTGCCACCATGTTGTATAAACCTACTTGCAGAAATAATATCTATCTACCTACCTACCTACCTATCTATCTATCTATCTATCTATCTATCTACCTATCAATCTATAATTTGTGCGACTTACGGGCGCGCGTGCATGACAGACATGAGGCTTATTAATGTGTCGCGCATGGGGCGCATTTGCCGGCGCAAGTAACGAGCGCGCGAGTAGTACACCCAAGACCAATCCGTCTCTATCCAAGCTAATCGCTGCCCTTGCTTCACGTAGTGCGCCACGTCGCCGCCAGGGGCGATGTGCGACTCGAGCTTGGACACGCGTTCTCTGGATCGTAGTTTCTCCGGGGTGTAAATCTCCGATGCATTGTTCTCCAATTGCAGAACAGCAACGTTCGGCCCGTACACAGGTAAACCGCTGTCAGCCAACTGGTCGAAGGTGTCGATTTCTGCGTAGCGATCGGGATTGGTGATAAGGGTGAACAGTCTACCCTGCAGCAAAAAATTAGACTATGGTATTTATTACTGATCGATATCCATCTACATAGCATACATTTATCTATCTCTTAGTCCATTTATGAATGCTATCTGAACTCACGAAAAACGCTACAATTTGGAACTTTTTTGTTTTAAATATGAAAATTGCTTCCTACAAATACAATGGGCCGGCCCCCAAGCTGAGCACTACAGGCTCTGTATTCCGCTAGACCACTCCTAATATTGCTGGGTGGAGTTTTAAATTACATAGCAAATAATGTAGTTCCTTTAAATTTGTCGTGAAATATTATTTTTGTCTTGTTCTTTCAACTTCATTCCATTGATTATGTACTTTTGGTGTTTTCTAACGACCCCTTTAATAATGAAGTGAAGGCACCCAAAAAAAATAATTTCAAAAATTGAATACAAAGTTCAGGAAAGTTCATCATTTTGTAGATGTCTTGTTAATAAACATATTCCGAGACCCAACTGTCACCATTTATTTCCCCACGTCGCCATTATTTTCCAACTATCCCTTGTCATTTGTCCCCACTCATCGTCCAAAACCGGTTTTCTTACAGAACTTGCATACCTTCATAACTCTTAACCTTTGGAAGGTCAACGAAACCTGATTTTAAGAGCGTAAACAACATTATTTGCCAGTTATACGAGATTACAACGTGGTTCTAAGATTTGTACGTCATAATGTGGAAACAAATATTTTATAGATAATAGCACGAGTGTTTGAAAATGGTCATAAATTCCAGACTCGCGAAGTGAGGAGGGATTTATCAGAGAATTTCCAAGCCGAGTGGTATTTATAGGACTATTTCACGAGTAAAATTATGTCCAACAGTGTTCCAAAATTCGCCAAATATTGAAAATAACTGGAAGCTACATTAAAATAAAAGGTTATATCATAGTACACACGTGGTTTATTTTATCGACATAGCGATCGAGCCATACTGCCTTCTAAGATAGATGACTCACAGTGTATGATTGGCCAGTAGGAAGAAGCAGTAAGAAAAATCGGATAGAAAAGGCTATTAGAGGATTGAGATACACCACCCTGTTGCGACGTTTTCTATGTACAGTTAAACACTATTGGTTGTATTTCAGGAGTGTCTTTAGTGTCTTTAATCTCGTTGATTTATGATTGATGCCTACGCTGCAATGGGACACCTGCAGGGTCTTTTTTGGATGAATTCTTATAAACGTCGCGTGGGAACACGTAGCCGACGGTGGAGCTTCATTTATCATGAATTTGTTGGGTACATAAATAAGTAAAGAGCTCAGTTAATACAACCATATAAATAATTTACCTATTGATTAAAATAAGCAATGAAAACTCCAATAATCCAAAAAAATGACTAAAAAGTCATAAATAGCTTGCGGCTACTTGTTCTGCGATTTCCTTGATTTTTTATCACCTATCTAGGTGTTGTAGAGAACTGGAACTTTTTGTGTAAGATACAATGTTATACTGGCGAAAACCTAAAAAATTCTCTACATTGTTACACCAACGATTTACACCTGCTGGGATTGTCTTTTGCCATGTCTGAAGGGGAAATTAAGCCCATTTGTCACCGTTGCCGAATTTACTTAACCCGTGACACATTTACGACACGGCATCCATCTTAGTCTAGGATAAGTTTAGCCAGCAATGATTGCTCCTGGGACAGATTACAGAGAGAGTTTTTTTCTGGTTGGACAAACTATTAAAATTCTAAAACAATGTTTACAAAATGAATTGTTCATTTTGTAAACAAAATTTTGTTGTGTAATTTGTTCTTATATAAATGTAATTTCAGACACCAAATAAAAAATCTCAGGCTGCATACATTAAATGTACAGGCCGTTAGGAGTCCATATCTGACACGCAATGTGTCACTGCTAGTCTACGTTTAATCCAGCCACGACAACGGTTGTGTGTAACGTGTATTGCGTACTATGTCATTCATTTACCGATTTACAACATCACGGTCACCGGAGCTTAATTTACAGAACCACAACTATACACACACGACCGTGTCATATGTCCCTAATTTGTGTCTAGAATAGATCTAGCCAAAAACTAGTGACCTCTGCCCAGGGTAGAAAATTGTATTACGAAAATGATTCATACTAGTAAAAACCTTTCGTTTAATATATATAAATTGTGACGCGGGATTAGACAACCCCATAACGCCACCATCAGCTATGTAAAGAAGCCCACGAACAGAGAGGACTAGGGTACGCGGCGGAGCGATGGCTGGTAAACGCGCCATCTGCCCACAGCTTCTCGAACTACGACGCCCTAACTAGTGAGTAATGTTTTTTCCGAGAGGTCACGAAAGGAGGAGAATATGCACCCCTCCAAAATTTCCCCAGGCGCGAGTACCATAAGTATCTCGACGGCGACGGCGACTAGAAGAAACTCTCTTTGACTGCAGCAGGACGGCGAGTACACTGATCTTTTTGACTACAGCAGCGACGGCACTAGACTGAACTTTTCGATTGCAGCAGCGACGACGGTCGTAAATTGATAGCATAGGAGTTTATTTTAACTTGGTAGTTAAAAGTTAGCTTGAAAAGCGTATCTTCGAAAGTGAGATAATTAAGAAATCGAGTGCACAATTATTCGTCGCATTCACAATATTTGAGATAGCAAGCGAAGTGACTGTTTGACGTCGAAATAACTTCAAAGTTGTAAAATTCGCGCAGAAGGACATTAATTAAATCCAGCACCTCACATTGCACCTGAGACCACACATGCCTAAAGTGTGGTAGGTTGGCCGAGCATTTAAGCATAACTTCAGCAACATTAATAATTTCGAGGCTGGAAGCGCGAACAAACGTGTACGAGGCGCGGTAGAAGAAGAAGGACGACCCCAGGAAGAGCGAAGCGTAGGCGAGAAGGACTTGATCTGGAGCGAGGATAGTACGGGTTCGGAACGAGAGAAAGGTGTGGAAATTGGCGGCTTGGCGGTTTCGAGCGAAGGAAACTGCTATCGTCGCGGGACAGCACGCGAAGACGAAGTGGCAACGCGGGGCGAGTGGCAGAAAATCCCCAAGGTTACCTACAGGCAAGCGACGCGAAGCTGTTGAGGTAAAGAAACTGACAACGTTTATGCGGCGATCAGCTGGGGGAAAGAGGATAGCGGTAAATACACGACAATTAGTGTTAAAAGTGGGTGAATCGTCTAGAATAGGTGGGAGACGTATTTCGAACTATGTAAGTGGCATTTTCCAGGTCATTTACTGCACGTGTCATTAAATTCATTTAAAGAGGCAAACCTTGTACAATTTTACATAAATGATTCAGGATTTTCATATGTTGTACAGTTAATATTATCTGGAAAGATCAGTTTGTTGTATTGTACTGAAAGTAATAGCTTTTTTGTGACATAAAAGGGAAAACGAATGCCTCGTTTTTTTATTAGTGTTTAGTGAGGCAAGCCAAGGCTAGCACCTATGAAAGGGTTTCCTTGAAACAAGTGTCCTATTCATTTTAAAACCAAAAAAATTTGGAAAAAAACTCAGAAAGGAGGGATCAAATTGTAAATTGTAGTTGGTGAAAATGTGTTCAGGCAGTCGAGGTGACGCCTATATGTTTTTGTTTTTTTGTCTTGTTTTATTTTTTCAGTGACCAGCTACATAAAGTGCAATATCCTGTTATAAATTGCGTCACTGTAAATTTTTCATTGAATATATGTTCATATTATTCATGTTTTATTTGATTATTGTGTCGAGGGTTCAGACTTTTTCATACCCAAAAGATCCTGCTTCGTGAAATTTTAAGCTCGCTTCACGAGCATTCATTGTATCACCACCTCACCACGTGTGGTGGGTAGGAAGGAAGGAGGGAGTGTTACATATATATATATATATATATATATATATATATATATATATATATATACCTACTGATTCTATATATACCTACTATCTATATAATTATCTATTGATTACCTCTCTTATATCACGAAATCAAAATCATGTAGAAAAATCACAAGTCACAAAAAATAATTACGCAAGACTCATCCGGTTTGCGGGCTGTATGAGGCCCATACCCAGCCTGGAATAATAATAATAATGTCTTTATTAATGGCGAGGGTGAGGCTATAGGGCCTGCTCTTCCGCCTAACCAGAAGAGTCACCAGAGCTTTATTTCCCTAACTGCAACTATACGCGCCAAATTACTGATTAATTATAATTATCGTCACTGATAATGTGAACTCACTTGGTACAAAGATATAATGACGACGCAGGAGGCGAGCAGCGCGCCGGCCACTGCAGGCGCTGCGGCGTGGGCGCACCCTGTCCTGCGGGGCGCCCCCGCACGAGGACAAGGCGCGCAGCGGCGGCGGCGCTGGCGGCCAGCGACTCGCCCGCCACCATGCGCCACGCGCCAGTGTACAGCAGTGCAGTGCCTACTAATAGTGCCCAAAGGCGAACCCCGAACACACGGATCGGCAGGGACCACGAGGGAAGCTCCAGAGAATGTGGAACTAGGATAAGAGTTACACCCGCGATTGCACTGGAGGATATTATATCCATCAGAGTCCACGGAATTTCACCGTAGATGAATTGGCAAGGAGAAAAATCAATTTTTGCAAACCATATAGCCAAAGCCAGTTTGTTAGTCACGACATGCATTGGAGTTTTATCTCTCTGAAATAATCAAAGAAAAGAAATATGTATTTATCATTACTTTTAAAACATTAAATTTAGTAGTACACAAAGACTCACAAAATATTTTATCGTGTAAAATAATTTTCCTTACCTTGAAATGTAGATCATATAGTTTTTTTACATAGTACCAGTGAATATTTAGACGTTTATGTAGTTCATTCATAAGTTTCTGCACTGGTCCAGTTTTAGTAAGAAGAATATTATTAATCTTAAAACGGGTTTGACGATATTGACCCGCTTTTGGCATAAACGTTTTTATAGTGATGTTTTGCAGATTGCGAGAGAAAAAGAAGATATAATCCTTAAGTTCTCGCCAAAAATTTTCTTCGAAGTCGGTAGCATCCCACTGATAATTTCCATTCGAGGTAGTTTGACAAAAAACATCATCCATTGACCTACTGCTGATTCCTTCAGAAAGACCAACTGGAAAGTGTTGTGAATCTCCCACAGCAATTCGTATGTCACTTGAAATCTGTGAAGCATAGTATGTTTTTGCTTATTTGACATTGAAAAAATGACTGGTGCTGCAGAATTGAGCATCAGATCCGGTGGGTTCGGAAATTACGAGCCTGAAAAAAAAGTGTCGTTTGTTAAATAGTACAATCGAATCCTTCATCGATGCTTGCTCTACCTCCCCCGAAAATAAACCAGTAAATTTATCATACATTGTAGCTGAATGTAAACTATAGTTGCACAGTACTGAGATAAGAGATCGTGCTCGCTAGAAAGTGAGTGTGTGTGTATGTGTGTGTGTGTGTGTGTGTGAGAGAGAGGGAGAGAGAGAGAGAGATAGAGAGAGAGAGAGAGAGAGAGAGAGAGAGAGAGAGAGAGAGAGAGAGAGAGAGAGAGAGAGAGAGAGAATTCTACGGATTGGATTCTGTTGGTGGTTCTGGATAGCACTACAGATACAGAAGGCTGGTTCTTAGGACGACTTTTTGTGACTGAATATTATATTTTGTTGCAGGAATGACTGTTTATTTACTGACTCTGAAGAAGTTTATGACTGGGATATGAATCATTTTGATTCAGGATGCTTTCGGACATCGGTGTTTTTTGGGAGTGCAGAATACGAATGAAACACTGCTAATTATAAATATTACTCGCGCGTGGATATTTGATGTAAACGGCATTGCGCGTATCGTTGCCGAAGAAAGTAATGAGCCGGAGGAGCGAATGGGCCGCCAGCACGTATCCCCGCTGCTTCTCCAGCCAGGCGGGCGCGGATGCCTGTTGGGTCTTCATGGGCGCGCGCCACAGCAGCAGCGAAGCGTTAGCGCGCGCGTGGAGTGCCCTGAGCCACCGCGCGCCGTCGCAGGCCCCCCGGCCCCGCCCACGCCAGTGCGCCCGCGGGTGGGGGGCTTTGGGCAGGGCGCAGCACGCCCCTCAGGCCGCCACGTGCACCGCCCTGCACACCAGCCAGCTCACCACAACGCTCACCACCCCGCTCACCACCCCGCTCCCACCCCCTGCTCACCACCCCCGCTCACCACCCGCTCACCACCCGCTCACCACCCGCTCACCACCCCGCTCACCCCGCTCACCACCCGCTCACCACCCCGCTCACCACCCGCTCACCACCCCGCTCACCACCCCGCTCACCACCGCTCACCACCCCGCTCACCACCCGCTCACCACCCGCTCACCACCCCGCTCCCCCACCCCCGCTCACCACCCGCTCACCACCCCGCTCACCACCCCTCTCACCACCCCGCTCACCACCCTTCTCACCACTCCGCTCACCACCACCGCCCCTCACCACCATGCTTACCACCAAGCTCACCACCACCCTCACCACCAGCTCACCAAGCTCACCACCACGCTCACCACCACGCTCACCTCACCGCCCTCACCGCCTCGCTCACCACACCTCGCTCACCACGCTACCCACCTCACACCCGCTCCACCACATCCGCTCACCACCACCTCACCCCGCTCTACACCCCGCTCACCGTCACGCTAACCATCACGTCACCACCACCTCGCCCCCCTCGCACCACGCTACCACCACTCCCCTCCGCCTGCCCCGCTCCCCCCTCGCCACCTCAGCACTCCCGCTCACCACACCAGCACACACCACTCCTCACTGCTCCCTCACGGCCCCCTTACCAACCCGCTCAACACCACGCTCACCACCTCGCTCACCACCCTCACTCACCCGCTCACCCACCAGCATTGCTCACACCACGCACTGCTCACCACTACGCAAAGCACCCCGCTCACCACCACGCTCACCACCACGCTCACCACCACACTCACCACCACGCTCACCACCACGCTCACCACCCCGCCCACCACCACGCTCACCACCACACTCACCACCACGCTCACCACCCCGCTCACCATCACGGACAGCACTCCGCTCTCCACCCTGCCCACCACCTCACTCCGCGCCCGTCTCCACCCACCACAGCGATCCGCGGGCGGCGGCCGATGGTGATCAGCTCCCGCCACGCCGATCGCCAGACAGCGCCGCGGCGCCCAGCCGATAGGTGCCTGTCCGAAAATGGGCTTCACAAACACCAGGCAGTGCACCCCACGTTTCGAGAACCTGCTGTACAGGTTAACGGAATACGAAGATTCCCTTCACATTGAGCCATGTGGCAGTGCTTCCGTGTGGCTATTCTGCTGGGAAGGCAGCACATCACAGGAAAGTAACATTAATTTGAACAATGATATTTAATGCATTATTTACCATTTGGACTGTACAAATGTGTACCAACAACCTGTAACAAGTATTGTACTGCAGGCTCCATGTCAATGCTCCCATCTCGATCAGGTTTTTCGTCCAGTATCCCTGATCCATTGAGCAAATGCTGAGATGGCCCCTTGTTTTGCTTCTAGACATAAATGTAACTTCATTATCTGTTCACGGCTTCTAGAATTCATTGGGAAGTATAGTTATTCAAATTATCGTTTCTATGTTGTTGCGGCAGGAAATATTATTCCTTGATGAAGATCATAGATAAGATCCCAAAACGTATTGCTTATTTATCCTTGAAAATAGATTTTATTATATGAGAGTTCTCTTTTTAATTCAAAATTCATGTAGTATGTGACTTAGTGTTGGGATCACAGAATTTTGAAAATATGCACAGAATTTACTTCTTCCCATAGCATGAAATACGCAGTTTTAACTGTTTTTTACGTAAAATAAATAAATAAATAAATAAATAAATAAATAAATAAATAAATAAATAAATAAATAAATAAATAAATAAATAAATAAATAATAGATAAATAAATAAATAAATAAATAAATAATAGATAAATAGATAATAAGAAAATAAATAGAATAATAAATAGATAATAGATAATGATAGATAAGATAAAATAGATAGATAATAAGATAGATAGAATAGATAGATGATGAGATAGATAGATAGATAGAATATAGATAGATAGATAGATAGATAAATAGATGGATAATAGATGAGATAGATAGATAGATGATGAGATGGATAGATAGATAGATAGATAGATAGATAGATAGAATAAGATAAATAATAATAAGATAAATAAGATAGATAGTAATAAATAAATAATAATAAATAGATAGATAAATAATAGATAAATAAATAAGATAGATAGATAGATAAATAAATAAATAAATAAATAAATAAATAAATAAAAAATAATAAATAAATAAATAAATAAATAAATAAAATAAATAAATAATAAATAAATAAATAAATAAATAAATAAATAAATAAATAAATAAATAAATAAATAAATAAATAAATAAATAAATAAATAAATAAATAAATAAATAAATAAATAAATAAATAAATAAATAAATAAATAAATAAATAAATAAATAAATAAATAATGGCACTAGGTTAAACTTTAAATGAGGTGTTGATAAGAGGCTTCGCTGTGCCACCTAGCCTAAAGGTGCCTCTCCGGAAATAGGTTTTACAATCACCTGGCAGTGCTTTCCCCGACGATTCTAGAACGCGGTGTCCAAATTCAACGAAACACGAAGACTGCAGCTCTGCCATATGACGATTCTCGTGGCAAAGTTTTGGTGTTAACCAATGTGTTCACAATCTACTGGGCCAATCCATCCAGCAGAAAGGCACCTTTCCGGAAATAGGCTTTACAAACATCTAGTAGTGCTTTTCCACGATGTTTAAAGAACATGGTTTCCAAATCAAACGAAACACGAAAAGTCCCTTCACACGGAGCCATATAGCAGCGCTTGCTTGTGGCACTTCTGCTGCCGCACATGCGCTTCTGTGCCTCCGCCAGCTGAACACAATTGTAAATGACAGCCTTCACAGCAGGCTACTCGGAAGTGCCACTGAGCTTAGCTCTTAACTTCTTAACTGCCTTGTGGCGGCCGGCGCTGTGACGGGTGAATTGCCAATCTTGCCTTACCCAGTTACCAGGTAGTACTAGACGGTGTGTGTGTGTGCTTAAATGTGTCCAGCGTTTCTCACTTGCACGGTGAAAACAACACACGATCTAATTACCCGCATTTTGCAAGCTACTGATGTAAATGGTTGTACGTTTACTATCGTAATATTTTCGAAAAATGTATGGCTTATGTGGTATGGCAGCAGATTTTAAGGATGTGAGGCATATCGTTGAACTGTATTAGTCTATATTGTAATATTCCATGATTCCCCCCAAGAATAAGGCACAAGTCAAAGAATAAATAGAAAATGCATAACATTAACATGAACTGTAAAAACAGATGAAGGCGATGTCGTAGCGATAGTTTTAGAAGTAAACGGAAAACGCGACAAATTCACAATTGGGACAAGATAGGGCAGTAGCGTTCATGTAGCGAAGTCGTTTGCAAGTTATTTGAAGGAAATCGCATCACGCGTTCGAAAGATATGAACATTTTTGTATAGTATAAATTCCAGCTTGTAAACAGACATGATAGCCATTGTTGTGCTTTAAGGTTCCAGTAAATCAAAAGTGTTTGTGGAAAATTAAGAGAACGTGAACAATACAAACAAAACTTTAAGAACAACAGAATAAATCATTTAGAAAATTATGGTAACAGTCGCAACGTTGGGAAACTTCGAGGGGCTACGCCAGAACAGAAAATGTGAATTAAATTAAATGATGTAATATTTTGTAGGAGAAGCAACAGCGATCGTGTGATGTTAAAAGAAAAAAGAGCTGACGATCCGGACACAACAATGACGTAGAGGAGCGGGTCGAAGTAGCTGAATACGGACGCATGTTGAAACGCTCCGAAAAAAATTTTTATTTTAATAGAAAATTGCGTTCAGTTTGTGAATAGAGTGAAATAGATCGTGTTTAGTAACTGTCGAGTTAATGGAAAGATAAAACGTGGAAGAGATATTTATATATTTCACAAAAACAGCGTTCGCGGAACACTGTCGCCATATTGTCGGTCGCAGTTAACAAAAACTAGTATAGTAATTAGTGAGTAGTTTTAATCGGATATTCTTCATTTAAAGTAAATTTGTCGTTAACAAACGTGTGAAATGGATGGACGCTGTGGGAGATGAATTAATGGATGCCATGTGTATACTACGGAGGTGACATGGAACAATGGCGTTACGCGGATGGCCGATTTCTACGAAAGGAAAGTGCAATAACTTTGCGTAATTTAATAGTTCAGATAAATGGGAAGAAAGAACAGACTAGGTTTTAATGTACAAGACCAAGTTTTGGAAATAATAATAGGCTATATTCAGACAGAATAGGGGATGCGCATTCAAGTGTGAATGATTTGTTTTGTTTTTTTTGTCGATTGTGTAAATAGTAAGTGTGAATGTGATTTTATGTATTTCAGGTATTGTGTTTTGT
Source organism: Teleogryllus oceanicus (assembly GCA_964035755.1). Lineage (NCBI taxonomy): Eukaryota > Metazoa > Arthropoda > Insecta > Orthoptera > Gryllidae > Teleogryllus > Teleogryllus oceanicus. The sequence continues at coordinate 74,223,960 of CAXIVR010000008.1, forward strand.
TGTTTATTGTATTGCATTTGTGTATGTTTTTGTTGTTATGTCTCCAGCGGAGTGTGGAGAGAAGGAAAACCAGAAAAGAATAAATAATGCCGGACGTATTTGGTTCGACAGTAAGCCATATGATATGATTTCGTGATTTTGTATTAAACAGTGACCTACGCCCAAGTGTCCAAGTATCTCGTTAGGCTCCTGTACAGGCCAACCACAGCCTCACGCTCAATAGTTTTATAACATTGAAGGAGTAGCTAAGTAACGGCACAGTTTTAGATAAAGGAGGCAAAAAGTTAGCAGGGCATAAATTTGTATAGATTTTATATAGAGTAGAGAGATTCAAGGTATAGTCGTTTTATTTCATATTGTCGCCGCAACGTGGTGCGGTTACATACAGATTTGGGATAAGTAGGCAAGACGTTCCATTACATAATGGCGCCGCAACGTGGGTCGTGAGTAGGACGAATACTGGACACTACAATAGTACGCAAGTGGGCTAGGTGAAAAAGGTCAAAACTAATTGTAAGTAAAACATAGTACAATTCAAAATGGAGACGCGTAGTGGCAAAATGTTAAGTACACGGGATGCGTCGGATTCAGAAACAATTTCCGCTCGCGATGAGGATGAAGAGGGCCAACATCTAGAGGAATTAGAATTAGAAGGGGAGGGGAATATTGCGACAGATACGCAAGGTGCAAATATGAGCCAGGAAGCTGCAGGTGAAATTGTTCCGGAGGTGCAAGGTGCGTCGGAACCCACTCTGTCGATGTTATTACGGTTAATGCAGGAAATGAGAATGATAGTGCGAGGGTAGAAAACAACTTGCAAGAAATGAGAAGTGATAGTGCGAGGTTGGAAAACAACTTGCAAATACAGATCGAGAATAAATTTGAGGAAGTTGTAGAGCAGAATAGAAGTATCAATGCCGCGCCAAACACATTGCAGAATGAGGTCAAGTCGCAGTGTCGAAAATTCAAGACGAAGTGAGCGCATTTAAAGTAGAGACAATTGCCTCGGTTCACTAGGTTAGAACAAAACGCGAAAACGGTGCAAGAGACGTCAGAAACTCGTTTCGCAGTTCAGAGGTGTTCAACCAGCAGCTCAGTACGGTGTAGGCGAAATTCAATCGACCTGGGCACTTTACAACAATCGTACGGCTGCAAGAAACGCGATTGTCAGAAATCGACAGGAATGTGCAAGACTTCAGGAAGTAGCGCGACAGCAAGACGTGCGTATAGGTCGTGTCGAGGAATCGATCAGTAAAATCGATAGGAATATTAAAACGGCTGTTCAGGGAGACTTCGATAGTCGGAAATTGGCAGCGGTAGGATCGAGAGAGGAAGTCGCTAAAGCAATTATGAACAAAATTGCCGACCTCGAACAGCAGGTGTATGCAGCGCGACGATTGAATGGCAATGGTTACGCGATAGGCATGCAACGTTGCCGAATTATCTACGTTTTCACGGGAGAGCAGAGAAAACCATATTCGTTCTTGACGGCACTCGAGAACTACTTTAGTAAATAACATTCCGGAAGGAATGAAATTGAGTTTGTCGAGCCCTTAGCTCAAAGGCGCAGCATTGGTGAGGCATTAACACCAACACCGCAAATTTATGGGGAATGGCGCGAGAAATTTTTAGAAAGGTATTGGAACCAACACCACCGATTCGAGTTAAAATACCGGTTGATGTCGGAACGATATCGAAAGGGAGACGCCGAAACCATGAGCGACTTTGTCACTCGTAAAGTCAGCGCGTTTAAAGTATGTAGCGAAGATTTCAACTCAGCCGAAGTTATTCGAATTCTGATTCGACAAATGCCGAGTGGAATACAAACTTACTATGGAATAATATGCCGGAAACCATAGAGGCATTGATAGAGAGAAGTCGGTTCGAGCGGCGAACGACGACAATGAACGGGACGGCGTGACGGAAGGCTCGAATCCCGGGAACGGAAATGGCAACCACCGATACAACGGAGGGCGATATCGGCAAGATAATGTGTGCGCAGTAGAGGTGCGCAAAGAGAAGCCTCGAGGGAGGGAAGAGAAGGCGCAGGGCCGAGCAAATGCTTGATTTTGCAAGGCAGGTGCTACGGGAGAGAAGTTCGGGCGCTAGTAGATACGGGCAGCAGTATTAGTGCAGTGTCGGAGGAATTTTGTCAAGAATCAAGGTGAAAGAGAAAGGAGCCCTGGATAGTGTGATGGCAGTCATTCGGGTGAGAGAAATTAGCCCGCGATGGACGACAAGAGCAATTATCAATATGCAACAGCGAAACGTGTTCGTGCAGGAAATATGCAAGTTGATTGATGGCCAGCCGTACGATAGAAGGCGAATCCGCAAGGAGAAAGACAAGGACGCAAGTAATTGGAAGATTTATGAAGGAATCTTGTTAAGAAAAATTGGTGGGCCCGAAGAGAAGTTCGAATATGGATACCTGAAGAAAGTCGCAAGGAATTGGCCACGTCTACACATGAACATATGCGGCATTTTGGAGGTGGAAAATCGCACAAATCTTATCAGATTACTGTTACTGGCCGAATATGGGAAGAGAGGTGCGACAAATAGCGAGTTCCTGTGACGTCTGTCAAAAGACGAAACAGCCGGACAGACGCTGCGAAGGTGAATGGCAGCCGATTTACCGCAGAGGCCACGGGAATTATGCGGTGGATTTATATGGGCCGTTGCCGAAGACCAAGTTTGGAAACCAGCACCAATGGTATAATAGATGTTTTTTCTAAGTTTGTGCAGATATTTCCGATAAGAAAGCCCAGTGCCGCCAACTGTATACGGCAAGTGAAGCGATTTATAGAAATGTGTGGAAGCCGACTAAGATATTGGAGCGACAGAGTACGCAGTTCACCAGCGGAAGATGGAGAGAAGAGATGGAAACGTTAGGATTTCGTCCATCTCACGGCAGTGCGACATCCACAGAGCAACCCAAGCGAACGAGTGATGAGGGAATTGTCACGTTTGTTTCGGGTATATGTCGCGGAAAATCACCGAGCGTGGTTCGAAGCCGTCCGGTGCTGAACGAAGTATTAAATGCAGTACCACACTCAAGTATCAATGTAACACCATGGGAGGTGCACTTCGGTGCCCAGAAGAAGAGGCCATTCGATGACGTGAAAATACCACCGGAAATCGGCGGTTTAGAACAAGTGACACCGATCAGAAGATAGTGTATGACCAGTTGCGGAAGTCGGCAAAGCAGCGTAGCAAGGCTCAGAAACATTTCTGTCGGGGACAATTTTGTAGGGGACCAGGTTTTAGTCCGCTCGCCCTCACTCGTCCTCATCCGATCAGAAATTGTTTAAGAAATTCTTTCCGATATACGACGGTCCGTATACTATCACGAAGGTACCAATAACAATAATGTTGTAATAGCAGATCGAGGACAGGAAATAGGTGTCAAAACCTATTTAATGTTAAATTATACAAGAAGCCGAGTCTGTAGGTTATGTGGTGAGAAAGGAGTTTGTAATGTAGTAATATAGTAGAATAGTATTATAAGCAAGAAAGCAAGATTGTTTAGGTAAGATTTAGTTGTAAGTAAATGCAGGTACACTACACAAGACCGTGAAGAAGTAGCAGGTGTAGCGAGTGACAGGTGCCGCGATAGACGACGGTAGAGCGTACCGACTTAATGCAGTGCCACTGCAAACATTAGCAGGTGTGTCCGTCGCAAACAGCAGGAAACGGTAGTGTTGTGTACTCAGAGACGCATTGTTAGTGCAAGATCAAGTTCACCAACACAGGCAACGATGGCCGCTGAACTGTAACAGGTGCCGAGTGGAAGAGGATACGTGGTAAAAGAAACGGGACCAACAATGTGAATGCTAGATGTAGACTCATCATGACGATGTGCGTCATATCTGAGCGACATCTTAGGCGGGGAGATGTAATATTCGCAGATTCCCCCAAGAATAAGGCAAAGTCAAAGAATAAATAGAAAATGCATAACATTAACATGAACTGTAAAACAGATGAAGGCGATGTCGCGTAGCGATAGTTTTGAGAAGTAAACGGAAAACGCGACAAATTCGTTTGGACAATGGGACAGATAGCGTTATGTAGCGAAGTCGTTTGCAAGTTATTTGAAGGAAATCGCATCACGTCTGAAAGATATGAACATTTTTGTATAGTATAAATTCCAGCTTGTAAACAGACATGATAGCCATTGTTGTGCTTAAGGTTCAGTAAATCAAAAGGTGTTTGTGGCGAAAATTAAGAGAACGCGTGAAGCAATACAAACAAAACTTTAAGAACCAACAGAATAAATCATTTAGAAAATTATGGTAACAGTCGCAACGTTGGGAAACTTCAGGCTACGCCAGAACAGAAAATGTGAATTAAATTAAATGATGTAATATTTTGTAGGAGAAGCAACAGCGATCGTGTGATGTTAAAAGAAAAAAAGAGCTGACGATCCGGACACAACAATGACGTAGAGGAGCGGGGTCGAAGTAGCTTGAATACGGACGCATGTTGAAACGTCGCAAAAATTTTTATTTTAATAGAAATTGCGTTCAGTTTGTAATAGAGTGAAATAGGATCGTGTTTAGTAACTGTCGAGTTAATGGAAAGATAAAACGTGGAAGAGATATTTATATATTCACAAAAACAGCGTTCGGAACACTGTCGCCATATTGTCGGTCGAGTTAACAAAACTAGTATAGTAATTAGTGAGTAGTTTTAATCAGGATATTCTTCATTTAAAGTAAATTTGTCGTTAACAAACGTGTGGAAATGGATGGACGCTGTGGGGAGATGAATTAATGGATGCTACGTGTATACTACGGAGGTGACATGGAACAATGGCGTTACGCGGATGGCCGATTTCTACGAAAGGAAAGTGCAATAACTTTGCGTAATTTAATAGTTCAGATAAATGGAAGAAAGAACAGACTAGGTTTTAATGTACAAGACCAAGTTTGCGGAAATAATAATAGGCTATATTCAGACAGAATAGGGGATGCGCATTCAAGTGTGAATGATTTGTTTTGTTTTTGTCGATTGTGTAAATAGTAATGGAATGTGATTTTATGTATTTCAGGTATTGTGTTTTGTTGTTTATATTTGCATTTGTGTATGTTTTTGTTGTTATGTCTCCAGCGGAGTGTGGAGAAGTGAAACCAGAAAGAATAAATAATGCCGGACGTATTTGGTTCGACAGTAAGCCATATGATATGATTTCGTGATTTTGTATTAAACAGTGACCTACGCCCAAGTGTCCAAGTATCTCGTTAGGCTCCTGTACAGGCCAACCACAGCCTCACGCTCAATAGTTTTATAACATTGAAGGAGTAGCTAAGTAACGGGCACAGTTTTAGATAAAGGAGGCAAAAGTTAGCAGGGCATAAATTTGTATAGATTTTATATAGAGTAGAGAGATTCAAGGTATAGTCGTTTTATTTCATATTGTCGCCGCAACGTGGTGCGGTTACATACAGATTTGGGATAAGTAGGCAAGACGTTCCATTACAATATTCAAGCACAGTTATAAAAGGTAGTGTTTTGTTTCCTTCTGAGGCCTCTAAATGTCTGACCCAAGTGAATGCAGTGCGTGAGGTGGTATATTTTTTTCTTATAGCTGAACCTATAAATTTGTGAAAATGACGTATGTCAAATCATTATGCAAATACGTCCTAGTGATTGGCAGGTACGTCTCAGGTCCTGTTCTAATTTCGTCTGTGAATGATTGACGATGTTAAACTGATTGACACTGGCACTCCCATGTTTAAGACCTTTCACTTCTGTGGTCTCTCAGTAGCCCATCTGCTTAGCTCATCCGCGCCTCCCTCTGTGTCATCCGAGTTTTCTTTTACGCAATAAGAATAGTTGTATGTGGCACTAAAAGAAGACTTTTTAAGTATATATTTTCCGGGCTCTAGTAAATAAAACGTGGATATGTCTTGTACCTACATTTAGTACATTGCTTCCTCTAACATTTTCTATGTCCAAAATATATGATTTTTGAGTTCTTGATACCGCAAAATCGATTGACGTTTGTCAACGCAAGCACTAATCATTCAGCCGATTTTCTCCAATATTGATATTTTTCGATCAATTTTATGTAGCTAAATTCCCAAAAAATTCTAATTTCTTTGATTAACTTTCGAATTCAGAGAAACAATGCCTAAGAGAATGGTGTTCATTCTGAAGTTCAATTTCTTTGACGTCTTCCTCCAATTACAATATTGAAGATTGAATCGTTTTTCTTGATAAAATCTTTTTATAACGACAGACCTTGGAATGTGGTCATGTACAATGTTTTTAATGCCCTCTCGGTTTAGCTTATTGATCACTATGCTCGCTTTCCATTGTGAGATTTCGGGTTCGATTCCCGGGCAGAGAAAATTATAGTGTGCGTTTTCATTGCAATTTCAAGTGTAGTTTGCTGTGTGACGAGAAAATCGCTTCTTAGGTTGAAAAGACCAGAATACGGCGTGGCGATGTCTTCGTGCAAACAACTATACCTCCTTTATCCATGGCCGCGAGATCGGGACGCTGCTAGTTGGCAACGGTCAGTATGCGGGTTGTCGCGCCAAATACATAGAGACAATTTTTAAATAATAGGAGTAACTTCCGAATAATTTTATGAAAACGACAGGCAATTTTTAGCGATTTACATTCTAAAAACACAGTATATATCTGAACAAATGGCTTAAACATTGATGCTGGTCCCCATTTTCGGGAAACTCGTTATTTCCAATAATAACAAAAAAATATTTTCAAAAGTACAGCATAGAGATATTTACCAAAATTAAATCTATTATAAAAAAATTACGACTATGAAGAGGTATGTACAAATTTTGGAAAAAATTATATGTTTGCCGTAATTTCTGCTTGAAATTAAAGGAAATTCTTTTAAAAAAATTCTTTAAAACTGTTCTAAATGTTTTCTTCATTTGCATTCCCTGATAGAACAAGAGTCTCTAAAAATAATGAAGCAGAACTATTTTCGAAAATTGCAAAAGTTAGAAACAATTGCAGAATGTATGTGCTCATGTACCACTTGTTTTTAAAGAAGTTCGGTATTTAACAAATAAAAATGCATTTTGTAACTAGTTTGATTACTTAACTGGAAAGGTATAATTGATATTTATATACGAGTGGTAAATGTAACATTTGTTTTGAGTAGAAAAGTTTAACAGAAGAAAAAGGAGAGGAATTCTGTACGCAAATAAAATCGCTTTTACCACGTCATATATATTTGCGACCAAATTCTGATTTTATTTAATTTTAATTCAAGTATAAAAAATCGTAAGATTACATTAAGGTGAATAGTAGTAGGATGCTGTCAGGTAAAAGTATATTTTTTTATGTCTTGCATTCACATATTTCCCAGAACTCTTGAGCATCGCTTCATGTTTAGCATAATGCTAAATATTGAATTTACGGTGTGTATCTCGATAAGAACTGCTTTTTTAAATATATTATTATTATTATTATTATTATTATTATTATTATTATTATTATTATTATTATTATTATTACTATTATTATTTCATCTTTCAACTATTAATAGTTAAATAGTTGGGAAGTGATTCTGCAATTCAAGAAAGCGTGCGCAGATGAATTTCTCTCCCATACGTCACCTACAGTTTTTGACTAAATAAATAAATAAAAAAGTAATGTCTATCTAAATAATATTTTTAAACAGCATTAAGAAACCAGTGTTAACAGGCATTTTTTGGCACTAGCATCCTAAAGTAGTCGTTGGCACCAACAGAAAAAAATGATAAGAACTATTAGATGAATTTAAATTAAAATATAACAGCAGTGTGTGTGTATACATATTGTAATATCCTATCCTCCCTCTGGTCCTTTACATTACAATCCACCTCTCTGGTACCACGACGCCTCACGTCGCGGCGCCAATGTAATTATTATTTTTTTTCTCAACCTCCTTTGGTACCACGACGCCTCACGTCGCTGGTGCCAATGTAATATTTGTATATATTATATATAATCCCGCTTTTAATTACTCTCTTATAAAATCTCACGCCCACTATCTTGCCCTGCCCTAGCCCTAAATTATAATTGGGTGCCACATTATCAATTGCCCGTACCTCTGCTAGCTCGTACTATTATCTGTTTCCTACCGTGTCGTAGTTCGCGCGCTCACTCCATACGGAGTTGAAGTAAGGGTCCGCTTTGTTCGTGCCTGGGTCAACATTCATACCATTACAGAATAAAAGACATGGAATCACGGCAATTATGAGTCATTGGGATGCTCATGCCTTTAATTTTGGACTTTTCTTAGCTGATCTTCGTGAACACAATCTGCCCCTCCAACTTACAAAACATAACAACACAAATATATAAACACCCAGGAAGAAAAACATATAAACATACACACTGAAAATACAATACAAAGAAAACAAATCTCATCCATCCATGAGAATGCGCATTCTGTCGTGACCTTATTTATTATCCTTAGCCTAATATCATAACTTGGTCTTCGACAGAACTTCTTTTGAATGGAGCGTAAACAAACCAAAAAAAAATACAGCTTTTGCACAATTCTGCACTTCCCTTTTCTGCAGCGATGTCACCTTCCATCAGCACCCGTCGCTGGTAGGTGTCACGTGCATTATTCACGCACGCGGTTCCCCGTTCAGCTGCCACCAGATCCTCGATGATTCACTCCTCCGTTTAATACACGCCAATGCATCCACGACTATTGTTTTCTTTTTTTTTTTTTTTTTCTTAATCGCGTCTTCCCTGAACGTTATTTCTATATCTCGCGATACATGTATATATCTTTCGCGACGCTTCTATTTCCTGACACCTAAATTGCACAAGTATTTTCTATGCAGATTTTTTTTCGTGAATTTCTAACTGAATTTTAATAAATTTTTGATGCACTCGGTTTAAACAATTGTTCCTATGTAACCAAAATAGCTTAACAACGTTTTACACGACACTTCCGCGAAATTTCTCAAAAATTCAACACAACATAAAAACGTGTGCGATCAGCCTCAGATCCGAACTCATTCTGCGTCTGTAACCCAGTTCACATTGTTGGTCCCTACAATCCAAGTGACTGTCTTTTTTCCAAACATATGCCCATCACCATAATAAATGCTCAAAAACTCTTACATTTTTGCTGTTTTCGGGCATTTTGCGTCTTACATAAATTCCCCCCGCACCGTAACTAATTTTGCCCTGCTCTAAATATTTTTCCCTATAATTCCCGTAAGTTTGGCCAAAATCCACCCAGGCATTCACTGGATATTCAACAAAATTCTTGTTATATATTTCCAGGAGTACAACAATGAGTTCCATCTTCCATCTTCGTCATGTTATGCATGCAATTTATACCATTTATAATATTTACGAAACCCGTGGCTCGAATAACGTGGTTCTTGCTTTAAAATGTTTCTAAATTTAAGTTCTGTTCATCGTTCATCAGCACCTATTTCGCCCTTATGCTTTCTTGTATCACGCTTTTAATTATGGTTACGCGGCGCTGTTGTCTATTGTTTCTTTCATTTCTTTTAATTCCTCCTTGCTCACATAAAAGTTCCATGCCTTCTTGCGGGCTCGTCCCCACAGATCATTACAATATATATATATATATATATATATATATAATATATATATATATATATATATATAAACGTACATATACACAGCAGTGTGTATATATATACACTGCTGTTATATTATATATATTATAATTAATATATAATAATATATATAATTATATAATATGCGCACACACACACATTACGTACGTGTATAAAAGAATCATTGTCATCTTTTTGTTGGGTGTTATCATGATATTTACTTACATTTGACGACGTGAAGTTTTCCACTCTTGGGTTGTGCGTAGCCAGAGAAACGTCAGTAGTTATGTGCCGCGTATTGCATGTGATCATCAGAGTGAATATAATAATTATCCAGCTCAGAAATCTTGGTTCCTGTCCTTCCATCTCTTTACGGCGTTATCGCAAAAGGGCGCCACCTTCAATATAGTAAATACACAACGTGAATCTCTCATTTATATCTAAAGAATATATTGCTATTATTTAACATTTAATTACCCGCCTGACGCCATTCATCCTTTTGATTCCTGACAATACTTGCATTATATTGCATTATCTCTTACGCTAACTTTTCTTCTTGGTTTCTTTAAAAGTTTAAATTCGTGTTTCAACTCTCTGTTACAAGTCGTAGGAGCTACTTTTTTTCTAATGCCTTAGTATAAGCCCGAGTAATAATGTAGACATACAATAATGAATTCTTCTCAATGTAGACGTTGTAAAAATTATTACGCATGAAATATGATATTTAACTGAAATAAATGGATCTGTATTATGATTTGCACATTCTACATAACAAATATACAATGTTTTAATTCAGGTGTGCGTGTATACATATTCCATATGTACTACATCGGCTTATTAGAGCGTACAATAATGTAGTTGACATATTGTAAATTCAATGCACACTACATAAATGCATACACGTACATTACAAATGCATATGGCATTGTTATTTATGTAGTATGCATTAAGTTTTCATTTTGTTAATAACATTAATCTATCGCAGTTATTGTTTTTGTTAATTGTTAAACAATAGTTCCTTTGTTGGCGCATTACTTGACAGACAGAAACGCGGGTCATGATTAAAGTACTCACTTTTTATCATGTCATTTTTCTAGTCATTACGGTTTTCTCAGCGAACCGCCCATCCCTCCACATCACAAATCTCTTTCTATTCTTTCCTCTCTCACCTAGGGTATTGAATATAGCCCACGGGCCCGTCTCTAGTAGGATGTATTACCGAAGGCCCGTAGGCCCATTTCGACGAACGATGGTAGTTTGCTGGAGGATATCACGAACTGATACGAAAAGTAACTAGGGTTAGAGTGTGGTCTATGATGTAGTGACTACTATCACTCCACAGCACACGCATTCGAACATCCCAAAAGTAACTTACTTTGGCGCAAACCCGAAGACCCTGTGCCAACAAGGCCGGCAAGGAATGGAAGGAAGATGAATGAAAAGGGATGCATGGTGGTTGGAACAGCCACAACCCGCAAACGTTCATGCCCGTTGCTGGATCAAAACCGTGACCTTTCCAATACACAGTAGACTATATACGCTTTACCAATCTTGGAGTCCAGATTGGCTTTAAAAAAATATTAAATTCATTTAATTTTCAATTTTGTGTTAATTTGTATTGTGTCAATTTTGTATTTCGTGTTAATTTTTTTTTTGTATTTTATGTTGGTTTTTTAGTTTTCTTCATCTTAACTCCTCTGTAACCAATTAATCTTCAAACGTTTAAACAGTTGTAAAACAATTCGTAGTAAGAGAAAGTTGTTCATTGCGGTACTACCTGTTTTATAAGAAGTAACTTGTAATGAGATTTTTTTATTATTGAGCTGATTACACAGCACTTTGTAATAGGATAATCCTATAAGAGAAGGACTATATAGAGAATATAATACAAAAATACATATTATAATAGACAGTATTTAGTTGAAGAAAAAATGTTGACCTATTTTCTTCAAGTTCAGACAAAAAAAAAATTAATACTGTAAAAAAAAAGGAGTAATTACATGTGAAAAAATTTGTAATAAATAAAATATTGGTGATTTTGAATGAAAAGGAAGCCAAAATTTTATTTGAATATAGATCAAATGTGATCTGTTGTGAGAAAACTCTTTAAAATGAGCATTCGAATGCTCTGCTCTTTTTACTCTGTGAGACTCACCATTATGACACTTCTTGATCATTGGTTCTTTTAATCGATAAGGATAGTTTCGTGCACTGCGTTGAATGAAAAGTGCTAATGATCTTGTTTGTAAATAACTTTAACATTGATGGCTCAATGGTGCCTTTTGACTTCCTTTAACCACCTCTTTCATATTTGTTAGTCAGGAGATTAATCTGCATATTTATTAAAACTAGCATGTTATTTTTAAATTTACAGTAAAATGTAATAAAAATAATATGTTCGATTCGAACGTTTTTTTTTCTTTTTTGAATTCCGGGGTAAATTTACTCACATTTTTTCCTGTTTGTTTTATATATAATGATATAAACTAGTAGATTTCTGTTTCGTGCGTTCGCAATTTGGATGCTCAATCGACTCTTTAATAGTGAATATAAAATAATTTTGTAGTATTACTTATTATCGCATGACAACCTAGAAGAGTCCTAAGAAAGTTAAAGTAATTGTAGTATCTCACCTAGCTTTGCTTTTACTCAGCCAAAAGAATTCCATTGATATTCTTCCCTAGTCGCGGCTCGTGGCATTGTAAATGGGGAAGGCTGCAAATGCATCACATTGCATGCATTGTATTTCTAAACAAAATCTTGTTCGATACACGCATAACAAGGGTATCGCTCCCACCGGGTATTGGGAAACTAGTTGAAGCTCAATGCTACTCGCTGAGCTGCACAGTAATGCTATCTAATGAGCATGCCCTTCTTCAGACATTACGGCCCTCTCCCTTGAAGGCTGCTTGTCCACCGCCTTCGCCCGCCCGTAAGCCTGTGCAGTGAATGCATGACGTCACGCCTCGTCGTTTTACACAGGCCTCATGGCGCAATGAAGTGGGAGCCTAACGCTTTTGTCTTCCCTGTCACAGCTTCGATAGCATTACGAACGACAGTTATCGAACTCATAAGCAAAGTTTTGATAGGATTGTTATATAATACAACTCATAAAGCCATTATTAATATATAAATACCTTTATAAAAGATATCCGACTGGTCTCCCGGAATATGTGGTAGTGTAGTGCATGTTAGTGTAAATGTGTATGTAAGGGCAGAGGATAGGACAAGGAAGAGGTTAGAACAGATCGCGCGCGGTTCGTGGCCCGTTTTGTAGGGTACTACTCCAGCATTCGTCTGGTGTTGATCGGAGAAACCATGGAAAACTACCGACCACAGCAGCCGGTCGCTACAATTCTCCTCCAGACAGCGACTGAATTGACCTAGCTGAAAAGCTAGTATCAAAAGTTCAGTCTACATTCTCGAGGGTAAAGAAAAGAAAGAACAAAAGAGGTAGAGTGTTCAACGGGCGCACCAACAGGCCTAATCCTGGAGAGAAGATCTTTTAACTGAATATTACTGTCTGAAATCATACTTAAAATAAATTTGTGCAATATTCAAGTAGTTTATGCTTTGTAAACGTTCCAGAAAATTCCTGTGTTTAAAATAAGAGATGCTGCTATGTGAACCTGCTTCAATTTTGTGCTACATGCTTCAAACTGCCTTCAGGATTTTTGGCATCATGGGCGAAAAGGTTTAAAGACGTGCGCGTAGAAACCATCAGCGAAGCTAGAAGTCACTGCTGAAATTATTGTTATGAAACATTATTGTGATGAACGACAGGGTTATAGGATTTTGTATGATACTGCCCTATTGCTATTTTCATTAGACACTTTACAAAAAAAGTTATGTAATTGAGTGTGTTGCATTTTTAGCTTTCATTGATGGACTAACACATTGAATCCCCAATATTAGAGACAGTTAAAGTATTTTAACCGAAAAGTGTCAAATCTCTGATTGAAATATTTTATCACAATTATTTAGAATACGAAAATTTTAAATTAATTTTTTTAAAAAGAGTGTCGAGGGGTTCATGAATAGTCTATCAAAACCTTCGTCAAAATAAAATGATTTGACGTCACACGTTATTAGTAACAATAATAATAACAACAAAAATAATAATAATAATAATAATAATTATTATTATTATTCATATTATAAGCGCTAAGGCAGTAGTGTAGCAGCGATCTCGAACTAAAGGATCACGAGTTCGCATCCCGCCTCGGGCATGGCTGTATTGTCTTCTCCTTTTACCCCTTATCGTCACCATATCGTTTCATCTTCATAGGTACCATACCGTTAACTCCAATAGTGGTCGCTAATGACCAAGATGTTGATGGGACCTTAAATGACTAAATAATAATTAAGAATAAGAAAAACTTACCGTTAATATTATGGAATGTTTCCGATTTCATAATTTGACAATATTTTGAGGAATATATTAATTTCACATAACGTAATATGTTAACTGATAGTAATTACTTTTTTTAAGATTTAGTTTAAATTATTTCATAATAATATTGCTCTGATCAAATTTATACATTCATTATTTCCATGCGTAGCATCAATCTAAAGAGAACAGTCTTCTGAGGTCTCCTGAAAGGTTTTCAAGCCAAATGTTTTCTTTGCCTAAATATTTCCGAGAAGGCTTTTAGTCGGTTGTAAAACAGTTGTCTTGACCTGAGTAAATAATCAACAGAAAAGTTGCCCTCTCGAAACCACGACAAGATCGATATGTTACGAAAATTCCATTGTTCCGTGGAGTTTCTAAAAGTATATGTTGGTCGTCGTCAGCAGTTACATCCCATGTAAAATAATATTTATTCAAAACGATGTTTAAACTATTGGTACAACACAAATAATACTCGCGTATTATTTGTAGCAACTTCTTAATTTATAATATGCACGTATCCTCCCAACAATTCGGCTCGAATATGGTGTTTATATATATTTTCTTCAAAACACCGTTGTTATGCCACCTTTTTTTATCATTGGATAAATAATTCCAGGGCACTTAATGGCTATTTATGCAGCAAGATTCACTTTCCAGAGACGCACCATGATTTTTTCCAGGGGTGGGTTGTGGGGACGGCAATATAAGTTGAAACGATTTGTTTTTTTATAAAGAAAACTTTGGTTCCGAGAATGGAATGTATTTTCATTTGTTAACTTATAGTTAATATTTTAACCGCAAAAATTTATATATTCAATTAGTTCGTTGGTGTGGAAAATTAGTAAAAGCTATATTTCTAATATGCATCATTGCCCTTTGGGAGGGGCTGAAGCTCCTATGAAACCCCTAACCTTTCCGCGCTCCAAATATTTTACTTATAAAATAAATCTGAGAAGACCTGGTGTGATGTATTTCAAGGAGTTTAATGCGGAGCGAGAAGCAGAAAATATTTATATTTTAGAGCTGCATAATCTATTTAAATGAAATTATAGTGAATCATATATTTACAATTACTATATTTTTTAATCGCATATGCCCTTTAAGATAATATAAAATTTCACTGAATAGGTTTTATGATTAATATCTGGGGAGCATTCAGTTCGTCTGAGCTAATCTATTAAACGGTTGAACCTATTTCACCGGCAGAGGTAGATGAGTGCATCAACTGATATCACTACAGTGACTCTGACCGGGAGGACCTACGTTCGAGACCCGTTATTGCCAGGATTTTAGACACTAACTTGTCAGCTAGGTCGAATTCAGTCGCTGTCTGGAGGAAAACTCTAGCCGCCGGCTGATGTGATCGGTAGTTTTTCTCGGTTTCTCCGATGAACATAAGGCGAATGCCGAAACAGTATCCTACCAAACGGGACACGGATCTCGCGAAATCTTTCCTTCCTCTTTGTAGTCCTATTCTCTCCCCTTAAACAAACTTGTACTAATATGCAGTATATTACCACACATGCCGGGAGACCGGTCGAGAGCTTAGAGCTTGCCCGGCTGTGGCGGTGCACTGTTGGTGGGAAATATCTGGTTGAGGGATACCGTGCCAGCCGACGGTAGGTCTGCGCCGGATATCGCCATATAGCGGAGAAAGATCACCGCCATCTCCCGATGAAAACATGCACGACACTTACGGGTTTAATGACCTCAGTAGTTGACGTGCCCGAAAACCCTAACCAACCAACCTTGAAACCAATTCGACGGAAATTTTCACTGCAAAGATGAGTAATCTGTCGGTTTTAGAATTCGTTTTTTAAAATATGAAGATTTGTACATTTTTATCCACTTCGGTTAGGTAATGTGAAACATTATGCTATTATAATCAGTTTCGTAATGAACTACTTGACCGCTTTAGTGTGGTAATGAACTTCATTACCACACTAGTGCGGTAATGGCATACGAGTAGGGTTATTCTGAGATGAACACTATTCCATGGTCTACTATTGAGAATAACAATAATTATTCAAACAATTTATTACGAAAATAACTTTGTTAACATTTTTTCAAATAATAACATGTTTTAATTACTTATTATAAACATTAACAACAAATTTATTGCAATTCGAAATTGTAATTCCTGATGATGGTGAAGCCTGACAATTCATATTAGTATTTAACATACTATTTTCCCCATACTTTTCATAGCTATTTGTTTCCTGTTCTCTACTGACGATTCCACATACCCTTCTGCAACAGAAGACGACTTCCATCCACCGAGTCTCTTCAGAATATCCATATCAGCACCTGCATTTGCTAGTAATGAAGCGGACGATCGCCGAAAACAATGTCCTGTAAATCTTTCAGGGTTTTGCAAACCAAGATACTTTGCTGTTAGATTAGGAATGCCTCCAAAAGTATTTATTCCAACAGGTTGCCAAGTACATTTTCCATTTTTGTAAAATACAAACAAACGATCGTTGACACTTTAGGGCTGAAAGCGAAAATATTTACAAAATGTTTCTAAACAGTTAAATTCTTTAATATTCCCTTCACTAATTACAAATTCTCTCCCAATTAAAGTCTTACTGTTTGGTATATTAATTAAAATACATATTTGTCTATCCTGTATATCCTTACTTTAACATTCTTTAACTCATCTCTATGGCAAGCGCCAAATATACCAATTATTAAGGTCACCTTCATCAACAAATAGTTATCATCATCAACTTCTATTAAAAAATTATCTATGTCTTCTTTTGAAAATATCTTTGACTTTTATGTTTTATATCCTTCACTTTTCCTTTTTAAAAATGTTAACAACTGGGTAAACTTACTTATATCAATATTATCCTTAACTAATAAAGTACTCTTCAGCATAGAAAAGTGGGCCCAAATGCTACTCGGTTTTTCCTTTTCTGACTTGCCGGAAAATTAAGCCATTAAAACTTTTTCTGACATGCAATGAATGTTTTTGTTTTAACACCAATCGTTACTAATTGAGTACTCACGCTCATATTTCTTCTTTGATTTGTGTGGTAACAAAGAATCTATAGCAGCATTTGCTGCTATTTCTATTTCTGAGTCTGAACTGCATTCCCTCATGTTGTCGAAATGTGTACACCATGTGCGTTTCAATTTTTCTCCTTGTTAAGAACAGTGTCGTCACTTAAAGGAGAAAAGTGTGAATACTAAATGAAAATTTTAATCTTAAACATAACAAATTTTTACAAAGCGGA
Source organism: Teleogryllus oceanicus (assembly GCA_964035755.1). NCBI lineage: Eukaryota > Metazoa > Arthropoda > Insecta > Orthoptera > Gryllidae > Teleogryllus > Teleogryllus oceanicus. Next base: position 74,241,161 of record CAXIVR010000008.1, read on the forward strand.
TAAAACGTTGTACGATATTCCTTTTTTTTTTCATTTATTTCTGCTTGGCCCGAAGGCCCTCAGCATCCGCATACGATACAGTGATGTTACATAGAATTACATTAACACTGATTGGGAAAACTTATAGACATGAATACATTGAATGCATGTGAATTAAATGTGAGAAGCCACATCGGGTACATGATAATCAAGGAGGGTCGAAGAACTGTCGCGGTAGTTTTCGCTTTAGTCTATTGTGGTGAGGATTTTGTTTTCCGATTTTGAAATGTACGGCTGAGGGAATCAGGGGAATTTTAGGGTAGAAGCGAGAGGATAGGAGGGAGAAATGGACGGAGATAGGAGTAATGCCGAGTTCGTTATGTAGCTGGGAGTTAGGTACAAACCATGGAGCTTTAGTGATGGTTCGGAGGAATTTATTTTGGAAAATCTGCATTTTTTGGATGTTCGATTTGCTGGCTGAGGCCCAGATAGGAGAAGCGTAGGATAAAATTGGGCGGATCATTGACTTGTATAGGTGAGTAGCGACATGGAGTTGCAAGGGTGATGATTTTTTGAGTATGGGATATAATTGGTGGGTTCTACGGGTTGCCAGGGTTATTCTGTGGAGAATATTCGATTTCCATGTGAGCCGCCTATCAAAAAGTACTCCCAGATATTTAACTGGCTTGTTGTTTGGGAGCCAAGTTATATTTTCTCTTTGATAGTTGAGAGAGGGAGGATTATTTGGTCTACGGAGCGTGAAGATTTTGGCTTGGCTTTTCGCAGGGTTTATCCGGATATGCCATTTCGTGGCCCAGTCGGAGAGCTCAAAGAGGTGGTGTTGCAGGTCTTCTTGTGCGGTATCAATATCTCGGTTTGAGGAATATATTGCGGTGTCATCAGCAAACAGAGCAATGGAGGTATGAGGGGTGGATGGTATATCAGCTGTATAAAGATTAAATAGTGTGGGAGAGAGAACAGATCCTTGGGGTACTCCTGCTTTTATGGGAAAAGATAGTGAAAGGGCTCCAGGAAGGCGGACAGAAAAAGTGCGATCGGCAAGGAGCTTTTGATGATGTGAATAAGATAGTCGGGGGTTCCTATGTGAATAAGTTTATATAACAGTCCTGGATGCCAGATGGTGTCAAAAGCTTTAGCTATGTCGAGGAAGATTGCGACTGTGTGTTTCTTTTCATGGAAGCCTTCGATTATATCCTCAGTTAGTCTTAGTATTTGGTGATTTGTGGAAAGTAGTGGTTGAAAACCGAATTGGTGCGAGGTATGGCTTGACTGAACTGAGATGGGAGCTTAGTCTGGCGAGGATACATTTTTCAAACAGTTTTCCTAAGGAGGGCAGAAGACTAATTGGGCGATAACTTGACGGGTCGTTTTTTGGTTTGTCTGGTTTCAGAATGGGTATGATGTGGGCGTGTTTCCATTTGCGAGGGAAGTATGACAGACGAAGAGATGCATTAAATATTGATGTTATATGTAAAATGGCTGTGAATGGAAGGCGTTGGAATTAAGTCATGACCACTGGAAACTTTTGGAGTAGCGACAGATAAAAGGTTCACAATTTCGGTGGGAGATATGAATTTTGGACATCTTGGGACTGTTGTTCTAGTTCGTCGGATTTTTTCGAGGAGAAACTGATCATGAAGGGGATTTTCTGAAGGATGGGGAGTGAAGGTTGTGGCAAAGTATTCACCTAGTACTTTGCTTTTATCTGCAGGAGTAGTTGCTACGGATGCCGCGGTTGTTAGGGAGGGTATATTAGTTGGCTTGCGCAAGAGGCGGCGAGTGATATTCCACAGCGTGTGATCGGTTGGGTTGGCGGTTTGAGTTTGGAAGTGGAGATATTGGGCGTTAGATATTGCTAAAAGATGTCTTACTATTTTAGTGAGTAGGTTTAAGTACGATTTTAAGAAGGGGGAACGATGTTTTTGCCAGTGATTACGTATGCATCTTTTGTGATATAATAGTCTCTGTAAGATTGGTGAAATAGGAGGTAGTGGGTTGCGTTGACGTATTGGGGGAGCTGTAAGATCTAAACTATCGAGGATGGTGTGGGTGAGCGAGTGAATGGCTCTATCAATTTCTTGAGAGCTTTTCAGTGACGGAAGTGGTGGCAGAATGCGAGAAATCAGGATCTGGAAGTGAGGCCAGTTGACTTTTTGTAGGCAGTAGGGCTGAGCTGGGCGATTTTCTTTTAATGAAGTATTCAAGGAGAAAAGAAGAGGTCGATGGTCTGAAGGGAGAGCGATGTGTGGCTCCACTATAATATTGTAGCTAATGTTGCTTGAGATACCGAAGTCGAGGATGTCTGCTGGTATTGAAGATTGGTAGGGATAATAGCTGGGAGAATCAGGGCATGCACTGTTAGATTTAATCTTTCAATATCTGCAAGAAGAAGGATGCCGGCAGGAGAATTGAGTCTGCTACCCCATACTGTATTCTTGGCGTTCCAGTCTCCAACAACAATTGTTGGTTGATTTGATAAAAATAGTGGATCGATGTCGCCTGTTTTATAAGGAATATTGGGAGGCTTATACACTGAGGTTACAACAAGGTGGGATTGTCCGGTTTGCTGTACTGCAACGCTTATATTTTCAAACGTGGGGTTTGCATATTCGGGGAGATGATGATGAGAGATATTATGTTTCGTAAAAATGGCTACACCACCACTGCTATGATTTCGTGGACGATCATATCGATGCATCGTATATCCCGGAATGAAGATTTTGATAGAGGGACTCAGGTGGGTTTCTTGGATGCAAGCTATATCGATATTATTGCTATGGAGAAAATGTGCAAGTATATGAATATTGGTTCGTAGGCCATTTGCATTCCACGAAATTAGGCGGATTGGATGACGGGGGTTATTTTTAGACATAGGGAAATACAAGGGAATACGAGGACGGTGGTCTCGGTTCGGTCGGTCTGGGTATAGTGCGTCGAGAGGAGAAAAGGTCCGGGGCTTTCTCTGAGGTGTTGAGGTGGTGAGGAGGGGAAAAGGGGCGGTGAAAGGGTTTCGGGGAGTGAAAGATTGTGTGGCAAAACTGTTGGAGGCATGTTTGGAGGTTGGTTGCGCGACTGGGAGGGAAGAACTTTTCTGGATAGAATATTTTGGTAAACCTGACATTCACGGCTGGAGGCTGATGTGGCTTTACAGTTTACACATTTTGTTTCTTCATTAGCGCACTCGATAGTAGCGTGTTGACCCGCACATTTTCCACAGCGCGGTAGAAAGCCACAGTTTTTCTTGGAATGTCCGTAGTTTTGACATTGACGACACTGAAGTGGACCAGGTCTATGGCGACGCTCTTCTATTGTGATGACAGCATTAAAAAGTTCCTTTAAATTGTAGATTGTATTTCCTTCGTTTGTTTTAGTGAGAGTTACTGCACATAATGGCCATGGTTTGCGTTCTCGGTTTGTTAATCTTATAACTGTTATTACAGGTAAGTTTTTTTCTACTAATTCCTGAAGTATTTCTTCTTCTGAATAAGAAGTTGGTACGTTTCTGAGTACTACTGAGATGGTAGCTTTGGTTGGGTCTCGGTAGGTATGGTAGGATAGGCCTTTAGTTGATAGATTTTTTCGGAGCAGGGTGAAATCATCAACGGAGTTTACAACAACTTCCGTGTAGGATCCTTTAACTCTAGTGGTGAAATTTGCATGTTTTAGTAGATCTTTAATTATTTTCAGGAGTTCCGCGTGAGCAGGAGGGTTGTGAATGAAAATAGGGGGTATTTTTTCGATATGTGGAGGAGAAGTATTAATATCGGCATCTTGAGGAGAAGGATCTTGAGGAATATTATTTGCCTGATCAAGTGGAGTGAATCTGTTGCTGGTGATAATATTATATAACGGGATAGTTCCAGGAGTAGGTACGCTGCTCGGGCACTGTTCACTGGTATTTGGATACTGCAGTCGCTGGCGCTTAACTGAAGGCGATTCTGTTGTACTTATCTGATGAGCTGGAGGCTGCCTCTCGAAGGATGATTGTTGCATGGCATCGGATGAATACGCAGGTTGGCTCGCAGCTAACGGCTGCATGAGGTGTGGGTAGTGGAAAAGTTGAGGTGGATTAGGATAGAAATTATTCAGAGTATGAAGTGCTGAGGATACAGCTTCGGGGAGCGGTGGGAACGGATCTCTTGATTCTTCCATCGCCGGTGATGAAAAGCGTTGCAGAAAAATCGTCGATGATCAGACGTTTTCCTCACAAAGCAGAACTTGAAGTAAACACAAACAATACGTTCACAGATTTAAGAAAAAAAAATTAGTAAGCACTGTTCGCACTATGAAAGTCACTATGAAAGGCACTTGACACTGAGCCGTAGCGCTTCGGCCCCGGCACGGGGCTTATCTCTGGTCGCCGCGATAACTAGCGAGAGAGAGAGAGGTGTGCACAGGTCGACGGTCAAGCTCGGAATGTACGATATTCCTGTCGTAACATCTGATTACAATAGTCAATTGGTTATCAAACTTGGCCTAACGGCCTCGTTTGGCAATTTTCCTACCTTGTATTGTAATCAGATGAATTACAACACTAATATCGTAAATAAGTATTACTTTCTTATTGCGGAGTAGAGAGAAAGTTATGCAATGCTGCGCGAAGAAACCGCGCGAAGAAATTTCCTGTAGAAAACTCTTACTACAGGGCCGTGGAAACGAAGCAGTGGATAAATCCAGTTGCTAAATAAAAATAAGATTCTGTAATTCCTGGTGTAGTCACACTCTCTGTTTTGTGGGAGCTTTATATTAAAAAAATTGAATGACGGCGAAACGTCTATCTGTTCACTAGTTTGTCCTTCGTCTGTTTGTCCGTCTGTCCGTCCGTCTGTACGTGCGTCTTTCCATCCGTCTTTCCGTCCGTCTTTCCGTCCGTCTTTCCGTCCGTCTTTCCGTCCGTCTGTTCCGTCCGTCTGTACGTCCGTCTTTCCGTCCGTCTTTCCGTCCGTCTTTCCGTCCGTCTTTCCGTCCGTCTTTCCGTCCGTCTTTCCGTCCGTCTTTCCGTCCGTCTTTCCGTCCGTCTTTCCGTCCATCTGTCCGTATGTCCGTCCGTCGGTTCGACTTTGGAAAACACTAGTGGATAAACTCTATAGCTGATTTTCTCCATATTTCCCAATCAATCTAGTTGCTATAATGTGGCGGCTCATTAAATTTCAAATCTCTATTTTAATTTTGGTACTTATTTTCATAACCCCCCAGGATATTTTTTTTAAATTTTCAAAAAAAGACTGCACCGTTTTTGATTGAAGTTTCTTATTAATAGCGTAAAGGACGCTTAAGAACATGACTCGTGTTTTTTACAAGCCCTACTTTTTCCTAAATTGCAAAATGTCATACTTTTTTCGGTGTATTTTCTAACTGAAACGGTTCTTTCGGTTAAGAGTGTGTTAGAAGTGTTTATATTATAGTAGTACGTAATTGTAACTAATAATACGATGAAATATGAGCTGTTGATTTATTATTAATGCTGATAAAGTTTCAAGAATGTGATAATCTCGCAAGCTATTCTGCAGTACCCTGCGGTTAACAACACAAAATGGAGAATTGTTTCTCAGCAAGTAAGTACAGCATCAATATACTTTGGTTAATTATTATAATTTTGGAAGTTTCCTCTCGTGAGTACGTCTCTTTCTCTTGGCCAGAAATGCTCTGAATCTCGAGTTCTATCTGCAATTAAATTGCATAAAACCTTTTGATATTGTCTATGTACCCTGTCAAAACTCAGTTAGTTGTAAAATTCGCAATTGGGTCCCAAAATGATAGTGTGAACTGACGTTTGTTAGTAGAATGAATGAATACACTAGAATGAATACACTAGTTTTTCTAGCTGGTAGCAACGACCGACACACACACACACACGCACACGCACACGCACACGCACACGCACACGCACACGCACACCACACACACACACACACACACACACACATACACATACACATACACATACACATACACATACACATACACATACACATACACACACACACACTGGTGTCTACAAGGATATTTATTTTGGGATATTGGATTCTATTGTGCAATTTTAGATACATTGACAACAGTAATATTGCACATACTCAACTTTTGTTTATTATGGAAACTTATTAAATTACATGCGTCCACAATGACTCACATGAACTTAAATACGTACATTACACTCTTTGTTGGGATCGCTACTTTATTGAACTTCCAAGAACAGAAACATACAAAATTATTTTCAGATTCATAGAAACGTAGAAACGTTTTGGAGCTATCTGTGCTTGTTGTTATAAATGAATTAATGAACAACAGTTTCAGTAACAGAGAGAAAACACAAGAAGAAGGAAATACTGTAAGAGAATATCACCAAAATTTCGCGCAGTAAGGTGACCATATTTTGAAAAATATAAACGGGACATTGAGTTCCGTGTCACAACGATCAAAGGGGTAAAAGACGACGTTAAACACTATTTCATCATAAATATTTAGGATTGGAAATTCATATTAACTAAATGAAGATAAAATAACATCCACAGTATACTAGCATTCAATTCACGCCAAGCAAAGAATCTCCTAAAAATGAATATTAGAAATAAACGAATAAATTTTAAAAAGGTTAACTATTTGTTTACTTTGTACTTTAATTCATTACGAAGCAGATAAGTATTTTTCAATTATGATTGCATACGAAGTCATACGGAAACTCTCTGAAGCAGAAGAAAATGGTTATGGAATTTCCCTATAACAATCGTTAGCGATAAAGTTGACAAGTTGAAATATCATAGTTGCCTTTGCCTTAAAAACTACAACCGACGCTCCAAACATTAGTATTAAATGGCACATGTAACAGCAGTTATGTCGCCATTTTATGTTGATAAATCAGTCAGAAGAAAGGACTTTTTAGCGTCCCGTTTTAATGTGAAAATAAAACAGGAGAATGTCTCAAAAGAAGAGACTGTTCCGGCCAAAACGTCACCTTAGAGTATACTGCGTTAACTTGAGATAAATGAAGAATGGAAGTATTCTTTCATGACAACGCCAACGCTCCATAAGCTAGCATTCAATCATGTGCTACCAAATGGGATCTGTGGCAGATGAGTCGTTCATGATTGTTCAGCGTTTACCCGACTTAGCGGTGAGTGATTTTCATCTCTTCCTTGAATTGAATAATTGGCATGAAGACTAAAACTTGATCTTCTCATATTTCTGATGGCAAACAGGGAATCTAAATGCTTCTTTGCAAATAAAATGTAGAAAATGAAAAATAACACGGTGAAAAAAGTAACTATCACTTGTCAAAGTATTTTTTTTCTTTTCACTCTTATATTTTTATAGATCACCGGATGTTGGAAAATAAACTCCCCACATATTTCTGCCCCAGACTTCGACACAGAAGATCACCGTTGATAGAAAAAGTCCGACGCCAAGCAATTGTAAATTGGGGATGACATCGTCCAAATCAAGCACGCGAGGTCTTTCTTCAATGTCTTCGATTTGAGCCACTTTCCAGCAAGTACCTGTGGCGCGATTGTAGATGGCTTCTGCCAGATCCATATCCTGCTTCCACTTAATTAAGAGGCCGAAAGATATGAATTCCAAGTATTTTCGGTTGATGATATTAGTCAATGCCCAATTTCTGAAAATAATATATTCGTTTACAAATAAATTAATAGTATTATCAAATAATCAGTATTTTTCCTGCATATTAGGAATTTGAAGCCCGTATAATTGAATCACGGATTAGCAACACTTAAGTTATGTGGAGGTAATGAAATTGAAATATATTTTTGTGATCGTTGTTGAAACTAGAAGTTGAAATCACAATTATGGCACTTTACTGTCCGAATCAGTACTCTAGTGCGGTAAGCGAGGATGCACTCACATTTTTTGCCAGAGGATTGGGATGTCTCTCTCTCTGGGAGAACTAGCTTGAAGTATGTGTTACCCACTACATTGTCATATTTAAAAGTTTTAAATTGAAACTAGGTAAATACGGAGAGGAATGTTACCTTGTGCGTTTATAAAAATTCTTAAGCTACTTTTCATTAAAACTTATGAAATTGTTATTACTAACACTATTATTATTATTAGTATTATTATTATCATCATCATCTTTATATGTTAAAATTATTTAATGTTACAGTATGTTAATATTCCTAAATCTAACTATTCTAAAAATTGCTTACCGAACTACAGGGCTCAATCAATGAATTAAAGAAAGAAACAAACAAACAAAGAACTCATATCGGTAAGAAAAGATCTTATAAACAGAGATATATCATGGAAGAGAGAAGTCGAAGTGTCAAAAATTTAGAGAAGAAGTATAAAAAAAATTAAAGAGGGATTTAAAAGACCGAAGAAATAAAAAAAAGAAAAAGAGAGAAATCAATTTTTGAAAGGATGCAAACAGCAAAAGACTCGAATTTAAGAGTGAAGAAAAACCTGAAAAGAATTTCAACCAACTCCAGGAAATATCTCAAAAAGATATCGTTCCAAAAAAAAAAAAAAGGAAAAAAAAATTAAAAAAATAAAAAAAACCACATACAACGCCAACTTCGAAAGGACGTATCATGGTGAGAATCAGAATGAAAACAAAGAAGACAAATTATCGGTAATGAAAAACAAATATACATTAAAAGGACAGGTTTGTTTTATAGAAGACGATGTGATTAGAGAAGAAAGACAAATACAAACAAAAATTTGTGCCAAAGCCAGAGAAGAACGCGAAAAAGCAAATCGGTAAAAATTGGCTTTCAAAAACTACAGGTTAATGGAGAGTGACTACATGAACAATCTAAAGAAAGTGAAGCAAAAAACTAATTACCTCTCCCCCAAAAAACATAAACTACCAGCAGCCAAGGAATAAAGGGAATTCCAACCCAATAATAGACAAGAAAAAACAGCGTACAGTTAATGTAGCGTCCTTCAACGCCAGATCTCTTGTTTCAAATGAAAGGGAATTAGAATTAGAACATGCAATAGATAACATCCACTATGATATTATCGGCCTATGTGAACTAAGAAGAACAGGATAGGCCATAATAGAGAAGAAAGACGGCGACTTACTCTCATATATAGGTGAGACGAAAGGTCAGAAAGGTGTACGCTTCATTGTTTAAAAGAAATTAAAAAATTCCATTGAAGATGTCGGCATTTCAGAAAAAAATATATGCTCTTACATTAAAACTAGGGAAGAGGAAAATTTCAATAATTCAAGCGTATGCACCAACCACGAACTGCACAGACGAAGAACTGGAAGAATTCTATGATCTACTAGACAGCACACTTAACTAATTTAGATCCGAAAGGAATTTTGTAATTGGCGACTTTAACTCTAAGGTAGGAAAGAGAATGAACAACACAGAAGAGGTAGCTTATGGCCCCTTCGGTCTAGGAATACGTAATGAAAGAGGAGAACGACTAATCGAGTTTGCAGAAGAACATAAACTAAAAATAGTTAATACCTTTTACAAAATGAATGAACAAGACAGATGGACTTGACTCTCACCAGATGGCCAACCCAAAAGCGAAATTGATTATGTACTAACAGATGATCTGGAAAGTATTATAAATATAGATATTGAAAAAGGATTGAAGTTCGAATCTGATCACAGACTTTTAAAATGCGATATCAGAATACGCAAAGGTAGGAATAAATGCCACCGCTGGAAGAAATTACCAACACAAGATTTCAACAAAACCATATATCAAACAGCTCTCAGAGCCAAAATAAAACCAGAATCAAGAAGGGACAGGAAGAATTAATGCATCAAAGAAACTACTCAGGAGAAATACAACAATCTTGAACAATGCATCCTGTCAGCAAGAAAAAGCAGCTACGGACTGTCAACATCTAATGAAAAATGCAGATTGCGTGAAGATACTTCACAACTTATAAACCAAATAGAACTGCTACGGTCCAAAAGGCATGCACCAGAGCACGCTAATGAGTAGAAGGAACTAAACACAAAAGTGAAAATATTAATCCGCAGAGGTCAATGAAACCATCTGACAGGCTTAACACACAAAATTATGGAAAATAGCCCATCCTTAAACTACTGAAAGAAAAAGTTCAATAGGGAAACACTGAATGATAGCTTTAAAAGATACTGCATAAGAAGATATTCTCTAGGAAAAACATAAACAAAATAGCTACCCAGTCTACAGAATCCTCTATGAAAGTACAAATCATACACCACAAAACTGTATGATGACAACGAAAAAGAAACCGAAATACCACCATTCATCATATCTGAAGTACGTGGGGCAATTTCGGAAATGAAAACTGGAAAACCGCCGGGAGAAGATGGCGTTCTTGTCGAACTTCTTAAAGAAGGTACAGATGAATTACTCAAAGAAATTGTCAAACTTTTCAACCATATACTAAAGTCGGAAGAAATCCCCTTACAATGGTACACAAGTATCATAATACTCATTCACAAAAATGGTAACAGAGACAATCTCACTAACTATAGGCCAATTAGTCTTGTGTCCAACATGTACAAACTCTTCTCGAAAAAGCTGACTAGAAGAATGACCAAAATACTGGACGAACAGCAGCCACCGAAACAAGTAGGTTTTCGAACAGGGTTCAGCACTACAGACCACCTGCAAACAGTCAATTAGATCATCGAAAAAGCACAAGAATTTAATATAAAATTGTACATAGCATTTCTTGATTTTACGAAGGCCTCTGACTGTGTAGAACACTCATTTATACTTCAAGCACTCAAGAATCAAGGAGTTCCCAGCAAATATATTAATATTTTAAAACAACTATATGAACACGGCCAAGCACAAGTAAGAACAGATCAAGGAGAAATATTTCCAATTAAGAGAGGAGTAAGACAAGGGGACCCAATATCTCCTAAGTTATTCAATAGTTTGCTTAAAATGTGTTTCCGTAAAATAAATTGGCCCAAACAAACAGGTGTAAATGTCAACGGACGGCGGCTGACAAACCTCCGTTTTGCAGACGACATTGCTCTATTTGCTACCTCGCCAAAAATTCTAAAAGAAATGCTATGCGATATAAACGCAAAATGTACTGAGGTCGGTTTACAAATGAACTTATAATAAGTAATGAGTAACAGTGAACCCAAATCAATAATGGTGAACGACAGCAACATAGAATATGTGTAAGAATATGTTTATCTGGGCCAGATAATATCATTTACAAATAGAAGAGATAAGGAAATAAGAAGAATAATTTAACATGGAGAAAATTCTGGACCCTCTCTTTCATTTTGCTAAATAAAAAGATAAACCTCCAAATTAAAATGGTAGTAATGGACTCGTGCATCTTGCCAATATTGCTTTATGGATCACAAACATAATCCTTAACAGTAATACAAATAAAATGGATACAACGATCCAGAGGAAAATGGAACAAATATGTTATACATTTCGCTCCTAGACAAAATACCATCTACAAAAATTAGAAAAAAGACTAAAATTAAAGATGCAGTACGGCAATACAAACTAAGCAAATGACATTGTGGAGGACATATTATAAGGCAAGACCAGCAACGATGGGTATACACTAACGTGGGACCTTCGGTATAGTATACAACAACGTGGGACCTTCGGTATAGGTGGAGAAATCAAGGGAGACAGAGGAGAAGATGGACAGACGAGCTATGCAAAGCAGCTGTTCCCACCTGGACGAGACTGGCCCAAAAGAGAACAACATGGAGGAAACTGGGACATGAACAGCAAAAAGAAGATGATGATCCATGCTATTAATCAATTTTAGTGAAATGGAGTGAACTTTAGTGATACTGAATATCAACCGACTGTAACCCTGCTGAAGCAGGAGACCTGTGCCCCTTACGGGATGTTATGAGCTAATAATAATAATAATAATAATAATAATAATAATAACAATAATAATAATTAAAATAATCCTAATTATAATATGTAAATTGTAATGTTCTGCCACTAGGTTGTATAAACCTAGTTGAAGAAATAATATCTATCAATCTATCTATAACTTGTGCGACTTACGGGCGCGCGTGCATGGCCGGCATGACGCTTGGTAGTGTGTCGCTCATGGGGCGCATTCGCTTACGCACGTGATGAGCGCGTGAATAGTACACCCAAGACTCCTCCGTCTCTATCCACGCCAACCGCTGCCCTTGCTTCACGTAGTGTGCGACGTCGCCGCCATGGGCGATGTGGGAATCGAGCTTGGACACGCGTTCTCTGGATCGTAGTTTCTCTGGGCTGTAAATCTCCGATGCATTGTCCTCCAATTGCAGAACGGCAACGTTCGGCCCGTACACGGGTAAACCGCTGTCAGCCAACTGGTCGAAGGTGTCGATTTCTGCGTAGTGATCGGGATTGGTGATAAGGGTGAACAGTCTACCCTGCAGAAAAGAATTTGGTAATTATCGATTGTATATATCCATACCTATGTAGATGTCACTTAATATATTTATCAATACTATGAGTACCGGTATTTTAATAGATTGTTCAAGAAGGTCTCATTTGGTAGATGACTGTGTAATAAAAATACTTCAAGTCACCCTGCCGGCATTTATTGTCCATGTCCCCAACTATTCTTCAAATATCTCTTGTTATTTGCCCTCAAAGAAATCACCTACTCTCCTTGGTCCGTTGGAAGGTCAATAAAACCTAATTTTAAGGACATGAGCGCTTTATTTGCCAGATATACGTTATTTGCAACGTGTGTTGCTATGTTTTCTAAGTAGTAATGTAAAATAATATATTTTGCGTGTTAAATCTGATGGATTTGGAATTGATGAATAATTGCCTACTCTGCAAAACTACACTTTCAGGGTTTTTATCGATTGTTTCTTCGCGTGGCAAAACGTAACTGGCGGTGGCTGATCCCTCTGGACAGTATCGTCATTGCCATAGTCTTTATAAACCGACGCCTGCAGCATCCCCAGTCGCTAGTTTTCCACTCGACAATTCCACCCAACGCGCGAACGTATTCAGTTGTTTTTAGTAAGAAAGTTAACAGTTATTTTGACTGAGAATGTTAACAGTTATTTTGACCGAGAATGTTAACAGTTATTTTGACTGAGAATGTTAACAGTTATTTTGACCGAGAATGTTAACAGTTATTTTGACTGAGAATGTGAACTCACTTGGTATAAAGAGATAATGACGACGGCGGAGGCGAGCAGCGCAGCGGCCAGCTGCAGGCGCTGCGGCGTGGCGCGCACCCTGTCCTGCGGGGCGCCCCCGCACGAGGAGAAGGCGCGCAGTGCGGTGGCGGCGCTGGCGGCCAGCGACTGGCCCGCCACCATGCGCCACGCCAGCGCGTACACAAGCACCGTGCCTACTAATAGTGCCCAAAGGCGAACCCCGAACACACGGATTGGCAGGGACCATGAAGGGAGCTCTGGAGAACGTGGAACTAGGATAAGAGTTACATCCGCCTTTGCACTGGAGGATATTATATCCATCAGAGTCCACGGAATTATACCGTAGATGAATTTGCATGGAGAAAAATCAATTTTTGCAAACCATACAGATAAAGCCAGTTTGTTTGCCAAGACATGCATCTGAGTTTCACCTGACTGAAATAAACAAATCATAGATATACGGAATTATATGGACTTTTAAAAACTTAATTTTGGTAGTACACAAAGTACTTTAGTAGCCCCAAAATATGTTAGATTGTAAGAGAAATTTCCTTACCTGAAAACGTAGGTCAAATAACTTTGTTACATAGTACCAGTTAATATTTAATCGCTTACTTAGTTCATTCATAAGCTTCATCACTGCTCCAGGTACAGAGAGAACAATATTATTAATCTTAAATGGGGTTAGGCGATATTGTTCCGCATCGGGCATGTACGTTTTTACAGTCATGCCTTGCAGATTGCAAGGGAGATGGGATACATAGTTCTTAAGTTCACGCCACAAATTTTCTTCAGTATCGGTAGCAGTCCTACTGATAACTTCCATTCGAGGTAGTTTGACAAAGAACATCATCCATTTTCCTGCCGCTAATTCCTTCAGAATGACACTCCGGAAAGTTTGGTGAATCGTCCATAGCATTACATATGCCCTTTTCAAGGTCGCTGATTTCCAATTAACTGGACCACATTTACTTTCTTGCTTATTTGACATTGACAGAATGACTGGTGCTGCAGAATTGAGCATCAGTATCCGGTGGGTTCGGAATTTATGTGCCTGAAAACAAATTATTTGTTATGGACATGACATTGTACACGAATCGTTGTTTTAAATCCAAAAACCTTATATATCTGTAAATATTTCTTACATTCCTTTGGTCGGTTGCAATGGCATTATGTGATCTGATCTCAATGTTAATTATACTTGCACAGGTTCCAGTGAGATACTGCAATAAGGGATCGATTGGATACTATAGGGGATTCGGGGTAGCGCTACGTTGAGAGAACTCTGTGGCTTAAGACAACTTTTGCGGAATGAATTTGATCATCTGTCTATTACTAAGATCAACGATTTGTTCAAGGACTCGGAAGAGGTTTATAACAGTTATGTAAACCAATCCTATGAAGGACGTTTGCCGACATTGTTATATTTTGGAGACGAAAATACGAATAAAATTAGTACCACCGCTAATTGTATTTATTACTCACGCCTGGTTCGTTGATGGAGATGGCATTGAGCGTATCGTTGCCGAAGAAAGTAATGAGTCGGAGGAGGGAATGGGCCGCCAGCACGTATCCCCGCTGCTTCTCCAGCCAGGCGGGCGCGGATGCCTGTTGGGTCTTCTTGGGCGCGCGCCACAGCAGAATCGAAGAGCTAGCGCGCGCGTGGAGTGCCCTGAGCCACCGCGCGCCGTCGCCGGCCACCACGCCACCGCCCCCGCCGCCTCCCGCCCGCCACCGCCCACGCCAGCGCCCCGCGGGCGGGGGGCCGGGCCAGGGCGCAGCACGCTCCTCAGGCCGCCACGTGCCCCGCCCTGCCACCCCCCAAGCCACCACCCGCTCACCACCCTGTCACCACCGCCTACCACCCCCTCACCACCCCGCCACCACCCTGCTCACCACCCCCTCACACCCTGCTCACCACCCGTTCAGCACCCCGCTCACCACCCTGTTCACCACCCCACCCCACCCCGCTCACACCCTGCTCATTACCCGCTCACACCCGCTCACCACCCTCACCACACCCCCTAACCACCCGCTCCACCACCCCGCTCACCACCCCGCTCTCCACCCCGCTCACCACCCGCTCTTCAGCATACAGCACACTGCATCCACTCATCATCCCGCTCTCCAGCATGCAGGGCACCCCGCTCAGCAGCACGCAGAACTCCCTGCTCACCACCGCAACAATTTCGCCGCTCCCCCTCCCCCCCTCCCCCCCCCCCCCAGGCCCCTTACCCCGGGGGTCCGTCCACCCAAGCCCTGAAGTAGCTCTGCTCCGCCTCGCTGTTGGCCAGACTTCGCCGCGCCACCCAGCTGTTCAGGCGCCTGTCCGGAAATGGGCTTTGCAAACACACGACAGTGCTCCCCACCCCCACGTTTCAAGAACCTGCTGTCCAGGTTAACGAAATACGAAAAGTCCTGTCATACCGAACCACTTAGCTGTGCTTGCGTACGGCGCTTCAGCTGGCAAATGATTGGTTTAAACCAATGTGTAACCACGCGACAGCGAAATACCTTCCAGCCGACTGGCACCTGTCGGGAAGTAGAAGTTAAAAACACCTGATAATATTTGCGCCTGAGGTTTCAAACACGGGTGGCCACGTTTCACGTAACACAACGAGCCTTTTCACACGAGCCCCATCGCTGCGCTTGCGCCTGACGCTTCTCCTGGAAAGGAGCGAAGAGACGAGGCGAAGCAAGGGTGCGGTTGCGGCACGATAGCACCAGGTGGCAGCAGAGCTGACAAGGCTGGAAGGTGGCGACCGGATGGAATTCTTCTAGTATTATAGTTTATTGCGTATATACAATATATATATATATATATATATATATATATATATGTGTGTATGTATGTATATGTGTATATATATGTATGTATATGTGTATATATATGTATATCTATGTATTAAAATTCATAGTGGTGAAACAGAACGTGAGAGACTTTCTCCACTTGTTAATTTTGTATTATCTTTCTTGTAGGATGGTTGGTTTTTCGGTATCGCCGCTTCCACTTTCGAGCTGCTACCTATTAGTCCCGCAAAACACATTTTTCTCATTTGCTCAGTTTTTTTCGGTTTCCTAATTGAAATATGTCTTTAGAACTACTACAGAAAAGTGAAATATATTTCTATATCAAATTTCAATTGAAAATTTGGAACCGTTCTTGAGGAAATGTTGATGAAACATACACAAAATATGCAATTATAAGCCCATTTTCACAGAAAAGTTTTGAACATTTGAGAACTTCATCAAAATGCATTTCAAACATTCATGTCCACAAATGCAATAATGTATAGCTAATGACCTCAAAGCAAATATCAATGATTTGAGGGATATTAAAAAAATTACTTGTGTATGTCGTGAAAAATCAAAATAATAATACTAAATTGGCGTGTGTTGTGGCGTCGCGGGGTACGGCGTCGCTGCGGCGGGCCGCTTCGGGGAAACCCGCTCCTAAGCCGGAGGTGGGATGGGGGTGGAAGGCGGCGGCGCCACGCCGGCCCGCGCCGGGCCGGAAAATCCCGGTACGAAAATAACTGGGAGGAAAAGACGCGGAGCGCGAGTCTGGGTGAAGTCGGTTGCAGCCCTGGAAGGGCTGGCCAGGAGCCGAATGACGCCCGCCGTTGTAGAGTGGGGGCGAGCCGGCATACTTAAGGCTGCGCCGATGCGCCTCGCGGGATACGCAGAGTGTCGAAAGACGAGGGGTATCTCCTTTGCACGTGATCTTCAGGTCGAAGATCGGTTTGGCGACAGGCCATGTAACTTCGGTAGTTCCGGGACTCTATGTCCGACAGCTTCGCACCTCACGTTGCTTTTTGCTGCTTCCGAGCAGTGATTCTGGGCTAGGCCTAGGGCGGTCGCGGGGTTCCGCGGCTAAAGGGAATTGAAAGGTTGCCAAGGGGTTAAATTTTGTATAATAATATTTGTTCATTAATTGTAAATATATTGTAAATTACAAACAGAAACAGTCGTCTGTGTTATTCTTTTCTAGTACGTCACAGTATGTTATGTGATTCTGTGAATTTAGTACTTCACGTTCAAAAGTTTAAATAAAACAATCTGGAGCCTTTTTGAAAAACCTCGTTTGAACGTTTCTGCAAATGCTGAAATTAAAGCTCCTTTTTCAGAGAAAAGTTTTGGGTTTTCGGAAAACGTCATCAAAAATCGTTTCAAGAATCAATTGAATAACGAGTAAAAAATACCTGTGTATATTAACGACGTGGGTGATCACTAAAAATTTAATGATGCCTAATGTTTGAAAAATCGAAACAAAACCTCAAAATGGCGAGTTTGATTTGCGTTATTTACTACCATATTACGTCAAAATGATTACCATATAGATCTCATTATATTCAATGTAGTATTCCCATTATGAATGTACGCGTACCTTGGTTTTCTTCCAGACTAATCCTTTTTTCATGTTTGGGCGTCCGGACCTTTCCTTCCCCCAAAATGTTTTCTGGATTTGCCGCTGTGTCTTTCTTATACCCACATCTACTGAAGGCATCGTTACAATTTGTTCGAAATGCCAATCATCTGATATGATTTTTGAAATCTTTTGAGCATTATCTTGTTAATTCAATTTGTAAATTTATTTTTCTTCCAGGCAACTTACCTCTGAAGAATTCTCTTCACTTAAGCTTTTTGAAGCATTGTGACTTAAACCATTAAAAGGTATTGCATATGCCACTGCGACAATGATGTAAATTGATCCTGTGACATGCAATGTTCGTTGAAAAAGTGGATTATGTATCATAGCTGGAAAGTGAACAATAGTGAAAGTGAACAATTTTTCTTTATATAAAACCATTTTTAAAATCTCATTAATAATTTATAAAATAACAATTAGATAAATTTTCAATGGTTACTTCAAATGCATACCAACATCTGCGTGTAATAAACGTGAGTATCGATTTTCGGTGGTTTGTGAATATGCCCAACTACTTTTGGCAACGACAGACAATAACAAACAAAGCATTTGTTAAATAATAATGTACTCGTTAAATATAGGTATAACGAACCTACCTATTGTTTTTACCGTTTCCATTTACCAGCCAAATCACACATTTAATATGTGAATTTTATTACAGATCAATTCCTTTGGAGAAAAATTTGCTTTAAAACATAACGTATGTTAATAAAATTTATTTCTGTGCCTGCAATATAGGTGCAAAATGTCTGCGAAATTGTTACGTTTCAAATGAGCTTGTGATTTCTACATTTCTTACTTCAGACTCTTCACATCCATTCCTTTTTGTTGCGCAACTGAACAGAGCGCTCTTTTCTGAGAGGTTCCCTAAAAGGCTTTTAGTTCGCAGAAAGACATAATCTGTCTGCTGAGTAGTTGACAAATAATTCAATGATTATGAAAGAGATGGAGGTTTCTTAAGAGAGATGAACATTTTTACACTGTGAATCGAAAATGTAAGACAATTTGAAGAAGAATTAGCTTTAAACTACTGCACTGTAATTTATAGTCAATTAGTTTTGTACTTTATGTCGTGTACATTGGAATTTAAAAACATAATTAATGGATCATATTTCCTGAAATATCTTTCATTTTTACTTTCTCGCGTACTTCTAGTATAAAGTTGTGTAATGATGGTATAAAAGTGGTGATTGTTCGACCGAAATACCTGTTTTGGCTGCCTCTGATGTCAAAAAAGGGCAAATACATTCTGCTATATGTATTTTATTACTTCATCTAGTGTGTTATGTCACCTGAATCCATGTTTTGTATGTTCATAAATTTTCTTGGTATTCTGCTTAGCTCTTCATTTTCCATTTATGACTTTACTTTATTCCTCCTGTTAGATAATGTAACCATTTCAAACACTCTTCATGACATTGAACGACGATGATATAAGTCATGCACGACTAATGCTATGTGGTGCATTTTAATACACCACAAAGGGATTTGTGTAATGAGAAAACAATTAATATTGACAAAACCCGTAAACTTTCCAAACTCAAATTATTTATAATGAAGGGAAAAAATATTGAAGGCATAAACTTGATAAATAAGATCATCTGATTACATCAAAACATGATTTAATCATTTTCCTGGCATTCGTGGCATGTGGTCCCACGACTACAATGGGCACATAGGGAATACAGGATACTGCACGAAAATTAAATGCAGTAAAAGTATACTTTTTTATTATGTCAATTATAAAAGCTGCTTTTTGGATTGTACGACATAACCGCACACAATATGTTAAATATTTAATCCTTGAAAAGAGTCACCCACGCACTTTTTCAACATTCTATTATCAATTTTTACAATGACAAGAAATGTTCTACTGAATTCGATGTGCCTGGAAGTAATGTGTTACTTTCTATAGAAACAAAAGACATTTAGTTATTCCAGACATAATTCAATTTTGGAATTTTTGTATTATCTTGCGCTAAATCGTAAACAGAGGTAAACAATGGACCAAAATTTAAATTTATATTAATTGTGAACAGAAATACAATGTATCTTATTTTTAAAAAACTAATATTTTTCCCGATCATGTAATTTGGTATTATGCATTTTGAGAACTTCAATTATTTTCATTCGGCTTTTGAACCGGATTTAATAATATTTCCCTGTTTAGGCGAGTCGGACTTCTTCGGAAAAGAGGTCATTGATATCAGGCTCGTTGTTGTATCGAAGAAGAAACCGAAGTTTGATACATTTGTATCATTTAAACGTTTACTCAAGCCTTTATTATAATAAGAAAAAGAACATATTTTGAATTCAAATTAGGATATATAATTACTTCAGCGCAAATTCGATAGATATGAACCTCCTGTTGTATGTTATATGTGTAAAGGTTGCTATATTTGTCCTCTGTAACCAAATGAGAACAAAAATTATCAATCAAATGTCTCCCAATTTTTCACTTAAATCGTAAAGAATAATATTCGTTTCTATTGCGAACGCTATACCTCAAAACGGACGATTCAATAACCTTAGAAATTCACCATCGCTGAGAAATTCAACAAAAATGTAGATTCTGCAAAGAAGTGAATAAAACTTTCAGTACACGAAAGGAGAAAACAACTTCGTAAATTCACAGAATATGTACATTATTAAATGATTTAAGTAAGAAAACAGAATTGCATACAAATCGCAGTTATTGGTTAAAGTTATATTCAGGGATGTAACCAGATCAAGAACGTGATGTAGTCAAATGGCTACAGTGGAACTGAAACAGAGTATACTCCAGTTTGATTTACATACTTATAAGATAGACCCCATAAAGAAATTTAAAACCAAAGAAAACTTCTGTCTTCTGTATTTGATTGTATTGTCTAATCTATGATTTTATTCAATGCTTCAATTTTAATTTCCGATTGCTCAGCCTGTGCTACATACTCGTACATTTTCTAGAGCAGGCTACACGCACATGAAATTATTAATAAATGGCATAAATTTACGTTCTGAAATGCGGACGAACTTAGAAAATGGGGAGGACGGCTTTCCAAAAGGAATTATTTCGGGTACCTTAGAGAGTCTTTACCGGTGCAGACTCGACTGGCGTGAGTTCAAGTATTAGCGGTTTCCAATCGTCGCACTGGCGCGCACCCAATGCGCACTCAGGGCAGCTTTCGTGTTCCATTCCACCGCTGGAGCGCACCAGTGCAAAGAAGCGCATATTCCATTCGCACAATCACACGGAACTAGGGCGCACTAGGGGCGCCCTAAACTGCACTGACGACACACTGTTTTCTATGATATGATGGTTAAATTCAATGGTTGGATTGAAATGGTAAACGTTGAGCAGGGTTATGGTAAATTGATGCTCAGTATACTGTTGTATGTTTACATTGGTGTACCCGTTATTTATGTTTACTTCAAATAAAAACTTTATTAAATATGTATATTTATCATTATACAGGTGTACATTCATTATCATGGGATTCAGTACAATTATTGTTTTCCTACAACTTTTTAGAACTGTTTACTCACGATTTGTTCTTTACAAGAACATTCGGTGAATTATTTAGAAATAAAAATAATTGAGTGAAGAGTTGACCGCACTTTTCAGATAAAAATTGAATATTTTTAACTTAATCCAGCGATTACATTGTTTTGAATGAACGTTGAAATTACAGTGTTATCTTTGTTACTATTTTATTTATATCTATTGCTGAAATGTGTTTTTGTATACTGTGAAGAACGTTGCAGCCCGTGAATATCTCTCCCAAGTGACTTCGTACTCTATCCACGCGAAACGTCTGCCTTGGATCACGTGTTTAGCGATACGTTGCTTTGAGTCAGGTAACTCTAGTTTGGAAATTCGCTTTCGTGCTTGTACTCTTCAGGGGAGAAAATGTCCGACGCGTTTTCGGTTTAGATAAAGAGTCCTAGTATAGAAAGACCGCTGTCTGCAAGCTGATTTAAGGTTTCAATCTCTGCATAGTGCTGCGGCTTGGTGATGAGAGTGAAGATTCGACTCTGTGAAGGAAAAATATATATTTAGGTTGACCAAATGAAAATGTAATCGTTATTAATTTAAGTTTTTCAGTAGTCGTTTATGTGGATTCTATTATGAGACGTTCACCAATTAAATATAAGAATGACATCGGCATCGTCCAATCAGATGCATTTTATCTGTGCAATTTTATCGTTTTTGTATTATCGCTTTTGCTTTATCGCAGTGACGTGCTCTTTGTCCAAATTGGCCCAAAAAATTTCAAAAGAACATAACTTGCTTAGGTACTGTCATGGTTTCTATATATTTATCATAAATGTATATATTCCCGCAGCCCCTTCTAAAATATCCTTTCCTGAAATTGGACAAATAAATAAACCTGTACGTAGTTATTTACTGATGGGTTGCAAAGCATCATTTAAACAAATTTCTTTGAGTTTGTGGGTACGCGATCGTTTGTACAGGAAATTGAAAATAATAATATTGCTGCTTTGGGAAATGGTATGAATTCGAATTTATTCCGTATTGTGCTGGGATAATACCGTCGGAAATAATAACTCGTGAGTTTTGTAATTGAAACCAAATAACTTGATTCTGAATTTATTTTGTATTTTCTTTTTTTTTCAAACATTGTAGGCGACAATCTTCTCGCTACTTGTAACTCTTCAATTTAACCAATAACCACAGACAACAATACATATAAAAGCCCTTTTCACCATATCCTAACAATAATGTTTACATTTAATGCTCTTTGCATTAATTCATGAATCAAGTGCACTTTGTCAATCTATTAAACAATAATTTCATCTACAAGAAAATCCTACTTCTATTTCAACATCAATTCCGACACACTTCCATCATCCGCGGCTTAACCACCAATCCTCGGGTCGACTCCGTCTGAAGAAGTTATATATTTTGGCCGCGTTGTTTTAAAAAAAAGGACGGCTTGTTCATTACAATGTTCTTTCGTTTTCTACTATTATTTACGTTAATCTCACTCAATAAACGTCGCGGTATTGTCACAATTTCCACAAAATTTTACCAATTAATGACATTGTCCGTGGTTCATTTTAAAATATTGATTTCCTTTTATTTAATCAATAAATAAATACAGCTTCTGTTCGTCACCTTATATCATCTGGTGGTCGTTTCTCAATGTATAATACTTCTTATCATTACGAAATCTATTTCATAGTGAACGGTACAACTTGGTGACATGTTTTTATCGTGAAAAATTGCTTATATTTTATTTGTTGTCGTCCCTATAGTCTGTATTTTAATCTTCGCTTCCGATAATGTGAATAATTATGATTTATTAATTTTCACTAATGTACCTTTATTTGTTTTTTCATGCTTTCGCATAGCAAATTAAAAATTCCTTTTTCTAATATAAAAAAATAAACATTGGACGCGTCCTAAAAGATCGGCACAGTACCTACACGTCTTTACAAATTGTTTATGGGGAAATAACGCAATTTTTTAATACCTTTATTTGTTTTTTCATGCTTTCGCATAGCAAATTAAAAATTCCTTTTTCTAATATAAAAAAAATAAACTTGGACGCGTCCTAAAAGATCGGCACAGTACCTACACGTCTTTACAAATTGTTTATAGGGAAAGAACGCAATTAAGTGAAAACGGATCGTCTCTTTCTAACTCCTAAAACTTTGTACCTAAAATCTAATTTGCTGTATAAGACCTGTTGGCCAGAGTGAAATTTCTAAATCTTTGTGCAAACAGTTGGTTTGAGTACCGTCCATAAAAACATTACTACCCAATTACGTTGTTCGACAATAATTGAAGGGTTGGCTGAAAGAAGGGCGTAACTCGATTTATGGCGTTCATCTTTAACGTTTCAAAAGATCCTTTAGGTGACTTTCTACCACCCTCCAAATACTTCTGCGCTAACCGCAATAGATAGCGCTTAAGAGGCTTTTGAAATACTGAATTGGCGTCCTCTTTCCGTACGACGTTACCTCTACGAGCTTGCATCATTTCATTTCCCCAGTGTTTAGAACATTGACAGGATAGCTGTGAATACAGAACATGTAATTTATCCGATATATTTGATTTTTATCAAGTGATAGTGAGTTTAAGCATTCAAATGATAGTGATACATCTTCAGATGCTTATTTAGATTGTGTTAAAGGTAAAAATAAAGGACAAAAGGCGTAAACTTTTACGAAAATCAGAAAACAATAATTTAAGAAAAGATGCCGACAGTAAACAGCTCTGCATCACGCCCGCGTGCTTGCAGAGCGTAGAGTAAATCGTGGTTATCGATAACGGGACCGGTAGCGTGTGACTATAATATATTGCAAAATCGAAGCATTGCCGGGTTCACTAGTTTATACATAAATAAGCGAGACGCTTGTTAACGAGTAATATTAAAATGTTTGTAAATAATCTATGAATAAAACTGTAGTATCCCCCCAATCAGAAAACGAGTCGGGTTACGCTCCGCCAGCTTTTACTTAGTATTTGTTATGGTGATAGTAAATCACCTATAAATATTGAATGTGTAATTCATCCTGAATCCTGCAGTTACAACAAAAACAGCATATAAGTATCTTGATGTGTGTATATCAAAGAAGGTGGATGTGTCGAGGAAGTAAACATGGAATATCTCAGGGAGAGTAGTGACAAGACAGTTGAGTATGTTTTGTATAATCAAAAAATAACAAGCCAAAACACAGATAAAAATATTTTCAGAAATTTGGATTAAAGTCTGAGCAGGAGCAAAAATTAAAATCAATGGAAATGAACTATTGGAGACGTTGTTGTGGCCTTGCAATAATGGATAAAGTACCCAATGTTGAAACAAACCCAGTGGGTATTGATATTGATATATTGGATGTAATTGATGCAAAACGATTGAGATGGTATGGTGATATTCAAAAAATGAAGATTCACGGGAAGCCAGGCAGACCAAGAAAATGGGAAAATGAGATAGAAAAGGAACGAGATCTTCCGAGAAAGATTGGGAAGATCAAAGAACGTGGCGATTGGGACGCGAGTAGTGCGGTCAGCTGTGTCAGCTGTACACAACCTCGCTAATACTACTACTGCTTGCTGCTGATGTTGTTGTTGCTGCTATTGCTGCTGTTGTTGCAGATACTATTACGCTATGCTACTGCAACCGCTAATACGATGAAGTATGAGCTGTTACTTTATTATTTATACAGATAAAGTTATAAGAATGTGATAGGTTTGCAAGCTATCCTGCAAATGTCCTACGGTTAACAACACAAAATGGGTAATTGTTTCTCAGCAAGTAAGATACATCATAAATATACTTTTGGGTTAATTATTATAATTTCGGAAGTTCCCTCTCGTGAGTACATCTCTTTTTCGTGGTCAGAAATGCTCTGAATCTCAAGTTCCATCTGCAATTAAATCGCATAAAACCTTCTGATATTGTCTATCTACCCTGTTTAAATCGGTTAGTTGTAGAATTCGCAACTGCTCCCAAATGATAGTGTGAACTGAAGTCTGTTAATAGAGCTCCGTAGAATGAATTCACTAGTTTTTCTAGTTGGCAGCAACGACACACACACACACACACACACACACATTCTGGTGGCTAGAAGAATATTTATTTTGGGATATTGGATTCTATTGTGCAATTTTAGATACATTGACAACAGTAATATTGCACATACACAATTTGTGTTTATTATGTAAATTACATGCACCCACAATGACTCACATGAACTTAAATACGTACACCACACTCTTGGTTGGGATCGCTACTTTATTGAACTTCCAAGAACAGAAACATACACAATTATTTTCAATTCATAAAAACGTAGAAACGTTTTGGAGCTATCTGTGCTTGTTGTTACAAATGAATTAATGAACAACAGTTTGAGTAACAGACAGAGAAAACACAAGAAGAAGGAAATACTGTAAGAGAATATCACCAAAATTGCGCGCAGTAAGGTGACCATATTTTGAAAAATATAAACGGGACATTTTAGTTTCGTGTCACAATGATCAAAGGGGTAAAAGAGGACGTTAAACACTATTTCATCATAAATATTTAGGATTGGAAATTCATATTAAATAAATGAAGATAAAATAACATCCACAGTATACTAGCATTCAATTCACGCCAAGCAAAGAATCTCCTAAAAAATGAATATTAGAAATAAACGAATAAATTTTAAAAAGGTTAACTATTTGTTTACTTTGTACTTTAATTCATTACGAAGCAGATACGTATTTCTCAATTATGATTGCATACGAAGTCATACGGAACACTCTGAAGCAGAAGAAAATGGTTATCGAATTCTACTATAACAATCGTTAGCGATAAAGTTGACATGTTTAAATATTATAGTTGCCTTTGCCTTAGAAACTACAACCGACGCTCCAAGCACTAGTATTAAATAGCACATGTAACAGCAGTTTTGTCGCTATTTCATGTTGATAAATCAGTCAGAAGAAAGGACTTTTCAGCGTCCCGTTTTAATGTGAAAATAAAACAGGAGAATGTCTCAACAGAAGAGACTGTTTCAGCTAAAACTGTCACCTTAGAGTATACTGCGGGTACTTTGAAATAAATGAGGAACGGAAGTATTCTTTCATGACAACGCCAACGCTCAATGTGCTATCAGCCAAGTGGGATCTGTGGCAGATGAGTCGTTCATGATTGTTCAGCGTTTACCCGACTTAGCGCTGAGTGATTTTCATCTTTTCCTCGAGTTAAATAATTGGCATGAAGACTAAAACTTGACCTTCTTATATTTCTGATAGCAAACAGGGAATCTAAATGTTTCTTTGCAAATAAAATAAATGCCTGAAAAATAACACGGTGAGAAAAGTAACTATCGCTTGTCGAAGTATTTTTTTCTTTCTCTTACATTTTATAGATCACCGGTGTTGGAAAATATACTCCACATATTTCTGCCCCAGACTTCGACACAGAAGATCACCGTTGAAGAAAAAGTCCGACGCCAAGCAATTGTAAATTGGGGATGACATCGTCCAAATCAAGCACGCGAGGTCTTTCTTCAATGTCTTCGATTTGAGCCACTTTCTAGCGAGTGCCTGTGGCGCGATTGTAGATGGCTTCTGCCAGATCCATGTCCTTCTTCCACTTAATTAAGAGGCCGGAAGATATGAATTCCAAGTATTTTCGGTTGATGATATTCGTCAATGCCCAATTTCTGAAAATAATATATTCGTCTACAAATAAATTAATATTATTATAAAATAATCAATATTTTTCATACATATTAGGAATTTGAGAACCCGTATCATTGAATCACGGTTTAGCAATACATAAGTTATGTGGACGTAATGAAATTGAAATATTCATTTTTGTGATCGTTGTTGAAACTAGAAGTTTGGAAATCACAGATTATGGCACTTTACTGTCCGAATCAGTACTCTAGTGCGGTAAGCGACGAGGCACTCACATTTTTTTGCCAGAGGATTTGGATGTCTCTCTCTGGGAGAACTAGCTTGATGGAAGTAAAGTATGTGTTACCCACTACATTGTCATATTTAAAGCTTTTAAATGGAAACTTGGTAAATACGATAGGAATGTTACCTTGTTGTGCGTTTATGAAAATTCTCAAGCTGATTTTCAATAAAACCTATGAAATTGCTGTTATTACTATTACTATTATTATTATTATTATTATTTTATTATATTTATTATTTATTTTAATTTTTAATTAAGTGTGTTAATATTCCTAATTATAATATGTAAATGGTAATGTTCTCCCACTATGTTGTATAAACCTACTTGCAGAAATAATATATATCTATCAATATATCAGTCTATCAGTCCATCAATCTATCAATCTATCAACAATTTATAAAATTTAAAAAAACAATTTATAACAATATCAACAAAACCATAATCAACCAATCAATCAACCAACGAATCCATCAATCAACCAACGAATCCATCAATCAATCCATCAATCAATCCATCAATCAATCCATCAATCGATCCATCAATCAATCCATCAATCAATCCATCAATCAATCCATCAATCAATCCATCAATCAATCCATCAATCGATCCATCAATCAGTCCATCAATCAATCCATCCATCATTCTAACTATAATTTGTGCGACTTACGGGCGTGCGTGTATGACCGGCATGACGCTTGGTAATGTGTCGCTCATGGGGCGCATTCGCTTACGCACGTGATGAGCGCGGGAATAGTACACCCAAGACTCCTCCGTCTGTATCCAAGCCAACCGCTGCCCTTGCTTCACGTAGTGCGCGACGTCGCCGCCATGGGCGATGTGTGACTCGAGCTTTGACACGCGTTCTCTGGATCGTAGTTTCTCCGGGGTGTAAATATCCGATGCATTGTCCTCCAATTGCAGAACGGCAACGTTCGCCCCGTACACAGGTAAACCGCTGCTGTCAGCCAACTGGTCGAAGGTGTCGATTTCTGCGTAGTGATCGGGATTGGTGATAAGGGTGAACAGTCTACCCTGCAAAAAGAATTTGATAATTATTATCGATTGATATCCATACCTATGTAAATGTCACTTAATATATTTATCAATACTATGAGTGAACTTTAGGGGAAAAGCGCTGCTATTTGCAACTTCTTTTGTTTTAAATCTAAAATTTGCTTGCTAGAGAAACCTAACGGCAAGCTCCTAAACCATAGTGCAATGAGGCCATTGCTTGTCGCCGGACCCAAATTTTCCCTTCTGTCACGCCAATTAGGACAGCCCCTGATTCGACACGGCCCAACGTAAGACGCGCGAACACGCGCCTGTCGTCCTATTCCCAGATATACGACTATGGTAGGATCGCCTCCCGGGACAACCCCTCAGGCCAAGAGCGGGCGGCTGCCCGCCATTGTGCACACGAGGCCCTGGAACAGTTGAATTACAGAGATCCCGGCTACTGTTTACGTAATCCCGTAGGACACATACAATCATCGCGGAGACCGCAGAAAGGCCTGCTTTGTCCATCTCTGGTGTACTGACCAAAACACACGCACAACAAAGACCACTAATCAGGCGCCCAGAAAATGACGTTAGTTAGGAAATGCCCTATCGGCTTCCGACTCGCGTCGAATATTCTAGAAATTGAGATTTTGACCAATAGCATTTGAAATTCTCATCACGTGAAGGATCGATGTGCGAAGATAGAAAAGAGCGCGGGGATGCGAAGCAGAAAGCTCGAGAGAGTAGGATTTTTATCGGAAGACAGATAGAAGGTGAGAGAACGGCATAGCAAACAGACTGATGTGTTGAGGAGAGGTAGTTGGAGCCAGCGATTAGTGTTGGCCGACCAACTGAGTGCAGGCCGCCCCGTTTGAAATCACAAACTTTAATTTATTCCGTTTTAACGGGCCGGCGTAGATCCGTAACGATCGATAGTACAGCCGAGTTATTGAGGCTGACCTGATACGGATAAGGGTGGCATTTGACGGCCCCCTCCGATACCCACCGATCGGGGCTCATTTCATCCATTTCCTGAGTACGAGCGTCGGATCTGCGAAGTACTGGAACGGGAAGGAACGGTGGCGCCGAATGAATTGCTGCTTCCGGCTGGCCGCGCCTTGATGCAACGCGGTTCGCGACAGCGTTTGATTTTAGGGCGAAAGAGGTAGAATCAACGACCATTATTTTTGTATTAATTTTAAAGACATTATAAAAAGTCATCTATTGTAAAAGTAATATTAGAATTTAATTTAAGAAACCTTCTGATCAAAATGTATTTTAACAATCAATAATCGTGTTCTCGCCATTCAGGCGATTAACACTTAAAAAGGAACATGACTTTGTAGTTATTATTACTTAGTAGTAGTAGTGGACCCAGTGCATGCCCTCATTCACAGAGTGCTCACCCCTGAGGTGCTCATATGCCGGTGCCAGGTAAGTGCCCGTTTGGCGCCCTTTATTTATAAATTTAACGCGCACACCTGTCATCTGATTACCGACACACTTCGGTGTGACGGTGTTCCCCCCCCCCTTTGTGTAGGGATCCAGACCGTGTGCTACGCGCATTGCTCACATGCGTGGGTTGCCGTATGTGGCAGGTCGGGTCCATCACAATAGGTTTTAGCATTATTGGCCCGGCAAAACGCTTGACCACTCTAATTTTGCTAAGCGTTGGGGTTATATTGCATCGCAAATATATTAGTCCCTTTAAATTTGTTGTCAACCATTATTTCTGTTTTGTTCTTTCAACGTAATTACAGAAGTTTTGTATTTCTGGACTTTTCTAACGACCCTTTCACTGAAGTGAGGGCGAAAAACTAAATTTCCAAAAATTTAATAGATAGAACAAAGGGTTTCATTTGGTAGATGACTGTGTAATAAAAATACTTCAAGTCACCCTACCGGCATTTATTGCCCCATGTCCCCAATTATTCTTCAAATATTTCTTGTTATTTTCCCTCATAGAAATCACTTACCTTCATTGGTCTGGCGAAAGGTCAAGAGAACCTAATTTTAAGGACATGAGGCGCTTCATTTGCCAGTTATATGTTACTTACAACGTGCGTTGCTATATTTTCTAAGTTGTAATCTAAAATCATATATGTTTCGTGTTAAATCTGATGGATTTGGAATTGATCAGTAATCGCCTACTCTGCAACTACACTTGCAGAGTTTTTGTCGATTGTTTCTTAAAAACGTCGCGTGGCAAAACATAACTGGCGGTGGCTGATTCTTCTGGATAGTATTCTCACTGCCATGGCCTTTACAAACCGACGCCTGCAGCGTCCCCAGTCTCTAGTCTTCCACTCGCCAATGCTACTCAACCGCGAACGTATTCAGTTGTTTTTAGTAAGAAAGTGAACAGTTATTTTGACTGAGAATGTGAACAGTTATTTTGACTGAGAATGTTAACAGTTATTTTGACTGAGAATGTGAACAGTTATTTTGACCGAGAATGTTAACAGTTATTTTGACTGAGAATGTGAACAGTTATTTTGACCGAGAATGTTAACAGTTATTTTGACTGAGAATGTGAACTTACTTGGTATAAAGAGATAATGACGACGGCGGAGGCGAGCAGGGTGGCGGCCAGCTGCAGGCGCTGGGGCGTGGCGCGCACCCTGGCCAGCGGGGCACCCCCGCACGAGGAGAAGGCGCGCAGCGCGGCGGCGGCGCTGGCGGCCAGCGACTCGCCCGCCACCACGCGCCACGCCAGCGCGTACACAAGCACCGTGCCTACTAATAGTGCCCAAAGGCGAACCCCGAACACACGGATTGGCAGGGACCATGAAGGGAGCTCTGGAGAATGTGGAACTAGGATAAGAGTTACATCCGCCTTTGCACTGGAAGATATTATATCCATCAAAGTCCAGGGAATATCACCGTAGATGAATTGGCAAGGAGAAAAATCAATTTTTGCAAACCATACAGATAAAGCCAGGTTCTTAGCCAAGACATGAATCGGAGTTTCACCTAACTGAAATAAACAAATCATAAATATACGTAATTATATGGACTTTTAAAAACTTAATTTTAGTAGTACACAAAGTACTTTAGAAAACCCAAAATATTTTAGGTTGTAAGAGAAATTTCCTTACCTTGAAACGTAGGTCAAATAACTTTGTTACATAGTACCAGTTAACATTTAATCGCTTACTTAGTTCATTCATAAGCTTCTTCACTGCTCCAGGTACAGAAAGAACTATATTATTGATCTTAAATGGGGTTTGGCGATATTGTTCCGCATCGGGCATGTACGTTGTTACAGTCATGCCTTGCAGATTGCAAAGGAGATGGGATACATAGTTCTTAAGTTCACGCCACAAATTTTCTTCAGGATCGGTAGCAGTCCCACTGATAACTTTCATTCGAGGTAGTTTGACAAAGAACATCATCCATTGTCCTCCCGCTAATTCCTTCAGGATGACACTCCGCAAAGTATGGTGAATCGTCCATAGCAATATATATGCCTTTTTCAAGGTCGCTGAGTTCCAATTAATCAGGACCGCGATTACATTCTTGCTTATTTGACATTGACAGAATGACTGGTGCTGCAGAATTGAGCATCAGTATCCGGTGAGTTCGGAAATTATGTGCCTGAAAACAAATTATTTGTCATGGACATGAAATTCAACACGAGTTGTTGTTATAAATCCAAAAACCTTATATCTGTAAATACTTCTTTCATTCCTTTGGTCGGTTGCAATGGCACTATGTGATCTGCTCTCAATGGTAATTATACCTTGCACAGGTTCTAGTCAGATACTGCAATAAGAGATCGATTGGATACTATAGGCGATTCGCTACGTTGAGAGAACTCTGTGGCTTAGGACAAGTTTTGCGGAATGAATTTGATCATCTGTCTATTAAAAAGATCAACGATTTGTTTAAGGACTCGGAAGAGGTTTATAACAGTTCTGTAAACCAATCCGATAAAGGACGTTTGCCCACATTGTTATATTTTGGAGACCAAAATACGAATAAAATTAGTACCACCGCTAATTGTAATTATTACTCACGCCTGGTTCGTTGATGGAGATGGCATTGAACGTATCGTTGCCGAAGAAAGTAATGAGCCGGCCGAGGGAATGTGTCGCCAACACGTATCCCCGCTGCTTCTCCAGCCAGGCGGGCGCGGATGCCTGTTGGGTCTTCTTGGGCGCGCGCCACAGCAGAATCGAAGAGCTAGCGCGCGCGTGGAGTGCCCTGAGCCACCGCGCGCCGTCGCCAGGTCCACACCGCCACCGCCCCGCGCCTCCGCGCCCGCCACCGCCCACGCCAGCGCCCCGCGGTCGGGGCCCGGGCAGGCGCGCCACGCCTCAGGCCGCCACGTGCCCGCCCTGCACACCAGCCAGTTCACCACAACGCTCACCACCCCGTCACCACCCGCTCACTACCCCGCTCACCTCCCCGCTCACCACCTCGCTTACCACCCCCCCACCACCCGCCTCACCACCCGCTCACCACCCCGCTCACCCCCGCTCACCACCCCGCTCACCACCCGCTCACCACTCCCTCTACTCATCCCCTCACCACACGCTCACACCCACTCCCAATCGCTCACCACCCTGCCATCCCGCTCAGGACCCGCACAGCACACTTACCACTCCACTCAAGTCCCCGCTCACCAACACGCAACACACAGCACACTCTCTCCAAACCCGCTCAACACCACGCACAATATCCCGCACACCAACCCACTCACCACCCCGCTCACCTCAGTAACCACCCCGCTCACAATCACGTACAGCACCTCGCTCCCCAGCAACCTAACCACCCCGCGCAATACCTCGCACAGTACCTTGCTCAACAGCACGCTCACCACCCTGCTCAACACCTCGCACAGCACCCCGCTCACCAACATGCTCATCACTACACACACTACTCTGCACACCATCTTGCCCTCCTAGTCTACCAGTTCTGTTTCAGGAATATTATTATCATTGTACCGAATACCAAATATTATAATATAGGTCCGTCTTGCGAAAGTATTTCACGAGATATACCTACTACCTCCTATCGATTAACAAAATTCTCTCTCCGGGTCTAGCATGTGTGTCTAATTTAGTACAATTTGTATTCTCAATGTATTGATGTATTTTCTTTCAAGCAATTTTAATTGAAATTAGCCCAATTTTCTCTTCTAAAAATAGGATTTAAATGTAATATGAAAGGAAATTGAAATAAATTAGTATTGGAATTTGAACGAACTCTTATTACTGTGACAATCCAATCAGACCATCCAAAATAAATTCAAAACATCGGATTAGGACTAAAAACACTTTAATTTCGTATGTAAATAAGAACGAGAACATGTGAAGGTGCATGAGTGGAAGATGTTTTCTTCATTGATTGATATTCTAAAGATGTGCCAAAATAGACTGTGGAATGTAATAAATACAGGATATTAAAATAAAATTCCAAATAATAAATTAATTTTTCTATTAGGAATGAGACAGTCGAATATTCTACAAAATGACGAACAATACTGATAAATGTTAAATAGAAATCAAGAAATTGGAAAAGGGTTTCGAATATTATAAATATTTTGGAATACTTTTAGGTAATTTATAGTAACGCTCAAAGGCTATTCAAGACAATATAATAAAAAAGATCTAAAGAAACAGTAGCATTGTTAGAGAAGAGTTGTTTTTTGTTTTAAACTACGCGCTATGGTAGAATAAAAAAAAAATAAAAATAAAAAAAAGGAGATGAGACGGAAATTCCGTGATGAACGCATCGGGTGGTTATGGACCGAACGGACGATTACTTATGAGATGATCTCGAGTTGCCGTAGTGGATGCATCACATGTTGATTTTTGATGTTTCCAAATTTCATGAAGTTTATTTTGAAGATGTCATGATATGGTTTTTTGAAATGTGATATGGGCAGCAGTGGCAGCCATCGTCGTGCAGGAAAAAGGAGGATTTTAAAAGCATATTTTTTATCATCAAAATTTATAGCATGGCCAAGATTTCTAGTTTTTAAGACATTGGAGAAAAGACATGGCCATTTATTTGTTTTTAAATTATTCAAATTGGTAAAATGCACTCGTGTGAATGTTGTAATCATTAATTGGGTGAATATTGGAAGAAATATGTATCGTAAATATTAGTTTGTAGGTAATTTAAAAGGGTATTTTATGTGATTTTTTTTTGTTACGTATGCACATGTTTTGATGTTACAAGCGAGGTAGAATTCGCTAAATATTTGTCAATGAATACGGAATTAACCATGCAGGTAATTTTCTACGGTTTAATGACAGAAATTCCATGGAGTTATTATTATTATTATTATTATTATGAGATAGCAACAACCTGTATGATAGGGAATTATTAAAACATATACATCTTCCTGGAGTAATATTATTATTCTCGATTTCATGTGTAGGATTGATTTCGCTAACTCACGATAAATAAATTCGTTGAATCACAACCCGTATTAAGAAGACAAGGATTCAAATGTTAAAAAATTAATTTAATTTGTATGTATAAGGAAGGGAGTAAAGGGGTTGTATGTGTATATTTAGAAACCATGACATTACGTTAACTTTATATTACCATCGTACGTTTCATTGGGCTATATTGCATTTATGGATATTTGAATATTTCCTTGTTGAATGGCAACATGATGGGAAGGATAAGATAACACGACTTTATTTACTTAACATTAGTGTTTCAATGTCCTCTACTTCTCTAATTAAAAATGATTACGATATGAAAAACTCACCACGTTCAGAAAAGTATTTCTATTTTGAATGTACTCGAACCTTGTTTTTTTTTAACTAAGTATTGCACATAATTTTAAAAATATTTACGGGGGTCAGAACTGAAACCACTCCGCCCCGTAATATTCCCCGAAATGTCACGTTTGATGAAGATGCCGTTACAATTTATTTCAAATCCTAATACTCTGATATGATTTTTGGAATTTTCAGCCATTAAATCAGATACTCAATTATTAAACGTTATTATTTAGATACCATGTTCTCTAAATTAGTATTTAAGGATTGGCCGAAGAGTTAATTACGAGTCGGAGTGATAGGTACACCAATTGGTACCCTGCCGGCCGAGTCCTTAAAGACCAATAGAGAACATGTTACATACAATGTTTTCTGTTATTTCTAGTTATTCTGGGTAATCAAAATTAACATTTAACACTTTCATAAGTTACGATACGTCACTACTAGACATCGGATGTTTAAGGAAATGCCTATTTTATTCTAACAAAGTTATTTAAAGGCTGATAATGTACTATGTGCACAAATCATAACAAGTAATTACATATAACGATGTTTGATATTGCTTATTTTTGCTTCTTTGGCATAAATGCTTTTTTGCATAAATACCTTTTATTGGAATTATTAGACTTTTTTTCTTTTATGTATTAATTTTGTGTAGCAAAATGCTAAGATGCCAGAAAATCGTCCGTGGTGCGTGACCATACATTACGAAATCTTGAATTCACGCCTTTGTATTTAAAAATATGAGAGTATTCCTAAAAGAATACGAACAGAGTTTTCCCCATTTCTCTATTTCCTGAATACCAGCCAGTGGAAATAAATGTAAATTCCCAGGTTTTAATGTTGCTAAAATTGGACTTCTAAAATATGTCAGTCACATCAGTAGATGTTGAGAGATGCCTCTCCACGTTCTAACTGATTTTATCTTCCAAACGTCGCAAATTAGAAAATGTTCTCCTTGAAAAGTTGCTGGTAATATATTACAATTCAAACTATTAAGAACAAAATGTAGTAGAGTTGTAAATATGTAAATCTTGTTTTACATTGAAATGTACGTACTTGCTTTGTGCTTTAAGTTTACCCACAACATAGATAAAAAAATTAGTTTTGACAGTGCCTTTTTTCTTCTATTCTTGACAGTGCCTTTTTAGGCGCCTGCAAGCTTATTATTTAGTGCCTAAATATGCTATGTGAAGTCGTTACTCTCGATGTTCTGTAGCAAGCGATGTTTGAACAGGGTCTTGGTTCAGTTTTTAAATACCAATCGCAGTGTGCGGAAAGACCAAAAGGACAAAGGGAGACAAGTGAGACAAAGCGGGAAAGGAGGATGAAGAGAGCAAGGGGATGCAATGGGACACTGGGGAAAAATGAACAACATAAAAAGGGAAAGGGAAAAGGGAAACAAGTTAGATAATGGGGACACAGAGGCAATGGGACAAGGATGTGGAAAGTGAACCAGGGGGAAAGGAAAGGGACAAGGAAATGGGAAGGAAGAAAATGGGACATGGGGATAAAAAGAGATAAAACGGGACAAAAGGACAAGGGGAAAAGAGAGACAAAAATTCCGGAATATATTTCTTGTAATACTAAAGAAGATGAATATCACGGTTTCAAATGGCATTACATTCAGTGGAATGTTAAAAAAATTTACTTTAATATATCTATACCAAAGCAATTGTAAAATAAATTTTGTTTACATTTATACCCAAATTTCTCTTTTGTGGCAACGGCATATGTATCCACAGATTTATGAGCACTAGTAAAATCTAAACTCAAAAGTCCGCAATAGTATTAAACGCCATTAGTCCGATAGACACCAAATAACAGATGCGGTTGAAGTTTGTAAACCGGGACGATAGCCGAGTTTTATAACAAAGTCTGTTGTTTGTGTTATCGGCCGTGTGTCGTTCAATACTTTTCGTAATACGATCTTCTTATAAGAAAAATAATATAAATAAAAAATGTTCTTGCCTTTGCTTACGTTGGTATGCAACGCCGCCTTCTATATCGATTCAGACTCCAGTACAAGGGCAACTATAATATTGATCTTGGCGAGACATTTCGATTCGATTGTTTAATACGTGATGGCTTTGTTTGACGCTATTAAAAAATTAAATTTTCTCCCAAGTTGAGATGGATATTGCAGAAGATCTTGTGAAGACATGAATAGTGCTAATTTCGATTTGTTACCAACAAAAAAGAAATTACGGGATGAGAAAGAATACGAAAATTTCAAATATTGCCGTCAATGCAAAAATGTAAATGAGATGAATAAAACAGTAATGCTGGCGTATGCTGAAGAAAAATTTATTTGTCTTAAGAGTTGAATAAAGATTTTGAAGCTCACGTGATTCCTTAACGTCCGACGGCCGTTAATTCCTTAACGGCCGGCGGCCAGTATAATTATCTTTTCATTCCCCTATTGGGTTCGGTTACGCAGTGTGTTTACAGCACAGTGTTACAAAAAATATTTTTAATGGACTCTCCAGCATTTAACGGCCGTTTCGATGGGTGCGCCTCTAATGTCTTGTTTAGATGGTTGGTTGCTAAGGAACTAAGCGCTTGTTTACCGATGTAAATAAAAAAATCTCCGAGCAACTTACAGGTGAAGGCTGAGAATTCTCTCCACTTAAGCTTTTCGGAGCAAGGTGACCGAGACAATTAAAAGATGACGCATACGCCGCTACAATGATGATGTAAATTGTTCTTGTGACACGCAAAGGACGTTGAAAGATTGGTCGTTGATTATGTTTCATTGCTGGAATGTAAAAAAAATCTATTTAAGTGTAATATTATATTCAAGGAAATTCGGACTTAAATATATCTAAGTGTTAATTTGTCATTTTATTAGTGTTACAAAAAAGGAGCTAATGGAATTTTTTTGACCATGCCATTTTTTTAAACTTCATAAATAATTAATACAATAATTGAATAACTTGCTAGTCATTTCACTAAGTTTATAGCTATATTCATCGGTCTGAAAATTGTGTATCGATTTTTTCAAGATTTTTGAATATATATGTATGCTTTTTGGCAATTACAGACAATAACAGACGAAATGTTTTAAAATAAAAATATTTCTAAAATACAACGTATTCTTTAATGTACAGGAATAACCGACTTACCGATTACGTTGATCGTTTCAATTTACTGCCAAACCACAATTTAATATTATTTTTTCGATACGCTTTCAAGAGAACGTATCTTTTAAAATATTGCATACAATTATCAAATCTCAGTTTGAATTCGTGAAATAACGGTGAAATCGGATGTCAAATGCATAGGTTTGAAATTAGCTCGTAACTTCTGCATTTCATACTCCACTTTTCATACTCACGTCCCTTCCTTTTTCTTGCTCAACTCAACAGAGTGCTCTTTTCTTGAAAGTTCACTAAAAGGATTTTAGTTTGCAAAAGAATGTAATGGATCTGTTGAGTAGTTGACAAACAATTCAATAATGATGGGTGTTTGTGCGCTCTTAAGGAAAACGAACATTTTCAGCCAAAAATAGAAGGTCCGAAATAATTTCTGGAAGAAGAAAGAATTACTGAACTGTTTTAAAGATATTTATGTTTATATATAATAATATATAAATATATATATAATATTATATATAATATATATAATATTATATATATTATATATATATTATATTTATATATATATATTAAATTTTTACAAACATAATACAGTCACATATTTAAGTCTTTGAGTATCCAGTATTGTCACTTTCTTGCAAAAATCTGCAACAGTATGTAGTTGTGTATTGCTATGTCAAAAAGCGACGCCTTTTTGACAGTAAAATCATATTTGTGTAGTATCTGATACCTAAAAATGGTATTTTTCTCCCTCGTGTTATGTAATTTTCTCTGTAGTTTTGGTCCTGGAACGTAGTTTTCTGAGGTCTTGTTGTCGAAAAATTTGTTTACGGCCAACGGCAGCTCAAAATTGTCTGTAATCGAACAACACCAGTGACTAAACCGTACACAGGATTTTTAGCAATTGTTTCTCCGCGATTTTTTTTAGCTGTTTCCCCGGTCTCTTTATTATGATGTGGATATTTTGCGTTTTATAATTACTACAAATGAAGAGCTGTTTTTTTTCAATTTTTTTCTAGAAAATGCTTCAATTTCACTTTCTCGTATACATATGTGTATATAAAGGGTAATATACGACTAACACTAGCAGTATAAATAAATTTATGTAATAAATCGATTTCGAGATTACAACGATAATACGCATTTGGAGTCCCCTGATACCAAAAATGTTTTATTTCAACACGACCGTCCTTCCAACAATGACGGGATCACTCAGTCTGTCTGTGCACAACATTAGCGCCTACATTTTTCAAAATGCTAGATCTGGCCTGAATCGAAGCCTTGCAATTTTGAAACACGTTTTTTAAAAATTTATATTAGGAGCCCCTTGAACATCTTAAAAAATCTTTTCTTTTAATTTATTGTAAATATAGAGTAAAATTAACTTGGCTAAGATGGCGTAGAGCTGATTTACACTGTTAACTCTAAATTTTCGAATATGACAGATGTTTTAATATTTTTCGGCGTCTTCTTACAACTATAATATTAAAGACAGATTTTTTTTTCAAATAAAATTTGTTCTTCCTAATTATTTCCTTAGATAATGTAATATACATTTTTTAAAAATATACTAGTAGTTTTACCCAATTTAGAGTAAAGCAAGGGCAATAATAAAAACATTTTCTCAAAAACGCTCCCAACTATTTCTGTACCGAGAGTGACAAATAGGCTTTATAAAATGACAAAAACGGTGTCTTGCTGTGTAATTATCATTTAATATTGATTTAAATAATACATTTTTGTGTATTTTTAATATCTCTATCACATCGTTAATAATTATATTACTGGCAGTTTGTATACATTATCGCATTGGCGAGTAAACCTGTTTCAACTGATGTTGTATTTAGTTTCTCAATAACTCAAAACTTTTCTTTTAAAATGAGCTCAAAATTTCACGTACGTACAAAAACTCGAAATACATTTTCTGTAAAGGGGCTCCAATTTTTGTTTAAAGTTTTGTACAGGTAGTGCTAAGTGCACTGAATAACATAACATTAACCAGCTTTGATTTATTCTCTTGACTTTTTAAAATTAATGCAAATGTATATTTTTAGAAATCTATATCACGCAATTAGCATCTACATTAGCCTCCGACCGGGAGGCAGCACCTGTGACCGGGATGTCCTAGGTTCGAGTCCTGACGGCGGCAGGATTTTCGACACTAGCTTCTCAGCTAGGTCGAATTCAGTCTCTGTCTGGAGGAGAATTCTAGCGGCCGGCTGCTCTGATCGGTAGTTTTCCGTGGTTTCTCCGATCAACACCAGGCGAATACCGGAGCAGTACCCTACCGAACGGGCCACGGATCGCGCGCGATCTTTTCTTCCTCTTCCTTTTCCCAACCTCTCCTCTTACACACACACTTACTCTAACATGCACTACTCTACGACGTATTTCGGAGATCGGTCGGGAGTTTAGAGCTTGTCCCGGCTAGGGCGGTGCCCCGCTGGTGGGAGAGTCCTGGTTAGGGGGAAACCCCACTAGCCGACTGTATGTCGGCGCCGGATCTCGTCATCCAGGGGGAAAGATCACCGCCATCTCCCGGAGAAAAACGCACTACACTAACGGGACTAATGACCAAAGCAGTTGACGCGCCCGGAAACACGAAAAAATCAATCAATCACAATCAATCAATGTACCGTTCGCCGAAGATTCAGGCCGCATCGCTGTGCGAGTCACGCTCGCCCAGCAAAGTGCTGACGCAAATCCCGTGCTGGTGTATGGGAACTATCGCTGCGCTTAACGTACTTTGAAGAGGATGTTCAAATTGGTGTCCTTCGGCTCGAATGCTTTCTTGGCACCTCCGGAATATATACTGATATACCCTTTGAAGTTAGTCTCGAGGAATTGCTGCTATTTTCTCTTCACTTCAGCGCCGGAGCTCTTCCTCCGAATTCGGGTCTTGGAATGCGCTCTCGACGTAAATTTCATGGGTGCAAAGTTTCATGACAAGTTTAAAATTGTCGAGCGATGTGGAATATTTACGCTCGGGTATCTCTTAATTAACCTCTAGCGGCACTGACTACTAGTTTGGTAGAATCGGTTGGCCAATCGCTATTGCAGCGGTTGTCATCCTCTCTGAAAAATGCCTACTGGAAAGCTATCCACTGCAATTTCCCCTGATGAGGGAAAGTTGGCGATAAAATACATATAAAATGACTGACTAATCAACTCGTAGTAATAACAGATCAGTAATTTAATATTTTGAAGATAGTGTCGTAACGATCGATCGTGCGGTATAATTTGATATGAAATATGCTAGTAACTAGATTAAGAACGCGGGTTTGGCTCGGGCATTTATCACACTCATCTCTTACATAAACCAATATTTATTCTTCGTTGTCAATATATATTTACAAATAAAAGTATCCAAAGTTTTTTATGACAATCATTTATTTCAGCAATTGCACAACATTTCGTAACTAGTTTTGTTATATCATCAGGTGCTAAAATAATGGGACACAGAAACCGTCATTCTACATATCAATTAGCGTAATTACTAGTATACTTTATAAACACTACAATTGTCTCAAAAGTAAAAGTCTATTGAGTAAAATTATCTGAAAATCAAACATATCTACTACAAAAGAGATTCTTTTAAACTTATAATTTGTATACAAAACAACAACGCCACAAAACAAAATCAATACAACACCAAATAGACACTCAGCTTAGTGAGGGAACTGCTATCCCATTGAATTACCTCTGCAGTAGAACAATGGAGGAAACATTACGAAATTAACTCACACTTACTACAGGTGATATCAGATAACTAACAGTTGACGACAGACACTCCATTTCCAAGGAATGAATGACACTAACAGGCGTATGAATATGTAGTGAGGTAACAACACGGCGTATGAGTATGCAGTATGCCAACTTAACAACTATACTGGATCTACATTCTCCGGATCTTTTATTTTAATTTTATATAACACATTGTCATAGGCATTAGTAAAAACATTCAACATTGGTATTAAGAGTCTGATTTAACTTAATCTGAAGTGTTTCTGAAATGAGTCGTGGGAATCTCCTACATAACTGACCTACATGGCTAGCACGATTTTTACGTGAAGATGATTCAGACTAACACCAATAACTGCACTTTCTGCGCGTCGTTAGGTGAAAAAATGTGAAGTATATCCAAAATTAAATGTTTTTGGAAGATATATTCTAAACTCTTAAAATCAAGCTGAAGTGTCGCGCATCGCCCTGAATTTCATTTTTCAAAATCATCTTTTAGACAGGAATTCTATGTATTCCCGTCCCCCTCGCCCACTTCTATGTATTACAGTGCGTCACTGCCCCCCTGGCCTTACTCGTCTGACCTCGCCTACCCGCGCCGGCGGCAGGAGTTTCGGCACTAGCTTTTCAGCTAGGTCGAATTCAGTCGCTGCCTGGAGGAGAATTCTAGCGGCCGGCTGCTCTGATCGGTAGTTTTCCGTGGTTTCTCCGATCAACACCATGCGAATACCGGAGCAGTACCCTACCAAACGGGCCACGGACCGTCGCGCGATCTGTCCTTCCTCTTCCTTGTCCTATCCTCGCCCCTTAGACACACACTTACACTAACATGCACAACACTACCACATATTCCGGGAGACCGGTCGGGAGCTTGGAGCATGACCCGGTTGGGGCTTTGCCCCGCTGGTGGGAGAGTCCTGGTTAGGGGTAAATCCCACTAGCCGACGGTAGGTCGGTGCCGGATCCCGCCATCCAGCGGGGGATGATCACCGCCATCCCCCGAGAGAAAACACGCACTACACTGGCGGGACTAATGACCAAAGCAGTTGACCTGCCTGGAAACATGAAAAAATCAATCAAATCAATCAACGTAGCCGCGTCTTCTCCTTTCCTCATCCCAAAATCCCCGGGCTACGTCAATAATTTTTTACCTTAAGTACCTCAGAAATATATAGTGAAGTAAAAATTTTATTCACGAGTATGCAATTTGTGGAGTTTTCAGTTCAATAAAGCAAACTTCCTATCAAAAATACACCTGTCACAGTTTTAGCATCAACGTATATGTTTCCATGTTCCTGATTCATGAATTTTCCCATTATTTTTTTACTTCTTGTGCACTTAATTCACGTCTAGGTGGAAGCTATTAACATCAATTTACAATTTACCATTTTAAAATACCGTATGTGTTAAGAAAAACGGATGGAGGTTATTATTCTCAAATAGAAACTGTTCTCATTACGCAATAAAACATAAAATAAACAAACACTCACCAGTTGTAATATACATTTTCAATAATTGATTCATTTTTTAGTAATATTATTCATTAATGAATTCTATTACTGATTATACTTCTAGTAATATGTATCAGATGAACACATAGACGGTTACAGTTCTTTGCTCTCGGTTCACATGTTTGATATTTTGTTTCAACAGTGGATAAGCTACCATAAATATGCTGCTTATACTACAAAGAAATGTTTGAATTTGTTTTGAAAAAAAGTTCATTTTTGGGTAACATTTTTTATAACAACTAGGCTATGTTCCATTTCTGACGCCTAGTATTGTAAATTTTTTATATAATATGAAATTATTCATTTAAAAAAAGTAGTTGGGCAAGTAATTTCGCATTGTATTTCATCGATATTCTAGCATAATCTAGTAGGGTTTCGTGAAATTTTATATTAAATTATGAGAGTACTAGAGATCAAAATAATTCCAAGAATCCTTCTACTGTTTTTGACATATTTTCTTTTTCTTTTCAGGTACCTACGAGAATATTCTTACTATTTGTAGAAGAATGTAGCCAAACAGTGAGTACAAGTTTTATTTATTTAAAGGAATCAGTAGTGTGAATTTTGAAGTTTTTGCATATACATTTTCTCATCAGATTTGTTGTATTGAAAGACTAATTAATTTTAATATTACCAATTATTACGTTTTTCTTTAGATTGACAGTACGTAATGTATTACCTTAATATTACGCAAATTTTTGTTAAAAATAGAAAAAACA
Organism: Teleogryllus oceanicus; assembly: GCA_964035755.1. NCBI lineage: Eukaryota > Metazoa > Arthropoda > Insecta > Orthoptera > Gryllidae > Teleogryllus > Teleogryllus oceanicus. Next base: position 74,284,917 of record CAXIVR010000008.1, read on the forward strand.
AAACATGTTTGCTCATATGCACTTGAGTACGTAGGAGTATGTACTCGAGATTGCATTCGAGCAAATGTGCCTTATTTCTGTTATTTTACTAAACCTTCGCTTAGAATAATAACATATGCTCAAAGAAACATATTTGTACTCTTTGGCATGTATTGTGTTCATTTTCATTATCTGGATATTAAACTATCTGGGGTCAATGAGGTATCTACCACAATAATATTAAATGTAATTTAAGATGATTACTTATAGCCAAACACGTGTTTCGGGAACACTCTTCCCATCTTCAGTGGTTCTCCAATTTACAATTAAGTACATTCACAAATTACACATGCATTAACGTCAACAAAATCATATATAAACAGTGAACAATAAAATAATTATTTAAAATTAGTACTTACCCAAGTAATACAGATTAAATGCATAATTTCATGGAAAGTCGTCAAAGTATGACGCCATTTTGATCGTACACTGTACGAAAGTAGACTGCGGGAAGGTAAGGGAGGAAATGAACGGATGGTAAAGCTTGCCAATTAATAAATTTATGATGGGGCTGGGTTTTACTATGGATTGCTCACTGAGGCATAAAAGGTTGGGATTTTCGCATAATTTTAAGATTTCTAAATTTTCTAATATATTTAATTTGGTGCCTTTATTTTCGAAATGTATAATTTTGAGATTAGGATCAGGATCGAAATAGTGGTTATTTTGAATAAGGTGTTTGGCAAATGTGGAATGATCTTGTCTCCACGGTCCGAGGTGTTCCTCTAGCCTACAGGAAAACTTCCTGTTTGTCCCACATATGCATAATGGCAACTATTACATTTTAATATGTAGACTCCACTTTTTTCCTTCATGGGTACAGGGGGTTTGTTGCTGGGAAATAAAGTTTGTAGTGTGTTGTGGGTTTTGTAAGCTATCTTAAAGTTATATTTGTAAATTTTCTATCTTTTTAGATATGGGATCTGTATATGGTTTGCTTACAAATTGTTTAATTTCAGTAGATAGATTTTGTTGGAAGGTCTTCTTAATTAATAATTTAATTTATTCTTGATTAATATTTTTTTTAATTATGGAGGGGTTATAACCATTATTTTGTCCTATTTGTAAAATTGTGTTTCCTTCTTCATCAAATTTCTAATTTTGACACGAGTACATTGAATAATCTGTGAATCCATGAATGAAAGACTGCAAATTTATGTTGATAAAAATAGTTTGAGTTGTAGGGTATGATTAACGTTTTTTGGGAGGTTTTAAATTAAAATAAATGGTTAAGTCTAAATTTGGGTTGTTTATTTCCATTTAAAAGTTAAATTTGGGTGTATTGAATTGAGGAAATAAAAAAATTGGTTTAATTGTCTGGTTTTACCTGTCCAAAGGCAAATAATGTCATCGACATATTGTGACCGCCCGTTTTCTTAGATTCCGAAAACGTGTCACATACCGCCCTAAGAAAGCGAGGGAAAAGAATATTTTGAACTCGCGCCAACGCGGATGGATATTTGGAATGATAATTAGAATTTAGAACAAGAGAGACCGCACCTTATACCAAGGGCGAGACGAGGTCGGATGAAAGAAAAGTTCTTTCTGAAGGTAGCAGCTGAACTGGGCGGACGTATGAAAACGGTACCCCAGGAAGTGACATTGCAGCGGATTTCAGATTTGCAACTTTTGGAAAACTCTTCTAGAGACCAGAAGAGTGTTATTCTATTATAAATTGATTTAAACATAATCTTAGAAGAAAGATAAGAAATGTTATGAATTTATAATGGAAGAATTAGGGAAAATTTGAATAGATGGCAGTAATTAATAGCTTGCATTTCATTTCTCTTTCCAGTTTTTTTCTCTCTTTGTATACTTTTCGTATATTTGTCTCTCTTGAAGTTGGTGCTCCTTATAAAGGGTGATCTCTGGATTCATTTCACTCTGAATATCAGTTGGTCATTAACTGTAATCGAAAATAAAGTAAAATTCATGTGATGTTCAAGCATATAAAACTTGAACGAGAAGGAAGGCGATTTCTGAGGAGCAACGGCGATTCTCGGCCCGGGCCACGACCTTCAAGGCCGAAGCAGCTCGGTGGAAAAGTGTAGAGGAAGCAAAGAGTGGTTTCTCTACGCGACCGAGAACGCAGTAAGGTCGTTCAAATAAAATGTTTGTAAGGATAGGAGTGATTAGTTGTGAAAGCTCATTCTGTATCTATCACGTAGAAAGAAAAGGGAGGGTAACAGATTTACCTGCAAAGATAAGAAGAAAAGTACATTTGTTTCCGACTTCTAATACGTGAAGTAGAATCAATCTTTTCTTTAAAAAGTTTCAAAGATCAAATATTGTAATATAGTGATTAAGGATTTGTGTAAGTATAATTATAATATAGTAATTCTCTGGATTTTAGAGAGAAAGAGTTTCCTTTTTATTTGTAAAAGTAATGTTTAGGAAAAGTATTAATTTTTGATTTTCCAGTAATGTTTCTTTCAATTTTGTAAAGTAATGTACAACAGTTCTTTCAGATTTCTGAAAGTGTATTTGTTAAACAATTGGGTTGTAGATGAAAGAGTAGGAAATTGTGTATTGTATTTATTAGTGTGTTTCCAGTCAAGTATTCTGTATTTGAGTTTTTTCTTATGTGCCATTGTATGTATTTGTCAAAACAGCCAATATTTTCAGAATATATTCCTGAATTTAGTGAAAAATGATTCTCACCGAGTTGTTTGTAATTTTGCATCCAATCCATAAACGATCTTCACGACCTGCCCCCCTATTTTTATTTATTGTGTCTGGGGACATTCTATGGAAGCTAGTCGACCATCTGGTGGTGTGTTCCTTACCCCTGAACGTCTCAGGTCAGATTGCTGGCCTTACGGCTTGTACCGCACGACTGTGGCTCGCAATTGGCGCCTCGAAGCGGGGCTCGATTATTGGATGCATTTACGACAAACTCGATTTGGGTATAAATGAGACCAAAATTTGGTGTAACTAAAATTACTAAGTACAATTGAATCACAGTTCACTAAAATTTCCCCAGCCAGGTTGCAGAAGTAAGTGTGTTGAGTAAAAGTGTGTTATTTCAGGAGGTTTTTTTCAGAAAGGATATTTATTATATGGGAGTTTTATCAGTTTCAAATTGTGTCTGGTATTTCTGTGTGGAAATATTTTTGTGAGAGGTGTATGGTCTCTGGGAAAAGAATTGATTGATTCTGGGCAGTTAATAGATTCAAAATGGCAGATAAGTATAACGTGGCTAGAGAATTTACCTACCGTGGAAGGAACTGAGGAATCAGATAGCGATAGGGAAACTGAGGACAAGCACCAGGTACGATGATCGGGGAGGAAACGACAGAAGTAGAACTAAGACAGCAGGAGAAACTAGTGAGACGTCGCCGACAGAATCACAGCCAACGCCAACTTACGAGATCGGATGAGGAAGAACGAAGCCTAGAGAGGAGCTAATTCAATGATGCAGCAGTTAATAGGTCAATTTGCAACAATTAGATGTGAGGTTAGTCATGCAGGAGGAAAAACAGGGGAAACCATAAAATTAGGGGTTACTTTGGAAACTAAACTAGAGGAGAACAAGGCTGCTTTGGAAACCAAATTAGAGAAAATAACTTCGTAATAAATGCATTGGAAACAAAATTCACGAAATTCAACACGAAATTAAGAAGAAAATAATAGAAAGTTAGAAGAAAATTTAAAAGCACAGTTTACTGGATTGGAGCAAGTGGAGTCAATTTAGAGCGAGGTTCAGCAAGAATTGCTTTAGGAACACGAGAACTTAGAGAAAAAATTCACGAATAGGACTTGAATTAGAAGAAAAGGTGGATCAAGTAACAGAAAGAATTTGAAACTAGGATCGAAACACAATCGGATCTTATAACCGCCGTATCAAACAGGCAATTGGTAGAACAAAGAGTAGAAAGTTCCAGAAATTGATTTACTGAACAAGTTCAGAGTTCAAGCTAATAAATTAGATAGTGGAATAAAGAAGCTCTTTCTGAACAGGATGGCGTTCTACAACATCAGAATTAATGCATATAAGAATGAAGTAGTAGAACTGAAAATCAATTAAATTTACCATCGAGTGGAGGAAGTGTTCAGCCACGTATGTTTCATTACCGTATGCTCCTAATTTCAGTGCAGTGAAGAGATGAAAATCATGTGTATTTATGAAAGAGGTAGATAATTTCTTTTCTTTAAATTGTGTTCCGGACAGTAAGAAAACTAGAATCGTTTATCAGATGTTGCAGGGTAATGCACGAATCTCTGGGCAGATAGTTTAGGAGAGTTTCCCAAAACTATGGCCGAATTCAAGAAAAATTTTATTCGAGATATTGGAATAACGAAACTCAAATCAATTTTAAAGATTAATGTAATGTATGGTACGTGGAAGAAGGGTACGATGTCCATGCAGGAATATACCCAACAGAGAAAATTAAGCTTGTTTCAAATTATGTACTCCGACGATACGGATAGAAATTGTCTGTTTATTAATACGTCATTTCCTTCCTCGACACCAAAATTGTAAAATCTCTTACCAATGTCCTGAAAAATTAATAACGCAGCTAGGATTGTATGAGTGCACTTTCGTGTATAATGAAAGGTTACAAGCAAGGGCAAATGCTAATGGTCCAGTAAATGGTCAAGATAGCAGACAGCAACAACATAATGTAAGCAAACCAGAAACAGGAGAAACTTACAAGCGAAACATTACCAAGAAAAACAAACATGCTGAGCTTAAGACAGGACCTCGTCTGAGGATAGAAATAGAAAAAATTCTATTGATAGAGAGTTTCCAACCCAGAAATACAGGACCAAATACATCTCGCGGACATGAGTCGGAAAATTAGAAAGGATTTGTTTCGATACGCCATCCGCCGCAAACCAAATAGGAACAATCTAGTGAAGAAGGGTGGCGATATTATCAATCGAATTAATCTCATTTGATGATGAACTGTGCAGAGAAACGATAATCTCAATGCATATCAAAAACAGTTAACTGAAGTATTACTTAGGAATCAAAGGTGTTTGCAAAAGCAAAGTCAGTAAAAGATTTTCAATTCCGAAATAGAATTAACAGATAAACACCATTAAGGTTACCAATATGTCATTTAGAAAAACATAAGGAAGGAATTGGATAGAGCTCATTGCTACCATGGTCAGATGATATCATCATGAAGTCAAAACCTCTTATCTAAATCCATTAGTGCTCGTAGAAAAGAGTAAATGGGAAGATAAGGTTGTGTTTAGATGCAGGCGATTGAATCAAGTTATACCGTACAGAGACAGACCGTTGCGTGTAAGGGGATTTAACTAATCAATTTATCCGGCATCAGTGGTTGAGTTCAACCGACTTCACTGCATCGTATTGGCAAATAGCGATAGCACCTGAATGTAGACAATATACAGGATTTATTCACAGGAATTTGTATGTCTTCAAAAGAATGCCATTTGGACTCCAAGAACAGTGCATCTGCTCTTGTACAATGTCTAGACAATATCATTGGCAGAGAGATGTCCAGCGATGTTTTTATCTATAGTGATGACGTGCTTGTGTATTCTAAGACATTTGAAGAGACACATGACTAAGCTAGATATTTTTGTTGAAACGTCTGATTAGAAATAATTTAGCTGAATTTGGAGAAAGTAATTTCTGCATTAAAACAAGTTAAGTTCCTGGTTATGATGTGTGACAGTTAACGGAGTCAAAATGAATATGGAAAGATGCGAGATAGATAAAATTACCGCCAAAAAACACAGAAACAACCAAAAGTTTGTTAGGTTACGTCGAATTATTACGCCAGATTTATTCTAATTTCGCCATGCACATTGAAATATTTCTTCCGTTGCTGCAATACACTAGATGAAAGAGGTAATACAATCAGAAAGTACAATTTCCACAGTTTGCGACCATTTAAAGAATGAAATAGGTGGCAAAATGATGAAACAAACAAACAGATAAAGTAACCGACAAGAATCATGTTAAAAGGGAAAATAGAAAACAAAGAGGGAGAAGAAGGAGGAAGGAAGAGGAGATGAGGAAGAAGAAAGGGTAGGAGTACAGAGGAAAACAAGGGTGTGAGCATTCTAGAATCAAAGAAAAGAAGAGCATAAATTTTAGTGAAAGATTTTACGGCATATGAAATCAAATCCATGAAATCTTTTTCCGAAAAAAAAGAAGGAGTTATGTGACCGCCCGTTTTCTTAGATTCGAAAACGTGTCACATACCGCCCTAAAAGCGAGGAAAGAATATTTGAACGCGCCAACGCGGATGGATATTTGAATGATAATTAGAATTTAGAAACAGAAGACCTGCACCTTACACCAAGGGCGAGACCGGAGGTCGGATGAAGAAAAGTTCTTTCTGGTAGCTGAACTGGGCGGACGTATGGAAGAAGCAGTACCCCAGGAAGTGACATTGCAGCGGATTTCCAGATTTACCTTTTTTGAGAAAACTCTTCTAGAAGACCAGAAGGTATTATTCTATTATAAATTGATTTAAACATAATCTTAGAAGAAAGATAAGAAATGTTATGAATTTATAATGGAAGAATTAAGGGAGAAATTTTGAATAGATGGCAGTAATTAATAGCTGCATTCATTTCTCTTTCAGTTTTTTTTTCTCTCTCACATGCTTTTCGTATATTTAAATACTCTTTGAAGTTGGTGCTCATATAAAAGGGTGATCTCTGGATTCATTTTCACTCTGAATATCCAGTTGGTCATAACTGTAATCGAAAATAAAGTAAAATTCATATGAGTATTCAAGCATATAAAACTTGAACGAGAAGAGGCGATTTCTGAGGGAGCAACGGCGTTCTCAGCCCGAGGCCACGACCTTCAAGGCCGAAGCAGCTCGGTGGAAAAGTGTAGAAGGAAGCAAAGTGGACTGCTCTACGCGGCCGAGAACACAGTAAGGTCGTTCCAAATAAAATGTTTTGTAAGGATAGGAGTGATTCAGTTTAATAGAAAGCTCATTCTGTATCTATCACGTAGAAAGAAAAGGAGGGTAACAGATTTACCACACTTAAAAGATAAGAAAAGTAAAAGTACATTTGTTTCAGACTTCTAATGCGTGAGACAGAATCAATCTTTCTTTCAAAAAGGATTTCAAGATCAAATATTGTAATATAGTGATTAAGAGTTTGTGTAAGAGTATAATTATAATAATAGTAATTCTCTGATTTTAGAGAGAAAGAGTTTCCTTTTGTTTGTAAAAGTAATGTTTAGGAAAAGTATTAATTTTGATTTTCAATGTGTGTTTCTTTCAAATTTTGTAAAGTAATATTTTAACGATTCTTTGATATTTCTGAAAGTGTGTTTGTTAAACAATTGGGTTGTAGATGAAAGTAGGAAATTGGTATTGTGTTATTAGTGTGTTTTTTTTCAGTCAAGAGTATTCTGTATTTGATTTTTTCTTATGTGCCATTGTATGTATTTGTCAAAGCAGCCAATATTTTTAGAATATATTCTGAATTTAGTGAAAAGTGATTCTCACCCGAGTTGTTTGTAATTTTTGCATCCAATCCATAAACGATCTTCACGACCCTGCCCCCCCCTATTTTTTTTATTTATTGTGTCCACACTGGGACGTCTATACTGAGCTAGTCGACCATCTGGTGAATTGTGTTCGCCACCCCCCCTAGACGTCTCAGGTCGGGTGCTGGCCTTACGGCTTGTACCGCACACGACTGTGGCTCGCAATATACAACAGAACCATACCCTAAAAATCTCTGCTGCTACCACAGAATTTATCTGTATATTAATAGACACTTACTTAAAAGTAGATTATGGATCATGAGTAATTTGATAATGACTTATTAATCATATAAGTTACGACACTTTCTAATTTGTATCTAGTCATTCTATTATTGAGCTGTTGAAATCATGAAGGTATTGACAAGAAATATTTAAATATAACAAATAATGTTCTCAAAAATTAAATTTGTCTTATTAACTTTCATTTAATTTTTTATTGTGACGTTTTTATTGACTAATCTTCATAAATCAATTTACATCTTATAATTTAACATGATGTGTAAGCTGTTTTGAGAAGGTAACTTAGACTGTTTTTAAAAAGGCATCAGTAATAATAAACTGGATATTACTTCAGCACACATTGTTCTTTAATTAATAACTCATTTGTTTTCCATAGTAAAGATAAATATTGGTTACAAAGGCAGTGTACACCACAAAGATAAGAGATTTTGAAATTCTCATAGGTATTTGATATTTTTTATTGGAAATTGATTCAGTGGTGAGTGTAGTTGACATTTACATAATTGGAATGATTGAAGGCTTTGTCATTGTCAACAATAGTTGTTGACAATGACAACGCCTTCAATCATTCCAATTTTATTGGAAAACTTAATAATATTACATAATACATATTGTGGTCAATTGACAAAATGACAATAATAACAATTGGCAAGAAAAGGTCTCATCAGAATAGTAAGTTAAATAACAAGTCCGTGAAACAGGTGACTCGCGAAGGAGTCCACTAAAGACGAGAATGCGAGCCGCACAGGTGTTGCGTAAATTATTTTTAACATAACGTGTACAAAAGATGTTTTGTACGCGGTTCATAATGTTTCCTACAATTAGTTGGAATGGAAAAAATCGCTCTTTTGCACACGTAAAACAAGCATGAACGTCCGTGTTTTGCCTAAAGCGTGTTAAAAACGATTGCAACCGAAAAAATGGCTTTGATTTGAATTTAAATTTAATTAATTTACTTTTAATAAAAATAAATTTCATTTGAAAATGCAATAATTTTGTAATTAATTGTTAATTTCCAAACAAATTTCAAAAAATTATAAGTGACTTCGCATTATTCAAATTATCTGAACGTAAAATGTTAAGTCACAATCAAGATTGACTACTCAAATTAGCCTATGAGAGTTAAGCTATCAATTTAAAATAAAACAAGTTAGTTGATGTGTCACGAAAATTGAATCCCCGTGGTTTGATCCACGAAACTAGAAGCACTCAACATTTCAATGGACTTCCTCTTTTTCGTAATGCGTTTTCTTCCACAACACCTGTATAAAAACACAATTCTATTCGACTGTTAATGCAACGTACTTTATTGAAATTACTGTTGCTTGTTATTTAACCCTCCATAGGTGGCAACTCGTGCAAAACCAAATGTGGCTGTACTAAAGCCTGTTAAAGAAAGAAATAATTATTCGTTTTCATATTTTTATTATACAATTTGTACATTAAAATAATAATACGTTTTATGTATTTCTTTTATAATATAATATAATATAATATAATATTTTATTATATTATATATTATAATATATATAATATTATATAATATAATATATATTACATTATATTAGAGGTTTTGTTTTCTTATTTTGAAAGAAAAACTTGGAGGTTGAATGTATGAGATAGTAGTATTTCACCTCATAAATTAACAATTTAATATTAACTGGCTGATATTAGAATTCCCCTGATTGACAAGAATCTTCTCTACGGGTCTTGCCCAATATTTTCCTGTCCTATAACACAGGAAAAGTACTGACATACTCACAAAATTGCTTTTATAAGCAGAGTCTACAAAACCCATATCATATATGTTTAGAAACACACAGAAAAGATCTCATAAGTATCAAACCAATAAAGAATATTATACAATTTCAATACATTCAATTTTTCATCAGATTTTCTATCAACCATTGACCAAAAGTTGCTTTGGAGCAATTATTTTACTAAATTCCTAAATAAAATAAAAAAAAATTTTCCTTTAATTTTATAAATTTAATATGTTTCAATTTTTTTAAACCTCCGAAATTTTGAAAATTGAAGAGTTCAAATATTTTTTAAACATATCTTACATACCAATATTAAAAACAAACACTTATTTCCGATTATAATTAATGTATTAATAGTAGATGTTTTAATGACGCCTTGTAAGATATTTTTTTAAAATGAGTAGTACACTAGGATGCGGAAAGTTATCGGCATGCTTCGCGTTTTCAGTAGTTTTCAACGGCACCATCTCTACCGCTTTCGTAATGTTTTTGGTGTGCTCCATTCCCGCAGTTCCTAGAAAGGAGATGGTGGAATTATGTGCTCAGTGGCTTGTGGAGCTATGCCGTAGCTCTGCGCAGAAAAGCACGAATCCCAGCACGAGGCCTGCGGCAAGCACTGCGAAGTGCAGTCGCAGATCTCTAAGCGCCAGCAAATCCGGCTTGCAGCCTCTATCTGCCCTTGTCACCTCAAATTTCGGGTAATCCGCTGTATCATTGCGGTAGTAGCACGAATAAGTTCGGTAGTAGTCATCTGTCCATTTGTTCCGTAAACCAGCGGCATCAAATTCCAATATTTTTAGATTGATTGCGTTAATCCAAGGAAAGTTCCTGAAATCAAAATGTGAGATGAGGTTGTTCATAAGACATCAACTTCGGTTATTTACAAATAAATTTTATGTGAGTATTTTAAATAGTTGAGTGTTGTCAGTGGTTGAGTTTTGTGTTAAATAAATTGTAAATAGGTAAGTTATGTACTTTGTAAAGTTCGGTTAAATATGCCTCTATAAACAGCATTCATAGTATTACAGTTGAATATCCGGAAACCGTGAGCATTTAGCATATTGGCAAAACTTTTCGCGATAATTTATATTTTTTTATTCTCCGCGCAATATTAGTCACAAAGAGACATTTTTGTTATTATTGTTGTTTGTCTTTCAGGTACGTGCCGGTTAACAAGTGGGGAAAAAGATAATGCCGATTTATACGAGTATTTTCTATATGAATTCATGAGTTTTAAGAAGTTCATTTAGAAAAACAATCCTTTCTTAAAAATTGTAAAATACTCGACAAAACAGATAATTGTAAAATAGAGATGAATAATTGAAAATAATGTATTACAATACATAAATATTGTCTGAGAATTTGTACATGTGTACAACAATTCGGAATTAACAGTGAACATCGGACCAATTCAATATTCATAAATTTATTTGATTCTGTTCTCATAAGAATTAAAGAAAAATTAAAAATATAATTTGAAGTAATTATTGAGAAAATTTTGAAAATTTTCCATAGTTTTCATGTATAGTACTCTTAAAATTAAAAGAATTTTTTTCAAAATCGCAGGCTATGTGTCGAGCCTGATCGATCGGGGAATATATTGGGATTTGGAAAAGCTCCTGGAGATGGTTTGGGGTTCGTGTTATTTATATGCAGATCGGACGCCCATTTTGTGAAAATAACAACTTGAATAGGCAAATAAAATTGAATTTTCGAAAATTGTAAAAGTTAAATTTTTCGAAGACTTCTTAAAACTGAATATTAAGATATTTTTATTGTTAAGAAAATATATTTTGTAAAATTGATATTATTACTTTTGCGTAATTTTCGTGAAATAAGACAATTTTTAAAAAGGTTTCTCATAAAATCGTGAATGTTTTTCTTTAACTTTGTTTCTCGGTTAGTGGGGAGTACTACGCTTATAAAAATTCGGAGGTACGATTTTAATTAAACTCATAATTTCAAAAATTTGAAAAGTTACATATTATGCAAAATAGTTTAATTGGAATTAAAGTCATTGTCAACAATAGTATTCTTGACAATGTATACTATTGTTCCTTAACATTCCAATCACTAATCTTGTTTGTTGTGGTGAAGTGTATTCAATTTGCGAACGTTAAGTATCTTTGACTTACTTTCTGGAATGCATTGTTGTTAAAACATATCCGCCGTATTTGTGAATCGGGTGCATAACTTCTGATAAACGAATGGTGTGCGCGAAGTTTTCCCAAGAACCATCCGTAAGGTGCCATGCAAAACGTTCTTGCCGTTGTATACGCTCCAGTAGGTTTTCCTTATTATCATATATATGATTTTCTGCGTCTGACTTAACTGACGGAAGCTTTGAACGACCAAGATCGTCCATATTCTTGATCTCAGGATAGTTTCCGGAATAGGAAATGGCAAATATTCTTCCCTAAAAAAATTAAAGAACGTTTACAAATCATTTTGTAACCTGATTCCTTGACTAAAAATATTGAAATGGTTACTAAGTAAATCCAGAAAAAGAAGATAACTAATTTTCAAAAACAACGAGTTACTGTCAAATTTATTAAAAACACTCATTTTGTGTTTTGTTAAGCTCTAAGAAAGAAGGTGGTCATACAAAAATTAAAAAGAACCAACAATTTCTGGTGAAAAAGTAAATTAAAATACAGTATTTTAGAATTCTAACAAACCAGAAGATATTATTTAAGATTTTAAGAGTATAGAAGGTTTTGAAGAGACAGTAATAGATGACAGGTTTCCACTTTTTCTTGTGTTTTTATGCTTACGTCATGCATAATGATCAATGGATTAATTATAGGGTATCAAATATTTATGCAGTGAATATTAATTGAAAACTTATTAGCTGTAGTATCTGCACAAAATTCTACAATATGAAGGCAAAATAAGTTTTAATGAAAACATTCATATTGCGTTTTGTTGAGTTAAATGAGATATTGCAAACATTCTTGATTTTAAGAGGGATTGGTCCTTGGGTATTTCCAAAGTGATGTATATGTAGTAATTCAGTTTGTTTCCTAGAGTTGCATATTCTTAAGATACTTCTCCATCACGCTGACAAGTACTCTGTTCAAAAATTGTGTGTCTCCTTCATTGAACGGTACCCAAAAATAATTTAATATAATATTGAACTAAAGGAGCGTATTTGAATACAAATATTTTTCCTTGCTTAAAATTGTATTTCTCGCACATCACTTTCGAAATACTTTTTCAGTTCCCTCGCTTCGGAGGAAACCCATTTCCCTCCTGTACATACTATCTATAGAACTTACTCACAAGGGTACAAACTCACTTGGTACAAAGCTGTAATGACGACGGCGGAGGCGAGCAGCGCGCCGGCCAGCTGCAGGCGCTGCGGCGTGGCCCCGCCACCACGCGCCACGCCGCGCGTACACAAGCATAGTGGCCACAAACACTCCACACACATCGGAGCCGAATGTACGAATAAGATATGACCAGGTTGGCAGTTGCCGGGAGTAAGGCACCAGAACAACTGCGTATTGGAATTTAAATGTTGCAGGTATGGGTTCTAAATGTGGTTCATTTCTATACATCATGTTGATGACCGAAATGTCAGCTTCTCCCCGAGCTAACGTCGCTGGTATATCCTCGTAAATATCACGTAGGAACATTTTATTTTCCTAGAAAAAGTTCTAATAAATAGTGAATAGCATACATGTTTAAGTAGATAATACATCTGGATGATAAGAATTTACCTAATAAATCAATATTTTGAAACTAAATAATGGTATTGAACGTTTTTTAAATATAAATAGCCTACTCTAAAAAATAATTATACAGACAATATAAGAATCGTTAAAAATAAAATTAAATGTTTAAATATCTACTGATAACCTATTTAAGAACTCCTTCAGAATTGGAAAAACAAATTAAAATCTCAACACAAACTTGGAATGTGCAAACTAAACCAAAAAAAGCATTCATGATAAGAATAACGACCGTATTGGTATGCAGTGATTGGAAGTTCTTGCAGTATCTATGGTTAGAAGTTTTTTACATTTGCTTTATGCGATGGTTCACTACTTGTAGAAAGTACACATTTTACTGAGCCCATTTTTGTTGAACGGGAACTTCATGCAATCGTCATTGAGAACTGATTTGAGTTAGGGAAACAAATTGGCGGGCAGATGGCGTGCAAATCGTGGTCCGTAAATCCATTAACAGAGCTTTCCTCCCCTTGTTCAGCGGCAGATCCCCAACTCCTATAGAGCGATTTTCCTAAGGATAAGCCCAAAGTGACAGCTAGTGCTGACAACATAACTGAAGATTCTGTGGTCGTCGTGCCCTTGAGCCCAATAGACTCCCTTCCTGCATTTGTTCGTTTGCAGTTGGCTAACTTGTAAATGGCTTCAACGCTTCCTTTCATGACGTCCTTGTCCGACAAAAATATAGCGCGCCGCAAGAAATAATTGAAAATAGGAAGTGCAGTGTTATGTGCTCTTCTGTAAAAATTATTTTTTCCTTTGTATATTACATTGAATTTACTTTTTGTGTGATAAATATTATGTTTATTTGAAAACCGAGACTTGAATACGAGATGCGTTCCGCCTTTGTGCTGTTTTGTGGCGAGCTGTGATTGAGAGCTTTCTATTTACATTCGTGGCAGTTTTCTTTTACTGGTTGTGAGAGCATGCTAAGAGATTTTCCACATATGTAATTAAATTTAATTATTTCCCGGACTTGCGTACGTGCATATACATCAGCGAAACTCTTAGACTTCTGGATTGTGATGTCTTCTCAGAAGCCATAACCAAACACTTTACGAAGGGGCTGAACAGCTGTCGCGGCGGAGGGATACTTCTCTAAAATACATGTGATGTTCACTTGTTTGCGCGAACTGTCACTGGCTCATCCTTAGGAAAATCGTTCAATACCATTGCCCTTCGTGCTTATAATCAGAACCGGGGAAGGGAAGAGAAGGAAAACTATTTCTTTGGGTGAAACATGAGGGTTTGGAAAAGTCAAACCTTCCCACTAAACAGAGGCTGACATTCATGCCGCAGGCTTGATTCGAATCAGTGTCCTTTCGAAACGAGACTGTTATTGTCCATCTAGCTTACCGATCTCGTCTACCCAGGTCGACTGGGTAGAAGAATCTAAAACCATTTTTCTCACCTGAGGCATCTTGATAATTCCAGAGGTATTTCTATCCTCTTGCTTATGAAAGAGAGACAGTAATAAGATCCGTAATCTAAGTCACCCTCACAACTCTTAAATATATATTATTCTTCTTTTGTCTTTTTCTGATACTAAGGGTTCGGCTCTAAGGTAGTGGGCTATTTTTTTACTTATTTCCGTACACTCTATTTTTGTACAGATTTGACGACTTTTTACCGCCAAATGCCGGCCACTCGATCGACCTCAGAACTCTCGAATAAAAAAGTTACTATTTTAGGGTTTTGTAATCGTCATTACGTTAGAACAAACTGTCTGTAAGTATGATTCCTGACTGTTAGGTGACGGTGAATTCACCTAATTTACACATTTTATCCTTCATTAAGTAGTTACAAAAACTCCTTCATACGAGAATTGACCTCAGACATGTGATGAAGTCGATCTGAAGAAAATTGCAAAAATTGTTGAGCTTCGTATCATCTCACAGGGTCAGAAAAATGTCAGTGGTTATGCTATCTGCCTTATCTTACCTTCCTGTAAGAATTCCTTGTGCGGTAGAATATCACTGTCAAAAGTGAGGGTTATTGACTTGTCCCTTAACACGCGAGTGTTTGGGTTGCGTTCGCAATCCGAACGTAGGCTCTCCCAATACCCATCACTTGATGTTTTTTTTATTATAGCAAGGAAGTTGGAGGTTTTTAGCTCCTAAGAAAAATACTACGTAATGCAGAGCCAAATGACATATTGAGTCTACACAAGAAAATTGCTGTTTCTTAGCGGTAGACAACTACATATTTGGAGTATTAAAACTGAAAATAATTTAAACGTTCCTTTTTAACGGGAAGAAGAAGATAAGAATACTTTTAAATGCAATTACAAATGAAGTAAATGAATCTAAAAAGACACATACGTGAAAAAGGCAAAACAATTTTTTTTGAAACTTACCAAAATGTTTTATTTTTTATAATTTGTGTTCAAATACTAAAAACCTCGGAACATCCAAAATACGAAACAATCCGAAATAATATGCACTTTCCTAAACATCCGGTGTCTAGTAAATAATAGACCCCTTTTTGAAAAAAAATAAGGTTCCCCAATTATTGCAGCATTCCTGTAAAATATAATTTTTCCACCGAACCAACTGTTGTCGCTTAATACAGGTTTCGATGTATTTTATATTAAGTAGTTCAAGCCGCTTTTTTACTTTCTCGCTACAGAGTAAAGGGAAAGTTATGTAATGCTGCGTGAAAAAACAGCGAATTTTCGGCAGAACAACTCTTATTGCCGGGCCCTGGTAATGAAAAAGTGGATAAATTCAGTTGCTAAATTTAGAAAAATCTCTAATACGTGGTGTAGCGAGAATCCACGGTTGTGGGTTCTTGATAAAGAGGAAACGATTGACGGCAAAACGTCTGTCTTTCTGTGAAAAACGTTTGCGGCTAAATCGTTCAGCCGATTTTCTCCGAAATTGATTTTCCCCAATCGATCTCGTGTAGCGTCATAGACTTGATTCCCTGCTCCAGAGAGACAAGTTGCAAGGTATGGGAATGAGGGAGCCAAAAATAGGCTCCGAACAAAGGCCAACCCTTCAGGAAAGTCCGAAAGGGAGAGGGCTTGTAGGTGCCGGGTGCAAATTGCAACAGGAGAAGCAGACGCCTCAAGACGAGTGCGTGGGGAAAATGACGCAGGAAGTCATGTGATTTGAGCATATAAAAGGCTGTCGCAGAAACCCTGGATTGGGTAACGTTTCTGGTTTCCTCGCGGCAAAACACCGCAAAACTTGTCCGGCCAAGTCTGGCGCGGAAGTGCTGTAGGCACGTGTAGGTGTTCGAGTCTCGAGCACTGTGAAGTATGCTCGATACTTCGGGGCAGATTGTCTGCCGAGGCACACCAGGTGCCAATTTGCGACTCGGCCGAGTTGGCTAATCGCAGGCGCGGCCGCAAGGCGCGTGTTGGGAGAGGGGGGCTGCTGCAGGTAGCTCCGACAAACACCTTAGAGTGAGGTCTGTAAATAGTGTACATAATTTATTGTAAATAAATTGTAAATACCCACTCGTGTCTGTTTCTTTGTGGTGTAGATCCCAACTCACGACGTTACATTCGCTAATGTCGCGGCACTTTGAATTTGAAGTAGAAGCCTCTGGGACGTTTTCAAAGTTGTGTGGTAAAGACTAAAATCACTAATGACATTTTTAGTCGCAATGTTGCAGATAAAACGTTTTATCTTCAAAAATATTGGAGATAATTAAAGGGTTACTTTTGTTAATTCTACCTTATTGTTTTTTGTTCAAAATAGACCAAAAATCTTGATGAATCACTTGAACTATTTCCAGTAGAGTTCAGAGATCTCAACAGACATTTTCAAGAACTTACAATCGATTAATAAATTACCTTAAAATAAAATATTTAAATGATTCGCACATTTGTTATTCTTTTGAAAAGGATGTTCTAATTAGTTTCCGAAAAAAATTAATTATTTCACACATTTTCTTAAATATTGTTCCCGTTAAAAATATCATTTATCATAAGTCAGTATTTTATTATTAAAATTTGTTGAAGAGGTTTTGTTTTTTTTCTTCATAAAACAAGCATAAATAATATAATTGAAAATATACCCCAGAAGATTTTTATTCAGATACAGAGCCACCTTAAAACTTTACACCCTTTTCACAACATTAACCAGGAATACACCTCAAAAAATTGTGTTAAGAAAAGATTGTTATGCCCAAACTCAATCATGCAGAAGATTGCATATTCCAAAGATTTGCAAGATCAGAACACTCTTATACGACAATACACAAAAACACAAAAAGAAAACGCTTACATTCTCTGCTTGCATCCTCCATTGAACATGATCTGTGCACCTCCATCTTATTCGAAGGCGCTTCATAAGCTCTTCCATCATTGCGAATACATAACCTTTGAATGACAGGGACTTCCCGTTATTCCTGTTTTTATCACCAATAAACATTGGTTTTAAAAGCGAATAAAATAACACATGTCTTCCATTCAAGTTACGTGAGTGTGCTTCGGTAAATATGGAAAGTGATCTGACCAACTCTCCATGGCGATTTGTCACCACTCTCCCATGCAATTCTTTGTGAGAGTCAAGGGAAAATGTCGCCCATCGTCCGTCCGAAACTTCACAGAGAAGCAATCCTCGGAAGGTCTGATGGTACCGTGAAAGCGCAAGTAACGATTCATGTGAATCATTCCAAATCTCATCTGTTACAGTTGCGGCCGAGTTTTCATTCTTCCGGTGATCGAATATGTCTCCAGAGTGTTTTATTGTCAACACAATAGGGGCCGAGGAACTTAGCTGAAGGTGCATTTGTGTTTTAGATTCTTTTTCCTACAAAAGAAACATAATTAAACAAGGATTAGAAAAAAAGTTCCCACGAGATTCGGCGCACTCGAGAAACGTTGAAGTGCGACCATGACATACAAGAATGATACAATGAGCATGCGCAAAATATAAATCTACGCATATTAATCAGAAAAATCAGGTAGCCCATTGCAAGGTAGACATTGTAATTGGTAGATAGCGCGACCAGAAGTTCTATGACCTAATTTAGTTCATTGTTTCATTGTTTTTCTGGTCTGCATTTGTAAACTATATGTTAATATTTTTTTGCAGAGTATTTTTAAGAAGCTACGAAATCAATGTTTTGGCGGCAAAGCGTTCAGAACAGCAGTGTGTCTCTTCTGTGACGTCAGGGAAGTGTGCATATTCCACGCGCAAACTCTACCTAATGTTGTGACTTCACAAGGGTGATACATACAGATCGGACACATCCTACAGAATAATGTTTTCAACCTCATGCCAATGTTTTCTAAATTGGAGTCATATTGTTTGTTATTGAAGTAAAAGAAGGTTTTGGAATCATCCGATTATTTGTTAAATTTGATCTGTAGTTTCTGAATTGTGTTTAGACAATGTATATTTGATACTAGTTCCACTACCGTAATAACATCAAGCCCTCAATATTTCCCCAATATTATTTTGGAGTATTTTTATAACTAAATAACTTTAATATAATTTTCTTGACCTCACTTCAAAGTAGCCATCTCTGTACCGTTAGTCGTCCATACAGTTGTATTCTGCGGACTAGGCAAGTAAAAACGTTTTACTGGACCAGTTCGGTAAAATAGCGCAGATATGTAGTAATACGAAGAACACGGTTTAACACTTAAAGACAACTATCGATCCCTGGTGACCAAGGAACCTTCCGCCAATGATTTAAACATTACTAATGTTCATATTTCATATTGAAAATAATAGTACGTCGGTAAAAACAAAGTGTCCTCGTTTTATTACAGTACAGGTATAGCTATTTATAGTGCACAAAAATGCGTTGGTTGTCCTCAATGGCAAGGGAAAGATTTTGCATGAGGTGTAGGGCCAGAATCATCTTCATCCTAGAGACTCAATCTAGTCCTGAGTTTTGAATGGAATGTCTTTTTTTCTGAAGATTTTGAGTTCTTGTTTGTATTAGCCCATAAGAATTTATGCTTACGACCTGTTTGACTTCGCACAACCCTGAATTTTAAACCGATTTCCATTCACATACTTCTGTTTCATACTAAAATTGACGTACTCTCATTAACTAAACGAATTTGGAATGTTGCCTTATTGTGATTACCATATATACATTAAATTTCGAATATTAACAAACTAACAGACTTTCCGTGCTAACAATTTTATACCAACTTTAAAATCTTAACATTAAAATGCCAACATTAAAATTATAACGCGAACATAACATTAATGGAAAAGGTTGAGAAACAATTATTATGAACGTAACCACTGCGTATTCAACGCAGTCTCGTGCGCGGATCCAGAAATCACTAGTTTGCAGAAACTCACCTTGAGTCACCCTACGGACCTACGTTGTTCCACGGACCTGCGTTGCATTTTGTCACTAGCCTATTCAGCGCGGGCTCAACTCACCATGAATCACCCTACATCACATCACGGCCCTGCGTCTCATTTGCATAGCCTATTCAGCGCGGCTACTAGAATCCCTCATCTGGTTTCTGCGAACTGCCTATTCACGCGGCTCAATCACAATGATCATAAACTCACCTGCGTCTCATTTTGCGACTAGCCTATTCAGCGCGGCTCAACTCACCATGAATCACCCTACATCACATCACGGCCTGCGTCTCATTTTGCGACTAGCCTATTCAGCGCGGGCTCAACTCACCATGAATCACCCTACATCACATCACGGACCTGCGTCTCATTTTGCGACTAGCCTGTTCAGCGCGGGCTCAACTCACCATGAATCAGCCTACATCACATCACGGACCTGCGTCTCATTTTGCGACTAGCCTATTCAGCGCGGGCTCAACTCACCATCCCCTCATCACATCACGGACCTGCGTCCATTTTGCACTAGCCTATTCAGCGCGGCTCAACTCACCATGAATCATACATCACATCACGGACCTGCGTCTCATTTTGCGACTACCCTGCTTCATCGCCGGCGTCACTCACCTTCCACCACCCATGCTTCGGGGCCCATCCGGCGCCAGGTCGACCACGAGGAAGCTGCGGAGGCGCTGCGCGCTGTCGGAGGCGAGCACGTACCCGCGCTGGCCCTCCAGCCAGGCGGGCGCGGCGCCCGGGGGGCGGCGCGGCGCGCGCCACACAGGAGGGCCGCCCGCCGGGGCCGCGGCGGCGCCGAAGAGCGACCGCGGGGCGCGGCGCTAGGGATTCCGTTGATTGGTTATTAGTGAGCGCCACACATGCATGCATGCACCGGGAGCGGTAGCGCAGTGCATCAACTGATGTCACTGCAGCGCCTCTGACCGGGAGGGCCTAGGTTCCTACTCCCCACGGCAGCAGGATTTTCGACACTGGGTCGAAATCAGTCGCTGTCTGGAGGAGAATTCTAGCGGCCGGCTGCTCTGATCTGTAGTTTTCCGTGGTTTCTCCGATCAACACCAACGAATGCCGGAGCAGTACCCTAAGAACGGGCCACGGACCCGCGCGATTTTTCCTTCCTCTTCCCTGTCCCATCCTCTCGCCTTACACACACACTTACACTAACATGCACTACACTACTACATATTCCGGGAGACCGGTCGGGAGCTTAGAGCTTGTCCCGCCTGAGGCGGTGCCCTGCTGGTGGGAGAGTCCTGGTTAGGGGGAAACCCCACTAGCCGACGGTAGGTCGGCGCAGGATATCGCCATCCAGCGGGGTAAGATAACCGCCATCTCGCGAGAAAAAACATGCAGTACACTAACAGGACTAATGACTGAAGCAGTTGACGCGCCCGGAAACACGAAAAAAATCAATCAATCAATGAATTGAGCACCGTTCCAGTCTGGACATTCTCTAACCTCCCGATTGGTCTCTGGACATGTGTGCTGGTGTAGTGCATGTAAGTGTATATAAACTGTGAGGAAAGGACAACAAAGAAGGGAAAGATCGCGCGCGGTCTGTGGCCTGTTTGTTAGAATGTTGCTATGACATTTGTCTGAGATCAACGGAGAAATCACGGAAAAACTACCGATCAGAACAGCCGAAATTCCCCACACAGAGGCTGAATTCAACCTAGCTGACAATCTATTGTTTAAAATCTTGTCACCGTCGGGACTCAATCCTTAAGACCTCCCCGTCCCAACATTATAAACCATCTTTTACGTCACAAGAAATCTTTCATAAAATAATATCTTACAGCACAGATTATGTCGTATTTGCCTTTTATAGCACGAATAATTGCGACATCACACATTCAGTCAGTCAGAATATTGGGGTGGTAGCGGTAAATAGAACAGCCAACCTCCGTTTTCTCGCACAGATGTCAAATAACCGTAACGTCACAATAAAGTTACTTTCAAAAATTAAATTTTATTCTCTTAAAAAGATGGGGAAGAAAGGATGCATCTCGTTTGTAATGTTGCTGTATTGCATTCGAAATTGTACGTCCACAGCGAGAGGAGGAAGAAACAACAAGGAAAGAAGGATTGCACGCTATCGGTAGCTCGTTCGTTAAAGTAATCTCTTGGAAGCCTGTTCATCGGAAAATCGGAAAACTGACGATCGGAGCAGTTGACCGGCACAATGTACCTCCTGACAGCTGCTTAATTCAACCTTGCTATTTACATAGCGGAAAAAATCCGCCACGAACGCCATCGACTCGAACGTCGAAAATCGGAAAATAAGCTCTAAAGACAACTTGAAGCATATTTTGTCTAATAAACTACTTGGATATTCTGAATGATTTAGTCTAATAAACACTCAAAGGTTGACATTCAATGTAGGCGTTCACGGCCGGTTTCTACATTATTTGACGTTTCCGGGTTTGTAGGCCGTGGACTAACGGAGACTTGTCCATACCTTTCGCCTGCAACTGTTAGACCACGGCCTACAAACCCGGAAATGTGAAATAACTCAAAAGTTGGTTTGAAAATTTTCTTTCTAGACAAAAATGTGCATTGCAGAAGCATAGAAACACTCTAGAAACGTGTAAATTGTTTATTTTTTTACAAAAAATGAATTTATTTGTTCAGAAGGAAAAATTAACTTAATAAATGTATTCGAGTAGTTAAATAGTGTAGACAAAATATGCACCTCCGTATATAATTTCCCTCTCGGTGTTTATTGACAAAACATTGTAATTTTCATTCCTATACGCTCAAAAAGTTTTAGAGAAAAATAATTATTCTGAGATGATCTCTACCCATTTTAAATATTAATGTAATTCAGCTCTGATTTTCACGAAGTTTTTAAATTTCAAAATTGAGTAATCAAAGAAAATTGTTAGACCACTTATACATATATTTTTCTAAATACCTTAAAATGGGATTTAACTCTCCGGAAAACCATGACAATAGTATTGGTGAGGAGCGCTGTAGTTCGAACGGTTTTTTGAATAAATATTATTGAAATATATAAAAATAATTATAAGACAAAGTGAAGAATTAGATATAGAGAGGGGAAAAGGTATATCGACTCTCAAATGCACACAGTTTGCTAATTTCATAAAATCCTCTTATCTGAGTACAATGATTAAACATATTTAAAATCGTGTTAAATATTCATAAAAATAATATTGTGATTTCCGGAGGTTGGTGATTTTCTCATGATATTGTATTTTTATTACAATTGTTGGGGTGATTCGTCCAATAGTAAGTAAATAGTAGAAAGGAGTAGTAATATATTACACTCGATATTCCTAAAAAGAATATATATATTTTCCTACTTACAGTTTCATGATGTGAGATGTTGGCTTGAGGGAGGTGTCCTCAAGGAATCAGTTCTTGCCTTCTTGGAGAGCACTCCTCCAATAGTAAGTATAGTGACCAGAAATAAAGAGAATATCGGATTTCTCCACATATTCAGTCTGGTCTCTCCTAATTCAAGAGGCGGAAATCAAATACGAAAATTTGTTACAAAAACTAATAGTAATTCATTGCACAAGACGAGAAATAGATCATTTATGTACGAGGTGATGAGCCCTTATCTTTCTCCAGTAGATAAAGTTTCTTTATTATCATGTGTAATAATGTGATTTAATTTTACTCTTATTTGTAGTAAAATAGAAACGAAAATCCGTTACATCCTAACTAAGCTGCGGATTTACAGGCACAAAGAACTGTAGAAAAAAGCAGGGAAATTAGGCATTTAAGAAGGCACTATAAATGTTTCTTATCCTTTTGTATGTACTTGAGAACTTGTGTAAAAAGTTTTTGAAGTAAACGTAATATACTTATCTTCATGGAATGTTTGGTTTTCATTGTTCTGACACATCCTAGTAGAAATCCTTTCTAATGTTGTGGGGCAATTCGAACAAAGAATGCTGAATCGCAGAAGCCACTTGCTTTTCATTAAATGCAAGCTAATGCAGTAATGCTGCACAGTATAATATATTTCCTCTCATTGATTTTAAACATAAACGAATCATTTTATTATTTCTTTTAATGGCCGTGCATAACACATATGTTGAAACTAGTGATGATCACAATATACCTAAACAATTCAAAATTTGCAATTTTCAAACATTTAGTAATTTCATCGAAATCGTATCATGGATTTATAGACAGTTATTCGAATTTTTCTGTACTCTGCAGAATAAAAACGAAAAAACATAATTTTTTAAAATTTTTGATTGAAGATAATTGCGTTGATTTTATTGATTTGATCAACAACTCGGAAAATATGCAACGTTTAGGCATTTATTTGTGAAATAGGCATTAATAGATACAATAAAATTTGCGTAATATTATCCTAATACCTCAAAATGAATAAGTAACCTAAAGGATTGCGTTTGAAGAAATCCTTGCCATTGAAGAAAAAGTATAGAAATAGGCAAAAATCCGCAGCTTAGTATGAAGAAATTGTTAGCTGTGCCGTCTCTGATGTTTTCGCCACTGCTTGGGACGCTAAGGTATTTATATTTTAAAATTTTTATCACCTGCAGGTGATAAGAACGTACTGAATCACCACATTACTGGCCATTAAGAAGCGTCTTTAGCATTATGAATAAAGCAAAGTAATATTCCTCTTAGTATCGCAGGAAATAATAGTCAATTCTGCAATATAATTAAAATCTAATATGTTATTATGTTGGTAAATTTTCTTTATAACTGGGTGCTTATAAATAATGTTCAAAAGAAAATGGAAGATCATTGTATTATTCAAAGCTTGTTATAATTACTTTTCTTCGATGTCGAAATCGTTGTTCAAAACGTAGTCTCAACGTTTGAGCCCCTTAAATACCAAATGGTGAATTATTTTTACTTAGGTTGATAATCAGCATGCAGCATTATACTGCGGTATTAACGGGAAAAGGTGGAAGTTATACGTTTTTGGTAACTGAATAGGTAAGAATAAGTTTTTGCATTTTGCACCATCCGTTGAATTTTGCACCATCTATTGCGTTTTGCGCCATCCATCTGTTGACTAGCAAAATAGTGTAGTTGAGAGACGTACCATGTGACCTGTATCTGGTTTCTTTTGACAGTTTGCTGTGAATATTCAGCCCATACCAAATGAATGAATGATTCAGGGCTCTTTTTAAAGAATCCCTGAATTCCACAAGTTATCTTTTAAGTCAATTTCGAACAAAGGTCGCCTACTTTCTCCTGATAACGGGCTTCAAACAGCTGTACAGAGGACCGCGGCCCTTTACAAAAGAACAAAATGAAAGACTTTTTGACTTTTATACTATCAACTTTTTATCTCGTCATGAAGTGCCTTTTTCCTTCTAGTAATGTTGAAGACATTGGGCCTCTGAATCGAAATGATAATATTAATGTTTATGATGATTTACCAGTAATAAAAATTACGAATCTTGGAAATATCTAGTATTTTATTTTCAACTGTTGGAAATAGAATATGTTTCCAAAACGTTCCACTTCAACAAGAATTAAATTTTTGATTTCTTTCATTCTTCATTTTCAATCATGTTGTGTATTTCATTTAGAATTTTTGTACAAAAATGATGTAAATACTGTGTTGTTAACTGCTTTTCATATTTCTTGTAAATCATATTCTTTATCTTTTCGTATCACACGTGGTGTAATGCCATTTAGTCTTATCGAAATCTATAACTGCACAAAATTAATCATTTTATTAAAAAATTCTTAATACTCCTTTGAAACAAATGGAAAAAATAATGTAATGTTGACTTTTCTATAACTTCAGTAAAACACACAACATCCGGAACAATAAATATATGAGTTATACCACCTGATCTTTAAAGATATCATTTATTAACCACGGATCATAAATAGAAAAAAAAATGTATTACTGTTGAAACTGTTTGGAAAAATTGATTTGCAAGTATGTCAAAAACTAATTCACATTTTAAACACTACTAGTGCTCTGAAGTGGTGACATAAGACGATTTAGAGCGCTAGTTTGACAAGCTTTTTTTAAAATTCAAAATTCAAGTCGTATATGACTTAGTGTAGAGATCACAGAATTTTGAAAATGTGCCCACAATTTACTTTTCCCCACGGCACGTCATACGCAGTTTTAACTGTTTTTGACGTAAAATAAATAAATAAAGAAAGAATGACTGAGAGGGCATCTCGGATAGGGGTTTATTCGGTAGATATGGCCCCCTTTGAAATGGGTGCCCCTGACAGAAGACTCCTTGTTTCCACCTTCTACGATGGCACTGGAAAACTATTATTACCTGTGATTTTCGTCATACCTCTTGGAGACTTCCTTGGAAGAATAGAATTTTCTTAAGCAGTTTGAATAATATTTCTTCTACACCAATAACCTTGTCTGATATTTCACCCAGCAGCTTACGGCTAGCGCACCAGGAAAACCATGACTTTCTTGGACTATGTGTATTGACCTGTTCCCAATGTGTGCACATCTCGAGCTCTTAAGAAAGCCTTTCAGATTTTGTTTTTCCTCTTACCTTACTTTTCAAACGACGACGAGGATAACAATGGCCACAACATTTTTGTTTAAAATCATACGTTCTTATTCGACACGGAATTCAGGAAGTATATTAAATGATAAATTGTCAGTCATGAAAATAATTACATTTATTAATTACAGAATTTAAATTAAATAAATATTTCAATCCTTTGTTAATTTCTTTCTTTAAATTTATATTTTTATAACATAGTTTGCCCTGTATTTTCTTTGTAAAACACATTTCTATATTTCTAATGAAGAGTAGAATGCTTTTTGTAAAACGTTACTTGTTTATAAATTCTTTTGTCTTTGAGTCATATCTTAGTTTTCGTTCTCATTATAAGCTTACTTAAACTTCACCCGAGCCCAAGCATTTGCTCATGCAGGGCATCTGCTCTCTTTTTAACTTACGGGAAAATTAATACAATTTATTATTATTATTATTATTATTATTATTATTATTATTATTATTGCAAGTGACAGGCCCGTGCAACATGGAGAAGCCATTCAAGCAGTGTATTTCCTCCTCATTATAATTATAGTGTATCTAATGAACTCCGAACAGCTCATTTGGCTGTCTTTTACTTTCTTGTATATTAAGTAAAGAGAAAGTTATTATATTTTACAAAATGCATATTAAGGTACCTCTGACACCATACATATTTCATTTAACAATGTATTCAATTGGCATTATTACGTCATCTAACTAACCTTTCAGTTATGCGCTTACGCTTCCCTCCCGCAGTTAATACCACTGGGAATTTTTAACCTACCATTTTTGCACTAATTTAGAGGCCTTTTATTTTAGGTTCTATTCCGTAACTACGTGAGTCTGATAAGTCCATAGCGGCCGAGAACTTATTCCTGTCGCTTGTGGCTTGTAAGCCCGTGGCTTGAACCCTACTGAAAGTAGAGAGGTTTCATGGTGATCAGGTGGCGCTTCTCCCCCTAGCACGATTGCAGTGTCATTCATTCCCATATTCTCACAGCATGCCGCAGTCGGGATTCCAATGTGCAGGATCCGCAGACCCCGACTGCCACGGTCACCACTACGCTACGGGACCGTGCCCCTCCCGCTATATATATATATATATATATATATATATATATATATATATATATATATATATATATTCAAAAACAGACTGTGCACATGTACTTCCGTCTGCCGTTTGAACAACCTGCTACTTAAACCTCATGCAACTATTGTGTTTACAATAATAACACATGGTTTCTAACATAGACAATTGTAGCTAAAATGATAAAAATGAAATGTTTTCAAATATTATTTAACGCAATTTCCTCAAAAAAGTCTGGGCATTTTTCTCAAAAAGTTACATTTGAAAAGACGCTTTGCTTTTCTAGGTAATTTTTATAGTCTAATTTTGACTACATTATTATTACACGTACGCAAAAGCAATGAGCTTGAAAAAGGCACGTATTTCAAACATACCATATTGTGTAAATGAATTAATGTATGTATGTATTTGCCATTTTAGAGTCGGATTGATCCAAGTGTTGCCAGCTAAGGTGTGCCCAATCACGGGCCTTGTTTTTATTTCTCGCACCTGAGATTAGCGAAAATGATTTGTTCCCTTCACCGTATTTAGCACATTTGGCCTGCCTAAACTTTTCTTCCGTTATACAGCTGTAGAAACTGAAACGATTGTAATGGGAAGCTACAGTTCTACGTGAGCTCCGACCGAGAATCGAACCTGGGATCATACCACGGAAAGCTATCACGCAGTCCATGAGCCACCTGGGAGACAAAAATAAATTAAGTTAAGTAAATCAATTAGTACACTCATCGTCATAAAAACGCTGCACTCTCAAGGACCTACTGACCCGCTGAAAACTCGGTGGGTATTTTGCATACCATTCGCTAAGCCAATGATTTCGTTTTCACGGTCGGCCTTTTTTTTTTTCATTCTCCCCTCGCCAATACCCTTGTCGAGGCGGGAGTTTATTTACATGTACGGATACAAAAGCTCCAGCTTTTCAGCTTTTGGAGCGCAGGGGAGGGCTATATATTAAAGAAACTAACTTATATCTAAACTTAAAAACTAACACAGCAGCCTCTTTGGGCTGGTCTCTTGGGCACTTGGCCTCTCTGGCCTCTTGGGCACGGTCGGCCGCGCACTAGGGATTCGGGGGTTGGGGCATGACGTCACGCTCTCCGGCCGAAATAAGAGATTAGCGCCACGACGAGCGGTTTGTAGTATCCCATCACACGTCCCACCAGTCTGGTGTGATGGTGTGGGACGCGATATCCAATGGTGCCAGTTCACTGTTAAGTGTTCCTCGGGGGCATCGTGACAGCCGCACGGTACGTTCAGGAGATCCTGCAACCGGTGGCACTGCTGTTCTGAACGCCCACGCCTATGCTTTATTTCAACAGCACAATGTCCGTCCTCATACCTCAGCCATCTCCCGAGCATGCCTTGTAGCCATGGATACTCTGCCGTATTGCTAAACATCTGCCCGATAAAGAATGTTCGGGGTGCTATGGAGCGTGCGATTACGATCCAACACCTACCCACCAACCTGCAAGAACTGCTTAGGTGCAAGCTGTATAGGATGAATTAGCACAGGACTCCATTCGAGGCCTGTGCAACTCTATACCGCGACGTCTGAACGCGTGTGTTCGCAATCATGGCGGCCCCACACCATAGTAACATGTACCGTCTTTGGCCGTGTAGCGCAGTAAATCTTGGTCTTACAAATGTGAAAGTAATCATATCGTATACATGATATCCTCTACAGGCCAGCCAACAATCATTGAAATCCGCCAGGTCCTTCTGGGTATAGCTTTTTTTATGAGTATGAGTCTAAATATACAAATAAATAGTTAATAAATAAATAATAAATAAATAAATAAATAAATAAACAAATAAATATCTCATGGACATTCATCAGGACACAACTTCACATTAAGATATTGACGATGTACACAAAATGCGATTTAATGCTAATTGAGTATAATGTGGTGTCAACAAACCTGGACAATGCTTTTATTGAAAAGACTCCAAATAGAATCGAAACGTCATGGTTGTATATCAAGAAATAAATTGTTACAAAAAACTGAGTCTGTTTATTAAAGTCAAGAAATTATTACAATAAATAAATAAGTAAATAAATAAAGTAGTGTTAGAGCGATGTTTAATGAATAAATAAACTAATGTGTGTGTGTATATATTTTGTGATGTTTGGAACATCGCCAAAACCCCCACAACGCTCACGCAGCGTTGGCGGAGACGTGGAGAGCGAAGGTATAACAAAACGTCGGTTACTGATCGAAAAAGGCGCTACCTGTTAGTTGCGGCCTGAAGCGCGGCGGCGATGCACTTCCGCAATATGGGCAGCGCAGTAGGGTTGTACCATGACGTCACTGCAACATTTAAACGGCGGAGTAGCGGAATAGTTGAGGGAGAGAAGCGGTAGATCTGGAGGTGATAGGAAGTGGGAAATGGAGTAGCGAGGCTACGTGGTGTAAGGAGAACATTATAGGAGGTTGCAGTAAGAACTGTGAAATTTAGAACGAATCAGAATAGTGGCTGTGGTTGCGGAACTGTGAGAGTTTTTGTAAAGCATTAGTGAGGCAACACGCTAACTAGCACACGCGGAGAGACTGGGCAATACGCGTACTCGTGTCGCAAGAAGGCGGGGGAAGGTAGACGAGACGTGGATCTGGTGGTGGGCGTTAAGAAGACTGGACCGTGGATCTGGTGGTTGGTGCGAGAAGACTGGTCCCTGGAGCTGGTGGCAGGCGCAAAGGAGACCGAGTGACCTTCGGAGCGGCATTGAAGCGGGCTACGTTGCAGGAACGCGAGTGGGGGCACTGCTGAATTTCCAAATTTGCATAAAACTGAGGTGGGAGACAGAAACTAGAAAGGTAGTGTTGGAACCAGAATACCAGAATACTTAATTGCATGTTCGCCTTAAAATTGAGTAACGGCGAAGTATTTCATAACCTCGTACGCCGGTATTACATTTCATTCCGAAGCTGTATTAAAGATAATTAATTTGTGTTCCTCATTTTGTATGTAATTGACGAAGAAATTTCGTATGTGAATAGCAGTAAGACCTGTAATAATGTGTGCTGGTAAATTAATTCAGGAAGTGTAAAACACACACACACACGTGTGTGTGTGATATACCAATATGTGAGACATCGTACTGTGTGACATTTATTGTAAACATGATGAATTGTAAGGATAGACATATGTAAATATGGCGGCCTAGCAACTGTAGACGAGTTGTCGTCAAGGTCAACAAACTTCATTGCTTTGAACGACGGAGTGCGGCTAGTTGCATTTGTAAGTAATTTAGGGATTGGCGAGGGATGGAATGACAATATATTTCGAGGGAAGTGGGTCGAATTTTTTCTGAAAAGAAACAGAAAATATAGACCGAGTTTTGAAGAGCTGAAAGAAAAGAATATGGATTCATTCCGACTTATGCCGTGGTGCTCTGCGGATCGTGTATAGATAATTAATGTTGGGAGTTTGGGAATTGTGAACTGCTACTTTGGAGCGTATAGTTGTCGGACTTTGAATTTTGATGTAATGTGCGGAAATGAGAACTTGGAAATATTTCGAGTGCAACAGCTAGAATTTAAACTGTGAACTTAGGTGAATTTGCCGGCAACAGGAGTGGGAGTATTTGTAGCAGATAATAGTTTACTGAACTTTAATATTTTAAGCATACGCATAGAAAGAACTGGGAATTTTTAAAAGGCAAATTAAATAAGACCTATCAACTTATGAGGCGGTGAAGATCAGTGACTTGAGTACACTTGTGCCAGAACGGAAGAAAAGAAGATGGTATTTGGACCTGGAGCCATCGACACCGGGAAAAAATGAAAATGGTTCTACGCGGCCACATCGACCAAGAGCGCGCGAAGACGGTACTGCAGTATAAGGTTTGAAACTAGTCATGACCGAAAGTACGTTTCGTATTGTTACCAAGTTAAAATTTCATGAACTTTGAATAAACTTACTAGTTTCTGTGAATAGAAAAGATGATTTTCATTTGGCCAATTCCAGCAAATGAGTAGCTAGAAATGTATATTTGCTTTTCAGATTCCTCGGCCACTCTGTACAGATGGCAGATCGAATAATCGGCTATTAGTAGGCAATAGCGATTATTTCTTATAAAACCCATCGACCCAGTTAGCCGGATATTAATTTATTGAAAATAGCAGTTGAAGATTAATTTTAATAATAGAATTAACGTAATCTTTTCCTGGTGCCCATATTCTTACATAAATTTGGACCTGGTTACGTTGAATTAATATTTAATAATATTAGAAGGGCAGAATAATATTAATTATAATTAATAATATATATATATATATATATATATATATAGATATATATATATAGATATATATATAGATATATATATCACTGTTTAATAAATAAATAAATGAAGTAATGAGTTGGTATACATGTTTAGAGCTGTGTTTCAGCATTCCATGCCAGATCGACTTTCGCTCCTTGTTGCGCTGTGTGTTTGCTCTGTGGCGCAATCGGCCGAGGCTTGCGCTGCGCTCTCCGCTACGAAAGCGGGGCGTTGCTTCGTTCGCGCATCGAGAGCGACGCGTATTGTGCAACCTGCGACGCGTATTTTACGCAAAACAATGGCGTCTTCTGAAAGGGCCGCCCGCAGCGACGAGAGCGCTTTGGTCGCCAAAAAATGTTTAACGAGAATTAATTGTCAACGCGTGAACCCAAAAATGCTCTAGATGGAACAGCCGTGTTTTGTGAAAGTATGTCGAATTTTTTTGCTGTTAAAAATAGTTGTTTTGTTTTGTTGGAAAATACTGTATCGTGCTGATTTCAATTACATCGCAAGTTTTTTTTATTTATTATTAATTGTTTTTTATCGTTTTGTTTGAATGTGTTGTTTGACATGTCACGTGTTCGAGCTAGAATATGATATCACTTGCGTGTTTGCACCGATTTGATCATCTACTGTTTCGTCAGATTATTTTATTTCAATAATTCTTTAAATATCATTCGAACAAAGAAAATTTAGTCTTTTTGAACTATTTTCAATTTTACTAAAAAATGCTCAAAGTGGGGATAAATACGGGAGGGGAGTAAATATCAATAGTTTGATTCTACTACGAACGTGACATTCTATACTGCTCTTCACGTTGTGAAGGCACAATTGGTCTTTGGAAAATACGCGCCTTTTTGCCAACGCGACAAGTTCGCTTGCCCGCTCGCTCCAGAATCGTCAAAAACGGCAATATATGTGTCTTCAAAAATGTTTATTCGCACACATTATTATTATTATTATTATTATTATTATTATTATTATTATTATTATAGCCGTAATAGTTTTATTAGTGTAAACATCTAGAGTGGTCGTACTTCATTTCCCTACGCATCCTAAACTACAGTCAGTCAACTTTATTTTTCTGGGGGTCATATTTCTCCATTCTCATTTTCCCTTTTATATTCAAAAGAAGGAATGTCAGCTGATGTCTGTTGTTCTGCAACATTCATTCACACGATTGCCTGCATTTTTGGATGTTTTCCTTTTAAGTTTCGAACACTTTTAAAATGTTTTTCCACTTTTAATTATTTCACTCTTTTCCCTGCGATCCATTTTGTTCTCTTAAAGTTAACATACTATACTATTAACTAAATTACCTACCTACTTTTCTCTATCACTGCGCATCCACCAGTAAGAATCAATTGACCCGAATACCCAGCAAAATGAAAGTCTCGAAAGGCTTCTCGTAATCATTCCAGTATAGGTTTGGATGGTCTCTTCCGCTGATAACATCATATAAAGAAACACTTCCTTTTAACCATACGGGTCACAAATCCTGCATCTGTGTCTTTTCTTCGTGTCTTATGTCGAGCCTCACGTTGTCATCTCACGTTGCGGACTACTCATCGTCAAAAAAACCCACTAACTAGACCGAAGCAATGCATTTGAAGACCTTCGGGTAATGATAGAAAATAATGAATGAATGCCTTGTTTTACGTGGCGAGACTCAGGCCATGAGGCCTGCTCTTTCGTCTGATCACGCAAATTTCGTTGCTCCTTTCACCCATTAGGGGAGAAAGAAGGTATGACTTGGGCGACGAGACAGGCAATTTGATTTTGGCTCAGAGGCTTCATTTAGGCTTGAGGATCTTTTACATGCAGTAAGTCTACTAACATGGGACAGACGGCTTTATTTCCCTTCCGAAGGATTTTTTCGCACTTAAAAATCCACAGCTTCGATCGGGTTTGAACCCGCGGACATGGGTATAACAGCCCGATACTAACCGTTACACCATCACCGCCAACTACTAATTTCATCATTTTACCCAAAACTTTGTCGCTGGAAGTTTTTTATTGGACTTCAAGATGGAAAATATTACAGCGACTATACATTCTAATGCACAAAGTTAAAATTTACAACTTTCGTTGAGAATTCTTTTTCTTAAAGAGGTACATTTCAATTTAATAAAATGAAAGCACTGCCACCAGTTATGGTACTGATGTATAGTACCCAATTTTCCAAAAGAATTTACCAATTTTGATGTATGTTTTAATGGTTTGAATAAAAATGTGTTAAAGCGTTTTAATTATTTTATGCGATTTCATTAATGTTTCACGTAATTTTCTCTATATGGCCATTTTTTTCTACTTACTGTCATCAGTGCACGAGATTCTTCCATAAGAATAACATAGTCCAAGAGCTAATTGTGGCTTCACGACGTGAAAATAAGTATAGTCAACTATTTGTAGAGGTAACAAAACCTGAAGCTAATTTTTGGGTCGTAAATCGGCCATCCAAGGACCACGCAAACACGCCATGTGTACCCACCGAGGCCCAGTCAAATTCTCCCGGGGACAAGTACACGTGACCTTTTTTGGGTGGAGGACTTTGTTTGGGATCGTCACTTTTATGCCAAAGTTTTTTTTATTTAATGTCGTATTAACTACAAAAAGTTATTAGGGACAACTACCCAATAACATTAATATTTTTGTGCATGGAAAGTTATGATATTTATGGGAAAAATTATCGCAGTGCTCCTGAGCGGGAGGTTCTAGGTTCGAGTCCTGTTGGCGGCAGGATTTTCGACACTAGCTTTTCAGCTTGGTCGGATTCTGTCGCTGTCTGGAGGAGAATTCTGGCGACCGACTGCTCTGATCGGTAGTTTTCCGTGGCTTCTCCGATCAACACCAGGCGAATGCCGGAGCAGTACCTACCAAACGGGCCACGGACCGCGCGCGCCATCTTTCCTTCCTCTTCCTTGTCCTATCCTCTCTTCTTACACACACACCTACACTAACACGCACTACAAACCACATATTCCGGGAGATCGGTTGGGAGTTAAAGCTTGTTCCGGCTGGGGAGGTGCCCCGCTAGTGGTTAGGGGAAAATTGCTAGTGGTTAGGGTTAGTTCTGGTTAGGGGAAAACCCCACTAGTCGACGGTAGGTCGGCGCCGGATCTCGCCATCCAGCGGGGGAAGATGAAGGTTGAATGAACAATCACAAACATACAGAAACAAACACACACACATGCACACAATCATGCCTTTGCAGTGATATCAAGTATCATGCCCTGAGCTACCTTAGCTGAGATAAAGGCGTTGCTGCAGGGGTAAATAGCTGAAGGTGACGCAGATGTACTCATGAACTTTGCAGAACATCTCCACAAACCAAATTCTTTTTTGATAATTCTAACCCTGGACATTTTGGAAGAGATATTTGATTATAAGAAAAAATGGAATTATATGGAAAATATTTTATTTCACGACCAGAAATAAATAAACCAGAACGTTGATAATGAAAATTGGTCAGGTAAATAAAGTTACGATTTTTTAGATGAACAAGGTTCCATATGTGTTACTTGCTCTTTAAAGTAGAGGGCTGTATGCTCTCTTCCATCAGCCGTGATGAAAGAATAATATACTCCAAAACGTTAGTGAACCACGGAATTGTAATTTTATTTGCCCGACCAATTCCCTGTTAAGAACCTAGTAGAAAAAATATTATCTAATTTTCTTATTAGTCTAATAGAGATATGCAATAAAATAAAAACGCACATATAGACACAAGCAACAATTGATACTAAATATTTCATTTTTTATCCGAATCTGTGCTTCATGAAACATTTTGAATTATTTGTGATGAAGAGTTTCATGTTGGAATGAGCCAAAACTTTTGACATTGTCATAGCCAACTGTCCGTTAGGTTGATTGCTGTCCGTTGTAATCGCATTTTGTTACAGAACGGACTTGTTTTTATCAACGACAAGCTCTATTGTTCTCAAAAACCTTTCACATGTTTAACGTCCATACATTTTTATGTTCTCTTATATCGGAGATTATACCACATTTTAAAAGCTACATTATAATCTCGTTTGAAATAAAATGTCGTTCTTTATTAAAGTCTACGTCAGTTTTATAAAATACATATTTTGGAAAGGAGAAATCTATTATATAAAAGTGGAGTTGTTTTCAATGTTTTGGGTCTCAAATACCATTGAGCAATTGCTCCCATCTTTGGTGCGAGTATATTTGACTCATCAAGAATTAAACATGGTAGTTGCGATTTAAAATTGTAGCCCAAAATGTTATTATTTTACAAACAGGTATACCGGGAGCGGTAGATCAGTGCATCAACTAATGTCACTGCAGCGCTTCTGACCGGGAGGTCCTAGGTTCCCACTCCCCCCGGCGGCAGGATTTTCGACACTAGCTTTTAGCTAGGTTGAATTCAGTCGCTGTCTGGAGGAGAATTCTAGCGGCCGGCTGCTCTGATCGGTAGTTTTCCGTGGTTTCTCCGATCAACACCAGGCGAATGCCGCAGCAGTACCCTACAAAACGGGCCATGGACCGCGCGCGATCTGTCCTTCCTCTTCCTTGTCCTATCCTTTCCCCTTACATACACACACTTATACTAACATGCACTACACTACCGCATATTCCGGGAGACCGGTCGGGAGCTTAGAGCTTGTCCGGTCTGGGGCGGTGCCCCGTTGGTGGGAGAGTCCTGGTTAGGGGAAAATCCCGTTAGCCGACGGTAGGTCAGCGCCGGATCTCGCCATCCTACGGGGGAATATCACCGCTATCTCCCGAGAAAAACATGCAGTACACTAACGGGACTAATGACCGAAGCAGTTGACGCGCCCGGAAACACGAATAAATCAATCGGATGTACGTGAAGCACAAGGAACTTCAACCATGTGCTTATGTTTCTTAGACTATGTTTCTTAGACTCCATGCGTAACTCGATAAAAGAGATTTTCTTATCGTTTTTCTGGAGTCGAGGAGGGGGGCGTATGATGCCTTTGCCCACCTGTTTCTATCACATGCTACACGATACTATCAACTTGAGCGCCGGCTTCTTGTAAAGACCATTGTATATACTACGAAAGTATTATATATTTCGTATGAAACTAGCAAATAATTGCTTCTGTAGGTGCAGAACTTTCTTTCAGACTCTCTGAATTCATGTTTCGATCTGATTGCCAGGTTATTTTTTGAAATTTATTTTTTATTTATTTTACGTCGAAAAAAGTTAAAACTGCTTATTAAGTGCTTTGGGAGAAGTGAATTCTGTGCACATTTTCAAAATTCTGTGATCGCTACACAAATAATGTTCTTCACTCCAGATGGTCTCTCCATTGCATCAAAGGCGCAGAAAACAGACCACAATATATGGGCTAAGGAAAACACACTAGAATGGAAAAAGACCTTCCATCAAAAGACGAGTTCATGCTAATCTATCAAAAGTTTTGTAAACTATTTACTTCCTAGCGTGCACGTCACGCATTCTACTTCAAGTCT
Organism: Teleogryllus oceanicus; assembly: GCA_964035755.1. NCBI lineage: Eukaryota > Metazoa > Arthropoda > Insecta > Orthoptera > Gryllidae > Teleogryllus > Teleogryllus oceanicus. Next base: position 74,321,792 of record CAXIVR010000008.1, read on the forward strand.
TTGTCCTCATCAGCACCTGAAATCAAACATCGACCGCACCGTTTGCGTCTGCGCTTAAGTCTCGGACATGTACTCCCATTAGCCCCCTAATGTGCTCAATTTATTTAATAATTTAATTATTTCATTATTGACTTATTTACCTACTTATTACTTAATAATTATTTTACGTACTAACTAAATTACTGACAACATATTCATTCTTTACTTATTTCATTCCTTTCCAATTTTAATCCTTTCAAATGTAAACCAGTAGTATTTTCCCACCTTATAATTACCTTTTTCCTATTAGTCGAACCTCTTCTAGAAATTTTCGTAATTGTTTCATGAAGGCAGATTTATTATCGCCTGATATGTTACGGGCTAGTGTTACGTTTCCATGTTGGAAGCAATAGTTCCCCATTCCCATACATTTCCCTCTCCATATTTCCGTAGTGCAGCAATTTAAAAGGATGTGCAACGAATATTCTGTATCGTCACACAGCACATAGATTGACATTTGAGTCTTTCAATTTAACTTTCTTCCATCTCCCGACTCTACACCACACGCAAGCACTCACTTGCACCCTTTCTGTGTGAACGTAACGTGAATTTGTGCCACTAGCGAGCGTTTTTGGCCGTTACGGCCAGAATATCTTGTCTTTTCATGCCTGAAAGTCTCTCAGAAATGATTCATTCTAATTCGCGTTTTTCTCTACCCCCATTCACCTCCGCATTCTATATCGCGTCACAATTCATATCTCTATCTCTTTCACAATATCTGAACTTAAGCACAATTTTTCACATCCATCATTTCCATTTCAATCCTCTTGCTATTTTCTCCCTACACGTAAATCAATTGACAAGCTGTTTTTTGTCATCAGCACCATCATTCTCTGTTACTCATTGCTTTATTCTAATCCTTATGATATAATCTCCTATCCTCACCTCCAATCTAGTTTTTCCTATCGTTTCTAATAATTTCAATCATCTTTATACCTCGTACACTTCCTAGTCTCCATTCCATTTACCTCCTTCCTGATATCTGTTTTCTTTATCTCTACCTCACCCCAGCGTTTCTAAAATTCAATCATTTTATACCCTACACTTCCTATCTCCTTCCAATATTACTCCTTCCTGATCTGTTTCTTTATCTCTAACATCATTTATGCTGGGTAATGCCAAACTACCTTACGTGTTCCGGAAAACGCTGGCGGAAAACCGACGTGGACGGATAAGGCGCGGTGTTCCTTCAGCAAATTGAAGCGGAAGTGGAAGCGGAAGATTGATTTTATGAAATCGAGCAAAGAACAGGGGCCGCGTTCGGAGCATCTATCAACCGCCACCGGCGCGGCCGCCTCCTCGCTTCCGCTCCACGCCCCTTCCCGGCGCAACCGTCGACCGCTCTCTTGCTATCGCAGGTGCTGTGGAACTGCTAACCTCACTACTCAACCGCGCTCCTCCAACTTTGACTTGTGCAAGTGGATGACTGTTACATTCTATAGGTGCTCCTCCAATCCCACTATGAAATTCTACTGTCCATTTGCTGACCACTCTTACCGCAACCGTCGATCATCTGTTGCTATCGCAAGGGCTGTGAAGGTGCTAGCCACTCTACTAACCGCGTTCCTCCGACTTTGACTTGTGCAAGTGTATGTTACGTTCTATACTTCGTCCTCCAATCCCACTATGAAGTTCCACTGTCCTTTCGCCGGCCGCTCTTACCGCAACCGTCGGCCGTCGGTTGCTATCGCAGGCGCTGTGGCGCTGCAAGCCTCACTACTCAACCCGCTCCTCCACTTTGACTTGTCCACGATGATGACTGTTACATTCTATAGGTGCTCGTACACAAAAAACGACCATCTTACCGAAAATGACGAACGTCTCTGGCGGTCGCAGACCCTGTGGCGGTGCTAGCCACACTACTTCACCATGCTCATCCGAATATGACTTGTGCATTTTGATGAGTGTTACATTGTATGGGTGCTCCTCCAATTCCACTATGCATTCGCCGATAGCTCTTACCGCAACCGACGAACGTCTGTTGCTATCGCGGGCGCTGGAAGATGCTAGCCACTCTACTACAACGCACTCCTCCAACTCGACTTGTGCACGATGATGACTTACAATCTATATTCTCCTCCAATCACACTATCAAATTGCACTGTCCTTTCGCCAACCGCTCTTACCACAACCGTCGATCGTCTGTTGCTATCGTGACGATGTGGCGCTGCTAGCCTCACCACTCAACCACGCTTCTCCGACTTTGACTTGTGCAAGTGGATGACTGTTACATTCTATAGGTGCTCCTCCAATACTGCTATCTAATTACGTTATCCATTCGTCGTTCATCCAAAATCTCTGACTTCCTCTTCAATTTATAATAGATTAACAGTAAATAATAATATAATATTGCTACTAATTCTCTCTATATTATTGTGGAAATTCGTCAAGCATTTCTCCCCATTCCCTTGTACTAAATGTGTTTTTAATATTTGATTCTTACAGTTAAAATTAATGAGGCTCGGTTTTTTGTTCATTTACTTCTTTCTGTCATTCTCCCTCTCTAAAGATCTTAAACGGGAGGCAAAATTTTTGCAATAAGTCGTTGAGGACGAGGAACAAGGTCACTTCTCCCTTATGTGACGTTTATGTACAGCATGTTATTGTAAATACTGCCAGAAACATTATTTTTATTCACTATTAATTTTAAAGCGTAATCAATTGTTGAAGTTGTTCTGAGCTGCAAGAATCTAGACATTGCAAGCAAACGAAATATATATTTTTATTTCAAACTAAAATCAATATTTATTTTCTTTAAAAAATTCCATTTCATCTCCCAAGATTCAGTGGTTTTGGATGAAAAGTGTGTTATATTTGGACGAACCGTTTTCAAGCTATTCAGAGTAGTTCATTGTTTGTGATATATATGTATATTTTTCATTCTAATACTTTTTAATTCTCGGCTCTACTTATTACGTAATCGAACTTCGTGTGATATTTGTAACTGTTTTGTTGGTGTTTCTATTCGTGTTTCAACATATCTTCAACAAGCTTTCCTTGTCTTATTTTCCGCAACACACACGCATTTTTTAATGACAAATTGTTTCTGTGGGTTGCTAAACAATATTAAGTCAATAATTTTCCTCTTTAATCATATAATGTGCAAGGGCTTAGATTAGTATGCATTTTAATGTGTAGTCCGAAATACGCGTATGGTTCTTGGGAAATTTATATGTTACTTCATTTAATTTATAAATTCATATTAAGTATAATCTGTCTACAAACATTTATGAAAATGGAAGATGGAGAATACGACCCGTTTTTGACATCCCCTCTGGTGAACAGAATTGAAACTAGGGTTTGCGGTGTCATCCCCACTGTCGCAGTCGATGTTGTGACACGAAATCTATGTTAGCATTTAACAGCTAATTGTTGTTCTCGGAAGTTTGCTCATCGTATTGTGACTCTCGGATGCGCTCTTGCTATCGCAGGCGTTGTGATTGGTTTAATTGGTGTATTCGGTTCGTTGGACACAATACGTGGACAGAGCGAAATGGGCAGTTCATGTCTCCGGATGTATGGGTCCACAACTGCCAACGCAACCTAATTAGGAAAGACTCTTGCGGCTTCTCAACAGCTGTTGCGGTTGGGAACGTGAGCATTAGACAAATTGGGCTGATCGAGTTGATACGTGATTCCTCGACACAATTGAGAGGTTGAACGTATTAAATTTTGCGTATTTAAAATGTCAACTCTCAATTGTGCATTAAATGTTGCAAATTTTGCATACAACATAAATTTTGCATCTTAATTTTTCATATTTTGCATGCTTTTTTCTTAATATTGTTTAGCAATTTTGTAGCAGAACCCAACTTTTTTGTTTATTCTTCGTTATAGCATTTTGAAACTTGTAGTGTCACAAATGTTTGATTCTAGATATGACATTTTCACATTGCTAAATTGTCAAAATTTATTTTAAAAAAAATTGAATTTTTGTAATGATTTCAAGATTAAAATGTAATTAATTAGTTAAATGTTGATAATCGTTGTGAATGAATTGAAAAAAATATATAATAGCATGTATTTGTACTTCCATTATTTGAAAGTACCTTAAGTGGCATGTAAATGTTTCCTTCGATTTGAGATGATTCGTTCCCTGAGCAATGTTTTGAGTAATACATAAAATATTTTATCTTCCGAGAAAATCAAGAGTTCCAAGTGTATCTGGCAGATAAATGTCGACCGTGGAGGGCTTGAGACATTGCGGTGGGGAGCGAGGGAACCGCTTCCTGCTGCGACCTCTGTTGGATACGAACAGGTGTATCAGAATAATTGTTACAATAATTCTTGCGGACGTCTGCCGTATAAAGGATTATCAAGAATTTTCAGATGGTCTTTCATGGACATGAGGTGGGAATCAGGTGCAATGAAGTACACATGTAGAGGGTGGATTTTAATGAAATATCATTTTTTCCCCTTTCACTGTGGAACAATGCCCTTTAGTATAGCAATTTATTTTATGTTATAATAAAAGGAATTGACTCATTTTTATAGATAATTATTTTGCATTTTTTTCGATTTCAACTATCATCGATTTCAACATTGGTGTGTATAGTGAATTGCGTTATACCTCTAACACATCCGCCTAGCCTGTTGGCAGTTAAAATGGTAGTTGGGTCGCTGCGCGCCGCAATCATTGCACAGCGTGTGGGCGATCTGACCGTGGGAGAACAAAGTTTCAGGACAGAAAAAACTAATGGTGTTAAAATAGCACGTATTTTCTCGTACGTATTTTTACGCAAAATTACGCCAAAAGTCACATTTTTTAAAAATTGTACATGACCTTATTTCAAAATCTATCTTTAACGAAATTATTTTCTTAAGGAAAAATCTCTATCTTCTTAATTGTAGTTGTAGTAAAAAGCCGAAAAATGTTGAACATTAGCAATTTTCGAAAAATCAGTGTTTTCAACGGACATGAGACCCGCACCATTCTCTTAACCATCTTTCACTATCAAACAAAAGAAATTTAATAAAAAACCATGGAACCATTTTTTTAAATGTCCTAGGGGCCACATATAAAGTACTCTGAAAGATCGTTTGGGGAATAGCAATTTTGGAGAAAATCGACGGAACCATTGAGCCGCTAGCGTTGTTCATAGTGGGATGGACTGACGGACGTTTTGCCGTCATTCAATTTTTAGGTATCAAGGACCCACAAAACATGGCGAAAGCACGAGTAAGAGAATTTTTTCTAAATTTAGCGACTAGATTTATCCATTTTTTTTTGTTAGCAGAGCCCTATAATAATAGTTTTTTTTCGAAAACTCGCCATTTTTTCGCGGAGCAGTAATAACTAATTTCTCTACTCGGTAGCGCTACGTATCTCCGGCGAAGACTAAGAGAAAACTGTTACAGGAAGTATACGGTCAGGAAAAGGCGCGGGATCGCGTCCGGGTCCGGGACTGCTTGATCGACCGTGAAATACCTATCCAATTTCTGAACACGCCTGATTGATCAATTTGCGTTTTCGAGCGCGTCAACAGCAATGATCATTTGCCCGTAAGAGTAGTCATATTTTATTATCACTGAAGGTGGCTGTGACCTTCCCCCTGCTGGATGGTGGGTTTTGGCAACGACCTACTCTTCGGCTTACAAGATATTTCTCCACCAGTGAGGCACTGCTTTAGCCGGGACAATCATAGATACCTAGTGGAGATGTTCTCGATCAAAAATGGGGTTATGATAGTGTGCAAATTTACAGTTACTCGTAACTTCGAGCCACCATCAATTATAACGCTTTATTATTATTATTATTATTATTATTATTATTATTATTATTATTATTATTATTAAATTATCCTTTTAAAGTTATTATATAGTTTTTTAATTTTCAATTGTGTAATTTATAATTCTGTACAACGTTACGATGATTTTTTTCGATAACATTTTTTTAAACATAAATATATATCTACAAAAATATAATTGTCCAATACTTAAAAATGGTTAAATAATTGTGATCAAAACGGTGTACAAAATAGAAATTACTCTTTGAAATTAAAATACAACTATATAATAAATGTTGAAAATTTAATGGGATAATTGAATAATATTAATAATTGATAATTAAAATAAATAATAATAAAATAATAATAATAAAACAATAATAGACAGTTAAAAAAATTAATATCTGTTAAATAAAATATTTTAAATTACATGAAATACTCATCATAATGATTTTACGCCGTCACCATTTCAAAGGTGCATCACACGCCGAAATAAATCACGCGCGCCGACCACGCACAGAGCGCCGAAAGAAACGTCAGCTCGACTGCATGCCACAGAGCGACCGAGTGGCGAGCCTCCATGTGGGGCTTCGTCTTGATGAAGAGCTGGCTGGCAGCGCTTTGAGGCAGGCCGAACCGGTCGGATCGAGAGGTTCTCCCGCGGGCGGATAATTACGAAATTTAATTAAAAATGTTCCGCGCGCTGCTTCCAATGCGTCAGTCGGCGCGGCCACAGAACTCCGGACTCGAGCGGGCGCGGGATATTAATTTCCACGCACCAGGCGCAGTGCTGCCCTCTGCCGTGCGTTCGATTGCCACGGCAGTCGCCCTCGATCGTGGGGCGTTCCAGATAGAATTTCAGGGGGTGGCAATATCTGTGCAGATGCAAATCAGCAAATATTTTTAATTTAAAAAAATATATTTTTGAAATAAAAACAAAGCGCAAGGATATTAATAATAAGATTACTGCTTTCAATGTGAATATATATATATATATATATATATATATATATATATATATGGGAATTTTACTGTGGTATGGGGATTTATATATGGAAATTACTACTGTGTTGTATATGCTATTACGACTTATTGTATATTCTATACGTACGTAGTATAGAGAAAGTAATGTAAGCCGCCTGCGAAAACAAGGAGAAATTTCGGGACAAAAATTCCTTATGTATGCGTCTAATATCGAAGTATTGAATATTTATTGTTCCTTTATGTTGCAAATGGTGTACTCTAACACGTGATGTAGTCAGAATTCAGGTTTTGTGAGACCTTGATCGTTAAAAATCAGTTTACGGTAAAGCACTTGACCACATGTCTGTCCGTCAATGTTTTAGCTTAGTCAAGTTTAGTCAATGCTTAAGCTTGGCTATACTTATGTGCTAGCGGCTAAAGCTTAGCTCTTGCCTAAGCAAGAGTTTCACCAAAATTGATTTTCTGTGATCGACCTCACTCATGTTGTGACCTATTGGATTTGAAATAAATATATTTATTTTGAGGGTACTTCACATCAAGCCTCACGGATAGTTTCAAACGTTTTTCAGAATGTCTTCTTTTCTAATTTTTTCTACGCGTGTAGCTCGTTATTAAACGGCGTTTTTTTTAATGGTTTAGGTGAGATTTGTGTTGACATTTCTGAATTTTTGAAAATTGAAATGTTTTCGACGTTTTCTTACCACTATAACATTGAAAAAAATAAATGTTGCAAAAAACCGATGTTGATAATGGAGATTTTTATTAAATGAAAAATTAGATCCTTAAATATAGTCATATATATTGTTTTGAAAATATGAGTTGTTTCGCGTATTTTGGAAACTGCAGATTATTTCAGTCTCTTTTTTTCCTAAAATCGTTCAATAGTTATCAGGTTGAAATACAATGAAAAAGCCGCTACATGGCTGTTTGAAATTGTCACAATAACATTTAATTGGATAGCGGTGTTTCTGTGTGAATGGAATGAAATTTTGAATTGTCGAATTTATGTTGATGTATTCGCTTTAAATGAATTTTAATTCTCGGGCCGGATGTGCTACGATTGGTGTTACAAGTGATGACTGAAAAGTGTTAATATGGACAGAAATTGAATAATAATAATAATAATAATAATAATAATAATATGATGATGATGATGATGATGATGATGATGATGATAATAATAATATTTAACATAAGTTACTGATGCGAAAAAGTATTAGAGGGTGATATAACACAACTAGATTAACAATTATTTTTCATGTTGGAAATTCCATACTTAGATATTTTCAAGGAAAGACCGTAATGCTTCTTGTAATATATACGATAGTCCGCTGTACTATGCGAGACATTTTTCAGAGAACATTTTTATTCCCAGTAATTAATTTTCTAGGAATGTGTGAATAGATTTAGAAGGCTGCCAGCTGAAAAGCTCTTTCCATGTCCTGTTCACGTTTCCGCAAAATTGTGAATAGGCTAGTGAATGAAGTAATTAAATTAGTTCTTGGAACGAAATCTGCTCCGCCACAATACAATTCAGATAAAAATAATGAAATAACAATAGTAAAAGCGTCTTTACTAATACTTTTAATCAAACTAATATGACAAAATAATAGAAATAGAATTGAAATGCGCTTTAGATCAGTCACCAGAAATTATGTGAAATGGCAAATCAAATACGTACGCGTTTTTATTAAAAATCGTGATATTTAACATCTGAGATAAATTAGCACATTTTTAGCAGTTTCTTTTATCAGTAAAATTATTGAAAATGATGACATGAGTAGGCTTTTAGACAACAGCCTTTCATTTTCAATACCAAAGAAACTTCGTAACTAATAAATGTAATTCCGTTTTACTTTCGTATGTATGTATATTTCATTATTTTGGAGTTCTTCTAATAAATACCATAATTGGCGACTCTTATTAGTTTCAATGTTATTTTTCCGACGTTCAATATTGCCTTAACGTTATATTCTTTTCCATTATTTGCCTCTAATTAGCTCCTTAGACAAGTCTTTTATTCTCCTCAGAAAGCGCTTTTCCGGTAATTAGGTAACTCCCTTAAGGAAAAATTCGTCGGTAAATAAAAAGGAATCTTTGGTCCCTGTAAATTTCCTTGAAAGAAGAGGCACGTCCGTTTGCCGTGTTGAGACTTAAAATTTCCTCGGAAGTGCTTGGTAGGAAGAATGAGAAAATAAGTAATGAACGAAATGAAAATAATGAGAAACTGCGTTATTATTCCATTATATTAAGTGTTCGTTTCCTGGCATTGTGCTGTAATGTATACGTTCAGTTTGATTTTGATTGTTGTGGATTATAAAAGTCAATAAAATTTTTCATCATTAATCAGTGGGATGTCCACAAAAAATATTAAATCATTTTTGGTTATCTACATGTGAACCAGTTCGTCAAAACATATTTTATTAAGCACCTCTTCCAATAAACAGTTCGGTTGCATTGTATTCGGGTCGCAACCAGAGTTGAAAAGTGTCGTGCGAGTTCCTTAATAAGTGTTAGTACATAATAGCTATAACATAAACGAAAAATATATGCATGTATACTTACTGTGAACTTATGTTAAATTAGTAGTATCTTACGAGATAGTAGAATATAAATGATGTAAAACTAAAAGTATTTTCTTGTAAAGGGGCAATGACCTTCTCACTCCATTTTTAATGGGGCCGATTGTTTTGCAAGTGTTACATGAACACGAAGTTACACCGGTCACGAAGTTAAATTAAGTTCAATTAGTGTCGTATGTGGCGCAAAAAATGGCACCATACATTCGAGGTAGTAGAAAGAATCCATCGCTCTATGTCAAATATATTGCGAGAGGCATCTCTACTCACGACAAATATGTGATCGAGTGGTGAAATTCAAGACAATGATAAGAAAGTAGGTTTCGCAGGCAGTTCCTTCAGAAAGATCTAAGCAATATTAGAGTTAAAAATCTTTATTACTGATTTAACAGTGTCTTCCTTCTTATAAAATGGAAATAAGAGACACATCAAAGTAGGCAACTTACGCTACATTCTGCTACTTACCCGTGATTCTTTCCGGCATTTCTAGTCTGAGTATCGAATCCAAGACTGCCTTAGCAGGACAACTTTAATATTTCTGTTGGCTAACGTCTGATGGCTCGCTCGTGGCTATAATGAAATAATAATAATAATAATAATAATAATAATAATAATAATAATAATAATAATAATAATAATAAAATGGTCTTTATTTGTGGCGAGGCTTAAGCCTTAAGGCCTGCTCTTCCGCCTAACCACTTTAAATCGGGTGGCTAAGGCTATGACTCGCTCGTGTCACATAGCGAAGTCGCTAGCCTTTCACCACTGAGGTCCGAATTCCGTCGAATCTCATGTGAAACTTGCTCCAATAAAACGAGTTTGGCCGCTTCACAAAGACTAGTCCAACCCGTGTGAACTGTCCTAAACCCTACCCCTATCCTAATTCCTTCCCAATTCTGACCGCTGGATTGTGACGCAGGGGCGCGTGGAGTAAGAGGCGCGTACGCGGAGATGCTACCTGGCGGTCCCTTTGACAACTGACTAGACGAGACGAGACATAAAAATACAGCGTCCTCTGGAATAGGGGGATAGATAATGGAGGATTACTCCGCGCTCAACGCTCGACCAGAGGCGAAGCAACGCGTTGCATCGATAAGTTGGATTAAGGGCGCGCCGAATTAAAAAATACAAAAAGAGGAGTCCTAACATCCTCTAACCCAAGCAGGTTATCCTGCAATACTGAAAGTAAAAGGGTAAAAAGAGTTGAAACGATGATGTAATGATGGATACTAATACATGAGTATTATAAACGTCACGTGAGTATATTACATAGAGTTTCATACTTACTTTTTCTACGATTTATGGTCACTTTTATAAGTTAAACTATTACATTGAATGTTTTGTGGCACTTGACTTGCAGAATTCAGCCAAGACCACCTAGCGTAAGAGATTCCTAACCCTACCCTCGAATGCTGTCGCACGGGCTGTGTTGGCCAGTCCGTCTGCGAGGGCGTACTGCGCTAGTCAAATAGGATTCAGTTTATTTTAAATTACATTACACGAAAAAAATTACTACTAACAAAAAAATTAAAACTGAGAAATATATACATATCAGATGCAGTTTTAATGTACACAATCGCACGAGACATTTACTAGCACGACTCTCCATTATTAATGAAGTGTCAATACTTGGTTTGTAAACTTCTCTGTGATAGTCAAGAAGTTTTAACATAGTGAAATCTGTCTCGTAATGAATATCATTATGCAACTGTTTGCAGCCATCCAATGATAGCATTATACAATTGAGGTAGAAAAGAACAGTTGATTTCAAAAAAATCACGACTATCACATTTCGATTGCCCCCACCAGGAACGGTGGCTCAGTGCATCAACTGATGTCACTGCAGCGCCACTGACCGGGAGGTCCTAGGTTCGAATTCTGAAAGCTGCAGGATTTTCGACACTAGCTTTTCAGCTAGGTGAATTCAGTCGCTGTCTGGAGAGGAATTCTAGCGGCCGGCTACTCTGAACGGTAGTTTTACGTAGTTTCTCAGATCGACACCAGGCATATGCCGAAGCAGTACCCTAACAAACGGACCACGGACCGCACGCGATCTGTCCTTCCTCTTCCTTGTCCTATCCTCTCCCCTTACACACACACTTACACTAACATGCACAACACTACGACAAATGCCGGGAGACCGGTCAGGAGCTTATAGCTAGTCCCGGCTGGGGCGGTGCCCCGCTGGTGAGGGAGTCCTTGTATGCTGACTGTAGGTCGACGCCGGATCTCGCCATCTAGCGGGTGAAGACCACCGCCACCTTCCGAGCAAAAAACATAAACTACTCTTACGGGAGTCATGACCTATGCTATTGACGCGCCCGCAATCACTAATCAACCAATCGATTGCCCTAACGTCGCAGGTCCGTCGCAGGCATTCCGTCGCAAGCATTCCGTCGCAAGCAAATCCGTCGCAAGCAAGTCCGTCGCAAGCAACTCTGTCGCAAGCAAGTCCGTCGCAAGCAGTCCGTCAAGCAAGTCCGTCGCAAGCAAGTCCGTCGCAAGCAAGTCCGTCGCAAGCAAGTCCGTCGCAAGCAAGTCCGTCGCAAGCAAGTCCGTCGCAAGCAAGTCCGTCGCAAGCAAGTCCGTCGCAAGCAAGTCCGTCGCAAGCAAGTCCGTCGCAAGCAAGTCCGTCGCAAGCAAGTCCGTCGCAAGCAAGTCCGTCGCAAGCAAGTCCGTCGCAAGCAAGTCCGTCGCAAGCAAGTCCGTCGCAAGAAGTCCGTCGAGCAAGTCCGTCGCAAGCAAGTCCGTCGCAAGGCAAGTCCGTCGCGCAAGTCCGTCGCAAGCAAGTCCGTCGCAAGCAAGTCCGTCGCAAGCAAGTCCGTCGCAGCAAGTCCGTCGCAAGCAAGTCCGTCGCGAAGCAAGTCCGTCGCAAGCAAGTCCGTCGCAAGCAAGTCCGTCGCGAGCAAGTCCGTCGCAGCAAGTCCGTCGCAAGTCAAGTCCGTCGCAAGCAAGTCCGTCGCAAGCAAGTCCGTCGCAAGCAAGTCGTCGCAAGCAAGTCGTCGCAAGCAAGTCGCGCAGCAAGTCCGTCGCGCAAGTCTGTCGCAAGCAAGTCCGTCGCGCAAGTCCTGTCGCAAGCAAGTCGCGGCGTCGCAAGCAAGTCCGTCGCAAGCTCCGTCGCAAGCAAGTCCGTCGCAAGCAAGTCCGTCGCAAGCAAGTCCGCAAGAATCGCCAAGCAAGTCCGTCGCAAGCAAGTCCGTCGCAAGCAAGTCCGTCGCAAGCAAGTCCGTCGCAAGCAAGTCCGTCGCAAGCAAGTCCGTCGCAGAAGTCCGTCGCAAGCAAGTCCGTCGCAAGCAAGTCCGTCGCAAGCAAGTCCGTCGCAAGCAAGTCCGTCGCAAGCAAGTCCGTCGCAAGCAAGTCCGTCGCAAGCAAGTCCGTCGCAAGCAAGTCCGTCGCAAGCAAGTCCGTCGCACGCAAGTCCGTCGCAAGCAAGTCCGTCGCAGCAAGTCCGTCGCAAGCAAGTCCGTCGCAAGCAAGTCCGTCGGTCGTTGCAAGCAAGTCCGTCGCAAGCAAGTCCGTCGCAAGCAAGTAACGTCGCAAGCATCCGTTTCCGTTCGCCAACCGTCTGCGATCGCCGACCAGAGCCGTCAGCTCCTCTTCGCGAGCCGAGGACGCCGTCCGCAGCGTATGATTGAGCACTGGCGAGCGGCCACCCACCTTCGTGTGACCCAAGGTCTCGGCGACGCTATCGATTCAAAGTGCGTCGTGGGGGGCTTCCGGCGAAAAATAGAGGACGTTGTTGTCCCAACTCCAGTGAGCAATTTATCATCGAAATTGAAACGAGATCTGAAGACGTGTTCCTGTTCTTCCCTGAAAAATGATGACCAAAGGAAGGAGGAACTGCTCTCCCAGATTCTCGCTGCAGTGCTGCTCGCGAACGCCGCTTGGCCGTGGAGCGTGCCGCGTTGGGGTTCTCTCAAATGGAAATTCTCTTGGGAATTTATGCTGCGGAAATGAGCTCGTACTCCAGTTCATCAGGTCGCTTACATAAGCACTATAAAAGTTATAATCCGATAAATATTAATGATAATAATAATAATAATAATAATAACAACAACACAATAATCGCCTCCTATATTATTTCATGTTTTTATTTTTTATTTTATTTTACGTCAAAAAACAGTTAAAACTGCGTATGACGTGTTATGGAGAGAAGTGAATTGTTTGCACATTTTCAAAATTCTGTGATCCCTGCACTAAGTCATATACTACTTGAATTTTGAATGAAAAAAAAGGTAGTATACATACCTTTCAGTAGTATACATACCTTTTGCGGCTCTCACACGCCACCAATATTTATACATCAGGTCTGAAAAGAAATAGTATTTCAGGGAGACGTGACGAATTGCTCTTTGACTTTAAAAGTATCAAGGATTTGTTTAAGAAAGCGTCTAAATATTCATGTCAAATGCAACCCGCAACACTTGAACAGGTACATTTTATATCTCCTAAACAAATCGTTTTAGCGTCTAAAAACTAAAATTTGAGGCCAGAGGCCTCAGTGAAACTTTTATCGCATTGAAATCTTCAGGACGACATCTTTTTGAACCTTCTATTACATTTTTACTGGTTCGACACTTTCAATTCTACCTCACGTGTTCATAGCCTGTAGAAACTGCAACTATATGTCAAATTAAACTAATTACTTAATATTCTGCGGGGATGAATTACACAAGTGCACCTCACTGCTCAGTAATAACGTTAAATGAGAATATTTCGTTTTGAGAAGGATGCATTGTAATGTTGTCAATTACAAGTAGACTTATAGAACAAGTGATGGAAGATAAGAAGGGCTTGAAGATAAATATACATTACTGGCTTAATATCGAAATGGAAAAATGGGGAAGAAGGTGGGGTTTAACATAGGAGAGTTCTTGCACGGGTTTGCTAATAATAATAATAATAATAATAATAATAATAATAATAATAATAATAATAATAGTAATAACAAGAACAATAATACAGAAAATTTACAAATGGGGTAAATAAAAATATTTTTTACGGAAATATAATTTACAAATGTCTGGTATAAAAACGAAAGTTGAACTATCTTTCTGCAATTAAATTACTGAACAATTGTTTCCGAAAACCGTGAGATATTTCTTGACACGTTGATACAGATTAGTCATGTTGTTCAGAAACATGGGGATAAACTTGTTAACAGGTTTACCCCGAATAATTAAACACAGGTGAATCAAGGTTTGCTGCAGTTTTGTCCCTGCGATGAGGTACATATGACGAAGTTCTTATGTTGAAATTCAAAACCACACTTCTATTTTCTGTTGCTCTTCGGCTTATCATTTCAAACATTTGTACGCTGCACTTAATGATTGAGAGTACAATAGAAATGTAATGAAGTAAAAAAGATTGGAAGTTTTTTTTTCAGTTTAGTGCATACAAGTTTATAAATTTTAATCTAGAAAATTACGCACCCGACTTGTATTCTGTACTATTTAATGGAAAAATCGTCGAATTATCAACCCTCCACGGATTAGCTAACCAACAGTGTTAATATCATCCCTTACTTTTTAGTTGTTTTTTTTTTTAATTCAGCCTTGAAGTATAATGGAATGAGAGCACAATCTCTCATATGGTGAAATTTTTGCACCCACGTTCTCGTTCAATTTGAGTAACGTTTCGTTCGTGCTGATGGCGACGATCGATGGAAAACTTCTCTTTCTAGGAAAAAGGAATCTTTTCTCAAGGGGTGTTGACTTTGGAGAATTCGGAGGCATTGGAGTTTCTGTTGACGTTGCCAATTCTTTTCGAGTGTAAGGGGGCGGAGAAGCCTCGTAAAGTGAGAAAAGTCACCACAGTTATTATTCAACGCCGTCACTACGGGAAGAATGGTGATATTTAGCAGCTCCCAAAGCGTAAGATCAACGAAAAATTGAAGTATCCGATTATTGTATTAACAGGGATTAGTTTGGAATAATAGTTAGCGTGTTGGACCGTGATTAAAATGTTGACAAAGGCAAAATTATGAAAAATATTAATATCAGTAAATTATTAATTTCCAGCTTCCTTCGGAAGGGAAGAAAAACAAACCTGGATCTGTAGATTTGATTGGAGACGTTTACATCCTAATATGTACGAACGATGAGGTTAACACGAATGTAGAAGTAATGACAAAGTCCCAGTCCGCCTTTTTTAGGGCCTTTTGAATTTAAAAAGTTATTATGTAATATTTTTTTTTATTTTGTGAATGTTATGTAGTAAATTTGCCGGTAAGCATTTTTCACAAATTCAACAGAACTTGTATTCCAATTAAAATATTCTTGACGGAACTTTAAAAGATGACAAATCCGTTGTTGCTATTTTGCATATTTCTCTTCTTCTTTAAAAATTTAAAATAAGCATTATACATTCGATCATATTAACGAAGGGCGTTTTTATAACTTTAATTTTCAACAAAATTACAGTATCATTTCCAAGTGAAGAGAAAGTAAATATATTCTTTGTGTCACACAGAAATGTAAAGGAAAAGAAGTCAAATATAACATCAAACATACATAGCGTAAAATTGAACAGTCACTTTCCCTGCAAAAGGACGGCAATCCAGAAAGCGAATATTGCACGCCTCTCTGCACAACCCCTTTGTGCGGTGAAAGGCAATGAGAGTGAGCTTGAAAGACAGGCACTCCTTTGGAAAGACAGACAAAATTTGAACTGTGTGTGTGATAACCAGACTTGTAATTTTGTGATAACTTATTTTAGTTTTATGAGTAATTGTTAACTCGAACTCTCAAGGACTAGATTTCGCAGGAGCATTCACTTACACACAATAGGAAGCACTAATACTCATTTCTTCTGAACGTACGCACTCCCTTTGTCCAAATATTTATTTCACCGGCAGACCAAGTCACCGAAGCAGCCTCAGAAGACATTTTAATGAAATTTGCAAAGCTTCAAATAAGTGTCATGAAGAACTTCCATCGTTTTTTAATACTACAACATAAACTTTTCTTCATTAGCTTGAAGAGGTCGAATCACTGAGTACGAGGTGCAGGTGAACCGTATGGTTGCCACTTTCGAAGAACACATGACCTGGAGATCAGTAATTACCGGGAGGGGTGAGTTAACGAGAAGTAAAATTCATAAGTTCACAATCAAAATTTATTACAAAATAATATAAGCCTTTTTTGCGATTTTCATAATAGTAATACATTTATAATGTAAATAACGGTTTAACTACTATAACAATAAGTATTTTTGGGTAGAGAAGGGATGATTATTTAAATTCATGAAAAATTCGGCAAGAAGTGTAAGTTTAGTAAAACAGTAATGGTAAGTGGGTATTTGGAGGAACTGAATGTGTAGCAATGCTGGTTTTCAAGGTTGTTGGAAACAAAAAAAAATGAGTTTGTATTAGATAATAGAAAACTTTTGTCAAGGTGGAATCCAATGTTATCTCGGATTTTTGGAGATATAATTGTCTAGGTATTTATTAGCTCCATTTCATCAGCCACTATTTATCAAGGTCTCTAAAACGCGTACTCAAATTCAATTAAAATAGTTTAAATAAATTTAGTCATATTTAAACGTAAAGTGCCGCGGCAAGATCAATTTCAAATTTTTCATTATAAATACATGTGAAGAAAAATATGAAAAAGAGTAAGTTTTACAATATGTCGTCAGTTGAATGGAAGTACTGGAATAATAAAAATAAAATTCCACAAAAATAATATACGTAAGTTCATGTATTTTATTTTATTTAGTTTAGGTTTCTTTTATTACTTTCAGTTATAAAGTAAATGATATTAGGGGTAGGGAATCCCAATAAGAAAAAAATATAAACATTACTTTTGTGAGAAAGTGTTTCAGTAAGTTCGGAAGACGGGTGTTTCCAGAAGGGGGCAGGTTAGGGCAAATGGGAGATACCGTAGAATAGAGACAAGTTGGCAGCGCCACAGGACGGGAATAGATTGAATTCCACTTCCTTCCTAACAAATTATTATTATAAATACCCCGGCAACGTAAGGTATTTCAGCTAGTATTTAATATATTTCATAAATGACTGTCATTTTAATCGAATGATTATGCGAACCTCATTGCATTCATATTTCGTCAATTTACTTCACACAGAATTGAGTCGTTAGCATACTATTGAGCTTCGCAGAATTAAACTAAACAAGTTGCCTGTGCTGTATGATTAAGTCATAGTGACCACCGGGCTTATGAACGAATAGCTACAAGAATGACGATTGTTTGCCACTAGATGACAACCCATGATGGAGAGTGGCTACTAGCCCCTGCCCCCTCATGACAAGTCATAAATTTCACACCCAAACAAATCATCTAAAATAATTTTATCCAATCCTTTTTTTAAGTTATGTAAGGTCACATCAACTTGTAGGTTATTAGCGACCACTATTGTACTTGACGGTATGGTAACTGTGATTTCGGCGGATTCGGTGGTATAACGGTTAGCGTACCGGACTGTTGTACCTAAGTTGGCGGGTTCAGAATACGATCGAAGCGGTGGTTTTTTAAGGGCCTTTCTTACGCCTTCTTTCGGATGGGAAGTAAAGCCGGCTGTCCTATGTAGTAGATTTACCGCATATATATATATATATATATATATATATATATATATATATATATACATATATATACATACACATACATACACATATACATATACACACACAAACACTTAAGCCTATAAGATAAATTGAAGTTGCTTGTTTCATCGCTCAAAAATACTTTCTTTCTCCGCTAGATGGTGAAAGGAGCGTAGCGAAATTTGCGTGGTCAGACGGAAGAGCGGGCCTGATGGCCCGAGTCTCGGCACGTAAAATAAGGCATTAACTAACTAACTAATCAACAAACGGTGAAAATGAAACGATATGGTGATTGTAAAAGGTGGAAACACGAACACTAATACAACCATGCCCTAGGCAGTAATCGAACCCGCGACCTTTTGGTCCGAGATCGCTACGACACTACTGCTTTAGCAATCTCAGCCACCGGATCGGCTCAAATTCTCATTTAGCCCTTACTTCAAAGTCTATAATGCAAAAGACAATTTTATAATTAATATTTTTTAAATTTAATTAATATATTTTAATTCGTGATTCCTACACATGCATTTTAATTAAATCTATAATTGATTTCCTGGAATAACGAACTGACTAAAAATACGAAAACTGAACCATTCTTTCCTGTTGACTCGCTCAATTTGAGTCCGAACTTAATAGACAGAGGATGTGTGCCAAGCTCGTAATGCATTTTGTACAATGCATCTTATTGGACTCAGTTACAATGTAACTAACCATTAATTCTGTGTATTGTAGGAAAGTGGATATATTTTCAAATCATAGCTGATTTCCTGAATTACTTTAAAATTTAATGTTTTGGGAACATTGCTTCATCTTTGGTAAGGTGTTGTAACTTACCTTTAACAAGTGACATGTTGCAAGATAGCTTTTTGATATTTGGAAGCTTAAAGATTCACTTGTCTCTTTTATATTTTCCGAGCTCAAACTTGTAACTTGGTAAAATATCGTTGTGTGCGTTGTATTATTTCAAATATATTACGTAAAAGTCCAATACCAAGAATTATTTCTTGGGTTTAAACAGTAGCTAATTCATTGCTTAAGGCTTTATGTTGTAAGTAGTCACTAATGTTAAATTTCTTTTATTTCAAAATTGTAAATGTAAATTGTAAATGTAAGGATGTTATCGCACTATGTGGCAACATTGCAATCGTGATTCTAATTCCAATTAAGAATGTTGAATTCAAATATTCATTTATTAGTTATTTGAGATATTGGCCTTTAACAGTTGCGAATACAAGCATTCTTCATTGATAATTATATTAACATTGAAGTCTATCTAAATATTGTCCATCCATCATAATAAATCCAATTCACAATCCTTGTAAACGCACGTCTTTGTGACTGAGCTTTTGCTTGGAAATGAGTATGCACGCGTAGCATAGTCCACAATCACTTTAAAAACCTTTTATTCATACTCACCCGCTTTTCATCACACGCCCTTGTAGTCACCGGAGCTGCGGAGATGTAGTTTGCAGAAAGCGTGTTTGTCTTATCTCACCAGTCGCGCTGTTGTATCAGACAATTGCTATAGACAAGCAGTCAACCCACGCGGTTTAAAGGCAACGTTTTTAATGCGATGTTCTCCCCCCCAAATATCAAGGATCCAGGGGCTAAAACCAAACTAAGAGTCAAGGACCACGGTCAATCCGACTGCCTCAATCCATCCTTGGAACCGGCCGTTGAGTCAATCCTCCATCACAGTTACACAGTTTTTAGCTATGCGACCGTTACAACAATTCGCCTGAGCTTGATGATCGTGATTAATTTTCGAAATAATCGTATAATGCTACTTAGTTCTACACTGCCTTAAATATTTTTGTACATATCCAAATAATTAAAAATGTCAGTTATATTTGTATTGTGTTATTAATTTCATTTGAGTATCAAAAAATGCGGAACACTTACAACAAAAATTAAAAAATGTATGAAAAATGTTGAGTATTTTCCTTGAAAGAGAACATAAAATGTACTAATCTACATCGTACATTTTATGCAGTAACATTATTTATTAACAACAAAATAATTTTATAAAATATTATTTAATTAAAATGTTACATATGTACTCGTAATGTTTGCGTGGAAATTGATTCAAGAGAAGCTTGGAGTGAACTTGGCGTTCAGATCTGTCCACAAATTTACCACAGGAGCGGACGTTTTTGACAGAAGTGAGGAAGGGATCCCCTTGAAGCTCCGAGCTCCGGTTGTTGCGGTAGCTTTAAGCCGGCGCCGCGAAGAGACGTTCGCAAATTCGGTGTAGTTCAATAACTTACTTTTGCCTAGCAAATGCGGAGTGAAGTTGTTTGACGGAAGAACAAAGTATTGGAACTGATGTTTTAAATAAGAATATCCTGCAGAAAACGTAAAAGGTTTCTAACATACCGCAACACAAAATGCGTTAATATTTTGTTATTCTTAGGTTGTCCTGAATCAGATAATGAAACAGAATGTTTCGTGCTTGGAATAGTTTTTGAGCACCTGAGTCACTCTTACCCACTTGAGTGCAGTTGTACAGAGTATCAGCGCTGCCAGATGATAAAATCTATATTCCAGTACAACCTTAAAAAATCCTGGTATTTTCAGTAAAATTCCGGGTACCAATAATAATTGATTTAAATTCTGAAATTGTTCACATTATAACGCTATTATGTTTTTAACGTGCATAGGAAGTTTGTTAAACATTATTGGAGGATTAATTTTATATTGATAAACTAAATGGAAGACTGAAAGGTTCTATCCTTTTCTACTGTAGCATGTAATAGAAACAGACCATTCTATGTTCTCTTTAATGTTTTACCGCAGTGTTTTCAGCAATATCATAGTTATTTTTGATATTGGTGTTAGTTGTAAATCATGAAATAAAGTATTATTATACAAATCTTAAATCGTACATCATCAATCACCGTCGACTTCAAATCCGTGTATTGAAAAGTACCAGGATGGTTTCATCCTGGTGCATGGTACCTTCATTAAAACCCTGATAAAAATACCAAAATCCGGCAACACTGATTTAAATAAGAAGATCCATCATAAAACGTAAATTCTTCTTACTAACACACAGCAACACAAAACTCATTAATATTTTGTTATTCTTAGGTTGCTGTGAATCAGATAATGAAACAATGTTTCGTGCTTGGACTAAGACGTTTTGAACATATGAATGATCCTCACCAACCTGAGATTAGTCGAACAAGAGTATGTTACGCAGATGTTAGATATTTTTAATTGGACTTCAATTGACCGTAAAGTAGGTAACTTTACTAAATATTTTCTTATTAACATCATGACGTGAAATACAAAAATAAAACTTTCCGTTTACATATTCACTGGACAAAATACTACTAGGAACGTTAAAATATTGTTTACTTTTTTTTCACCAAAATCCTTTTAATCATGTAATGAAATTATATTCATTATTTATGTAATGTTAAAGAGATAATTGTCAAAACTAATAGCAAACAAATAGATTATAATTGTAGATGTATATTTCTTTCAAGCGTAAAATACTTCTTGAATCATCCTTTACATTATTGCAGAATATATTTGTCCGGAGAAAAGATTCTTTAAATCATAATCAGAATAAGCTTGTAATATCATAGTAAGAATAAGCATAAATTTCATCTATGACGAATTAGTAATTATTCTTCTGTACGCCACAATGTTATCGCTTCCTGCTTCCGAAATCTGCTATATTTGGGTAATAGATCGTTCGTTCCATTGGAGCAAAGCTTTCGCAACAGAGTAGATACCTGCAAACATGTTTTTTTTTTGTTTTTATTTCATTATCAAAAAATCTGTCATCAAGAGACTATAGACAGAGTGAGTCATGTATTTTTTATATTTTTTATTTTATTTTACGTAAAAAAACAGTTAAAGCTGCGTATGACGTGCTATGGGGAAAAGTGTGTGCATTGTGTGTGTGCAAAGTGTGTGCAAAAATTGTGTGCACATTTTCAAAATTTTGTGATCCCTACACTAAGTCATATACTACTTAAATTTTGAAGAAAGAAAGAAAACTTGTAATGTAACTTGTAATGTAATGTAACTTGAGCTCATCGTGTAACTTTTGAACGGTTGAAGGTATTGCAGTGCAGTTTTCATGGAAGAGGATGAGGAAGGGAACGAGTGCATGGGGCTAACAGGTCTGTGTATATTTTCCATTTTGTCACTTGTATTTTCGAGATGTTGGGGTAACTTGTTATGTTTCTCAAATGAAAGTATACATATTTTTAGTCTATGATGACGAGCGTAAGAAGACGAAACCAATTATATACATATTGTCATATTAAATAAACTTTTTGAGAAATTTTGATTTTTTTGCGACTCGTATTCAACGGATATTTTAAATGTAACAGTCCACAACCGGAGGTCATTCAGCGCTCGCCCTACTAATGAGGGGCGTTACAATTTTCCTTGAACACCGAGTCGCGAAAATTAAAACTACTCGAAAAAACCCTTATCTGACATATGAAAATATGTATATCATTGGATTCGTCTTTTTACGCTCGTCATCATAGACTAAAACTATGTATAGTCCCATTTTAAAAATACAAAGTATCCTCAATAACTCATAAATTACAAGTAATAAAATGGAAATAAATATATGGATACACTAGCCCCATTCCTTCAGGCACTATTGTTAAAATTGCATTGCAATAACTTCAACCGTTCACAACATGCAAGAGGTGCTAAAGTTACGTTACTCGCAATATACAGCGCGCTTTTCTTTATCGTCATCCATCATTTTCTGTTAGAGAAAGAGCAGAAATGTCATGAACGAACCGAGACGAAGTTTGACTCAAGAGAACTGCGGAGAAAAAAGGGACGGAGAAAGAGACGAGATTGTCGGCCGTCAAACTCCGTCTCGTCATCCGCGGCCTTGCCTCGCCTCTGCCCCCCCCCACCGTCCAACCCGTCCTCAGCGTCCCTTTTCCCGCCCCTCCACCGACCAACTCCTGGAGCTATGGCTGCTCGCACAGACCACCACCATTCCATGGTCGTCCACTGCTTCAAATTGCGTTATCCGCGTGTAATGAGATAACTCGGTTAGCCTCCGGAGCGGGGTCGGTCATGTCTTGTAAAGGGATCATCTTTCAAACGAAACAAGTTGTTAATCCCATCTTAGCGAAAACTGGCTTTGGTCCACCAGCTGCGGCTAGGTTTCGGGGTATGGGGGAAGGATGAGATCGTGTCAAGGGAGAGATATATTAAGAGGAACACAATTTACGTACGAGTGGATGCGTTTTAGGGTAAAGATGGATAGGTAAAAAAGTAATCTAAACTCTTGAGTGTGTAGAAAGCATTTAATATGAGGTTCAAAATTTGAATTCTGTCGTTTGTTTACAATCAGGTGCTAAAGGAAGTTATATAATTCACTATGTTATTTGAAATTTCTTTACATATATTTAAAAAGAAATACATTCAAACAAACGTTATTTTGTAACGCAAATGTATATTTTAAGCTTTTCCTCAGTTTACTGTGCGATTCATGGTTTGTAAAATAACATATTACATAGTAATCAAACTACTTACTATTAAATTCACCCAATTTCATTTAGTTAAAAAATAGAGGTGTACATCAATAGCAAAAGTCGAAGCCGTAGGCTTCCGCGGCCAAAGTCATGTAAATGATATTTGCTGTCCGGGTGACGCTGCGTGGAAGGCTGTGTTGCCGACGTTTCGGCCATCTTTCGTGGTCTTGTCAGGGCTGGTCTACTAGATTTATAAATTTCCTCGCCGTAGAGGCGTGTTAAGTGAAGTCGTAGGCTTCCGCGACCAGAGACATGTAAATGATCTTGGCTGTCCGGGTGACGCCGCGTCAAAGGTTGTGTTGTCGACGTTTCGACCACCTTTTCGTTGTCTTCCACGCCAGGCAGTGAAGACCAGCTCTGAGGAAGACCACGAAAAGATAGTCGTCTAAGCAATATGTATTCGTTTATGTCGTAAAACTTCAAGAATATGTAATAAAAGCCGCTCCCCTAATAATATATTTTCTTTTCAGAAATTGAGCTACTAACAAACTTGGAAATTATTGGAAACTGTTCTTTCTTTAAAAAAGGCTGAAATTATTTAGTTCATTCATGTTCACCTTCCCATTAGAAACGCTCTGTTTTCTCAAAATACATAAACAATTTTTGGCGGCAGCCAATACATCAATAGTAGCTTATCTCTCAGTGGTTTATTCATTGCTGGTGCTTAAGTACTACCACTCCAAAAGAGAAACTTTTTGCCAATTTTAAAGTAGTGGTGTTACAGGATGGCGCAGGCTTTCTCGTTCTTATTAATTTCATAATCTATTCAGTCTAAACTACGTTTTCGGAATTGCGGCACCCTCTTCCCGCTGTTACATATTGGGCGCTAAAATACATTTTTAAAAATATTTTGTCCAATTTTCAATGCCGTAATAGTAGAAAAGCAATGTGACGTAGGTAGTCACAATGATAGTTTTTATTAAAAACTTTAGAGGTTTTTAAGAAAAAGCTATTTGAGCTGTTTTGAAATTTAGCAGGGTTAAACTCATTTTCACAGTAAACATGTGAGTTTTCGAGAAACTTTACAATAAAGTATTTAAAGCTCATGTACTCAAAAATTTATAAATATAAAAGAACGTTCATATTCTATATATTAACGACATGAGAAATATTTCAAAGTATTTGTGAAATTGTGAAATTTTTGGTAAGTCGAATAAATACATCAAAAGTACGTTAACATTATGGGTAGAGAGTGTTTCTAAAATATTGAAACCTTTTTGAGGAAACCTCGTTTTTAAACTGTCTATATTAAAAAAAATTTTTAAAAAATTAATTTACGAGGAACCCAAAAAATTTAAACGATTTCCAATTTTGATAAATTCAGATTTTAACATTTAATACAAAAATTGGAGCAAATTTTCAGAAAAAATGAAAAAGTTCGAGAGATTTCATGTACAAAATAATCTCCAAAACTCAAAGAATTGTTTTCAATATTGCAGCTTTGAGTCTGGTAAGATCCATCGCGACATATTCTTTTAGGAAAAACTCCTGCGAATTGTTTAGATGTTTTGTTCTTAGAAAAATTGAACAGATGGACGATTTAAATACAACACTTATTTGACATCAGAGGACTTGCAAATGTTTATGTCCGTTAAACTCTGAAAATCGGTGTTCCGCAGCATTACATAATTTTCTCTATATTACGTGTATCACTCAGAATATACGTATATACTTGGTTAAATTAAACTGTCGCGGGGAAAATTCTAATCAATGTCTAATGCGCGCTGTCTGGAGAAGAATTCTAATTATGGACTGGGGTCACCGGCAGTTTTCCATAGGTTCCTCTTGAGCGTCACGTTGGCGGCCGTGGGTGGGAGGAGGAGCGGAAGTATCGCATACCTGCGGGCTGAATAGCCTTGGCGCCCCGGTATTGGGATACATTTAGACCAAGTGGACGCCAGCTTGACCTGGAAGGTCACGTGGTAGACGCGAAATACGCGTGGTAGACGCGAATTAAAAGTGTGTAGTTTCGGAGCAGAATTTAGTTATTGTACATACGTGTAAATGAACTTGTACATACTTGTAAATGTCTGTGTGTTTTTCTCCATGACGCCACACTCTATTAATACAAGCCGAATGTCAGATTGCCAGTGCTCTAGCGGGTCAGCAACTACATGCAATCTTCTTTCTCATCCATGTCCCATCGTCCCCTCTTACACACCCACATGCAGACGCTCCCTACTTACCAGCAATTGGAAGACCAAAGTGCCACGGCTATTCCTCTCTCGAGAAGATTCCTGTGCTCCCCGGCGGGCAAGTACCTCGTGCCGGCGCGGTTTGACGTGCCTGTCCTAGAAGTTAGTGACATTTATTTTGAGACACTTCTGTAGTGCGTTATTGTCTTCGCGGTCACTAGTTCTGTTTACGTAGCTAATATGGAAAACGTTTACCTCAGTTACAATGTCGATTGCTTTAGTTCGCTCTAGAATTTAATAGTATTTGCGCTAAAATCCGGAAAGTATGTTTTTGTAAAGCATTTGCACAACTAATATGTTAATCATCACAAATTCGAGATGCAAGATTTTAAATTCCACCTTCGCCCTTCATTGCAACAGATTATCTCTTTCTGATTAGAGACAGAAAAATAGAAGTTGAGAAGGTGTATGTCTAGTAGTTTTTGCCGATACAAAAACTGTTCTATCCTTGAAACTTTTCTTCCATTCAGGCTCAAATTTTTATTTTACCCTTAGAATCTAAGCCTTTCGGAAAATAATAATAATAATAATAATAATAATAATAATAATTCAAATCTTAATAGTTAATTTTGTTGTCTAATATGAATAACAAAACATTTGTGTTTTTCAAACATACTTTTCACAATAAATACAAAAATAATAATATTTTCCCCCCCAAAATCGAATCCTAGTAATCACGAGAGTGCAAAGAAATAGGAAATTGCCAGAGAGGATCGGATCTATTTTCTTCTTTTTATCCACCAGTACGAGATATCTCTGACGTAGTTCCCAATCCTCTTTCCCGAGGGAACTAGCTGATCACCTCGCTGTGCAGCTGGGGACGCTGATGGCTTCCGACGTTGGTCGCTAGGGGCGCCAGCGACTATTTCGTAACGTGGCACCCCAACGGCATTGTCAGGTTGCGAAGAGAACGTATCCTACCCCGGCAACAGCAACTCGAAAGCATTAAGAATATAGTGTACCTTTAATAGATGTAATCAGTTGCATGAATTTTATTGTTGCTGCGATGTTTCTTTTAAAACTTAATGGAGCTGATTTTAAAAATATAATAAAATATCATTTTGAAAATAAAGTACATAATGCGTAATATAAAAGAAAAGCACAGTATTTAAAATATTGGCTGCTATGATTCCTGTTTGTGTTGTAACCAAGAATTTTAAAGTCTTTAAAATAATGGCAAATATCCAGCTAATCTGAAGTACATTTTTTCAATAAAAGATCATTCACGTACAAAAAGGATTTTTTCTCTTTGAGCATCTTGCCATTCCTGAGGAATCAATGTCTTCAATTCTATTTCCACAGGAAAACGAGTATTGATTGATTAAGTTGAAGAGACAATGACTTTCAGTAGTGCCAGAGGTGCCAGTGGGATTGCGATGGCCAGGTATTCGAAAAATGGGAAACTTTCTCTACTGTTGTCGCCTAGTTTCACTTATATAATTACCGTTAAATGACAAATGGCGGATGCACCATATCTATTTCTCCTTTTATTGAGTGTAAACAACTTTTATGCAAAAAAAAAGTCCGTCATATGCAACTGCCATTTCCTGTTTATGCATCATGTTATTCCAGAAAAATAAAAGGTATATTTCACCTTGATGTTCTAGATGGTCAGGAAATAGCTTGCAACATTGAGCACGAGGGGCGCTTTCGAGCCGTAGAAGCTACGTGCCGAAAAAAATACCCGGGGTGTCATATAGCACAAATAAAATTAATTTTGAAGACCCTTTAAGATGTAAATGAAGCATGGTACTAATATTTTGAGGGAGCTTCGTTGGTTCAAAGACTTTCTGTAGTACCATCGTCAAACACCATTGCTGCAACTATTGTCAAATACCAAATAACTAATGCATCATACTTATTTATTCCTCCGAATAAATATTTTTTTCAGCAAATTCAATCAAGCTCCACAGGCATTCTCTTTACTCATCGAGTTATTCAAGAGGAAGCACTTACCAGTCCTTCCACAGAGAAAATCGTCGGATTGATGATTCGTCTATCTGGGTTGATGATTGTTAGTGATTAGGGGCGCGTGAACAACTAACATTAGTCCCATAAGTGTAGTGCGTGTTTTTTCTCTCAGAAGATGGCGGTGATCTTTCCTCGTTGGATGCCGAGATGTGGCGGGGTTTTCCTCAGCCAGGTATCTACCACTAGTGGCACACCGCCCAAGCCAGGACAAGCTCAAAGCTCCGCCAAAGGCGGCAGGATTTTCGACACTAGCTTTTCAGCTAGGTCGAATTTAGTCGCTGTCTGGAGGAGAATTCTACCGACTGGTTGCTCTGATCGGCTGTTTTCCGTGGTTTCTCCGATCAACACCAGGCGAGTGCTGGAGCAGTATCCTAACAAACGGGCCAGGGACGGCGCGCGATCTTTTCTTCCTCTTTCTTGTCCTATCCTCACCCCTTACACACACACTTACACTAACATGCACTACACTACCCCATATTCCGGGAGACCGGTCGGGAGTTTAAAGCTTGTCCCGACTGGGGCGGTGCTCCGCTGGTGGGAGAGTCCTGGTTAGGAGAGCAGCCGTCCGCTAGAATTCTCCTTCAGACAGCGACTGAATTCGACCTAGCTGAAAAGCTAGTGTCGAAAATCCTGCCGCCGTCTGGACTCGAACCTGGGACCTCCCGTCAGAGGCGCTGCAGTGACATCAGCTACTGCTCCCGGTCCTAAACTGTTGACGCACCCTCAAATCACAAACAACCAATCAATCCGGAGCCACCTCTCCTGCTACGACCTTATGTGTCCAGGCCATGGCTTCCCTCATTGGCCACTCGGGGCGCCGGTGCCCCCCTGGCGTGAGCGCCGGCGTCGAATCGCGAAGAGAAATCCGTTCAGCACCCTCGGCCCCCGGGGCCGGCGGGAACTTCGTAATTGCGCGCCGTAAGCCAATTCCCGCGGCGTTTCCCGGCCCGAGCTGCAGAATTACCTTCAATTAAGGGCGGGGGAGGGGGCAGAGGGCGGCGACGGTCCCCCGGACGCTGCGGCAATCGCCCGCGCACGCCCCCGCCCCCGCGCCCTCCGGCTCCACCGCCCCCGCCCCTGGACCCCCCACCACGCCCCCGTACCGCCTGGGGCTCCCAATGACCCTCTTTAGCTTCCGGGCTGCTTAGAGGCCTGGGGGCGTGTAGGAGCTATTAGCCCACAGATTGTGCCTTGTCGTAGTGTACCTTCTCTAGTTATTCGGTATAGACCTGGGTCTATTGCAGTTTTCCTACCTAAAGCCAGGCCTGTGTTAACGCACGGATTCGAAGGAGACGATCCCAGGGCCTCCAATGTTTAAGGGCACCCGATATAAAAAAAATTAATACTAATTGTTTAAAAAAATTAAAAAACATATTTATGATTAAACTATACACAAAAAGTTGGCATAAGAAACTGATGAGTCTCCAATCATTGCATAATATTTATAATATAGAATGTTGTTGGTTGATGCGAAAATGTTACTCAGTGATGAGTTTTTTTTTAACAAAACTTGTCTTTAAAACTTGTGGCGGGGGAGTACAAATCGGTGGAAGTACGAATGGGGTCCCCCAAATTAATATAAGCCAAAGGGTGCCCGAAGTTGTTAAAACGGCCTTGCCTAGAAGAGCCCTTCATTTCTGTCAGTGTTGATTCTGCTGTGTCAAATTTCATAGATTTGTACTTACTAAAACTTTTGTACTTTTTACATTTACGTATTACATTTTCATTTTCTTGTATTCTTCTTAACATTTATGGTTAGTTTCGTATCTTTCTCTCCTGAGTGTCCAGCCCATGTAACATCATGGGCTTCGAATGATCCTCTTGAGCTTCGAGGCTGTTTAGAAACCTGGGGGACAGATCGTATAGGAGCTATTATCCCACAGATTGTGTCTTATCGTAGTTTACCTTCTGTGGTCATTCGATATAGGTTTGTGTCCACTGTAGTTTTTATCTATACCAGCGTTTTCAGCGTTGTACATTGTATATGTTGATATTTTTTTCCTGTTTTCGTCTTTTTGTTGAAAACCTATTATATTTACGTGATTTAATTTTTTGACATTTGTTGTAACATTTATGTTTTGTTTCGTATATTACTCTCTTGCAGTATCCTATCCAGTAGCATCAAAGAAACCCTCTTCACCTCTCATGAATAACCCTCTTCACCAGCCAGGCAGGTTCTCTTCAGAAGCCTGTAACTCATCAATAGACTTGTAGAAACTACCGCAGTAGACTAGGCTCGAAGAGAGTCTCATATCGTAGTTTATCTTCTTTGGTCCTTCATAGCGGCTCGTGCCCATTGCAGTTCCCGTGTCTATACCAGCTTTTCATTTCTTTCAGTGCTCACTCTATTTTGTCAGATATGCAGTGTTCATATTTTTCTGTTTATTGTTTTATTGTTATTTAAAACCAATATATTTTCATTGTTTCCTTTTCTTGTATTTTCTTTAATTTTTATGTTTTGTTTCAATTTTTCTCTGTACAAGTTCGCATATTATGCTTTAGAAAAAATAGCAGGTTCGCATAAGACCCGCAACCCCCCTTGCTGACGCTCCGTTAACATTGTTCAGAACTCCAAAACGATGCCTCCTTGACTCTTAAAACCAGATTTTGCGTTTCCCTCTAGTGAGACAAGTTATGCTTCTCATGCTGTCGGGTATTGTATGAGACTTGCAAACCTTCTTTTCCATTTTTGCACATCATACCATGCGTTGTCAGAAAACTAAGGTGGGTTCCAAAGTGAACCTATTTTCCTTTGAAACTTTATTTCAAAAGTGCATAATGTTCGTACAAAATCGCATACTAATTTATATAATTATCCATTTTGAAAGTTAGCAATAGAAATTATTTCCTTTTCCTACAGAAATTTTCAAACTTTTCTTATAAGATACAAAATTGCAAAGAAAGTTAGAATCGGTTTAGAAATAATAGATAAAGTAACTTCATTCATTTTCAGAAAGTTAAATTAAAGGTTCAGTAATTTAAATAATGTCTGGCATTTAAGTGAGGTATCGTGAAGTCCATCAAAGTACGTTAAAGAATGTCGCACGCAGTGAAGTGGATTGCTGTAAGATGCTGAGCAATTTACTGCTGACGTCTGTAATGTTCATTATTATAATTATCAATTATCAATTATAAATTATTATTATTATTATTATTTCGTTATTTTCTTTATTTATTGTGTAAATTACTAATAACGAGTTTCAGTCTATTGCAGTGCAATTTTATCTTCATTTAAACAAAGAACCTGACATATCCAGAGGTCTACCCCATTTTTTTCACTTGTTCTTTCTGCTAGCAAATGTCCCTCTTCCCGCTTGCAGTTCACGGGCAGAGCGGAATACATACCTTATAGATTTGGATATCGTCCTATGCTCCCGTTGCGTCCTATGCCACTGGAATCGCGCGTATATCACTCCTTTTCGGAAGAGCGACTTTAAACACGAAATCACGCTCATCTATCACTGGTCGTGAAATTTATAGCTCACTCTGACCTTTGCGGATCCGGCAGGGCAACGAAAATTGTACGACGTTTTGTCATCTGGAGCGTTATAAATGTGCGGATTGAAAGGGTGTTGCGGGCTCGCGTCGAAGGATATTCAGCGGAGATGTGAGGTAATGGAAGAAGAGCGAGTCCCGGTGAAATGTCACGGCGAGAAAGCGTTGGACAGAGAGAGATAGAGAGAGAGAGATAGAGAGAGAGAGAAAGAGAGAGAGAGAAAGAGAGAGAGAGAGAAGAGAAGACAGACAGACAGACAGACAGACAGAAAAGTTGGATATGGTCTGGGGTAAAAGGAAGAAAAGAAAAAATCAAAGAATTACAAATACAGTGTTGAGTAGTTAAAGTGGCAGAATTAAAAAGAATTATTTCAAAAAATAAAAAAATAAAATATAGGTCATGCTTTCTTTAAATGCTGAAAAGTAGATAGATCTAAGTATGTGTCATTTATTAGGTATTAGTTTCAACCTGAAATGGTTTAAGTTTTGAAACAAATTTTTACCTATCTTTTATTATGCTGTGATAAAAAAATAGAAGTTTAGTTAGCAACGTATTGTAAAAATCATTGTGAATAATGTTTGATTATTGATCTCTTTTCATTTATTCGAAAAAAAATTTTTTTTTTTGTATACGATGTAATTTACATCGTATTTGCCAAGCTCTGGATTTTTTTATTATTGACCTGATGAAATCAGTCTAATCACATCACATTAAGTATAGGTTTCTGTGTGTGTGTGTGATAACCGCCTAAATTAATCGAATTTCGTGAAACCGAAAGACCACACTTCTAAAAGTGTGGGTCCACTACGCAAGATTTTGTTACATTGCGGAAAGCAACTCACAGTATTTTTCATGTATACAAGAATGGACATAGAAATTCAGAGACAAGACAATGCAAAGTAATATTGCCGTTGGTTGATTGGCTTCAAGCGTTTAAAAACATCGATTTTTGAGTAGGGTCACTTTTTCCGAGCGCCAAACTGCAGCGCCTCTGACCGGGAGGTCCTAGGTTCGAGTTCTGACGACAGCAGGATTCTCGACACTAGCTTTTGAGCTAGGTCGAATTCAGTCGCTGTCTGGAGGAGAATTCTAGCAGCCGGCTGCTCTAATCGGTAGTTTTCCGTGGTTTCTCCGATCAATACCAGGCGAATGCTGGAGCAGTACCTTACCATACGGGCCACGGACCGCGCGCGATCGTTCTTCCCCTTTCTTGTCCTATCCTCTCCCCTTTACACACACACTAACACTAACATGCACTGCACTACCACATATTCCGGGAGACCGGTCGGGGGCTTAGAGCTTGTCCCGGCTAGGGCGGTACCCCGCTGGTGGGAGAGTCTTAGTTAGGGGGAAACCCCACTAGCCGACGGTAGGTCGGCGCCGGATCTCGCCATCCAGCGGGGGAAGATCATCGCCATCTCCTGAAAAAACATGCACTACACTAACGGGACTAATGACTACAGTATTAACGCGCCCGGAAACACGATTCAATCAATCAATCAATGAATCAATCAATAACCTGTAGATGTGCCCGGCGGCACCACCGCCTCTTATCGGAGCACACTCCAGCTTTGCCCCGGTTTTGACGCAGAGTTTCAAGGTGCAAGGCCTGTGCAGGGCCTTGTAAGTTCCATATAATGTGGTGATCATTATATTGGCGCGCTGTACAGTATCACCCTCTTACTGGAACTAAAATAGGAACAGTTGCGAGCGTTATTTAAAACATGCGTAAAAACTAAATATTACACAAAAATTTACTTACTACATCCGGAATCGAACTACTACATCCGGAATCCGGAATCGAACCCGTCTTCTGGTGAAAATTTTAACATCAGACCAAAATTGAGATAAAACTTTAAACTAAATTTCCAACTTTAAACTCAAATTCATAAAGAACTTAAAGAAAACTCGCATTCACTTCCTATTTCTACCAGCATTACTCACGTAATATAGATATATTACTTACAGATAAGTATTTTTTATATTTGGCGGCAATACGTCTCGCATGGTCACGGTCGAATTATATCTTCCTCGTTTTCGTATTCTCACAAATTAGAAAAAATTTGTGTGAAAGTTGGCAACCTTGGATCTGGCGACACTAGCGACGTCTACAGTAGCACCCAGCTTTGTTCCTAATTTTGATGGAGAGATGCAAGGCCCCCACCTTAAAACACCGCGACCTGCCGGTCGAGAGGCCGTGCGGTCGACCACATTATTGTATTTGTGAACGTGAGTGGTTTAAATAAATTCCTATAAATTTTCATGGAAACTCAGAATTTTTTTCTGTAAAAATATGCTCAACATGTGTGCGAACTACGCGGGAACTACCAAAGGATATTTTCTCGTAAACGGCTTCATATGTTTTGACAAAAATTTACATATGGAACTATGTTTTACCCTTCTATAATATTCCTAAATTTATAATTTAATTGAACTGCTACGAGGCGGTAATATTTATAAAATGTAAAAAAAATGTATCGTAGGTGCCGATAGGACGCTGTTGAGCACGTATCTGGTGGCACAAGCGACACCTACAGTAGCACCCTCTAGGTTTGTCCCCAACCATACCGGTAGCGGTAGCTCAGTGTATCAGCTGATATCCCTGCAGCGCCTCTGACAGGGAGGTCATAGGTTTGAGTCCAGACGGTGGCAGGGTTGTCGACACTAATTCAGTCGCTGTCCGGAGGAGAATTCTAGTGGCCGGCTGCTCTGATCGGTAGTTTTCCGTGGTTTCTCCGATCAACACCAGGCGAATACCGGAGCAGTACCCTAACAAATGGGACGCACGCGATCTTTTCTTCCTCTTCCTTGTTCTATCCTCTTCCCTTACCCCCACACATTTACAGTAACATGTACTACACTGCAACATATTGCGAGAGACTGGTCGCGAACTTAGGGCTCGTCCCGACTGGGGCGGTGTCCTGCTGGTGGGAGAGTCCTGGTTAGGGGAAACCCCGCTAGCCGACGGTAGGTCAGTGCCGGATCTCGCCATCCAGCGGGGGAAGACGACCGCCATCTCACCAGGAAAAACTATGCACTACCCTTACGGGACCAATGACCAAAGCTGTTGACACGCCAGGAATCACTAACCAACCAACTCAATTTCGATGGAGAATTGCAAGGCCCTGCGCGCCGTCTTGAAACGCCGCGGGACGCCGGCCGAGTGGTCGCGCGAGCGAGTGGCCTGGCGGGCGAGTGGCCTGGCGGGTGAGTGGCCTGGCGGGCGAGTGGCCTGCGCGGGCGAGTGGTCTGCGCGGGCGAGTGGCCTGGCGGGCGAGTGGCCTGGCGGGCGAGTGGCCTGGCGGGCCCGTGGCCTGGCGGGCGAGTGGCCCGGCGGGCGAGTGGCCTGGCGGGCGAGTGGCCTGGCGGGCGAGTGGCCTGGCGGGCGAGTGGCCGGGCGCGAGTGGCCGGCGGGAGCTAGGCGGGCGGGCGCAGCGGAGGTCGAGTCCCCGCGGAGGGCGCCATGAATAAAACATGGCGCGCAGCCGAGCGGCCAGCGCAGTCAGAGCGGCCGGCCTCCGCAAACAAACCGTATGAATGCTGCGCCGCCCCGGCCGCGCCCCCGCCGCCGACGGAACGGCTGCTGCTGCTGCCACCCTACCAGCTCGCCGCCCCGCTGCGCCCCGGCGACGGAGTCTTTTATCATGCGCTTTCGTCTCCCTTGCACGCGCTTACTCTAGTTCCGGGTACGACGGACTATGTTTCATGCGCCGTAACTGAGTGCTGGTTAGTCATACCTTGCCTGCCATTGAAAAATTAAAAAAAAAGGATATAAGTGTAATTTTTGTTATATTACCAAAATAATGATGAATAAATCAAGCCAATTGGTTACAATATTTTTTGAATATAAACTCGTATATTATTATTATTATTATTATTATTATTATTATTATTATTATTATTATTATTATTATTATACATAAACTGTTTTCTCAAAAGAATGAAAAATGCACATCACTTTTTATTTCAAAACTTCTATTGTTCTCATGTCTCTGTCTCCC
The DNA here is from genome assembly GCA_964035755.1 of Teleogryllus oceanicus. NCBI lineage: Eukaryota > Metazoa > Arthropoda > Insecta > Orthoptera > Gryllidae > Teleogryllus > Teleogryllus oceanicus. The sequence goes on from CAXIVR010000008.1 coordinate 74,356,872, forward strand.
TACCAGCGGCGGTGCCGCTGCGCCCCGGCAACGGAGTCTTTTATCATGCGCTTTCGTCTCCCTTGTACGCCCGTACCGTAGTTCTGAGTACGAAGGATTGTGTACTATACTGGGGTGTTCGTAACGTGGCGGATATCGTAAAGTCATTTTTACACCTCCTGCCGTATAAAATTAATCTTTATAACAGTGATAAGCTCATGTTTGAGGCCATGAGCTCTGTTGAATAGAACGTTGGTGAATTATTTGAAAATATTCATTTCATAAGGCGGGAAGTGTACAAATGACCTAATGTCACTCGCCACGTTACGGTAACCCAAGAATATGTTCCATGCGCCGATGCAAAGTGTGGGTCATGTCATACCCATGCTGTGCCATTGAAGACTTGGAATAATAGAGGATGTATCTGCCACTTCTATTATTTACGTTTTTATGAATGAATCACCGGGAGCGGTAGCTCAGTGCATCAACTGATGTCACTGCAGCGCCTTTGATCCGGAGGTCCTAGGTTCGAGTCCTGAAAGCGGCAGGATTTTCGACACTAGTTTTTCATCTAGGTCGAATTCAGTCACTGTCTGGAGAATTCTAGCGACCGGCTGCTCTGATGGATAGTTTTCCGTGGTTTCTCTGATCAACACCACGCGAATGCCGGAGCACTACCCTACCAAACGGGCCACGGACCACGCGCCCTCTGTCCTTCCACTTCCTTGTCCTATCCTCTCCCCTTACACACACACTTACACTAACATGCACTACACTACCACACATTCCGGGAGACCGCTCGGGAGCTTCGAGCTTGCCCCGGCTTGGGCGGTGCCCCCCTGATGGGAGAGTCCTGGACAGGGGAAACCCCACTAGCCGACAGTAGTTCGGCGCCGGATCTCGCCATCTAGCGGGGGAAGATAACCGCCATCTCCCGAGAAAAAACATGCACTACAATAACGGGACTAATGACCAAAGCAGTTGACGCGCCCGGAAACACCGAAAAATCAATCAATCAATATCCCAGTGTCACAAGATGTTTGAGCTACATCCTAGCCTGTTCGAGGAGTCGAAAACAGAGGGTACAAGTTAAGTGGTGGTATAAAGGGTTTGGAGAGATAAAGAATGGTTAGTAACTAAGATAGAAAGACAATAGAGCTGAAGTTGGAGTTACTGATGAACTTTACTCCGATTAGGAGTATTAAGATAAGATGTATTGCAATTGAGTACAAATTGGTGGTAGGAGATTTTAAAAATAAATTAATACAATAATAGTAATAATAATAATAATAATAGTAATAATAATAATAGTAATAATAATAATAGTAATAATAATAATAGTAATAATAATAATAATAATTATTATTATTATTATCTCTTTATGTGCATTATATAAAAAGAGGAATGATGAAATGGAAAAACCGGTCCACCCATTATTGGCAATGAAAACGGGCTTACTCGCCACTTCTTCGCCCTATTATAAATATGTTCCTTAGTTCATGCTTGAAAGTAGTGATCACAGTCTCTACTGGGATCGCTCCATTATCACTGACGAGTCGGCGGCAATAGACCTGATATAACATACATCGATAGAAACCATCAACAGGCGTACCTCATTCATGTATCAATAACCAAGACTTACAATATATCGGCAAAACATCAAGAAAAGATCAAAAAAATATACCGATCTCACCCATGAAGTCGCAGCTCAGTGGAACTCCAGCAAAGCGACAATTGTGCCAATAATGATATCAGCCACAGGAGTGATCCCGAAAATGACACTTCGAGCACTAGAGTTTCTTCACTTGAATTCACCCGTAGTGTTAGTAGCCACTTGAATCTTCAATAAAGCAACCCAAATACCTAGTCATCACACCTGTGAGTGGTTGACACCGACCAGTAAAAGCTGTGAAGATTAATTTAATAATAATAATAATAATAATAATAATAATAATGATAATAATAATATAATGATAATAATAATAATAATAATAATAAGAAGAAGAAGAAGAAGAAGAAGAAGAAGAAGAAGAATACGAGTAATGATAACCTTAATATTACACATAACAGCACTATACCATACGGTGATACACATCACTCCAAACCGTTGTTCTTCATTGCTCTTCACTTCATTGTCAGCATTCTTTGATTTTTTCAACATTCTTTGTCGCTATTATATTTCACTGTACTGCAAGACAGAACCAAATATAATGTCTGTAGCGAGAATTGTAGGCAAGAAATTCAGGAATAGCAACTAATAAAAGGTGCTGGTGAAGTAAAATACGATAAATTCAGAAATTGGTAGAATGGAAACCGACAGGACGAGAGAAGGGTATAACATTCAGTTGAAAAGTTAAATTTCAGACGTGGAAGGCGGTAATGATTATCATGGATAAACTAGAAACATGGTAAAGCGGTACGGCTAGGAATGTTAGCGGACGCATGGGAAGCGAAGACAATGCCTCTACAGCATATTTTTACACCTTATATCCATATTTTGTTTAAATTTTTAAAGTGGATGGACTACATAAATGACATCCAGTTTTCTGTATTGCATCACGTCAAAAAACATAATACTGTTACACAAACCTTCAAAAGTGCAACCTGCAAAAATACGTAATACTAGGGAAAAAAATTCCGCGCCGAGATTACATAATCACGAAATTCTAAATTTTTCGCATAGAGCGTATTAATTCACAGCGTTTCACCAACATTCTCGTAAGTGCATTGAAACCATAACAAGACATTTTTTTTAATTCTTCCAGAGTATCCAAAGGGGGTGATGACGAGACTGTTGATTGTCTCTTTTTGTGCAGCAAGTCGCCAAAAGCAGGTTTTAAATACTTAAAAAAAAACTATTTTTAGAAACATTCGGTAGAATCATTTGCAAAAAAATAACAAAATGATAAGTCGCCCAACATGAGACCCATTGCATCCAGAGACCCTCATTCAACGCGATTGATGGATCAGAAGGGGCCTAACCGTCGGTGAAAGACAGATGGAGATTATTAGCACGTCATTTGACGAAAGGATGTATAAACGTATGAAAAATTATTTTTTTTGTTATCGGAATCCAATGAGTATTTCTTATTCTTTGAAGATACGCTTTCTTCTAGTTATTTCCAACTTCCACTGCTGCTCATCGTTTATTCCACCCAATTACGCTTATCTTTTATCCGGCACAGTTCCTCTTTACGTCCATTCTTCACTGCTTCTACCAAGACGTCCGAACATTATCCACACTTACTCCAACTTTAAGAAATGAATCTTCCGCATCCTTGCCTCCTCTCTTCTCGAGGGCGATATTTTTTAATCATACCCAGGACAGTTATTTATTTCCCTTGTCCAGTGCACTTTCAAAAGAGCCGACGAAACGGAGAGTTTTATGAGATTTTGCGAAGGCAATTTGTGTTTTTTGGCTTTGAGAAGGAGAACCAAGAAGACAGCATAGCTGAGTGCATCTAAAGCCCGGAAATGGTGTGGTTAGAAATTCTAGTGTTATATCTTCATTCACGGCTCACTTTCTTCAAATATAAACATTACATTACAATAATACAATTCTACAAGAGGCATATCTTTTTGTAGACAAAAATTATTGATGTTTTATTATTGGCATTGTAATTTTTTTACGCTGAATTGAGATGTTTTTCTAAACTCCTTGTAATTTGTAGGAATTTAATAAATTGAAAACGAGCAACTAGTGATATCAAGACAAATACATATTTCTCAACATTGATGATAGTTTTACATTTTGGCTAATTCATGTTGAAACTTAATTTATTATGTTTCTTTATTGACGTATGTGTCGAAATTTGGAATTTTGTTTTTCAAGTTGTATTAGAGGATATGGTTTGGCCCTAAAGCTAGCTTTCTTTGTCTACTTTCTCCTACAATAACAAGTCTCTGAATTTAAATTTGTCAAATTTTGATCTTTACAGACTTCCATTTTGACTTTCTCACATATTACACAGGTAGTATAAAGGAAAGTGATGTGATTCTGAAGCATGAAACGGCCTTTTTTAGCAGAAAAAATCGAATTGTACTCCCTAATTCCAAAAAAGTGGATAATTCTTGTTCCTATAAACGTGGTATATTTAGAACCCGTTTCCTGGGTCTTTAGCATCGAAAAAATGTTCGTAGTTTGCATAAATGCTGAAAGTTTTATTATTATTATTATTATTATTATTATTATTATTATTATTATTATTGTAGTTGTTGTTGTTGTTGTTTTATTATTTGGTGAAATATGGCTCTAAATGTTTGGATTGATATTTATTGTATTATCAAAATGAGCCTATAAAACTGACGCAGTCGAATTCTCTGAATTATTAAACATTACAAAAGTGTATAATTTTTTCGGTGTCTCTCTATAATCACATATTTGAAAATCAAGATTTTCTTATGAATGAAATTGTGCTTCAAAATTTGATATTGAAATCAGGTCTTGCACAATTGTTTGAATATAGGGGTATTTTTGTATACTTTTGCGTTAAATTAAGGAAAATTATTTTTTTCCAGCGATTTTTTTCTTCTTCACACTTTCTCGAGGGATAGTTTTAAATGAATTGAATTGCACATGAATGTCATTTTGACGTATTCTTTGAATTTTTCTACGTTTACAAAACTGTTAATTGTTAATAAATAAATTAACTGTAATAAATTGTTAATGTTAATAAATAAATTTTTTATATATCTCACGACGTTATTTACATTACTCGCGAGTTATTTAATTATTCTATTTATAAGTGTGAGTGCTTCAAATGATTTCCAATGAATATTCCTGAAAATTCAGAAATGTTTTTTCTGTAAAAATGTTCTCAACCTGTGTGCGAACTATTCCGAACTATCAAAAGATATTTTCTCGTAAACGGTTTCATAGTTTTTGACAAAAAATTACATAAAGGACTGCGTTTTACCCTTCTATAATATTCTAAATTTATTTTTAATTTGACTGTTAGGAGGCGGTAAAATTTAGAAAATGTAAAAAGAATGTCTCGTAGGAAGGCGCTGATAGGACGCAGTTCGCAGTTGTGAAGAGGTTGGGACGATACGGAGTAGTTAGCTTAGTTTAAAGAGATTAAAAAATAACTGGTGCGAGAGAGTCTGTGCAATTCAGTTGCACCATTATCTTTGATGTGTGGTCGCAGCCTTACCGACCTCTTACCATATTTTTTCGTCACACGTTTCTTGCACGAATCTCTCGTTTGAACCTGTTATCGACCTAATGACATGGTGATGCAAGTGAGGATGGTGACAAAGTGTCACGTAGGTAATTATAAATTACAACTTTTGCCATCAGCTTTATTAGTAAAAATATTGTATTCGTTGAGACTTACATAGATCACAAGATAAAATGAGTACATTAGAAATATTATTATTATTATTATTATTATTATTATATACATAGCTGGTTTTAAATAGAAAGCAAATGTTGGAACACAAACAATTGTAAGTTCGCATTTTTCTCATTTCATTCAAATAACTACGTTTGTCTTATACTAGAAGAATTACTTACAATATATCAATTTTAATTTTCGAAACCTATTTTGTGGCATTAATTTCAGAGTACCGAAAGTTTTTACAGATTTCAAACTTTAATTCCGAGACGTTTCATTAACTTTGATAAAGTGTATAAGCTTTCACACTTTCAAGGTCTATTAGGAATCGATTAAGGAAGTTAGAAACTTGTCTCTGTAATTCCCCCTTTCTCGAAGAATTTCTTTAACATCTATTAAATATGTAAAACATTTGCTCGTTGAGCGTTCCACTCTAGCTGAATTTCCTCTTTAATTTTTACTGATTCGCAACTACGCGCACTTGGTTGTTCGATTGATTCATTGATGTTTTTCGTGTTTCCAGACACATAAACTGCTTCGGTCATTAGTCCCGTTAGTGTACTGCATGTTTTTCTCTCTCGGGAGATGGCGGTGATCTTCCCCCGCTGGATGGCGAGATCCAGCGCCGACCGTCGGCTAGTGGGGTTTCCCCCTAACCAAGACTCTCCCACCAGTGGGGCACCGCCCCAGCCGGGACATACTCTAAGCTCCCGACTGGTCTTCCGGAATATGTGGTAGTGTGGTGCATGTTAGTGTAAGTGTGTGTGTAAGAGGAGAGGATAGGACAAGAAGGAGGAAGGACAGATCGCCCGCGGTCCGTGACCCGTTTGGTAGGGTACTGCTCCGGCATTCGCTTGGCGTTGATCGAAGAAATCACGGAAAACTACCGATCAGAGCAGCCGGCCGCTAGAATTCTCCCCAGACAGCGATTGAATTCGACCTAGCTGAAAAGCTAGTGTCGAAAATCCTGCCGACATCAGGACTCGGACCTAGGACCTCCCGGACAGAAGCGCTGCAGTGACATCAGTTGATGCACTGATCTACCGATACCGGTGGTTGTTTCGAAACAAAGTGATTAAAACAAAGATGGCCAACCTTCTCAACTGTTGGATCATATTTTAGATATGAAATTTTCTGCCAATCTGCACAACCAGTTATTTTATTTTTAAGGCAAACCATATTTAAGGAATAATGAAATAAAATTGATAAATCAACTGGTTTTGTTTGGTAGAACTAAGTACACCAGTGTAGATGTGGACTGAAGTTGTTGTTGTACGCAAATAATTTGAATGCTATATGCAAAGAATATGAAATGAGCATCGCTGATTCGTTTTCTCACTTGTGATTTTAATACGCTTCATCCGACTAAAGAATTATTCACAGTTGTATTTTATGTTTACAAACAGCTCAATTATCCAGAAAAATTCGAATTTCGTTCTTACCGAATATGCCTTGTAGAAATGTTTCAAAACAACCTGATAGAATTTCTCCTTTAACTGTGCATCACAACATACTCCACAATGTTCCTTTTGCAATCTTCCTAGCAATAAATTCTCATTTACAGAAATGGTTTTGTAAATGCAGCAAAAAGTACACGATGCTTTTTAAAATCTTGAAATAAGTTTTCGAATTCAAAGTTCAAACCGGATATTTCAGAAGCATATTCATCTAGAGCAGCTTGTGCGATATCTGGTTGCAATAAAAAAATTGGAATGTGAGTGAAAATCTTTGCCTTTTTCTGTTTCTCCCTGACCCCAAGACTTATTTGAAATGAGGCAATTATATCAAAGATTTTGAAAAATATATATTTCTCTTGTAAACGAGTATTAACATCAATTTGGTGACCAGTTTTATCAACCAGAAAGGAAAAATAACAAACTCTAGGATAGTGTTTGTAATGAAACACTCATCTGCTATCTATCATTCATTGCCCCACCGTTGGGCAGCCATATGTAATAAACTCCTTTCTCTGCTATTCCTCCCAGTTATTATCCCCCCTTGGGCAGCCATACGTAATATATCTCTGTTTCTTTTATCATCTAACCTCTCTACGCTATCTTTGCCCGCGCTTTGAACAACCATATATAATGAATCCTTTTTTTCTTCTTGTTTTTCTTTTCTACTATCTAATGCCGTGGATAAGCTGGTGGTCCTATACAGGAATCCAAGCGAGATGACTGGATTGTGCGTGCTAAGGTAAATGACGACGAATATTTCAGTCGATAAAAAACGAATCACATTTTTGGTTCGATCATTTATTAATATATCTAACCTTCCCTCTTTTCATGGTATGCGGCGACAATTCACCGTCTTTCCTTTTACACTAGTACATAGTGCCCTATAACATAAACATGCCAAACAAAGAACAAAAATAATACACAACAAAAATCACTCATACACACTAACACAAAACAATATAAAAATCCCATTCATACATCGAATGCGCATTCCCTACTTTTCCTTTAACCATTTCTTACTTTAATTCTATTGACGAAACTTGATCTTCGATAATTTTCTTTAGTTATGGAATGCGTTTTCATGTGAAGCATCTGCAAGGAATTCCGGCATACACACACACACATATATACGCGTTTCACTTCCCTGTTTGCAGCTCAGCTCTCGTAATAAAGATGTCCGGTGGCCGCTGTCCGATGTTCCTCGATGTGCGGTCGCCATCCACTCTTGCTCGCGGTCGCCTTCGGAAACCACTTTTCGCAAACCGCTATTATTCGCCTAAATGTGACCATGCAGCTGCCAGTCCGTCACCGACTAATAAAATTCTATGTGTTCGCGGCGTACTGCTCGGCAAAATAGACAAAACGAAAAAAAAACAACTACTTCTCGCGTGTCGTCAAACACGTCACTTCTTGAAAATTCTGTTGCTTGCGTCCATTTATATTGAAAAATAATTGTATAATTGTACTGATCCGGGTATCTATTCTTTTATGTTCCATAACAAAATGTTCGTCGCGTCGAATTTTCTCACACTAAAATAAAACATATCTAATCATCCGTAATCACATGAAGTCCTACTAAAAACATAAATTCAAATTAATTCCGAATTCTGTTCCTTTTCCTAATATTCTAAAGTTCCTACAAACATCACGACGTTATTTCTATTTAAATTTCTACACTTTCAAAAAAATAACAACACACCAATTTCGCGCACACGAAGCGTTCATCACCGTGTCCACGACACATCTGCCTCCCATCGGAATTCTTTCTATCCACCTCTATTGTTACAGAAGATTTTTGTCACAAAATAATTGCCACTCGCTTGCTTTTTTTCTCTGTTGATTCCAGAAGACTTCCTTCGCTTCTTAACATGGCATCATTTGTTTATCCTTTTGAGTTCATTGTAACTTCCAAATATTTTATTATTACTCTGCTTCTGAAAATGCGACAAAGTTGATACTAATTTTGTCGTCCTCCCCGTATTTTAATCTATTATTTCCCAACGTTTCAACCAAATCGGTCCGTGCGTTTTGTCATAATTCTTGAAAAACCCTGTTTGTAATCTTTATTTTCTAACTCAACAATGGCCATATTCTGTTCATGTTATTAAAAATTCCAATTATATTTCAATTTATATCTTCCGAATGCGTTCCAATTTCCTTTTTTCTTTTTTATTTTGTTATAATTTGATTTACTTCGGCACCGTTGCACTCCATATACAAGTTTATTCTTTGTCACTTTTCTGACAACGTTACATCTGGGGTTTTGTTCTCGAAACGATGGATCATTACATGTTCAAACTCTGGGTTGCAGCTTGACGTCAAGCTGGCACCCCCACTTTTGGATGTTTTTTAATGGTTTATAGTTAAGCACAATTTTTTTATTTTGATACAAAATTATCACATAATCAGTACAAAATTATAGGCTAATAATTTTTGAATTTCCATAAAGTGGGGGGCCACCTTGACGGAGGTCTAGTACACACTCCGGCCGCGAGGTGGCGCGCGGCGGGGGATGTTTTACAACGCGCGGGCGCGCGTGGAAAAACGGAAACACGGCTGCGGAACATCTGGCCGCGATGGTTTGCTGGCTCGCCCGCAAAATCGCCCATGCTCAGGGGCTGCGCTTTTTGGCGCAGCGGCCTCGCGTGATCTATTGCGATAGCCGCGTGCACGCCGCTTGCGATGTAGCGGAGGCAAAACGGCGGCAGCGCTGGTTGCGGTTTGCAGGGCCTTGGGGAAATTTGAGAGCTTAGTCGGTTGGTTGGGTAGCGATTCCGGGTGTGTCAACAACTTAGGTCATTAGTCCCGTATGAGTAGTGGATGTTTCCTTCTCGGGAGATGGTGGTGATCTTCGCCCGCTGGTTGGCGAGATCCGGCGCCGACCTACTGTCGGCTAGCGGGGTTTACCCTTAACCAGGACTCTCCCACCAGCGAGGCACCGCCCCAGCCGGGACAAGCTCAAGGCTCCCCACCGGTCTTCCAGAATATGTGGTAGTGTAGTGCATGTTGATGTAAGCGGTGATTATAGGACAAGGAAGAAAAAGAAGAAGGAAGCGGTCTGTGGCCTGTTTGTTAGGGTATTACTCCGGCATTCGCCTGGTGTTGATTGCAGAAACCACGGGAAACTACCGATGAGAGTAGCCGGCCGCTAGAATTCTCCTCGAGAATTCGGTGTAGCTGAAAAGCTAGTGTCGAAAATCCTGCATCCGTTACGACGCGGACCTAGAACCTTCCGGTCAGAGGCGCTACTGTGACATCAGTTGATGCCCTGATCTACCGCTCCCGGAGGCGTTAGTTGAATATTGCCGTTTTGGGAGAATTAGTGTCTAAATAAAAGATTATGAGAAGCTTGTAAATTGGATGCTTGCAAATGAGATGCTTGTAAAATAAATGATCTTGTGTTATTTTTCTCAATAAATAATGCACTTCAATAATGTTTTGAATAATGTGTGTTTCTTTGAGCTGAAGAGGTTCGGAAGGCAAAAATAAGTTATTGCTGAGGGCATCTAGATATCGTGATTCATTAAAAGGTTAAAGCTGCAATGCAAAACAAGTTAGGTCTATCACTGCACGCTGCTGATTCGGCATCCTCCCCGCGCTGAAAAAAGTAACATTTTGGATCCTCTTCTGACTGCAAACTGCATACTAAATAACATTTATACAGGGTGGAACAGCTTAGTGTTAACACCCCTTGTATCTCCTCAACCGCGCAAGATACGAATGCCGATTGGACAGTCGATTGCTGGAACAGGGGCTACTTGATTACAGCATACTTCGTCTTTGCGCTATTTTTTACTATGAAGATATAAGGTCAACTTTGTTTTTTTAAATGGAACCCTATGCTGAATTTTAGCGTATCGTAATGCGCTTAAAAAGGCGATTTCAAATATGTGTATATCTTTGTATTTTAGCGAATAGTTTTTTAGCAATTGATGTTCTTTTGTACCATATTTTTGTACTGAAATGGCACTTTTCCACTCGACCTTCCGTGCTCTCCGCTGAGAACCTAAAGGAAAATGTCTCGTGAATGGTTTTGCCTACTCCTAAAACGATCGAAGGCTATGTACTACGTAGATAACAGGGCGGAGGCCAGAAGTATAAAATGCGCCGCTGGGGTTATGATAGCGCACTTCTACCAGTTTCTTAGAGCAGTCACAGCATATATACCAATGAAGAGAAGTTAGATATGCTACTAGTGTATGGTGAATGCGGAAGAAATACCGTTAGAGCAGTGCAACGATATGGAGAGCTGTATCCTGATCGTCAGCTTCCTTCACGCCAGCTTTTTGCATGTATGTGCACGGAACTATTGGAATCGGGAAGTTGGAACACCAAACAGAGGACAAGGTAGAAAACTGCAACTGACGGAAAACATGGAGAGGTTATTCTGGCATTGACGCAGTGCAATCCACATGCTAGCTCGCGACATGTAGCCCAGGAATGTGGTGTGAGTCACATGAGTGTCCTTCGCATATTGGGTAGAAACAAATTCCATCCGTATCACTTGTCATTGCATCAAGCACTCGGAGGTCGTGATTTCGAACGGCGCGTGGAATTTTGTCGGTTTGCCTTGCAACAACTGAAAGATGATCAATTTTTTTAACGAGTGCTACTTACGAATGAAGCGACTTTCACTAACCACGGTAATATGCATTTCCAAAATATGCATTACTGGTCATTAGAGAATCCTCACTGGATTCGGCAAGTACAACACCAGAAACCTTGGAGTGTTAACGTGTTGTTGGCATCGTGGGAAATTTCATTGTGGGACCTTACTTCATCCCAGACATGTTAAATGGTATTATGTACGAACATTTTCTTGGAAATGCTCTACCCACATTATTAGAAGAGGTACCACTGGATACGCGTCAGTGCATGTGGTATCAACATGACGGCTGTCCAGCTCACTCTTCACGTGTGGCAGCAGAAGTATTAAATGAGAAGTTCTTGAATTGTTGCATGGGACGGCGTGCTGAAGTAAAGTGGTCTGTCCGGTCTCCTGATTAGACTCCTATTGATTTGTTTATTTCGGTGGCAGTCAAAAATAAGGTTTATGTAGACGTTGCAACAACGCCAGAGGATATGAAGCGACATATCACCGAAGCTCTTGAGAGTATATCATGTGACACTCTCACATCAATTCATTTGTCCTTCGAACGGCGACTGCAAACGTGCATTGCAGCAGATGGACAACACTTCGAGCACATGCTTAAGTAAAGCATTGTTCTGTAACAATGTAATTGGTATGTTTTTATTTCTTTTTGATCCAAATGTATATTCTTTGTACTTGACGGTTAGTTACGAATAAATTATGATTAACAAGATATTGTTCGCTTATTTGTGTATTATTTACTCCCAATTGATAACAGAATGTGTAGTCACAGTTTTCAAAACAACAGAATAGTAATTGCGTGTCAAAACAAGAACTTTCTTGAATCTTGAATGCAGCATTTGAGTCTTCGTTGTACGAAGTCATCTTTCGGCAAAATTAGTATCGAAGAAAGTAGTTGCTACTGTACTGAAGTAAATGAGCGCCTTTGTGCCCCTGAAGGACGGACTCGCGAAGTTCCCCATTTAGGTAGCAGGAAGGTCGAACAGAAAATCGCCGCCTCAGTGGAAAAATATGTTACAAAAGCACATCAATTGCTAAAAAACTATTCGCTAAAATACAAAGATATACACATATTTGAAATCGTCTTTTAAGCGCATTACAATACGCGAAAATTTAGCATAGGGTTCCATTTAAAAAAACAAAGTTTACCTTATATCTTCATAGTAAAACAAGGCGCAAAGACGAAGTATGCTGTAATCAAGTAGCCCCTGTTCCAGAAATCGACTGTCCAATCGGCATCTTCGTATCTTGCGCGGTTGAGGAGATACAAGGGGTGTTAACACTTAGCTGTTTTACCCTGTATTTCGTATATTACTTTGAATTCTGAGAAATGAAAAATACTTTTTGTGGTGGGGTGAGGCGATTTCACCTCCTTGAGGCCAGGTGATATTCACGCTTTTCACAAAATGTAAACCCAAGTCTAAGATTTGGATTTTTGTTTTGTTGATAGTAGACATATTGATTGTAAAATGCAACTGAAGTCGTACAACGCACAAAAGACAATTTTTTAGATAAATTAATTCTGTGAAAACAGTTATAATTATCCATTACGCGACGTCACTACCCTGTTTTTCAATACTGATGACCACACATTTATGGTTGGTAATAGTATTCACCAGCGGCTCTGTAATTATATTTAGCAGGAATGAACACAAAGGATTCACATTGAACTCTTGAACATTATTATGCAACGATCTTTCAGACAATTTCAAGAACAAAAATAATTCCACAAATTTAAATATCAAAATCATCGTTATTTTCTGAATATCTTTACACAAATACATTCGATGTTTATCATATCAAGTGAAACTAGGTATGTTTTATGTGCCACAAAAAATTTAAATCCTCTCGGCTAATTTCTCCGAATTTTTTCCACGAATACTGTTGATCAGTAAAAAAATTAAAATACAGTAGTTGCAATTTAAACTGTTACCACCAAATGTGGTGTTTTTCTGCAATATTTAGTTGAAAGCAACCCCCAATGGGCCTGGGCGTTATTGTTACCGCGTGACAAGGGAGAAGGGGACGAGCGAGGCGGGAGGGAGCGGTCACGGTGGAGGGGGGGAGAGAGACTACAGGGTGGGAGAAGGCACGCATGGGGAGAAGAGCTAAGCGTGTGCGAAGCATAATGAGCCTAAATCATCTTTGATGAATCTAAATCAGCCGTGATGAACGCGAGGAATAGGTAAATGAGAAGGAGTTGGATTGGGGGGGGGGGAAGGACGGCCATGGCAAGCCCGACAGGCCATGCGATCCTGCTTAAAATATGATTGTGATAAACGCTGGGTAATCGGACAACGTGATCGGGCAACGCTGAATAATCAGATAGTTTTGTATCAGAAATAAAAGCGTTTATTTATTTCGTAATAATATTAAGCATTAAAAATAATATCTTATGTAAATTTGTACAATGACATTCTAGATTCAAATTCTTTTGTTTCTAAAACTCTAGCTTCATAATGTTTCTTTGATCCATGGAGTAAGTTCTGAGATGATCTTTCCTTTATTTATGGTTACTTATTTTCTGCCTCTACAAATTGTTTCCTCACACTTCATTTTTTAATTGGAATAAATACAAAAATAAGTAAGAAAAATTCATCTGTAGGCGGATACATGCTGAACTTTTCACCGACGCTGTGAAATCAAGGTTGTTTTCGTATTTTTAGTACAGCAGTTAAAAAAAAAGTCTTCTGAAAAACGTTAACACGACGTGACTCACTGCTCTACCAAGCCCTTTGTGGCGATGGTTGCGCAGTGCAGCGATATTTCCGTGAACCTCCCGTCTCGGCGCCTCTCATTCCGCAGTCGGTAACGGACAACCGCGATGGCTGAAGGGTGGAATTGCTTTCGTCCGAAAACCCGCGGCGCCTGCACGTGTTCTACCAGTGAAGGTCACGAGCTTCGCCGACATCGTGACGTCGATTGCCGTGATGGCAATGGTAATATGACGAAGGTGATGTGCGTGCTTTAAGTTCAAACACCAATTCTACAATCACATCAATTCCATAATGAAAACTAAATTAATCGTGTGAATTTATTAATCTTTATTTGATTGTTGTGATGGTGATAAAGTGACTACTAGCGTAGCAACGAAATGCACGTTATAAGTGAACAAATCAAGCTGAAAAAGAGAGAACGGTAAGCTTCTGAAGAAGAAAAAAAGGTGTCCGAAAGTGTAAAAACATTTTCTTGATCGTAAATTCTGAATTGACAAGGAAGTGAAATACAGGAACGGGACAAAGTGCGCCGTATCGTGCAGGTTGTTGGTGATTGTGATGAATGTGAAATCGAGATGACGGCGTCCGAGTGCTGGTCCGAGGGTGTGCGATGTGTGTCAGGATGTTATGGACGTAGAAGATACCCCACGCGTGGATGCATGTGGGAGCCACGTTGCAGATGGTTGTTGGCACTGCTCGTGATGCTGACGCCTGCTGTTTGGGCGGATAACTTAGGTGAGTACGCGTATTTTAGATGCTCCAAAGAGGTTGTGTTTTGGTTATTGTGATTCTGTTTTATTTCAATTTTTTTTCAAATGGGTACACATCAATATTTCAGACAGACATTAAAATTATTATGCTACCAGGTTATCCTAAAATATGTGATTGTTAGCGTGATATCATAGTAATTTAATTGACTGTCGAAAATATTGAGGTGTACCAATTTGAAAAACAAAACAAAAACAAAGACGAGGTTGTGAATGTGAGCTTTATTTGGTATTTCATAAAGGTGGACAGTTCTCTTCTATTCATTATCGTCTATCAATATTCATTCAATTTCTGAAGTGTTCGGGAAGAGATTTCACTTTTGCGTAGCAAATTACAAAATTTTATTTTTCCTTTAACCAGTTTAAAAGAAATTAAGTTGGCATGACAAGGCAGCGGCAAGGTTACAAGCCTACGGGAGCTCGGTAGTACAGCGTCCAGAGAAGCTGCCATGAGATTTAAAATGAAAGTTTGTACAGATTGCTTCAAAGCGGATGTTCGGCTTGAGATTCTTCGTTCAAAAGTGTTGAATTATTGTTGCAGTAATCGTCTGCATTAAACATACAGTATGGTTTAAGTTAAAATTTGTGTGGAAAATCATCTGCTATCCCTAGATAAGGTTAGAAAATTACTTTTTTTATTAATTATCGTACTTTAGAGTAAGTCAAGTACTGTCAAGTAAATAAGTAACTGTCAATTTCATGTACTGTCAAGTATGCAAGTTTTTCCTTTACTTAATCTTCAAAATGACCATTATGTTTGTGTACCATATTAAACAATTGGCTATAATTGTTAACTTGTATCAAAAATATTTAAATTTAGGAAATCTTCGGAATGATTAGGAATAAAATCTTCGTCAGCCGGTCTTTGATAGCATTGTAGCAGTTAGAGAAAGATTCTCAAATCTATTTTGTGAACAACTTCCTAGCTAGACTACTGAAGTTTTTGTGACTAACATCATTGAAAATCTAATTTTATAAAGTATAGATAAATTAAACAAATTTAATTAATGGCTCAATTCTAATTTTAAAATGGATACGTGCCTCAACAATTAAAGGATTGTCAGTGTAATGCTATAATTCAGTTTGCATTAAATTACATTCATTGAAAGTTTATACAAATACATTGAAGTTATGTTTATTATTCATCAAACATTCATGTTCCATCCTCCTCAGAGAACAATTATGATGACATTGCTTTTAAGAATGTTGTTAATAAATAATGCGCTTGAGGATTATAATCATGATTATGACTAGAAATGGAAGCTACTCATTTTTCATTACATATTGGCAGCTCAGCTAAACTTGCATGTTTACACCCTTTCTCGATTTTGAAGGGAAATGATGTTGGAGAGAGGGGAAATGATGTTGGAGAGAGGGGAAATGATGTTGGAGAGAGGGGAAATGATGTTGGAGAGAGGGAAAATGATGTTGGAGAGAGGGAGAGAGGGGAAATGATGTTGGAGAGGGGAGATGGGAAATGATGTTGGAGAGAGGGGAAAGGATGTTGGAGAGAGGGGAAAGGATGTTGGAGAGAGGGGAAAGGATGTTGGAGAGAGGGGAAAGGATGTTGGAGAGAGGGGAAATGATATTGGGGGGATGAGGAATGTACGCAGGAGCGCCGTGCTTCCCAGACGGGCAAATAGCAGCTCATGCGCGCACATTTTGACAAACCCGATTTAAACAAATACGTCCAAGAGCAGTGACGTGTCACGAAGGCCTGTTTCTGCGCAGACTGATTTCAAATAAGTACTTTTAAACATTAGCACAGTATGAAAACAAAACCCCATCAATAAATTTTAGGAACTCTATAGATATTTATTAAAACGCGTTAAATTTATGTATTATTACATTATTTAGAACTTACAGTCACGTCCAAAAGTCCATATTCATTTGTTGTTGTAAGTAGATTTGAATAATAAAACTAATCTTTACTGAATGTGAAATGACAAAACTCTTTTCTGCTAATATCGTTCAGTGAAGTAGTAGAGAAATGGAGCACTACTGCTCTTGTCAAAGCACACTTCTCTCTAATTCAGAATTGATTTCAAATAAAACATTTTCGGTATTTCTGACATAATTAAACTAATTTTTTTTCCTTTAATTAATTTTTAAAACCGATTCGTAAAATATATGAGAGATTCAATAATAAACAATACACATTTCATATATTTAATATTTTTCGGATCTTCATTTATGTAAACTTTGTAGTTTATTACTTTGAATGGTGCTGAAGTTTTTAATTTCAATGGAGTTTTAAAACGCCTGTGCAAACACATGTTTAAACACATTTGTTAATTATACCTGCTTTTACTTCATGAAAATGATGTTCCCAGTTTACTCACCACAAATAAACCAGAAATTAAAATTTTTTTTAAATTAAAGTTACTTTATTTTTAAAATGGAGGAAGTGAAAAATATAATAGTGGCCTGTATTTTGCATATATTGTGTATAATTCGAATCTAAATTCCTATCAGAAATGATGCCAGAATATTCCCTTGTACTTTGCTCTTTCAGAATATATTTGTTTACAGTTTAATCTCAATATTTCGCAAACATTACGTTGTAAACAAGAAAAAAGTATTTTTGCAGTTTGGGTCCTTGTTACAAGATTCTTGGAGTCCTTCCAAACGACCCTGAAAAGTAAATTTTACAGAAACGCTAGATAGTAATTTCCAAATTTTATAAGAACCCCCTTCCTCTTTCTAGCATGGAGTAAATAATGGAAGTCACTTTTGCAATCTTTGATCAATACAATATTTCATTTTTGAATAATGTCAACAACACATCTCATTCCCAAATTCTTTCTAGATGTTTATTTTTAATGTACTTACTCCAGAAAGAAATTCGTGATTGATATGAAACCTGATTATTCTACTCGATAGTATTTTTTATATCCGCAATCCCCTGTTCATTCGAAATCACCGAAAAATTATGTGAAATAGATTACATATTCATCCGTGGAAACAAATGCAAATAGTTGCTCAAAACTAATGTACTGCGCTGCCCAAATTGAACTGCTTTCAGATATCGCGAAAATAGATACCTGTACATTCTTCAACTTTATCACCAAACCAATTGTTTAACATTATTTTATAAAGTTCAAACTTTACAATTTTAAAATTAGGAAGATCTTTTGTATTTTCCAATTTTCACAAAAGCTCTCTAGGAATGTTAAGGCACAAACTGAGTAAATAAAAAACGGTTCCCTTGTGTTTTTCCCATTATACTTACTAACGAAGAAATGGAAACATTATCTTCATTTGTTAATGAGAATTCAAATGCAATCATCCAGTTACTGGACATTTTTTTTTACCAAAGTGTGTTCAGCTAGTATTTACATTGAAATCCACAAACGAGTTTTCGTTGCGCTACGACACTCTAAGTTGAAGCCCTGACAAAGCAACTGATCCCACTCCATTTCGTGAAAGATTGAATAACTTCCAGAGATTACTTTCTCGACGAAAGTTTTAAATCCTATCCTTAGATTGCGAGGTCAGTGCGATTGGTAGCCAAGAAACTTCGTGTTCCCCGAGGTCCTCGGTCGATGGTAGCGTGGGAGTACCTCGCCTAAAGTGACCCGTCCTCCTAAGGTACGATTTTCCAACTCAGTGATTGTAGATAAGGCATCACTCTTAACCACAAACCTCTTTTCGTTATTATCTAAGACGATTCTCGTAATCATTTTTTGGTGTTAATGGAAAGTTGAATGTACAGTAAACTTATAAACTGTTATAATGTTCTATTTGTTAAACTTGTTTAAAAAATACTATTTATTCATGCTTTTACATTTACGAATTCTTACAGTTTCTCTGTAAATTTCTTCTCGAAACAATTCTTCAATATTTTCATCTGAATGTTATTTTATATTTGATCATAAAATTATTGCATTAATTTGATTAGAGAGAAAACATATTTTCTTTGCTAAATATTACAGCACGCCAGGAAAATTCCTCCGCAGTGGCACTTTGATGGTGAGAGAACTAGCAACAGAAATGATATTGATTCAGTGGTGAGGTGTAGTTGACATTTACATAATTAAAATGATTGAAGGCGTTGTCATTGTCAACAATATTAATATATTAATATTTATAATATTGTTGACAATGACAACGCCTTCAATCATTCCAACAGAAATGATGTTGGTAGTACGAGCTGCAGCTTGCAACAAAAGACAACGTAAATACCGTACTCAGCACAATTATAAATGATGCTAGAACTGTTATTCCCTTCACTTGTTTCTCAGTGATTTGGGTGCTACAAACATAAACGCAATTTTTAGAGGGAGGCTTTGATTCGGCTGTGTGTGGACAGACTTTCCTGGCACACAGTATATTTATATTATTGTAACTAGTGTTAAAACAACAGCACAAAATATAAGTGATTCTTATTCGATCTTTCATCAAAGACTGAACAGCTGGGACAAGTGAGGGAGAAAGGTTAAGGCGGCCAATGAGGATGGAAAGTGAGGTCTGAATGAGGTAACGAAGAATGAGGATGTGAGGGCGGAAAGTGAGGATGGGCTCGGAGAACAGGCCTCGAGGTAGGACAGACTTACACGCACTGCTCTCCCTCACTGCCCGTTCACATTTCTCGTTACTGTCTTCTGTGTGTATTACATAAACGTCAATTTGTGTTTGTTTCTAAGAACTACAAAACTTTACAATCCCTGGAGTGATGGCTCCCGAAGGCACGATTACATTTGAGCGGCCAAGAATAAACGATTCATATTCAAAAATATATATTTTTAAAATTCTCTATACTAACAAAACTCATTCAATATATCAGTTGTTAACAACACAAATATTAACTGTAAATCAAGAAATTAAAATACAATTTATTGTCACCATGAAGTGAAAAATCATTTGTAAGAAGACATAAAGTCGGCTGAACACTATACCTGTATACCCCACCTCGGATGGTCTAAGTATGTAAAGTTTTTCCCAAGTACAATGTACGAACAAAAGTTGGAGTAAAGGCATGCAGAGAACTAGTTGGTAAAATTTCTAAATCCTGTAGTACTTTGTAGCAACTGCCCGGAATCAGTATGTAGATATTTCCTAAAGCGTTCCTCAGAAATACTGTTAAGAAAATTGGCAAACTTCTACAGCTTAAAGGATTTGTGTTGCCGCGTCTGTGCTTCATGTGGTCATTTATCAACAGCATGCTACGATACTATGGCAATTTTATGTTTTGGTTTTGTAAACTTTTCAACTCTTTACTTAACTGCACTCTAGCAACAACCTTGTACAACTCTGTGGGTCTTTCTCCAATGTCCACAGTTTTATCTCTCTCACTCGGAAGATATATGCGTCTAACTACGGGAGAGGTTTGGAGTTATTTATCTGTGGTCGCAGAAAGTGTAGGTTTTTATTCTCGTTTTTCCTCTGAGGTTTTTTAAATAAAGCTTCAGCGGCAAAAATCGTAAGGAGGGTGTGAGAGTACACACCAGTGTAAACCAGACTAATTTTCTGGGGTCGCTTGCTTAATATCAGGGCGTTTTAATATCGTTCTGGGTGTAAAGCCGATTAAAGATTTTATTGGATTTCTTAGTGGAATATAACTGCGCAGATAGTTTTTTGTATGAGGGAGTGATGAATAAAAATGAAGTTCCGAATTGCTCAGGACATTAGCTGCACTTATTATTATTATTATTATTATTATTATTATTATTATTAGTCTGTTCATATCGCTTAGTAGAGCAAAGGTCTCTTGCCTTTTAAAGTACTCTAAATAAGCTAGATGGCTAGTTAGTTACTATATTTAGTCTCATTTTGAGTTCACTTCTCCCTGGTTCCTTCTTTTTTTCATATCTAATTATCACTTCACTATCACTTTTCCCTACAATTACTTACAGCTGCAATTACGTAACGATAAAGGAAAACTTATCCATTACTCGTGTGGACCTTAATTGAAACAATATGGAGAATCATGCATGGCCAATATTATTGAAGATATTAAATTCTAAAAACAAAAGTGTTGTATTTTAAAAATAAACGTTCCATAATAGTTTTAGTATTTGCTAAACCCCATACTTACTAACAATCAAGAATGTTTAGAATGTTAGAATCTCACAAATAAGCCAAGTCGATCGATTTGGCGATTTACTTTTTCAGTTCTGCACCCCAAAAACAGTGACGATTGGCCACATGCTCCCTTCCCAGCCGCTTTTTACTTGTGTGTATTTTCTTTTAACAAACTGCATATTTCATCATGTCACGTTATAACTCAGAGCGACTTGTACATTTTGTCAGAGAAATTAGTTGTTTCACATTACATAAAGAGGACGATTCAAAATAGTCGAATTTGATTTAATTGTTAAATGACCAATATTGTGATATGTACCACATACTTTATATGGTAAAATAAATTCATATTTTGAAAGTAATGCATACTTATACTTTTACTATCCATTTTCAGTCAGAGAGTAGAGAATGACTTCTAGTGAAGAAAACGTTTCATCGAATAATTAATAATTTTTGAATGTGTCTACATACGAATTGTTGGGTTGACTAGATCTAAAATTTTCACAGTTGATATAGCATTCTCTTTACTAGTCATTCGTAGTTGATTTTGAAAATGACATTGGAAACTTCGCCAAAATTTACAAAATAGCTCAGACAAGATTTTAAATTCTTTCAAAAATAGTTTCGTGCAGTTCTTGAAGAATGAGAAACCGTCTAGAAATAGAATTTTTTCAAAAAATATTTGCTTTTAACAAGTCATATCATACGAAAGTCATTGAAGGAAAACAATTAGATGATTCGGAATAATTTAACCATTTTTGGTATTATTCAAGAAAAGACAGCTTTCAATTTACCACGCGGTTCTTTTGCACCTTTCGTGCGACCCTGATGGTCACCCCTTGCTTTTCTCTAACACTAATGTACCTGAAAGATAGCTGTTTCAAAAGATTACTCCGATACTTCCTCTGATGCGGAACCTCAGGCGTTGAAGTGAAAGCTGACTGACGGCAGAAAATGGGCGTCTTTGCACGCACGTCAGGGAGGCTAGCAAACGACTGAAAAAAAACAAGGGACGTGAGGAAGCTGCATCAATCAATTCTAGTATTACTGTAATAATACTAGATGTTACCCATCAGTAGTGAATGGTATGTGTATTATGCGATAATGCGTTTGTTTAGAGTGGGAGATATATAATATGTAGAAGAGTGTATTTTGTTTAAAATTATTATTGTGTGGTGTCGTGCAACGCTTTCTAGCCAGTCGGGCCGGGAGAAACTGTTACACCCCCACGCTTGAGCCAGATGCGGGCGGTTGCGGGCGGTTGGCATATCCAGATTTGTGTGCCTAGGCCATGAGGCGACGCGCTGAATAGAGGGATGCTAAGGGGAGGGGGCGTCAGGAAAGCCCCGCTCTAAAATAACCTACTGAGAAATATTAGTGACGAGTCTAGGATGATGGTTTAATTCATTGATTGATTTTTTCGTGTTTCCGGGCGCGTCAACTGCTCTGGTCATTACTCCCGTTAGTGTAGTGCATACTTTTTTCTCGGGAGATGGCGATGATCTTCCCCCGCTGGATGGCGAGATCCGGCGCCGACCTACCGTCGGCTAGTAGGGTTTCCCCTCACCAGGACTCTCCCACCAGCGGGGCACCGCCCCAGTCGGGACAAGTTCTAAGCCCCCGATCGATCTCCCGGAATATGTGGCAGTGTAGTGTATGTGAGTGTAAGTGGGTGTAAGGGGAGAGGATAGGACAAGGAAGAGGAAGGACAGATCGCGCGCGGTCCGTGGCCCGTTTGGTAGGGTACTGCTCCGGCATTCGCCTGGTGTTGATCGGAGAAACCACAGAAAACTACCGATCAGAGCAGCCGGCCGCTAGAATTCTCCTCCAGACAGCGACTGAATTCGACCTAGCTGAGAAGCTAGGGTCGAAAATTCTGCGACCGTCAGGGCTCGAACCTAGGACCTCCCGGTCAGAAGCGCTGCAGTGGCATCAGTTGATGCACTGAGCTACCGCTCCCGGTCTAGGATGATGGTGCAAGATCATTGGAGAGGGCTGATCATCGAGCCTTCTGGACACCCGAAGCGCCGAGGGGAGGGGAGAGCCCTAAGAGTACTTAACGTGGCGTCGACTGCGCCCACGCGGAATATGGCTAGAGTCGAAAGACTGAGTGACATCCCCAGTGCTATGATAGCACGCGGTCTTTCAGGCGAAGACCGAACTGGCGTCAGGCCATGAATATCGGTGGTTAAGGGGCTCAGCGTCCGACAGCACTGCATCACGCGTTGCTCTCCTGCTTTAGAGCAATGATATTGGGCCAGGCGAAGGGACGGTCGCGGGGTTTTCGCGGCTAAGGGGAAAAAGGTTGCCAGAGATTTTTGTTATATGCTTGTAAATTATTGTGTAAAAAATGTAAATAAATTATCTTAGAATCAGTCGTCTGTGTTCTTTAAGCCCAGTACGTCACAATTGTATGTTTTTACATTCATTTTTTTGTGTTGTTACATTCTCGCCGTACTTCATAAGAAGAGAAGGTATTATAATGTCCACAAAAAATTGTCATTTTTTGACACAAAACACGTTTTGCCGGGTCTTGGTAACGAAATGTGGATAAATCTCTCCAAAAATGGATAATTGTTTACATTACATACATTTTCCTCTTGTATGTATCAAAAGACTGTAAAAGATGGTGCTTGTCTCATTTTCGGCAAACACATTGTATATTTGAAAATTGAAAATTTCCAAATTGCAAAAGAACACTACGAATGATAGTAATTTTTGTCTTAAATGAAGTATGTAGTAAAAATTCAGATATTTGAAAAGATCATGTAGAATTATTTTAACAGTTTGTACTTTTCCCATAATTTATACTTGAAGCTATTGCAATTTATTCAAAAATATCAAAACTTGCTCCATTATTTTTCTTTAACTATTTTCCACGTATAGAACAACGAGTGCTAAAAAAGTCTCATTTTCGTCGAACTCTTTGAAATTTGTAAAATTGCAAAAGATAGAAATAATACAAAGAAGTGTACTTTATGTAGAAGTTCCACTTTATTATTGAAATAATTTATTTTATTTCGGCCATGTAATTTTATTTAAATTGCATAGTTCCAGTAAAACGTTTAAAGAGCGCCCCTTACGTATATTTCGGTAAGACACCGTTCTTTCCCAATTCATTGAAAATATTTACACCCATTTGACATATTTTATTTCTGATTGAGAGAGAGATGGGAGAAGAATGAGAGACACGAAATGAGAATCAGAGAGGGAAGAGAAATGAGAACAGGAAGGAGAGAGAGAGAGGAGAGACGAGAGAGGGAGAGACAGAGAGCAGGAGAGACAAGTGGAGAAGAAGAGAGAACAGAGAGCGAGGAGAGACAAGAGAGAGAACGAAGAGCGGAGAGACGAAGACGGAGAGAGAGAGAGAGAGACGAGAGAGACAAGAGCGGAGAGACGAGAGAGCGGGAGAGACGAGAGAGCGGGAGAGACGAGAGGAGCAGAGACAGAGGAGCAGGAGAGACAGAGAGAGGGAGAGACGAGAGGCAGGAGAGACGAGAGAGCGGAGAGACGAGAGCGGAGAGACGAGGCAGGAGAACGAGAGAGCGGAGAGACGAGAGAGCAGGAGAGACGAGAGAGCGGAGAGACGAGAGGGGGGAGAGACGAGAGGAGCGGAGAGACGAGAGGCGGAGAGACGAGAGGCGGAGAACGAGGGGCGGAGAGACGAGGGCGGAGAGACGAGAGGAGCGGGAGAGACGAGAGGGCAGGAGAGAACGAGAGAGCGGAGAGACGAGAGGGGAGAGACGAGAGGCGGAGAGACGAGAGCGGAGAGACGAGAGCGAGAGAGAGAGAGCGGAGAGACGAGAGCGCAGGAGAGACGAGAGAGCGGAGAGACGAGAGAGCGGAGAGACGAGAGAGCGGAGAGACGAGAGCGGAGAGACAGCGAGGGAGACGACGAGAGCGGGAGACGGAGGGAGAGAGAGGAGACGAGAGACGGAGAGACGAGAGACCGGGAGACGGAGAGACGAGAGACCGGAGACGGAGAGACGAGAGACCGGGAGACGGAGAGACGAGAGACCAGGGAGACGAGAGACAGAGAGCGGAGAGCGGAGAGACAGAGAGAGCAGGAGACGGAGAGACGAGAGAGCGGAGGAGACGAGAGACGGAGACGAGAGACGAGAGGGAGACGGAGAGACGAGAGACAGGAGACGGAGAGACGAGAAGAGCGGAGACGCGAGAGACGGAGAGAAGAGGAGGGACGGAGAGACGACAGGGCGGAAGATGGAGAGACGACAGGGTGGGAGAGACGAGAGAGTGGGAGACGGCGAGAGAGCGGGAGACGGAGAGACGAGAGGGCGGAGACAACGGGAAAGAGAGAATAGAGAGCGCGGAAGGAAATGAGACAACAGGGAGGGAGAGACGAGAGAGTGGGAGAGAAGAGGAGAGAGAGGGGGAGAGACAAGGGGGAGGGGAGACGAAGAGCGGAGAGACGAGAGAGGGAGAGACGAGAGAGCGGGGGGGACGAGAGAGCGGGAGAGACGAGAGAGCGGGAGAGACGAGAGAGCGGGAGAGACGAGAGAGCGGGAGAGACGAGAGAGCGGGAGAGACGAGAGAGCGGGAGAGACGAGAGAGCGGGAGAGACGAGAGAGCGGGAGAGACGAGAGAGCGGGAGAGACGAGAGAGCGGGAGAGACGAGAGAGCGGGAGAGGCGAGAGAGCGGGAGAGACGAGAGGGGCGGAGAGACGAGAGGGCGGAGAGACGAGAGGACGGAGAGACGAGAGGGCGGGAGAGACGAGAGGGCGGAGAGACGAGAGGGCGGAGAGCGAGAGGGCGGGAGAGACGAGAGAGCGGGAGGGGACGAGAGGGCGGGAGAGACGAGAGGGCGGGAGAGACGAGAGAGCGGGAGAGACGAGAGACCGGGAGACGGAGAGACGAGAGACCGGGAGACGGAGAGACGAGAGACCGGAGACGGAGAAACGAGAGACCGGAGACGGAGAGACGAGAGACCGGGAGACGGAGAGACCGGGAGACGGAGAGACGAGAGACCGGGAGACGGAGAGACGAGAGACCGGGAGACGGAGAGACGAGAGACCGGGAGACGGAGAGACGAGAGAGCGGGAGACGGAGAGACGAGAGACCGGGAAACGGAGAGACGAGAGAGCGGGAGACGGAGAGACTAGAGAGCGGGAAACGGAGAGACTAGAGAGCGGGAAACGGAGAGACTAGAGAGCGGGAAACGGAGAGACTAGAGAGCGGGAGACGGAGAGACTAGAGAGCGGGAGACGGAGAGACGAGAGAGCGGGAAACGGAGAGACGAGAGAGCGGGAGACGGGAGAGACAGAGAGTGGGGGACGGAGAGACGAGAGAGTGGGAGACGGGGAGACGAGAGAGTGGGGGACGGAGAGACGAGAGGCTAGGGAGGGAGAGTCAACAGAGAGGAGTGAGAGCATTTGTGAATGAGGACGTTTGGGTGCGTAAATACCGTGTGTGTGTGTGTGTGTGTGTGTGTGCGTGCGTGCGTGCGTGCGTGTATGCGTGCGTGTGTGCGTGTCTGTAATTTTTATAGGGACATTGAGTTTCTCATTTTATGAGCCTTTCGCTCCCTGAGCTCTCTGAACTAATGCCAACCCGCGCAAAGCGATTCACTGTTTACTGCTGCAACAAGTTCTGATAATGACTTACCGATACTATCCAACGACTATCGATCATGTGATAGCGATCGAGTCGTCGGCGGAACTTTACGAGTTAACGCACGTTTTAAATGGAAATTTTCTGACCGAGTTGTGATACGTTCGTGACTGCCTCATTCCACTACTAAACAGTGTATTAACAACTGTTGATAAGTTTTAATCTCCGTAATCGTTTCTGTATCCTACTGTTAACTGCATGGTCTCTAGCATGAATTCGGCGAGTTTAAGAACCAAATTCTCTCTCAAATTTTCCCCAGCCGAGAAGTAATAAACACTGAATTCTAAGGGAAAAAACACTTCTGGATATTCTGAATATATACGTACGATACACACACTTCTGAATGTCATTGGCTCTAATTAATTTTCTTAATATAATGCTGGTAATGATGAAAGTGACTAAATAACAAAAAATAAAAATCAGTCAATGACGTTCTCTTGACAGTTGAGCGTCATTGCTTCAATATTTACAAAGTATCCTAGCAATGTATACGATGTGATTCTCCCTATTCGAAAAGAAGCCGAATCACATATTTCCAATTTTTCTTTTTTTATTCTTGACTGGAAAACGTTTCTATTAATAACCAATGTTCATATTAATTTTTTTCTCAATAGAATACAAGTTATAGAGTAATGAAGGAACTTTTTGTTTATTAGCTTGATTTTTTTTTCAGTAACCTGTCTCGTTGTTTTTAAAACATTTATGTTAGTAAAATATATTATATCAATTATTTATGATTAATAATTTATGAATTGGATGTAAATAAAAACACACATTCATCTCATTTTCAACAGGCATCCACACTGCTCAAAAGTTTGAGAGATGGTCTTATTTTTGAAGCCATTTTCTAGCCGTATTGATTCTTGTGACTTGGATGCTTCTTGCATATCTCCTACATTTGTTAAACAGGATTGTGAAAAAATTAAAACCTTTCTTTTTATAATGTGTTGTCCATTTGACAGTGACATTATACGTCAGTTTTTGTTCCAGAGTAACAATTTACCACTGCCATTAATTTCCTGATTTTGTTTCTAATAAAATAATAACCATTACGTTACGTTATTATTACGTTACGCTTCTGGGAAAAAACAACGTGACCTTGACGTATTGTGTCTTGTGGAACGTAAAGATTCCTTTCATAAATTAGTACCTAATCTGAATTGATATAGCGTGTGTCAGTGTGTCGTTCTACCCCGCGACTGTGTGCAAAGAATTAAATGGTTCATAGATTTATATATATTTTCAGAACTATACGGAGATTTTCGGAGAACTTGAAAGCAGTGTGGATCGAATTTAATAATTTAAACTAATAACATATTCTTTTACTATCTTGCACTTTCTTCGTAGAAAGATAATGTTATTAATTGTGCGCCGGAAATCTGTGAATTATCGACCGGAAACCTATTATTACCGGGTCATTGTCACGAAAAATAGATAAATTCTTTTCCTACGTATAGTATATTACTTCCATGTAGTAGTAGAGTAGTTACTTCCATAGAGTAGCCAGAATCATGTTTTCTGGGTCTTGATACGAAAAATTGATGACGGCAAAACTCTCCTCACCCTTCCTTCTGTCCATCCGTCCGTTCGTCTCTGGTAAACGTTAGCGCCTAAACCGTTTCACCGATTTTCTCCAAAATTGATATTCCCCGTTCGCAGTAAACGAACTCAAGGATTTGGAAGATTAAAAGGGATATTTTGATTTATGGGGATACTTTACCTGAAGCAAGTGTAATTTTTTGGGTCGTCTTTCTACCATTAGAATATTGAATATAGATATATTTTTCCTTATTGAAATCTGCGCTTTAAAGATAATCTCGAAATAAAGTTATATTGAATTTTTCAAAAATATGAATAGATTACGTGTTCTTTTGCACGAACTATTGGCTATTGTATTGTTTTTAATTTTTTTCTTCCAATTCGCATCAAATATTTTCTTCAGATGTTAGGTAGTTACCACTTCTTTCTCTAAGATGTTGGGTAGTCTGAATCCATGTTTTGGGAGCCTTGATATCGAATCATCGATTGATGGCAAAACGTCTGACTGTTCTTCTAGCCGTCTGACTGTTTGTCTGTCAACAACACTAGCGGCCAAACAGTAAGCAGAATTTTCATCAAAATTGATAGTCCCCAATCGATCTGGCTGATGATGTGGCCCCTGGAATTTGAAACCGATGTTTTAATTTTGGAAGGTACTTTACATGAGGTTCTTGGGAAATGTTCAATATTTTCAAAAGATATGTTGAACTCGAATAGCGTAAAGGATGTACCAAGGAATAGTGCAAGTCTCATTAAAGTCGAAAACCCTCGTTTTTGAAACTAGCAAAACTTAATATTTTTGGCGTTTTTTACAACTACAATTACGCAGATGCAATATGTGTTCTTATTGAAATGTATTCATGAGAAAACAGATCATCAAATAAGGTCAAGGTCAGTTTTTCGAAATTATGAGATTTTTGCATAATTTGGCGTGAAACATAACCAATTTAAATATTTTAAAAAAAAAGGAAACGGACGTTAGAAAAAAAATTTGGAAAAATTTATTTATTATAATACAATGTTAATAATAAAGCAACAAAAGCAGAGCTCTTTTTATTATAATCTAAAAACACTTTTCTTGCTCGCTAACCAATGAAACGGGCTCTTCCCAGGGAGCAAATTCGGGTGGGTGGAGTGTATCTCCCAGCGATATATCTCCCCTCTGCCACCGTCAGAGGCTCGAAGCGAGAGGCCTAACCCGGATTTATAAGCAAGAAAACCAATCTGCATAAAGTTCTCAGATGATGAACAGCCGTGAAAGGAGATTATACAGACTAGCAAGTTCAGCTCATCTCATCCTTCGCTCCTCTTTGGAAATCACGCCCTAAATATGTGCGCCACCCTGAGCGAAACTGCGAGTGGAGGGGGGAGTAGTGAAATTGAAGTTTCATATCCTTAGTTTGCTTCCAGTGATTCTTCAACGTGCTCTATCAATAGTTTATGTAGGACTCCGAACGTAACACACTTTCATGTAAGGAGTTTTGAAACTATAATACATTGATTCGCCCTCAAACTATTGGATCAAAAAGTCAGCCGTAAAAACGTTTCGCTTTCATTTTGATCATTTTCCTTTTCATATTTGAAAAAATATTACAGCTCTATTAATCTATATTACTTTAAATATAATTAACAACTATATTAATATCTAAAATAACATTTATATTATTATAATGAGAAAAATAACCATACTTGTTAAAATTCGAACCGAAAACAATTTGTTAAAATAAAAATATTGCCATTGCTCCTTCAATTCGCTTACCTGGAAAGATGGTTTGATCTCGACAGTTTGTCTAACTGCTCTGAAACGTGGGTGATGGAAGTATGCGTGAATTAAGACCGAATCAAATTGACGCAGTAAAAGACATTGACTTGAGTTGAACTAATGAGTTTACTAAAAGATATTACAATAAATATGAAATAAGAAATAAAACTTGAAACACAAATTGTTAACAAAACAACTGGTGACACTAGAATTCCCAATACTGCTGGGTGTGCACTCTTTTGCATCGTCGATTTTTCCTCTCTACAGTCCATTTGAGAAATTGTATTTCATACCATTGAGTTTGAAATGTTCTTTCTTACTTAATGCATTATGTATCAAGCTGTATAAAACTTCACAGAAGCACACGAATATACTCCAGATTTCATTTTTTGGTGTCGGTAATTTTTACCCTGCGTTGGTATGTGTGGCATTTAGTCCTTAACTTCCGTTTTGCCATATTACGAGAAATATAGCAAAACACGATCAATTGGAGGATCAGTTGGACGACTACCATGAAGAGAACACTGGGTCTCCAAGAGTTAGAATGCGTGAAGAGCAACAAGGAGATGCTTGGTGTGAACAGCAAAGAAAATGGTAATAAGCACGAAGGTGCAATCGGTGACAAAAGAGTGTGAAAGCGACGGGATAAGAGAGAAGAGTGATGTCCCAGAGGAGAAAAAAAAGGGGAAAAAGAAAGAAAGGATGAAAAAGAGAAAAAGGAAGAAAGGATGAAAAGAGAAAAAGGAAAAAAGGATGAAAAAGAGAAAAGAAAGAAAGGATGAAAAAGAGAAAAAGAAAGAAAGGATGAAAAAGAGAAAAAGAAAGAAAGGATGAAAAAGAGAAAAAGAAAGAAAGGATGAAAAAGAGAAAAAGAAAAAGGATGAAAAGAGTGACAAAAGAAGGGAAACAGAGAAAAAGAGAAACATTGAAACATGAACAGAGTGAGTGAGAGAGAGAAATAGTGAGAAATAGTGAGAAATGGACAGAGATGAACAGAGACAGAGATGAACAGAGACAGAGAGATGAACAGAGACAGAGAGATGAACAGAGACAGAGAGATGAACAGAGACAGAGATGGACAGAGACAGAGAGATGAACAGAGACAGAGAGAGTGAACAGAGAGAAGGGAGAGAATGACAAGAGACAGAGAATGACAGAGACAGGAGAGAAGAACAGAGAGAGACAGAGAGAGAGAATGAGACAAGAGAGACAGAGAGAGATGAAACAGAGAGACAGGAAGAGATGACAGAGACAGGAGAGATGAAGAGAGACAGGGAGAGATGAACAGAGAGACAGGGAGAGATGAACAGAGAGACAGGGAGAGATGAACAGAGAGACAGAGAGAGATGAACAGGAGACAGAGAGAGATGAACAGAGAGACAGAGAGAGATGAACAGAGAGACAGAGAGACAGGAGAGAGAACAGAGACAGGAGATGAACAGAGACAGGAGAGATGAACAGAGAGACAGGAGATGAACAGAGAGACAGAGAGATGAACAGAGAGAGAGATGAACAGAGAGAGAGATGAACAGAGAGAGAGAGATGAACAGAGAGAGAGGAGAACGGAGAGAGGACGAGAGAACGAACGGAGAGAGACGAACGAGAGAAGAACGAGAGAGACGAGAGAGGAGACGAACGGAGAGAGCGAACGGAGAGCGAGGAGACGAACGGAGAGGCGAAGGAGGCGAGAGGACGAACGGAGAGCGAACGGAGAGCGAACGGAGAGGCGAACGGAGAGCGAACGGAGAGGAACGGAGAGCGGAACGGAGAGAGCGAACGAGAGGCGAACGGAGAGGCGAACGGAGGAAGAGACGAACGGAGAGGCGAACGGAGAGGCGAACGGAGAGGCGAACGGAGAGGCGAACGGAGAGGCGAACGGAGAGGCGAACGGAGAGGCGAACGGAGAGGCGAACGGAGAGAGAGGCGAACGGAGAGACAAACGGAGAGAGAGACACGAACGGAGAGACAAACGGAGAGAGAGACACGAACGGAGAGACAAACGGAGAGAGAGTGTGTGGAGACGGAATCATCAAGGGGGACGTGGAGGGTCCGCAAACGGAGGGAGGCGAAACCGAGGGGAGGGCGGTGCCGACGCCAAGCAGCAGCGGGCCTGGATCGCCGAGGAACGAAGCGATCGGGGTCGGGAGGAGCCGCAGCGAGGACGCGACCTACGGCGAGGGGCGAGGGGGGGGCGCATGAATACGGATGATCGTAAAGCGCCGCGCAGTAGAGGTTTGTGGCTGGGATATGAAGGCGCGAGCGCCGTCGAAAGCGGCATTGCCTGAGCCCCTCCCCTCTCTAATTCGTACTGAGGGCTGATGCATCACAGTTCGACGTCGCCTGTCGATTACCCCCACCTCCTCCTCCTCCTCCTCCGGGTCCTTATTAGAGGCGCGTCTGTTGCTCGGAATGCACCGCGCCGAGAGCGTAGGGCGAAGGGGCCGCCGGAGATCAAGAGGCGCAATATCCTCCTTGGCTGCTGCCCTTTCCACTTGGATTGGATTGGTTTGGTTGGTTAGTGATTCCGGACGCGTCAACAGCTTAGGTCATTAGTTCCGTAAGAGTAGTGCATGTTTTTCCTCCCAGAGATGTCGGGGATCTTCCCCTGCTGGATGGGGAGATCCGGTGCCGACCTACCGCCGGCTAGTGGGGTTCCCCCTGACGAGGCTCTCCCACTAGTGAGGAACCGCCCCAACCGGGACAAGCTCTAAGCTCCCGACCGGCTCCCAGAATGTGTGGTAGAGTAGTGCATGTTAGTGTAAGTGTGTGTGTGGTGCGTGTCTAAGCTTCTGATTCCCCTACGTGTAGTGCACGTTTTTGTCGCAAGTGGCGGCGGTAAACTATTCCCACTTCGTCGGATTCCATGACGACATAAGTCGGCATGCGGATATTTTCCCCAATCTGGTGTCTTCTATCAGGATGGCATCGTCCCAGCCGGAAAAAGCTCAAAATCGAAATCGGTTTTCGGGCGTGTGGTAGTGTACAACTTGTAAGTGTGAGGTTGTGTAAGTAAGAGGTGATGGTATGTCAAGGAAGAGGAAGGAAACGTCGTGCATTGACCGTAGCCCGTTTGTTAAGGGTACTGGTCCGGCATTCGACTGATGCTGATCGGAGAAAGCACGGAAAACTACCAATCAGGGCTGCCGACCGTTAGAAATCTCCTTGAGATGGAAATTCGATGTAGCTATATAGCAGGTTCATTCCCAATTTTCGCAATCACGGGAAAAGCCGAACGTTAGAATTCTCTTTCAGACAGGGGTTGCATTCGACCTAACAATGTAGCATATACAGTATTCCTACTACAATTGATTCCAATCACGAGTCAAAACTTCCGATCAAGCAGCCGAACGTTAGAATTCTACTTCAGACAGGGTTTGAATTCGACCTAACGATGTATCAGTCATCAATTGATTTCCTGAGCTACTTAAATTGATATAGTATTCACGAGAAACACAAATGTGGATCTTGTATGATTTACACAGCGATATAGTATTTGCTACATTTACTAAAACCTTTTTTTCTCGTTTCAGGTAAGCTGACGACATCCCGCTCACTATCCTAAAGATGCCATCCATTTGTAAGTAGTCGTTCATTCGTAATAGCATTTTAAGACTAGAGAAAAAAAGTTCTCAAAATTATTTCTCTTTTTAGTTTATCAGAAAAAAATAAATTTTAAATAACAAGAGTAATTTTCATAACAAGGCAAGAAAGGTAGTTTACATGTCTAGACGGCAGAGTTCCAGGATGAGGGCGATAATTTGGAGTCTAGAATTCCTGTCTGGTCACATGAAGCTGTTTTTTGCCGTGTCATGTATAACATTTTCTTCAAGAACTCAATTTTATGACGAAGTGTCCGTGTGATATACAAATATAATTGACGAACACGAAAACATATCTGGTATTTTTCGTTCAGGCGTTGATAACTATTTATTTTGTAATTGTTGTGTTTACACAAGTACAAATACGGAAAGTACTTTTGGTGAGGCGTCCAAGACGCTACAGTTTTAGCCAAAAATGAGAAGAGGCATCTTTTGTGGAAAACCAACTTATGTGAAGGTTTTCGTGCATATATTTGAAACATGTGGTTCTGATTTAATAATTTACTGGAGGTATGTAAGGAATTTCATGACGAAATGTTTTAATATTTCTCTACCTTTCTATTTTCCGAGATTTTTCCGCAATTTTGATCTCTCCAGCTATGTATTTCCGTCAACTGGATCCTGCCTACCTACTCCGTTCTGGCTCTAGTGTGTGGATTTCTCAATCGCTGCCAATTGGCGCAGTAATTAAATGAAATCACCCCACACTTCTGCTCATGTTGGGTAGGACAGTCGGGAGGGTGGTGTGTGTGTGTGTGTGTGTGTGTGTGTGTGTGTGTGTGTGTGTGTGTGTTGCGTGTAAGCTCGCCGCACGCGCGTGTTCACTGCACGTGCTCCCAAAGGAGCGGTAATTCGTGTGCGACAATCCACACCTCGTTCGCCTAGTGCCCGGAGAGCACGCGCGTCCGGGACTTTGGTTTACCCAACGCACGCGCCGCGGTCTCCTGTGGGTTTGTGCAGACTCCCTGCTCCTATGGGTCTCATTTCCAGTAGTGGTGTACATTGGAATTCTCAGAAACAGTAGTTCCAGGTATAGTTCTCACTCACGGTACGATCATCAATTTTTATTTTATTCGGTTTTGTTTGCAGTACTGAAACAAATATTTATATTCTGCATTAGCCATCTTAATATATTTTTATACTGATCAGATAACACTATTAAATAGCTTCAGATATCGAGCATTTTGACTCCCAAATTGGTTTTTGTAAGTTGTATGTGAAGAAATTCTAAAGAGTAAAATTATAAGGAAATGGACTGAAAGATCATATTGAAATCGTTTGAATTCTTAACGCTGCCGCGTTACTGCTTAATAATTCGGTATGTTCGTATTCATAACAGAACGGCACAGTCGACCGACTTTTGCCGAAAGCAGCGAGACTGACGATGACGGCAAAGCCGTCGAAAGCCGGCTATCTTAATAAAGATAATATGTTGACGAAGATGACCTCTTTTATTTCTTATTATAAGAACGTCAACAACACCAAATCAGAATTCCCACAATTCATAACAGTTCACCAATCTTGCTGAACATCAGATTCTGTGATCTGAACCATGAACAAAAGTAAATTTGATTTTCATTTATTAACTCTGATTTCGTCAAAGACCAGTAAAAATGTATTGAAATTAAGGAACGTTTCTGTGACGTTTTCTTGAGCTCCAAAATCTATTTTCCATCTTTTAAGCATAATATAGTTAAATGATGAACGAAAGTACCAACAAAGCGAGGAGTGCAAGGTTTGTAAACCAGAACTTTTCGCTCCCGAGTTATATAAAACTAATATACATCAGTAAAAGAATACAGATTTGATATTTAATTTTTTTTAAATAATAACCCACATCTCCGACTCTACTCCTAACACAAATAGGAAAAGGAGAGCTCAACAAAACGTGCGCATAGTAAAGCTACATTTGTGTTCAGAAGCAAAACGATGATCCATCTCTGCATTCCCTTCAAAGAACACAGTTATGGGAACAATGGCTGCAAATTGCACGAATCTTGCGGCATATTAAAACGAAAATTCGTAGTAACGGAAATCGCATACAAAATATTTGAACAGTAGAACTCCTATCACAGATAGGAAAGGTTCGTATGGGGAGAAGGAAGTTGTTTCTTCAGGTGAATTTTGGCCAGATGATCGTTGTTTTTTCTTGAAAAACGTTGCAATGGAAATGACTCAAGAAAGGAAGGTCTCCTTCAAAATACCCCTGTAGATTGTGAATCACAAATCACAATGTAAAATTGTTAAATTACCCGAATGTTTCAAAAGAAAAAGAACTCTGTGTGATAGCATTAAGTGTTTTAAAGTCGAATACTGGTTTGAAACGTACTGCCAAAGCAAGAAAAATCTGTTGCCAAAAAGAAATTACAATTATAAGAAAATTGTCAAAAAAAAAAATAAAAAAGAATTCATTGTTTCATATCCAAAAATTGTTTCAGAAGTGAGAAAATAAGTATGAATTCAAGAGCATCGTGGAACTATTAGAGTGACTGTATCAAAAGCGCTATTTCATGTTCCTTGGAAATCTAATTCAGCAAACACAAGACAATGAGATAAAACAAATTTTAAGTGCGCGTCAAGCACAATTTGAATTATTCTTGTTTTTTTGTATTGCTGTTCTTGAAAGCAATAATAACATTAATTTAGTAGTAAGTTTTCAGTGGCGTTACTTCTATAAAAATAGTATTACTATTGTGCTTGAAAACACATTAAGCGATTCAATATCACCATTGATGTTGATGCTATCTTAACTTTTACAACATGGTTAAATACGTAAGTATTAGGGAGTGCAGTGAAATTCTAGTGTAGCTTTTGTTTAGACTTATAATTTGTTTCAATTAGGATTTAGTGAACATACAATGAAATAAACACGTTTTGGGGTAGAATTGTTTTAATAGTTATTAAAAACAGTTATGAATTACTGACAGAAAGACCGTTGTCAAGGCCTATCGTACTCACGAGGACGCACGGTTCTGGCCAACACCAATTTGACTCTTTGGCACTAATTTGAGAATTTTCAATGTCATGGAGGAATCGTAGCTGATAGTGGTGATCAAATGATGCAGTTGATGATCATCAAAATAGTCGACATACTGTTTTCGATTTTAATAACAATGAGTAGTAATAAAAATTAAATTGATCGGAAAACTGTATGCTTTAGAGGAAAGTATATTAATTAATTATAATTAATTTTAAATTAATGAGCAGAATAGAAATATTATAGAACTAAATAATCCAGTGGTGAGAAAATAACCTTGTGGTTTGAAAGTGTGAGCCGACACCATTTAGCGTGTGCAAGGATAGTTATGTCATTCCCATACTTGAAACCAATATTCGGTTATCACCTATTTTCGTTTCACTCATAACAGGTACTGCATAACGTCATTTCCGCCCATGTCGGGAATTGGACACGTTTGATGCCAGCCCATCACAATACTGCGCGTGGCGATTAATAATTCATTTGTGGGTAGCGTTATGCTGATGGAATGATCATTGGACGGCTGTTTCCAGATTAACTCTGGCTTATCAGCGGCATTGGCGTGCTACACGTGTATTTAGGCACTGTGGAGGTAGTAATGAAGCGGGCTGGTTTGACTGCTAAGAGAGGCTTAACTGCCTTTCTATGAAAGTAAACATTGCTCTCAGATATTTATGAAAGCGTCAGTGGGAAAATTATTTCAGTGGGAATTGTAGTTAAAAGTAGTAGTAGTAGTGTGGCGAGTTATATTACACCCTAGGGTGTCTCTCGCAACCCAGCCTATCTCTCTATCGGTGAAGTCTTCATTACTCAAATACTTCATTCATCATTGTCTCTTCTACTCCTTCTCCCCATGTAAGTCTGGGTCTTCCTCTTCTTCGATTGGTAGCTGGTTGCCATTTCCACAGTATTTTGGGCCAGCGTTCTTCGTTCATTCTTTGCATGTGCCCATACCACTTTAGTCTTTTCACTTCTTAAAAGTGTAAGAATTAATAAAAAAAATATTTTGTCATTTTTGGAGGTAAACTCGCGTTGAAGCCCTTAGCAACCAACGATCTAAATGACGCTTTAAGAGCGCGTCAGCTAAAATCCGTTAAAATGCTCGAGAGTCCCAAAACAATTTTTGTATACCAATATTAAAACAGCCTTTTCTGATACAAGAAATCGTTCATAATCGGGCATTTTACGTCATTAGTGATTGCATCATCATCCATTCAGCCATCCAGCGGGGGAAGATCACCGCAATCTCCCGAGGATAAAACACGCACTACACTTACTGGACTAATAACCTAAGCTGTTGACGCTCCCGGAATCCCTAACCAACCAACCAACCAACCAGCTAATTTTCAATAACTACAAATAAAAATAAAGAACATTGTATGTAACTTGTCCTCTGTTAATCTTTAAGGACTTGCTACATAAATAACTATTTAAATACTGTTCTATTCACATTATAATTTCTTCAAAACTACGCCAAGTGAAAAACTTTATT
The DNA here is from genome assembly GCA_964035755.1 of Teleogryllus oceanicus. Classification (NCBI taxonomy): domain Eukaryota; kingdom Metazoa; phylum Arthropoda; class Insecta; order Orthoptera; family Gryllidae; genus Teleogryllus; species Teleogryllus oceanicus. The sequence goes on from CAXIVR010000008.1 coordinate 74,394,761, forward strand.
CCACCGGAGGTGTGATCTCCCATGATCTTAATATTTTTCTGACTTCTGCTAAGTAAGTCGCAGAATCGTGAATGTGCTTTTGTGCCTTAGTTTTATTCTCTGACATTTAAGAGAGTTGGCTTGTCATTGACATAACACGAGCTTGAGAAAAGAAAAAAGAAATTATGAGATAAAACAATGCTAATGATACATTATAAAAATTAAATAGAATTTATAACTTAAACAAGTTATTTAATGAGGAAGAGTAATAATAAGATTAGCTAACACTCAAAAGAATGCTATTGTTTGATAGCTCTCTTAATTTAAAATGTTTCATGTTATTCGCCGTATGCTGTTTGTATTCTTTCTCATATGTCCTCACTTGTAATATTTTTGACAATTTGAGGACTAAAAGTGCCAGGTCAACTGTACGACGGAGTACTTGGAGTGGATCGTAGAATTTCTGGAAATTCCGGTTTCGAGTGTGTTTTGTACGAGTCTACAGCGAGCGGTGTGTCCAACTAAGCTCTTAGAAATAGAATAGGTAGTTTGTAATCACAATATAAAAGTACTTTGTCTGGCTTATTCCTTTAATTTTCAATCGTTGTTTAAAATGAGCAAATAGATATATTAAAGGACACCAATGCGGATAAGAGAGTGTAATACATCGTTTATCTGTGTCGTAATTATCTACAGATCAGATTATTCTCAAATGCTGAAATATTTCAAGTTCAAAGGAAACTGTTGATCCGTTCTGCTCTTATATCGAATGTGCTGTACTACTAGAAAAGCTAACACAAAACAAAATTATGCTATAGTTGTATTCATTTAAGCAGCGCCAATTCAATTTTTTCCTGCAAATTTCACCCCCTCAGTAATCACATTTGAGTGTAATCTACTTTGAACCTAATTTCCTTTACATTTACCCAGCTTTTAGCTTTTAGATAGTTCTAAAACGGTCTGTATTTGTAAGAAATAATAACTTCTTCACTTTTTCCATAACATGTTCTCTAAATTTTCCCAACTGCATACATCTTATCCCCTCCCTTTTTTCCCCATTCCTTCTATCATCGTATTTTCTAACACATTGAATGCACCTTTGCAGTAGATGTAGTGACAAATGGTTGGCTGTAGCAAGGAGGTAGGGAGATGCGAAGGGCACACTTGAATATTTGAACTGTGTTAATTGGAAGTAGGGGCAGCTTCCCACATTGGTGTACCGCGATGTGGGATGAGTTCAGGGAAGCGAGGGAGTGGGGGAATATGTGGAGGTAGAAGAACAGCGATAAACCGGGAGTGCTCGTAGTGGGGCAAGACAGGAAGTGAAAACGGAGAGAAGAGATAAACTATTGGAGTAAAGGGATGCAGCTCCCGAATGGAATACAGACATGAACGAATGTGAGGAATGAGAGATCTAAGAGAGACATAGACTGAGAGAGACATAACTGACTGGAGAGAAGATACTGGGCTGAGAGACCAAACTGACTGAGAGAGACATAGACTGACTGAGAGACTAGACTGAACGAGAGAGACATAGACTGATGGGAGACATAGCGATGCAGAGCATAGACTGACTGGAGAGACATAGACTGACTGAGAGAGACATGTAGACTGACTGATGAGAGACATAGACTGACTGCGAGAGACATAGACTGACTGCGAGAGACATAGACTGACTGCGAGAGACATAGACTGACTGCGAGAGACATAGAGACTCAGACAGACTGACTGAGAGAGACATAGATGACTCAGACAGACAGACTAAGACAGACGAGAGAGACAAGACGACAGAAACAAGACGGGGAGAACAGACAGACTAGCAGAGGAGAAAGACGACGCAGAAAAGACGACGAGAGAAAGACGACAGAAAAGACTGACGAGAGAGAAGAGACGAGACTGGAAGAAGAAAAAAGGAGAGAAAAAAAGGCAGACGAAAACAGAGAAAAGACTGGAAAATCTCCTAGAGGGACAGAGCCAGGGAGAGAGAGACTGGCATGGTGAGTAGGACCCGCCGTGGAGGACTGCGTGGGCGCGGGGGCGGGGCGGCGCCCGTCCCCTTGGATTGATTTGCGGTCGCGCGCGTCGCGTGGCGCCCCCGGCGACCAGCGAATCGCCACCGCCCGCGCCTCACCGCACCGCCCCGCACAGTGGGGCCAGAAAGGGGAAACATTGCCAAACAGAGTTTTCCGAAATAATTGGCAATAAAAACACAATTTATACTGAAATATTTATATTTCTTGACCTTCAAATATTTACTTAAGTAACTTGAAATTCAGAACTTTTGTTAATTAATTGGTTGATTATTAGTGATTCCGGGCGCGTCAATTACTATGATCGCTAGTCCCGTAAGTTTAGTGGGTGTTTTGCTAGGGAGGTGGTGATGGTCTTTACCAGTTGGATGGCGAGATCCGGCGCCGACCTACCGTCAGCTAACGCTTTTTTCCTCATCCGGGTATCTCCCACTAGTGTCGAAAACCCTGCCGCCGTCAGGACTCGAACCTAGGACCTTCGGTCAAATGCGCTGCAGTGACAGCAGTTGATGCACTGATCTACCGCTCCCGGAAGAGCTTTCATCATACAACTCTTCTTCAACAAGCGAATTTGTACTAGGTCCAATGCCTTTGTGATAATTTGTCACTGTTTCATTTGTGAAATCAGTGGATAGATGCAATTAACAGCCTGCAAAGCATTTCGTTTTTTTTTCTTCCAAGTTGCACTTTTTCCATTTTTTACCTCTTCAGTGTGTTTAATAATACCATTTAGATCCCTTCTTGTTAATAAAGAGCCGGGACATGAAGGAAAAATTTTAAAAAATGAATATTGTAGGTAGCAATGCTAACAAAACTAGATGTGCATCATCATAAACAAAGTAGCTTAACGCACAATGGGCAAGCACAGACAAACTTGATTAATGTTGCAAAACTAGATGAATTCTAGAATCAGATTCACTTAATATCATAGCCCGACAACGTCCAAAAGGGAACTAAAAGACAATATGAAAAATAGGATTTTAAAATTTTATTCCATTGTGACACGTTAAGTTTCTACTTGGAACTACTATTTTTTTTATTCTAGGAATATGTTTACCAGAAATAAAGATTTAAAGTAAATATCTCCGTCTATCGTATGCATAGCACGTACAATTCTGCTAGTCAATAGAGCAAAAATGTTTGCATCGCAAAACACACTTCTCTTTTTATTGCGCGAGCGAAGAAGTGCGCCGCGCACCACTTGTGCAAGTTCAAACTTAATGACAAGACGTGATTTCCCCTTCCTTTCGTGATCGGGGAATGGTGAAGGAGACATTTTGCTACCCCTTTCATGTGAAATGGAGCTTCTGAAGTATATTTTAATTTTGGACTTTTTGCCGACTTTCCCTCCTCTCGCCCCACTGTGCGGCGCCCGGTCAGAGGGCGCGCCTGTCGCCTTGGTCGCCTCACCAGCTCTATTGGCGCGCGATCAATTGAAGCTACTGCCGGCCTCCACCAGAAGTCGCTTCAGTGGTTTGTAATGGATGGAGTTGTCGTGAGCGTAAAGGTACACGCTCAGAAATACATTAAATTTAATGTAAATTTTGTGTAGGACTGTACACGAATTTTAATGTACCGTGCACAATAAATAGAGATTAATGTACATATACATTCTTCAATGCGTAAATTAAAATTAATTTTAACTTACTTCCTTGCCCCATTAAATTTAATGTTCACGTACATTAAATTAATGTACACGTATTTAAATTAATGTACATGTACATTAAAGTTATGTACGTGTGCATTAAATTTCATTTACGTACATGATAATTACTTTCCTGTACGTTACATTAAAAGTAATGCTGAAATTTCTGAGAGTGTAGTTAATGTTATTGAAAAGAGGGATATGTCATGAGTGTGTGGGAAAGTTTTTATCACAGGAATCATGTTGCCGGTATTTCTAGTAAATGTTGTTTTCAGTTTTAATCAATCCAATGTTTCCCTCAGACCTATTTGTGGTACCCGAAAGCAATAAAAATACTGTAGAAGTAAAATAAAATGAGGTGAAGTGAGAAACATTTCACCGTATGTTTTGCAAGTGGTGGTTTCAGATTTTACGTATACTATTTTCGTAAAGATGTTAACAGTAGTATAACTCTGTTATGACACAAAAATGTACAGTTGAATGTAGGTCATTCCGTGTGATTTCTTACACAAAGGCAAACCTATTGTCAGATAGAAATAAATATATGTAAAAGAAATATAATTAATTATTTATATATAGACATATGACGATAAAATTGTCAGTATTGTAAAAGATTAAGAAAGATTGGAGTAAAATCGCATGTATTTGACCAAAAAATGGTCAATACTTACAACTTTAAGAGAGAGAAGTAGTGTAGAATATATCGACACGTTAAGAGCTGTTTGGTTTTAAGTGAAATATAGTTGGATTAACAACAGGGTTACAGTGCGTAAACGCAAAATTTCGTCTATAGAAGTAAACAAATAAATAAACTATAAATCTTAACAATGTTAAAAGTTAGGGGACAAAGACATCTATACATTAATTTAAGAATTAGTATGCGGTAAACTAAAAATACCGCCAATTAGTGAACAGTATAGAGATGCCAAGTGTCCCGAACTGAAAGACCATGTATCTCAAGAGTCTTTTGTTCAATATAAGAATATTAAGATAGACAATGTTTGCAGAGAATATGTATTTTTAATTAAAAATGCAACACTTGCGTGGTAGAAATCAATAAATTAGAGGGTGTCAGATTACGTTGTAGAGTAGAAATTGCCTAAGAAAATATAAAGGATATTTAAATTGAGAAATAGAAGTGTGTTTAAATGAAACTGAAGTAAACCGAAATTGATCCCTAGCTATTCCTGAAGAAATATGGCCAGAGTAAGATAAGTATGTCATGCCACATGCTTTTTAACTTTAATAAGTTAAGAAATCAAGACTTTGAAAATAGGCTCCGAGACGTGGAGTGTGATTCTTAGACTTAAATGAGAGTTTGTTTTTTATCTATGTTCTCATTAGAAAGGTGGTCTATGAAAGAACATTGCAAATTCACTGTGCTGGGTAAAACGATATTATTTCGAGAAATACATATGTATAACCAGTCAATGATTAAATAAGAATTTACATTGAATGAAAAATACTGAATTGTTCAGAATTTGATTTGTTTTGTTTTCTTTCACGCAAGTACCCAAACGTTGTGCAGCGTGCGTTATGGGGTCATAACCACTCCCTCTATAAATCTTCTGTATCAGCAGAAACCAGATGAGTTACCATAACGGTGGCAACAGATACAATAGGATATGTGTTATAGTCAAATAAGTAAGGGATCAGCTGCATTATTTCGTAAACAACTTGTAGGGGGAAATATTCCTTGATTGCGAGGTCGTGCGAGAAAATACTGTTTCATCCTTTCTTCCAACCAACCAGCACCTGTCTAACTGTTCCATTATTTGTTTACTCATTTATTCATTCATTCGTCGTCCGTCCGTTCATTTATCCATTTCATTTCATTTACTACTTTTATTTTCACAGATATGTTTACATTGTTATGTACAGCAACAAATCCGCCTGCAAAATTAATTTTGCACCAATGCGTACCCATAGGCAATTTTCTGGCGGGTCATGTTGAGATTGCAGACCCTCGCTACCACGCACCAAAGAAAGAGGCCTGAGAATCCAACACATAACTCAGAACGGAGGCGACGCACAGTACACGTTTCTCTGCACTCCCCCCCTACCTCCTCCCCTCACCCCTTCCCTTCCATTCCACCAACCCTGCCTCTTCACCTGGGAGGGGGGAGGCAACATGGCATAAATCCTCGCGAAAGCAAAAAAAAAGGGCTGTCTCCTTCATTCCACATTCCGCTCGCTGAATCTTAAAATAAAAAGAGAGACGTATTTTACGGACTCAATCCTGTGAAAGAAAAATGTTTCTTGAATATTTTATTACGCCATGAAAGGGAAGGGCTCGACGTGTACTTCGTGAGATGGCGCCAGATTAAATTCGCTGCAGTCCTTTCCCCGTCGCCTTGTATCACACCGACTCCCTTCCATGGTTGGCGTCTTCTAAAAAGCGCAACGCAACTTTTCATGGGGCCAATTTGAATTCTTCGCAACTTTTGGCGTTTATGTTCTGAAAGATTTATCAAGGGGTCTTATGTCAAAGTGGAACATGGTGGACCCTCTGTGATTAGTTGTTTGGCTGGATTTCTTTGGGACAGATGTAAATCGAAACACACTCTTTTTGTCGAAGTACAAGTGCAATTTACATGAAACGTATTTTTTGTTTTCAACATTAGATGAAATTGCATATTAAATTGAAGAAAACAACAGAAAGGAAAAGCTTTTTCCTGATACTTTAAAATAATTATCTTGTGCAAGCATTTATTATTAATTGAAAATGCCAAATCAAGTTTGACAATGTTACATGATATTTTCCAATTATTTTCTTCCCATTTTTAATATTCTAGTTTTTGGATTCTTAGAACCATTTCTTCTAAATTCACACATTGTCCATAAATAGCAACTACAGCAGTACTACATTCTCTAGTCTCTTAATCTTTCCACAGTGTTTTGGATGGAGGAATATTATAGATGTTTTTTTCGCAGGGAGAATGCGAAATACGACCGATAATGGTGTCATTTATTCGAAAATGACCTAAGTAGTTAAACATATTTCAAATTTGGTGAAACCTCCAATTTCGTAGTTGTTTCGGAGAACGAGAAGCAATTTAAATTTAATGGAAGCGAAATTCAGCTTCGAGTCACGTAACTGTTTTGTTTGTTTTTTTCAGAAAAAGCCGATATCACCAGTGTATCGCGGCACTGATAAAACGTTTTCGCACCACTGAACTTAATACATGTTGTCCAGACTTACCCGCACCAAATTAAAACCGCGAGTTGTGAGGATCCCAAACAACGACTCACCAAATATTTTAACAATCGACACGCTACCGTATGACTTGCAGAAGTTTTGCAATTTCTCATTTATAAGACGTTTACGCCAATTTATGTAAACATATTTCTTAAGAAGCAGGCATCCGCCACCCATTGTGTCATTTTTTGTATTTTGTTTCTGTATTTAGCGATTGTATGTCCCGTAGAGGTCAATTGGTCTCGGCGCTGTTGGATCCTGTCGTTCCTAGTCGGTCACTCAACCTAGAACCCGCGATGTCTCGAATTCGCTTAACCATCACGTAGTTAATAAATTCGGCATGTGATGCGGGTTTTGTAGTCGTGGCTTTTCAGTAGAACCTTCCTAGCGTTCACCTGGACGGCCGAGGGAAACCACGAAAACCTCGGTCAGGATGACCGACACGCCCCAAGTCACTTCGCTCAGTATCAAGTCTCCCAAAGACCGGCGTGGTTGATCCACAGCGGGTATGGCGTGGAAAGTTCCGAGCTAGACGCGGCCGCGGAATTCGCGGGATCGTTCACACCGGAGCGTCAATTCTGAGTCAGCGTTTGGTGACGGGTTGGCAAGGTAACTCGACCCAGAGGGGAGCGAAGACTCCCAAACACGGGCGGACCACGAAACTCGAGCAGCAGCGGAAGAAACGCGTCTGACTGCGTAACAAGTTTTGCCGCCGATTAAACGCTACCAATCCGTTGCCGGCCCGCTGCCGCGCAGGCTGAACTGCTCTAGGCAACACGTGACGCAAAACTCCGTTGCGGCCATCCGGTAACTGCGATTTCCCGTCGGTCTGGTGGGGAAGCCTTTATTGGGCTATACTTCGCTTGAAAATTTTTAAAGCGTTTGGAATTTAGAAGCTTTTTTGCCGCCAGCTGGGCGGTGAGACAATGTGTTTTCTTTTGTTACTGTCTGTACCACCGGTCGCGAGTCTTGGCTGTTGTCGCTATTGCGATAATCCTCTGCTTTCTGTAAGGTCGTAAAAACGGAGTGTGGCCAGGGACGTCCTATCTTAGAAAAGCGGAAAGACCAGAGACCTCGCACAGGCTCGGCATCGCGTGAATCCCGCTGAATATAATAGTTCCTAGCTGGTCCCGACTACGCTCCACTGCTGAGTGAAGAATATGTTCACGATCTTTTAGTGAAAAATAGTGTTTTTTGCTTACGAGTAAGATTTTACACACACTTTTATGTATCCCTGTCTGTTATCAGATGGTCGAAACGATGTTCTCTTTTTGTGAAACTGTCTGAACCGCCTGCATTAAATGCAGAATATTGCTGAATGAATGTTAAATCTGTAATACTTGGAATATGTCGACTTTCGAAACCATTTAGACTCTTTGAATTGCACTCGCAATGAGGTTTAAATTTCTAGAAAATATTGCAAATAATTTATGTATTTCCCTGTTCACTATTTTAATAATGATTTAATGTGATTAATAATTTTAAATTACATTCATTATTTATTATTTTCGCCATTTTATTTTTGTTATATTTCATTATTCTACATTGTTTTGCTTATTTGTTTTCTTATCAGAAAAAGTAAGATGAAATGAATATATTTTCAAGTTCTTTCCCACCTTCTTTCTTTCTTCCTCTCTTTCTCCTCTTTTCTCTCTCTCTCTCTCTCTATCTTCTATCTATCTATCTATCTATCTATCTATCTATCTATCTATCTTTTGGCGCTCACCATGACCTTGCAATATAGGCGGAGCTTTACAATATTATGGGGAATCATCCCTACAGAGAGGGAACAAGATTCCGCTTTGGCCTGAGAATGCACGCGGTCCGTTGCTTGAGGAACCGCTCCAGCATTCGCGTGAAATTGACGGAAGGCAACCACGGAAGCAGACGTTTAAAGGCCCCCACAGACCGGCACGGTAGACCCGCAGCGGGTGCAGTGCGGAAAGTTCCCAGCTAGACGCGGCCGCGGAATTCACGGGACCGTTCACACCGGAGCGTAAATTATGAGTCAGCGTTTGGTGACGGTTGGCAAGGTCGCTCGGCTCTGAGGGGAGCGAGACTCCCGAACACGGGGACTTCCCGAAACTCGAGCTGCGTGGAAGAAAGCGTTACTGGTTAAATTTGCGTTCCGTGCCTGCGCGCAGTCTAACGTGCTCATAAGGCAAACGTGACGCGAAACTTCCGCTGCGCCAATCCGCATAGGTTGCAATCTTCTGCGTCGGTCAATGGGAGCCTTCAAGCAGAGGTCGCCAAACTGTGGATCTCCAGATACTAGTTCACGCGGGGATATTTTTGGTAGATCGCAGTGCCACGTTCAATTTGATTAATCTGGAATTATTCCACTGAGCTCACAGATGTCTAACGAAAATTGTGTACCACGCGAGGAATATTTTTGGTAGGTCCTAGTGCCACGTTCAGTCCGGATAATCTGGAGTTACTTTATTGAGCTCAAACAGATTTCTCACGAAAACTGTTTACCACGTGAGGAAATTTTTGGTATATTGCAGTGAACTTTCAGTTTTGCTAATCTAGAGTTACTTCACTTACCACAAACTGTTTGATACACTGTCAGTAACGTAGTTGTTTGTGTGAGGTTTACATTATGGCCATTAATTTTGGGTGTGCACATTCGGCATTTGGAAATATGGATGGATTGATGAAAATTCTCATTTCTGTTCTCGTTTCTTGTGGTTGATCACATTAACATTTAAAACAGGTTCTTTTTCTCAGAAACTTTATACGTTTGTCGAATACTGGATTACAGCAATTGACGTATTCACTTATGAACGTCATCCAAACCTATCATATCGAGAATCAGCCACAGTCGGCATTCAAAACACAATGACGTGACAGTTCCTATGTCGGGGATGCGAACCGAAGACAATTATTTCCAAGCAGGTGAGTTGATACCTACATTGGCCATCTATAGCTCTTTAAAAAGAGAGTAATGATTCATTTATGCTTTCATTGAAGCACCAAGATAATGCAGGTTCCATTGTCAATTTTTCAGGTCATGGTTGGAATTACTTATAGGGAGAGAGAATCTTTATGCAAGAGTTGAAATTTGCAACTAGCTTTGTGAGCTCTAGATACACATGCATACACAAACACACAAACGTCTATGGTCAAGATGGGACTTGACTAGCGATCTCTTCAAGCAGAAGGTTCTGCTTTTCCGTTTTAGAGGATTTGTCTTCTCGAGGCAAATATATAATGGTATCGTTGTGTAGGTACTATGAGAATGTTTGTTATATATTATATAATTTAAAGCTCATTAAAACTCTGAACACCTTACCTAAGAATTTATCCATATCCCCTCTTCACTAAATAAAAGTATTAAGATTTTGCTCTATTTATGGTGAAGACATCATCAGCACGAAACAACTAATGTTTTACTACTAGACATGGAATTACCTACCGAGTCTGCATTAAACAGCGTTAAGATTAAAAAATTGAAGTTCGTAGATAACAATATACAAAATAATAGTTGTACGACAACAGCACCATCTTTCTATATTATTTGAAACGTTTGCATTTTCCGAAAATTCAGGGAGTTCGAAGCCAATTGAACTTGTGAATTTCTTGAGCGTGTTTCGCAATATCCGATTAAAAAATTAGAAAAACATAATCGAGACAATTTTTTTTTAATATGCTTACGCCCATATTTCGAAAAAATAATCATGTTGTCCTCTAAAGATTACTTTGAAGATCAGATTTAATTAAAATAAAATCTCAACATTACAGTTGTGGAAGCCCCGAAAAATTTAAGCATTTGCAGTTTTCAAAAGTAAGACAATTCAACGAAAATTTAAATAGTACCGTTTTTATAAGTGTTTTCTCCCTTCGGTGAAAGAAATCGTCCAAACATTTGTAGCATTTTTCTGCAGATAATTCCATGATTTCATTTATTGAGTGCGCAACTATAGTTTTAAAATTCATTCTAAGATTATTATAAGTGGTTTATCAATATGAAACCACGAATAACTATAAATATCAGTTTTAAAATTCATTCTCAGATTGTTAAAAGTGGTTTATCAATATGGAACCACCAACAATTATAAATGGCAACACATAGCTTGATTCCAAATGGTAGTAGTCACATTCTTCCAATTCAAACACCTGACAGTCTTACCAATTGCATTGTCAATGTAAATTGGCTCGTGGATCTGCAAATATTTCAACCCTGATCACTTGACAATTATAGTCGCGTCAACTGGTTTGTAATGTGAAACACCAGGTGAGATAACAGCTGTATCATGGAAAATTCTGCGTCCAACGTGTGCGTCCCCAATTTGTGCCAACCTGCATTATGCAAACTAATTGGACGATGTCCCCTTGTAGAGGCCCAAGTGGAGGGCTGCAGCGTTAAAAATCAGATAAATCATGGATTCTCTAATTAATATTCTACCTCTCCGAAATGAAATTTATGTTCAAAAACCCCACTTGCATTGTGCATGTAATGCTTTATGAGTTTCATTAAAATATTAATGGAGTGCTGCGTATATTTCAGAGAACTCGGTAGTGAAAGTTGCATCAGACGGTGAATTTATACACGTTACCAGGACCGGTAAACATCATTGGTAAATGAATAGTCTCGTGTTTCGTACATGTCTCAAGTCTATATTCTAAATCAAATTACTGTCATCTCTTTTTCGGGATTTGTATTTTATGATTTTTAAGACCTGTAAGCATAATGAAAGACAATGCGCTCATGTGGTTTTTCTGAAGAGCGTCACAACCGTATGTCGCATGTTTGCAGTAAGGCGTAAATCGCCAACAATATTGCCTGGTTTTCACTACTAAGCAGTGAAAAGCAAGCATGATTTTGAACCTTCCGAAGCGCTTACTAACATGAAGTCACTCAATGTCATCAGTAATAATATATTCTTATTCAGAAATTTGTGTAATGATATGAAAACAATATTCTGTATTTATAAATGTAATTTTTGCTGCGAAGCATCAAAACGTAATGTAATGAAATGAATCCCAATGCCTCAAAAATTAAAAAAGGTATGGTGAATGTTAGTAATATCGTTTATCGCAGGGAATACCACGAGTGCTTTGGGAATTGTCAATAAATTCAGACTAGCAAAGCGAGGATTTATCTGAGAATTTCAAAAGCACGAATGATATTTATTCGGACCATTCCGCAAGTGAAATTATGTCCAACAGAGTTTCAAAATGCGCAAAATATGAAAAATAACTGAAAGCTATGTTACAATCGATGAAATTATGTTATAGTACATAGCGGTTTATTGGACATCGACACATCGATCGATGTATACCGCCTCCTAAAATAGATGAGTCCCAGTTTACTATTGGCTAGTAGAGGAAACGGTAAAAAAAACGGATATAAAAAGTGATCAACGTTTTGAGATACACCGGCCTGATTGGGGCATTTTATGTGTATAGTTAAACACTATTGATTTTAATTTCAAGAGTAGTACAGTCAGAATAAATGTAACTTTAATACAATTCAAATATTATTGCCAATATATGTTAACTAATCAATGGCGACATTCTTCCTTCACATAAAACGATGAAAGACCAGTTGTGTTGAGTTGAGGTATAGAAGTCGCGAAGGGAGACATATTTCTCTCGCAAGGAGAAATGTACAGTCTGCTATAATGGGAACAGTATTTCAATTATAAACATATTTATTTGAGTTTACTTACAGAGATCAAGGAGAACTGTACAACTTTACTTAAGCGCTGCGTTTTTGACAGATATAAATTATTCACGAATACAAGATGTTAGTGGTCTGCTAAATTACACTAGAAGCAACTGAAGTAAGCAATAATTCGAAACTTATATGAGACAATAATTGTAAAGAACACGTAAAACTCAAACTTATGAGACCGCTGTCAGTTATTTATCGCCTAGAAATGATGTATCACATATATTGACAACTGCAGTTCTCCCTATCCCCTGCATCCTGCCATTTTCTTTTCGTATGACATAAAGAATTATGGTATCTCTCACCTTATGGTATCTTGCAACTTTACAAGCTCATTTTATTGCTCTGGTAATATTAAAGTTGTTTAGAATAATGTTTCAAAGCATTTCAAATATTTTCTCTTTGTCGAAGTTCATGTTCTTCTTCTTCAATCCTTGAAATCCGTTTAATACCAACGTCTCAATAATGAACCGTAATTAGATTAATTATTTTCGTAAAGGTTTACAAGACAGACTTGTTATGCGTCCTAACACAATGTTAGGACTCTCTCTTCCAGATCAACTCCACTATTACAAATAAATTCAACAGCTATCAGACGAGTAGGTTTTGGAACATTGTAATTGGTCGTGGACGTTACAAAATAGATTCTAAAGAAAAAAAATAACACTTCTGTCATTCCAGAACAGAAAACTTACGCCAACTTACGTCCTTACTTACTAATCTTACTTCAACATTACTTACTACAACCTTCTTACTACAACCTTACTTACTACAACCTTACTTACTACAACCTTACTTACTACAACCTTACTTACTACAACCTTACTTACTACAACCTTACTTACTACAACCTTACTTACCTAACTCCAACCTTACGCCCATTGTCCACTACGTTATTCAAATAACGTGACAACGCTGACATATGCTACTATTACGCACCTGCAAATAACACTATATTTCGGTAGCAGGTTTCTGGACGTAAATCCGCGTGCGATTCAGACTTATAAGCAATGCGAGCGTATGAAATCAAAACCACGTCTTTCTAAATTAAAATGACGCTCAAGGTCAATTAACTGACGTCATACAGGGTAACTGACCGAGATAAACTTTCAGAACGAGAGACCTAAGTGTTTCAGGGAGGTAATTGATGTCACTGTAGTACCTCTGACCGGGAGGTCCTAGGTGAGCAAAATAGCTAATAATGCCCAAAACTACAACTACTCTCAAAAAACAATTAAAGACCAGTTTCTGTGATATTTCAGACAAAATATTGACTGTTGAGCAGTACACAACGGGAAATATAATCACAAGTGACTTGTGATTATTTTCTTATCAGTCATTCGCAATCATTACCGCCTTCGACCGATATTCGCGCCTATAACCGTTGGTGCGCATCGCATAATCGCTCTCGTTGCTTACACGTAACCTTGGAAGCTTTTACCGTAATTTACCGAAGGCTCCTTTACCATAATCGTCCTGGAAATGATTGCTACTCTGTTTCCTGGATTCTGATTCGCAGTCACGATAAGATGTGTAGCGTCACAGAAAGCTACGTAAGGTATTTTACGTCTTCGAAGTCGTAAACCCGACCAGAACTGAAATTTCAATCAATTCATCATTCTCGCCAATAAAATTCAAACATTACCAAGTTCATTTCAATCAATAATTCCGTGAAAATCGTTGTCTTAAATATTGACAAAACCTTTGAAAACTACCAATGCTACAGGTCTTTTTCGTTGGTTAATTTATGATGCGATAAATAAAATGAAAGAGTCAAACCTTTTGATTCTCCGTAAACACAAATTTCGAATTAGAAAATCCCTTTTTCCTACTAATCTCCTTGAGTATCTGTGAACTTCTATCCTTTAAATACTGTAATTCAGTATTTTCCCCGATATTAATAGTTTCCCAAACGATCGTGGACGTTGTCGCTTTTTGAATTTCAAAAGGATATGTTAATTTTTGGAGGTACTTTACACAAAGCCACAAAGACATTCCCAGATTCTTCACAGAATGTCTAAAATTTATCTTTATTTTTTCTCGGGTGTAGTATAAAGTACTCTTATATTAATGATATAGCACAATTTTGTTTGATTTCTTAGAATTTTTGAAAACTGCAAACATTTAAAATTTTTCCGCCTCTTCTATAACTACAAAACTAGATTTTTTCTTAATAAAACTTATACCAAACATGGATCTTAAATAAGATCACGTACAGGTTTTTTGAAAATATCAGTAGTTTTGTGTATTTTTTCCGGAAAATAAGGGCAATTTTAAGAGCAAGGTTTTCTCAAAAACAGCTCTAATTTTGACCCGGCTAGTGCCATGCATGCTTGTAAAATTGACGTACTTGTAAAATTGAGAATACATATGAGAATGAATGTGCTATTGTAGCACCTAGTTTTTTTTATTATTTTTTCTTTCTTTCATATTGTTGATCTTAATTAAAGTTGTCAACTTTTGTGAATATTCATAACTCATTATTTTATAGATTATTTTTAAAACATCTTTAGAAATATTGTTGTCCCATTTCGGTTGATTTCTCCTGGTTTTGTGAGTTTTCGTTTGACGTAGGCAACCTTCCACTACACCACTGTCAGGAAAACTGCCTATGCTGCAGGCGTTATGAATGTAATATTTAGGGTTCCTAAAACTACTTCCTTCCTACCTTCCGACTACTTGTTTCCTCACACATGTCTCTGAGTGTCTCTGTGTAACTTTATAGTGTACCAGAGTACACCTAGACTTAGCAAACCGTAGATTTTACTACTAGCTGTACGCAGGCACATGACTGCGATTGTCAGGGGCATGGATTCGCATAATAAACTTCTAAATCCTAATTAGGTCGTTATTTGAAAGGTACCCGTATGGATGAATTCTAATTAGAAAGGTTACTTTTCTACGTTCAATACCCGGTTTCGACAATCAGGCGAAGGTGAGGAAAATGCCCAGCTTCCGCAGAAAAGTTGCATACTCAATAGCTGGGGAAGCAGGGAAGATGCAGAGATTAGGGCAGGTGCGGTTTAAGGACATTATTGATGTGAAAAATTTGGAATGATGTAGCAGTTGCTACTTCGTCAATTTTTTGGCTCAGCGTGGAACGCTCTCTGCAAATTACATTGTTGTGGCGCAACAGCTCGTGACGGCGCCAAACCCTTACCAGCGGCGTACCGGCCTCGCGTCTATGCAGACGTACACATCCCTATACCGTATTCTGATCATTTCAGCCTGAGAAGTGATCTTTCTCATCGTTACACAGCATCATGTACTGGGACATTACAAAGAAATCGCACACTATAATCTATAATTATGCCTCAATCTGCCCCAACCGGTAATCTAACCCGGGATCGCGTCATGGAAAGCGAGCACGCTGACCAGTGGGCTACCCGTGGGGCCAAAAATTACGTCCCACGTCATATTAATATCAATTTGAGAGAGCATTGACTGATACCAATCGGTGTGCTTTTGTGTGTGTGTGGGGGGGGGATCCCTGGGTAGATTTTCCTGGGTAGATTATTTTATGTAATAAGTTAGTGTTTCATTGTCACGTTATTATTAGACTCATTCCTAACCTCAAATGATAACTCGTCTTCAACGCGTAACGGATGTTTACAAATCAACTTTCGCCATTCGCTTAGTGGAAAATCCGCAGTTCCTTTACTGACTCCGCTGCACATAAATACCTTGCAATCTTATTTTAGTATCTAGCGATGTAGATAAGTTGTGCAATCGGAGCAACATTTGGAGTTCAAATCAAAAAAAGAACTAGACCATTTTTTACCTATAGAAAGGTCCGTAAGTACAGAAAACATTCAAAATGTCAGTTCTTGCTATACCTTGGAAAGTAAAAATTTAATAAATACATTGAGGAATTTCTTAAAATTATAAACAATTGTGCTTCAATATATTAATTAACTGGGGATCGCCGTTACCCCTTCCGTCCATGTTCTCCGGAACTGGAAGGTAGTGGTTGAAGATCCAATCAGCGTTCAGGTCATTTTTTAATTTTATTTAATAGTAATTATTTCACATATAAATTACATAATTGATACAATATTTCTAGGAAGAAGGCCTTTAAGCCATTACAATACTTACATCCTATCGCGTTGTAACCTTTCAAATTCTGGTAGTCTCCCCAAATGCTATCTCCATCGCATCAAAACCGCTGAAAAGAGACCATAAGCTAGGGCTGAAAAAATAACCTCTGAAGGGGGAAAACCTGACTTTTTCTAAACTATTTAATTATTTCCTGATGCGGAAGTCACGTATTCTTCTTCCAGTTTTGGCCTCCTCAGCACCTGAAATCAAGCATTATATTACCTTATTTACTCCCTCTCCAGTCTAGGCTCCGGTCATACTAACCAGTGCTATTTTCCCAGTCCGTAATTTCCGTTTCCCTAACGGTACGAACATTTCCTAGAAATGTTCCTGTTTCATGAAGTGAGACCTTTTATCATCTAATATGTTCTGGACGAGCGTAACGTTTCTATGTTGGCAGTCATGAATTTCCTATTCCCATCTACTTTTCTGTCCATGTTTCAATCGCACAACAACTTAAAAGGATATGGATCCAGTCTTCCCTATCACCACAAAACAAGCCATAACCATTCGCGTCTTTCAATCTACGTTGCATCCACTCCACGATTATGCACCAAGCGTATCCCCTTCTTGCGTTCCTTCTAATTGCGTGCTGATTTCTATACAGAGATCATTCTAAATGATGGGTCAAACTGATTTCTATACAAAGAGCAAGGGTGGTACTTGACATTCCTTGGAGCAGACGCCAGGCCCTTGATTGATTGTCTAATGTCTTCAGACTGCTAAAATCACGAGTCCCGTAAATTAAGGCATATGTTTATCGCGGGAGGCGGCGGTGATCTTCCCCCGCTGAATGGCGAGATCCGTCGCCGAACTACACGTCAGCTTGCTGGTATTTCCTCAACCAGATATCTCCCAGCCGGGTCAAGCACTAAGCTTCTGACATGCACGGTACCATAGTGCATGTAAGTGTGTATGTCTATGATTAATGGATGAGGATAGGACAAGGAAGAACCCAGGAACTTCCGGTTAGAGGTACAGCGGTGACAGAGAATTGATGCCTAAGCTTGTCGGT
The DNA here is from genome assembly GCA_964035755.1 of Teleogryllus oceanicus. Classification (NCBI taxonomy): domain Eukaryota; kingdom Metazoa; phylum Arthropoda; class Insecta; order Orthoptera; family Gryllidae; genus Teleogryllus; species Teleogryllus oceanicus. Next base: position 74,412,404 of record CAXIVR010000008.1, read on the forward strand.
CCTTCGAACATCTAGTCATCGATACACACTCCAGTATAAGGCATTGCGTTGTGATCTCACGCCCCTTCAGATTGTAATCAACACACACTGAAGAGCAAGACAGTCCGAAGACAAAAAGTGACAGACGGCCTAGGCGATTGATAGATTCTTAGAGATTCCGGGCGCGTCAACTACTATGGTCATTAGTTCCGTTAGTGTAGTGCGTGTGTTTGCTCGGGAGGTGGCGATGTATTTCCCCCGCTGGATGACCAGATCCGGCGCCGACCTAGCGTCGGCTAACAGGGTTTTCTCAACCAGGTTTCTCTCACCAGCGGGACATTGTTCCAGCCGGAACAAGTTCAAAGTCCCTGACCGAACTCCCGAAATATGTGGTAGTGTAGTGCATGTTAGTGTAAGCGTGTGCAAGGGGTGTGGATAAGACAAGGAAGAGGAAGGAAAGATCCCGCGCGGTCTGTGGCTCGCTTGATAGGGTACTTCTCCGACATTCGCCTGGTGTTGATCGGAAAAACACGGAAAACAACCGATCGGAGCAGCCGTCCTGTATAATTATCCTCCAGACAGCGACTGAATTCGACCTAGCTGAAAAATTAACGTCGAAAATCCTGCCACCGTCGGGACTCGAACCTAGAACCTCGCGGTCAGAGGAGCTGCAGTGACATCAGTTGATGCACGGAGCCACCGCTCCCGGTCTGGGCGATTGAAAGACAAACGCACAGACGGAAACAGACCTTGGTGGGAGAAGCACGGCAGTTGATGCGTTTTACAATGCACGAGAGCGATAGTATCGGAGGACAAAGAGCATGATGAGAGAGAGATAAGGTAGTGTCACAGGCGATAGCCCCAGATGGGCTTTGGCGGACGCAGAAGATCGGACGGGCACGACCGAGTTAGGGTGCGTTTATGTTGGAGCAGCGACAAACGATGAAAGCAGCGATAAGTGCGAAGCAACGAGAACGTCCACATGGAAACAGATGGAAGTGTTCATGTTAACAGCACGCTGATCACGGGATCAGCGCTGCGACCTGCGATAAGAGCGAAGAAAACCCTTTGGTAGGTTTTCGCTGCTAGTATAGCGCTGTTCCGCACCCTTCACAGCTGACACACTTCAGGTGTTGTGCATGTCGGATAACATGAATGCTGAGAAATTGATCACTAATAATAATAATAATAATAATAATAATAATAATAATAATAATAATAATAATAATAATATTTATTGAGTCACAAATACAATTTCAATCGTGTATGACGAGTCAGATATGGCGGAGTGAAGTTACATTTACTGTCCAGAAATCAAAACAATGGGGACCATCTCAGCATTTTCTCAAAGGATCAAGGGAAACTGGACAAAAAACCCTGATCAAGTTGGTCATTGATCTTACAATAATAATAATAATAATAATAATAATAATAATAATAATAATAGTAACAGTAATAGTAATAATAATAAGTAATAATAATAGTAACAGTAATAGTAATAATAATAAGTAATAATAAAATACTATTCATTCAGAAATCACTTGTGTTATTGTTAGGAGTCAATTTTGGGACAAAAGAGACACGAATCGCCGCAATAGCTTCGTTTTAGACAAATTGTGTGCCGCAGAAATGAGTACAACACGTACGTTTTAGAGGTTAGGTTACATTCGTTTTTCACTGAACGACAAGTATACAAATAATTACGGGGTAACTGACATTTTTATTGCTATATTGTGTTGAGCAAAACTAATTGTTAACTTAGGTAAAGGACATAATCATCTGCCAGTGAAATTGTTTTATTCTGAATCATTTTTTTGTATTGCAAACCCTCAGAAGGTTTGTTCACTTTGTTTGCCATAATCACCCATGTCATCTGTTAATGAATTTGTAAATTGCATCCACACCTTGTAAAACTATAGAAAATAATTTATTGCAGTTATGAGATATTGACCCAGAATGATTGAGATGATTAATTCTTATGTGCTTGCTGCCCATGGCACACAATATGGGTGCAATTCAAGGAAGTGTAATTTATAAAAGAAATTAAAAAAAAAACAAATGAACTTAATTCATTAACTTTTTAATAATGAACTTTTTAATTTTGTTAGTTTAATTAAACGATTGGGATGTTTTATCAGTGAATAACTATCACTGAAGAACAATATGAATAAAATCAAATGCCAGAAACAGAATTTTTTTATTTTTAAACTAGAAAATTTATTGAAAAATAATTATCTAAATTATTGCTTTTGATAGTACATGTACCTCATTTTCTAGAACAACATATCGAAGGGATGAAAATTGAATGTTTGCAATTAATTCAAAATTGAAGTGATTAAAATCAGCTAGTCCCAAGCCATAATTTGGCAAAATATTGAGATGTTACACTCTACAAAGCTGTCAGCCTTCTGTTTTGTCATAGTTTAAGATTTAAGAAACAATTTTAAATAAAACAAATATACCAATCACCTTTATCACTTCCCTTATAATCTGTTTTCCTTGGAATTCAGAGTAGTTTTTACTTCAAAATACAAAGTCATTTATCTACAATGGTCTTTGCAAAACAATCATTTTAGAAGATATCCCTTGTACACTTGGATAATATTTCATGAAAAACTTACCAAGTTTTGGAAGAGAGTGATATGTTATTCAGTGAACATGAACAGAGGACACCTAAAATATTAATCATATGGAAATGTTTTTAACATTAGATAGTTTATTGTACATGTAATCTTCAGACTTTACATTCAGTTAAATTAAACACAGACAAACCACCACATATAGGCTCTTTACAGACACAATAGTTATCAAATACTGAGAATTCAATGAAGATTGGTAGAACTAACAGCAAAATTATTGTCTTCGACAATATTAAAACGAGAAGAATCCTTTCTTAATTCAAGAGAATAACAATGAATTTGAAGATGCTTTAATTTTTCTTATTTACTCCATGATATATATTGCACAACAGATATATTTTTATATTACAAAATAAACAACAATAAAAAATACTACTTCAAATTAATTATTATCTCCTTTTAAATACTGAAAATGTACCAAACTGAAAACTGTTTTATAAAATTAAACTTAACAGACTAATACAATATTAGAAAGACTATAAATAATAGAAATTGGCAGAATGGGCGAGCACTGCACACATTTGAAATTTTCTGTACAGAGTCACTTTTCTTCACACAATTTCACACTTGTCTTCACTGTTTTTATTTTTCATACAACCTGGCATAAAATACTGTTATGTTTGTGTGAATTGCATAGGCATATAGTACACAATACATTTCCTTTCCTCCTTAGAAGACCCAATTCCACAATTTTTTATTAAACATTAATTCACATACAACGAAATTTCTTTCAAGAGACTAGGCTTCATCTCTCTGTAAAAAAAGGAAAGGCCATTGAGTTCCCCAAATGAAATCAATCACTAATCTCAATACTAAATAGTATACTATAGTTTTAACCTGGTGGAAATATACATCTGTTTCTCTTTAACAGTCAATGTAAATATGTTTATATGTATGACTTAATTTTCCATAAACACTAATGTTCATTAACACTCATTATTGTAGCCATTGCAGCTTACGTCTATAATCATCGCCACTTCAGCCAGGATATCACTTTAGACATTTTTTTTTCGTGTCTGACTTTCTAAAATTCGCCTCCTTATCAGATTCATTGAAGCGTTTTTCGTCAAATGACGACGCATCGATGAAAACGCCAAGAAAAATATGAAATAACAATACATTTCCAAAACAAATCACTATTGAATTCGCTCGCAGTATAAAAGCTTCGAAATACGTACGCTCTATGACTCTCGCGGGCTGTACACAGCTGTTTGCTGCATGTTGCAGAGTCGAGAGAAATTGACACATCTCTCTCACCAAGCATGCCAATATCCAGCCAAGAAAAATACTTAAGGTGTAATGCTACCATTGCATAGGGGAATGATGTTGAGGTTGACTCCTACTGCGCTTCAACTTAAACGGTAACCAAACGTTCCTAAGCCAATTTAAGTAAATATGGCGGGTGATTTACATAAGGTTGGTATTGAATTGACAAGTTAGTTTCGCCGAATGTCCTGTAGATGTCTCTGGTGGATTCGGAGTGGCGCTGCTTTGCACTGCTCCGACATGAACACCGCAGCGCTGCGATTTCGCGACACCTACTCTCTCGTCGCTCTCATCGTTTATCGCTGCTCCAACATAAACGCAGCCTTAGGCGAAAGAGGCAACGGCTTTTAAGGCGAAACCAGGAGGGATAATAATTGAATCGACTAAAGCGCGCTTGCAAGAGATGCGAGGGAGATATAACGCTTCGAAGAAACAGAGACGGTTAATGGGCTGGCTGATATGCGTTGGTGGATGGTAGAACAAGGTGGTTGGTGGCGAAGAACTGTACTTTCAGATCTGGACATAGGCAAATGAGAGTAGGGCCTGTACGTACACACCGAGGTGAGTGGGGGCAAACGAATAGGGGTGTCGTCAAGCCGAGAATTTGCGATGGCTGACGACAGTTGATGGGCAGCGATTAGAGTCGGGGTGGCGTCACCGGGCAACTGAACTGAGAAGGGGAAGCGAGAGAGCGAGAACGGAGCGAGGAAGGAGAAAGAAGAGTGAGAGATCGGAAGTGAGCGAGAGAGGGAGAGTGGAGAGCGAGAGAGGGAGAGTGGAGAGCGAGAGAGGGGGAGTGGAGAGCGAGAAAGGGAGAGTGGAGAGCAAGAGAGGGAGAGTGGAGAGCGAGAGGGGGTGGAGCGAGGGATGAGGTGGAGGCAGGCGGGATGAGAGAGTGGGTGAGAGCGGGTGAGAGAATGCGAGAGCGAGCAGAGACGGCGAGTGGGAGAGTGAGGGGGAGAGCGGAGCGAATGAGAGAAACAGAACGAGTCTCGAGCGGGAGAGGAATGAGCGGGAACGGGCACGCGGGGTCCGCACCCAGGAGCAAGGAAGTGTTAAAGGGTGATTGGCGCCGAGCGACTCTCGTCTTGCGCAGACACGTCGAGTGTGCCAGGACGTGAAGCGGCAGTGGGGAGCAGGCGACGTTAACAGGGTGTTGCACGCGGGTAGGGATGTCGGGGGCGGCGGCCGCGAGGGCGTCCGCGGAACATGCGACGCGCAACTTGTTAATTACACCGCTGTCAAGCGATAACGCGCCGCCGGCGCGCCGTTTATCTCTTTCGCCGCTTTATACCCTCCCTGACGAAATGGAAATACGAGCGGTAATAGCGATTGCGTATCATCCTAATGGCACTGGTCGCGCAGCCAACAGTTTTATGATAATGGTAAATATTAAATAAGTAATCGCGGAGTGCGTGTAGGGTGGAGATAGCGATGGCGATAATTGCGCCGTATGCAAAATTTAGTCTGCCCGGCATAAACCGCAGTTCATTATTCCAGATTATAATAAATTCAAGGCGGCGCCTCCTGGCGTTTAAAAATTTGAGCTGCTGCTTTTGGAGGAAGGACCTGCATCAGTGAAAATTAAATGAGCTATTTCTCTTTTTATCCGTCAGCAATTGCTTTACTGCATGGTAGATTTCTTATTAATATGTTGATAAGCTGTGTGATTGGTGTTGATTTTGTCTCTACGATGTATGATTTTTAGAGAGATTTTTTTCTCTTGTGCTTATAATGTCGTACCAAATAAAATAGCAAAACCGTACGTTAGTGTCAAGACCATGCAAATCGCAATAATTATGAAAATTTCTAAAGTTTGTTTTAACCAAATTACTCTGGAATCATCACCACTTTTGAAATTGGGTGTTTTTCTCATTTCCGCTTTAAAAAAATTCTTTGTGATCGGTAAGTATACTTTTCAGGGGGTTTTGTCTTTCCTTTTTTAACATTTAGAGAGCTCAGCACTGTCCAATACATTCTGATTCTACATTGTATCAGTTTTTTGTGTTGGGTGTTTTAATTACTTGTTTACGTGTATAAAGTAATGCACATATTAGAGAAAACGTTACGTCATGATGCAGAAAAATGAGTTATCGGGTTTCCTGACACCGGAAAGCTGTTTTGCAAATGTCCGTTGTTCCGTTCTTTAGGGTAACAACGGAACAACACTAGTGGATAACGTATTTGTAGGATTTTTGCAAAAAATAGATTTTGTTCGATGAATCTGAAATCACTCAATGCCCTAGAAGTTTGAAATATATAGTTTGAATTTTGTGGATGATTTACAAGAAGACCCTGAGACGCATTCAAAATTGCCTAAAAAGTTGCTATAATTTTTTTCTTTAATTTTAGTCTAAGAGCAGAGTGAAACATACTTAGAAAGATGGCAAAGATCCTAATTTTTAGGGTTATTACTGAAATTTTAAATTGCAAATGTTTAATAGTTTTGTTTTTAAATTTTAAAAGCGAGAATTTCTCAAAACGTCTCCATTCTTTCTTTAAACTTTTTACGTATAGAGTGCTGAATGCTTTGAATAATACTACATAAGTCATTTTGATGTACTTTTTTTATTTTTCAAAAATTAAACTAATGGTTTTTTGTATACCTCGCGGCCATGGGGAGGGCAGGGGGAGGGACGCGTTGATCAATCGGTAGCAGGTAGAACCACAGTTGTCTGTGATTCGTGCAACATCCCAAGGAGTAGAAAGGACGCTGTCTGAAGGGGAGGGGGCTAGTTCGTTTACGCACGAGGCGGAAATATCGTTATATTTCCCTGCCGAAGGAGATATTCTGCCTGTGCGTACGCCACGACGAAACAATACTTCTGAACGGAGTTTTCCGTCCAGATTATTATCATTAGACCAGTAAATATTTATCATTTCATCAACAATTATTCTGTTTGCAATCGATTTGTAACTGCCGTCAAATTGCTATTTTGAGATGTTCATTTCAGGTACAATTTGCGGAGCCTTCCCGGCCGTTCTAACGCATATTTCGAATTTGTTTATAAAATTATAAATTGTAGCAAAATTTTAAATTCGCTGTTTTCGGTTCTGGGACATCGGGAGAATCTCCCCCTTTAGATCGGCTAAATTTGGAATATTGTGTATAAGTTTGCAATTGTTGCAAATTTTGTATTGCTTCATCTGAATGGCGTTTAAACGCGATACCAAATTCCGGGATCCTATCGGTGCTATCATATTTCGTTCTCGAGATATATGTAATTATTTATAAGAAATTAACATCTTACCATGACCCCATTTGTTTGCGCTTAATTCATTCCCTCTTTACAAGCATAGTGGAAAAACAGTTCTCCAATGTCGCGCTTTTGCCTGCTACATTCGCTTAAAATGCATTTGCTTGTAACCAAATTCTGTGGCCAATTTAATTACGCTAAATTCATCTTTTTACGGCGAGTATAAGTATAACTTTTATTTTGTTTTTATATTCTTTTTTCAGTTCTGCATTTTGCAAGTCGATATATTTATAAAATAGGGAGGAAATTGATTATAAACAAATTATTTTTCAAGGTGCATTACGCCGAAGTGATTGTTTCTGCTTTTCTATCAAAGGGATGTTGAGCAACCGAATAGCTCTATTATTATTTTATTTAAAAGCTCCTGTTAACACCGAGAGTCAGAAACTATTTGTTCCTCTTGTTTAACCATTTCCATTAAACAAATAGGGAAAGATTCTATTAGCTGGTTGCTGTTAACTGCATTGGATTGGATGAATGGAATGTTAAGGTTTTCAAATACAGAAATATTCAATTTCGTGTGTTGAAATATCACATGAGTAGAATCACAAAATACTCATTCCTTTACACATGTATAGAAATTTCTAAATGAACGTATATAAAATGTAAGTTTATTTTGCCGGCCAATTTTTGTGAGGGAAAGGATACATCCCTCACATTGTTAATATTTACATTACGGGCGTTCTTTGTATACATTATTTCATTTGTGAGTACAAGCGCTGTAAATGACGTCTTGTTAAGATTTTTAAAAACTCAAACTTTTCTTTAAAAATGAGCTCCAAATTGGGCCTTTTCAGAAACGATCAAAACGATTGGTTTTGCTCTAAAGTTTGCAATGAAAATTTGCATAAAGAACACATTTTTACTCTTTTATAATATTCTTTAAGTGATGTTGCAATTCTAGTTTTAGGGGAGTACAAAATTGAGAAAATGTGAAAAAAGGAACGTGTTTATTTTAACAATTTCCTCAAAACAAATATTACAGGAAAGTAAACTTAACTATTGAGCTGATATGTGCTGTAAATATAATGTTCTGCATGTTTTGTTTATTACCGAGTGTGTTTTGCTAACTTTTAATGCTAAAATAACTTTGTTTGCAATGGTGCTTTAGAACAACACTTTTTAATTTTTTATAATTGTTTTTCGAAATTGTAACATGTTTACAATTACGTAGGTAAGTCAATAAAAAAGTCGAAAAACGGTATAGAGGCAATATGAATGAACGTAACTTCTTAAAATGTATTTCACTTTTCTATTCGCCCTGAACATTCAGACCCTTATCCCATTTCTTTACAAGTCCTTCAAAGCCGGCACCAAAGAAGTCGTTTGGTTGCAGATGAAACACACTTGTACTCTTTACAGTTCCAACGTAATCATTTTCAAAATTTCGGCCACCTAAATGACATTTTAGGGGCCAGATGGGATTAATGTCGCTGGAGGCTCAGACAGGACTGTAGGATGTACCTAATGAATTGTGTGCAACAGCACCTGAGTTTGCCTTGCTGTGTAAGGGTGACCATTGTCATCCAGAAGCACTCCCTTTGTCAGGAGACCATGCCGATTACTCTCAATGATAAACACTTGGCATCATACACGGGGAGCATTTTGCAATGCACTACTTCTGGGAAAGTCTTTGGCTGCAGGACCGCACGCTATTTTATCGGTGTACACTCTTGCAACCCGCAGTACACACGCTGGCAATACACACCGCAGCACACACACTGTAGTACGTACGCAGTTTTAGCTGCCACGAACTGATTCTGGCCGCGACCTCGATGACCCGCGACCTCAATGACAAGCATACATGAGCTGCTATGAAAAATATGCACGCATAATTTAAAAATGTTATGGGGTAAACTGACGTTTGCGACTTATTTATTGACTGGCCCTCGTAGTTTTTGCCAAGTGATAAAGCCTCGCCAGACAAGGTAATCAGGGCAGGTGAGTCAAAGGACATGGACACTAAAGCTGTGTGTTTAAAACACAAAGGGCATAAATGTTTCTCTTTGCGGCGATGGGGCATTTCATACCTCGTACCGGTGATACCATTTTTCATTCTTGTCAAAAACTCTCTTTTCCGCCCCTATTCAGAATTCAACTTGTACATGACTTAAGGTAGAGATCCCAGAATTAAGAAAACGTGCAAACAATACACTTCTCTTCGTAGCACGTCACACAGTTTTTAACTGTTTTGACGCAAAATAAATGAAAATGAAAAGGTATAAGTCCAAAATTCGACAGTGCGATGTTCGGGGACTCGAAGGAGGCACCGGGAGCGGTGGCTCAGTGTATCATCTGATGTCACTGCAGCGCCTCTAACCGGGAGGTCCTAGGTTCGAGTCCTGACGGCGGCAGGATTTTTTGACTAGCTTTTTAGCTAGGTCGAATTCAGCTGCTGTCTGGAGGAGAATTCTAGCGACCGGCTGCTCTGATCGGTAGTTTTCCGTGGTTCCTCCGATCAACGCCAGGCGAATGTCGGAGCAGTGTCCTACCAAACGGGCCACGGACCGCGCGCGATCTGTTCTTCCTCTTCCTTGTCCTATCCTCTCCCCTTACAAACACTTACACTAATATGCACTACACTACTACATATTCCGGGAGACCGGTCGGAAACTTAGAGCTTGTTCCGACTGGGGCGGTTCCCCGTTGGTGGGAGAGTCCTGGTTAGGGGAAAACCCCGGATCTCGTCATCCAGCGGGGGAAGATCACCGCCGTCTCCCGAGAAAAACATGCACTACACTAACGGGACTAATGACCGAAGCAGTTGACGCGCCCGGAAACACGTAAAAATCAATCAATCAATCGAAGAAGGCGAGCGATATAAGATGGATAGAGAACGCGAGTGACTGGTGGTCTTTCTAGACGTCGTCCGAATTTGTCTTTAGAGAAGCGTGACCTTATTGGTGATTTTTCGTGTCCTAATTTTCCTGAATTAAATACTACGTAAACAACGGAGAGTAAAAAATAAATTTTTGAATAAGTTTGTGAAATGTGTTTCTACTACAGGTATTTAAAGTTGTTTATATGTTTGAAAATTGGGAATAAAGTAGAGTGCACCATGTTTCTTAAAAACCTATTGTATTTTACCTGGAATGGATTTACGTGTGCTTTCCACAAACTGGTCAGTCATTCGTGCCATTGGAGGGCTGATGATGGATTTGTATACATATAAACCAGATTCAATTTTGAGGGAGAACTTATCGTTGCGTAGTAATCGAGTCCGCCTGGTCGTCGCTCACGGTCAGATCCATGTGATTGATCCATCGAGATGAATGAGGTGTCCTTTATATGCGACACGGTTTACTGGTATGAAACTGATAATTTTTGTGGATCCAACTGAAGGATTCTAACTTCTTATTTTTTCTTATTGGAGTAAGTATCCAATTTTAACAGATTTTACATTCTTCAATTTTTGTAATTTTTTATCTGTTTCTATTTCTAACTTAAGTTAGTTGCATTATGTATGTTAATTCAATTTTGTTCATAATTTGCTTCTCTGTAGTGCCACTAAAGATAGAATAATATTCCCGGAACATGTCATGTCTGGATAATTATTTACAATATTGTGAAAAATTCTTTCTTGTCGAGCTCCGCGATAGACGATTCTATTTGTGAATTTCTATTAACACTAAATCATTAAAATTTATTTTTCAATTTAACCATAGGTTCGACATTCAACATATTACTCCTTACCTGTTGCATGTGGAGTTGAATTTCTATACAGAGTCACGATTCCTGGAAGTTCTATTGATTGAAATCAATTATTAGATTGATGGCAACTACCATAAATTTTTTTCAATAATACATATTTAACATTTATTCTTATAATCTATACATTAAAATTATTTTAATTTTATGTGAATTACTATAAAACATTAAACACCGTTCGGGTTTGACTATATTCGTAAGCTTACTAAAATGTCTTGATCCCTGGCTTGTCGGCTGACTAGCAGAATGTTGTTCATGGCATTCCCGGTGTACCAATTCTTGCGTCCTGTCCTAAAACAACTGAACTAGCATGTCCTCAACGTTGCTTTAATAGGACTTATTTCCTACAAATTTAATACGCGGTCGTGACTTTCCCTATCTGTATTTGTTGAAACCCTTTCTGCTACTCTAATGCATTTCCCGAAAAATGGAGTCTGTTTAATTCACACTTCCAACTATTACATTAATAAAATTCCCAATTACAATTTAATATTACAATTTAAACTAGTATATTAGTTTAGTGATGAGTTATAGTTGACATTTACATTGATGATTGAAGGCGTTGTCATTGTCAACAATACTATTTATTTCAATAATTGAAAAAATAGTATTGTTGACTTTTAAAAAATGACAACGCCTTCAATCATTTCAATTTAAATAAGACCAAACTCTCAAATCTCAAACTAAAAATAACTTCCCGGCTCATTATCATTTACATAATACCTATCCTATGTTGAAAATCCTATCGTACCTCACGAACCACTTACGTGTGTTTGCTACAATAATATTTTTGAGAATGATCCCTCGCGTTTTTCTAAAAAGATACGGCCATCCAATGCCCTCTTCACACCTGCACATAATGTGTTCGGGACCGTGTCCATTTGCACAGCGTCATGACATCAAGTATGGAATATTAAACTTTGTTGATCGGCTGTCCTAAAAACGCGTATTCTTTGATTTTCGAGTCTGAAAACAATATATTCTAAGGATGGATGCTGATTTTATCATTTAAACTAAATCCAGGATTTTTGGCTTATCACAATATTCAATATATTATTAAAAACATTTGTGGTTGATTTCCCTTGTATCCTTACTAATCATGATGCATTACCAAAATATATTCGCTGTCACTACGGAGTTTAGATTCTTATCAATCTATGTAAAAATATTTATGTTTTTAAGCAACTAAAACGCTTTTTGGGAAATGTGGAATTTACAAAGGTTACACTTAATTCTATTTTTCTCGACACGATGAATGTAGTGGCAGAATTCTTATCTGGTTCCCTCTAGGAATTCCTGGAAGAATACTAGAAAAACAAGAGTTTTTATTGGCTAGGAATCTCTGAGAACGTTGATGAAACACTGATTGTTATACTCTCTCCCCGATACGTTTTGACAAAAAAATAATATGAATTAAATTCAACAACGTGCTTAGTTTTTTATCTCGTATGGGGTTGGGAATAGGATAATGAGAAACTACAGAAACAATTTTACCCGTTTATTTTAAAATCAGATTTAAGAGATTCTGATGGAATAGAATGATTTCCTTGACCAAATTCTTTGATGTGTTTCAATTTTATTGCAACGTTTTAGATTCATTAATCTTTACATTATTACTGATACCATTAAAATTTCATCGGTTTTTTGTATTACTATACTTAAAAACTGAAGAAAAAATATTTACTGCATAGTGATGTAAGTAAGAAAACTTAACTTTAAAAATGTTCAATAATGCTTAATAATCATAATAAGATATATTTCTGTGAATACAATCCGTCGTAAAATTTCATTCTCATTATTTGCACCTCTAGCAAACGAGCACTACCTATCTGAACAAAAGGAGCTGGATCGTATCAGCTCCAGTAGCGTCTCACTTTCCGATCTTTCCACACATGTCCAACTGCCCCGCGAGACAAAAAAGATGCCACCTCATTGAATCTAATTGATATTAATTTCCGGGCGCAACAAGACGACGAAAGAGAGCCATGAATCAGCTTCGAGCAGCGCCCGCCGCGCCGCGCCACCGGCACTCGGGGGAGGCCCCGCAAAAAAGGCGGCGTGCGTTGCAGGGGGATCCCAGAGCTCTTGCATTAACCCTGTAACTGATACGACCCCGGCAGTTTTTTCCCTCCCGAGGTAATCCATTTGTCGGGCGCCGGTGCCCCCGGGTCGTTTGTTTGGTCGCGGCCGCGCGGCTGCAGGGACAGGACTGGCGGGGCAGATGGGGAAGGGCGAGAATGGGTAGTGTGATGGGAAAAGGGAGAAGGTATCAGGTCTAGAAAGAACGTAAAATTTTGGAAACCCAGTAAAGGTTGACAAAATCGGAACAATGTCTGAAATGGGACGGTAATGGTCTCCAAGGAACGGTTAATTTCGGAAGGAACGGTTAATTTCGGAAGGAACGGTAAATGTCTGGAAGGAACGGTAAATGTCTGGAAGGAACGGTAAATGTCCGGAAGGAACGGTAAATGTCTGGAAGGAACGGTAAATGTCTGGAAGGAACGGTAAATGTCTGGAAGGAACGGTAAATGTCTGGAAGGAACGGTAAATGTCTGGAAGGAACGGTAAATGTCTGGATGGGACGGTAAATGTCTGGAAGGAACGGTTAATGTCTGGAAGGGACGGTAAATGTCTGGAAGGGACAGTAAATGTCTGGAAGGGACGGTAAATGTCTGAAGAAAGGAGGCAAGGTAAATGTCTGGAAGGGACGGTAAATGTCTGGAAGGGACGGTAAATGTCTGGAAGGGACGGTAAATGTCTGGAAGGAACGGTAAATGTCTGGAAGGAACGGTAAATGTCTGGAAGGAACGGTAAACGTCTGGAAAGAACAGGAAATTTCAGAGACGTAATGGAAGAAAGGAGGCCAGAAATGAACTCTGGGCAGGAAGCGATGAGAAAGAGCAAGACTTGGTAATAAAGAACGAGCAGGATTACGGAATAGTGCAGAGCGCAATAACACAGGATTAATTGGAATTGATCAATGATTTACAACTGACAAGGTTAATGCCAACGTGAGGATGAAATAATACGCTGCAAAAAGTATAAAGATACAGAAAAGAAAACTAAATACTCTTATTTTCGTATAATGTTTAGAATAAGACTATGCATAAGCTCTGAAATTACAGTATTAACATATTGAAATAATCAGTCGCCACCTCAGAACTTTTCTAAGGGGGGTAGAGATATGGTACAGGCAATTTGATGTTTTATAATTAAGATTTTTTTCATTGATGCTTAATACAAAATATATTTGTAGCTGTTGATTAACAGTTAATATTAATAATGTAAATAATTTATATATTGAATGACTGTCGTTAGTGTTGAAAATTAATAAAATCTACGTCATTGAATGCGAATCATTGGCTTCCGGAGGGGAGACCTTAAGCTCCATAAGCACTCTCATCCTTGGGTTCGCCAATAGAGGTGATAGTGTGACGTACTGGAAATAAATAACAAAGACGACTGTTTTTAAAAGAAATGTATAACTATATTTACACAATAATTTACAAAATAAAAATCTCCGGCAATCTTTCCAATCCCTTAGCCGCGAAACCCCCGCGACAGTCCCTAGGCCCACTGCTTTAAAGCAGGCTAGCAACGCGTGGTGCGAAGCTGTCGGACGCAGAGTCCCTCAACTATCGTTACAACATGGCCTGACGCCAAACCGGTCTTCGCCTAGAAGACCGCGTGCTAGGATAGCACTGGAGATATCACTCGGCCTTTCGACCCTCTACATATCCCCCGTGGGCGCAGTTGATGCAGCCTTAAGTACCCGGAGGCTCGCCCCCTACCCTCCGCGCTCCCATGCCGGCGGGTGTTAGGAAGGCTCGTCGGCCAGCCGCCTCTAGGGACATAGTCCACGACTCGCACTAACCTTTCTCTATAATTATATTTGGAGAGTTTCCTGCCCCATCCCCCTGGCCTATTCAGCGCGTCTTCAGCTCGGCGCGCATCAGCGTGCACAGCGCATGCCAACCGCCCCCAACCCCGCATCCGGCTTAAACATGGGGGAGGACGGTTTTCCCGGCACGGCTCGCAAGGATGCGATGCGCGACGCCACAATAGGCACATCACTACGTCAACAGTGATTCGAGGTGAGTAGAACAATATTCGAGGATGTGACAATGCAATTATGCGACAGTGATGTGTTGTCATTGACCAAAAGTGCTCATAGTGCGTAAGAAAGTGATTGTGGTTAATAACGGGTACTGCAGAAAATCAACCGAGATACCATTGTTGCTTAAAAAGTGAACTCATCTTATACATTGAAAATATAGAATTTTTTAAGGGAATGCCATGATGTGTAAAAAATTGTTGAAATTTTCGTCTTGAAATTGTTGACTTCAGTAGAAGAGCATAACGTATGCTAGATATATGTACACGTCAACTATAAATTCAGTATAGACATTAAGGAAATTATGAGGGTTTTTTTGTTGAAATAAAAATGAGGAACATTAAAGAAACTACTATTTTCACTCTGAAAATAAATATTTTTACTCTAATGTTGTTTTTTTAAAACATTACGGATTATCGTATTTATTCATAAAAATTTCAATATAAACAGTTTAGTTATTCACAGGATGTTATTGACATAATTTAAAATGTTCACTGATCGACAAAGAAGAGAAATTGTCTGTCTAAAAAAAAATTAAACGAAAACTTTAAATATTATTTCATTTAAATCACACAAAATCGGTAATTATGTGTGCAAACATTATGAACAAAATTACCCATCGCAGGATGTTTGCTAAGCGGATTTTATACAATGTTATTATGCAAACGTGTTTCCCGCATGTATTATTAATACCATGTTAATACCATGTTAATACCATGTTAATACCATGTTAATATGCAAACGTGTTTCCCGCATGTATTATTATTACTATGCATTATTATTATATAATTATCCTGTAATTATTTTGAGTGACAAACGTCCAACTTGATGTAAATAATAAAACATATCCAATCTTTGCCAGTCAAATGTTCGAACTAAAAGTAAATGCTAAATGTTGAATGAACTAACATGCGAAAATAGATTGCGTTCACTTTAATTTCACGAGTTTTAATTCTATTCTTCTCTTTAATTCTGAGTTTTAATTATATATTATATATATAATTTTAAGCAGTTCTCAATAATATGCAAAGAAATTTATTAAGATTTAGTAGATATCCATGATATAGATAATTCATAATCAGGATTTAAAAAATCTTTGGTTCGATTGAGGATATTTTCACGAAGCAAGTATCATAAGCAAGCTAATTCAACAATGCAGGCATGTATCTCCAAATGCAATAACTGTAGATATTAAAAAATAAATAAAATAAATTATATAAATCAAATGAAAGTATAGGCTTGAAGGAAAAGCAACTGTGAAGAGTGTGATAGCCAAAAAAGCAAATTAAACTTATAGATTTAGTGTTTTGTAAGAAAGTATAATTGTGTAATGGAATAAATACAAAAATTCTTCTCCTGTCATGGCATTTTATGATCTGTGGTTATGCTGTGTAAAGTGGAGATCATGTTATTTCTTTAGATTTTGAAACATCATATTATTTGACGACAACAGATATTCCATTGCTACCACATAGTTGGAATGACACTGGATCAAAATTACATTAAAAAGTGAAGTTCTGGAAATAACAGGAGAAAAAGTAATTTCCAAAGATATTAGAGGATCGAGAGTATTGGCTTTTGTTGCCTCTAGATTTCATAACAGTATAACGTTGCGAATGAGGACGGGAACAGATTTGTACAGAATACGTGCTCAGAAAACATTTTATCCGGAGAGAAACCATTGAAGAAAAGAAAATCCAGGATTGAAGTTCAAGACAGCTAAGACTTTTTCACTTCTTTCCGTACACAAACGGTGAATTCTTGTTTCGATGCCTCACTTCCTTTTTGTAGAAATTTTTTGCGACATATGCCTTGAGTAAAGAATTTGATTTGAATTGTTTTCGTCAAAAAAATGTAGAAACTCTATGTGACTTACGGGAAGAAATATCCGCGCACGTTTTCTTTATCTATAGCATACCTTCCTCATTCTTTTAGTATATGTAATTGTGTATAGTTGAATGACGAATAAACGTTAAATCAAAGCAAAGTTAGCAACATTTGAAAACTAGATATTTTTTGCTCCAGTTTTACAGAAAAATTATTTCCTTATGTAAAAGAATTACAGATTTGATTTTATAGTATTGCTAACAGATTAGCAAGCCACACTGTTGCTCAATTCCTACCACAACGAGCAAAAAGGAAACTGAACAAAATGGGCGCAAAATGAAGCTACGCAAGCTCGTGTTTGTGTTTAGAAGCGAAAAAAAAGTCATCTCAGACTTTGCTAAATGGATCAAGTAAATTGACAGAAAACCTATCAAGGTGTGGGTTTTTGCCCCAGCAGCGGAAGTACATTAGTTTTTGCAGGCATATTTATTGTAATATAAATTGAAACCCATGTTTGACTTAGCAATTTAAAGAGTTTGAGCACGTCAAAACATGGTAGCACGTAGTGGTAAAGGATTGTACCAAATACAATTATAAGCTTTATTGAGAGTTGAACATGAAAAATAAAAGGTTTCAAATATTAAGAAGATGAAATAGATTCTTTTGCATATTATTTAATTAAAATTTTTAATTCAGTACAAAATAAACGAATAGAATATAAAATGAAAGTTATTTAATACAATGCAATATTTCTAAGATCTAATATGTTACAGAAGACATACTGAAACTTGAAAACTTTTCATCAATAGTCTCCAACTAGCTTTAATTTTTCCAAAAATTGGAAACAATTTTAATTGTTTATTACATTACCAAAATCGGCCCACTAAATGCAAAATTTCATTACATATGTACACCAAACTTCAGAGCAAGGATTATTCTCAAGGAATCTTGCAATAAAAATGTTTCCTTGTGTTTTTACTATAAGACACAGAGTTAAAAAATTAAAAATGGTGAAGTATGAAGAAAACAAACCTGAATCACAAATTATCCGTACGAACAATAGAGAAGAAGGTATAGGGAAACTCTTCCCTTACATGGAATGCCGTGGTAGTACAGTGACAGTCGTCAGTCACACGTAGAATGCCAACTTCTATTTAAGAAGAAATAAAAGTTTTATCTGCTATCTATAACTAAATACTTTAGATGTATCCATTAATTGTAATTTAATTTTCTATCTTATTGTTTATTTATTTATAATTTTGTTATATTATTCTGTATCTTGTAGACTGACGACGGCAAAGCCGTCGAAAGCCGGCTATCTTAATAAAGCTAATATGTTGACCAAGATGACCTTTTTTATTTCTTCTTATAAGAACGTCAACAACACCAATTCAGAATTCCCACAATTCAACTTTTCTATTTGCCATACGCCAATGTTTTCATATATGCAGAAGCGTCTCACACGTGTATGTTTTCGACAGCTAAGAATCGATTTCTTTTTTGCCATGAAAATAGGTACTCGATCTTGAGTTTCTCAGTTTCGACACCATCCAGGTTGGGTGCAAGAATTCCTGGTCTATCATGGAGCTCAGTAATCGCATCGTACTTCACAGTGGTTCCAATGTCGTGTTTACTTTTAATGAGGGTAAATCTACAATATATCCTGAAAGCCGGGCAGAGTCAACATCATTCCCCTCCTTCGGCCGCGTCAACCGCCCCTTCCCTCTCCCCACTGCGTCTCTGGAGCCTTGCTGCACCCGCGCGCAGGGAGGGGTGGACTATGCCCGAGGGACGGACTCGTGGCCCAACAGCCGGAGACGCCGCCACACTGAAGGTAGACACACACACACGCATACCCCTCCACCTCCCGCTCGCCTGTGAACCCACAGCACCTCCTCCAACCGAACATGGTAAAACTAAATTTTAACACTCCATTGGTTGGTTTATATTAGTGGTTTCGGGCGCGTCAAAAGCTTAGGTAATCAGACCCGTAAGTGTAGTGCATGTTTTTCCTCGCGAGATGGTGAATTTCCCCCGCTAGACGGCACCGACCTACCGTCGCGCTGGCGGGGTTTCCCCCTAACCAGGACTCTCCCACCAGCGGGGCACCGCCCCAGTCGGGACAAGCTCTAAGCTCCCGACCGGTCTCCCGGAATGTGTGGAAGTGTACTGAATGTTTGTGTGTGTGTGTGTGTGTGTGTGTGTGTAAGTAAGGGGAGAGGACAGGATAAGGAAGAGGAAGGACAGAGCGCGCGCGGTCCGTGGCCCGTTTGATAGGGTACTGCTCCGGCATTCGCCTGGTGTTTATCGGAGAAACCACGGAAAAGTACCGATCAGAGCAGCCGGCCGCTAGAATTCCCCTCCAGACAGCAGCTGAACTTGACCTAGCTGAAAAGCTAGTGTCGAAAATCCTGCCGCCGTCAGGACTCGAACGTAGGACCTCTCGGTTAGAAGCGCTGCAGTGACATCAGTTGATGCACTAAGCTACCGCTACCGGTGTGACGGAAATACATTAGAAGCTTCAAATATGGTTTGTCATTATGTATTGTTTAATTCCGTAGTGTATTCTATTATAATATAGGCACAGATAAATAAGAAAAGTGTATTATCATTATAACATAAAAAAACTTCATATTTGGTGTGTTGGACGGAGTACAACGCACGAGTACTCGTATTACAAATGGCCACGCGAGTTACGGTATGTTAACAAATTACATCAGCATAATCTTATTGTTCAATAGGTGCTTATATAATTGTGTACATCTAAAAGCATTGTATGTAAAGTCTTAGGGCTCATTAGTGCATAAAAAATAATTTTGTTTTATTGATATGTTATAGCTTCTTATTGCCTTCGAAACGGAGTTCGATATATACACCATAATTTACCTGGACCAAGAAGATTGTTATTGCGAGGGAAATGTGGAAACAATTCAATGATACTCCATGTTCTCTTATGGAGAGAATTGCGGGATGGAAATATAAAAAGATAAACCGAGTAAAGTTAATATCTAGTTAATTAGTAAATAAGTGTATCTGAATAAACAAAATTAAGTAAAAAATAAAATTGTTTTATGCACCGCGGGTTAACTTATTCTAAACCCCTTGTTGCATAAATACTATAAAATCTGCTTCACTCCTTACTTTGTTCATTTTGAACGCATGCGAGCATTGTTGAACCATAATTCTCTCAGGTGAAGTGAAGAGAATGGGCGAGAAGAGACTGAATGTTGGGAATGACTCCTAAAAAATCCAATAGTACAATATAAGATTTTCAAATTTGTTCAGAAATAACAAATTAATAGTAAACGAAAAGAAAACAGTTTTAATGCAGTTTTCCATATCAAATAAACCATTCTGTGCACCATTGAATAAGAACGGTGTACCATTGACTGATGTTAAGGCAACAAAATTTTTAGGTCTCTCAATTCAGTCAAACCTTAAATGGAACGTAATTTTTTTGGAATCTGTATCGTTAAATAATTTGTAGATGAAGCGTTTAGAGCCTTAAAAACTACTTTTAAGTCTACAGGCTTCAAAGAAACATTCATCACATCGTAATCTACAGGATGAGATCTTCCTAAACATTCTATTGCATTTTTTGCTGGTACGACGCTTCTCAATTCTATCCCATCTGTAGCCTGTGGAATCATATCTGCATGATCTCTGTAGAATGTCTGTAAAATCATTCAATTGTGTGTGAAATATGGTTCAAATGTATTTGCAGCAAATAAAAACAGTTCTAATATCACCAGAGGGGAACGATACTGAAACGGAACCGCATAAATTGAAAGCGGAATTAGTATATCTTGACAGCATGAATATGTTAGGACTTATTTTTGTTGCAATAATGGTCGGTTTGTGTCTATCATTATTATATAATGAAGGAAAGGCATGGTATAAAATATCCGAAACTGTGTATTCCATATCTATGAAAGTGGCAACGTGGGTTTTATGGTTATGCCCGGCATTTATTTTCTTTTTAATACTTGCCGAAATTCTGAAAATAAAAGATTTCTTCGCCTTTGCGAAGACATGGGGAATGTTTTTGTTGACTACACATGCAGGATTCCTCTTCATTCTCTTTGTTGAATATCCACTGTTGGTATTCCTACTCACTAGAGAGAATCCTTTCAAGTTCTGCATGGACATGGGAAGCGCATTGGTCACGGCTTATGCGACGTCATCCAGTATCGGAACCATGCCAGTAGTAATCGATGGACTACTCAAGCACGGCCTCGACCCAAGGTTGGTGCGTTTTGTGGTACCAATCGCTATAAATATCAACTAGGATGGAGCTGCCAACTTCCTGGTTGTAGCGATAGTGTTTGTGGCACAAATGTTGGATGTTTCATTAACATGGGGACATTTTTTCTCCATACTCGTTCTCGCTGCAATGGGTAGCATAGCTGCAGCATCAGTGCCATTTAGTGCCATTGTCGTGCTTGTCATGATGCTGAATGGCCTGGGACTGAGTCAGCATTTGGTTGGTGCTATTCTGGCAGTTGAATGGATTAACGACAGAGCATCAACGCTCTACAACATTTGGGGAAACTTTTGCCAACCTAAAATACTAGCAAAGTGGAACAAGAAATTTTTGGATACCGACGACCCCAACACATGAGTGATAAGTGTCAATGATGATTATTACTTTCTATTTCAATGTATAATAATGTTATGTAAGCTCACTATATTCTGGATAATATATATATATATATATATATATATATATATATATATATTGAGATATACAAAAATTTTCCTCTCTCTACATTTATATCTGCTAAAGATCTTAGCGTCCGGCTTGCTGGGTCAATGGGTCACGATATATTATAATCCTTATTACCTCTATAATGGATTATAGGATCCGCCGACTATACAGCGCAGCTGGGAATCTGAAATAGAATGATTCTATTCCTAGTTCATTTCTGTTTGGATTGACTAAATGAAAAATCACTTTCTTTTCTAAAGAACAAAATTCAACAAAGTTTATTTCTACGCTTTTAGCAAACAATTGAGTGAATTTACAATTTTTAGGCCTTTGATCAAGATCTCTTTCAATTTACAATTTATACCGCGGTTAACTTATCTTTTCTTCGTTGATGTCCCTCGTAGACTTCTCAGTCGAAATATCTTGCGAGCTTGCCGTAGTCGAAAGTTCCACGAAATCCTCTTCTGCCCTATCCAAGCTGGTCTCAAACTATCAAAATTATCAGTCCCGATTACGTCCTATGACATAGTCCCGAACTCGATTACCACTCCCGACAAAGTTCCAATTTATACTTCAATATTGCTTCCACATGAAAATATCTACGATCAGTTCAGAAGCGCGTTTCCGAGCAGAATGAAATCTTTCTGCATGATTCATCCCTCGAAGACTTCGTATTAAAACTACCTTCATTTTTTTCATAACATTTGACCGTCCTTCTCTCACCCAGCCAATCCATACGTTCGTTATATTTTGGTGTAGCTGACCTTTTGATCGTCTTTTGAACTTCTTCGCCCAATCCCAAATTTTCTACTTTCGGCATCCAGAAAACTCTTAATGCATTTAGAAAAACAAAAACTACATTGTTTATTCACGGTCGTTGCTAAGCTCTAGCTCTCGTGATATTTCGTAATGCATGTTCCACCATATTGTCTACAAATAAATGTTAGTTTATTTTAACGTGACATCGGTATGTCACATATATATATATATATATATATATATATATATATATATATATATATATATATATAACACTTAAAAAAAACTAATTGCTAAATTTTCTATGAGATTGAAATACATGGGCGTACCTCTTCACTCGGTAATAAATTTAAATAAGAATACTTTGTATTGACAAACAAGTGACGGAGGATAAGGTTTTGAAGAGGAAAAAATATATATTACAGTCTTAATATGGAAATGGAAAAATAGGGAAGAGGGTGGGGTTTAAAACTTGCGAAAATTCTCTCACGGGCACGCTAGTTATGTCATATTACGTCTTATTGTAAGATTTCACACACTATTTGCGCCATCTTTGTATCGCGCTGGCGACGGTAATTAGGCGGCGGCGCGAGAGTTGTCGGGGCGCGCCGCGTGGGGCGCCACCTGTGGCAACGGGCGCCGCGGGAGGCGCTCCCCTGTGAGGCATAGCCGCGCCGCGAATCGTCGTCGCGAAGGGGAACATAATGGAAATGGCCGACCTGGGACTGCCTGCCGCGCCCCCCCCCCCGCCGCCGCTAGCCCGCGTCGTCGCCGTGCTGCGGGCAGCGCGGGGCGACGTGGTGCAAGAGGGAACAGAAGGTGTCCTACGGTTGAACTGCGGGGTCCCATCCGCACTGAAATGTATTTTTTTTTACCTACTTGTATTCATACGTATACACGGGAGCAATATTCGTAGTATAGAGAAAGTTATGTAATACTGAGAAAAATCGATTTCGAGATTTAAGGTCCCCTAATACCGAAAAAGTGGATTTTTTCAAAACGTCTGTCAGTCTGCCTGTCCGTCTCGGTCCGTCCGTCCGTCTCTGTCTCTGTCTCTGTTTGTCACTGTCTCTGTCTGTCTCTGTCTGTCTCTGTTTGTCTCTGTCTGTCTGTCTGTCTCTGTCTGTCTGTCTCTGTCTGTTCGTCAACACTACTAGCGAAAAAACCACACGTACGATCTTTTCTCAATTGAAGAATCCCCGTGTCCATCTAGTTCTATTTGAAGCTTTGAATTTTTGAAAAATATTCTTTTAAATTTGGGGTAGTTTACATGAAGCCCCCGGACATTTTCAAAATTTTCTCAAAAATACCTCCTTTTTTTGTGGACGGTATTTGCACTATAATTTTTGTGGGAGTGCTGATGAGGTATTGCTCACGCAATTAAGTGAAATAATTGAACTTATTTCTGTCAACTTAAAGGAGTTAATTGCAGAATAGGTCTCTAAATAAATATATTTAGTCCATTAATTATCCATTAATTTCAATTATTTCATCACTTTTATTTTTTCTATTATTGTTCAGCTGTGCAGCGTGTTAGTAGCTAATACGTTTCACACCATCAGACTGTGATGGAATGTCACTGGAGCATCGAACGTTTTCTTGGCGAATTTTTATCAAAAAATTATTAACAATTTATTTCACTCATACATGTGTGTATGATTTATTTTATTTTGTAACAACCATTAGAAATATAATAAGGTTTACTTAAAAAAAGAAATGTTTTTAAGATTTTCAATTTCAAGTTATTTTCGTCACCGGTAAGTTTTAATTGAATGCAATAAATTTTATTTCACTGTCAAATAGTTCTAATAGAAAAAAATGGTGTGTGCGTTGAAATAAGATGACTTTTAAATTCCACTTCCTATTATTGAAACTCTACTTACACATATTGGAAAGCGTGCGCGCACACTCTCGCACACAGTACTATGCATTTAGACGCAAACCCTCTCTTAATATTCGATAAATATTCATGAAAATATTAATCATTGTACTCGCAGCCAAGGATTATTTAACATAAAGGCAGAGTCACAAACATGATAATTGAAAAAAATTCATTATTCTACACGAACCAGTTGCAAGAAATCACGCAGGGAAATTTAGGATTTATTTGAGAGATCAAAGTACATGTATTTCGTGAATTTTATTATTCTTGTATCTTTTCTTGTACAGAGATGCATGAAAGGTATTCTAATCCTGGGACTACTAATGTATGTCACAAGGCAAGACGCGAAGTTTTGACTGTGAGTCAGAAACCTAGTGCGTATTACAACTGCTTGCAAACAAACCAATTTCCATGGCAAACAGTTCGACGTACGTGACTAGGCAGATCGCACAAGTAACACAATGCCGCAGTAATCCTGCCAGCCCTATTTTCATTGTAATGGATGATATGCAACAGCTCAGAACGGCAGCGGTCCATAATTCGCTTCGAATTTCCTGTTATTATCGGTGATCGGTTGTAAACAGGCTGGATAAATATTTAATTTCCCAATTTTCCATTGGCTTTATCGGACGCAAACAAGGGCAGTCGTCATACTCTGTCCTTGTACTCGCATCGCCCTTTCCTTTATTGCCGGGCGGATTGGGCGTGGAAATGACCCAGAGAAAGGAAAAGCCGCGTTCATTGGAGGATTGACAGGTTGGCGGTTCGCAGTGTGCGTGAGTAGGTCAGGTGGCAGTCGCAGCGTGACTGTCTCTCTCTCTCTTCTCTCTCTCTCTTCTCTCTCTCTCTCTCTCTCTCTCTCCACCTCTCTCTTTCTCTCTCCCCTCTCCCTTTCTCTCTCTCCACCTCTGTCTCTCTCTCCACTTCTATCTCTGTCTCTCTCCACTTCTATCTCTCTCTCTCTCTCTCTCTCCACTTCTATCTCTCTCTCTCCACTTCTATCTCTCATTACCCCTGACCCTTCCTGCTCTTTCTTCCTAGCTGACATTGTTGCTCCTTTAAGATCTATTCCTTTTTCTTTATCTCTTTTTTTCATATTTCCTAATCCTTGCCCTCTCAAGCTTATTCTCGTTTTACTCTGCCTTGTCATTGGAAATGGAGAAATAGAACGAAAGTCTTCACCATTACGTAGATGAATAGCGACTCGTGAACAGAGATATTCGATGTTTACCATGTCTGAAATATCCTTCAAACAAAGATAAATAATTCACGAAGCGCAGCGATAAAACTGTCAAACATTCTACCTTCTAAAACATTCACATTAATTATAGGAAAGATAGAGACCCCTTACCTGAAAACTCTTCATTATGTCCAGAACTTCCAGCTCTGTCCTTAATTCCTTCTTATTCATGTCGGACAGGTGTGAGCTATCTCCTTTTCGCCGTTCTGCATCAGATGTGACAGTGTTGCTTCCGACTTTGGCGGCAGAGTACTGAACTAGGTGGGCATCCCTGCGAATGATTGCCCGAGTCCATGTTCCGTTAGGCGTGACGTCCCTCGGCGCATGCGCAGAACAGCCGCGAAAGGAGCATTTGGTTGACTGCGGTTTCGGACCCGTAACACTTGCTCAAAATGAATGGAATTGGTATTAGTGGAGAGCTTAAAATATTTGAACTAAAAATGTTATTACACGTGTGATAAGTTTTAACAATTGTTTAATCACTAGTACTCGTGGGAGCGATCTTGTAGATTTCAACGTAAGCGGTCACTGACGTACATTAAAGGTAATGCAGTTCAACATTATGGGTTTCGCAAAAGCTAATACTCATTGAAATGCTTCTCGTTCTAAATTGTTCTCACAAAACATAACCTCATCTTCAGTTGTGTAGCGATAGGGTTTTAGGTTGACTGTTTTTACGTATGCTGATAAAAACATCATATATCGAAATTTGCGTAGCGTCATGTCATATTCAGAGGGACGTGTCAGTCCTAGGATGGCGTCATTTTGTATTTAGTACGAGGTGCGGAGACGGACTGAAGGAAGGAGAGGGAGAAACCTCGTACGAATCACAAAATGCCATCCTAAGACTAATCACTGTTTTCTTTATGTGTTTAATCTATTACTTGATAAGTCCTATTTAAATAATTTTAGTGTTAATTAAGTTATGTACTTCCTTGTATGATGTAGTATTCATGTGGTAATTTGCTAATTCTAATATAGTTTAGACACTGACGATGGGAAATAATTCCCGAAACACGTGTATGGCTGAATTTTCTACGCAGTAAATTTATATACCCTACTATTGTGATTAATACCTCTTATATTCTGAAAATTTTAGTCATATACCACAAATCTCTGCTGCCACTAAGATTATTCAGAAAATATAATTATATTTAAATTTATGAATTTTCAATTATTATTGTTATTATTATTGTTATTATTATTGTTATTATTAAACCTATCGAGGGCAGGTAAAAGCTTCCCTCTGTCAGGTGAGGTAGCTCACGAAGTATAACGTACCAGCTGAAACCAGACAAAGTTAAATTGTTCTCCTATTATTTCGATTTTCCTATTATTTTATTTTTCAAATAATTAAATTCTTTACATTTTTGCAGTGTATGTTGTAATAAATGGTTAAAAGGTATCAAAATTTAATTAAAAACATTCTTCGGCAATTAATAAATGAAATATGTCAAATTTTGCCTCAATTTCCTCCCGACCACGTGTGCGGGAACAGGAATAGAATTGCCTCGAATATTTATGAAGGAGCGAAAGTGTGGCAGCTGGACAACCGCTCCCGTTCCCGAGGGTGGTTGAGGGATGAATAAATGAGCACTAATCATGGCCACAAAGGGTAGAAATCGGGGATAGGTCGCTCGAAACACTCTGCGCTCACCCGGGGGAGCCCATATCACACGCCATCGATGAAAGGGAACCCCTTATAATACTGACAATAATAATAGTAATAATAATAATAATAATAATAATAATAGTAACAATATTAGTAACAATGACAACAATAACAACAACAACAACAATAATAATAATAATAATAATAATAGTAATAATAGCGATGGCAATTGTGATGGCGATGGTGATAGCGATAGCAATAGCAATAGCAATCGTAATAGTAATAAAAATAGCAAATATTCACAAGATTAATGAAAACCGAATTTCAAGGTGGATTCTTAAAGGGAACTAAGTCAGTGGAAACAAAATGGATAAAAGAAGTCGTAGAGTACCTCAGACAAGCAATAAATGATGCGTAAATACAGCAGAATTCAGAAACACCGTAAAAACATGCATTGACAAAACACAGAAGGGCCAGATGCAAATGGACAGCGAAGCGAAAGAAAAACGCAGTGATCACCTGAAGAAAGTTTGGCACAGACGAAACCAAACAACCAAAAACCATCAAAGAAATTCAAGTTCAAACTTACCTTTAAATGGAAATAAATTAAATAAATAAAATAAAATAAAATAAAATTATATAAAATAAAATAAATAAAATAAAATAAAATAAAATAAAATAAAATAAAATAAAATAAAATAAAATAAAATAAAATAAAATAAAATAAAATAAAATAAAATAAAATAAAATAAAATAAAATAAAATAAAATTAAATTAAAATAAAATAAAATAAAATAAAATAAAATAAAATAAAATAAAATAAAATAAAATAAAATAAAATAAAATAAAATAAAATAAAATAAAATAAAATAAAATAAAATAAAATAAAATAAAATAAAATAAAATAAAATAAAATTAAAATAAAATTAAAATAAAATTAAAATAAAATAAATAATTCAAGGTTTATTTCTTCACACACTTCACTCCTTGTCTTATCAAGGGATACAACCGAAAAAGCTGATCCTCATGACACAGGTCTGTCTCCATGGACTATGACTGGGCCTCGCAAGAGAGCGTGTAGCGGGGTTTGAAATGGCCGATGCAATAATAATAATAATAATAATAATAATAATAATAATAATAATAATAATAATAATACGAACATGTTCTCAACTACAGCCTCTGCTGGTGTTATTATACTGAGTAGTACTCGTAATGCAGAAGAGAATTATTGAAAGTGTACCCCGAAAGGAGTAGAGTGGAAGGAGGGAGGGGAGAAAAAGGGGGAGGGGCTCCGCCTCGTAATTAATTGCGTCCCCGTCAGAGCGCGCGCAATTCCCACGCGGCCCTTTTGACTCGGGTGACGTGGCAGAGGCTGGAGGCTCACATTTGGCCGCGACCTGATCAGAGTAACTACACCGTGTTTCATGCCACAAAGCGAGCGGCGACCACTACATCGAACTTGTCTATCAAGCACTCTTGGCACGCCAACTCCGTACGGCGTCTTACGCTCCGGGCACACATGGCAGGGTTTGGGGTTAGAAATTACCTCGGTCGGCGCAAAGTTTTGCAGAGTTGCCTTTAACTGTTACCGACCGGCCAACTGTTAGTCAGGCGTCTTGCGTCATGCTTCTCACTGCGGGCCTGAGTCTGTGAGTTGTATGCACAAGTACACATAGATACCGCGCAAGATTTTAGAAATCTATTAGAATAGTGAAAGCCGAAAGCACATCTGTGCGAATGAACTCATCCAGAGGTTGCCGGGGACATTGCTGTTCCGCGTTCGATCTCGTTCAGAGGCTCCCAGAGACAACCTGAGAGAGTATTAGAACTTGTCCGGAGGCTACCGCGCTCGGAAATATTTTGCATATAAACGCGTCTGGAGCGGTCAAGGGATTAATGTTAACGAGATTCATGTTGAAAACCAAGTAGTTTGCAGATTTGCGTCGTAGCACTGTGTACTTGGACTGGGACTGTACACTTGCTGTACACTTTAAACATGTCATTGACTTTAATCCGGTAAAGCTGGCATATAGCAAAAATAGATGGCGTACAGGTTCAATAATCTATTTTATTGGCAGAGCCTATATACCTATCCGGTAATTGTGTAAATACTTCTACCTTTTTGAATCATACGATAAACCACGTTCACCACTAGGGTCCACTCTGCAGAATTGCGTCGTAGCACTGTGAACTGGGACTGTACACTTGCTGTACACTTTTAAACTTGTCATTGACTTTAACCCAATAAAACTGGGATATTGCAAAAATAGAACAGGTACAGGTCCAATAATTTATTTTGTGGGAAGAACCCATATACCAATTCGGTAATTGTGTAAATACTTCTTTTTGAATCGTGGAATAAATCAAGTACACCTCTTGGGTCCTCTATTTGATCATTTACATAGAAGCATTTGCATATTCAACACAACATAGACACTCACTATACACTGCACGGATTTTGGTCCTTAGTTCGTATGAGATTTTATTTGCATGCACAATACAATTTGAATACAAAATACAACAGATGACAATATGTGTGGCTCCATCCCGTTAACTAGTAAAGGTTATGTATGCTGCTAGTTTCAATTTTATAAAATCACACTATTTTATTTTATCTCCTTTTTAATTTAAAATTAATAACTAAATTTTATGGTAGTAAAATAAGATTATTCTGTATAATTTTAGCTTGATTAATTTTATAAAATAAACATTTTTTATTAATTTCTTTTCGAAATACCAAAAAAGAGTTTACAATGCTAAGACAGGGTCCTCGGCCGTGAGTTTATTTTAAACCAATACATTGTTTTAATGATAACACTAACGTATATTTTTCGAAGTCAAACCACCTGCGACTAGCTATTGTACGACGTAAGAATCTGGCCTGAAACATCGCACCCATTGGCCAGTGACGATTACCTGCTTCCGAAACCGCTGCCTCGGTCCCGCGTAATTCCCACCTCACACACGATCGACACGTGAGCGCTTCCCACTCGTCCCCGGCGAGCGGCCCTGAATAATTGAGAGCCGCCGCGGTCGCCTCTTGTGTCCGACCAGCTCCTGGGGGCTAGCGAACACTGGGCGGCGCGCCGGAACCGGCGGCGCAAACAGCAAGGTCGGCCATTCCGAGGTGATTCAACAGCATAGGTCGTCAGTACCGTTAGTGAAGTGCATTATTTTATCAGGAGATAAAGATACTTTTAGGTTTTCTAGTGTGGAGTTTCTTTTTCTTAATTAGAAATGATTTATAGGCTGTAAGTTCTCCAGGAGAACTGACTTCCTGGTTAATTGGTTGGTGATTCCGGGCGCGTCAACAGCTTAGGTCGTCAGTCCCGTAAGTGTAGTGCATTATTTTATCAGCAGATAAAGATATTTGTAGGTATTCAAGTGTGCGAGTTTCTTTTTATTAATTAGGAATGACTTACAGGCTATAAGTTCTCCCAGGAGAACTGACTTCCTGGTTAGTGGGTTTGTGATTCCGGGCGCGTCAACAGCTTAGGTCATTATTCCCGTAAGTGTAGTGTATGTTTTTTCATCGGGAAATGGCGCTGATCTCCCTCCGCTGGATGGTGAGATCCGGCGCCGACCTACTGTCGGCTAGCGGGGTTTCTCTCTAACCACAACTCTCCCACCAGCGAGGCACCGCTCCAGCCGGGACAAGCTCTAAGCTGCCGATCGGTGTCCCAGAATATGTGCTAGTGTACTGCATGTTAGTGTAAGTGTGTAAGGGGAGAGGATAAGTCAAGGATGAGGAAGGAAAGATCGCGCGCGGTCCGTTTGTTAGGGTACTGCTCAGGCATTTCGCCTGGTGTTGATCGGAGAAACCACGGAAAACTATCGATCAGAGCAGCCGGTCACTAGAACTCTCCTCCAGACAGCGACTGAATTCGACTTAGCTGAAAAGCCAGTGTCGAAAATTCTGCCGCCATGAGGACTCAAACCTAGGACCTCCCAGTCAGAGGCGCTGCAGTGACATCAGTTGATGCACTGAGCTACCGCTCCCGGTCAAAAAGCAAGGCGAGTTCAGATTTGCTAAAGAAGGATTTGGAATACAGGCTAACTTTCCGGTTTGTATTAGGTGTGATCATTTGAACACAGTAGATGCACTATAATCTCGCAGATTCTATGGTACTATAACGATTAGCATGTCGGGCTGTTCAAACTCGATTGAATGTTTTCGGGTGAGGGTTCAAAACCGACAAATCTGTAGATTTTTAAGGATAAAAGCATCCTTCCTCTGCCTTCGTTGGGAGGGGAAGTAAAGCCGGTTGTTCATGTTATGGATGTACTGCTTGTAAAAGTTCAAGCCTAAATGAAGCCTGTGTACTAATTTCAAATCGCCTGTTTTGTCGCGTGAATGATATCTTCTTTCTCTGCTAGATGGACAAAGGAAAGAAATGTTCGTGATCGGACGAAAGAGTCGAACTAATGGCCCGAGTCTTGCCACGTAAAATACGGTATCGACTTAACTGAATCAACTGAATTCGATAATCGAATTATTTTATTACAATTACAACAGAACATTTACATGGTGAGCATTGTTATGAAATCTTTTGTTACAAAAACATTCTACTAAAATCAAATTACAATTCAAATTTAAGCTCATACGGATGTATCGTAGATATATTTTTAAGGAAGTGCCCACGGATTCGATTAATTTAGAACGCTTGGCTTATCTATATATTTAAAACACAAAGGTTTTTTGTTCAGAAAGAAATGTGACCTTTTTACTCCTACAGAGTTCGATAGTGTGCTTTAAATGAAAGATAGTGCTTCTTAAATGTGTTTTCTCCTACTGCTATTAACTAGAAATTCAGTAGAAATACTAAATTTTACTAATATTCTACAAGTAACGGAATGAACGTTTATCTACTCTCATTTGATCATTTCATCTTTTGGTTGTGAGAGTTGTAATCAATCTATCGAAAACAGTTGTTTCGTCATGTAGCTCGAGCGAGCATTTAGAACTGAAAGGGGCTACAGTCGGCGAAGTGAAGGTCGCAAGTTTCTTTCTTAAATTTCCAATGTTGAATTTTCTAAATGCAAAGAATAGTGAGAATATATGGATGCAATTTCCATCAATCGTTCGAAAAATGTCACATTTACATACAAACATACTGCTTGTATATTATGCATTTTATTTTTAAATTAAGGATAGCAGGATTTCTTGCTGTAGACCACTATGAAAGGAGGGATTAAAAAGACAAATACTGCAACAACTTCTTTAGTTCACTACAACCTACACGCTTAGATCTTCGAAAGTATAAAACATTTGAATCACGTTTTTACAAACATGTTTAACTCTGTGTTCACAATGAATAGTTATTTTGTTGTTTCAGCATTTGTAAACCTCCGTCATTTCATTAGTCTAGTGAATATACGGATGAAACAACATGAAACAATTTTTTGAGGGGTATAACTTTTCTTTTTAGTATATGCAGTCCTTTTTGCTGTAACTTTTCAACGGTTCTTTCTTTTGTGCGATGTAATTACTAATTGCAAGGGATCAGTTGGTCTAAATAGATATTCATTATAAAAAACAGGACACTATTACCGCAACCGTTGTACGCCATGCAAACATTTTCTATATGAATGTGCTCTTTCTATTGACACAACGTTTAGAATAAAATAAACGTACCGATTATTGAAAAAATAATGTGAACTTTATTGGCTCGCTAGTAATATATATACACTCTTTTAATAGAGTTTTTACAGACTGGCATATTAAATATTCTCGGAAAGTAGATGTACTATTTCCACTAGAAAAGTGCTGATAGACAAATCCGCCTTTTGTGGTAAATGAAAAAAGAAACATTTGGTTCCATAGAAATAGCGCCCACCTCGTATTTACGGTCTCTTGATTCTCAAGTATTTACTTAAAAATAATTATAAGAGGAAAAATACCAATATTTCATTTTGTCAAGCAATCAATTCCATTGTTTCCAGATTTTGAAGACTCCTTAACAATAGGTGGCATGCGTCATGAAATGGTTGGCAATACTGCTTATTTAAATACATTATGTTCAAAGAATTCATTTCACAAATGGTGTTATTTCTTTATCGTATTTGATCTCCTAAATTTCAGTATCATAACTTTATAAAATGTAGTTTAAACACGTATAAAGTTAACTACTGTTAGGTTTCTCAATTCTTTGCTGTTTCTAATATGTATTTGGCGTTATTGAGCTTGTACTTCGGCTTCGCCGACCAGCTACCGGTGTCCCTCATGTTTGGACCTAGGTAAATTCCCATGCTTGGAGCAAGAACGACATGAAACGAACATGACGTATTCTTTTCACCGTAACTAGCATAATCTGCCTTCTTGAGCTTTTATTAGTCACTCAACTACAGAAACTGGGACGATTTTAAAGGAAAACTACAACTCTGCCTCGATTGGATATGGATCCGGTAACCACAGCATGGGAAGCTAGTACGCTGCCCATGAACCATCCCAGAGGCTGTTTCCAGTAACTATTACAAACATATAATTCTAGGTCGATTTCTTTAATCGCCAGTGAGATGGAAATAATGTCATAAATAGAAGTAGATACTGTCACTTGGGGTGATTTTAGCAATTGAGGGAGACTTTGCTCCATGCACCACTTAAATAAATGTTTCTTAAATTAAATGTTGGCGTTTGTAGTTTCAGTTACTGTAAACCATTAGTTGATTCTGTCGATCTGTCAGAATTGACTAGTGGTTAAAGCAACTCAAAATATAAACATTAATATTTAATTTAACAACATTTATTTTAAGATACAGGTGCAACTTCACCTTCCATGGTCTAAAACACCCAAATGACTGTAAGTGTAAAAGAAGTCTAACATTGTGCATTTCCTCTGGATAGGTGTGTCACTCACTGTCATTATGTGTTGCCGTGGCACGAGTGCCCTGTACCTGAAGGGGAACCCACCCTGAAAACCGACTTTCAGTTCTGCGTAAGATCTCACATGCACATTCAGCCGGTAGGAACACCGCTACCTCCCAGGACATAATATGCACTATACATACGATTGATTGATCAATTGTTAGTGATTTCAGGCGTGTCAACTTCTGAGGCGAGTAGTCCCGTAAGTGCAGTGCAAGCTTTTTCATCGACAGTTGGTAGTAATCTTTTCCCGCTGGATGGCGAGATCCGACGCCGACCTCCTGCCTACTAGCGAGGTTTTCCACAACCCGGTCTCTCCGACCAGCGAGGCACCGCCCCAATCGGGACACGTTATTAGCCCTCGACCAGTCTCCCTGCATTTGTGGTGGTGTAGTGCATGTTATTGTGTGTAAGTAAGGGGTGACAAGGAAGAAGTATAAAAGATCTAGCGCGGTCCGTGGTCCGTTTGTTAGGGAATTGCTCGGGCATTCGCCTGGTGTTGATCGAAAACAACACGGAAAACTACCGATTAGAGCAGCCGGTCTCTAGAATTCTCATCCAGACATTGAGTGAATTTGCCCGAACTGACAAGGTAGGGTCGAAAATCCTGCCGCCGTCGGCCCTCAAATCTAGAACCTCTGGACTGGGAGCGGTAGCATCGTGCATCAACTGATGTCACTGCATCGCCTCTGACCGGGAGGTCCTAGGTTCGAGTCCTAACGGCGGCAGGATATTCGACACTTGCTTTTCAGTTAGGTCGAATTCAGTGGCTTCAGGCGCAGAATTCTAGCAGCCGGCTGCTCCGATCGGTAGTTTTCCGTGGTTTCTCCGATTGACACCAGACTAATGACGGAGTACCTTAACAAATGGGCCACGAACCGCGCGCGATCTATCCTTCCTCTTCCTTGTCGTATCCTCTCCCCTTACACACACACACACACACACACACACACACACTTACACTAACATGCACTACACTACCACATATTCCGGGAGACCGGCCGGGAGCTTATAGCTTGTCCCGACGAGGGTGGTGCCCTGCTGGTGGGAGAGTCCTGGCTAGGGGGAAACCCCGCTAACCGACGGTAGGCCGGCGCCGGATCTCGCCATCCAGCTAGGGAAAATCACCGCCATCTCTGGAGGAAAAATCATGCACTACACTTACGGTGACTAATGACTGAAGCTGTTGACGCGCCTGGAATCACTAAACAACCATCCAACCAATAACTCCGGTGAGAAGTTCTACAGTGACATCACCTCTCCCTGTCTATCCCTACGAGAGAAATTATCCCAGAAGATGACTCGCCTAGAATCTACATTCACTAACTTACTATTTCTGGCCACAGCAAACGGTAATTGTTTTGTCGAGGCAGTGTCCGGCCACGGCCCACTGCGCAAAGAGACGCCGGCGCGGCAGGCACCTGCTCCGCCGCACGCAGAGCCCTGAATTATTATGGGAGGACGAAGTC
Organism: Teleogryllus oceanicus; assembly: GCA_964035755.1. Lineage (NCBI taxonomy): Eukaryota > Metazoa > Arthropoda > Insecta > Orthoptera > Gryllidae > Teleogryllus > Teleogryllus oceanicus. The sequence goes on from CAXIVR010000008.1 coordinate 74,447,732, forward strand.
AGCGCGGTGTGGCGGGCGCGCGAACTCCTGCAACATTCGTGAAGCGCTTGTCGGCGCACGGAATCAATCTCTCGAGCGGACGGGGACAAGCTCCTTTGCGGACGAATGGGAAATGCATGGGGCCCCGGGGCACATGTGCCGCGTGAGCACTCCTTTCACACAGGTTTCGATGACGTTTGCTTCCTTCCGGTAAGCGATATGTTAATGGAGTTTTTATTGACAAATTTTAGCCTCCGGTTGGGTGAGTGTATTCCAGATGTAAATGCCAGTATGAAGTTTATTGACCTTGACAACAACTCGGCTGCCGTTGTCAGGGCGCTATATTTCTATTTGTTTATCCTTGTATATTTACCCCATTTACGACGAAATATTAGTAAATAAATGTGTGACATGTGGGTATGTCACAGTATATGTGAAAAATGTGTGTTGATACTTGCAGGAAACACTTTACAAGAATGGGAGGGAATAGGAGAGTGACTTGCGGGAAATAAGTGGGGAACTTGTGGTGAACTTGAAAGAAGTTGCAAGGAACATGCTAGAACATGCCGGGAACATGTGGGCAATATGTGGAGAACGTGCGGGAGAAAATGTGGGGTAACATGCAGGGAATCTGGCAAATGAAACCCGGTTTATGTTTCTTTAAGTAATATTCTACATAATGACACCCTTTTGATTTTCGTTTTTCATTTTTGCAGCTTAATTTCTTCCAAGGTACCCCACTCCGTAGCATTTGTGTGTGATCTTAATGGAGTAACCTCGAAATGTATGTAAAATTAAATTGATGCGTCAATGAACTCGGCATGTCAGTCCTGCAATGCTGTAATACATAGTTTAGGGACTAGCAAGGAAGTAGTGATCCAAAATGAATATATTTAAAATTTTCTTTCAAATCAATGTTTTACTAAGTGCAGACAGTTGCGCTCGGGTCCAGATTTAATGTTTTATTTCTGTAGTTCTACCATTTTCTACTATAATACTCAAGAAAGATCAACGAAGTGTCGAAAGTGAATTTCTCTTCTCCAAAGTATTGCACTTCAATTTAAAGAATACGAAGAGTGTGTTAAAAAACACACGTAAATAAATCAGGACCGCAAAACTAAAAAAATGACTGTTTTAGAACCTTAGTGTCGAAGTCATATATTTTCAATTATAATGCACCATAATGTAAAAATTCTGATGTTTTGAGACTTAATTTATAATTAGCAATAATTCGTTTCTTCTGAATTCCTTCACTCCTTTGTACTTTCATGACTTTCACTTCACTTTAGAAAGTTGGCCGAAGACGTGCTTAATATTTGATACGTATTCTTTTTTCCCTATTTATTAATCATTGAATTGTAATTGATGTTAATTAAATTTTCGAAGTCACTTTCACTTCACTGTAGAAAGTTGACCAAAGACGTGCTAAATATTTGATATGTATTCTTTTCCTATTTATTAATCATTGTATTGTAATTGATGTTAATTCAATTTTCATAGCAAATTTATAGCAATGTTTGTATAACTTTGAGTAAATAAACACGTCTTCCTTACATCGCATTTTGTTTTTATACTGACGTGAATGCAATAGAGAACGGGTAGGTTTTCACCTACGAGAGTTCTCGCACAGGTAAGCATATTCAAATTATAAGGTACTCAATAACGATGGCCACACTCGAATCAAAGCGGTTAACTTTTAATGCAAATACTGAAGATTGCGTTCGTGACGTACGTAACCGAGGAAGTAAATGAAAGGGACCGAGTTGCTCACACACCCACATTCAATTATTTCTAGGAAATTACAGTACAGCGAACTCTCTCATTTTAATAACTGTGTTTTTCCTCGTAGCTCAAAAAGCATATCCGCCGCTTAGATTTTGAACCATGTTGGAGTTTAAAGTCAACAAGCAGTAAAGTTAACAGCACATACGTTTGAGCTATTTCTAACTTTTACAATTATTTTCAATAATTGAGAAAGTGCAACAAAAGCAAGAACTACTACATTCATTCATTTTAAGCATCCCATGTTCTATCCGTGGAAAATATGAGGAAGAAAACTGGGAGCGGTTTTTCATAATTTATTCTTTATAATTCGGTTTTACTTGAGCCGAAATTGCGAAAATAATTTTTTTATCCAAAAAATTGCACGTGAATGATATTTTTAAAGATGTATTTTTTAGATCCGATTTCATTTAAGACAAAAATCTAAAATTTTCAGTGCCAAAGTTTTCAGTGTCAAACAATTTTTTAGTGTTGCCTTGTTACCTTTTTGCAATTTTCAATAATACAGACCTTGCCAGAAATGGAACTATCATCAACGTTTTTACTGCTCTTTGATATATTCGATGCGAAAATTTGAAGGAAGCACTTTCAGCCGTTTCTAGAAAAAAATATTGTTTAAAAATTGCCTAGATTTCACGCAAAACTACGCGAATAAACACTTTTCCGAAAAAATGTTCATGACGATATTTCAATATTTATCTTTTTTAACCACCGACCAGAATTTCTTAAGGAAAAATCTCTGACATCATTATTGTAGTTAAAGGATGTAAGCGAAAACAATTTTAAACTTTCGCAAAGTAAAAAAAAGAGGATGCCACCAAAAATGAGACCGGCGCCAATCATTTAAGCATGTTTTCATATATCTGAGGACAATGCTTAATAAAAATATTGGGGTCAATTTGAAGAAACTTTTGACTGTAAAGACATGAAGACGGAATAGGAAGCTACCTAAACCGTGAAATGTAAAAGAAGCAGAAAAATTAATATTGCTGAAATTGCTGTTATTCATTGTATCACGTACATTGTAAAAATCCTTAGCTTCAGAGCAAATAATTTTCCGAGTTGAAAAATATTTCCTCGTTCATGTTAACTGTTGTAAACAATTTTTAAATTATATTAGTTTAAACATATTTTGAATATGATATATTTTTTTGAAAACAAAATTATCCCAGGCTTCATAAAACGTGTAGTATATAAAAAATATCAAAGAATCGACATAGCGTTTTAATTTTATTCTAAGAAACACAACAGGTGAATTTTACCTAATTTGTTCCTCGCGTTACTGAATTCTTATCAAAAATATTCGCGTAAGCCTGTATTGCTTTCGATTCTCTAATTTTCTATTTTTGTATTAATTTCCTATTTTTAAGAGAAGCGGTATTTAACACGTTTTTTCTGTCTTTCGCTTTCTTTCTTTTTCTCCAAAAATTCTTCAAGCCATATATCTTGTCCTTGATGATGTGTTTGCAAAACTCTATTGATTTATACCAACGTTGGTGAGTGGCTTTAGAATTGTTTCAAATTCTGCAACCCTTTTAGAAAAATTGGATAATGAAATTATTGACGTTGAAGATTTTAAAAGCATGTCAAATCATGTTCACTGTATTATGTAAGATTACAGACTGTAATAACTGTTTTCTACATGTTCTCTTAAATTGAAAACATCTCTGCACTCTTAAGAAATGCATTTCTATTATTATACTTACATTTCGGTTTTCTTCTTATTTACTCGTATTTTTCAGATTAATTTCCAAGGAATTTGCAAATTTATTATAAAAAGTCCATGAAATACTTCAAATTTACAATTACAAATTCACAACAAATTCTGCCGCGCGATTTTCATTTCATATTGCTGGTTTGTAAACAATCAGGGTGCCAACTTAATGGAATAACATTATGGTGCCGTGGTCTGATAATAATCACGGGGTACTTGGGTTGAATCAACGCCACTTGGAACTATTTAGGTGGTATTGGTTTAATTCTGCCTCTACCCACTAAGATCGCAGCGCTGAAACACGCAAAACCACGTTTTTGGAAATTTCTTTGAATGTTCTGTCCGGATGTGAAAACAAATTATCTGTTCCCCATCAGAAGCTCGAAACGTGTCGAATGACATCTCATATGTCTCGATTGGTGCACGGGAAGTGACAGAATCACACATCCGAACATCCACACAACTGGAAGTTACTCAAATATTGTATAGGAATTTATATTAATAATGTGGGAACGCATACGTTTTTACACATTCAAATTGTGTTTTCAATGTTTGGGAAATGGCGAACTGAATATATTTCGTATCTGAAATAAAATGAATCAGTCATTTGAAGAAAACTGCTAATAATATGAAAAAACTTATACTACAAGAAAGACTAGTTGAATAAACTATTGAATAAACCATTAAGCAGCATGCTACAGTTTTCCTGTTTTGTGCATAATCATTCGGATATCTGTGCTTCTGGGAAATTTACCTCCGTCTCTCCATTCTATTAATTTTATCTCCGAAAGTGATGAGGAAGTGATATTTTACCGATTTTTACCAGCAAGTTATACAATCTTTAGCTTGTTAGTAACATGTGCTACCATCTTAATCGCCTTCGTTAACGACGGAATGGGGAAAAGAAGCCAAGGGAGTAAAATAAATGGCTTTAATTTGAGTAAGTTTATCCCGTGTTGAAACGAGATGAGCAAAATACAGAGGAGAGTGCTTGTTATCGTGACATTTAAATATAAACTGCCTTCCTAATGGGAAATTGAATTAATTTCTGTTTTAATGGAAGATTCTGCGTCATGTGGCTTCTGTAAGATAATACCAACGATTCAAGTGATGATATAAAAATGTAGCCTCTGCAGAGGCAGATTAGTTTGCCAACTCATGAAACCATTTTCGCTCTGGTTATTAAACCCATCCATCATAAAACACGAAAGTATATGTATCTAAAACATTCGGTGTAAATTGATGACATTATATTACATTTTCTTACACTAATTCCTTTCTGCTCTGTGTAATTGCATACCCATTCTACATCGCACATATGGCATGGGTGGGGGCATTATATCTTCAAGATTTTATACTTTACATGTGCCAGTTTAATGTGCATTTTACATTAGTATGTAAAAGCTATTAACAAGAAATTTTAATTATTCTTCCCAATTCTGGCTGCTATTAAATACCTCCGACAAAGCGTGTTCATTGAATGCCTTTGTAAATATGGAAATGCGGTGATTCAAAAAGAATATTTATCGGATCTTGGTGAATACACATTTTATACTAACAGGAGATGTTCGTGATTTCCAACACTCATAATTACAAGAAAATTGCTTTAAATATAAATTGCTCGTACCAACAACAGTGGAATGAGTCATTCCAAGCAAAACTTTTCGTTTTACCACTAGATACATTAAAATGGCCATTTATTGAAGATCTAAAAGAGGAATTTTTGTAACGTAAAGAAATAAAATATCGTTATAATATGATCAAAAACTCGCATATTTCAATATTTTTTCTGTAATGCTATACACTGAGATGATAAAAGTCATGGTATACCTGCTAAAGTCGTGTCGGACCTCCTTTTACCCGACGAAGTAGAACTCGACATGGCATGGGCTTAATAAATCGTTGGAAGCCCCCTGCAGAGATATTGAACCACATTGTCCCTGTAGCCGCCCATAATTGCGAAAGTGTTGTCGGTGCAGGATTAGTACAGGTACTGACCACTCCATTATCTCATAAATGTTCGATGGGATTCATGTCGGGAGATCTTGGGTGGCCAAAACATTCGCTCAAATTGCCCACAATGTTCCTTGAAACCAATCACAAACAGCTGTGGTACGGTGACACGATGAATTGTTATCCATAAAAAACCATCGTTGTTTGTGTATATGAAGTCTATTAATGGCTTAAAATGGTCTACAAGTTGCTGAACATAACAATGTTTAATCAATGATCGGTTCTGTTGGACCAGAGAACGTGGTCTCTTCCACGTAAAAACAGTCCACACACGTTATGGAACCACCACCAGCCGTGTCGTGTTGACAACTTGAGTTCATGCTTCATGGGGTCTGGACCACACTCGAACTTACCATGAGCTCTTACGAACTGAAATCGGGACTCATCTGACCAAGCCATTCTTTTCCAGATGTCTTGGGTCAAATCGATATGGTCACGAGTCAAGTAGAGGCGCTGCAGGCATTGTCGTGATGTTCCCAAATGCACTCGAGTCAGCCTTCTTCTGCCACAGACCATTAAAGCCAAATTCAGCCGCAATGTCCTAACGGATACGTTCGTCGTACGTCCATAATTGATTTTGGAGATTATTTCACGCTATGTTGCTTGTCCGTTAGCACTGACAACTACGCAAACGCCGCTAACTCTCCGTCATTAAGTGAAGGCCGTCGGCTACTACGTTGCCCGTGGTGACTGGTTATGCGTGAAATTCAATATTTTCGGCAAACTGTTGACTGTGGATCTCAGGATATTGAATTCCCTAATGATTTCCGAATTGGAATGTTCATACTTCTAGGTCCAACTAACATTGCGGGTTCAAGTTGCTAATTCTCATCGTGCGGCTAATCACGTCGAAATCTTTTCTCATGAGACTCGAGTACAAGATCTGTCAATGCTCTGCTCTTTTATTCCGTTTGTACGCGATACTACTGCCATCTATATTTGAATATTGCTGTCACCATGACATTTGCCATTTCTACCTGCTACTAGTCTCAGCAATTGCAGATGCCAATAGTTATCAGAAGTTTTAGACTTGCCGGATCGAATTATGACGTTGCACAGTTTTTGAATTTTTTAAAATTTTGACATTTTTCTTAGAATGAACTTGATCTCGTCTTCTGCTAAACACATATCTTATAGTTGCAATTTGATTTACTTCGAATGCACTTATGGCGCCTCGTAAGTTTGCTATAGGGCTTGAAGCTTCTATTGTAATGCAGTAAACCCTTGTTAGCACGAACTGACTTAACACGAATTTCACCGTAACACGAACAAAACTTGAATCCCGGCAAGGGATACAGAAATACGTAATTTGTAATAATCGGATAACACGGTATTTTATAATACAAAATCCGAATATTCCGGTTCCTTGAAATTCGTGTTAATGAGAGTTTACTGTAGTTTTCATAAATACTCTCCAGAATTTCGACATTAGTGTATTGCCACTCATTCGTTTTCGTCATTTTGGGCAGAGATGATTCGAACTCACTTGCACTTGACAGTTTCCTTTTGCTCTGGAGAAGAAAGTCTTCTACTGTTCGAAAAGCCAACTTCAGGTAAGGGTTCTTCCTGTACTGTTAAATGACTATTTTTTTCCATCGTAAATTAATGTATTTCTGTGTCATTTTCATTGCATTTGTTAATTATTATACATTATTGAATATAATGTGTCAGATATTTGCAAACTCCATATGTCGTCTCCAACTATGTTTCTAGATTCAGCGTGTCGCAACTTTGCCGAGAGGTATTTTGTTAAAATTCATGGTATTAATTCACCTCATGATACCGTTGTACCCTGATCACGTTATAACCCGTAACCATAGACTTCAAAAGATGGCCTCCTACTACAGTTATATTCGTCAAACAACTAAAGTGCAGGTGCAATATCCCGCCGTCAAAAATAGCTAGCAGACAACAGATACGCGTTTCATTAAAATAACTCTTACCATTGTTGATGAGATCAACGGTTTGTATTTGAAGCGCATTACCGGGCGCATCGGAGCGTTCGAGGATACGTGCACTCTTTGCAAGAAGAATATAAATAAGTAAATTATACTTTAAAGCAGAAATGATTTGACTGAATTTGATAACGAGTCTTTCAACGTGATCATTCTTTAAAAGACAGGTGACTCACTTTCTTGACGGTTAAAGAAACCTTAAGAATATGATTTGAAGATCTTAAACGTTGTCATAATCTGTGCATCTAGAGGAGAATTTTGGAGACTCACTTAACTTAAACGATATTATAACTTTAAACGATAATTTGGGGATATCAAAGGAAGTGATTTGGTAGCTCATTCATGTAATTTTAGTTTAAATCACACCTTTTTAGTTATTGAAGTTTGAAAGATGCATTTGATGGAATCAAAAAGACAAACTTACATTGGAACTCTTCGTAAATTCAAAATTATATTTCGACAGTTAACTTAAAACCCAACCCCAAAGAAAAAGGTCTCACGTTTCTTGTAATAAGCAAACTGAATTATCTTCATCTATATGATTTAATGTCAATTTTGTACTGATGACTGGGGATACCACTGTCATGGGTTGCAATAAATCCGCCTACTGACTTGTCTATGTCAAGAGGGTTTAGTAAATCTTGATGTGTACTTGTGAGCACGTTACACACGCACACACGCACACGCACACACGTTGCGCACGCACTACATGGGAAATACTGTGCTCCGTTAAATTTGGAATCACCATCTGACAGTCCCAAAGTATATAGATGGTAGATCAGTTTAATTGAAACGTGATTTGCATTAGTAGTAAAAATGTTAGTAAAAATTGTTAGAAATGAGAAAAAAATTACAGCATTAAACATTGAAGGGTGACGTGACCATCCCTGGCCAGAGACGCCTTGGTTGTAATACCTTTTGTCTCTCTCCTGCAAAATTTGATTTTGTGGATATGCATGCTGTTTAAGGAACGGTGACGAAATGTGATTTGAGACGAGAAAATTAAGGTTGAAATAGTCAGACTGCCACATCATTTGCTTCATTCATTCCAATGTTTTCTTCATTACTTTGCCTCACTTGTTGCGGTCTTTAATTTTTATCAGGAATGAACATATCATTGAAGAATCAGTTGTGGACAATAAAGAAATCGACTCTTTGCTCCGTATATCTATAAACAGAAATATACAGAAATAAAGTTAAAGAAAATCATTTTTTTCAGTTTAAAGATTAAAATAGGGAAAAATTACTCTTAGAGAACATGAATTATGAATACATTTGTGACTTATCAGAATGTCGGATCGAGTTGAAGTTGTTCTAATGTACTACCTGACCTAATACTCCTTGATCGGGATACTATCCTTTTTTTCTTCTTCAAATCTTACCTCAGTACTCCCATTCAGTAGTAGAGTGAGTGCATATCCTTCCCGACCTTCTCGACCTCCCGATCTCAATATTTCTTTCTGCAAATCTTATTTCGTTTTGCCGAAATCAGATCCTACTATCGTTCCTTCCTTGCAAACAAAATACCTCTTATCTTCCATTTTTTCATCAACTAACATTCATTAACTTATATAAAACTTTCAAATATTCAACATATCTTCAACGAATGCTTGACTTAATGTAACTGCAGTGCATGCCAATATTCCTCAATATTTTTTCCTCTAATACGAAATTTCTCTTTTTTGATATTCTCGTATGAGATTACAGGCGGGCACGTGTAAGTCAAAAATACACATCTACCATTGTTGTGAAAAACTAGGATTGAAATTGGCTCTACAATTGCATTAATCGTCAATTATTCATCTACATAATTTAGAATTACGATTCTCAATTATGTAAAGCACAGCAATCGTGTTATCTAAAAGAACTATCAAGGAGGTTCGTATTTCTAACCATACTCGAATTCTTCCTCTTGTTGATACCTCTTCCTCGTCGACTCCTTCCTGAGGCACGAAAATGTATGAATGTTTACATCATTGCCATCGAAAAAAAATACACATCTTTTAGCATTGTTGTGGAAAACGAATATTGAAATTGGTTCAACAATTACATTAATTGCCAATTATTCTTCTATATTGTTGAGAATTACAATTCGCAATTATATAGAACACAAATGTCGTGTTAACTAAAAGAACTATCAAGGAGGTTCGTATTTCTAAACCTGCTTGAATTCTTCGTCTTGTTGAAACCTCCACCTCGTCGACTTCTTACAAAGCCGCCAAAACGTATGAATGTTTACATCACTACCATCGAGAAAAAACATACTAATATTCTACCATTGTGTAAAACGGAGAGTGAAACTTCCTCAACAATTACATTTGTCCTTAATAATGGAGAGCACACGAAAGAAGTTAACTGAAAGCTGTATCCATGAGGTGTTGGACTTCCGTGTTTCTAAGGTTATACCTATTCGAATTCGTCTTGTTGAAACCACCTCCACGTCGATTCCTTCCCGAGGCACGATGAGTATCTACATCACTGCCTTCGAAAACACATACTAATCTTCTACCATTGTTGTGTAAAACGAAGAGTGAAACTGCCTCAACAATAACATTAATTCTCAATAATGTAGTGCACATGAATCAAGTTAACTGAAAGCTATATCAGTGAGGTGTAGTCTTTCGTAATTCTAAGGTTATATCCACCCGAATTCTTCTTGTTGAAATCTCCTCCTCGTCGATTCCTTCCCGACGCACGAAAAGATACGAGTGTCTTCATCACTGCCATCGAAAAAACAAACCAATCTTCTACCATTTTTGTGTAAAACGAAAAGTGAAACTACCTCAACAATTACATTAATTCTCAATAATGTAGAGCATGAATCAATTAACAGCTATATAGTGAGTGTAGTCTTGTATTTAGTTAATCACCCAAATTCTTCGTTGAAACTCCTTCCCAAAATAACCTACATTAATTCTCAATAATGTAGAGCAGATGAATCAAGTTAACTGAAATCTATATCAGTGAGGTGTAGTCATTCGTATTTCTAAGGTTATATCCACCCAAATTCTTCTTGTTGAAATCTCTCTGTCGATTCCTTCCCGAGACACGAAAAGGTATGAGTGTCTTCATCACTGCCATCGAAAACAATATACTAATCTTCTGCCATTGTTGTGTAAAACGAAGAGTGAAACTGCCTGAACTCTTACATTAATTCTCAATAATGTAGAGCACATGAATCAAATTAACTGAAAGCTATATGAGTGAGGTGTAGTCTTTCGTATTTCTGAGGTTATATCCACCCGAATTCTTCTTGTTGAAATCTCCTCCTCGTCGATTCCTTCCCGAGACACGAAAAGGTATCACTGCCATCGAAAACAATATACTAATCTTTTACCATTGTTGTGTAAAACTAAGAGTGAAACTGCCTCAACAATTACATTAATTCTCAATAATGTAGAGCACATGAATCAAATTAACTGAAAGCTATATGAGTGAGGTGTAGTCTTTCGTATTTCTGAGGTTATATCCACACTTTTTAAATTCTTCTGTTCTTGGAAATTCACTCCTCCAATCATCTACAGGAGAACATTTTTATTAATCCTCAATAATGTAGAGCACACGAATCGAGTTAACTGAAAGCTATATGCGTGAGGTGTAGTCTTTCGTATTTCTAAGGTTATATCCACCCGAATTCTTCGTTTTGAAATCTCCTCCTCAACACGAAGGAGAACACTTACATTAATTCTCAATAATGTAGAGCACACGAATCATGTTAACGGAAAGCTGTATGAGTGAATTGTAGTTTTGTTTATTTTAGGTGAATCCAGACTCATGGAATGCTCTCCTGTTCCTGACACGCAAATTTCGTATACTAATCTTTCCCCAAATTGTTGGAAAATAAGAGTGAATACTTGCTCGAACAAGCTAATTTGAATTGTAGGCCAGAACAATTTGAAGCTTGGAGTGATCTTTTATTTACTGAACATGACCCAGCCGACTTCTTGCTGTCCTCCTCTCGAAGGAAGGTAAAGATTTTTCACTGCCTGAAAATCACAATCTTCTCCATCGTTTGAAAACGCAAACTAGGAAACTGCCTCAGAATTACTTAATCTCAAGTAGACACTCGCCGCAGAGCATATCAGTGAGATGTAGTCTTTCGTATTTCTGAGGTTATATCCACCCGACTTCTTGTTGAAATCTCCTCCTCGTCGATTCCTCCCCGGGGCGAGACCCGCGCGGGGCGACGCGCAGTTCGCTGCCGGAGGCGTGTATTTCACGGAGCTGGGCCGCGCCGCGCCGCGCCGCGCCGTCCGTCTCTAACTCGATTTCGCCGGCGCGGCGGGCGCCTTGCCTCCGGCGCACCCGTACGTTTCCATTAAGGACGCGTGTGTTTCAATTTGGTCTCGGTGCCGAGAACAGTAGATGGGCCGCCGTTTGTTCGCGGAGCCTGCGCGCACAGGGTGCAGCTGGGCCTGGGGCGAGCCGTCGTCTATTCCTAAACTGTTCGGTACCTGCAGTGCGGGGCCTCGCTGCGGGCAAGTGGTGGTATCGTTTTAGTTTGATTGTCGTCCAGCGCATGTAGGCTCTCAAACTTTATCTTGGATGTTACGTGTGGAGAGAATACGGTTTGCTTCGCCGTGTGGGGATGTTCCGTCCTGTTCGTTGGCTTTCTGTGAGCGCGTGTAAGAAATTTTGGAAGAAGAAAAATAATAAGAGACGGTGATCTGAATATGATTTCAGATCGTTTGTTTGTTTGTATTTGTGTGCCGTAATGGCTCTATCACTATCTGTGTCGTTCGAACTCACTTTATTATTGTACGAAGAGGATGTTCTCAATTCTTATGGAGAATGAGCATCTATTAACAGTCGACTACCTTCAGTATGAAATTTAAAAAAATATATTTTATCGTACTCGTATAATTGATTATAACCAACAAACATGTTTTTCCTCTTATTTTTAATTCCTAAATAGTTCTGTAAATAAATAATACTCGAAGTGGGTCTTTGACGTACGAATGAAATGTTCACTGACGGAATGACAGGGGTCGAGTTTGGAAGTCAGTACGCCAAAGACACTTTTTAGGCGAGTTGCGCACACGTTAGAAACCGTCTTTGGGTAAACATCGAAATTAGTGATGCTCCTCTTGTAACTTAAAGTTTCTTTGGCAGCTAACGTTTTGCAAATGAACCATATAACACTAAAAAGATGGTCTGAGTTCCCTTCCCTTCGTGAGATGTGTGAGCAAGGATAAGATCATGTGCGCATCGTAAGCGCTTAAAGACCGCATCGTCAGCGCCATCCATCGAGGTGTGTCTTTGCTTTCTTTCTCTGAGCACTTTGGATTCATAATAAACCATTTCCAACTGTGTATACTGACAGATAAGAGCAGGGGGCATCCAGAGAAAACCCAAAGGCCCTGATCAGTTGTTTCAAGGGGATCCATTGTTTCAAACAAAAAATCTTTCCTTCCCCAATCCCCCCTCCGTGCATCAGATATAACATATTGAGTTACATTTGTATTAGAGATAAATATAATTTCATTTCTTTTCAAAGAAAAACTTTCGGAATTCCAATTAAGACGGGCCTGTTGCCTTACCTACCTTCCCTTCTGGCCGCCCCTGGAGCTACCACAGTGCGATGAATGAGGAGACGTAGTTACCACGGGTGGCTGCATATGGAATAAGAAGTCTGTGCCTCATGAAGGGTGATGACGTCTGTAGCCATCGAAAGATGCATGAAGAAAGAAGGGGAATACCTACAATGAAGGTGTGTTTCAACGTAATACGACATTCAATCTCCTTGCAAGAAGGAAGCAGACGCAAGGGCTTCCTGTCGCAGCGGCGTAGAGCCTGGGGATAGGTCCCCGAAGGGCCCTTAGGAGCCCTGGAGAAAGGACATAAAGGGTCTCATTGGAGCAGTAAGCGGTTCTTTCTCTTGCGCGTTATTTGTCTATTTAAATACGGAAATAAGTACTCTTTTTAAAACGCAGTAAAGAGTTGGGATGTTTATTACGTTTTATTTTTTTATCGTACATTGAGTGCCCATGTTCTACGTAGTGCTTCGTTGAAAATTATCCAGCATTTAGATAACAAACGTTTTCAAAATCATAAATACACCAGAAACAATTTTTATATTAGATATAAATGATTTTCTTAGGTTTATTTAAAACATGAACTTTCAATATTATTCCGCAAAGGTTGGGTTAAGATTTTGTGCTATTGCGCAGTTTACTAAAATATTTTTTAAATTACATTAAAATCTGGCATGAAAACGAGGAACGATAAAGCTCTCGATGACAAAAAGGAAGCGAACTCTGTTATGTAAATTCAATCAGAAGAATAGATAGTTTTGCTAGCTAACTGAACTAACAAATTCCTCCTCATACATTGCCCACATTTATTTTTAAATTTTATTGCTTTATAGATAATCCCGGGAAATAAACGGTTTATATTTTTATAAGGAGCAAACAACTTCAATTTTTAAAAAGAATTATCCGATTCAAACAACTCAAAGATTCGTGGAAATTGCTGTCAAAATTGTGTTATGCATAAGCGTAGAAACTTGAGCCAACAACTGGAATAAATGCATAGGAAATCAATTTATAAATGCACAACACATATGCTTTTTTAAAATAAAAGTTCTATAGTTCATTATTATGTAATAATAAGAATTATTCAATAAATTATTCACTTTCTACCGCATCCATTCAATAAATTTTGCTGAATACGAACAGAGATTTCACATTGATTAAGCAAGTTGAATGAACTCGATGTACCATGCAATTATTTCCAAACCCAACAAATGTTTGATATCTTTCGTCTCAAGAACATACTTCTAGGAATAATATCTAGTATTAATGGAAACATTCTTGTCGACTTTCACCATTTATTTTCACCATTTATTTTTTGAAAAGAGAAAGAAAAACATTAAAATTAATTTTTTTTGCCACATTGTTGGAACTAGAAAACACTGAGCAAAGAGAGAAAGATCCAGTCAAATCAAGTGCGTTCCTCTTATTCCTGAGCGGTAGCTCAGTGCATTAACTGGTGTCACTGCAGCGCCTCTGACCGGGAGGTCCTAGGTTCGAGGCCATACCATAACCATACTTTTTTCTGGTACACTCCTTTCATCGAAATTATAAGAGGAAATTGAATAAAGGGAACTGCAAGCAGAAGGGTCTGTGAGACTAGGTGTGTGCACTGACGTCACAGAAAGATACGCGTATGCTGCCGGGTTAAACTTTGACGATAAAGAAAATAATTTTGGCAGAAACGTCCACGTACCAGTGGTTTCGAAAGTGCTGCGTTCAGGGCCCAAAGGAAATAAGAGTAACAACAGATAGATTCCAAAATAAATATAATTCGGCATTTCGTCTGCGTTAATTTTCTTATTTTGTAGTTCCTCAACATTCAGAAAAATATAGAACTCTGTTTTCGGAAATGTTGAGAGAACTGTCAGAATTTGTGCTAAATTGCTACATGGCGCGTTATGTGCTAATCAATGTATACAGTATCTACATTGACTCATTTTGACATTGAATGCGACATTATTAGTATTTCACAATAATGGTTTCTATCACTATTATGATGTTTAAAGGTTACTTGAATTGGGATAATTTTCTCCGCCGTTCTCTTTATCTCATCGTGGAATGTTTTACTCATTTTATAGAAAAAAGATTTTATGTACAAGTAAAATTTTGTAAAACTCGACATTTTATATTCATGTTAAAACTAATGCCAGTCTTATTCTCTTCCAAGTATCATGTTATGAAACAAAAGGATATTACACTTGTATATTCAAGATTATAAAATGAGTTTTGACTTCATAATAGTATTTAAAAATTTTTTTATTATAATGACTTAATTGCATAGATTGCAAACCATATACATTACTGTGGTTCAAACAAGTTGTCACAAAGTTAATTAGTTTTCTGAATTAAAGGAATTATAGCAATCGTGTGCATCTTCACTCTGTTAGTTTTGTAGCAGGGAGAAAGGAATAGATATGCCTTGATTTCCAGAAAACTTTCTCTCGGACTACGCGTTCTAGGTTTAAATTCATTTTACGAAGCAATTACAGTCCTCGGCCCAATTATCCAACATTAAAATGCACTTTGTGCAAATGAAGTGGATATCTACAGGGAAGTGTTCTGGAATTCTCTTTTCGGGACAATGCAAATTGATCAGCTCGAGTACGTTAACGCCAGATAATGCAAAATATGCGAGAACTAATTCGCCGTAATTGGTTTCTGGCTTTAAAGTGCAATCTGCTTTTTAATACTTTAGCATATTACCTCTCTTCACAGGTAGGTTAATGGATTTATTAACTACGCACGAAAGGAAAATATGTATACGAAAGGGAAATGTAATGCTATTTCCAGACATTAGAGCCTATTCCCAACCCATAGTTACAATCAAATGATTATGCTGCACAGGAATGTTGTTTCAGGGAGATTATTATGTTAGCATCACTCACACGAACAATATATCATTAAACGTAATTGATTGCGTCGTGTAGAGTAGTGTTCGTAGTTATCTACCACATATGCCTCCAAATAAAGTACAAGAAAGGTGATTTTACCAATCAGAAGTCACCTGAAGTTCTGCAAAATTAAATAATCAAGTGCACAGAATTATGAGGAAGATGAAGTATCTTATAAATGAATCGCGATTCTGGAATCAGCACTCAGGTTGAAAACTAGTATTTACATTGAATAAATTCCTGCTGAAATATTCGTACAAACGAACGAATGATTAAATGATCTTTTGATTGATGCTTTCGGGTACGTCACGTGCTATGGTTATTTGTCGCGTTGGTGTAGGGAGGTTGGTTTATTCACGGAGGTGGCGATGTTGTTCCCCAGGTGTATGTGATATAAGAAGCTGATGCCCGTTGGCTAGCGGGGGATTTCGCTTTCCGAATAGGAATTCTCCCCCCAGAAGGACACTACCCCTACCACAACGAGCTCTAAGCTCTCGACTATATTTGGATCTTTTAATGTGGCATCTGTGGGTAGTATTTCCAAGATGGAATTAGCAAGATAGGACTTTTTGCGTCTTTCTTGGACCTGCTGTAAGATGTCGCATGATCACGACCGTATGAACCAGTGCTGCAGATCAAGCGACTCTAGCGGCAGGACTGAGTATGACGCAAAAAATCGTACCGAATTTCATCTTGGAGATACTACCCACAGATGCCACGTTAGAAAACACCAAGTATAGTTTTCTGATAGGTCTCCCGATCTGTGTGATAGTGTAGGATGTCTAAGGGCAGAGAAGGGTATACGAATGAGGAAGAAAACAATGCGTCATAGCCTATTTAGTAGGATACTATCAATCCGATATTCGCTTGGTATTGATAGAAAAAAAAACACGAAACACTGCCGCTCTTACCGGTCAGAAACTAGAATTCTCTTCCAGACAACGACTGAATTCAACAAATTGCAAAAGACAGCAATAGACGGATGAATGACAATGTGCACTTGTCTGTCATGTTACCACAATGACATCTCACTACATTACTTGGGGACATCAGTAGCAGACAAAATTGCAACAGCGGCTGTATGATGTTACCAGTTAGTATGCATCAACGCTCTCATCTTACAAGAGATCGAAGGACCCCGTTTCATGTTCGCTTGCGAAACGTTTTTGAGAGGTGTAGCGATTCGGTTACTTAGTGAGCCTTTGCCAGTGCGGTGAAAAATCACAAGGAACGTCTCAAAATAAGATCATTCTGTGTCGTTTCTCTTTGTTTTATCTTTTTCGGTTTTGACGCGTAATATTAACTGACGTGAGTGGTGATGAGTGTTTCAACGAACATAATCGTTCTCGGAGTTTTCGTTTCATTTTAAAAACTTGTGGTACTACAGAATGGCACAGACTTTCTCGTAATAAAGTTTTATAATTTCCTTGGTGAGGGCTGGCTTTACGGACTCGCCACATCCTCTTAATAGCTGCCATCTATCGTCGCCTAAAAGTATTCTATTTTGAACTTTTCGGATTCCTAATAGTAGAATTGAAATATTACTACAATAATATTAAAGATTCGTCCTAAATAATTCGTCCTAAGTTTTCATTGAAAATTTTGAAGCCATTGTAAGAAAATTGCGATTAAGCATTACTGTAAATCCAAATTTGAAGCTCTTTTTCACAGAATCTATTGAGTTTTAGAAACTTTATTTAAATCATTTGAAGCACTTTCATTCGCAAATATAATGTATACAAATCAATGGAAATGAGCTTATTAAAGCGTGAGGATATTTAAAGAAATTACATTTGTGAATATTTAAAGAACAACAATACACCAAAATGATCTTTACGTCCTATTAAACAGTGCAATTAGCACTATCCACTACAAAAAAATTGAAGAAAAAATATTTTGAGAAAATGTCGTTTCAGCATTTCTGAAAATACGGAATTTTGAGTTCATTTTAACAGAATACTGTTAAGTGATCGAGAAACTTTGTGCGACATTATTTAAAGCATATGTTTTCATAAATATAATAATGTAAAAAATGCTCTAATGTAAATATTACCACGTAGAGACAAGTCAAAAAATTACATTTTGTATTTTTTTTAAAACGAAAACAAAAGAATAGAGCAATGTGGTGTTTATGTCATCGTATAGTTTACATCTAGCACTACCCCTACCAAGAACGTGCAGAAAAAAAATTTGAATCTGTTTTTAGGAAAATTTGTAAAACGTCCTGAGAGCTTCACGTAAAGTACCTCAAAGTTTAAAGAATGTTTATCAAAATCTCAAAGCTTCGTCTACAGTTACAGAAATAATAATTGCATCCAAATTACATAGAATACTATGTTCAGAAATAATACGGAATTTTTTTGCCAAAAATCTTATCGGTCGACCAGCTATTTTTCATCTACATCTCCAACATCTACCCGGGATCTCGCACAGCATCTGATGCGGCAAACTGCAGTCGAATCCCGATTAGCACACAGTTTTTGTAATTAAAATGCACGTGGAATTACGCGCCAATGTATTACACAGTTGGCCGGTGTATCCACATCCCCCGCCCCCATCTGCGTTGTTGCATCTGTCCCAAACGGAAAGTATAATAATGTTTTGCGCGTCCAGCGCCCGTGTGCTGGCAGCGTGAGAGAAGAGAGGGAGCATGGAGGGGTGGAGGCAACGGGAGAGGCTGCGGTGGGAGGCAGGAGTGGTGGGACGACCGCGTGCGCGCGGAGGGGGGGTGATTGATTGATTGATTTTTTCGTGTTTCCGGGCGCGTCAACTGCTTCGGTCATTAGTCCCGTTAGTGTAGTGCATGTTTTTTCTCAGGAGATGGCGGTGATTTTCCCCCGCTGGATGGCGAGATCTGGCACAGACCTACCGTCGGCTAGTGGGGTTTCTCCCCACAGGACTCTCCCATCAGCAGGGCACCGCCCCAGCCGGGACAATCTCGTGTGTGGGACAAGCAATATGTGGTAGTGTAGTGCATGTTAGTGTGAGTGTGTGTGTGTAAGAGGAGAGGATAGGACAAGAAAGAGGAAGGACAGATCGCGCGCGGTCCGTGGCCCGTTTGTTAGGGTACTGCTCCGGCATTCGCCTGGTGCACGCACTTACACTAACATGCACTACACTACCACATATTCCGGGAAACTGGTTGGAAGCTCAAGAGCTTGTCCCGGCTGGGGCGGTGCCCCGTTGGTGGGAGAGTCCTGGTTAGGGGGAAACCCCACTAGCCGGTCGGTGCCGGATCTCGCCATACGGCGAGGGGAAGACCACCGCCATCTTCCGAGAAAAAAACATGCACTACACTAACGGGACTAATGACCGAAGCAGTTGACGCGTCCGGAAACACGAAAAAATCAATCAATCTTCGACAGTAGCGGTGACGGCGTTGGCGATGTGGGCGCGAGATGGATGTCGATTGTGTTCGGGATGTGGGAAAGCGTGAGATGCAGGGATGAGCGGGCGAGGACATGCGGGCAGGGTTTGACCGCGTGGAGCCAGCGGACGATGAGGATAGTGAGGCGGGCGATGCACAAGGTGACGGTCGGCGGAACATCATAGATGGCGGGGGCGATTGAGGCTGACCTCGGGGACAACCTACATTCTGAACCGTGAGTAGGACGTGGGGATAGTGACGTAGGTAGTAGGAGGGGACTACCGCAGGGTGAGTTGGCGATAGAGTCCGTGTGGGTGCAAGGTAGAGTGGCGGTTGCGATCGGAACGACGGGGACTGCGGAGAGGTAGGAGGCGGGGGTGAGGAGAACCATGTGGGACCACTTCCGAGCACAGGTTGGCAGTGTGGAAAGAGCGCCAGTGAGAATGGTGAGGTGGAAGCAGGGGAGCGGTGGGGACGTCGGGATGATGGGGACGATGGAAGCGTAAGTGGGGACGTAGGTGTAGAGGTGAGGGCGATCGCAGGGACAACGGCTGTCGCTGGGGCCACGGGGCAGTGAGGACGACGAGAGAGCGAGAGGGAGAGGAGAGAGGGAGGAGAGCGAGAGAGCGAGAGAAGAGCGAGCGAGAGAGCGAGCGAGAGAGCGAGCGAGAGAGAGAGCGAGAGAGCGAGAGAGGGAGCGAGGAGGAGGGAGAGAGAGGGCGAGAGAGAGAGGGCGATTGAGAGAGAGAGGGCGATTGAGAGGAGAGAGAGCGATTGAGAGAGCGAGAGAGAGCGAGAGAGAGCGAGAGAGAGCGAGAGAGAGCGATTGAGAGAGCAAGAGAGGGAGAACGAGAGAGCGGGAGCGAAACTATACCTGCCACGTGGGCGATGTGGCGAGGGGTCCTCGCGGGTAGCAGTGACGGCGTTGGTGATAGGATCCGCTTGGGAGGCGAGAGCGGCAGTGGCAACAGGGGAGGGGGGCGTGGCCGGCTGTTCGCGAACGCTGGGGTGTGCCGCGTCCCTCCGGTTGGTCGTGTTTTTTTTACTACGGGCTAATTACAATGGCCCCGAAATTACCCCGACGCGTCGCGACGTTGATATATGGCGCTGCAATCACAGTAATGAAAGCGCGCACGCGCACTGCACGCCCCCGCGAGTGCAGCTGCTCGCCGCCAGGGGCGCGCGCGGAGGGGTGGGGGCGCGCGTTTGGGGTAGTCGCGCTGCCCTTTAATTCTTCAATTTGATTTATTATTTTATTCCACGATCCATCCATCTTTAATACAATTTCAAAGGTGAAATAACCAGTAAATATTGTAAGTAGTTATTAGCAATTTAAAAGGATATATAAGTAAGAAACCGCCCCCATCACCTTCCACGTCATCCCCGCCCCTGCCACCACCTACCCATACGTCCCCGCCCATCCAGTCGCTCCCCCACCTCGTGCGTCGCCCCGCCTTTAGACGGTTCCCGTCATCCAAAGATGATGATGATGATGATGATGATAATAATAATAATAATAATAATAATAATAATAATAATAATAATATGTTAGGGAAAAATAACAGAACATGTTAAATAAATGTTAATTATTTAAATTCCATTGGAGATGAATAGAGGAAATTCAATTGAGGCGAAAAATGTCATTGCTATTGTCAAGATGGTTTAGGGCAAGATGATTGGGATGCATTTCCAGGAGTTGGTGATATTTTGTACTTATTTCTTGCACAGTGGGTAAACGCGTTTTATGGATGGAGGACAGAGTACTCTGTTATCTTAAAAAATGCTGTTAAATGTCGGAAGTGAAAACTAATTGATGTTGGTTTGAAGTTTCGCGTCGCGTAAAACTTATGCTTTTGAAGGATATTCAGATTGATTACTTTATAAATTTTCATAGTATGTGCGTATTATTCTCTATGTAGCAACGTCCGTGAAGAGAGAAAGAAGTCGGGTAATTGTACAGTCTATACTAATAAAAGTTAATTCAACGACGTGTAACCGTCATTGATACTACAAAAAGTAGCGTTTGAATAGATATTAAATTTGTACAGGTTCTTCTTCATGATTGTTTCAGTGTCCTTGCAAAGTTTGGTCACGACTAATACAACCCAAATTCGGAAAATAAATAATTTAAAAATATGATTCCCAGCGACCATTTTTCCCTCTCGCTTAGAGCATGTGGTCCCTAATATATTCCGCCAGAGCTCAATAGTACTGTAGCAAAACTTATTTATTCGGTAGAGTTCAGTAGCGTTGCATAAGATTAGAAAAATTTCATCTAATAGTAATGTGTTGTATAATAAAATGAAAGAAAATTATAGTACTTTATTAAAGTTTGAACCAATTACGTTAAAAATAATATTGAACACCCTGGTTTATATAAAATTGATCTCTTGCCTCATTCGTTAACATTGAATATGAAGAAAGCCCGGGCAACGACGGGTATTTTGTTTGTAGTACATAAAGGAAAAGGCTCAGTCAATGTAAATCATTGACAATGTTTTTATGCGTTATTTCGGCTATAATCACATACATCGTATTTCATAATATTATTGGAAGTCGTTTGTACCCGCACTTGTATAATGAGTAGCGCAATTCATACACATACGAAGTCATTTCCAAATTGGAGCATTCTGTACAGCCTGTGGACTCAGATCTAACGAAGTGTCTTCTGAAGCCTTCTGAATGTTAATCTCTCGCTTTTTTAAATTTATTATTATTATTACTATTATTTTTCATCTTTCAACTATTAATAGTTAAATTGTTGGGAAGGGATTCTGAAACTCAAGAAAGCGTGCGCAGATGATTTTCTCCCCCATACGTCACATACAGTTTTTGACTAAATAAATAAATAAAGCAAGAGCTGTGGATATAAACTCTTCTGCTTACAGTGACGCTACACAGCAATTGTCGGGGAATTTGTGCTTGCAAACATGTATCCAACGTAAAACGCTGCACTTGAACATACTAAGACTCTTATTGTTATGAACATTCTGTACAGCTTAAGTGCACAGCTTTAACAAAGTCCCTTCTGAACTAAGAGCTACCTCTGAGGCAAACTCCATCTCGATCAGGGTTTTCGTCCAGTTTCCCTGATCCATTGAGCAAATGCTGAGATGGCCCCTTGTTTTGCTTCTGGACATAAATGTAACTTCATTTTCTGTGCACGTCTTCTAGAATTCAGTGGGAAATATAGTTATTCAAATTATTGTTTCCATGTTGTCGCGGCAGGAAGTATTATTCCGGAGGACAACAGGGATAAGAGCCAAAATTTGTAGCCCTTGAAAATAGATTTTATTACATGGAAGCTTTTTTCTCCCAAAATTTTAGTAGTATATCATTTAATGTAGGGATCACAGAATTTTGAAAATGTGCACACAATTCACTTTTCTCCATAGCACGTCATACGCAGTTTTTAACTGTTTTTTTGACGTAAAATAAATAAATAAAATAACCTTCTATCTGTAATGGCAGTACACAACAATTTTTAGGGACTTTGCAACCATTTATCTTATGTAGACCGTCGCACCTGTTCATAACCAGATATTTCCAAACGGAGAATTTATGTACATCCTGAGTGCTCAGCTCTAACGAAGTCCCTTTTGACATGAGAGCTATCTCTGACGTAACCACGTTTTCCCGACAATGGATCTACACAACGATTGTCGGGGTCTACTTTCAATTGTTTATTTAATGTGGAACCCTGCACTTGCGTAAACAGACTTTTCTATTAGGGACATTCTGCACAGCCTGTGCGCTCCTTCTAACAAGGTCCCTTCCTGAGGTCGAGTGCCTATAGGTCCACTTTTGAGACATAGCGCTACGCACCAATGTCGGGGTGTAATCATGCATTCAACGTGGAACGCTCACTTGCGTAAACGAAGACTTTTCCTAACGGGGACATTTTGTACAGGCTGTGTGATCAGTTCAAAGGAAGTCTCTCCTAAAGTAAGAACTGCCTCTGGGGCAACCACTTCTACCTGCAATGGCACTACACAACACCAAGGGGTTTCCAAATCCAGAATTTGTACAGCCTGTGCTCAGGTCTAACGTAGTCCGTTCTGATGTCAGAACTGTCTCTGAACCACTTCTACCGCCACCACTTCAACCACTTCCACCTCTATAGCGCTACGCAACAATTGTCGTGGTCTACGTACCTGCAATCATTCATTCAAATGTAAATGCTAAGACTTTTTCTAATGGGCACATTCTGTGTGGACTGTGTGATCAGCTCTAATGAAGTCCTTTGTGAAGTAAGAGCTGTCTCTGAGGTAACCTCATGTTCCGATTATGGCGCAACACAACAAGAATTGTCAGGGTATTCGAACCTGGAACCATGCATCTAACGTGAAGCATAGCACTTCCATTTACTACTACATTTCTAAACAAGAACATTCTGAACAGTTTGTGGGCTCATTTCTAACAAAGTCGCTTCTGAAACCAGAGCTGACTCTCAGGAAACCACTTCTGCCGACAATGGCGTTACACAATTGTCGTAGTACCAATAATTAAAGGATTCTCCTCTAGAATAGGAATTAACAGTTTCATAAAGAATTACAAATTGAACCTCTGATATATAAATCAAATATATTAAACAAATAAATTC
Organism: Teleogryllus oceanicus; assembly: GCA_964035755.1. Classification (NCBI taxonomy): domain Eukaryota; kingdom Metazoa; phylum Arthropoda; class Insecta; order Orthoptera; family Gryllidae; genus Teleogryllus; species Teleogryllus oceanicus. The sequence goes on from CAXIVR010000008.1 coordinate 74,471,570, forward strand.
TCCAATTTCTCATAGTATCATTGCGCAAATTCATATTTGGTAAAAAAATAAAATTGCCGTATGTGGTCAAGATATCCAAAGGATATCCGCTCAGCATGAACATGCAATAAACTCAAAAATAAATTTTATACCTATTATTAAATTAACTGAAAGATTAAAAGCAAAATTACTAAAATTTATTTCATTCTTCAGTCTGAGACTGCATTATCCTCTCAAAATGTTAATAAAATGTATTAAATATACTTGTAAAAACGTAATGTTGAAGTAATGTTAATGTAAGGAAGAATAAATAGTTGGAAAAACGGGAATGAACTATTATTATATTGATCTACACATTCCTATAAAGCCAATGGATTTCGTGTTTGTGATAGAGAGTGGTAAATTTGTTGAATGAAAATTACAGAAACAAGCTTAGAGGCAATACAGTGCTCCTTGACATACTCCAGAGGTAGTAGTTTAATGTATTACATACTTAGACAGTTAACGGTTTATGAAACATTGTTTTCGTTTTATATCGCATAAACAATGTACTTGTTAAACCGATTAAAATTTATCATCGTGGTTTAATTTTTTGTGTAATGGTTTGTTACAAGAGAAATAGTGTACGAAAACAATACTGGCGCCTAAATAATTGATAATGGATTCAAAAGTGGGAGACGAATGAAAATTATAAAGTTAGGTTCTTATTGAAAAAACAACAACAAAGTACACAATGAGAATTATTTCAATTTTAACGGATTGCAGCGGATCCGTTTCATACACATTTCGTTCCAATTAACGTTGAAAGTCATTTCGTTATAATTCCTGCACTTTTTCCTTTTCAGTCGATGACAAGAACACCATCTAAAGAATCCATATAAACCCATTTTCTTTTGTTCACAATAATAAAAGAGATGCGAGGGAAAGTATTGCTATCTTCGACCTAGCAAATTGCAAAAAAATATACGGAAGATGTTCTCTTAAAATGCACCGAAATGCTTCTAGAATGTAGGAAATTAATTTTGGAAATTATTTAAACCTAGAGCTGTCATTATGTTTATCCACTCTCTCACCATTCCTGTGTCAACAGCTTCATTAATTCAGTTTCATTAGTTTTTTAGTTTTATATCACATGTAAACGGTACGAGAGTGTGATTTCAATTTTACTCCGCAATATTTAAAATGAATCGGTAGAGCAATTCAGTACTAATTGTACACATATAATATAACCCATTTTATTTTAGTGTAATCAAACATCCCATCTGACGGACATAGTGTCCTACCACTAATGTAATCAGCATGAAGAACAAGCGAAATTCCTCGGAGGTGCTTTCACTCGCCTGCCCGAAAGTTCCATCCGAAATCGCATACCGCTTGCGCCACCTATCAGGCGTAGCAAACTAATTACAATAAACCGAAATTGCTTCCGGCGACCGCGCAGCAATCACGGTGATGGACACGCGCATGCGCTCTGCGTGCCGGTGGCGTGCCCCAACGCAGCTGCCACGGCGACACACGCACGCACGCACCCCCCCCCTCGGAGCGCCGGGGCTACGGAGATGCGAATCGCTCGAAACATCGGGTTTCAAAACATTGACGTTAAAATTACGATGTTCAAACTTATAACATTATGTTCAAATACATAATGTTCGAAATGAAAATTGATGTTGAAAATCCTGCGTTCAAAAGTAGTAATGTTAAAAATATATCGATGTTCAAAACAAAACATTTAAACGATGTTCAAAACAAACACAGTTCAAATTAAACAGATGTAAAATTAAAGCACCGATGTTCAAAATTAAAGCACCGATGTTCAAAATTAAAGCACCGATGTTCAAAATTAAAGCACCGATGTTCAAAATTGAAACATTGATGTTCAAAATATATTAGTGTTTAAAACCTATTAAAAATACGTCGATTCCAGAATTAAAAGATCGATGTCCAGAATTAGAAGATCGATGTCCAAAAGTAAATGATCTATTTCCAAAATTAATGATATCAAATTAAAAACCGATACCCAAAATTAAATTATGAATGTCCAAAAGTAAATGATCGATGTTCAAAATTAAAACAACGATGTTAAATACGTGCCCAAAAACATCGATGTCTTTAAACGTAGTTGTTTTGTTTAGTAACTCCAATTTTTAAGTTCAAGCAGGGAAAATTAAATTAACCTGGTCGTTTTATTATTTTATAATTAAAATTAAACTGTGAAAACGAACTCAAAGATAACAAGAACATAAGACAACACTAGCTTTTCAGCTAGGTCGAATTCAGTCCCTGTCTGGAGGAGAATTCTAGCGACCTGCTGCTCTGATCGGTAGTTTTCCGTGATTTCTCCGATCAACGCCAGGCGAATGCCGGAGAAGTACCCTACCAAACGGGCCACGGACCGCGCGCGATCTGTTCTTCCCTTTCCTTGTCCTATCCTCTCCCCTTACACACTCACACTAACTTGCACTACACTATAACATTTTCCGGGAGACCGGTCGCGAGCTTACAGCTTGTCCCGGCTGGGGCGGTGCCCCGCTGGTGGGAGAGTCCTGGTTAGGGGGAAACCCCACTAGCCGACGGTAGGTCGGCGCCGGATCTCGCCATCCTGCGGGGGAAGATCACCGCCATCTCCCGTGAAAAAACATGCACTACACTAACGGGACTAATGACCAAAGCAGTTGACTACCCGGAAACACGAAAAAATCAAATCAAAGCAAGAACATAAGAACCTTGAGCTTGAAATTGTGAGCTCTGAGACTTATTTGAAGGGATCACAGCTTCCCCAGTTCGTCGTCGAGGAATGTAGAAAAATAGGGGATCATTGCACATGCATCGACCGTTTCGTTGCGTGAAAAATATGAGGATAGGCTGAGGAAATACAGTCAGGGCATCGGAGTTATTCCTCGTGGGAAACATGTCTGCACAAAGAAGATTGTTGGTGAAGGTAACAATATTCTTCCACGTATTATATAAGACTGAATAACTAATGTAACTAAATTAATGAAGCTGTCGGCAAAGAAACGGTGAAAATTGAAATAGTGAATGGGCATAATAACGCCTCATAGTTCAAATGGTTTTCCAAATTAATTTTCTACTATCTAGAAGCATTTTGATACATTTTAGTAGAAAAAAACATTTCGTAGAATTTTCCAAATGATGGATTGAGAAAAGCAAAATTTTCCCTCAGATTCCTCTTATTATTGTGAACAAAAACAAATCAATTTCCGTAGCTTCCTTAGATGGTGTTCTTGTTATCGACTGAAAAGCAGAATGCGCAGGAAACATGCGAAATGTTTTTCACCCTAATTGGACGGAATTTATATAAAAAAATTCACTGCGATCGATAAAATCGAAATAGTTATCATTGTCTACTTTGAAAATTTTTCAATAAGGAGCTAACTTTATAAATTTCATTCTTTGTTCTTTTTTTAGGCGCTATATACTTTGTAATTTAGCCTATTTAGGCGTTTTTGTAGTGGTGTTTTCGCGCACGTTTTTCCTGTAACATATTTTAACGCACATTAATCCACGACTATATTTAATATTTTAATGGCGTTTAACCAGTAGAATAAATCTGGGATAAAATGAAACCAATGTTTCAAAAAACGTAAACGCCGGAGTATGTTTCAGAGTACACTATTGCTTTTGGAATTCTTTTCTCTTTAGTTTCCATTGATCGAATATACCGTTCTTGCGAGACAGAACAGAAACAATGTGAAAAGAAGTGACCACAATTAAAGAAAATGAAGATGAGCCGAGCTATGGTTCGTATATACTTTTGAAAGTAAATATTTAAACCTGTTTCCCCGTAAGTTTATTTTTTCTATAAAAGGAACATTCAATTACAAACTCTTCGTCACAGAAAATTTAAACTTTGTGAGAATTTGAAGTAAATAAATTCCTGTTAGTGATAAATTAACTATATTTACAAAATATTTGTACTTTAGATTTTATTATTTCGTATATTGAAAAATGCAGGAAATAAAATATTTAATTTTCATGTAATTTTTTTTTTTTTTTAAAAAAAATAAAATTTTATTACATTTTTTTAAATTTGGAATTATATTATCTTATACACATTTTAACGTGGTCAGCTTAAGGAATAAACATTTCGCTTCCCTTCGTCCCCAAGCTGTCGAAATGCATTAACATAATACAATTAAGTTCCCAAATCTATCTAGAAAACATCTGAGATTTCTTCCTTTACCAGTTACTAAAATGAGAGTAGATTAATAGAATAAAGAGATACAGAGATGTCAAGTACGTAGAAAAATATGGGACTAATATAAGTAAAATTATAGGGTCTCGGAGTCGCTTTTAAGGGTAAAACGTGAACTGACAATTTCCAACATACCAATTTTTAAAATATTAACATCGTACGAATAGAATTTGTCAAAATATTTCCATGAAACCAGTTAAACGAACTATACACGAATACGTTAGCGACTCCTCCAGCTATTTTGCTTCCCTATTTCTGGGCGAAGAGGGTGGTGGCATGTAAAGAGTTGCAGCATGCCAATTAGGGTCTAACGCCCCTACGTTTCTGGAGGGTCGCGTCATGCCCAACAGGTACCCAATTACTGCAGCGCGCCCCAGGCAGCGAAATATCGACCGAAGGAAACCGGCCATCCCCCCCCTCTCTCCTTCCCCTCTTCAGACTCAGGACCGCTTTCAGATACCTCCGGGGTTGGAGGAAACAGGGATTTCGAATATGTTGGGAAATTCTTTAGGAGTTCATCCGTTGTTTAACGACCGGAATATGATATACTGCGTACTTTTTTTGTAAATATAAGTAAAATTCGGTAAATAAATATTCTTAAGGATGTTACAGAAAGAACTTTGTAATGATATATTCACTTTCTTTGTTTTTGTTTTTGTGTAGTTCAATTCCAGTTGGCCTTATTTGTGTAATAATAAATTGAAAAGACAATATTACTCATATTTACAGATCTTTAAATTTAACGCAATTTCTTTGTGTTACATAGGACCATCCAAATGTGCAGGTAGAAATCTAACCTCATTATTTTTCTGCGCATACTTATTTAGCGACACTAGTTTTTTCATGTATTCAAATATTGTTTCTATACAATTAGAGACTATACGGACATCACAAGGAAAGTAACGTTAATTTTAACAGTGATATTTAATGTTTATTTACCGTTTGACTGCATAATTCTAAACAACCGTAACAAGTCTTGAATCGCAGCCTCTGGGTCAATGACCCTATCTTGATCAGGTTTTTTGACCAGTTTCCCAGATCATCTGGACAAAGACTGAGATGGTCGCTTGTTTTGCTTCTGGACATAAATGTAACTTCATTATCTATGCACGACATCTAGAATTCAGTGGGAAATATTGTTATTCAAATTATCGTTCTCCATGTTGGCGCTGCTGGAAGTATTATTCCATGACCAAAGACATGATGAAGGATAAGAGCCCAAATTTATTGCTCCTTTACTATTGAAAATAGATTTTATTACATAAGAGATAATACTTTTGTTTCCAAAACGCTATTTTTTGTATTCAAAATTCAAGTACTGTATGGCTTAGGGTAGGGATCAAAGAATTTTTAAAAAGTGTACAGAATTAACTTTTCCCCAAAGCACGTCTCGCACAGTTTTTAACTGTTTTTGACGTAAAATAAATAAATGAATTACTAATGGCGAGAAAAAATTAAATCCAATTTTTATTAAAAGGTGATTCCAGGCGGTTGACGTTAGAATTTGAATATTATTTCATATTTATTTTCGTTTTTTACACTAGAGCTTTTGTTATAATTTTCCGAATTAATTTCTAGAACTTATTCAGAACATTTATTTATTTATATATTATTAAGCTGTTACAGTTTGTTTACACTATACGTCTAAATGTAAATAATTCATTAAATATCACTGTTAAATTAATGTTACTTTTTTATGCTCAGTGTAGTCTCTAATTGTATAGAAAAGTTATGCACGAAACGAATTTACTTGGGATTTAAACTTTTCTATCGAATTTAATGATTATGTAATACTATTTATACCAAAGTCTTTGTAAAACTCATTTCAAACCGTAGAACATTTGGTGCGAAAATTAAATATTTAAAAACAATAGATTTTTTATTCCTAAATGTAGTAAATTACTTCCTCTACAACTTACTTCCTCTAGCCGGGAGGGGGTCCATGTGGTCGATGTGACTGCACGCCACGAAGATGGGTCTAACCTTCTAAAAAGCAGGGGAGGAAAAAGTGGTGAAGTACCAATCAGTCGTTCCCCTGGCAGCCCAACTTCATGGAGTGCCCAACGCCAGAATCCTACCTGTGGTCGTTCGAACCAGTGGGGCTATGCCACGATCAACAGTCAGTGCCCTTAAGACGTTGGGGATCGTCTTGAGGAGATTTACTGACTATCTCGTTAATTGCTCTCAGATGCTCTATTAAGATTTACACACAATTTGTAAATTACGATGGGGCAATTTAGCATTGCTGGCAGTAAATGCAGAAAATGAACTTCTTGGTTCCGTGGGGAAGTCTAGGGAACCCAGGGGATCCGACAATGCCTAGAATAACCTTAGTTACCACGACTCTAAGTGGGAAGTGTATGCTATTTAATGTAGCATATAGAAAATTGTGTAGTCAGAATTTTCGTTTTGGGGTCATTGAAGTTTTGTTTGTAAAGCAAATTGTTGATATCAATATCCATCCGTTTATTGCCTAAATTCTTCAGAAGTTTTTCTCCGGATTTCATATACCGTGATCGATCTGTGAATTTGCCGATTCAGTGATCAATCTAGCCTTGCAAATGTGAAAGAATATTTTATTTTTGTAGTTTTTCATTGAGCTTTAACATTTTCAAAATTTTATTAAAAATAGCTCCACATTTTTGGATTTTTTTCCTCCGGCAATGAGTTCTTAAAACATTTGCGCGGGATTCATTTTCATTCAACTCTCTGTCTCTTCAAAAATCAATATATGAAATTTTGGAACAATTAAGCTTGCTTGCTTAAAGCAAATGTTTACGTCAAAAAGAATAATGCACAATTACAAAAGTATTTTTAACATACGTTTTTGCAGATTCATTTTAATAAAATCCGGGTTTATTATTTTTTTCCTCTGATACTTTTTGTAAAAATGTATTTTAAACAAAATTAACTCGATCAGTTTACTCAATTAGCATTTTAAATGGATAACTTAATTCCCAATAAAAATTCATACGGGAACATTGGCACCTATGTAACAAAATCGGGTTATATTCATTAAAACATTAATTATTATTTTGATACCGAGGAATTAAATTTACAACATTTGGTGGTTTCGAAAAGTAGTCAGCTTCTGATAAATCAGTTCGAAGCCAATTTCTTCATTTTACATGAGTTATCTCCCTACTGTGATAGAAGAGGGCAGATTTCGATTCAGTGTGAACCGAAATAGTTTTCGAAAGTCTTGTTATTTTCTAAAACGAAGTTCTACGTAATTTACGTAACATCATATGAAAAAATATTACAAGAGAGAAAGTATTTAGATTATTTTAGAAAGAAGTCCATATTTTACTACTAATATCTTTGATACAAAATTTTAAGCCATAGGAGAAAACCGGGAATGTCAATATGTGGGGAAGATCTCCATAAAATGGAGATATATCGCCACTCAACACAAAGGTTCCATAAGCGATGTGACATCCGGATCTCCTTATCATTGCGGCTAACGTAAAAATGCGTGAAGGAACTGTTCAATTCTAGGCTCACATGCCAGATAAATTTTTTTAACAGGAATCATTTTAAAAGCAATTAAATTTGTTGAAGAGGAAGGGACCGGTACTCAAAATCAAATTCGGAAACAAAACTGTACGGGTAATTAATTTAGCCTGAAGTCCAAACGCTCCTATGCAACCTCTCTCGGGTACTGGATTTTCAGTAAGTTTCAGTATGTCACAGAAAACATGTTTCTGGTACGTTCCATTATATAAATTGTAAGGTTTGTTCTTCAGAAAGGGGGGATGGACGATAAAAGCTGTGAAATAGAAGAACTGGAAGCAGTGTGAAATTATGAATTAGCGATAAAAAGCTGCAAGAAATTCTCTCTTTGCACTTCCGTCGTGGTATCTGACAAGCGTCAGGCAAGTTTCTATTTTAAAACCAGAAAGTCAAATTATATTACCTTTTTCGTTTGGATATTTTCGAGTAAGACACAGACTAAGACGAGAAGAATATTAGTCTTCTTACTTATATCCTAACACTTATTACAGCGTTAGAAACTTCATTGAATATCATACGCCAACCTGATGCCAACCTGAAAATACCGGGTGCTAACAAGTAATTAAATCATGAAAACCTTATGTAATTTCCAAAATATTTACCTCAAAATTGTTTAATGCCAAGTTCACGAAACGCGATAAATCTCTGTAAATGGTATTGTAATTGAGAAAGGGAGAGAGATTACGAATGTCGTAATTCGGATGAAAGAAAAGTGATAAGTAGCCACTCTGTCCTATTTCGGCATTTTTGAACTGATATTCGCGGAGCAACAAATATCGCAGAGATTTTTATCATAAGAAACAATTTTTAATTTATCTACATTCGAGATTTTTCTTGCATTTTAATCGGGTAAGGAAATTAATTTTTGTCTGCCAGAGAATGTTAGATCTTGTGGGGAAAATGCATTCAGTCAAAATAATGATGATCCGTTTTGCAGGAAATGTCATCTTGTCACATACTATTATCAATCTCTTTGTAAGAAACTTTTATTAAGAAATTCGTTGTAAGTTTATTCTGCCGGGCACTAGTGCAGACGAAAACCAAGAAATGAAATACTAGAAATGTACGACGTCCTTATGAATATGTCAATGAAACCGCTAAATCTCATTAAACGTACATTTTTCAGAAAGAGAAGTGATAGAAGATACTACTTGGTCATTGAGACCCTGAGTTCAATCTCCCAGTGGCATCCGAGCCAGTATCTTAAGAGCTACGAACATCATCACAGTGTAGAAAATATCATAAAATTTGGTGACCACCGGCAATATTTAATTTCTCTCAGTTAGCAATTTTAATGGCATTTCTTACTTGCATAGCGAAATTAAGATATCTTTGAGATCGGCACATCTTGGTTAAAACTGGCTTAAGTGGCTCAGTACTTAAACCTGCTGTCAATTCAGTGCCTCTAACCGGGAGATCCTAGGATTTTCGACCCTAGCCAGACGGCCGGCTGTGCTAATCGGTAGTTTCCTATGGTTTCTGCAATCAATACCTGGCGAATGCCGGAGCAGTACCCTAACAAACGGGCAACGTGTCGACAGCGATGTTTCTTTTCTTTTTGGCTCCGGATCTCGCCATCCAGCAGAGGAAGATCACCGCCATCTATTGTCATTCAAATATGCACTGCAATTTCGGGAGTAATGACCTTAGAATTTGACGCGCCAGAATTATCAGTCAATCAATAAATTTTCTTTCTTCTTCCTATGCTCTATCCTCGCCCCTTACTTAGAAACACCCTTTCTTACACTACACTACCCCGCACGTCGAGAGACCAGAATGCAGCTTAGAGTTTGTCACAGTTTGGGCAGTGCTCCGCTGGTGGGGAGGTACTTGGTTGGAAAGTCGACGTATAGGTTGATGCCTGATCTCAGCATCCAGCGAGGGAAGATCTCTTCCTCCTCCCATGATAAAAAAATATGCACTAAAGGGACTAAAGACCATAGCAGTTGACGCGCCTGGGAACACGAACTAATTAATCAATTGATGGAAACAAGAATAATATTGATTTAATGATATCAAAAGGAAATTTAATGATAACAAAAAAGACGATGAGATTTCATAACAAAGTTGAGTCGATTCGATACGACCTTTTTATCACTCCGTAAGAGCAGTCGAGGAAATCCTTTGTAGGCAAAAGCTGTGACTGGCGCCAGCGCACAAGGAAACCGCGAAAAGACAGTCCTCCCGGAAGCAGAAAACACTCCAGAGAATTGCTCCCGCTGCCCGTTTCCAAGGCACTTGGCGTGGCGGTGAGCGCGTAGGGCGGTGGCAGAGGAGCTCTGTAGGCGGAAGAGAGCCCGGCGCCTTTTTTCCATTGCCGCGAATCCCATTACGGCTTAAGGAATGGCTCATTAATTTCGGAATAATTAAGTCCGCTCTCTTCGCGAGACGCGGACCCCACCGCAGCGCCGAGCCCTCCCAGCGGTTCCGAGGCCTCTGCAATCACAGCTGCCGCCTTTTGAACGGCGCTGCTCTTGGCGCTGACAGCCACGCCTGTTTTCAATGGGGCTTCTTTCCGCAACCGCGCTTCACGAGATGAAAGTTTTATTAAACCTCAATAGGCGGTGACTAGTTGGAGTATCTCAGGGCGTCAACTGATGGCATTGCAGTGCCTCCGACCGGAAGGTCTGGGGTTGAATCCTGTCGGTGGCAGGATTTTTGACTCTAGATAGATACCTGGGTCGAGTTTATCCTCGCCTGAAGGAGATTTCTAGCGGCCTGTTTCTCTGATCTGTAGTTTCCGTGATCCTGCGGTGCAGGATTTTTGACCTATAGATACCTGGGTGAGTTCAGCCTCACTGAATGAGAATTCTAGCGGAAGCTTCTCTTTTCGATAGTTTTCGTGGTTTGTTCGATCAGCACCAAGAGAATGCCGGAGCAGTACCCTAACAAACGGGCCACGGACTCTGCCCAACTTTCCCTTTCTCTTATTTGTCCTATCCTCACCCCCTTACATACACACACTTACACTTACAAACGCTATCTTTCACTAATGTCGGGCGATCAGTCGGTAGTTCAGATCAGTCACTATCTAGTGGGGAATAACACAGCGATCTCTCGAGATATAACATGCACTACACTTACGAGACTAATGATCATAATAGTTGAAGCGTCGGGAAACACGAAATAATCAATCAACTCAATAGGCAATGTGTTATTAATAGGTAATTATTAATTTGATGAATAAAGAAATCATGATTTACATCTGTTTATATAAACAGCATATTTATGCAGATCGAGTTAATCATATTGTGGCGTAACAGTATTCGTTTGTTTAAAACATCATATTGTGGTAAATATCGCGATGAACGAAATCATATTGTGACCCTGTTAAATAAACGAGCAAAGATATATCCTTTTTGAATGACTGTTTATACTAATACACCACCAGCCCATACGTTTAGTAATGTGACACAACGGTACAGCACTTCTCTGCATCGATTTAACGGTCCCCAAACAGACAGCTATATGATGGTTAGAACTAATTCATGCACGACTTCTTCACAAAGCGGTAGTAAGAACCGTGATTTTGTATTCCTCCGCCTTTCAAGCTAATAAAGGGATCATTATCTTCTGCAGACACAAGTGATAATTTCTTTCTCTAACGCTCACTACATCGTCTTGTACATAATTACCTTTTATGAATAGGTCACCACTTACGCTACAAAGGTTGCTTATTTTTTTCTTGAATCCACCACACCCCGTTCTTTTCCGAAGTCTTTTCTGTATATTTCTCAATCACCCTGAGATCCAGATTCTCTAGATCAGCGGTTGTAAATATTTGTGACTCGAGTAGCTCCTAGTCCTACCCACTATGTAACACAATCTTACATATTAACAAAGTTTAGTGCAGCATTAACAGGAGGAGCTCGCCAGAAATGAAATACGAGTATAAAGTAAAGGAATCTAAACAATTGCGCAATATTTAAGCCACGGAATTGTATTTTAATAAATAGACAGTGACGATAGTTGGCCACATGGAATTATTTTATTTTGTTTATTACGGAGTGATTACGGAGATCTTACGCCTTTGCGGAGCTCAGATTAGGAACCAGTGCTTTAAATAATCACCCGGGGCTTACCGCTCCCCTTCTAGAATTATCCCCTTATAGGACCTTAAATACTCATTACTTTCATAACCCCTCTCTCCGTGACTTTCACTACTTGCACTTCTTTGGCTTCAATCATTTTATGGCCGGATTTTACCCCGTTCAAAGGATTAGCTCTAACTAGTTACCGCAGTCATGCAGTAAATCCTCGTCGATGCCGGGGTGAGCAAGTGGTAGTAAAGAAACGAAAGGCGGCAAAGACAAGAAAACAGAGAAATAGGATGTGAAGTCGTTGAATCTGAAAGTTAGTGTGGAGGGGAGCTTTAGGGGTGAGAATGCAATGCGAGAAGTGGGGACGATGTGCAGCTGAGAGAGATAATTCACATAGGTAAGGGAGTCGGAGAGATAGAAAGGGTGAAGGTCTTAAAGGATTGGAAAATCAACACAAGAAATTGCAATACGAGAATGGTGTCGTGATTATTTGAGGAGATAGGCTGATAAGGTCGAAAAGAAAGTGTTGTGCCAACAATCTTATACTTTGCAAACACGAGGGTTACAAAGTAAAAGGCTGTGGATAAAGAACAATTGAAGAATGAATTTATGGAGAAATTCTAAGAGGTGGAACTAAGGGAGACGCGTAAAAGAGTCACCAGGCTGAGCAGATGCAAAAAAAAATTGGGGATAGGGAGATTGCAAGCAGAAGGCTGCATATATAGGGTAACACTGTAGATGTGCAGAAGAATGTGTGGAGAAATTTCAAGAGGTGGAACTAAGAGGTAGGTAGGCTGAGAAGTTTTAAAATGAAAGTGGGGATAGGGAAGACCTTGGATAAAGGGTAACAGTGGAGGTGTGCAGATGAATGTGCGAGGAAATTTAGGCCGATTCGACAGCACCGCGGCGAGAGGGTGTGGGCGCTACCGGGGCTGAGCAGGTGCTAAAAGAAAGCGGCGAAAAAGGGAAGGCGCGGGGGTGGCTGGGGGGGGGGGGAAACACGCCCGCTGCACATTGCACGCTCGTCCGTGAAATCGCTTGCACTGCGCCAATATCCCGCCGCGCCGGGCCGCTGCGGGCCCCGTGGCTTTCGTTTCGTGGAGCGGAGGAGGGGGCAGCGGTGGATGCGGTGCTGGTGAAGGAGATGGCGGAGGTGATGGAGTGGGGGAGGGGAGGTGTTGGTGGGGGGGGGGGTGGTGAAAGGGTGACGGAGGAGGTGGCGGTGATAGTGGCAGAGGCGTAGACGTAGGCGGTGCGGAAGTGGAGGCGGAGGCGGGGGGGGGGGGAAAGAAGAAACGTGGCCCATTCTGACCCGCTCAGCGATTCCCCAAGAGGGCAACTGCAGCGCGAACTGAACGCGCTCCGTTACGGCTGGCGATCTAGCATTGCCGATTCGCTAGTTGCCGGCATTTCGCTGCGTGCGGGGAGTGTTTAGGCGGCTGAGTGCAGCTAGTTTTTGCGGAATCTCCGAACTATTCCTCCCCAAGTTTCATTGAAATATCTGTGGAATAGAATAATTTTCTTTACAATTTCTAGTACTCTTTTCTTTACAATTTCGTCTACATTTGACTTGAATACTTTGTAACTTTGCATCTTGTCCCTGTGTCACTCTTTTTTTTCAGATGTTAAAATGAGGATATGTGGCGCAGACCACAAGATTCATGCGTTCTATTTATTTGGACGCATAATATTGCTTCCCTTAGTGCCGCGTCCTTTCGTTTTATTTTATTGTTTCTATTGTGGACAAAGCAAATGAGGCTTATTTAGAAACTACTTTTCCGATTGAACATTGCTCTAGGGCTTTTTTTCATATCATTTGCCTTTTAATTTCCGATATTGTTTACGTTTCCACCACATTGAGCTGCAAAAATAATGTTTAAAAATTACACTTCAGTCTTGTTTTCATTAATATTATTTTACGGCTCTTACTTTCCGTTATTCACTTTTTGTGGTTGTACTTGTAATTGTGGTATAATTTATTCAAATATATTGAACACTTTTTTTACCTATTCACGAGCTCGCATCTATTAATTCTATCAACCCTGCCGAACATCCAGTCAAATCAATCTATACACAAAATGAAAAACAAGGTCTGCTGTGATTTCAAAATAGCTCGTTTTATAATTTCATACAATTACTTACGTATTATAAAATTCCTTTCATTTTTTTCGCCTTTTTGTCTTTGAGTGTGTCTGTTTCATTAATTAATTGAAGATTCCGTGCATCTCGACTGTAATGATCATTAGTCTCGTTAGTGCAGTAAATAATGTTTATACTTTGAAGGGCGATGTCCCTCCCCGATAGATGGTGAGATACGGCGCCGACCTAGACGTCGACTGGCAGTTTTCCCTTAACCAGGTATCTCCCACCAGCTGGGCAGCGACCCAGCCTGGACAAGCTGTAAGCTTCCGTCTGGTCTGTCGGCATGTGTGATAGTTTGGTTCGTGCGAGTGTGAGTAAGTAAGGGATGAGGATAGGACAAGGAAAAGGAAGAAAAGTTCGGCGCGGACCGTGACCAAATATTCGAGCTCCAACGGTAGCAGAACGTTTGAAGTTGCTAGATACCTAAACTGAATTTCTCTATCTAGAAGAGAATTCTAGCTTCCAGTTGCTCTGATCGGTGGTTTTACGTGGTTTCTCCGATCAACACCAGGGGAGTATTGGAAGAGAACCCTAACAAACGAGCTATGGACCGCGCGCAATCTTTATTTCCTATTTCTTGTTGTATCTTCGCGCCTTATTTACACACGCACACCCCACACCCCACACCACAGACACACACACACACACACACACACCACAACACACACACACAACACACACACACACACCACCATACAACCACATACACACACACAACCATACAACACCACACACATTCACACACCACACACATTCATACACACACCACACACATTCATACACACACCACAGACATACATGTACACACCACACACATTAATACTTACACATACACACACCACCACACATATATACACACGCACACACCACACTACACACGCACATGGGCGTGGTTGTTTGTCCCTTGACTTAGTATGTGTTGTCGCGGAGGGCCTCGCGTTCTGCTGACCCCAGATCAGAGGAACCCGCAAGTGTGTTGGTGTAGTGTATGGTAGAATATGCGTCTCATCGAAACGTAATGAGTAACCGGCTGTTGGCTGGATAAAAGCCCTAGAAAAAAAGAAACAAAAAAGTTGTATAATTTGCCTTCCACATTTGGGTTCTATCACAGTATTTAATAATAAAGGCAATGAAAACAATTTAATGTAGTTTGAATGCACATTCAATTTTTCATATTCATCATACAAAAATAAATGTTTCTCTTAGAGCCACACTTGTTCATAGATTTTTGGTTTATATCAACTAACGCTAGTATGTGATTTGCAAGAACAAATAAATTTTCTGAAGTCAACGGTCACTTTTTATATGTAGTTTTGAAAAATTGGCAAATGTACATTACTCTATTAGAAATCCCAAAACCATTCAATGTTTCTAGAGAAATTGAGAAATGATGAGCAAGTTATCACTGTTCGGGACACTCATCTGAAAATGAATGAGTCACATCAGTTTCCAGAAAGAGCGTTTGGCTGACTTCCCTATTTTCTCGGCGCTACGCCTGAAACTAAGTGAGAGTCATTATATTTCTGATTGGTTGGCGAAGAAGACGTAAATACCCTCTTGAGTTGTATATGTTGTGCCAAATGCAAACGAGTCTATTACAGTTAAATCAAAGAACATTCAAAATTTGAAGATGTATAACTGAACATTTGTATGTAATTTGAAGTTTAGTAAGAAAAACAATAGTACTGAAGATATGAAGTTTAAAAATTATTGTGTGGGGAGAATTACTGAAAAATAATTTTATGACTCCCTTTTTCTATTTTTTATGTACTTCATTTTTACTCCTATGTTATTTCGGAGTAAGTTTTAGTTTAATGACAAATGGGAAGATTAATTATGTTTTACCAAAAAGTTTCACTGTGAGTTTTAAGAGAAATCATTTCTTCGTACTATCAACTTTAGTAGTTCAACTTTACATTAATCGTAGATTCCTGGCTGCTCACGACACAAATTTCGTAATCGCTATACATTCCTTCATCATGTTCATCCATCTTCATTATCGCTCTCTTCTAATTATAGTAATAGATCATTTTTCACGTATTTCAGAACCACTGAGGTTGTAAGACGTCTAAGCCGTAATAAATAATACGAGTTTCCTTTTTTAAACGTCAGATGAGCTATAACAAAAGTAAAAGTCTAAAGAAAATAAATTTATTTCCAAAATGTACAAACATGATTAGCTGTTCTATATAATGGTTGTGAATATTCAGATGTTTGTGGTATTTGAAAAAAAGGTCTTCGCTTCTCTCTTTTTCGAACATTGCCATCACTGATGTACAGTGGGATTTAACTTTGCTTTAAAGTTCCTCATTGGTATGGAAGCTTTAACCTCTTAACCAATTCTTCAATTCAAGAAAGAGACGAGAATCACTTGCCAGTAAGTCGGGATAGAAGCCGAACGAACACGCTTAACCCATTTGTCACAGATGTCTGGTTACAGCAGCATTATAAGGGCAAGGGTTGTCATGAATGAAGACATCTCTGGCAGTCAGCATTACTTATTTCTTTGAAAGTTTACGCCTTATGCCCATCTCACTCTTTGTTGAATTTCTGCTGTACTCTTAACTTCATCTTCAAGAAAATCGATATCAATTTGCAGCTCGCATTTGGCGGGTGCCTCAAGCGCATCAGACTCCTCCACGTACCTACAGTTCCGATCAAATTTGTGTTAAGGCGGTATTAGCAGAGGCTATGGTAAAAAAGATGCGATATCACTAAATCTTCCCACTGCTTATCACTAAATTTTCCTACCTGTCTGGAGGTTTAAATAATCGATCAGAATTTGAAAAAAGGCAGCTTCCGTTAAAAAAAAAATAAAATATAAATTAAATATAAATAAATAAATATAAAGTAAAATTAAATTAAAAAAAAATTAAATTAAAATATAAAGTTAAATTAAATTAAATTAAATATAAAGTAAAATAAAATCTACCGCTATCTGTGCTCTACCTCAACCTCCACGTTCACTACTAAATATTTCTGCACTTCGACATCCGTCTTCACCTTCCCCTCTCCCATTGGCTCTGACTGCGCTGCCGGGTCGGTTGCTTCCTTTGTCCCAAATTAAAAGCGGTTCTT
Organism: Teleogryllus oceanicus; assembly: GCA_964035755.1. Classification (NCBI taxonomy): domain Eukaryota; kingdom Metazoa; phylum Arthropoda; class Insecta; order Orthoptera; family Gryllidae; genus Teleogryllus; species Teleogryllus oceanicus. The sequence goes on from CAXIVR010000008.1 coordinate 74,488,535, forward strand.
GTTCGTATTCCACCGCTCCCCACCCCGCCCGCTCCCCTCGCCATAACCACCCATTTGCCTTGTGGTTTTCTCGGTCGTCGCCAGAGCGCGTTGTCGAGGTGCAACCCTGCCCACAAGGGCGTCGCTGAGGTCGTCGATTACCCAACTCTTATTGTATTGTAACCGGTGAGGAGCTAGGCGGTAGAAGGCGTATTTGGGGTCGAGACTGCACACGCTCTGGGAAGATTTCAATGGGAAGTTCTTGATACTGTGGATTTCGGTTGTGAAGTTGATTTGATTATGACTGATTGTGGAGGTGGTGGATCTGGAGGTGGTGATGAGGATGGAAAGGAATCCATTCTAATAAAAAGGTAAAGTTCGAAATTTTTTTTCCAAAATGTGCAGTAGGGAAAAGTTGAAATTGTCTAAAAATTTTGAAGGTATTTAACACTTTATTCACGCATTTTTACAATTTGAAACACAAAGAATCGTTCATCAGCGCTTCAAATAGATTCAGAGTGTCTGAAAAAAAAATTGCTGTTACTGCACACTAAGCTTTTCCACACAATACGAGTCTTCGAAATATAAAACGCGTACCATATATATATATATATATATATATATATATATATATATATATATTGGACGTCATGGGATTAGACAACCCCATAACGCCACCATCAGCTACGAGAAGAAGCCTGCGAACAGAAAGAAGTCGAGTACGCGGGGGAACGATGGCTTGTAAACGCGCCATCTACCCACAGCTTTTTGAAATATGACGCTCGAACTAGCAAATAATGTTTAATAATGCAAATAAGGTCACGGAAAGAGGAGAATATTCACCCCTCCAAAAATTTCCCCAGGTGCGAGTACCATAAGTATCGCGGCGCGCCTCGGAGGAGCTCTCTTTGATTGCAGCAGCGACGGCGACTAGACTGAGCTCTCTTCGATTGCAGCAGCAACGGTGACTAGACTGAGTTCTGAAGGCGATTGTAACTTGATAGCATTGGAGTTTATTTTGACTTGATAGTTAAAAGTTATCTTGAGAAGCGAATCAACGAAAGTGATGTAATTGAGAAGTGGAGTGCACGAACATTCTTCGCATTAACATTCACAATATTTGAGAGAGCAAGTGAAGTGATTGTTTGACTTCGAAATAATTTCAAATTTGTAAAATTCGTGCAGAAGGACATTAACTAAATCCAGCATCTCATATTGCACGCTGAGACTACACCGCACAAAGTGTGGTAGGTAGGTCGATCATTTAAAGCATAACTTCAGCAACATTAATTATTCGAGGCTGGAAGCCGAACAAACTTGTACGAGGCGCGGCAGAAAAAGCACAAGAAGAAGAAGAAGAAGAAGGACGACCCCAGGAAGAGAGAAGCGTAGCGAGAAAGATTTAGATAGAACGATAATCGTACGAGTCCGGAGAACGGGAGAAGGGTGTGGAAATTGGAGGAGTGTCGGAGTCCAGAGCTCGAGGGAAGGAAACTGGTAACATCGTGGGACAGCGAGCAAAGACGGGTTGCAACGCGAGACTGTGAGCGGCAGAAAATCCAGAAGGTCACCTGCAGGCGAGCGATGCGGAGCTGTGAGGTAAAAGAACTGGCAACTTTTATGAGGCGATCAGTTGGGGTAAGAGAATAGCAATAAATACACGACAATTCATGTTAAAAGTGGGTGAAAGGTCAGAATAGGTGGGAGAAGTATTTGGAAAGATGTGAGTGGCAGTTTCAAGTTCATTTTCTGCACCTGTTATTTAAATTCATTCAAAGAGGCCATACCTTGTACAAATTTACTTAAATAATTCATGATTTTCATGTGTTGTACAGTGATGTTATCTGGAAAAGTCATAGTTTGTTTGTGTTAAAATAATTGCTTTCTGTGATATGTAAAGGGGTCAAATTTAAGTAACGTGTATGTTACGTTTTATTTTTTTCTCTCTTTAAAGTTCACAATGTTATAGTGAGTGCGAAGCCCAAGGCTAGCACCTGTGAACGGGATACCTTAGAACAAGTGTAAAACTCATTTTAAAAGCCGTGCACGGAAAACTAGAGAGTAGAAAGAGTAAAATAATGTGGTAGATAAAAATTCAGAAAGAGAAAGAGCAAATTGTGAATTGTAATTGATGAAAGTGTGTTCAAGCAGTCGAGGTTACGCCAATTTTTTGTTTGCCTTTTTCAGTGACCAACTATTTAAAGTGCATAATCCTATTATATAATTGTGCCACTGCAATTTTTCATTGAATATATGGTCATTTTATTCGTATTTTATCGGATTCATTGTGCCAAGGGTTCAGACCTTTCTCATACCCAAAAGATCCTGCTTCCTGAGAAGTTTAAGCTCGCTTCACGAGCATTCATACTATCACGCTCTTCCCACGTGCTGGAAGGTAGTAGTTGGGCGTGTTAAAATATATATTACCAATCACATAGTTCACATCACAACACATTCCTAGAATTTTCGGAATCCACGGGCAGAATTGCATTCTCTTTGCAATTTGCGCGTCCTTTGAATCGCGGTAGACAAGTGAATGATTTCGCAGTTTCATTTGTTATCTAGACATTGTTGTACTTGTATTTCTCGTTACATTTCGCATTGATCATTCAACAGAAAACGAATCTTGAAGCCAACGGCAGTGACAATGCAATTTGTACTCCCCTGAAACTCAGGAAATAGTGAATTGTGTGCACATTTTCAAAATTCTGTGATCCCAACACTAAGTCATATACTACTTAAATTTTGAATTTTGAAAGGGAGAAAAAAAAAAAAACTCCCATGTAGTAAAATCTATTTTCAAGAATAAATAAGCAATAAATTTTGAATTTTGAAAGGGAGAAAAAACAAAACAAAAAAACTCCCATCTCTACAATTATTGCCAGAATAATTGAGGAAATATTATGAACAATCAAATACGATATGGAGCGAAGAACGAGTAATAGGGTGAATTTTTTAGAGAGAAAGTTTTCTTGGCTTACTTTACAAAACTTTTTCAGCAGTATACACTGTATAGTTTATGGAAGTCTTACTGATTGTTAAGAACCACCTTGTACATACAATGTTTGATGTAGGTAATCCTTGTACTTGACATTCAAATAAAGAAAAATCTGTTCAAAATCTATTCGAATATTTCAAGGTCCTAGAGGAAGTATAGTCTTCTACTCAGTCATAATGGCTAGTTGAAGAGTATACTATTACTGCAGATCTGGTGACAAATCAGGCCAGTGGGATCTGGAGTATGTCCTACAGACACACTATTATAGAACTTTGTTTGTGGGAATTCTGGGAATTCTGATGTAGTGGTGTTGACGTTCTTATCAACAACACCACACCAGAATTCTCACAATTTACGGACGCAAATCTAGCGCATCTGATGAACTCCCTTTTCTCAGAAACAAGTATTTGGAAACTCGTGTCTGAGATTTTTCTATTTTTTGTATAAACATATCAAAATATAATTATTTATTTTACACCAAAACAGTTAAAAACTGTGTGTGACACGCATGTTACGCAAAAATGTGCAGTAATGGAGGAAAAAATGTAAAAATATGCAATTATACCAAAGCTCAATAAAATCACTAAACAATTATTAAATACATGTATCCTATACCAGTGAAAATATAAATTTATATGAAAATCTATTGCCTAGTGATTGGAGTTAGGCTGTGTTGTGCGTAACGTGCATGGTCGGCATTCGTTTGCACGGTGGTGACTTGTTTTTTTGGGGGGGGGGATTAAGTCAAAGATCGTGTGGGTTATGGAAGTGATGTTATTTGTTAATCAATATTTCTTCTTGATTGTCAATATATGTTTGCAAATAAAAGTATCCAAAGTTTTTTATGACAATCATTTATTCCAGCAATTTGCACAACGTTTCGTAACTAGTTGATTTTGTTTTGTTGTTGTTGTTGTTTTGTATAAAAATTATAAGTTTAAAAGGTCTCTTTTGAGTAGATATGTTTGATTTTGAGATGATTTTACTCAATAGACTTTTACTTTTGAGACAATTGTATTGTTTATAAACTACACCAGTAATTACACTAATTGATATGTAGAACAACGGTTTCTGTGTCCATTATTTTAGCACCTGATGATGTAACAAAACTAGTTACGAAACGTTGTGCAATTGCTGGAATAAATGATTGTCATAAAAAACTTTGGATGTTATTTGTTATGTCAGAGATCCTGAATTTTGAAATAACGGCGTTGTAGGTCGAAATATTTGTTGTGGTGATTGCGTCAAAGGTGGCGTTTGTGCTGGGTTTCGGCTGTGAATTGAAGATCATTCTTTGTGTCTCATTTTTATTGCATTAATGAATTAATATTATTCAAGGCAAATACATCACTCTATTTACAATAGGGGCATAAATTATAATAACTTTTATTCTCAGCGACCTAATACTCCTGTAATGTTGTTTGCATATTAAACCACTCGAAAGCTAATTGATGTGCGTGTTCTTGATGGTGCACTTGAAATGCTTTCTGCTGGCACTTGCATAAATTGGTCTTTCGAGGTTGGGAAATCGTTCTTGTTAAGTGTAAAGGATTTGCCCGTTGGAACGTCTAGGCACTTGACTGACGTTATGATGAATATTCTTTTCGCATGCAATGTTTATTTTTCACATTTTTTCGATCTTTTCATTTATTCTGTAATGTGCAAACTCTAGATGCAATGGAATTATTCACTGGCATTATTTATGATAAATCATCATATTTGAATAAGAGTTTGATGTTGGTGTAAATTAAAAACACACATTTGCATATTGATTATGTGATAATGATTTAGAAAGAAAGGAAAATGTAATTACTAGCGTGTCTGGAATTCTTTAATGATTCTATTTCAAATTTGTTTATTTTTCAATAAAGCTCGCTTAACATTACATAATTTCTCGTATTATGTGTAATATTATAATACTAGATAAACTTGTTAAAAAAAATTTCCAACCCCCAAAAATATTTGACAAGGTTAGAGCGAGTACCTACGTGAGTAGTTTGCATAGAGGAGTTGTAAGCCATTCTGTAGCCAGAATGCAAGTACTGGAGTTATGTGGTTTGCATGTAAGACAAAACAACTCCAACGGAAATCGGACCTATATTTCTTATGCTAGTTTGTATATTGAACAACAAAAAAAATTAGGTGATATTTTTGAGACATTTTTGAAAAGTTTTTTTTTTATTTCTTATAAACTATCCCAAAAAATCAAATTCTCGTTTCAAATTCAAGGATCAGGGGAATATCAAAATTTCTGGCAATTGTGGGTATGGTTTAGGAAGTAGCGTTTTGACTGTCGCCGGACCCTTTCCTTAAATACTACTTTTAGGTATGAGAATCAAATATTGCAAATTCACCGGAAATACATAAAAATAAGAGTTTTTTGTCGAGAAGACAGAATTGTCAGACTGCAGCAATATTTTCCGTTTACTTCCTACTTGTACAGGAGTACAGGAGAAGAAATTCTAATATTTTAAAACTTCTGGGTAAAGAATATTTCAAAAACAGACACAATACCAATTCTTCAGAATGATTAATTGTGAGGGCAAACGATCATGCTCATATTCTTTTCATTTGTGTCACACACATGGAACATACGTTTTGTGGATGCTACATCGACGGCAAATCTTTGTAACATGAAGTTTTAGTGTTAGTGAATATTGTGAACAGTCACGATATTGACTGAAACCGGGGTTCCTTAACCCCTACATGATATTTGTATGTTGTATATTTTTCATTTTGCAGTTAATGTTATTAAATTAGTTATTTAGCAATTGGTACACTTAAAGACATCGTTTAAATTGGTTGAGGATTGCAGGCGCGTGAACTTTTTAAGTAGTCACGTAAGAGTAGTAGATGTTTTTTATCGTTAGAGGTAGCAATGATATTCCCCCACTGGCTAGCAAAGTCACACACCAACCTTACGTCCGCTTGTGGGGATTTTTCCAAAACAGGTGTCTCCCACCAACGGGGCACCGCCCCTGCTTGGACAAGCATTTAGCTCCGATCTGGCCCGCCGACAAGTGAAGTAGTGTAGTACATGTGAGTGTGTGTGTGTGTGTGTACGTACGTACGCGGGGGAAGTCGAGGAAGAGGAAGGAAATATCGCGCGCAGCCTGTGGCCTGTTTGTTTCGGTACTTCTCCGACATTTGCCTGGTGTTGATCGGAGAAACCACGGAAAACTACCAATGAGAGCAGCCAGCCGCTAGAATTCTCTTCCAGACAGGCTTGTAAATAGCTTGTTAAATAGCTTGTAAGAGCTTGTAAGCTTCAAGCATATGGTTATGTCAAAAATAAGAAATCAACCAAATCACAGTACGTTAACGCATAATCGAGTATCGAAATAAGTCGATAGACGAACAATCCATGGAAAAAAATCCCTCCCGATCACGGACACAGTCGATATCTCGAAATTAATTCACACATATAACCAATAGTAAATTAGAATGTATCACAACCAATAGAAACTCTTATTTGCTTACGTTTATGTTCGACATTGTGAATACTTCAGTCTATCACTTATGTTAATGTTATCTAGTCATTAACGCCTTTTTTAAAACTGTGAAATGAAACGATATGGTGAAGATAAGAGGTGAAAGGACGACCACAAATACAACCATGCCCGTGGCGGGACGTGAACCCGCGACCCTTCAGTTCTATTTTTCTATTTAACTCATTTATTAATTTTAGATGGATTACATCGTTCAGAATAATCACTTTACAGATGTTTTTAATAATTATTCTAGTTAAAATTGTAAGCTAACTTAATCTATACACTGAAGAGGATACTGTAGGGGAGAACCTCGGGGTTATGAATCATGGTTGGCTAAAATATTGAGGAAGGCGTCAAACGGAAATCTATTTTTTGTTCGGGTGTGGGTTGGATTTGTTGGTAGTTTGTAATGGGCTGCTGCCGGTATGTCTGTTAGGTTTTGGTAGAAGTTGTGTGATATATGTACTATTTGCTTTATTATTGTATTGACCAAGATCCCTACGACACTACTGCCTTAGCGATCTCGGCCACCTGATCGGTTGCTTATAGTTAGTTAGTTAATGCCTTATTTTACGTGGCGAGTCTCGGGCCATCAGGCCCGCTCTTCTGTCTAACCACGCAAATTTTGCTACGCTCCTTTCACCACCTAGCGGAGAAAGGAGGTGTTATCTTGGGCGACGAAACAGGCGGATCTCAATTTTGCTCAGAGGCTTCTTTTAGGCTTGATGATCTTTTACATGCAGTAAATCTACTACATGGGAAGCCGTCTTTACTTCCCCTCCGAAGGAAGGCGTACGAAGGATTTTTTCGCCCTTAAAAATCAACGGCTTCGATCGGGTTTGAACTCGCAAACTCGGGTACCACAGTGCGGTACGCTTGTGTTTATGTTAACCTTGTGAATGGGCCTTTTAACGTGTCCGCATGAAGAGACGTACGTATTCTAAGGCAGAGGCAGCAGACAACGTGATTCCCAGCGGGGTCGCGTACGGGAGCCGTCTTGCAGCATCGGCGCAGGTGCAGGGCGCAGCGAAGCCTCGGCGAGTGGCTGGCAGCTGCCCCGCCCCCTCGCGCCCGGCGCACCATCCATCTCCCGGCGCGAGGCGCCCGCCCGCAGGCGGGGTGGGGGGAGAGGAGGGAGCGTGGGCGCCGATGCGCTGGCGGCTGCTGGGACAGATGCGCGCATGAAGACGGGGAGAAACTCCGTGGGAGTTGTGAGTAGAAATGTGGGAAGGGGTGTGGGAGGGTTGGGCCGGGGGGGCCGAAACCGGGGGGTGGTGGAGAGGCGGGGTGGAGGCGGGGTGGAGGCGGGGTAGGAGGCGGGGTGGAGGCGGGGTGGAGGCGGGGTCGAGGCGGGGTCGAGGCGGGGTCGAGGCGGGGTCGAGGCGGGGTCGAGGCGGGGTCGAGGCGGGGGCGAGGCGGGGTCGAGGCGGGGTGGAGGCGGGGGGTGGAGGCGGCCGCAGGCCCGAGAAATGAGCCCGAGACAATGAATGTCCTGACAGTTTGAGTGAACCGACTAGTTCGTTATCTACACCGGGCATGAATGGAAAGAAAAACGCGGTTTGGGAGGTGATAAGGCTCCACTGGGACGAAGGTAGTGAACTTGATATTGTGGCGGCACTTTCGAATCGACGGAATTATTGAAATGTGATTATGACATTTTGAGAAACAACGGTCACTGAATGCAGCCTTTGTAAGACGCCACCCGTCCGGGGGACTTCCCTTCTCGGCGACCCGCGGAAAATTTACGACAGGCAGCTGCCTGCCTGGCCTCGGCGCGATCTCGCCACCCCGGCGCCGGGGTGGCGATAAACAAACCCCCTGACCTGCGCTCGTCCCAGAGAGAGGGTGCCTCTTAGCCGATGTTTATCATTAGAAATAACTTCAAAATTACAAACTCTGACAGATTCCTCACACGTGCACGCACCCAGCGTGAGAGAGAGAGACAGAACATTTTAATCTAGTGGAAAATTTTCCCAGAGATCCTCGCGTGGTGATTGGGCGAGAGAAATTTAGAACGTAGTATACTTTGACCAATTAGAATTATAGGAACATGGGAGGGAGCGTTTTTCTTAAGAAGGGGTAACTCGGGGAGGGGGGAGGCGAGCTCTGCGGCGCTGCGCGAAGACGCGAAGAAGAAGATTGGAAAAAGACGTCAAAGTGTTAGGACGTATTGTGGTAGAAAAGAGCACCACGGGTCGCGAAGTGGACCGGTGTTCTGGGAATGGGGCTGACCGCCGAGGCATTGCTGTGCGTAAGATTGCTTAAGGGACAGTAGCAGATCTTATCCAACCGCGGTGAACAACTGGAGCGTTCACGAACATTAATCCGACGAATCGCGAAGCGTTACACATTTGTGTATCGGGGCCAGTCACCCACATGTGTTTGCGGCCTCTGCTTCTGTCTGGGCCGGCCAATATGTCACGCGAAGTATCTCGTGAATGAGCGGAGGAGACGGTCGACTCAAGACGGCGGGGCTACCGTTGACCTGCCCAGGAAACTTCGCCCCCATCAGCTGTCTCCAGACGCCCTAGAGAGGGGCCATTGACCTGCAAGCCTGCCCAGGAAACGTCGCCCCCATCAGCTGTCTCCAGACGCCCTAGAGAGGGGCCATTGACCTGCCTGCCGACCCTTCCAGCAGCCTGCGAGAGATCAACTCGCAATCACTAAATTGTGTATGCCCTAGACCCACGCGATTGGGTATATAACCAAGAGATTGCTCTTCAAGCAGACTTGTAACATTTTTTAAATTTTTTTTTATTTGTGTTAATGTCAGCGAGGCCGCGCATGGCCCAAATTATGTTTAATTTTAAGAATTTAACAAGTTGAGCTCAACGGGTAGGGTGATAGTAATTTCTTCACCCAGTTTCTTTCTTTTGTCATGTAACTTCCCTGGTTTTGGACCAGAAATAAACCTATCGTTAAATTCTGAATTATTTTTGCAACATCCTTCCTCCTCCACGCATTCTCAATTTATAGAACTTGAAAAGCCCAACCGATCGAGCTCTGCCGGTGACAATATAAAAACGTGTAAGCCCGCTGGTAAGTGTTAAAATGTTGAGATTTAATTTTGTGTCTCTTGTAGGTGGTGCCATGTGCGTAGTAATGAGGAAACAGCGCATCGAACAGTGAGAATCGCTTATACGACAGTTCCCTACGACGTGAGTGAGACGTAGGTGGTGATAGGCGGTCAGCGAGCCGGAACGTGAAAGAAAGTATGTCTGGGGAATGCGGGCGGGTTCACAGGCTGATAGCGAGAAGAAACTCGGTCGGGAACACGGGCGAGGCAAAGATGACAAGAATGCAGGCGGAGGAAAATGTTTGGACTCTTGGAAAAGCAGGTCTTGGGCGTAGTAACAATGAAGCGGAGAGAACGGGGACATGAGGTTGAGGCGAATATGAGGGACTAGGAAAGAAGGCAGGGGAGTAGAATTGGGGGTCGGGTGATGGACATAAAGGAAGGCTCGTTGATTAATTGACAATTTCGTGCGCGTTAACTGCAAAGCTCATTAATCTCGTAAATTGTAGGGTATTTTTTATCGCGAGAGGTGGCGATGATTTTGCCCCCGCTGAATGGCGAGATCCGTTGCCGAACTACATAAACTTGTGGAGACTTTCACTAACCAGGTGTCTCCCACATGCGGAGCACCAACCCCAGCCGAGACGATCTCTAAGCTGCCGATGAGTGTGGTAGTGTACTCCACGTAACTCTAAGTGTAAGTAAGTGTGTGTAGGTAAGAGATGGAAATTGGACAAGCAAGAATAAGACAAGATTGCTCCCGGCCCGTTGCCCGGGGCTCGTTTTTTAGGTAACCGTAATTCGTCCGGTATTGAGCTGAGAAACCTTCAAAAACTACCGATCAGTTCTGCCTGCTGCTGGAATTCTCCTCTAGACAGCGGTTAACTGCGACCTAGGTATAAAACTAGTGACTAAAATCGTGTCACAGTCGAGGCTCTAAAACCGGGAGCGGTAGCTCAGTGCATCTACTGATGTCACTGCAGCGCATCTGACCGGGAGGTTCTAGGTTCGAGTCGTGGCGGCAGGATTTTGACGCTAGCTTTTCAGCTAGGTCGAATTCAGTCGCTGTCTGGAGGAGAATTCTAGAGGCCTGCTGCTCTGATCGGTAGTTTTCCGTGGTTTCTCCGATCAACACCTGGCGAATGCCGGAGCAGTACCCTACCAAACGGGCCACGGACCGCCGAGATCTGTCCTTCCTCTTCCTTGTCGTATCATCTCCCCTTACACACACATACTTACACTAACATGCACTACACTACCACATATTCCGGGAGGCCGGTCGGGAGCTTAGAGCGTGTCCCGGTTGGAGCGGTGCCCCGCTGATGGGAGAGTCCTGGTTAGGGGGGAACCCCACTAGCCGACAGTAGGTCGGCGCCGGATCTCGCCATCCAGCGGGGAAAGATCACACGCATCTCCCGAGAAAAAAAACATACACTACACTAACGGGACTAATGACCAAAGCAGTTGACGTGCCCGGAAACACGAAAAAATCAAATCAAATCGAGGCTCTAAACCTAAGTCAAAGGCAATGCAATGCCATCAGTTGATGCCCTGAGCTACCTTTGCCTGTATGATGGCTCGTGGGGCCGAGCAATTGAACACGGATGTGCGGGCGGGATCTCGTGAACGTGAATGAACGTGGATGATGAGCACCGGCTAAGAGTATTAAGAGGATTGTACTGATAAAGAGGAGGAAGACGTGGAGTGCCCTTGAGATCTTGAGCTGGAGTGCAGGCAGACCTCGAGAGGGGAAGGCAAAAATAATAAGTTGAAGTGTGCGCGGGATAACAGCGTGTAGCAGGAGCCGGGAAAGGTTGATGACGAACAAATCCATTCTCGGTCCTTATGGAAGGAGCTTAGGGTGGAAGCTTTGCTTTTATGCTCACACCTTGCTGAGCAGATGATCACAGAGATGGTTTAAGGATGAAAGGTTGATCAGAAATGAAGGATTGTAGATGAATAAATAATTGTAATTGGAATGGTTATATAAGAGTTTGTATGACAACGCTAATACGCAACAATCAACCCGCGAAAACAGTATTGCTTTACCAACTGCCTGATACGCTGCCAGAACTCACGCCCCGCAAACTTACATTATTGTTAAATTTATTTAAACCGCATTTAGACATGGCAGCGGGAGTTGATACCACCAATATTAATAATAACAATAATACTAGTGTATTAATGGAACAACAATAGTAATTTACGTAGATGATTACCGGATTTCCGGATGATTACCGGATGTTACCGGATTTCCTTCGAAATTAGCGCAGTTACACTACAATATTAGGACCTCTAAGTTCTTCTTACTCGTTATAACAGTATCCGGTACAATACAACACTGTTGTTTGTTAGTACATCATCATATAAGTCAATCTTCGACAGATTCACAGGAGGGTAACTAACGGTCACTCTAAATGTGTTTTCTAAATTGATGAGCACTTAAAAGAAACGGACAAAGACGGTAACGTAACTATAACGGAGGTGTGAATAGCAGCGTGGGAGGGACGATGTAGGTGGGCGTTCTCTGCTAGCCCGCCTAGTGCGGCGGGACGAGCGATAAGGGCGAGGTACGCGGGGTGGTACGCGGGAAGGTACGCGAGGTACGCGGGGAGGTACGCGGAGAAGGTACGCGGGGCGAGGTGCGCGGGGCGAGGTGCGCGGGCGAGGTGCGCGGGGCGGGGTGCGCGGGGCGAGGTGCGCGGGGCGAGGTGCGCGGGGCGAGGTACGCGGGGCGAGTAGTGCGGCGGGACGAGACGGGGGCGAGGTACGCGGGGCGAGGTACGCGGGCGAGGTACGCGGGGGAGGTACGCGGGGCGAGGTACGCGGGGCGAGGTACGCGGGCCGAGGTACGCGGGATTAGGTACGAGTGGCGAGGTACGAGGGGCGAGGTACGCAGGGGCGCGGTACGCGGGGCGGGTGGGTCCGACGTGGATCGTCAGGGTATGCGGGGTGGACGGGGCGGGGGGCGCAGGCGAAAGTGTGGTGTGTGTGTGTGTGGGGGGCTGAGGTGAGTTGAGTGCGAGGAAGCACATAAACTAGGAGCGGTGGCGCTGTCTCGCCCTGATAATTAATCCGCCGTCGCCTTCGTGGCCCCAGCTACACGCGCCGCTGCATCCCAGCCCGTCCCTCAAGACACTGTGGTTGCTCCCAGACACTCCGCTCGTCCTCCTGGCGAAATGGAAAGGTGATGTTCAGGGCGAACGAGGAGATGCGCGTTATGAGAATGAAAAATATGACTATTTGCAGCCTTCCATGATCTTTACGACTGCAGATGTTCAACATTATCATAATAAGAACTTCAAAAACAAATCACATGAATGAGAATTTTTTTTTTTTTTTAAAATTTTTGGCATTATGATAAAGAATATAATGGCAGATTTTTTAAATAAAATTTTTTGAACTTGAATTGCGAATTTAGTATCAAGAACACTGCTACTACACAGAGCAGTCTTGGCATTTTTAACGTATTTTCGATGTTTGTTATTCGAGCCTTCTGAATAATTTTTTTTTTCTGAGAAATAAAGTAAATTGCTACAGAATAATCTCCGATGGTTCTCAAAATTTTCAGTTTCATAATCGCAAATAACTTTTATTAATGAATGCTTTTTAGTGTAATTATAATTAAAATTCAAGTGCACCAACCCCTGGACACATTGGAAACGATATACAGCCACATAACTTTAACTCATTCACATAATGTTCTATTTCTAATGGAATCATATGCTATTCTAGGCGGTAATTGTTGCTCAGAGGATAATAGATTAATTCACTTATCATGATCTGGGCTGACCGGGTTGCTGTTCTATGACATCTTCTAATTCACTCGCCACTTTAAAATCCTAAAGTGATAGGTTTTCAGTTAATGAAAATTCTTATAATGAATTTTTTTCGATAAAATAATATTTCAAGCCCCCTTAACAAAAGTCATCCAACTATAAAACACACCATCGACAGTATCTCTTCTCCTTCAACGTGCTTGAATACCCCTCCACTCACTCCTCCAAGGTACTCCACTGCCGTACCGCGCCGCGCTGCACACACCATCCAATCATCAGATATGAAAATACGATTATGAAAATACCACTTAGCCCCCGCTTCGGCAATTACGAGGTCGTTTCGGTCAGTGCTAATCCACTAATGCACTTAAAACATGCAATCAAAGTAAATTACGAAGTTACGAGGTAGGTGGTGGTTATGTAGCTGGTCGCCGATCCCACGTGGGAGTAGGTGAAGCGGTGTCTGAATGGCAGGTGCGCATTTCATCCTTATTCTCTCAGGTGGTGCGGCCTGATTCTTTGTTCAAGTTATGTTTGGTGCTCTTAAAACACTAATAGTTGAGAGAAATATTTGGACTCTTTTCTTTACAAATAAATAGAAGAATATTTCGGAGTCTATTAAAAAAACAAATTTAGGTCATAAAATATGCAAGAATGTAATTATACTAAATGGAGTAACCCGGATATTTATTGTGGGAGGTGTTATAAATGTAGTTTCCGTGGTTTCTACGATCAACACCAGGCGAATGCCAGAGCAGTACCAAACGGGCCACGGACCGCGCACGATCTTTCCTTCCTCTTCCTTGTTCCAACCTCTCCCCTTACACACACACACACACTTACACTAACATGCACTACACTACAACATATTTCGGGAGACCGGTCGGGAGCTTGTCCCGGCTGGGGCGGTGCCCCGCTGGTGGGAGAGTGCTGGTTAGGGGGAAACCCCACTAACTGACGGTCAGTCGGCGCCGGATCTCGCCATCCAGCGGGGGAAGATCACCGCCATCTCCCGGAAAAAACATGCACTGCACTAACGGAACCAAAGCAGTTGACGCGCCCGGAAACACGAAAAAATCAATCAATTCAATCATAAACATCAATCAAATTTGATTCTACAGATGCATAGTTTTAATGTCGCTTTTCAAATACTAGGTCATGTAGCGACCACTAGGATTGTCACACGTTGAGGTAACTTGCGGGAAACCGACACGTAAGAACAATATGAGCCCACACATCCATGCTCGAGGCGGGATTCGAACCCGCGACCTTTTGAGTCCCAGCAGGTACGGCCCTACAGATTTAGCAACCTCGATCTATATATACAATATTAATTGAATCGTTTATTTCAGAAAACCCGTCAAGCGCCGAATCTCTCATTTCGAGAAAACTGAGGAAAAGTGTCCCAATTTTTCTCATTTTAAAATAGTTTTTAATATTAAATCAGTTTATAAATCAATATTTTTCAGTTAAATACGCACTAAAAGATGTGTCTATTCTCATGGAACAATATTCCGCCACTAACGCGCTTTTTAGATTTTGGCTTTTGACGGGTTTCTGAAATAAACGATTCAATTGAGATACACATTCCTGTTCTTATGCATTTGATTCCTCAATACTCTTCGAGCTTTACTTATTATTCTCCTCATTAATATTTTAAAATGGAAAAAAAATTTATTGTCGTATCCATATCATGCATTCTAACGAGAAACGACCTTTTATCCACAAATTATTTACGTTAACACTTTAATTGCCAATCTTTGTAATACTAACGTAATCATCATTGTTAGACACCCATCGGTAAACTTCTCCAACAAAATGACGTAAAACTCTGTCTTTGTGTCACGCCCTCATTCAAGCCGCACCAACCAATCCGTATGCTTCTATGTACAAAATTCCTCGCGCGATAACCACAAATTACGGAGCGACCTCACAAAACCGGAATTATTGAAATAGTTTCGGGTCCGCGTGCGGCACGTAATGACCGCCATGATAATTCCGTTATTTATGATCATTACTTCGGCTCTTATTACGCGGCGAGTCAGCTATTAATCTCTCCGTGCCCGTCGCTTCCTTCCGATTCTGCTTCTCTGCTTCCTCCTGCGCTAACCTACGCTCTCCTTTTTCGTGCCCTCTACCCCAACTCGCCTGTCATTCTTGACTATAAATTTTGCGTTCCGTGGCTCGAAGCCTAGACCACTCGGCTGCGAAGCTCTCTGCCCTTAGACGCCCCAGTACAACGTCCGCTTACGCGAGAAAGGAAGAGTACGATTTAACGTACGAGCAACTAGCTTTACCCGTAAGAAGTCTCGCATGTACCCACCCTTTTATCTACTTTTCCATTTCTATATTAAGCCTGTAATATATATTTTTTGTTCAAGACCCTCTTAACCTCCGTCACTTGTTCTAGTATATGTCTCCTTGAAATTGATAACAATACTATACACCCTTGTCAATAAAAACTATTTTATTTAACTTTATTACCGAGCAGAGAGATACGCACGTATAATTCAATCGCGTAGAATACGAAGAAGAGTAAGAATACGAATCAAGTAATCAGTTTAATTTCAATCGTATCAAGTAATCAGTTTAATTTCACAATCAGTCGCAGATTCTGCACGTCTCTGAGAAGGTGGGGTAATATCCAGAAGCACTGGACCAACAAAATGTAATAGAATGTTCAGGGGGATTACGGTGTGATGAACGTTTCCTTGAGGCCATTGGACTCGAAATTTTAGTTTTTAAGGCCCTAGAACGCTTGTATAGGAGTTATTTAACGATATACATTCAAAAATACTATCGAGTGTTGTGGGTTGCATTTGACATGAATATTCAAATTATTTTTAAAAACACATACTTCATATTTTTAATGTCAAAGTGCAATTCGTCACGTGTCCCTGTGCCGAAATTCTCTTTCTTTTGAGACCTCATTTATAAAGATTGGTGAGGTGTGAGAGCCGCCAAAGGAATGTAAACTACTGAAAAAATATAGGAGACTATTTGTTTTCGCTTTGGAAGCATCAGTTATGTACTGATGTTATGTATATGTATATGTTATGTTATGTATATGTTATCATGTACATTATCATTACTGATCTTTTTCAGTCAGTTGTTGGAAAACAAATTAATGTTCAAATTAATAATTAATATTAATGCAAGAAATCTGGAGTGAATCTCAACTACCAGTGTTGAAAAAATACTTATTAATTCTAGTAAAAAATGAAGTGGTAAATAGAGTACAGCTGTCATCAAAGAGGATGACGCGACATTGGCTAGCGAATGATACGATCGTTTCTTCGCCATTTATAATTTAGCTGACCTACAAATCGTAATACATGTAATATACCTGTAAAAATAATGGTTATATATTTCGGATCATAATTTACGAGAAACATGCTTTTGAAAATAAGTTTATACCTTTCTAAATATGTATATTTAGGTGTATTTATGATTTAATAATAATAATAATAATAATAACAACAACAAAACTTAAATGCCACAAAACATGGATTTTGTTGTCATTATTTACAGTACTTGCCAATATAGCACCAAAAATATCCCTACAAAGGCGTAGCCTACTGGATGACGCGTGTTAAAATGCGGTTGAAATGGCGTATACCGGAGACAGGCACGCGCATGACGTCACGTGTATGTCACTGGTTGGTCACAGTGAAGGTACACAGCATTTTAGAAACGGGGAGTGATGGGAGGGGGTGGGGAAGCGTTCGGCACTATTTCGCCATCTGACAGACGACGCCTTTGTAGTCAAGAGTTAACATTATTCGGAAATCATGACCGTTATGACCTTCAGCTGTAATTTTTAATATTGTTCGTGATTTCAA
Organism: Teleogryllus oceanicus; assembly: GCA_964035755.1. Taxonomy (NCBI): domain Eukaryota; kingdom Metazoa; phylum Arthropoda; class Insecta; order Orthoptera; family Gryllidae; genus Teleogryllus; species Teleogryllus oceanicus. Next base: position 74,505,640 of record CAXIVR010000008.1, read on the forward strand.
CAAACTTGTGTAGTCTAGAGAATATTATGAACCAGAAAATTTGTTTTGTTCTTGATACAGTTACGGAATAAGGTTCTTTTCGTACGGTAAGTGTTCTTTCAGAGTCTTAAATCTGAGCCTCTTCACCAGCTAATTTTCTGCGTATGTTCCCACATTGAAACAATATATAAGCTGAACGTGTTAACTCACTTACATAGGCCCCGGTACATCTGGGTTACAGTGATGATGATGAGGTAAGCTAATTGAATCCCTAAAAAAGCAAGGGCCTCGTGTTAGAACACAAAGGTGGTTCTGTTTATCTCTTAAGTTTTCTTAGTTATCTCATTCTTAGTTCTCTTAAGTTATCTCTTAAGAGTTTTAATGTAATTTTTGTTTTTACACTAACATTACACATTAACTATGTACACTTGCATTTATTCACATTTAGCAATTCCTTTCACTAATGCTCTTTGTCATTTGTTTCTCTTCAGCCTTCCATATTTCGATGTTCGTTGCTAGTCTTGACCATATGTTGCCATAAACATTCTTAAAGACATCCGCCCATCTTGGTTTAGGACGTTCTCTGCTTCTTTTTCCCTGTCTGACGTCGCAGGTTGTTAACTCCTATGTCCATCTGTCATTCTTTAATCTTGCCCCGTGACCACCTCATTTCCATTTTTGTTGTTAGGCCCGTGCTGCTACTACAGTAGCTAGAGTATATTAACATTAGGTTTTCATCTACATAATAGATCTACAAAACGTGTAACTATTGGTGCTGCAAAAACTCGTACTTTTATGTATTATTCGTAACTTTTGTAATTTTCTTATGGTGTTGATCTGACTTGCTCCAGTTTTATACGCATACTTTGCACTAACAATCACAAAATTAAAATAAAACAAATGGAGATGTACTTTAGAAAACCATGTGTAAAAAATATTATTTTGCACTTAAATATTTTTTAAAAGGTCTATGATTGAGAAAAATATTTTATTACTAAAGAAATGTATATCTTCGGTATTATAGTTGTAGGAAGATACCAAAAAATTAAACTTTTGCAATTTTCGAGAATTATGGAATTCAATGTAAATCAGATTTGTATTTTTTGTAGAGAAATTTTATCTACTAACGGGGTATTTTAAATAATGCAGTCATTGTTTTCAGAAAATGTTGAAAATTTGTTGGGGATTCAAGTAAAGAACCCCTAAATGCCCAAATATCAGTTTCTAATTCTAGAGGACGTCACATCAGCCATATCAATTGGGTAATATCAGTCTTGATGAAAACCCTACCTACAATTTAGCTGCTAGTTTACAGACGGACGTTATGCCACAAACCATTTTTTTTTTTGGTATCAAGGATCCACAAAACATAAATTCTGACCACACTACGTATTTGGGGACGTTATTTACTATATATATGATCAAGAATAATCTATTTCTTTCGAAATCAGGGACCCACAATACAACGGTTGGTTGAACGTTGATTCCAGCTGCAATATTACAATACCTTACCTATACCACTTAAATAGTATGCGAGGAGTATAGTAAAAGAAAAAGAAACTTTTGTGATCCAGGACTTCTGTAGTCAGGTTGAAATGGTTTTTAATGAAAATCGGGATTAAACAACAACGGCTAAAATAATTTTACATCACTTCTTAGGAAGCTATTATACAATACTAGGTATCCTACAAACATAAAATCTCTAATTTGTATTTATTTACGTATCATTTCGAGCTTTCAATTGAATCGGGTGGCGTTTATATGTCTTATTATACTTTGACAGCGTTTTATTTTATACACGTTTCTAAAAATGTCAGAGGGCACCACGATTATCGTGGTTGACTATTGCTTTTCATGTTTGTTCTTTTGATTTTAGTCATCAACCTGATTACGTAAAGAAATCAGAATTCACTAGAAAAACTCACTAGAAGGAAATTTGACATTTCTTTCCTTGGTTTCTTACGGACTAAACCTTGATGTACTACGTATATTATAATATGACTTATACTTTTAGAGCATATTTTTAAGCAAACATTACTAATCTTTTAAAAGAAAACTAATTTCATATTGGATTTTTGAATCCTGATGAATATGTATGGACCGCTTTTTGCGTTCTTTGCTGCTTGTTTCCACGAATTCATAATCTTGTGATTCGAGGACGCCGGACTAAATTACCTTGGCAACCCTGCCCATATCTTCCCTGACTTCTAGGTTCCGTTTTCTGTTTTAACGCCACAACGAGCTAACTTTTCCCATTAACCTTACACGCAAATTAATTAAGTTAGCAAGGCAATATCCAACCGGAACTAGGAGAATATGTGAGAGGATTGAGCTCTTAGATACAGCTCTTAATTATTTCACGTACTTTGCACGCATATTTGCTCAATTGCTCAGAAGTAACGACCTTAAATCCTTATGGGAAGCATTTAAACCCTTCATGTTAGTAAAAATAAAAAAAAGTGACATTGTTTCTAATTGATGCTGACTGTTCCAATCGTCTTTCAAATACAAATAAAATAATTAATTCACTTTCCTCCTGACTTCCCAGATAAAAACTGCTTAAATGTAAAATATCATTGATGGAGAGAAATAAAGAAAATGAAATTACGTGAAAGGTTGCACGTAATATACACTGCTTGATAGTAATGTGCTTTAGCTATGTTTCATTTGTTGAATAAACGGAGAAGTTTTAATTTTCAGGAATCATTTTTACTGATATACTTAATATTTTATTTAATAGCTTTCAGCGTTTTCGAAAACCTTATAACATGCTCGAACGAAATTGGAACCATATAGCATATCACTGAATCAGTAAATACTCCTGAGGGAAAAAATATGTATATCAATTTCATTAAATTAAAAATATTGTTCCTTGAATGCATGCACATAATTTGTCTTCCCACATTTTGTCCCAAACATATAAGAATACGATATAGCGAGGTATGGCAAATGTCAACTGTTTAACGTAGTTATGTTAAAATTCTCATTAATTTTCCTGCTACATTCGCACTGAAGCGCGAGTGATTGATTGTCTGGCGAGTCCACTCGATTTTCTACTCGTGAACCCACTGACTTTGGAAGGAGAAACTTCTCTTCTCCTACTTGACTTGTGAGTAATTGCATCTTCTTGTGTCCCTCGAAGCAATTAAGTTCTCCTTACTACACGCAAAAAGACAAGTGTATGCTCAACAAAAACTTCAGCTAGCTAGTTCAGCAGATTGATGACGTATGAAATTATCCTAGAACCACCGTCACCAGCGAAACTTTTCTTATTACTCTCTTGAAATTAATTGATAATAAGAGATTTTTAAGAATTTAACTATCACTATTAATAAATTAAATGTGAGGTGTCACTGTCAATATTCTTTAAAGTAAACGTCTGATTCCTTGGTGCAAATTTCATTACCATAAAAGTAATTATTTCTTTATTGCTAATTCTTTCAACTTTTCTTAATTCAATGTATTTTAGTTGTCACGTAAACATATAAAATTGTAAATTAAGCGTTCGAAGTTGTCATTTACATCTACGTATTACACACTTTAATCACTACAATAGAATTTGATTGTCATTCATCTTCCATGTTCATTTAAAAAATAGAAACTTAGATAGAGAAAATAGAATTAGAATAGAAAATAATTTGTTGTTTTTTACAAAAAAAGCTGTGATTCTCTTCTATGGAATTATTTTCTATTTTTGGATATATATGACCTGGAGATTATTATCTCGAAATAGCAATTCTACAAATAGCATTTGATGTTCATTTTGATTCAATATTATCAAACCGAGTTATTTCAATAAATGAATGTAAATTTGCATTTAGAATGCTAAATAAATCGATACACCGAATACTCATTACAAACTCAAGCCATTGTGTGTAATCCAGGTGTGTTACCGAACCATTCCAAATGCTACGATGTTCATTTGATCAACCAGTTATTCAAGTGAAGTCACGAAGGTTAAGCGCATTCGAGACTCGCGGGTTCGTGGTTGGGTGACCGGCCAGGAACCCCGGGATCTAACGACGTCGAGCCCCTGGCCGAAGGGATAAAAGGCATTGACTGACTGCGACGTGACGAGACTGGACTAATATTAAAATAATAATACCCATTAAAAAAACTGTATAAGCTCTCATGTACATCAAAGCTCTGTAAATAGACTCGTGTTTCTTGTTTAATACCAAATTAAATACTAAATGACGCTGTTCAACAACTTTATGTAGAAGTTTGAAGTTGTGGGTCTACAATTTTAACCCAAATGTAAGCTCCGCTTTTGGCAAGTATAAGGCAATGCAAAATCAAAGAAATCATACACTTTCGATCATTTTCTGAATCCAATTCTAGGCATACTTTTGTATTTATATCTTCCTCTTTCCTCGCTAGCTCCAAGTGAAATTAATTCCACCGGCTTTTGTGGCTCATAGAATTAACCCGGGAACACTTACGGTATTTCGACCTCCACTAACACTTACGCTGTGCCTGGGCACCCTGACTTTGCTTATGCAATAAAATCGGAATTCATCTAAAGACGTATTTAATAAATGATGAAATTATGCTCAAGCATAGTTCACAAATATAGTTTTGCAATTTTATTTAATTTTAAACTTGAAAAACACTATTGAAATATTTTTTTATTTTGAACACAAGAGAGCTACGAAAGAATAAAGTGAATCATATTAAAAAATAAGGAAAACAGATAATAACACTAAGGAAATAATGTTTTAGAATTTCACTTTACTGCATATTCGGGTACAACTAGATTTTATGTTCTACACCTCTGGTTCTTGCATCGCACTAATGTTTTCTTGTTTCATGAGTGTAGACATAAACAGCAATGTCCTTGTTTTGCACTTTTGTGCGGTGAATTGGAAGGAATTTTTGAAAAATTGGATTTCTTGCTGTGTTCCAGAACTTCCTCAACTCAATTCCTTAAATCAAAACTAAGAGAGTTACTCGTGTTAAGGAGTAGCGAGTGCAATCCTCAACGATCATTGAAAATTCCTCTTTGGCTTACACATGTTTCTTTATTCCGAACGAACATTTTTTTCCATCAATGGCCTGAGTTCCTTCTGTGTGGCCAATTTCACTATTCTCGTAAGCATCTTCATCACCGCAAGAAATTTCACTTTCATTCTCACATTCCGAGATAATCTCACTTATTTTTTGAATCCGATTCATCAGATTCAAGCAACATCTCATGAAACTTCTTCAAAAGTGTAACAACTTACTCTTGCTGCCATCATCTCAATGTAAATGAATATTTTCCTCAAATATTACACATCCACACTAATGTGAAACACGGGAGCGGAGCTCAGTGCATCATCTGACGTCACTGCAGCGCTTCACCTGGAGGTTCGAGTCCTGCCGGCGGTAGGATTTTCGACATCAGCTTTTCAACTAGGTCGAATTCAGTCGCTGTCTGGAGGAGAATTCTAGCGGCCGGCTGCTCTGATTGGTAGTTTTCGATGGTTTCTCCGATCAACACCAAGCGAATGTCGGAACAGTACCCTACCAAACGGGCCACGGACCACGCGCGATCTGTCCTTCCTCTTCCTTGTCCTATCCTCTCCCCCTCACACACAAACTTACACTAACATGCACTACACTACCACATATTCCGGGAGACCGGTCGGGAACTTGGTGCTTGTCCCGGCTGGGGCGATGCCCCGCTGGTGGGAGAGTCCTGGTTAGGGGGAAACACCACTAGCCGACGGTAGGTCGGCGCCGGATCTCGCCATCTATCTGGGGAAGACCACCGCCATCTCCCGAGAAACAAACATGCACCACACTAACGACACTGATGACCAAATCAGTTTACGCGCCCGGAAACACGAAAAAAGACATCTAGAGAACCTGTCTGTCCATCAAGGGACCCGTTGCGTGGGTCGGCGCATGCAAACGAGGGTGGTCACGTGGTCTTGAGCATTTTCCACTAGACAGTGTTGCATAAAGCACCAAAACGATAAAAAGTCACCAAATTCAAATAATTAGAACCATATTTAAAATATCTGGAGAGGCATAGAAATAATGAAGATAAGCAAATAATGAGTGCAGCATCACATGGATGTCACAACGCCTCATGTGGGGAAGCGATGCATGGGTCGGCGCTGACAGACCAGAGTAGCCGTATTGTCTTGACCATTTTGCACTTGCCAGTGTTGCAAAAAGCACCAAAACGACAAGAAAAAACAAATTCAAACACTGACATTTTAATGTTTAAAATATAAAGAGAGGCATGGAAAAACTGAAGATTACCTAATAATGAGTACAGAGGCACATGGATGTCACGACGCCTCATGAAGGGAAGCAATGCATGGGTCGGCGCAAAAGGACCAAATTTGCCGTATTGTCTTGAGCATTTTGCACTTGGCAGTGTTGCAAAAAGCACCAAAACGACAAAAAAAACAAATTCAAAAAATGACATTTTAATGTTTAAAATATAAAGAGAGGCATGGAAATACTAAAGATTAGCTAATAATGAGTACAGAGGCACCTGGATGTCACGACGCCTCATGAAGGGAAGCAATGCATGGGTCGGCGCAAACAGACCAAATTTGCCGTATTGTCTTGAGCATTTTGCACTTGGCAGTGTTGCAAAAAGCAACAAAACGACAAAAAAAAACAAATTCAAACAATGACATTTTAATGTTTAAAATATAAAGAGAGGCATGGAAAAACTGAAGATTAGCTAATAATGAGTACAGAGGCACCTGGATGTCACGACGCCTCCTGAAGGGAAGTGTTGCAAGGGTCGGCGCAGACAAGGCAGATTTGCCGTATTGTCTTGAGCATTTTGCATTTGGCAGTGTTGCAAAAGCACCAAAACGACAAAAAAAACAAATTCAAACAATGACATTTTAATGTTTAAAATATAAAGAGAGGCATGGAAAAACTGAAGATTAGCTATTAGCTAATCTTCAGTTTTTGAGTAAGGAGGCACATGGATGACACAATGCCTCCTGAAGGAAGTGTTGCAAGGTCGGCGCAGACAAGTCAGATTTGCCGTATTGTCTTGAGCATTTTGCACTTGGCAGTGTTGCAAAAGCACAAAACGACAAAAAACAAATTCAAACAATGACATTTTAATGTTTAAAATATAAAGAGAGGCATGGAAATACTGAAGATTAGCTAATAATGAGTACAGAGGCACATGGATGACACAATGCCTCCTGAAGGGAAGTGTTGCAAGGGTCAGCAGACAAGTGAGATTTGCCGTATTGTCTTGAGCATTTTGCACTTGGCAGTGTTGCAAAAAGCACCAGAACGACAAAAAAAACAAATTCAAACAATGACATTTTAATGTTTAAAATATAAAGAGAGGCATGGAAAAACTGAAGATTAGATAATAATGAGTACAGAGGCACCTGGATGTCACGACGCCTCCTGAAGGGAAGTGTTGCAAGGGTCGGCGCAGACAAGTCAGATTTGCCGTATTGTCTTGAGCATTTTGCATTTGGCAGTGTTGCAAAAGCACCAAAACGACAAAAAAAACAAATTCAAACAATGACATTTTAATGTTTAAAATATAAAGAGAGGCATGGAAAAACTGAAGATTAGCTATTAGCTAATCTTCAGTTTTTGAGTACAGAGGCACATGGATGACACAATGCCTCCGGAAGGGAAGTGTTGCAAGGGTCGGCGCAGACAAGTCAGATTTGCCGTATTGTCTTGAGCATTTTGCACTTGGCAGTGTTGCAAAAGCACCAAAACGACAAAAAACAAATTCAAACAATGACATTTTAATGTTTAAAATATAAAGAGAGGCATGGAAAAACTGAAGATTAGCTAATAATGAGTACAGAGGCACATGTATGACAGAATGCCTCCTGAAGGGAAGTGTTGCAAGGGTCGGCGCAGACAAGTCAGATTTGCCGTATTGTCTTCAGCATTTTGCACTTGGCAGTGTTGCAAAAAGCACCAAAACGACAAAAAAACAAATTCAAACAATGACATTTTAATGTTTAAAATATAAAGAGAGGCATGGAAATACTAAAGATTAGCTAATAATGAGTACAGAGGAACCTGGATGTCACGACGCCTCATGAAGGGAAGCAATGCATGGGTCGGCGCAAACAGACCAAATTTGCCGTATTGTCTTGAGCATTTTGCACTTGGCAGTGTTGCAAAAAGCACCAAAACGACAAAAAAAAACAAATTCAAACAGTGACATTTTAATGCTTAAAATATAAAGAGAGGCATGGAAAAACTGAAGATTAGCTAATAATGAGTACAGAGGCACATGTATGACACAATGCCTCCTGAAGGGGAAGTGTTGCAAGGGTCGGCGCAGACAAGTGAGATTTGCCGTATTGTCTTGAGCATTTTGCACTTGGCAGTGTTGCAAAAAGCACCAAAACGACAAAAAAAACAAATTCAAACAATGACATTTTAATGTTTAAAATATAAAGAGAGGCATGGAAAAACTGAAGATTAGCTAATAATGAGTACAGAGGCACCTGGATATCACGACGCCTCCTGAAGGGAAGTGTTGCAAGGGTCGGCGCACACAAGTCAGATTTGCCGTATTGTCTTGAGCATTTTGCACTTGGCAGTGTTGCAAAAGTACCAAAACGACAAAAACAAATTCAAACAATGACATTTTAATGTTTAAAATATAAAGAGAGGCATGGAAAAACTGAAGATTAGCTAATAATGAGTACAGAGGCACCTGGATGTCACGACGCCTCCTGAAGGGAAGTGTTGCAAGGGTCGGCGCAGACAAGTCAGATTTGCCGTATTGTCTTGAGCATTTTGCACTTGGCAGTGTTGCAAAAAGCACCAAAACGACAAAAAAAACAAATTCAAACAATGACATTTTAATGTTTAAAATATAAAGAGAGGCATGGAAAAACTGAAGATTAGCTAATAATGAGTACAGAGGCACATGGATGACACAATGCCTCCTGAAGGGAAGTGTTGCAAGGGTCGGCGCAGACAAGTCAGATTTGCCGTATTGTCTTGAGCATTTTGCACTTGGCAGTGTTGCAAAAAGCACCAAAACGACAAAAAAAAAACAAATTCAAACAATGACATTTTAATGTTTAAAATATAAAGAGAGGCATGGAAAAACTGAAGATTAGCTATTAGCTAATCTTCAGTTTTTGAGTACAGAGGCACATGGATGACACAATGCCTCCGGAAGGGAAGTGTTGCAAGGGTCGGCGCAGACAAGTCAGATTTGCCGTATTGTCTTGAGCATTTTGCACTTGGCAGTGTTGCAAAAGCACCAAAACGACAAAAACAAATTCAAACAATGACATTTTAATGTTTAAAAATATAAAGGGCGGCATGGAAAAACTGAAGATTTGCTAATAATGAGTACAGAGGCACATGTATGACAGAATGCCTCCTGAAGGGAAGTGTTGCAAGGGTCGGCGCAGACAAGTCAGATTTGCCGTATTGTCTTCAGCATTTTGCACTTGGCAGTGTTGCAAAAAGCACCAAAACGACAAAAAACAAATTCAAACAATGACATTTTAATGTTTAAAATATAAAGAGAGGCATGGAAATACTGAAGATTAGCTAATAATGAGTACAGAGGCACATGGATGACACAATGCCTCCTGAAGGGAAGTGTTGCAAGGGTCGGCGCAGACAAGTGAGATTTGCCGTATTGTCTTGAGCATTTTGCACTTGGCAGTGTTGCAAAAAGCACCAAAACGACAAAAAAAACAAATTCAAACAATGACATTTTAATGTTTAAAATATAAAGAGAGGCATGGAAAAACTGAAGATTAGCTAATAATGAGTACAGAGGCACCTGGATGCACGAGCCTCCTGAAGGGAAGTGTTGCAAGGGTCGGCGCAACAAGTCAGATTTGCCGTATTGTCTTGAGCATTTTGCACTTGGCAGTGTTGCAAAAAGCAACAAAACGACAAAAAAAAACAAATTCAAACAATGACATTTTAATGTTTAAAATATAAAGAGAGCATGGAAAAACTGAAGATTAGCTAATAATGAGTACAGAGGCACATGTATGACACAATGCCTCCTGAAGGGAAGTGTTGCAAGGGTCGCGCAGACAAGTCAGATTTGCTGTATTGTCTTGAGCATTTTGCACTTGGCAGTGTTGCAAAAAGCACCAAAACGACAAAAAAAACAAATTCAAACAATGACATTTTAATGTTTAAATTATAAAGTGAGGCATGGAAAAACTGAAGATTAGCTAATAATGAGTACAGAGGCACCTGGATGTCACGACGCCTCCTGAAGGGAAGTGTTGCAAGGGTCGGCGCAGACAAGTCAGATTTGCCGTATTGTCTTGAGCATTTTGCACTTGGCAGTGTTGCAAAAAGCACCAAAACGACAAAAAAAAACAAATTCAAACAATGACATTTTAATGTTTAAAATATAAAGAGAGGCATGGAAAAACTGAAGATTAGCTAATAATGAGTACAGAGGCACATGGATGACACAATGCCTCCTGAAGGGAAGTGTTGCAAGGGTCGCGCAGACAAGTCAGATTTGCCGTATTGTCTTGAGCATTTTGCACTTGGCAGTGTTGCAAAAGTACCAAAACGACAAAAAAAACAAATTCAAACAATGACATTTTAATGTTTAAATTATAAAGTGAGGCATGGAAAAACTGAAGATTAGCTAATAATGAGTACAGAGGCACCTGGATGTCACGACGCCTCCTGAAGGGAAGTGTTGCAAGGGTCGGCGCAGACAAGTCAGATTTGCCGTATTGTCTTGAGCATTTTGCACTTGGCAGTGTTGCAAAAAGCACCAAAACGACAAAAAAAAACAAATTCAAACAATGACATTTTAATGTTTAAAATATAAAGAGAGGCATGGAAAAACTGAAGATTAGCTAATAATGAGTACAGAGGCACATGGATGACACAATGCCTCCTGAAGGAAGTGTTGCAAGGTCGGCGCAGACAAGTCAGATTTGCCGTATTGTCTTGAGCATTTTGCACTTGGCAGTGTTGCAAAAAGCACCAAAACGACAAAAAAACAAATTCAAACAATGATATTTTAATGTTTAAAATATAAAGAAAGGCATGGAAAAACTGAAGATTAGCTATTAGCTAATCTTCAGTTTTTGAGTACAGAGGCACATGGATGACACAATGCCTCCTGAAGGGAAATGTTGCAAGGGTCGACGCAGACAAGTCAGATTTGCCGTATTGTCTTGAGCATTTTGCATTTGGCAGTGTTGCAAAAAGCACCAAGACGACAAAAAAAACAAATTCAAACAATGACATTTTAATGTTTAAAATATAAAGAGAGGCATCGAAGAACTGAAGATTAGCTAATAATGAGTACAGAGGCACCTGGATGTCACGACGCCTCCTGAAGGGAAGTGTTGCAAGGGTCGGCGCAGACAAGTCAGATTTGCCGTATTGTTATGAGCATTTTGCATTTGGCAGTGTTGCAAAAAGCACCAAAACGACAAAAAAAACAAATTCAAACAATGACATTTTAATGTTTAAAATATAAAGAGAGGCATGGAAAAACTGAAGATTAGCTATTAGCTAATCTTCAGTTTTTGAGTACAGAGGCACATGGATGACACAATGCCTCCTGAAGGGAAGTGGTGCAAGGGTCGGCGCAGACAAGTCAGATTTGCCGTATTGTCTTGAGCATTTTGCACTTGGGAGTGTTGACAAAAGCACCAAAACGACAAAAAACAAATTCAAACAATGACATTTTAATGTTTAAAATATAAAGAGAGGCATGGAAATACTGAAGATTAGCTAATAATGAGTACAGAGGCACATGGATGACACAATGCCTCCTGAAGGGAAGTGTTGCAAGGGTCGGCGCAGACAAGTCAGATTTGCCGTATTGTCTTGAGCATTTTGCACTTGGCAGTGTTGCAAAAAGCACCAAAACGACAAAAAAAACAAATTCAAACAATGACATTTTAATGTTTAAAATATAAAGAGAGGCATGGAAAAACTGAAGATTAGCTAATAATGAGTACAGAGGCACATGTATGACAGAGTGCCTCCTGAAGGGAAGTGTTGCAAGGGTCGTCGCAGACAGGTCAGATTTGCCGTATTGTCTTGAGCATTTTGCACTTGGCAGTGTTGCAAAAAGCACCAAAACGACAAAAAAAACAAATTCAAACAATGACATTTTAATGTTTAAAATATAAAGAGAGGCATGGAAATACTGAAGATTAGCTAATAATGAGTACAGAGGCACATGGATGACACAATGCCTCCTGAAGGGAAGTATTGCAATGGTCGGCGCAGACAAGTCAGATTTGCCGTATTGTCTTGAGCATTTTGCACTTGGCAGTGTTGCAAAAAGCACCAAAACGACAAAAAAAACAAATTCAAACAATGACATTTTAATGTTTGAAATATAAAGAGAGGCATGGAAATACTAAAGATTAGCTAATAATGAGTACAGAGGCACCTGGATGTCACGAAGCCTCATGAAGGGAAGCAATGCATGGGTCGGCGCAAACAGACCAAATTTGCCGTATTGTCTTGAGCATTTTGCACTTGGCAGTGTTGCAAAAAGCACCAAAACGACAAAAAAAAACAAATTTAAGTAATGACATTTTAATGCTTAAAATATAAAGAGAGGCATGGAAAAACTGAAGATTAGCTAATAATGAGTACAGAGGCACATGTATGACACAATGCCTCCTGAAGGGAAGTGTTGCAAGGGTCGGCGCAGACAAGTGAGATTTGCCGTATTGTCTTGAGCATTTTGCACTTGGCAGTGTTGCAAAAAGCACCAAAACGACAAAAAAACAAATTCAAACAATGACATTTTAATGTTTAAAATATAAAGAGAGGCATGGAAAAACTGAAGATTAGCTAATAATGAGTACAGAGGCACCTGGATATCACGACGCCTCCTGAAGGGAAGTGTTGCAAGGGTCGGCGCACACAAGTCAGATTTGCCGTATTGTCTTGAGCATTTTGCACTTGGCAGTGTTGCAAAAAGCAACAAAACGACAAAAAAAAACAAATTCAAACAATGACATTTTAATGTTTAAATTATAAAGAGGCATGGAAAAACTGAAGATTAGCTAATAATGAGTACAGAGGCACCTGGATGTCACGACGCCTCCTGAAGGGAAGTGTTGCAAGGGTCGGCGCAGACAAGTCAGATTTGCCGTATTGTCTTGAGCATTTTGCACTTGGCAGTGTTGCAAAAAGCACCAAAACGACAAAAAAAAACAAATTCAAACAATGACATTTTAATGTTTAAATTATAAAGAGAGGCATGGAAAAACTGAAGATTAGCTAATAATGAGTACAGAGGCACATGGATGACACAATGCCTCCTGAAGGAAGTGTTGCAAGGGTCGGCGCAGACAAGTCAGATTTGCCGTATTGTCTTGAGCATTTTGCACTTGGCAGTGTTGCAAAAAGCACCAAAACGACAAAAAAAAACAAATTCAAACAATGACATTTTAATGTTTAAAATATAAAGAGAGGCATGGAAAAACTGAAGATTAGCTAATAATGAGTACAGAGGCACCTGGTTGTCACGACGCCTCATGAAGGGAAGCAATGCATGGGTCGGCGCAAACAGACCAAATTTGCCGTATTGTCTTGAGCATTTTGTACTTGGCAGTGTTGCAAAAAGCACCAAAACGACAAAAAAAAACAAATTCAAACAATGACATTTTAATGTTTAAAATATAAAGAGAGGCATGGAAATACTGAAGATTAGCTAATAATGAGTACAGAGGCACCTGGATGTCACGACGCCTCATGAAGGGAAGCAATGCATGGGTCGGCGCAAACAGACCAAATTTGCCGTATTGTCTTGAGCATTTTGCACTTGGCAGTGTTGCAAAAAGCACCAAAACGACAAAAAAAACAAATTCAAACAATGACATTTTAATGTTTAAAATATAAAGAGAGGCATGGAAAAACTGAAGATTAGCTAATAATGAGTACAGAGGCACGTGGATGACACAATGCCTCCTGAAGGGAAGTGTTGCAAGGGTCGGCGCAGACAAGTCAGATTTGCCGTATTGTCTTGAGCATTTTGCACTTGGCAGTGTTGCAAATAGCATCAAAACGACAAAAAACACCAAATTCAAACAATGATATTTTAATGTTTAAAATATAAGGAGAGGCATGGAAATACCGAAGATGTGACATAATGAGAGTTGCGTCGCATGGTCTCCTCCAGGGAAGCGTTGCGTGGGCCGGGTCTCGCGGGCGCGGCAGGCGAGTGCAAGTTGGGCGGGCGGCGTCGGGCGCTGCGGGGGCTGTGTAATTGGGTGACAAAGGCGGGGCCGCCGCCCTGTCCCTCGCAGGCGTCGCTGCGGCTGAAGACTCAACAATGGGCGGGGGCCCGGCGGCGCGGCGGCAAGGCGGTTGTGGCGGTGGTGGCGGTGGTGGTGGCGATGGCGATGGCGATGGCGATGGCGGGGGTGGCGGCGGTTGCAGTGGTGGTGGCCGCGGCGGCGGCGGCGGGCGCCTCCAGCATACCGGCTCCACATTGCCACCGCGCCAGGAGCTCCTTTCCGAGCGAGTCGTAGAACGGGGACTGTTCAAGATTTGCCAGTAACAGTCGCTTACTCTACTCATTGATGTTAATAATGACAACGACATAAATCCGGATTCTATTCCACATTTCTGTTGAAATTGAGATGTTAGTGTATTTGAACGCCCCATGGATGTATCTAGATGTTGGGATTTTATTTTAAAAATTCGCCGCAAGATGGTAGTGAAATTCTTAATGTTCTTTATCCGAATGTATAGAATGCAATGTGTAAACCTCTACTTTCCTTTTTCTCGCAACTTACGAATAGTGTTATAGCATATTAATGCCGCGAAATCTTTATTGCATCTTATCAATGTACACGTCCAATCCTTTCAGGGTCATAGGGATACCGAAGCAACTGTTAAGTTAAACAGGTTGGATCTGATCCTCTCATTTGGAATTCATTGTGCTCGAACAAATTTCATTTGGAACATGATTAGCGGGATCCGTCGTAAGATTTGTCGATTCATAGTTTGTCGTTGCGTCATTTGTTATCTCACTAATGGTGTGAGGCCTTATCGTTTCGCCATTCATGATCCCTACGAGTCTATTTGTACTATAATGACATGAAATGAAAAGAAATCATCTTAGGTTGAGGTTGAGGTGGAAATTGGGATGATGGCTCCGTCGTAAATATTGTCAGAAAGTATAAATAAATACATAAATTGCAGACATCGGAATTACAGATTTCAATTCTTTGGAAGTTATTAGATTTAACACTTGATATGTGGCGAAACTAAACCACAATCAATCAATCAATACAATGACTTCCAATTGAGAAGCTGGTAAAAATATCCTTGTGTGTTGATCAATGTTGAACTTATGACTTCTTCTGCTCAAGCTTCTAGTGCTTGAAGGTCATGTTAGTTTAAAAATTGAGCTAGAGATTTATTTTAGAGGTGGGTAACTCAACAATATTCTTTCATTACTGCACCTTTCAAACACACATTTGCGCGCCTTGGAACTCTTAAGATTTGACCTTCACATGTCACGCATTGCTTTATTTTCACTTGCATGCAAATATTTCCATTGCTTCCTAGTACTTGTCTCTTAGATTCTGAGTACTGCACTACAAACGGGGTGAAGACAGGAATCACAACCGCACCTCGTTGAGTTTACAATCCGAAATGGTGATCAACAGATCATTGATACAGAGGTGAGTTCCAATGGCAGCATTATTTGCTCTTTTTACTTTCTTGCGTTACTGCATAGGCAGGACAGAGAAAATATTCAAGTCGTGTGGCGTAAATCGATTATTAGTCATAAAAACTCGTATTATAGGGCCATGGTAATTATTCACCATTAATTTCATATCTCTTACACACTTAATACACCAAAGGTGCTGATGAAATTAAGATAAACTTCAATCTTTTCTTTATAAGTACTTTATATGTGAAGAAAAATTAGTAAAAGTTACCATTCTCAAATACAAAGGGTTCATATGAAGGAATTAAAAGTAAAATAACTACTTACTATGGGTAATAAACGTCTTCAACAGTTATTTCAATACAAATTGTAGTAATATTCTTTATTAATTCCTCAGTTACTCGTTAAATGTCTGCCAAATTCCTCAGGGCAATACAATTACAGTTTGTTTTAAAGTAATAAACCTTGGTTGGAATATGCCCAAAAAACCAAATCTAAACTTTTTTAAAAAACTCTTTGTATATTTTAAATTGTAGCTATATTTGATTCGTCGTGGCTCAAACGTGTTCATGCTAACTTTCAAAGGAATCACTCCAATGGCTGTACTTTTTTGTGTGTCATATCATTGTAATCAACTTCACTTTTATACATTAGATGATTTACTTAAATAATACCAGTATCACATTAATATGTAATGCACGATCATTTTTCGTATCATTTATTTTTTGTTCTTTTATGATATACTTGTTTGTAGCTCATACGAAAGCTTCTCATTTTTTCTCTTTAAAATAAATTATTCCTTAGTTTCGAAAATGAACATAATGTTTTTAATGTTTCAAAACCAAATGAGATCAGGAGTTTTGATTACTAAAAGTATATTATCTAATAATTGTTATTTACTATTGGTTTATTAATGTTACATTATTTTATTACGTTACTTTACTATATCATTTCAAGTGGTTCCAGTATAGTGTAAAAAAAACATGTTTGAATACTTATTAAAACTTTTCATATTTAATCATGTTAAATAAAAGTATGACTAAAAATCTAATTCTGACATCTTTTTTATAACTTTTAACCAATATTTACATTTCAGTGGTGAAATATGATACATAAGATACCATATTTGAACACTGTGCAAAAGGTTCTGTTTATTTCGTGTACTCTTCCTTGTTGGACTCTGAAAGTTGAATTTTGTTGCTCGGTATTATTAAAGGGAAAGGACTGCGCATACGTTTTGGCAGATTTACGCTTCACAAACAAACAATGCGCCAGCGTTGTCTTCCGGTAGTTTCGTAGCTGTGATTTGTATTATGTGCGCCTTGGTGGTGAAATGTTTACGGCTGCGTGTGCTCGCTAGAGCTTGCACTTTAAGAAATGCCACCACCGCTATTAAGGAAAGAGTCCAAAGATATTTCTCGGGAAGCGAATATACTATTTTGAATTATGCGTGTAATCTCTTGGGACTAACATTTAAGTGAATTATTTATAGAAATAAATGGTTGAGCAGGTGTAAACACAAATGTCTGGCATATTTTTAATATACTTTGATTGGTTGGTAAATATAAAATGTTATTTAAATGTGAATTTTTATTAACATGGAATAAATTTGGAATAATTTATAGAAAAAAACTAATTTTTATGGAAATAAATGCATGCTATTTTTTGCACGAGCTATTAGTGCTACACATTTCTAATGGTTCTTGTAAGTTTAGTATATATAGGTCATGCTAAGGAATATTCGCATTTATTTACTTGAAGTACAGACCTATTCTCATTTAGATGTTAATTGTCACTTTTCTTCGTGTCATCTCAATCATATCAAATAGTTTAAAACAAATTTACTGTAACATTTTTAAGTACAAAAGTTATTGTTTGAATGTCTGAACGTAAAAGTTCTTTAAAATTAGCATCTTTATGTATTTTAGAACAAGAAATCTTTTGTACACCATCCCCACTTAACATTTTTTTTAGAACGTGTTTTTCAACGAAACAACATTTTATTTCATAACATAAAACGTGATAGCATTTCAAAACAAATACGTTCCCACTCATCTCACCTTTTTACATGTTGTCTATCTCAATAAAAAAGTTTATCCATCTCTTGAGATGTAATGTATCTCATAGACGAAAAATTGTGAGACAGACCTTTAAGAGAATTTTTCGCCAGAATCATCCACTCTCGGGATAATCATTACCCTAGATCAGGTCAGCCAATCTAACTTAGGCGAACGTAAAAAACAGGCCACTTGCAAGAAAGGTGGTAGCACCGCAACGTATCTCGGAAGACGACTTCCAACCAGGCTTCCCCAACTACATCCTTTTACTCCCGGCGGCATCTGGCACCCCTGGACCCGTCCATCCGTATGCGTTTCCCCTCCGCGCGTTCGGGGCTCTGGCTGCCTCCTAATTCGCGAGGCTGGTCCTTCGAGAGGAAGACGTAAAGTGTTGTGAAAGCGGGAAGAAGGCGAGGGCGAAGCAGGCGCAGCGGAGACAAGACACTGAGACAGCTCCCGCTCCGAAACTAGTTCCGCAAACGAGAGCGTTGCCAGCGGGTGTGTACATCAGCATGCAAATTCCCTTCGTTTCTTTTACTGCCGTTGCCTGCCCTTTAATCCTGCGAGAGCGCGCCGAGCGGGGAGCGGGGAGAGGCGAGGAAGCTTTTTCGTGACGGTGGAATTTCTTGATTAAGGGAAAGAATAATCTGTACGTATTCCAATTGCCCTATTGTGTACTTATCACTTGATGTGAGTGTTGCCTCTTTAACTGTGTTGCAGGAACGATATTAAATTGTTTCACGGTGTCATCTGATCAAATTATGATAAGAGCGGCAGTACTAGGTTGTCGTGCATTTTTTTAATTTTTTTCTGTATTTTTACTTCTCCTCTCTATACTACGGTATAGAGAGAAAAATAATTTGGAATTTCTTTAACAATACGGTCTTGAATTTTCGGTCATAAAATCCGTATTTATGGTTCTCTTCAGCTGTAACTTCACACTCCCATAAATATAAATACCCTAAATGCTGTTTTAAAGGTAGTTAACATTGGTGTAGAAGGAGAGGAGATACAGTATTGTACCCCAAAATTAGGATGCCTGTCTGTAAGAAAGGATGGAAGTATGTGTCAGGCAGAATGTCTGCCAGAATGGAAGCTTTTAAGCTGAAACTTGTTAAATATGATAATAAGAGGAAGATGTAGTTTTGCCGTTCCGGAGAACATTAAGATATTTTGATATTGAGGGGTTATTTAAATGAAGCCCCTATGCTACTTTCAATTTTTTTCTGGAAAATGGCTGCGAATTTCGTTAAAATTGTTGCTGGAACATAAAGAGTTCATTTATGAAAGTAGTTTAGTTAAAATTTTCATTAAAATCTTTGAAATTTTGAAAACCGCCAAATTCAAATTTATTTTCCACAATTCTTAAACCATCAATATTAAAACCAGAAATGTGGTAGCGCAAAATGGGGCAAATGGGGTACGCAAAACTGCCCCCGGGAATAACAATTTTTTGTGTTGAAAATGGTAATTGAAGAGTAAAATAAAAAAAGATTTTTGTCGGATTTAAATCAATTTTCTCGGAGTACTTCTTATAAGTGAAAAAAGGATTTTTTAAAACTTCTTATATAAGTTTAAATATTTTAACCACATTACGCCAACGAATATGGAGTTTAATTTTCCTTACAATTTTCTCTAGAGGGTAAACATGTTTTCAGAATTTTTCAGGCGTTTAGGTGCAATTATGATCCTTAGAATCAACAAAAATGAACGTGGAAATAGAAAAATTACTATATTGCTTAGTTTTTTAAGAATATCAGTCACCATACAAACCACATGTTTTTGTGGTTTTTAATAACGTACGGTTTTTTATTTCATTTTAGTTTTCAATAATTGAATATGAAATTATAATGAAACACACAGTTTGACTGGTTAAAAATAGACTATACTCTTATTTAAACAAAGTGGACCAATCGGGAGCTCCAATACTACACATGTAAGTCGTACTGAAGCTCTAGATTGGATGACGGTGTCTCAATCTTTATCTAGCTCGTGATTTTAGACACTATGTTTAAATCGAAGTATACTTTCATGCATTCCTATCTATTAATATTTATTTTAGGAAGATTTAATTCTTCTGTTTTTATCGACCTTTCTCATCATTCATTTAGATCAATTATTACGGATTTCGTAGTGAGTGAAATTAATAACGTAAAACATTAAACTGATTTGTATGTATGTGATGTATAATAATAATAATAATAATAATAATAATAATAATAATAATAATAATATTTATTCCCAACTTGTTTTTCAGAGATAATGTACATTGTAGTTTCTTGGAATTACTAACCATCGATAACCAGTTGTGTTGGTTAGTAATTCTGAGTTTATGATCTGTCTAATTCTACATAGTACTTTTAATGTGTGATGGGTTTTTAAGGATATCCTTATTTTTTAAATTTACAATCTAAGTTTTTGTGAACATACAAAAATAGAAAACCTAGCTTTAAATCATAAAACAAGTGAAAACAGAGATGCAATAAGTATATTTCCTTAGACAAAATATATTATTCCATAAACAATTCATTCTTAATTTACACAGTAAACAGCATTTGTTCTACGTTTTTTGTGATTTAATGCATTTTAATGTATTGTTTCTGAAATTAAAAGAAGAGGAAGGAAAAGATCACGCGCGGTCCGCGACCCGTTTGTTAGGCTACTGCTCTGACATTCTGACTAACGATTTGAGAAACCTCGGCAAACTATCGAGAAGAGCAGCCGCCCTCCGGATGGGGACTGATTTCGATCTACCTAGCCAGTGTCAGAAATCCTCCCACCGTTGGGATTTGAATTCTAGAAACTGTAGAGTTCCTGCAATGGCATCTTCTAGAATTTATTTAGTCAAAAAACAGTCAAAAACTGAATGTGACTATGGGGGAGAAAATCATCTGCGCACGCTTTCTTGAGTTTCAGAGTCCCTTCCCAACAGTTTAACTATTAATAGTTGAAAGATGAAAGAAAATAATAATAATAATAATAATAATAATAATAATAATAAACAAATTTAAAAAAGCGAGGGATTAACATTTCAAAAACTAGATATTTTCGTTGCCAAATTATAGAAAACTTATTTTTAACAGTAAAGGAACAAACATTTGAATTTTCTGTATTGTTTACAAATAGAAACTCACCCTAAGCTCTACTACCACTACAAGCAAAAGGAAAGGTCAACAAAATGTGCGCATAGTGAAGCTACATTTACGTCCAGAAGCAAATCAAGGGGCCACCTCAGCATTTGCTCAATGGATCAGGGAAACTGGACAAAAACCCGATCGAGATGGGGGTCACTGACCCGGAAGTACATTATTTGTTATAGGCATATTGAGTCTTTTTTTAAATTATACAATGCAAATGTAAACTAATTCATTTTAATATATCTTGTTTTTGTTAAAGTAAACATTATTTTTCTTTTTGACGATCAGTATAGTCTCTAATTGTATAGAAACAGCTTCAGGCATCAACTGATGCCCTATCCTCTTGGAGTGTTAAATATACATTTACTTCTACTAATAGAACTGCGGAAATGATGAAAAGGAAATGGATCCATGACATGGACAACATGGATAAGAGCCAAAATTTATTTGCCTTTTTATCCTTGAAAATAGATTTTATTACATGGGAGTTTTTTTTCTTTCAAAATTTAAGTAGTATATGACTTAGTGTAGGGATCACAGAATTTTGGAAATGTGCACACAATTCCCTTTTTCCCATAGCACGTCATACGCAGTTTTTAACTTTTTTTGACGTAAAATAAATAATAAATAAAATCCAATATTAAGCGCCTATATTAACCTGTACACCGCTTTGTTGCAACGTGCGACCTGCTGCAGTCGTCTGTTTGGGCGTACGCGCATCTCTTGCTCAACCCGCGCAGCTGGAACATCTCATTATTCCCCTCGGTTTTCGAAATTACGCGGATCGCTGGTTCGGGAAAATGCAACTGCGCGACCTGAAGAGCTTGCGCGCAGAGACAGTCTGAAACGTGCGTCAGAGCAAAAAGACCTCGTGGAACACTAGTTGATCTCTCGGCTACCTGAAGGTCTGGTTGCTCAGTATGGATGTCAATGTGCCTAGGATGTCTGATGAAGTTTTCGCTTTTCTCGTATTAGTGGCATATCATTATTTATTTGGGTATTATTTTTAAACAGACAGAATTCACACAATCATCGAGTTAAGTTAAAAAATATTTATTCATAAAATGCTGTTCATAAAGATAGCTCAGCTGGTTACATAGGTATTTTAATAGGTTATTTAATTATGAATTCCCTATTACAAGCAAAAACGTATCTAATTATGAATGTATCCTGCTTGACAATGTGAATGAGTAACATTTTATGAGTATATATTTATCTTAATTTTTTGATTTTTAATGATTATGGATAAAGAAGATTATTTAATTATATGGCTAAAGAAGTAGTTGTATGCCAAAACATGTAATTCCTTTTAGAAATCGGGTAACAGTATGATGAGAAGTGATAGCTTTTCAATTCTCGACGACAAGACTCAAATTTGGGCAGATTTCATTAACTTTTTGTTGGAAAAAATGATACAGCTGCAAATGCTTTCAGAAGTGTTCATTTTATTGAATCTATTTTGTGTCTATCTAATTATTTACCACTTCACTTTAAACCTACGACAGTTTTGACTCTTTCTCTCCCGTCCGTCGTATTAGTCATAACATCAGTTGCGGAAGTCTGTATGTCTCTATATTCCATTGAGCTTCGCGTGCAGAGACTTGGTGAAGGTCACCACGAGATAATCGAGTACTAGGAGCATTGTGTATCTCTTAATACTTCTCTAAATTCAAGTTATGGAAGTACAGAAAAAGAGAAATCCTGTTTAATAAATATTTTACGCTTATCTGCCACATTTTAAAAGAATTAGCGTAAAAATTCGTAATAATAATAATAATAATCGCATTATTAAAAGGTGATAATACTGTTACTATAAGTTTGGTTAGTTCATCTTAAAAGTTTAATGTCTATACAAAACATTTATAGAAAGCGAAAAAATCCATTTGAGCGAATTGTGAATTCGTGTTACATCTTGGAACTGATGAGGTACGATAAAGTTCAGTGCCAACTAAGTTGAATCTTATGAGCAATGCGAACTTGCAATATGGTATTAACTTTTTATTAACGTTCAATTCACAAGTACTATTTTAAAGTGATGTATTTCATCCTGAAAATTCTCACTGTTATATGAATGTTAGTAAAATAAAATAATACATGTGAATGAGACTTATTTTCGTGATAATAATATAAATCTATTTCATATTTTTTTTAAATAAAAAATGTTTCTACCATCATATAATAATAAATTTAGTTTGTGGTTCAATTTTACTCAACTACACCGATCCTGAATGCACGTGAATATGAACACCACCTTCAGAAGAAAAATAAACACACCAGGACGACAGGAAGTTGCGTGCTGACATCGTGTTCCAGGAATGTCTCCATTTCGCTGCGTTGTGCGCACCGCTCGTCAGTTCGTTGATTTTTGTAGCGTTTGCCGACATTAGCATTCATGTAAATTTTTGCGTTCGGCGTTATGCTTGCCGTTGTGTGTGACACGCGCGTATTTACACAGTCCGATCTTGTTTATGAATATTTCACGAAACACTGCAGTTGGGCCGTCAACGCGCTGACGCGATGTTTTTCATACGTGGAATCATCCGACTGGTCCTCGTATAATTCATAAGCATATACCTCAGCATATCTCTCAAATATAGTATGTAGATAAACAGGGGAAATGCGAGCTATGATAGAACAGGCGAGGTGAACGAACACCATGGAGAAATGAACTGTATTTACGGAATGTTCATGTATGTGTGTTATTGTAAGATAATCAACTTACTCTTCGAATAGTAAATTTTGTACCGTGTATATTCAAAAATTAATTAAGCTGCACTTCTGCGTATTTCAGTTTTCTTGAATAGTTGTACAAAGTTAAAAAAGTGTACAAAGCTTTTAAGTTTATATAGAAACCCTCATTAATAGACTTTAGTAGACATTTTTAAACAAAGTTTACGTCTTGGTAGTGTTAGAATGGAAGATTAAAGCAGTGAAGTCGTCACACAAACCATCTACAAGTAAATGACAAGAATGGTTGAAAACTGAACGAAGATGAAATCGAAGTTCTTCACTGCACTAAGTAGATCTGTACAGAAAAATTGCCTTGGACGGAAAAGTTCCAACATTTTTTCAAATATAAAGAAAGAAGATGACAATAATAGTAGTGATTATTTTTAGATAGATAGATATTTATTATTCTGCAGATAGGTATATACAACCTGGTGGCAGAACTCTACAATTAACATATTACTAACATTAACTTTAAATTACTTAACAACGTAACATTAAATTCTTTAAAATAAAACAATAATAATAATAATAATAATAATAATAATAATAATAATAATAAATAGCATTAACTACATTTTATGGTTGACCTGCACAGTTATTTTAAACTATTAAATACAAGAATACACGACTTTTTAATTACACTTCACTTTCACTTCACTTCACTTCACTTCACTTCACTTCACTTCACAACATTTGAAATTCACTTCTCTTTCTACTTCTATATTGCACTACACTGCACAACACGTCACAACACTTCAATACAATACCACTTTGAATATAATTATATATTTAGAACAGGAACGCATTTAATAGTAATTAACACAATAATAATAGCAATAAAACTATCAATAATAATCAAATAATAACTGATATAATAATACAACTTACTAAATTAATGAAGTTTACAAATACCCTTAGTTAATTTATTTTTAAATCTTTGAACACCTAGAGGAAAGGGTTCCAATGCTGTCGCAGGTAACTTATTCCAGTCCGTTATTGTTCTATTTGTAAATGAAAATTTTCCAATATCTGTTCTCTGTGGTCTAAACTGAATTTTGTGTTTGTGATCCCCCCTACTAAAGTACGAAGGTCTACCCAATCGGATGTAGATATCTTTCCAAGCTGGATAACCGGCATACATTTTGTTGTTGTTGTTATTATTATTATTATTATTATTATTATTAATCTAAAAAACGTTGAGCTATTGTCTTTGAATTTTGAATTTTATTTTAACAATTTAGCTTTGATTTTATTATGAGATTTGATATCACGTTACGGTGTATTTTTTCAAAATTTATGTTTTTCTAGAAAAATAAAGCTCGTGAAATGACCTGAGGGTTGGGAGACGCTATCTCTCTATGTTTTCACTGTTTTGGAAAGATTGCGTAAATACGCAGAAATGATATAACATATGTTCATCATAAAATTTACTTCGTTTTACTATTTTTCTATTAATAACTAAAACAGAAGCCGAAGATATTTACCTTTGTTATTACAGCTTCAAACATAATTTTCTGCTAAGGCATGTTGCAGAATAATGATTTACATTCTGAAAAGCGATGTGTTAGTAACATTTTACTTTTATTTTGTGATTTTTCTTAATGGACTTAATTTTCTAATATTAATTAAATAATTAATAATAGTTATTTACATTTTTGTAATAATTCACTAAAATGTTACGTTATTCCTATTAAAATAAAATTTCGAACCAGTTCAGTGTTCAAACAGTTGCTCTATCTGGAAAGATATAACTCGTGAGACTTTTTGCATCTGTGCATTAAACCAACAAAAGTTAACATTGAAGTAAAATTATATTTAAAGGGAATTCTGAATTGATTGAACACTAGGCACTCAAATAATCAACATTTTCAAGTTTTATTTCAAGGTTCCACAATATCCATGACTTTCTTTTGTTCTACTTTTAGCAAAATAGTAGTCCTGTAAACTTTTATGATATTTTTGTTACTTTAAAATATTCAAGAACAGAGTAAAACTTCAGAATCTATTTTATGGTTTATTAATAATATATGTATTGTCTCACTATACATAAGAAAATATTAGTAATAATAATAATAATAATAATAACAATACTACTACTACTACTACTACTACTACTACTACTACTACTACTACTACTACTACTACTACTAATAATAATAATAATAATAATAGTAATATGTGTACGTCTATTTGTGGGTGTCGTCCATTCCTCCTTCATTATCATCATCATTCAATATCCCATATCCCCAGGATTAACCCTGTGGGATAAAAATTGGATTTTGCATAATGCGGGTCCCCCCAAAGAGTCACACACATTTGCCACGGGATAAATGAAACTGAGCCTCGGTAAATGCAGGTGTATGTCTGCGTGGTACTAGCCGGTCAAATAGCGATCAAAAAAATTGTGTTCATTTTCACGTAAGTTAACATCTACTGCAGTCAGAAGAATGTGACCTTGATTCAAGGAAAGAGAATTGGGAAGAATTGGAGAGAATTTGAGGAAAGAATATTGATTAAACTTTTTTATAATTAGTTTCTTCTGAAAAGCATATTTTTGATTTTTTTCGCGAATGAACAAAAATAGCAACCAAACATGTTGAACACCCTCCAGTCGGCATCCGTTGTTGATCCGCAGGTCTTATTTTTTTGGACTCCCTGAATTTTTGAAAACTGCAAAAGTTGGAAATAATGCATATAAGTATGTGCTGTTGTAGAACCACTGTTTTTAAAGCACGGAAACGAGCTGTTAACAGGTACCATCTCTCATTGCCATCTTTGGAGATGAGATTTAATAAAAATCTTTTGTATTATTACCATGTTTAGTATATCATTTCAGAATGATAATTTGTTGTGTATGGTAAAAGCCTCTTACAGTCATTTCACCTTCACTAAATGTTTTAGTGAAGGAAGACGTAGATCAAGTTTTGTAAACTGCTAGTACAATTTTTGTCAACATTTTTACAAATTTTCTTAAACCTCGAACTAAAATTCTCGATCTTTAAATATCCAAATTACAAAAAGTCATAAATTTCTCTTCCGAGGTATATAATATATTATTTTTTGGCCCTATTTTACATAAAAACTAAAAAAACTGTTAATTTAAACTCGTTAGAAAATTTTTCACCCAGAGTATTTCAACGCGGCGCTTGACACAAATGTCGGAACGCGGGCCAAACTCTTACTGAAGTGTTCTTGGCTGACCGGGAGACGCCGCGTCCAAGGCACAGGCGCCGACGTTTAGACCGCCATTCGGCGACCTTCCTCAGGGCGTCATGCTGAGCGAGAATTGCTTATAGGGGCAGGGGGGCCTCAGAGCATGCTTGAAGTGGGCCTCAGGGTATTACGCCCTGAGGAAGGTCACAGAATGGCGGCCGAAACGTCAGCACCTGTGCCTTGGACGCGGCGTCTCCCGGTCAGCCAAGAACATTCCGACTCCGCCCGCGGCGCCTCTCTTCTAAAGTACCGGTAGCGGTAGCACAGTGCATCAACTGTCACTGCAGCGCCTCTGACCGGGAGGTCCTAGGTTCCCATTCCCCACGGCGGGAGGATTTTCGACACTAGCTTTTCAGCTAGGTCGAATTCAGTCGCTGCCTGGAGGAGAATTCTAGCGGCCGGCTGCTCTGATCGATTGTTTTCCCTGGTTTCTCCGATCAACACCAGGCGAATGCCGGAGCAGTACCCTAACAAACGGACCACGGACCGCGCGCGATCTGTCCTTCCTTTTCCTTGTCCTATCCTCTCCCCTTACACACACACACACACTTTCACTAACACGCACTACACTACCACCTATTCCGGGAGGCCGGTTGGGAGCATGTCTCGATTGGGGCGGTGCCCCACTGATGGGAGAGTCGTGGTTAGGGGGAAACCCCACTAGCCGACGGTAGGTCGGCGCCGGATCTCTCCATCCAGCGGGGAAAGATCACCGCACATCTCCCGAGAAAAAAACATGCACTACACTAACGGGACTAATGACCAAAGCAGTTGACGTGCCCGGAATCACGAAAAAAACGAATCAAATCAATCTTCTAAAGCCTCCCTATCGCTCTGAAAACAGGAGCGCCCTGTTGGCTCACGGACTTTAGCGTAGTTGCCCTGGCGCTCGGGTCAGCCGCCGGGAGCTCTGGCAAAGCGCTTTGCGGTCCCCGCAGCCAACTCCTCAGGGCGGTGTGGGGCGACGCGGCGTCGCCCAGGGATTTCGGTGAGATTTCGGCAGACCTCCTTCACCAACTCCTTTGCATCCCCTGAATGTTGGTTGGTTGGTGATGCCGGGCGCGTCAACAGCTTAGGTAATTGGTCCCGTACGTGTAGTGCATGTTTTCCCTCGGGAGTTGGCGGTGATCTTCCCCGCTGGATGGTGAGATCCGGTGCCGACCTACGGTCGGCTAGCGGGGTCTCCCCCTAACTCAGCAGGACTCTCCTATCAGCGGGGCCCAGCCGGGACAAGCTCTAAATTTCCGACCTCTCTCCCGAAATATGTGGTAGTGTAATACTTGTTGGTGTAAGTGTATGTGTGTGTGTGTGTGTGTGTGTGTGTGTGTACACACACACGTGCGCGCGCGTAAGGGAAGAGAATAAGTCAAGGAAGAGGAAGGACAGATCGCGCGCGTTCCGTGGTCCGTTTGGTAGGGTACTGCTCCGGCATTCGCCTAGTATTGATGGGAGAAACCACGGACAACTACCGGTCAGAGCAGCCGGCCGCTAGAATCCTCCTCCAGACAGCGACTGAATTTGACCTAGCTGAAAAGCTAGTATCGAAAATCCTGCCGCCGTCAGGACTCGAACCTAGGACCGCCCAGTCACAGGCGCAGCAGTGACATGAGTTGATGCTCTAAGCTACCGCTCTCGATCTCTGTACGTCCTGCCTTATATTATCTCATTTAGATTTCATGAAAGTATTTTTACTATTCTGTCTTATTGTTTCACAAGACGAAGCATTGCAAACGTGCGTCGAGACACAACATATTTTTGACAGAAACACTCATTGCCGGGCGCTGGTAAGGAAATAGTGAATAAATATTGCTCCTGGATGTTGTGATTTGCTTCCTCTAACACGATGTGTAGTCATAATCGAAGACAAAGTCTTCTATAAAACCTTACATCTATAAATAAGTTACATATACAATTTTTCGTAAAAAACGTAATTTATACAAAAAAATTAAAGAACGGCTTCAGATGTTTTTTTTCCGCGGATAGAGCAAAGGACACTTAAAAATGGCGCAGGTCTTCATTTCGTTGAACTCTGAATTTTTGAAAATTGCAGAAGTTAGAAAATATACGTAAAATATATGTTATTGTAGTACCAGCAATTTTGTAGCACGAAAACGAACTCTTAACAGGTTGCATCACCTATTGCACATCCCCATTATTCTTTTCATTCGACTATGGAGTTACTTTAGTAAGAGTCTGGTAGATTTTTTGGAAACTTCTCTCTTTTCGGACCACTAAACTCAACTGTGAATCATTGGGTATGATGCGTACAAATTTTATTAATATTAAAACTATTTATTTATGTATTACCATTACATATCATCTGATGCAAATTAGCTTTTAAGCATTGATGCATGAAAACTAGTACTTATCGTCACTGTTTATTAGATGCAAAGAAATACATTACCCAACGATATCGTGCCCTTATACAACTGCTGTGTACTGCAGAGTCAACAAAACTCTAGGACGATATGATATTAACATAGCTGCCGCCATGCATTTTTAAAATGAAAGAAAAAGCATATACACACCTCGTACGAAAGGGTCTTTGGCGTTCTCATTTCAAACTTCTATACTCGGCTCCCATCATTGCGTCCGTTAACATTATATTCGTGCGCCAAAAATTCGTGACAAATTCGTGCCAAAAATTCGTGACAAATTCGTGCGCTGTTTCTATTAGTTACGTACATAACTTCTTTTACTTTTTATATAGAAACGGAAAACAATCAAGTTTAATGTAAACGTTCGTGTTCATAAATGCCACGCTGTCAAATATAATATTTTAATATTTGCTCAAGTGTTGAATTGTTGCCGAGGCCTTTTCGGTCACCTGAGAACAAGGGCGCTGTCCGAACGCTGACGGAGTTTCTGCGGCGCTCGTTCCGCTGCGGGCGGCGCCGGCCTTTGGAAAAGCGCATTACGGTCCCCGGAGCCAACTCCGTGGGCGGCGTGAAGCGACGCGGATCCGCTCCGGGACCGCCCCACGCCCACCACGCGAACGTCCGCCCCGTCCGCCACGCCTTGCCCTATACCCTACCCGCTTCGCCCCGCCCACCCCGCCCCACTCCCTCACGCCCCTGCCAACCGCCCCGCTGCTCCCGCCGCCCCCGCCGCCCCCGCCCCCTCGCCACCTCCCCCGCTACACCACGGCCCGCCCGCCCCCCGCCACGCCACCCCCCCCGCCACGCCACGCCCCCACCACGCCACGCCCTCCGCCACACCACGGGCCCCGCCACGCCACGCCCCCCGATACATCACTCCCCTCGCCACACCCCATCCCATTCTACCACCCACGCGCATCTCCGCCCCGCCCACCCCCCCCGCCCTCCCTTCACCACACCCCTCGCCCATCCGCACCCCCCACCTCCCTCCACCCGCACCAGCTCCATGCAATGCCATCCGCGGCCGACTTCCTCGCGGCGCCGCGGTCGCTTTTGGTTTTAGCAGAATAGTTAATTTGGCTCCGCGGCCGCGGGATGCCGAACTTTCGCCCCTCCAGGGACAATTAGGGGCCGGTGGTTAATTGGCTGGCCGTGAGACTGCGACTGCGCCGCCGCCCTGGCGAGGCGGACTCACAGCGGGTGCGGCGCAGTGGCGGCGAGGGCGGTAGACGATGGAAACCCTCCGTGGCGAAAAGGAATCGCGACTGATCGTTCTTGCTGTTATGAAATTCTGTCAACTGCGTTAATACGTTTCGACTGCTTATTTTGTGGAGTGATGGTCCTCAGAGAGGAATTAATAGCTCCTTATCAGTAGTGAAAACTGGACCTATGGAATATCTATCTTTAGAAAATATCTGAAAAAACGTCGTTTTTGAAACAAGTTAACAGAGTTGTAAACATGTGTGAATTCGCATTATTATGGAGGGAAGTGTGACGAATAGGGATCTTATAGAAACACATAAACGAAGATTTTTAAACTAAACTCTTTTACGTATACAATTTAAAAAATGAATTTTATGTTTTTTTTTTATATTTTAATGTTTATTCACCAATTTTTCTATTTTACACTGTCACAAATGTTTTTAAAAATGATTTTACATGGGCACAAATGACTTTAGAAGTTTACGCCGTTTTAAAGCTTACTCAATCAGATTTTTCCACCTCATATACTAAAATAACTGTGGTATTAAATGTTAATTATAACGAATAAAATATCATAACTAGTACAGTGCCTTATGTGTTATCTGTGTTTCTAATTTTCGTCCCTTATGCAGAAGTTTGCCAAGCCAGAGCACTGTCGACAAGGAAATACCTCATTCGGAATGTGATTAACCCAATAAAGGATCACAAATAAAGAGAATCATTATTGAAATAGACATTTTAAAAGTGAAATGACAAATGTACATTTTAATATTACATGACCTCATTGGACTGCACCACTATTCCAAAAATGTTTAATAATAATATGTTTTATATTATATGTAATGTGTCGTTCAATGGATGGCAAACATTTGCTGCACAATTTACAAATAATATTATGATTAATATTCCTTTGTGTGCTCTTTTCATTACGGGATGTGTTTCACAGGATTGGTCTATTAATGAAACACATTAGTTTGCCAACGTTTCGAAATTTATAATTCCTTCATCAGGGCTACAGTAAAAAACACAAACAACACAAGGAATAAAGACAACTATCTGAACAATATTATTTACAATTACACCATATATATATATATATATATATATATAATCAACATACGAGAAAAACAAAAGTAATATAGAACCAAATAAATATAAACTTTACACACCTTACTAACATAAAAGTAAGCTTCAAATCTACCTCCAAACCAATTCCAGCATGGAGTTGCAGCCCACGAGTCCATTTCAAGATACGTCTGAATAGGGCCACGACCGGAACATAAGTGAATGAAAACGTGTTGTGTCAGGACCATATGCTACAGCCACTCCATGCCACAAACCATGCCTATCCGGTCGACCACATGTTCAATTAGCAGTATATCCATACAACTCAATACTGATGAAAACAATCGTTAACTATAACATATATTGACAAATTATTATTAAACTATCGTTTATTGACTTATTGAGAAATGTACTGGACAGAAAAATATAAATAAACTGTAATGAGTTTGACGTACTTAAGGTCAATAGGTATTATTTTATATTTATTTGAATTCATTGGGCCTGTTTGGCCAGTTCATTGGGCAATTTGTCAATATCTTGGTTAAAACTCAACATAAATTCAACAAGTCACTTTCTTCATTTAGTTTTCTTTGTTACCATGTTTAGTCCATATTTAGTAATATAGCAGATTGTATTTGCCGAACACTTATCCAGAATTGAACCAACGTCACGCAATAGTTCAATGAACGAGTCTTCTTCCTTTGTTCTTACTTTCACTCTCTCTCATTGGTTTACTGACTTCGACTCTTGACTAGCGATCTGTCTCACCCTAATTCTCTGATCGTAGCTCACGCACCCTCTGCACTCAATTTGGGAACCGCTGAATCATTCCAACTTCTTATTGGTATGATCCAAAACGTACTTTTCGTACTTACATGTTCATTGCTATCAAGATAAATGGTAAACTATACAAATAAAAATGAAACGCCGAAATGTATGTTAGCGCATAACTTTCGTACAACTACACTAAATTGGATTATTCTTTGTGTGTGTGTGTGTGTGTGTGTGTGTGTGTTCGTTATTGTCAGGACAAGATCTGTATATCAGAAAATTTTTAAAACATCGAAAATAATTTTTTTGGAATCTCTTAATATGAAAAGTGAGTGATTGAGACAGAAGACTGTGAGAGATCATCAGTATATTAACAAATTATTAAAAGAGGAAAAGGGAGAGGAGAAAAGAGAAAAAAAGAAAGAGAAGAAAAGAGATAGGGGAAAGGAAAGAGGGGAGAGAGAGAGAGAGAGGGGAAAAAAGAGAGACAGAAAGAGAGAGGAGAATAAAAGACAAAGGCAAACAGAGAGAAAAAATGATAAGG
This sequence comes from Teleogryllus oceanicus, assembly GCA_964035755.1. Lineage (NCBI taxonomy): Eukaryota > Metazoa > Arthropoda > Insecta > Orthoptera > Gryllidae > Teleogryllus > Teleogryllus oceanicus. The sequence continues at coordinate 74,538,333 of CAXIVR010000008.1, forward strand.
AAAAATGAGATAAAAAAGGAAAAGAGAAGGGAAGAGGAGAGAAGTGCAAAATGAGGGTCAGAGAGAGGACAGGGAATAGAGAGGGAAAAAGAGTGAAGAGAGAGAGAAGGGGAGAGAGAGAGAGAGAGAGAGAGAGAGAGAGAGAGAGAGAGCAGGATAATGTCTGCCGGATTCTGCTAGTTAGTAATATTTCTTGATGCCATGTTCACACTGTAAATGAGTAGTTATTTTACTAGATGATGATCTAATTGATTTCCGCAATGCTAGTTGTGGAAATGGATGTATTTTGACAAATAAATATTGAATGAGACGAACTGTATAATAGAAAGAGCAGAGACTTGATGTTAATTGGGACGAACCAGATCAAGCATTAATTGTTCACAAGTTCCTCTGTCATCAGGATCATCATGAGCATAATCATTTCAGTTTGACCCGGGAAGCCTTCACAAAGACCGCAGTTATTTGCCCTATGTTGTTCGGACATTGAGACCTCTCACCGCAGTAAGCCTCTCTGAAAACTTGGATTTTAAAACTTCCTTCCTATTTCTACTCTTCGTTTTCATCTTTTTACTTTTTTGTACACTCTTGGTAAATCAGTCAGTCTTTTTCTACGAATAAAATCAAAATATTCTAAAGACCTACTACATCCTTTTTAATTAGCTGTAAAGCAGGTTCCAACATTTCTAAATTCAATATTTATGTTTTTAATCCAAATATTGTATGTATTATTCTGAAGGACTCTTCCTGGGTATCTTTAGTTGTTAGTTATTGTCTTATATGGCCAATATTATTGTTTTCAAATATTGTATATGCATGATGAAATGTAGTTAAAAAATGCGTTTATACTATGTAACATTAAACAAACCCTGAAAGACATAATAATGTCGAACACAGATAATAAAAGCTATTTTAAAAAAAGAAACCGCAGTAAGCCTCCAGCTTAGCAGTTTTAGCGACCGCAGTGTAAGAACGTACGAGTAATTGAAAGACTAAAATTATGTGACAGTATCTCTGCCAGTTGCTTTTTTTTATTTCTTATCTTCGATTTTTTCGGAAACATATTTGTTAATTTCAAAATTACAACGTAAACGTTTTTCTCTCATTTACTAATAACTTATTATTAATAATTCAACTCGAAACTTTCCAAATGATATTATTAATTTCTTTGCAAAAAACACATTAGTGTCATAAGCACTTGGCTCAGGCTCAGATAAATACAATTAACGCCGTGTTCTAAACACAAAGGATTTATATTGAATAGTATACGCTGCTAGCCAAAAACCAATTACAGTATTAATTTCTGTTCACAATGAGAAGACTATATGTAGTTCTCCTGTAATTTATCTCAAACAGTATGTTCGCAGTGATGACGTGTAATCACATTTTCGTTTTTGTGCATGCAAATGCGCAGACTACTCTGTAGGGAGAGGGAATAAACCGTCAGACTTCATAACTTCTTTCACAATGCCTTGAAAGCAGCTTTCATCACTGGACAGACTCTCCAATTATCACTAGAACGGCTGTTAACATCCCGTTTCTCTTGGAGAATATAGCCAAGAGTTGTAACCTAGTTACCTCATTACATGCCGCTAATCCAATTGGACGCAGCGGGCGACCGCGGAATGGCAGCGGCTGCCAGGGGGGCGGAAAGGACGGCTCGCAAAGCGCCAAGTGACCGCGCATGACCGCGGGCGACATTTGCACAGCTGTGACCATGTAAATTATTGCGAAAAACCTAAGACGCGAAACCCATACAGACTGGCGTCTTGCATTTTGTTACGTTGGTAATTTTGTCCATGATCGTTTTGTTATCAAGTTGTTCGTTTGAAAAATAAAAAATATATTTTGATAGAATTGTCTCCTAAATATTTAAGTTAATAAAATACTATGAAAGAACTAAATTGTTATAATTTATTATTATATTACTTGTCTCGCATCCTTTTGTACTCAGGCTTCTTTCTTTGTAATACGACACATAGAAGGTCATGATTTATTTAACGTACGGGTTTTTAAAATACGACCATTAGATACAAAAAATCAAAAGTGTAATAAGAGACCAATATTCAATAAAGTGCAATCATATGAGTTTTTCCATAGGTTAAAGTATCACTATAATATGCTAATATTCTAGTGATACGTCAATCTGACATTAATTTATTTACGTGGTTACAATACATAATTATTTAAAATATATTTCCATTGACAATGAAATGTTTTTTCATTGAGTAAATGCATGTAGTTCTGGTTGTTTATATTTCAAAAGTTATAGGATGTTTATATTATAAAACTTGAATAATATACAAACTGATTACCCGACGTTATGTTAAATAATAAACGTTTAATGTACATGACCAATACTCATTTCTTGATGATACGGGGTTCAAAAATATTTGTAGCTATGAAATCGAAATCAAAATTAACATATTTCCAAAATCTAAAAATACTCGTACACAAAAGAAGTTGTGTGAAGTGCGAGAAAAATGAAGTTGTGTGAAGTGCGTAAAGTTAATCGAGAACACGGAAAGGCGAAACTCACTAAACCCAACCAAGAAGTGCAGAAGGGAAACAACCTCCGGAAGCGGAGAGAAAGAAAACGAACAGGTAATGAGGTACCAAAAATAGACAGGGGCAGAAATGTCGGACAGGCGTGACTAATTGGGTGTAGACGGCATCTCGTTTCAGGGAAAAGAGAGCGTTTGCCGTAACCCGGCGGAGGGCGGCGGTGACCCCAGAAATTAGAAACATGTTGCGCGCTTCAGCTGTCACAGCGCGGCGCGCCGGGCGCCTGGCCGCGCCTGCGACAGCCCGTGACAAGGCGTCTAATTAGCTGACAATCCATCGACGCGACGCCCAGATCGCCTGCCCGGCGACGACACCCGACCCGCAGCTCCGTCTGCTCTGCGAGGCCGTGGAACGCGCCTTCTGTAGAAGTTCTCGGCTTTCCAGAGAAACTCTGTCATGGAATAAGTTTATTTATCATTTTTTGTTTGGTTTTGTCTAAATAAATACTTCAAATCGTGCTCATTACAAATATGTACGTTTTCTCGGTTTTAAGGAATGGCTGTGTCATAAATTATCCATGCCATCAAACTATCGTTCCTTTTTGTTTTTTCCAATGGTGTAGGTATAAATGAATGTTCAAACAAACAGATCATAACAATATATATATATATATATATATATATATATATATATATAATTATTATTATTACTATTACTACTTCAAATCGTGTAAACTTTTTTCTCGTGCGCTTAAATTGCCGAAGTGTACTAAAGTGATACTTCTATTTTTGACTTTGCAAACAAGTGTCTTATTCGTAATTGTGCGTGACGTGGAATGTTTTTTTTAACTCATTGTTCAGACCTTTGGCAGGGCTCGGTTGTTTTCATATTTCTTTTATCTGACGTTATTCTCATGAGGAAATATTTGCCCAGCAATATTATGTTTCAGCAGTAAAATGTACATACTCTTTATATTCGAATATTGTAAAAATTTAATTGTTTTTTAATTAAATTACGTTTTCTCAGAAACTATTATTCAAAATTTAATAATACAAACTACATACTTTTTTTATAGCTTGGTCAATAAAACAATTTAAATTTTAAAAGTAAAATGAAGTTTGGCAAAACTTCTGAAAAATTTGTTCAAAATATAATAAAAAATTAAAATTAATGCAAAAAAATAAAATAATAAAGTTTATATCTTTTGAGGTGTGCAAAATATAAAATTTGTAGCGTCACGTAACAAAACATTCTGTATATACATGGTACACTCCCCTAACTTATATTCACACGAATTTTTATTAATAATCAGACAAGTTTGTGAAATTGACCATTATTTACATCAAAATAATTTGATGTTGACGCCAAGCACAATTATTCTATGCTGGAAATTATGTGTGATTTCCCCACTTCTCCCGATTCCCAGAAGGCATAATCGAATCTTAATGAAAATTTCAATGGAACCAACGATCTGTTGTATGCTATCGAACTAAAAAATAATAATCAAAATTGGGTGAAATGTTACCAAGAAAACGAGGAATACATCTACAAATATATCTAAAGGTCGAACAGAGCACCTTGTCCTTATTTCAAATTAATAGATAAATCGTGACAACCCAAAGCCTCGTTTGCAAATCAAAGCGTCCTCACGCGTTGCCAGTGCTCGCTGTAGCGAAAACGGCAGAAAACAAGTGCCGTGCGCCGCTGTCGTCGCCGCCGACGACCACGCCGGAGGCAGCGCCCCCTGGCAACAGCCGCGCTAATTGCAGCGCCATCAGCTAAGTGCCTCCCTCCCTCCCAGAGCGCGCGCGGAGCGGCGGCTTCGGCGAGGCCGGGGAGGGTGAACGCCGGGGGATGAGAAGGGCAGGGCGGGAGAGGGTGAGGGTCAGGTCGCGAGCGTCGTCAACTCGGCGACCTCCTCGTAAAACACGTTAATTCCACCGCTTTAACGGAATTAAAACTCGGCCGCCGCTTTGTCACCTCGCCGCTCCCGCGTCAAAGTGCTTTTCCGCCCGGAGACGCCTCGGTGGGGCCGCTTTTCGATTCGATTTTTTTTTTTCACAGACCTAGACAGTTTTCTATTATAAATGAAGAGCAAACATTCAAAAGGTGACATGTCCATGTGGCAAAAATTGACTTCTTCTGTTGTTTTTATCTAGAATATTATTTCCAAAAAATAAGATTTCTTACAATACGTTAAGTAGTATTCTATTCGTTGAGTTAAAGACAGTGTTGAAAAGTGTAATATTTGGGCTACATTTTTTTCCTTTTTATTAGAAAAGACTGGAGTGGGCATGTCACGTTTTGAGTGTTTGCTCCTCGAATATAATATTTTGAATTAGCTTTGAACGGAAATATTGATTCAGTGGTGAGTTGTAGTTGACATTTACATAATTGAAATGATTGAAGGCGTTGTCATTGTCAACAATAGTTGTCAATGTCAACAATACTATTGTTGACAATGGCAACTATTGTTTTAGTCACTAACTAGTAAAATATTGTTGTAACTATTGTCGTACAACCTTCAATCTATTCAATTTGAACGGAAAGCCCGATGACAAAATATGAAAATATGCCCGTATATATCCCAACGTGTAAGTGGAATTTATACCCATACACATAAAATTAATACACATATTTTATTATTACTGATCATGCCTACTAAATACAGAAGCTCTTGGCAAACGTCTGGCCATAATCATACATGAATTACTACCACTTAATTTATACTTGAACTTATTAGTTTTCACGCTCAATTACTGCTGCAAACAAGATACGCCAAGATTCAATGAGTATTAATGAATGAATATTTGCCAGCATATGGTTTTTCAAGGTACTGTGATGACAAGTGGCTCATGTATGGTTAATGTTGGGCTGCCTTATATAATACTATTGTCTTTTCCCTAAATCTCGCTCGTTATTCCCACCTCGTTAATATACTTAACGAATTCCTGACAGATTTTTCGTATACTTTAATACTACGTACATTCTTGTACTTTTGCTTTTTGTACTGTACGTGTACTTTCTTGTATACATAATATAGAGAAAGTATCCTATGTATACAAGAAAGCTACAAGATATGTACAAGATAGCTACAAGAAATCATAGCGAGATTTTAACGGAAATGCACGTTTTGGAGATACTTGTTATCGAAAAAGTAATTTTGTGAAACGAATGTCCACCATTGTGTGAACAGCAATAAAATTCAATCCGTATTCAGGAATTTCTACAATATGTATGTTCCATCTCGTCTAATTTCAAATGGATGTTAAAAAAGTGGAGACTTTGTTTATGAAGCGTATAGGACATAATCGAAATATTCTTAATACGTTTTTTCTTTATGTTTGTGTTCGAATATGCACAAGAATAAATGAATAAGAATAAATATAAAATGTTAAAACAAGATGCAAAAAGTGAAGACATTTAGAAGAGATGCTTTGAAAAAAGGAAAACATGCTTTTTATCGGGAGCGGTAGCTCAGTGCATCACCTGATGTCACTGCAGCGCCTCTGACCGGGAGGTCCTCGGTTCGAGTCCCGACAGCGGCAGGATTTTCGACACTGGCTTTTCAGCTAGGTCGAATTCAGTCGCTGCCTGGAGGAGAATTCTAGCGGCCGGCTGCTCTGATCGTTAGTTTTCCGTGGTTTCTCCGGTCAACGCCAGGCGAATGCCGGCGCAGTACCCTACCAAACGGGCCACGGAGCGCGAGATCTGTCCTTCCTCTTCCTTGTCCTATCCTCTCCCCTTACACACTCACTTACACTAACATGCACTACACTATCACATATTCCGGGAGACCGGTCGGGAGTTTAGAGCTTGTCCCGGCTGGGGCGGTGCCCCGCTGGTGGGAGAGTCCTGGTTAGGGGGAAACCCCAGTTACCGACGGTAGGTCGGTGCCTGATCTCGCCATCCGGCGGGGGAAGACCACCGCCATCTCCCGAGAAAAAGCATGCACTACACTAACGGGACTAATGACCAAAGCAGTTGACGCGCCCGGAAACACGAAAAAAACAAACCAAACCATAGCAAACCAAACCAAAACATGATTAGTAATGTTTATTTCATACTGTCTTCGCAATACAAACTCATCCGGGTATTTTAAAGAGATAAAAACTAAGACACAGCACCGAAAATGTCTAGCGCTAGTAATTATATTCCAAGTTAAATGCGAGCATTTAAATTTGCTCTCACTGATATTTTATAACCTTCGAGAGCTTAACTAAAGAAAAATGTCAATTATTTAAGCTAATTAAGTTGTTAATAATAATTAAATCGTATTTACTCTAAGAAATATTTCAGAAACGCGTAGTAACATTCCATTTGGTATAGACGAGACATGGCTCGAAACATCAACTACATGATGTTCCAAGATGAGTTCGCAATTGCGTTTTAGTTTCCCGTTAATTATATCCAAATACCAATTTCTCTTGTACACAAGCTGAAGTACCCCGTATTGCCGAGGTTCTCCATAATAATTCTATATCTATAGCGCGCCTACATACTATATTCTATTAAATCCCCTCCCCGACCCACCATGATCTGTCTTACCTTGCTCCCACTGCAAGTACCTAGTTACCTCACTTTCTCACCAAAAATATTTACAATTTTTTTCCATTTAGGGTTCCAGATTCCAAACTTCGCTTACTTTATAACTAAAAATAATAAACAAATCTAAACTAAAAAAGGATACTTGTATTCACATATATTCCTTTCTATGTTGTATGTATTATACCAATATTTTCAATGAATTGCCATCTTCGAAAACTTACTCTTTTATATTTTTTCTGCTCAAGTGTTCTTAAATAAAGATTTAAAATTGATATTTAACGTCAAACCGTGGCTTATTACACTTAAACACTTTTTAACTGAATTCGTATAAGCTTTTGTTGTAAGTCGAATTGTGTAAATTGGGTGCATTTCTATTTGTGGTATTTTTTCCTTATAAACATATATTTCTTTCTTTTGTACATATTAAACAATTTACATGTTTCTGAGTAGTTTATATGTTTCTGAAATGCAAATTTTTGCATAGAAAGAATTTTTTGAAACCAATATTTGAGTTCTTATTGCGACTCAACCATTCGAAATCTCGAACGAGTTTCATAGACAAAATATGCTTAAAATTGCTTATTTTCCAAGTTTCGTTGTTCCCTCTCTGGACATCCTGTATATATGTATATATAGTTTATGATGTAGCTTGTAGAGTGTTTGTAAGTGCTCACTTTCTGACAATGAAGGGAAAGGAAGTGTGAAATTTCAGTGTGAAATTTTGCGAAGTAAAATTACAGGTGCCGGCGGCGCTAACCGATTACGTTTACTACGCTCCGTGAAGTCACGAAGGTTAAGCGCATTCGAGACTCGCGGGTTCATGGTTGGGTGACCGGCCAGGAACCCCGGGATCTAATGGCGTCGAGCCCCTGGCCGAAGGGATAAAAGGCACTGACTGACTGCGACGTGACGAGACTTGACAATTATTAAAAGTAAAAGCACATTAATGGAGGATTACTCCCCAGTGCAAAGCGCTCAACGCTCCTTAAGGGGCGTGGAGACGCGTTGCGTCAAGATGTAGACGCAACAAATAAATAAAAAAGTGTGACATTTACTTCTGATCGGTTTGCAACTCCTTCTCGAATGGTAAACAACTTTTTATCTCATAGATTTTTTTGGAATAGTATTGAAAAGATTGAATGTACTCGATGATAGTTTCATGTTTTCTGTGTTTAATCACCAAGCTTCGCTACTTCTATTGTAGTTTACCAAATTTCAAATCTCAAAACGTACAAATAGCGTCTTCTAACGTACAAGTAGTCATCTTCGCTCAAGTGTTCAATAAACCATAAAATAAAATTCAAAATTCATCTCTGTCGCAGGAGAAGGAAGAACAGTGGATGCGGAATGAATGTAGAATCTAAGATCTATTGTCAAAATTGATTGTAGTAATGAAGTTCTTAATAGACAGTCTTTCATCGCCATGGTCTCCGTAAATCTATAATTCTATTTGTATAACATAATTTCACCAAATTATCCTCTCATAAAGTACATCATATTTGTGTATTTTCCAGGAAAACGTATCTACTCTCAGCACATCGTGTTAAAATTTCAGTCCACCCGCAAGGATATCTGCCAACCGTTTTTGACCTACTAGTGAAGTTGCTCGATTTCGTTAAGCTCTTAAATGTTGTATTTTCGTGACTTGACAGTTAAAAGTCAACACCATATTTTAAAAAAAAGGTACGTATTCTGTACCTTGTAACAAAAAATGAGAGATTTTCAAAACGTTCCTCCCATGATGCCTCTGACACAATATTCACCAACTACGTGGAATTTTACGAATTGTACCGAGGTCATTTAATCAAAGAAAGTGATCCTTCACTTCAAATAAAACTAAATTTTATTGGAATGTGTGTTAATAATTATAATATTCTCAGATGTTTGTGAGCGGACACTCTTTCGTTAATTTTGTTGAATTTTCCATTTTCCTTTCCTCAAGATTCGTCTTCCCACTTTTACCTTTCATTTATTTAGTTTGCGGTCACTCAAAGCGGCAACTTGGGGTAGATGCATTTTCAACATTTGCCTTTTACCCTTTTGTATTTTTGAGAACTCCGCCTACATTTCAAATTAAACAATGAATGTGGATGAAATGAGAAGGAAAGCTACCCTTAAGATCACACGATTTCATAATCCTTCTTTTGCTCACCCTTCAGAAAGCAACGCATAAAAGACTTGGCCGCTTGCAACAAAGCTTAGCTCTAAGCCACCCTCAACTTCAAAAGTTTCTATATTCCCCCTCGGGTTTGCTACTCGACGCTTGGTTTTCTCTCTTTCTCTGCGAACTTTTTTAAGGGTTAAAGAGGATGATAATATTTGTGCACCCTGAATGATCATGTTGAGTCCGTTAGCCATGTAGAAGATACGTTTTACTAAATAATATCTAAACTCTCAATACAATTTAAATATTTTAAAATTAAAGTTATAAAAAAAGATAAACATTCAAACCACATTTTAATTTTTGTTGTTGATGTAATTTAATTTTCCGTCAGCCAGACTTGAACATGAGACAAAATATTGAGTAAAACGAATGCAGAGGTGAATTATTTCTTTTATCAGCACGGACTAGACTTGTATTAGAGATTGTGATTAGCTGATGTACATTTCTTTTTAATTCTGTGTTCGTAATTTGAAATTGAAACAAAAAGTATTCTCTGCACATCCATTTACAAAATTATATTTATGTGGTTTGTTATAAATATACCTGTAATTAGGAATTTTCGAAAATAATTTTCATTAAAAACTCATCTATGTTGTTATCGCCGCTTCTTTGAAAAATCGCGGTAATATTGAGTAAATAGTTTGTCTAATGATATAACAGTTCAAATACCTGTATAATATTTGTATCTGCTGTGTAAATAATTCTTATGTGTCATGAATATTTGGCCAGTTTTCCTATAATGACAAAATATAATTCTGCAGTATTGACTTAATTGATAGTACCAAGAACACAGAATTGTAACAGTTACGACTAAAAATACGCATTAACACCACAATTATGTTTCAGAGATTCATAAATTTAAAATAGTTAAGATTTCTATAAAACATTATATATTTACAAAATACTAATGTTATCTGTATTCGTTTAAGAATTAGTCGTTGTTTTGGCTCTGGTTTGAAGTCTTTTTTTAAGAATGTTAGTGTATATCAACGAATATATGCATTTAAAATGTCAATGGTACAACAAGCAGTTTCCAAGAAGGGTAATAAACCCATAATCATTATAATATTTATTTATCAGACACTTTATAATAATAAATAATAATATTTATTTATCAGAAAATAATTTTATATTAGGGGAATTTATGTTCCAGTCCCATTAAAAATGTTTTATTGCACAAATATGACTTACACAAACTATGAATGTGTGATCACTATGTCAGGTTAACAAGATCCTCAAAAAAAGTCGGTCACACAAATACCGAACAACACAGATGTCAAAAATAACCAAAAAAAAAACATCACATTAGACCTGTGACATCACAAAAGGAACACAAAGACAATGTTAATTGTGTAATGTAAAAATTATTCAAAAATAACATGAAACATCAAGGAAAAAAACTTAAATGATAAATAAATTACATTTGTTCAAAGAATTGTCATCTCAACCGGGATTCGAACCTAGGTTTTCTGTTAAACGCCCATTTGCTCTAATAACTATGGTAACGAGACAACCAATCATTTGAATAAGTTCTTAGGCCTGATGTATTGCCCATTATGATTAGATTTCGGAATTTGAAGCACAAAAAAGTGATGATTTAGGCACCTAAAATATGTTAGAAAATTACGAAATTAGGCACTGTTAGACTTGAAGAGTGATATTTTAGGTACTTAAAATTGGTTACAAAATGGCTAAACCACGCAATAATATTAGACGTTATATAAAAGTTATATTTCTACCATCTAAAACTACTCATAAAAGGATTGAATTAGGCACTTTTTACCATGCAGAAAAATCACGTATTTTTAGATATACTACAAACATTTTATTTACATTCATAAATAGAAGTATAGTAAATAATCAATATTTTCTCCAAATATTCTTCAGTATGGCTCTCAATCTGTTAAAATTATTTTGCAATCTGAAAATGACCGGGCACGTCAACTGCTTTGGTCATTAGTCCCGTTAGTGTAGTGCATGTTTTTTCTCGTGAGATGTCGGTGATCCTACCCCGCTGGATGGCGAGATCCGGCGCCGACCTACCGTCGGTTAGTGGGGTTTCACCTAACCAGAACTCTCCCACCAGCGGGGCACCGCCCCAGCCGGGAAAAGCTCTAAGCTCCCGACCGATCTCCCAGAATATGTGTTCGTGTAGTGTATGTTAGTGTACGTGTGTGTGTAAAGGGAGAGGAAGGACAGATCGCGTCCGTGGCCCGTTTGTTAGGGTACTGCTCCGGCATTTGCCTGGTGTTGATCGGAGAAACCCCGGAAAACTACCGATAAGAGCAGCCGGCCGCTAGAATTCTCCTCCAAACAGCCACTGAATCGACCTAGCTGAAAAGCTAGTGTCGAAAATCCTGCCGCCGTCAGGACTCGAACCTAGGACCTCCCGGTCAGAGGCGCTGCAGTAACAGTTGATGCACTGAGCTACCACTCCCGGTCCTCCGACTGGGGTGAAGACACTGTGGGGGAAATACCTGGATGGAGAAATCTCCGCAAGCCCGTGTCGATCTGCACCAAAACTCAAGCTCCAGACGGGGAGGGAGAATTAGGAGTACTGTGTGGCGTTATGGAGAAAAACACAGACATTTACAAGTATGTACAAGTTTATTTACATGTATGTACGATAACCAACTTCTGCTCCGAAACTACCCACTTGTGAGTATTTCCCTATGGATACCTCACATAGCTAGGGAGGCCCCACTTCCTCTGACGCTACTCCCGCACCACTACCGTGACTTCGTCACCCGTGCAATGGATACGACCCGCTCCAGCCTAGGCGTAAAGTTTTGCCCATCGCCCAAGGTTTCCAGAATTAAAGCCCACCGTCTGAGCTCGTCGGCTCGATTTTATACCAGCGTGCAGCCGTCACGTGACCGTCCTAAGTGTGGGAGGGAGGCTCACATCTACCACGCGACCTTCCTGGTCAAGCTGGCGTCCCCTTTGTCTAAATGTATCCCAATGCCGGGCGCCTAGTTATTCATGCCCGCAGTTATGCGATACTTCCTCTCCCATTCCCACTCCCACCCACGGCCGCCAACGTGACGCTACTTCCACCTCCAGGCTCTTGCGCTATACTTTCAGGACTCTTGGCCAAAATAGTTGACGCACTAGCAAACACTAAATACTCACAGACTCATTTACTTGAACGGTCCACGAATATTTGTTGCATGAAAGTAAACGTAACTCTTTTCATTGAAACCTGTGAGTTATTGCTAACGTCAAATTTATTATAATGAAATGAAATCCAACGTTCATATATTTCTCTATACATTTTCAGTGACAATGATTGGCTTTTAAAATCATTTTGATATGTTTTAAATTTTGATAGCGTAAAAATTTATGGGCCAAAAAATTCATATGTTTTCGAGATAATCCATTTTTGCTGCACCGGATGAAACGAGTGGAAATCGACAATAGACTCATTTTTAATTTTACAGGTTGAATTCCTGGAACAAACGTGAACATGCGAGTACGGAGAATTACCGGAGGTTTGCCACATGTGCAGGTTGGAGTGCGGCGGGGTGGAGGATAGGATGAGCTGGTGAGGAGAATATCAGTGGCGATCCTGCGGTCGCATTCCTGGAATATCGAGACACCCAGCGGCCAACCGCTGCCTCTTGTAGACCGACAGCTTCTCCGCAGCGTCTGGCCACACTTTGAGATGGGGGGTGGAGCGTTCATTAGAAGGATGACAGAACCGATCTCCCCAGAATAGTTTCTGCGTATTCGCTTGTAGCATTACCCTTGTCGTCGCTCTTTAAATATAAAATAAATTGATGTGGTATTAATGGAGGTTTCGTCGGTTAAAGAAGATGTTCCATTATAACGTGCATCTATTTCACCGGATTTTCTTAGAATAGGGCGGTCATTCCTAGTGCAAACATCAATGATTTCTGGAGGAAAGGCCGTGGAAAGACAGGAAGATGTGGAAAATCTGTTCTGCGAATGATTACGATGGGACCGAGAGAGATTTATGCATCAACATCTATTATTACCCGGTTGATTGATTCTCTTAAGCCCGTATCTATAAACCTCTGCCAGGCCTAGAAGGCTATCAGTGTTCGGTTTTGCGATTTATCTAGGGCCCCCAGCCAATTCCAGTCGCCCCTTGAGCTTCTAGCAAGCTCCCAGATGGCAGGTTCTTGAGAGCTCTGCTGGCAGAGCTTCATAAATACGACCCTTAATCTCCTAATTTCTCCACCTGTAATATGTCTCCCTCTCAGCATTCATCTGCCCTTATATCTTTTGTGTGACGTGCAACAGCCACCCCACCTTCGACGGAGATCTGTTCGCCAGGCGGAGGCCGTGTGTGCTGGCGGGGCAGCCGCGCCGCGAGTGGCGATCGCTGTGACGTCACACTGAGCTGCCGTGGCCGCCAACATGCTCGACTCCCACGACGCGCTCACCGCCGCGGCCGCACAGAGCGCGACGTCGCGGTGCGGGGATGAAGTTCGCAGGACGCTGCGAGTGGCGCCCCGGCGGGGAGTGGGGCAGAGCAGAACCGGCGATAATGGAAGATGTAGAGCGAGTCGATCAGGGCGAAGCAGAACGGGAAGAGGCTGGAACAGGCGAAAACGAGGCGTAATGAAGCGAAGCGTGGTGAAGCGAGGCGTGGTGAAGCGAGGCGTGGTGAAGCGAGGCGTGGTGAAGCGAGACGTGGTGAAGCGAGGCGGGGTGAAGCGAGACGTGGTGAAGCGAGGCGTGGTGAAGCGAGGCGTGGTGAAGCGAGGCGTGGAGAAGCGAGGCGTGGAAAAAGGGGAGAAACTAGGCTAGGAGAAGCTAGGGTGGAGAGAAACGAGGCGGGGAGAAACGAGGCGAGGAAAAACGAGGCCGGCGAGAAACGAGGCTGAGAGTGAGAGACGAGGCGGAGAGAAACAAGAAGGGAATATACGAGGCAGGGAGAAGCATGGTTGGGAGCATAGGGGGAGGCGAAAATCATGGGGGTCTATGACATGCAAAGCAGGACAAGGGACGGGGACAAGCGGAACTGGATTGAGAAATGTGTAACTGGGTGGGAAGATGCGGTGAGGCGGGGGAGGCAAAGGGGGAAGAGTGGGGGCGGGAAGGTGAGGGGGGGAATGAATAGAGAGGCGGGAGGAATGGTTGAGGTCGGGAAGAAACGATGGGGGTGGGAAGAAGTGGACAAGGAGTAGTGTTGCGGATGAAGCGGGGCTGGATAAAGCGAAGTTTGGGGAGCAGCTGAGGCTGTGCGAGGGGCGGTTGCGCGGGGTGACATGTGCCACTGTGGCACATTCTCCCCTCCCTCCCTCCCTCAGCGCCTCGTAACGTCTCCCGCCCTGATCCTCGCCCTCCTCGACATCATCTCCGACGAGACAGCTGGGGGGTTGCGGCTGCTGTCTGCCTGAGCTGGGCTTAAGACGGCAGTGCGAAGGCCGAGTGTCGAGGTCAGATTAGGGTTACGTGCAGTGATGCACACGGAGAGTAAGATGCAAGATTGGATGCTAAGGGTTTTCATTATTTATATACTTACTATTTTCTAAGATGATACAATAGGGGACGTGTATGATAGAAAATGCAATTGCTGTAAGTTGAATCCAGAGTTTGGTTTTGCTGCTAAAATATTTAAGCGTTCGATGTGCCAGGAAGGATAAGGAATATTTCAATGGAAAATTGATCACAAACGTTTTAGCCTCGATAAGTTTTATTCATTCATTCATTTCATTCATCGTAAGTTTAATTCATTCTCAAGGTGAACAAAATTAACATTTTTAATCTGGTCAGAATGGAACTTAATCTATCATTGTTTAAAATTTTAATTAAACTATTCACAATAATTATGTACATTACTTTATTATACGCAAACAATTTTTTTAAAATATTTCAAAAATATTTAAGGGGTGAGCACTAAAATTCGTGCCTCTTCGAAAATCTTTTTGAATCCATCACTGTATCCCACTCTTTTAGATGCTTGAAAGAGCAACAAAATACACTTTTGTACTCGAATGATAAATTTTCTTTCTTTACCTATGGTTTCTTGTATTTTAGTACCATTGTATGGATTATTTGTTATCACTTGGTCATATTGAGTGAACAAAAGATTCACTGCTTAAACACTGACAGTGAAGGCAATTCAGCTTTCACACTTACATTGTACTACAGATGTTAGAATTATGGACGTCAATATAAAGAAACTTGTGTAAATAATTTACTAACATTTATCTAATGCGCTTTGTTTCTCTGGTCTTTTTGCCAAAACCCATCTCGTAAGATCTTTCTTGAGAGACATATTTCGAAGTGAATCTGTTCTGCCCTTCCATTGCTGAACTGTATGACACTTTAAAATTATATAATAAAAGTTGAAATGTGCAAATATTATTCTCATAACTGTATCAAACATTCGCTATTTCCAAGTCACCATCATCACCACTACTTTTTCCTCAATCGTCTTATAATTTGACGTCTTACCTTTATTTCACTCCATTCTTACCAGTATTAACACGATCTCAACATAATTATCCCACTCCTCTCCATCCCTCGTGTTGAGGTTTAGAGATGACGCGTATGTTTGAGAGATATTTTTTAGATAAACGTATTGCTGAGTATATGGCTTATAAGCGAATTTAGGAGCTGAGAATTTCCTTAAAAATAATCTCTGGGAGTGGAACAGTCTATCCGGAAATAAGCTATAGACTAAACACAGAAAACACATTCACTAACATCACGTTAGTTCATGATTGAAATTGTAGGAAGAATAATTTTACCTGGAATAATGGTCATCATTCATAGTTATTTTTGTACAGAAAGGAGCAAACCGGGATAGGTGAGAAGTTTAAGACAGTGAAAGGAATGAATTAGTCGTTATGAAGTTATCGCCGGGCCGTGAGAATAGCGGCTCAGGGCGAGAGAAAGATCGCATTGGCAGGAAAAATGAAAATTTTGAAGAACTGAAAATACACAAAATTTAGAAATATCAACATTGCATACTGGTTAATAGTAATTGTTTTCATCGTATGTAATTCACTGTTCTTACGGCATGAGGCAACAGAGTGGGGAATATACCTTTCTATACGCAAGGGGATGCTATGAGTAGACCTCCGTGTTGCACAGCCGGGTCGATGTCGGAATCCGTACTTCCCACGCAGTCCAGCGATTGTTGGGCGAATATGCAGAACCGAAACTAGAACTCGATACCTGGCAGGTGCTCACAAACGGCATTAACCGAGAAAGGATTGATTACAAGAGGCGGACAGGAAGGTGAATGACACACAATTCGCACATTGATCTAAGCTGTATACATTACTGGCTCACTCGAAATTGCATGAATGGACTGCTGAAGCACTGAATTGTATTGCTTCAAGATTAATGTCTCATGGCAGAGCTTGCGTTTCGATAATATTCTCGTACCGGAAATACACCGCTATTTATCATTACCACTGCTCATTGATAACTAGAAAAATAGTTCATTAATTTTCTTAAATAAATCGTCTGTCTTAGAAAATTCTCTCATTTCTGAGCTCGCTTCATACGAACCCCACCCACAGGCCACCGAAGCAGCTGCTAGAGTAAGGAAACTTTGTATTTCTGCACATGCAATCCGCGCACCAAATGATTGCTGACAATCTGACCTCTGGTTTTCTTTGTGTTGAATGATTGGTCGTAAATGCCCTTTGTTGAAGCTGCAAAATAGCTTGTTCTTGGGAGAGCATCAGAGTTTCGAGGCAGCAACAGACGATGATTCGTGTTGACGACAAGTTTCCTGCCACCTTTTCCTCCCTTGCATCAAGGAAAAATTCAGAAAGACTATTATTTAAGGAACTATTAGTTTACCTCAGAGTAAGAATTATTGAGTATTGACGAAATTGTCAGGGTTATCTTTAAAATGTGTCAGTGTTGAAATGTCAATGTGACGTTTAAAATGTATACCCTTTGCGGTTAATTAGTGTCAAGGAATTGTTATAAATGATTGAATTCCAAGTACGGCGCCAAATATGTTAAATACATACGGCCAAATTAATTTTGACCGCCTATGTGCCAACACCCGTAAAGGGTAGGAATGGTCACACCACTGTGTCGAGAACATGCATGGCACTTTTCGTGCGTTCCGGAAACTGCACCAATGAATGTCAATTTGGATTACCGAAGGTAATATATAGTTTAATTAAAGATTATGCTTAGAAGTAACTGATATATTTTTATAAATTTTGCCTGTCGAAGACTGCAGAGCTGCCAAAGCCAGCGAGATCAGTTTGAGAACGATATCAAGAAAAAGTGGTCAATAATTATTAAGAAGGCAACTAATAGTGGGACGGAGAAAGGTTCAGGAACGAGAAGGAAACGGCCAGACTCTCAATCAATCAATCACTCTAATTTTACGTGGCGAGTCACAGATCAAAAGGCGTGCTTTTCCGCCTGCTCACGCCAATTTATCTACGCTTCTCTCGCCATCGAGCAGAGAAAGAAAGTATTACTTGGATGTCAAATCAGGAGATTTCAATTTATGTCATAGACTCCCTTTAGCCTTGATTGTCGTATACATGCAGTTAATATGTAACGTGGGGTAGCTGGCTTTACTTCCCCTCCGCTAGAACTCGTACGAAGGAAGTTTCAGCCATTATAAGTCCATGCCTTCGATCGGGCATGCAACCACGAACTTGGGTACAATCCTGTAACTTGGGTATATCAGTCCGCGCACTGGAAGCTGCAGGCCCCTAGGAACGGGAATGAACGCATCACATCGCCGCTAAGGCCTTTGTGTCATAACAGGAAAACGAATTTTTATGAAATTATATTCAGTTATTTATATTTGTTTTTCACATTTTACTGTGAGTTAAAGAGTATTTGTTGGTTCAATGACGATGTAGTAACACTGGAAATATTAATTCTTAATATATCTTCTACCACCGAAACCGAAATTCCTTACACAGCATTGATTCTTCTGAAAATAAGAAGACCCCGAAGCATATGGGTGTGCAAAGGAGGGCAGGGAGCCGCGTCCTCCGAGAAAATTTTGAAAAGGGCTACAAATCATTTGGGAAAAACATTTTTCCCTTCAGATAGTTCCGTCCCTGATGTTTTAATGAACTAGTAAAATGTGTCAGATGCTCGTAAGTAAGAATGTTTTGCGGAACAGGGAGCTCTGATATGATGATGGCCACCGCCATTAAAATAAGCTATGCGTGACTACCATTCCAAGAGAAAGAAATCATTTAGGAGAGGTTTTGAGTTCGAAATGATAATTTTTAAATGTTGTTGCTTTCAATAACACATGGCAATATTACCCTGAGTGCTTTAATTTTTTCTCCGAAATCCGCAAGAAACCGCTCACGAACACACTCGCACACTATGACTAGCGCCAGAAGTGAACCCGCACCCACAGGCTTCTACACTTGAACGATCACGGCGCGCCTATCTTTGCCTATTTGTGTTTCTTGAGTCTTTCTTTTTTTTAAACTTTTCCTCAGAACTCGAAGAAATTCATCGTCTTTTGACCCATTCCGGAAAAGAGTCCTTCTGCCTCCTCCCCCCTCCAATCACCGCTCCGTTAATGCGTCTTTTCTCTCTCTCTCCTCTCTCCTCCTCTCTCTCTCTCTCTCTCTCCTCTCTCTCTCTCCTCTCTCCTCTCTCCTCTCTCCCTCTCTCTCTCCCTCTCCTCTCTCTCTCTCCTCTCCTCTCTCTCTCTCTCTCTCTCTCTCTCTCTCTCTCTCTCTCCGCTCCGCACGTCAGCTGCTGCCCGACGACTCACCAACTGCTCCGCCTGCGTTCAGCATAGTAATCGACCTCCGCTAAGATCGAGAAGAATTAGAAGGTTTGGAGAACACTAGGAATACTTACCTCGAATTCGAAACTACTGAGGATGAACTGCATGCTCTTATCTACTCACTACTGAGGCTGAACTGCATGAACTTTGAGCGAGGAGCAACGCAATTGAATTTTATAAGAAAATGCGTCCATTTTCGTTTGTGAAAAGGAAATGAAGACCAAGAATCCATACAAACACGCTCACGAACCAATTCACACACTAACTAATGCCAGAAGAGGAACCAGAAGCCACAACCTTTTGAACTTCAACGTTCATTACTCCCCTGCCTTTGCCATTTCCCGAGTCACTCTTCTGTTTTTTTTTTTTTGCAACTTTTTCTTAGAACTCGCAGAAAATTCATGGTCTTTTGACTCATTCAGGAGCAGGGTGTTTCAGCCTCCGCTCCACTGATGTGTCTTTTCTCTCTCTCTCCTCTCCGCCCGTCAGCTGCTTCTCGCCGGTCCAGAAATTGCTCCGCCTGCATTCAGCGGAGTAACCGGCCTTCTTTATGATATGGGGAGATCTGAAATGTTTAGAGAACACTAGAAACGCTCATCTCCAAGATAGGGCTCGAACTCTCAACTGCTCTACTTGGTTGGGTGTTTAGTGATTCCAGGCGCGTCAACAGCTTAGGTCAGTAGTCCCGTAAGTGTGGTGCATGATTTTCCTCGTGAGATGTCAGTGATCTTCCTCCGCTGAATGGCGAATCCGGTGCCGACCTACCGTCGGCTAGCGGGGTTTCCCCGTAACCATGACTCTCCCACCAGCGGGGCACCGCCCCAGCCGGGACAAGCTCTAAGCTCCCGACCAGTCACCCGGAATATATGGTAGTGTAGTGCATGTTAGTGTAAGTGTGTGTGTGTGTGTGTGTGTGTGTAAGGGGAGAGGGGATAGGACGAGGAAAAGGAAGGAAAGATCGCACGCGGTCCGTAGTCTGTTATGGTACTGATCTGGCATTCGCCTGGTGTTGATAAGAGAAAGATATTGATCAGAGCAGTCGGTCGCTAAAATTCTCCTCCAGACAGCAACTGAATTAGACCTACCTGACAAGCTAGTGTGGAAAATCCTGCAGCCGCCAGGACTCGAACCTGGGACCTCCCTATGAGATACGCTGAAGTGACATCAGTTGATGCACTGAGCTACCGCTCCCGGTAACTACACTACTCTGGCTGAAGGCTATATGAACTTTGAGCGCATTTGACTTTTGAAATTTTAGAGTAAAATGCGTCTCTTTCCGTTGATAGAAAGGAAATTAAGACCGAGAATCCATACAAATACGCTCACGAACACTCTCGCGCACTATAACCTTAGAGTAAAGTCTATGTTATAGTTAATTATGTCTATGCTATAACTAACGATAGAACAGGAACCCTAACCCACAACTTTTTGAACTTCAACTTTCACGACTCTCCTGCCCTTGTCCTTTCCCGAGCCACTCTTCTTTCTTTTTGCAACTTTTCCTCAGAACTCGCAGAAAATTCATCGTCTTTTGCCCTATTTCGGAACAGAGTGCCTCCACTACCATCACCGCCCCGCCCCCTCCAATCTCCCCCCCCCCGCTGATGTGTCCTTTCTCCCTCCCCGCTCTGCGCGTCAGCTGCTCCTCGACGGCCCAGCAATTGCTCCGCCTGCATTCAGCGGAGTAACCGGCCTCCTCTAACAGCAGGCAGATTAAGCGGAATTAAGATGGCGGCGTTTCTTCGGACGTCTTGGATAGCACGTCGTTAGAATGGCCCGGAGGAGCTGCGTGATTTGCGCGAAATTTAAACGAACCGTCTCAATGCGATTATTGCAGGACGCGTCTTAATGAAGAAGTAGCTCGCGTGTATCTTTTCGTAGTAGCTTTGGTCGCTAATGTTCGGAAAATGAAAATGCGCCACAAACTTCAGAAGGAAGAATAAATGACACCCAAAAACTTGTGAGCCATCTTTTCTGAAAAGTAAATTATTTTCTGAAAAAAGTGGAAGTAGTAAAGTTTATGAATGATTTGTTTTAAATTCACGGCAGTACTAAAATATTTTCTCACAATATAACAGAGTATTACGCAAGCTATATTTTTTTGATAAATTAAACTAAATTCATATTATATGATAAATATCTAATGGGTTCACTTCGACTTGCGTCTTGAGATTTATTTTTTCTGGCATTTCTGATGGCATCTTAATATTTACATATTTATTTCCATACTTGTTTAAGGGTCATATTATCATCATTTTAAAGTATGTATTTGAATATGTTGTTTGTATTATAATGTAATAACAACAGCAACGTATTTTCCTTCTAAATTTGCATTATTTGTTGCAGGTCAGTGGACAGAGTGCTCGCGTTTCGAGAAATAAGGTAGTATACAATTTTGTATGCAATTCAGACTTTATCAAGCTTTAAAAATGGCATTAGAAGAAAACAAAATGTTTTAAGTTCAATATTTTTCTTCTTGAAAATGAGGTCAATATTTTCAGAGTATATAACAGGTGTAAGTTTAATTGAAACAAAAGTACTTTCTACATAAAATTCGAATACAAAAAGTAGTGTGAAAAGTTATGAGATTTGAAATATAATCATTACATATTCAAACTGTTTGCTTACATTTTATACACAAAATATTGCAAATTATAACACACCACTTAAATGCAATTATAGCAATATTAAATACCAATGTGATAAACATTTTTATGTAAACTTAGTATTTATAATCATAACATTCCGAGAACTTGATTATCTTTCGTCATGAAAGTGTGTATGTTTCATTTTGTTTTATTTCACTTCTTAACTACTTGAAAGCTCTCATATCGCAATAACAATATCATTTCTTTACAAACACAATAAAGTATTTTTAAAGTTTTTTAATGTCAGGAAAGTAAGCTCAAGATATCGTGTTCCTAATTCATCTTCTCGTTTGAATTCGACTTGTCTCGTTTTTGTTTAATTGCTGAAATACACCGTGCCGAAATTATGGACATCATAAATTAAATCTGATTGTGGTTTCTATCATTCTCCTAATCTTGTGAATGGTAGAAGATTTATTAACACATTATTGTTCGGGGAGTTCACTTTTTAAGATTGTGAATTCAACAACGAGACTACGTGAGTGTGTCATTGTATTTCTCTGTGAACCTTCAGCACAATTTATTCCAAAGAAATTAGAAAGACAGCTACAACTTTCCAATTTCACGTCACAAAAGGCGAAACATCCATCTTCTTTTTTTTCAATCCCGTCCTCTTCTATGGTCAAGATTTCTCGCCTTTTATTGGGACTGATCAAAGAGATCGATGTCATATATTCCGTTTGCTGAACTTTCTAACAACGGTTTTCTCGAGCGGAAAGTAACTACCACACAATTTCACTTATTATTTTATACCTCATTTAGTGAGAACTAACGTGATTTTACTAAATTATAATAATAGTAATAATAATTATTATAGTAGTAATAACAATATATTTAGTTGTTGCTACCAGTGATTAGTACATTTCAGTATTATATTTAGTTTTCAAGTTTTGCGAAAGAGGCTTTGTGGGTACTTTCATTCATCAACTATTTATTAATGGTTAAAAGTTGAAGAGATTCTGGAGCTTACAAAAACGTGTGCGGATTGTCCTTATTCCCCCATACTCACAGGCTTTTCATACTGTTCATTGATAAAATAAATCAAATTAAGTCACATTACTTTTCTCTTCTGTTCACCATGGCACTGACGAAACTCAAAATGGCGATCAGGACCATTGGGTATGACGGACGAGGCATGGCGTCGCGGTCCCATGATATTAACATGTTCTCTGTCCTGTGATCCATATGTGGTTCACAAAACACAACACTCCATGGTTTTACTACTTCCGTGAACCACATGTGGGTCACTGCCGTATGCAACATATACGGCAAATATTATCATACAACTCCCCGTAACATCACAAATTTTTTCAAATTCAAATTCAATTCAAAATGTCTTTATTTTGCCATTAACATAGAAATTTGTCGTGGAACATATTTTGTCGTGGATTTGTTAGGACGGTCATAGAATTTAGAAATACACCGGGACGTGCTGAAAAGTGCTTTTATTTTTGAGAATATTACAGAAAAACGTTCTGACAATCAGGAAGGAACGTCTAGACGTGGGGAGATATTTTAACTGTTTTCGTAGTGATAGGGAACGTGTTTTACACTAAGGGCTCATAGCTTTGACTGAATTCCTAACACAGCCTATATATTTATTTTTCATCCAATCGTAACATTCTTTTTGCAAGTGGGCACTTCATGTAAATATGAAGTAGTATGTTCGTTCTAGTAAGCGGAAATAATATTTTTTGAAACTTGCTGCTGGATTCTGTAATTCTTTCGCGTTTATATACAGAAACCGGAAACTTCATCATAAATTCCAGGGGGAATATTTAGTAAAGTGATTACATGCTTGGAATATTGGAATATTGAACCGTTTAATTAACTAAAACCATCCAGCAATGCGTTTGAATCGTTCACATATATTAAAGAGTTTTAATTCTTTTCCAGTAATAAATCACTCTACTGACCCAATATATCATTCGCTCAGCGCATTCATTTGAGGTTTTATCTTCTCCCGTGCTGTTGCATTTGTAAAATAACTGCGCTAAATCCGTATTGCTGAATAATTGTTCAATCCCTTCCACAGAGTAAGAAGCAATGGATTGTTTGAATATGATGCAATTTAAAATGATTTTTGAAGGTAAGTATGTAGTACGGCGGCACTTCCGAAGAGTAATTTATAAAGTAATATTTTCTTTAAAAAATATTTGAAGCAATGATTCATTAATTAACTCGATTTCGAAAACGTGATTTTCCAATAATATTAATAATAATAATAATAATAATAATAATAATAAAGTAATATATTCAAAAAGTTTTGCTCTTTCCAATTCCTTTAAAAGACAATATCTTCTTTAACCACGTGTACCGTACGTTTTTGTTTGTAGGTTTGTAGGTTAAAAATTGAGCGAGTAAGTTTGGTATATAAATATCTGTAAAATACAAAATCTTTTTTCTACTTCCATTGTATAATTATGTCATTTGATGGCTTCAATCCGTTGCATAATGATACTCATTACGATTTCATTATAATACAGTGTCTTGACCAATCACAGAGAAGCTTACAAACCAAGTATTTACACTTCATTTATCATTGAGAATCGGTCTAGTAAGTGTTTCGTTCGTTTGTATACATTAAAATTGAATTCAATATTGTTTTATGGTAGTCAGTTTTAACTTCTTTTATTATTAGTCATTTTACGTGGAATATTATTTGAAATAAATTAGACATGAATTTCACTTTGATCCTATTTGATTAGCGCAGTGATAGTTATTGGATGGAACCTTTCACTGACGTTAAGATCTGAACGCAAGGGTTTTTGTGTTATATGTGGTTGCCTTGTGGTTAGCTTTAAAAGCCGACCAATTCATTAGTTTAAAATGTCTAGTGAATCAGAAGTGGAGTTGGCACCTCCAGAAATAAGAGAAAAAGCGAAAATGGTGAGTCGGAATTATTACTGCAACATTTGTACTCTCTCGCATGCTGACTGGAACACCAAAGCCATCTGAGGCAAGGGTAGCGAGCTGTCCGCTAGATGGCCTTGGCTGAATCCTGCATGTCAACTGCTACGAAACGATTGAATGTAAAAGTTTAACTTATAAAAGTTAGCATAAGTCG
Source organism: Teleogryllus oceanicus (assembly GCA_964035755.1). Classification (NCBI taxonomy): domain Eukaryota; kingdom Metazoa; phylum Arthropoda; class Insecta; order Orthoptera; family Gryllidae; genus Teleogryllus; species Teleogryllus oceanicus. The sequence continues at coordinate 74,562,983 of CAXIVR010000008.1, forward strand.
TAGAAAAAGTACTGTATGAAACTCAATGTAATGGGTAACTCAATGTAATACACTCGTGTGAAGATTGCGATACTCGCTCGTATCTTAATCTCACACTCGTGTATTAATACCCATCATTACATCATCGTTTCATAATGTACTATTTAGTAAGTTTGAAATCCAGAAACATTTGGCCTTTGCAATAATGTAATAAAACACAGCATCACTATATAAATATCTACAAATACAATCTATAACGTGTTAATTGTTCTAAGTCTTGTTCTAAGATGTATTACGACCACTTGAGATAGGGAAATCCCTAAAACAAGAGTGACTAATATTCGAAGAACATATTAATTATTTCACGGAAGAAAAATATTCCTATCACGATTTCTTCACCACGAAATTCCAAATTATTTCCATTGAAGCCATCAAAAATGTTAGACCTTTCCACTTACTTTTCGAGTATCTCAAAATTCATTTAAAATTCCGTTTTTGTATTTATCGTTCTATTTTCACATTACATTTCACATTTTCTGCCCTGAGATTCCGTTAGTTGGAACTTTTCGTTCCTTACAGCTAATACAAAATGTTCCTAACTTGCGAAGAACATTCGTGAGTTGAAGACTTCATCAAAATCTTGCGGCAAGTTGCAAGGAATGTTGTGCAGAGTTTTGAGTCCCATAATTTTATTTTCATACCATCTCCTTAACTTCTCAATACTTTCTGAGCCCTCCGCCCTGTTCATCATCACACATTCACTCTCTCAAATCTCTTCAGCAAATATTTCCCCTGCATATTGATAACACGCTCTGCCATCGACCGCTTGCTAGATTCTACCGCGCAGGGTGGCCAACTTTAGAGATGAGGGGTGAGATTGTTAAAGGAAGCAGACATTCAGTTGCAAGGATTTTGGTTGTATCAGCAATGTTCCTTTTCCTGAAAAATGGCCTACATTAAATGTACAGAGATACTTCTTCGAAGGTGAGTTTTTAATGATACCAATGCCATGCCCTCTTAGTATTATAGTGTAATTAAGTTTTCGGTGTAAAAAGTAAACTAAGAATGTTAAAAGATACAACGTAAGATGCATCACAATAGGGTACAATTGTCTGTGCGAATAACGTATGCAACTTAAATTCTTTTCCTTGACATCATTTTTGTGTTTAAATATTAACTTATAACTAAATTGATAAATCAAAATATACAGGAATTGGAATTTGTTTACTCCACACAATGTTAATAAGAGAGATTCGGACAGGTAAATCCAGATGATGAATAAGTGTCTTGTTCTTCTTTTAAAGGATTTTAATTTTTTATTCAAGTGAATCAGTGCCCACCAGGATGGCCGAGGAGTTAAGAGCTACCGGCTGAGCGCTTCGGTCCGAAGGGTCGCGGGTTCGAGTCCCGCCTTGGGCATTGTTGTTTGTCCCTTAACTTTGTATGTGTTGTCGCGGAGGGCCTTGCGTTCTGCAGACCCCAGATCAGAGGAGCCCGCAAGTGTGTTGTTCTAGTGTATGGTCGAATATGCGTCCCATCGGGACGTAAAGGGTAGCCGGCTGTTGGCTGGATAAAAGCCCTAGAAAAAAGAAAGTAAATCCGATTTGAATATATCACACCACATCCTGTAGCCAATTTATTTTTTCTCATTCTGAACATCGCTAAGCCTTTGCTAATATCGCAAAATATATTTCTGCGAAATCTTGTTTAAATACTCGTATATTGATGGACATTTCTTGTCTTCTCTACATTGCTAGACAATAACACATCAGTATCATACCACTGGCGCAATATTTCTGAAGTGTTCTGGCACCTTAGATTTTCGCTTACAACTTTCGCGAAAGTGCCGTGAAAGAAGAAGGCGTGGAGAAGGCGCACCCTATCCTTGCACAGGTAGAAAAGCAGGTGTGCAAGGACTCGAGGGCAGGATGCGAATTGACACGATGTGGAGAGACAGGTATCATTTTATTGAGTGTTCGCATCTTCATAATAGAAGAATACTAATTTGTCCCTATCTTGGTTACAATTAACACCTTAATACGTAATTCAGGATATCCATACTTTCAATTTGTCAATAAAGGATCCAAATAAAGTAATTCGGACACGAAATTCTTTGCATTAATTCAGTCTCTGCTTAAAGAGTAAATTAGTCGTTTCATTCGTCGAGTAACATTCGTCAATCTCACGTGAACATCGATATGGCTGGATTGTCACGTCATTGATTGATCTATATTTATTTCATTAAGGGGAGAAAAATGCATGTTTATGTAATGTAATGTAATGTACGCAAAAATATTAATGTTTTATAGGTCGGCATTTTAAGATTTTCTATTATTTAAATTTTTTAATGAAATAGTCTTTACATAATTTTTTAACATTTTTTTTGTTATATGCATATGTCAAAATGGCACTCATTTTGGTTACGAGTCTTTCTTTTACTTTTAGTATATCTTTTGAATTATTAATGTAAAATGTTGTTGTTGGCTCTCACTAAATACTAGAGAAAAGTTCATTCTTTACTGTGGCACTGCAGAGCTTTACCTTCTGTAACATTTTACGCGTAAAAGGTGTTATGTATACTTATGTGTTATGTATATATGTAACCTTGTCGAAATGGCTGGTTTCGTATAAGGATTAACAGCGACACTCATTTCTGAAAAATGACACTATTAAACATATTTGTTCCTTTGTCCCTGAACTGCTGAAGTTATATTTTTCAACTTTTGTAGCAGACTAATTAAGTAAAAATGCAAAAATGAGTACAGAAAGTTTCATATTTGAGGATTTTTGTTTGACTACAAATATGATGTAATTTTTTTTTCAAACTTTCCAAATATGTAAATCTTCATTTATTTACTTGAATTACTTCCACCAGGCTGCTCCTCAAACTTTACAGAAACTAGATAAATAGTTCCTGTGATAATGGATCCAATATACAAGCAAATTAACATGAGGGCTTGATGTCTCCCCTTCAAATTGCGAGTTCGCAGCTGGGCCAAGTGCAGCTCGATCCAAACGGCGGCGGCGCGGAGGGGTCGGGGCGGTTTTCACGTTGGCAGCCGTGCGCCCGCCCCGAACTGCCCCTTCGCGCCCCGTCCCGCCCCGTCCCACCCCGTCCCTCTCCGCCCCGCCCAACCCCAACCCAAACCCTCACTGCCCGTCACCACCTCGCCCCTCCTCGCCCCACGCCCCTCGATCCATACTGTCCCGCCCCACCCCTCTCCCTCCCACCCCTCCCCGTTCCGCCACTCCCCGCCCCGCCCCCCCCCCGCCCCCCCCGCTCCGCTCCCCCGCCCGCCCCCCCCCCCCCCCCCCCCCGCCCCCCCCCCCCCCCCCCCGCCCCGCCCACCCCCGCTCAGACACGCGCCGCGCCGCTCTCGCCCCATAGGCGCAGCGTCAACAGCGCGCTGTTTGAGGAACGCCTGTTCCCCAGCGCGCGCCAGCGGCTTTGCAGCCCCGCCACCGCCCCCCGCCCCGGACCATCCACCCCCGACCACCCGCCGTCTCCGCCCCCCCGCGCCGCGCCGAGCCGCTGCGGCCGCCACCCTGGCCCGTGCGCCCCCGCGCGGTCTCACCTTCCACTCACACGCGCCTCGTCTCGCTGTCGGTCTCTTTCAGCTCAGCGCACGCAAGCTCCCCTCATCTCAAGCATCCCTCCTCTGCAGCTCCTCTTCTCTCCCCCGAACTCGAATCCTCTCGAACTTGCCTCCTCTCGAACTGCCTCCTCTCGAACTTGCCTCCTCTCGAACTCGAATCCTCTCGAACTCGAATCCTCTCGAACTCGAATCCTCTCGAACTCGAATCCTCTCGAACTCGAATCCTCTCGAACTCGAATCCTCTCGAACTCGAATCCCCCCGAACACACCCGCTGTCAAACGGAACTCTTTCAAACTCACTCAGGGGTGTCCAGAAGCGGGAGCAGCTCTGGCAACTTGCCCCAGGAGCCGAGTTAATTGGGGTGTTGACTTTTTTTAATTCAAAATATATACATTCATCTCTACTCCAAATGTATCGCTGTGAGCTATTTCTCATGCATGTAAAAATAAATTTTGTTTGTGAATTCCTGGGAGACGAAACTTTTTATTATAAATAAGGGGCCTCTTTCGATCAACTTTTTTGTGCCTCACGCCATTGGTTTTCTCTGCTCGCACTTGGTCTCAAGCGCGCTCAAACCCACTCACTCTCTTAAAACCTCTCGCTCACTATCACAGATTCCAATTCTCACACACTCACGCACATACACACACACGCGCGCGCGCGCGCTTCCTCTTTTCCGATTTTTTTCTGTAATTCTCTTTCGTGCCCTTGCCAACTTGTCGCAACTTCTCTATCTCTCCTCTCTTCTTTCCAACTTTCTGTCTCTAATTTTGGTCTTACCTCTTTTTAATTTGCCGTAATTTATTCCTTTGTCTCCATCTTCCTTATTTTTCCATATGTACATCCACTTCTGATTGCCACCTTTTCATAGTTTTTATGTCGACGAATTTTACAAATATCAACATCATTTGTTTTCTTCCCATTACCCGGTACGTTTACTCCACTCCCCCCATTCGAAAACATTTCGTCTCTGCGAACGTGCCATTACCTTTGTGAAAGTCTTTATTCCAAGCTTCTCCATCTGTCCCTCCCTGCTTTGGATTTCATTCATTGATTTTTTCGTGTTTCCGGGCACGTCAATTGCTTTGGTATTTAGTCCCGTTAGTGTAGTGCATGTTTTTTCTCGGGAGATGGCGGTGATCTTCCTCCAATGGATGGCGAGATCCGGCGCCGACCTACCGTCGGCTAGTGGGGTATCCCCTTAACCAGGACTCTCCCACCAGCGGGGCACCGCCCCAGCCGGGACAAGCTCTAAGCTCCTTACCGATCTCCCAGAATATCTGGTAGTGTAGTACATGTTAGTGTAAATGTGTGTGTAATGGGAGAGGATAGGACAAGGAAGAGGAAGGACAGATCGCGCGCGGTCCGTGGCCTGTTTGATAGGGTACTGCTCCGGCATTCGCCTGGTGTTGATCGGAGACACCACGGAAAACTACCCATCAGAGCAGCCGGCCGCTAGAATTCTTCTCCAGACAGCGATTGAATTCGACGAAAGCTAGTGTCGAAAATCCTGCCGCGATCAGGACTCGAACCTAGGACCTCCGGGTCAGAGGCGCTGCAGTGACATCAGTTGATACACTGAGCTACCGCTCCCGGTCTCCCTGCTTCGGATCGCTCAGTGGTCTTCCTTAACCTCGTTTCTGCGCACGGTGCCTGTTGCATGGGATTCGTCCGTGTATGTGACAATATTTCCTACCTTCGCCGCCATTTGTCATCTGCGCCCGACCTCTCTCCTGCCGCTGCCCCTAATTTCTCCTCTGATCTTGTCACTGTTGCCAAAGCTTTGCTTTCGCTTCGGCTCCCGCGACAGCCTCGCTCCATTCGGGTCTGTCGTGAGCATAACTCATTCACACCTGGGTCCACCCTGTCTGTTTTCAGGCCACGCATGATTGCATGATGTGCTATTTGTCACAGGCAGAACCGCGACTCTGTACTCGTGGAGAGAACTGTCTGAAAGCTATTATTATGTGAAGCTCGACTAGTATATTTTACTTTTTACTCCAATTTATGGCAATGTGTCCAAAGTTCATCGATGCGAGGAACTCAGATAATGAAAATATTGGAGTGGAATGTTGAAATGATGGAAAGCAAATAGGGCTTAGAAAAAAAGAAGAAACAATGTTTGAGGAACTGACCTGCATAATAAATTATTAAACCTACTACGAACATGGATGTAATTCAGTGAAAAGAGAAGATGCAAAAATTTCAACATAATGTTTTCACATATTCTCAAAATTATGCCAATCATCATTTGAGAATTACAAGTACTTCCCATTATATGCCATATGTCATACTCATAAATAGCGGTGCAATTTAACCCAAACAAGTTAATTATTCACCAAAGGGGTCTGTTAAAAACACAAAACTTATATCCTTACTCCAGCAATTTCAAAATGTTTACTTGCTTTTTATTTCTTCAAATCAGAGTGCCTCACACAGGCACGCGAATGCGTTACACGGTAGCTGGGACTCGTTTTTTATCCTCATACGGCTCAAATGGTAGTGACGTAGCAGGAAAAAGAACGATACTCATGATTACCAGCCGCAAAGAATTCGCCCTGGGACGAAAAATGCAGATAAAGGATCGTGAAATTTAGTTAGTGCCAAAAGCACTAGATAGACTATTGCTAAAACCAATAGAAAATTATAGATAGTGCTGAAAGCACTGAATGACGTTATGTAAACTCATTTTGATATCTTAGTTTATTTTTAGAATTACACAAATATTTTTTTATTAAGTTTCGCTCACATTGTTAATATTTACATTTTATTGCGCTCACATTGTTTATATTAGGCGTTCTTTACATATTATTGCATTTGTGAGTATAAGGGATTTTAATTATTTCTCATGAATTTTTTAAGAAATCCAAAATTTTTGTTTAAAAATTAGCTTAAAATTGCGTATTTTGAGAATAGCTCTAACAGAATTTTCAACACATTCACTCGAAATTTTTCAATAAAAATTTTGTTCACTAAACTGTTCTCCCTCTTTTATAATATTCAATATAATCACTGAGATGGAACGGGATACCAAGAGGCAAATAGGTCAAGGTTCAGGGCTCAAATAGGCCTACTGATGTTTGAGGAGTGCGAAGGTACCGCGCGTGGTCCTGATTGGAGTTTTTGTCCCCAATTAAAATTATTTATTTTCTGTCTGTGTTTTCTCAATATACTATGATATTTTTGGTCTTTGACTTTTTAGAGACAGAACATTTTTTATATCAATATTTATTATATAATACATATCGCAACGTTTTCGAAATATTATTTCCATCATCAGGCATAATTGAAATAAATAAATAGAATATTGAAACAATGGCTAGTTAAAACTGATGATGGAAACGAATAATATTTAGGCGCCTATGTATAGCAGAAAGGAAGAAGATGAGACAGTATAGAAAATTTAGCCCAGATACAAGAAAATAGGAAAATAGCTAGGATGAGAATTTCTGTGGCGTTTAGAAGCACCAAAAGTTTGTATCAGTAAAGTGCTATCAGACTGTCACTGCGGTTGTTCAAAATGCCTTTTTTTCAATCGAACAAGCAGTTATAATGTTTAATAATATTTTTCTCTTATTAGCATACTATATTAATGGATACAATCTTAAAAGGAAATTAAATTCTTAAATTACCAGCAATCTCTCATAAAACGATTATTACCCTCTTCAAGTAATTGTTGATAATGTAAGTTGTTGTTTGTTTTAAATTATTTGTACGGTACATCTGCATATAAACAATATACCACTTTTCGAAGTATCCAGTTCTTTTCCTACCTACTGTTACACATTTTCAACTTACATACCTTCAAAATTGTTAAGATTTCTGGAATGTAGGCGGTTTTAATATTCTAACCACCTATGGATCAGTTTGACAGTCTTATTACTCCGAGAATTACTGTGTGTTTACACGTAGGCGGCTAAAATTATTTAAAATTTGGCGCTGTAGGTTGAATTCAATCATTTATAAGAATTACTCGGCGCAAAGGGTAAAACGTCCCGCGTTGGACTTCCAGAAAGAAAGACAACATATCTTTCGTATGAAACTTTTTGGAAGGACAAATTGCTTTGAAAGTTTGAATTTCTTTCAAAGACGCTCGCGAGATTGTGCCAGCTACTGGGAACCAGCGATAGAAAACATTTTGTATCGTTAGCAATTTCCGAGAATCAGATGCATTTCCAAATACGACACCACGAAAGTCAATTTTTTGAGAATCTTCATCCGAGCGGTTTCACAAAGGATCACCTTGTCAGTAAAAAGGGCAAATAATTTCAATCGTAGCTGCATTGAAAAAATTAGATTTTGACGATTGCTAACGGTAGTGCAGACCCCGTGAACAGTGTGTTTAGGGCGGACCTTGCCTGACATTGAATTCAGCCCGAATTACAACAGAAAACGATCTTCTTTTCGCCTAAACGAGGTAACACTGACAACATTTTCAATTCTCAATAATTCTTACGCTGAGGTAAACTAATAGTTCTTAAATAAATGGCTTTCACAATTTTCCGTTGTGTCGAGGAAGGAAAGGCGGCAGGAGTAGTGTCGTCAACCCGAATCGTCTTGTTGCTCTCCCCAAAACAAGCTATTTTGTAGCCTCAAACTGGGAGCGGTAGCTCAGTGCATCAACTGATGTCACTGCAGCGCCTCTGACCGGGAGGTCCTAGGTTCGAGTCCTGAAAGCGGCGGGATTTTCGACACTAGCTTTTAAGCTAGGTCGAATTCAGTCGATGTCTGGAAGAGAATTCTAGCGGCCGGCTGCTCTGATCGGTAGTTTTCGTGGTTTCTCCGATCAATACCAGGCGAATGCAGGAGCAGTACCCTAACAAACGGGCCACGGATCGCGCGCGATCTGTCCTTCCTGTTCCTTGTCCTATCCTTTCTCCTTACACACTTACACTAACATGCACTATACTACCACATATTCCGGGAGACCGGTCGGGAGCTTAGAGCTTGTCCCGGCTGGGGCGGTGCCCCGCTGGTGAGAGAATGCTGGTTAGGGAGAAACTCCACTAGCCGACGGTAGGTCGGCGCCGGATCTCGCCATCCAGCGGGGTAAGATCACCGCCATCTCCCGAGAAAAAGCATGCACTACACTAACGGGACTAATGACCAAAACTGTTGACGCGCCCGGAAACACGACAAAATCAATTAATCAATTGTAGCCTCAACACTGTGAGACATTCTGCATACCCGCAGTATCTCTGTCACAGCTTACCCTTGAAATCTAAATTTGCTTATACTACTTATCACTCTGAAACATTTGCAGTTCCACAGCGTGGAAACGTCATCAACATGCTCATTCACAGCCCCCGCAGGTGTGGAATTTCTGCTTGTGCTTTCCACCGCCGAAGTGCGCCACCTGGGGTTGGCGCGAGTGTCACAGGGACGCGGGTGCAACGCGCATGCGCCGAATAACCTTTGTTTAAACAGCATCTGCCGACTGTTCATTTAATTACACCCACGACGGCACAAAGGGACGGGCACTCTCTCGCCTTTGCGGACGCTGGGAGAAGCCGACAAACCTGTACTCGGAGACTCCGACTGTGGGGGATAGAGCGATCACGATCCGCTGCCCTCGGGCGTAATGGATTTTGCGAACTGTTGTCGCCCGGAAGCACTTTGCCCTGCGGTTTCAATGCTCTTTGATTTTGCACTATGCGGATTGTTGCAAACGCAGTATGCGGTTCTATGGCGAATGTAGGGTGTATATAACATTAATCTGAGGTCTCCTTTCTCGGAATTCACGTTGGTAGAATATTACCCCAATTATTGAGAGAATATTGTGTTATGGATCTATTGTTATAGGCTCGATTTATTATAATTAAAGTCACAATCTGACAATTCATAGTATAGGATTAATTTTTACATTATCCAAAATGGTTGGATAAAGCCCATAGTAGACACAGCTTTGAAGGCTACTTCTAACTTAATCCAGATAAAGTACACATTTGCCAACACGAAATGAGTAGATTAAGTAAAGAACTTTACCGAATGGATAAATTACTGATATTATGATATAAACATGAATCAGATTGCAGATGGAAAATATGTAAAGGGAGAGAGAAACAAAGTAAGTATTTTCGAGTTCCACTATAGAGTTCACGACTGGAATAGTTAGTATCTCATTTCTAAGATTGTGCTCGGTTTGTACGTTTACTCAAGTAGCCTCTTTTCTCTTGGTGGAACTTACAGTCGCTTTCCGGCTGAACTGGTAAGTAGGATGAGAAAACGTATTCATGTTCGACGGCAGTTTTTACTTTCTTGCGTACAGCATACGTAGTGTAAAGAAAGTTATGTAATGCTGCAGCGAAAAACAGCAAATTTTTGTCGCAAAATTCTTATTGTAGATTCCTGATCAAAAAGTGGGTGAGTTTTCTTTCTACACATAGTAAATTACTGCCTCTAAAGCATCGTGTTGTCACTGGCACCGAAAATTTGATTTACGACAAAACGTGTTTCGAACCGTCTCCCCGTCAGACTGCCTGACAACCATACTAAGGACTGAAATCATCCAAGAGATGTTGTCCAAAAATGAAATAGGAAGCGTGTTACTTCGAACACAGCTGTACTGTGTCCAAAAATGAAATAGGAAGTTCCAAAAGATCTGCTTTTGTAGAATACTGCTTAAAATTGAAAATTCCGGTACAACTTGTCTTCCAGGTGTGTCTATTCTCTTATGTAGCGCACCTCCATTTCTCTCCCTTAATTTCCCCACTTGTTCCCACCTGTCTCTCATCATTTCCCTCTCATTAACTTTAGCCACCTCTTCCCCAAAACGCATTTTATCGCAGAACTTAGCAGTTCCTAAGTAGTTGCCTCCCTAGGAATACAAAAACTGGTTTGAAAGGTCTCGAACAAATCGTTTTCAAGATACTCGCAATTATAATGCGTTTTGCAGTAATACTTTTTTATGCTACAAATTGCAAATTTCATTTTTTATGTGAATTCGTAGGCTTCTGCGATCAAAGTCATGAAAATGATCTTACCTGTCCGGGTGATGCCGCGTTGAAGGCTGCCGACATTTCGATCATCTTGTCGTGATTTTCCTCAGTGATCCTAGGCAGGCCGGCCCTAAGGAAGATCACGATAAGATGATCGAAACGTCGGCAACACAGCCTTCAACGTGGCGTCACCCGGACAGCCAAGATCATTTTTATTTAATTTTTTGATATAAATATGTCTGATGAATCCCTGGAGAATACACGTACGGGTTTTTCGGTCCATGATTTCTTTTAAGAGGGAAAATCCGTCATTTTTCCTTATCATATTATGTATAGAGATACCAGACGAATAAAAGTCCTCTTCTGATTTGTTGCCTTGGGGGAACGCGGTTAGGACCTATTACTGATAGCAAATAAAAGTTAGAATAGGAAAAAACTTAAAGTTAGTTTTTTAAAAATTAAATTTTGTTCTACTATTCATTATAATGACAATTATATTAAATGCAAGTTTAATTTTGCTCTGTCGTATTTGATGGATTACCCCTAGTTAGTAGATAAAGAGAGTTGAGACACAGTTAAAATACCAAATTAAAAATTAACAAATATGCTTATAATTAAGTTTTTTAAAATAAAGAAAACGAGTTAGTTAAAATATCTAAACTCATGCTGAAATTTCCAATTCAAAATCTCGAGAAGAGATCGCATTATTTGAGTTTCGTGCATAGGCGTAACTCCCGCTGGGACGAAAGCTGGTCAACCAATGGGAATAGTTCCAGGCCTAGTCAATCGAATGAAGTCTGCATGTCCTCGTTGCTTATTGATTCACTCCGTATGCTCTGAGGAGGGACATCTCGTTCGGAATTGATTATCCTGCGATTGAAATTCGAAATCGCGATAGCAGCGAACGCCGTTAGTTGTCACACTAACTCACGGCATTGTGGTTCGTCTCATGTGCAGGCTTAATGAGTGCAAGGCATTGTTATGCAAAATTGATGTTCATATCGAAGAAAGAAAACTGTTTTATAGTTTTACTGCTTTTCCATTCGCGTTTTTATTGCCCGCCATACCGAGTGATTATACTTTTGTGCATTTTAAGAATTGTACGGTACTCTAAGCACTCATCTCTGTGTGTTCTTTATGAATTACCATTAATACAAAAAGTGCCCTTTTGAATTCATTTACCAATATATTACTTTTGATTCTAACAGAATAAAACTCACAGCAAAATATATTTGTTCGAGCAGTCGCCCACACCAAGTATAAATGTTTATTTGTGTTCATTTAGCATCAAGGAAATAAACAGTTAATATAATGTCCAAATTTTAGATTTTGCTATTTAAAGTCACATAATTGTTTTCGACAAAGGATATAAAACACAGCTTAAAAAAATCAAAATCTTTTAATTTTCAATTAAAATGAATGTTTTAATGATGATTATTTCAAAATTTTCTTTGTTTTAAGACTAACGAAATATTTTCACTATTTTTCAGTGATTTCTTCAATCACTTATACCCTGGAGTGTTTGCAAGCTCACAGCGATATTTTTTTAAATTTATTTATTTATTTCCGTTCAGGTTCACAGACTGTTGAAATGTTGGAAATTTCACAGAATTGCAATTACTGTAGATTATAATGTAGTAATATGTAGAACTCAATTTATCAGTATTTGGGCTAATAAGTCTATAACACACTTCAAAAGGTTTATTGTAAGAATGTGTAAATCTCAGGGTTAAGTACAAAGAAAACTTAAAAAGTTTAAGTACTAAAGTTATGTTTAGTTCACGAGATGGTAACGTCTTTTAGAAGAGCCAGTAGATACGTATATGCTCACGGTTTTCACTTAAATCGAGGCGAATAAGAGGAAGATGAAGGTGCAGAGAAGAATTTTTGAAATAGGTTCCTGATGTGCGCTAGTATTTAAAATTATTTGTGGATTTCGTTATTGGGCATAAGACATTGAGCTCTTATTATATTTTTTATTTACCTTGCTTTAAATTATTTACAATTATTATTATTTATTTGTTTTTATCAGCATTTCCCCATCAGGACACGTATAGTATGTCATTGATTATTTTATAAATTTGTATATAAATGTTCGAGGAAATGTTAGAGATTACAGTACATACACCAGAATATTTCGAATGAAAAGAAATGTATCTAAATCAAGAAATGTGGTTCGGTTTCGTGCAAACATTTTATTCTGCTCTTCCGAGCTCAGAGATAGGCTGTAAGTGATGCTATATAAGCCGCTCCCTTACAATTTCAATGCGAGGCTTCGCCGTACAATTGCATGAAAGGCTACTATTCATGTCTGTTCAACTTAATTAGATTCGAGTTGTTATAGCAAATCATATTGTTCTGGTGTTATTTAACTCTCGGTTGCAATACTGCACCTTTTACTATGCTGTCGTATTTCTCGGAAAAGAATTATTCCCGAAGAGCTGAAACATCAGGTACATTCTACGAAGTTATTACGAGAATTACGGAACAGACGTCAATACAAGCAATTTCACTTCTGGAAGACTAATCCCGATTTGCCTTCGATTGAAGTCCTGTACCAGATATTTCCCTCGACACACCGAAAACAGCATTAGAGGCCCTAACAGACAATTAAATTTCTGAGGCAACAAGATATTACAGAAACTCTCTTGTTTATTATACTTAAAAAAAAAAAAAAAACACAATTCCTAAAGAGTTTCATAACATCTATTCTAGATCATTTCTTGCTAGAGCCTACGTAAGCAGATTATTCTCCCCAAAAGCAGCATTAGAGGCCCTAACAGACGATAAATTTCTGAGGCAGCAAAAAATTACAGAACTTCTATTGTAAATTAAATTTGAAATGTATCCTTAAAGAGTTTCATAACTTTCATCCTAGATCATTTGGCGCTAGAGCCTAGGTAAGCAGATTATTCTCCCCAAAAGTACCATTAGAGGCCCTAACAGACAATTAAATTTCTGAGGCAACAAAAAATTATAGAAACTATTGTATATTAAACTTTGAAATGTACGGAAGTACAATTCTTGACGAGTTTCATAATATCTATTCTAGATCATTTGGTACTAGAGCCTAGGTAGGCATACTATTCTCCCCGAAACCAGCATTAGAGGTTCTAGTAGACCATTATATTTCTGAGACAACAAAAAATTACAGAAACTCTATTGTATAATAAACTTAGTACGAGAGTACAATCCTTAAAGTGTTTCATAACATCTATTATCGATCATTTGGTGCCAGACCCTATGTAAGCAGATTATTATCCCCGAAAGCCGCATTAGAGGCCCTAACAGACAATTAAACTTCTGAGGAACAAAAAAATTACAGAAACGATTGTATATTAAACTTTGAAATGTACGAAAGCACAATTCTTGAAGAGTTTCATTACATCTATTCTAGATCATTTGGTGCCAGAGCCTAGGTAAGCAGATCATTCTCCCCGAAAGCAGCACTAGAGGCCCGATCGGGCGATTAAATTGCGGCCGTCGCCTGCCGCCCCTTCCCGTGGAGAGTGGGGTGGGATTGAGGAGGCGCCGCGCCGGGCCGTGTGCACCCCACCAGGCGCGCCGCATACTCCGCGCGCCCCGGGCGGTTGATCGGAGGCGGCTCACCCGCGGGTCACCGCTGCGCGGCGGCGGCCGCGGGGACGGCGGTGGCGGGAGGCGGCGGAGGCGGCGGAGGCAGCGGAGGCAGCCGGAGGCGGCGGAGGCGGCGGCGGAGGCGGCGGCGGAGGCGGCGGGAGGGCGCGGCGGCGGGGCGGCGGCGGCGGCGGAGGCGGCGGCAGGCGGCGGCGGCGGCGGCGGGGCGGAGGCGGCGGCGGAGGCGGCGGAGGCGGCGGCGGAGGCGGCGGCGGAGGCGGCGGCGGAGGCGGCGGCGGAGGCGGCGGAGGCGGCGGAGGCGGCGGAGGCGGCGGAGGCGGCCGCGGGGATGGCGGCGGCGGAGGCGGCGGCGGCGGCGGAGGCGGCGGAGGAGGCGGTGGCACGGTCGCGATATTGTGACGGCAACGCTCTCCGTCCCCGAGCGCTACGCGGCTGAGGTAGCTCGCGGAAACGATTGTTGTCGCTCAAGCGTCTCGGATCGGAAGGCCTGAGTTTCATGGATGGCGCTTTTTCGCTACGTGGTAATGGCGAATTCTGCCGATTTGTGGAAGATAATTCTAGCGATAGGGACCGCGAGTTGCAGCTCAGTGCATCAACTGATGTCATTGCAGCGCCTCTTACCTGGAGGTCCTAGGTGCGAGTCCTGACGGCGGCAGAGTTTTCGACAGTAGCTCTTCAGCTAGGTTGAATTGAGTCGCTGTCTGAAGGATACGTCTAGCGGCTGGTTTCTCTGGACGGTAGTGTTCCGTGGTTTCCGAGGTCAATGCCAGAGCAGTACTCTACCAAACGAGCCACGGACCGCGCGCGATCTTTCCTTCCTCTTCCTTGTCCTATCCTCTCCCCTTACACACACACACTAACCTGCACTACACTACCACATATTCCGAGAGACAGGTCGGGAGCTTAGACCTGGTTCCAGTTGGGGCGGTGGCCGTTGTTGGGAGATACCTGGTTCCTGGTATCACCATTCAGTAGGAGAATTTCACCATCGCTTGGCGGCGATGGTGTAATGGTCAGCATATCGGACTGTTATACCTACGTTTGCGGGTTCAAACCCAATCAAAGCCGTGGGTTAAAAACCTTCGTACGCCTTCCTCCGGAGTGGAAGTAAAGCCAGCTTCCCCATCTTAGTAATTTACTAGATGTAGAAGATCCTCAAGCCTAAATAAAGCCTCTGCTCTAAATTCAAATCGCCTGTTTCGTAGCTCAAGATAATACCTCCTTTCACCGCTAGTTGCTGAAAGAAGCGTAGCGAAATTTGCGTGGTCAGACGGAAAAGCAGGACTCATGGCCTGAGTCTGGCCACGTCAAATAAGACATCAATTCAAATCAAATCTCTCGACAAAATACATGCACTGCACTTACGATACTACTGAGTTAACAGTTAATGTTTTACAAATTTTATAGTTTGAATTTTGAAGGCATAATTGTAACAATGTTTGAAACTATTTTTAGTAACATTGCTGTTTAAAAGACTTCAAAACAAGTCGAAATGATATAATAAATAAATGAAAAACAATATAAAGGAATTTGATTAAAAAGTCAGAAACTATTTATACTAATATCGATACAATTGACAGCAACATAAATCAGTAATCAAGCAATCAGCTTGATTCACCACTATTTTACGCATACCCAGTGAGGATCAGCACTGCAAAATCATGTACCAACAAACTTAGTATTCGAAAATCAATTCCTCCGCGCCATCACATACGCCATTCCTTCGCGCCACTCTATGGTTTATCTCCACGGCACATCTTCAGTGGCAGTTAGAATCATTAACAAACTCACATTATATTTTTATCCACTCACTTCATCCAAAATATTCCAAACATATCCAGCTTAACTTAATCCCCGAAATACTGCCAATTCCCGACCGAGAGAACGCTTACCAGGAACAAATTCCCCATTCCACACTGTTCTCAACAAATGCTCAGATTTTAACGCACATATTTATATAGCCAATCAAACTACGAGTAACTCGTATTAGAAAGGTAATTTAAAGCAAATATTAGGTGGATTGAAGTAATCTTACCAATTGTAAAATATTATTATACACTGATCTTTGTATTGCACAATACCAAATGAAAACATTAAAAAAAATAAAATCAGCAATGACGAAAGTGTTGAACTATAAGTCAACTTGTTATAATCGCGCACGATGGGTTTGGGTAACCAGACGGTGAATGACCCGAACCTTGTCTCATATTTGTCTAAAAGACAAATCGCATTCAAGTTAAACGATAATTATTTATCCTGTCTTAGTTTTTGGTGTTTTTTATTTGTTTTCATTTGTGATTACAAAACCGCTATGTTAGCAACGATTTGCTCATTTTATTTTGTATTTTTTTATCATTATTTTAGTTCTTCATAATTGGAGAAGTTCACAATTGAAGCTATTTTCCTGTCGTAGTATTCCCGCATCCCAACACTTGGAATATTGTGGCCAGTTTTGTCAAATCTCAGCAGTTTGTTTTTCACGAGTAGGAACATTATAAGTTTTTGAAGGTTTCTCGAAAATATTGCGCTGCGGCTTAACAACGTTTCATTCACAACTCTTCCTGTGACATGTTCTTACACCAATGTTCAGCATTTCGGCATCGTGCAGTGTAACATAGACTTATGGCCCTGGAGCACCGACGTGGAGCCCTCGGGCTGTGGTGGTTGGTTAGTTGGCCGTCGGAGGTATCTGCGCATGCGCAAAGCTCTTCGGGGTCCCTGGGGCGGAAACACGAATTTGCCCTGTAATGTGCGTGTAGCCCTCGTCGTGTTTAGTATCAAACTTGTCCAGGTCCTTGCTGCAGGATCCGAACTTACGGAGGTAGGGGAAGCTTAGGGAAGCTTATCTGATAATACATACGTCAGAGCAAATGGCGTTGAATAGAAAAAAAAATCACTCTCTGAAGGATATCGTTCGAAATTATAAAAATTTGTTCCGCGCAACAATTTTTTTTTTTAAGACAATTTCATTTTTATGTGTTTAGTAATGACATATCATTTATTTACCACCTTTATATATCAATAGTAATTAATTAAAAATAATTATTTTTATGGGCATTTTTTTGAAATGACATATTTTACTTCTGAACATGTAATCATCTCATTTAACGCCTACAAATACATTTTATTGATTAATAATAAGTTGCATGCTTTTGATAATAATCAATATGATTATTGCAACATAATTTGAAATGGTGATGATGATGATGATGATGATGATGATGATGATTTTAATTTCTGCCTTGAGCTGATGCCGAAGCCAAGCGAGTGTGAAATCTGTCTTCCGAGAATTAAATGTATTGTCGGGACCAATTGTAATACAATGGTTCATCTATTTCGTGGAATACTGGGAGAACACCAGCTTTTCATCTTCAAATGTGGGGATGAAATTCCAGCCATTCTCTATAAACATTCGTGGACAAGGATTTCTACATTTCCTCGAAATATTCATTTTTATGAGTAATATGATTTTTATTCCATTGTTCAATTCATCTTCTTCAATTACCATCCGCTTGATTTATTGTTTCCTTTAATAAATGAATGTCCCTTTCATTTCTATCAACAAAAGATAAACCTGAGGCAGAACATTGACAGTTAATCTCATTCCGTTTCAATCTACCTAATATAAAATATATTTTCATAACTACAATGTGATTAATACTGTCAAATACATAACTAAAAATTCGTGTTATGAGTACAATATGTTTGACACTCCATTACGTGTTATATATCATGCATACACTTGGTGAAGCTAAAAATATATCAAAAAATTGGTGTTGAAAGTAATAAATACTGCATTATTCACTTGCTTCCTCTGATGTACCCAATCCTTGTATGAATAAACTACCTTACTCATAACGCATGATGAGTAGTACCGGGAGTGGTAGCTCAGTGCATCAACTGATGTCACTGCAGCGCTTCTCACCGCCAGGTTCTAGCTTCGAGTCCTGACGGCGGCAGGATTTTCGACACTATCTTATCAGCTAGGTCGAAGTGAGTCTCTGTATGGAGGAGAATTCCAGCGGCCGACTGCTCTGATCGGTAGTTTTCCGTGGTTTCTCCGATCAACACCAGACGAATGTCTGAGCAGTACCCTATCAAATGGGCCACGGACCGCCCGTGATTTTTCCTTCCTCTCCCTTGTCCTATCCTCTACTCTTACACACACACACACACACACACACACACACACACACACACACACTTTTTCATGCACTACACTACCACACATTCCGCTAGACCGGTCGGGAGCTTAGAGCTTGTCCCGGCCGGCGCGGTGCTCCGCTGGTGGGAGAGTCCTGGTTAGGGGGAAACCCCACTAGCCGAGGATATGTTGGCGCCGGATTTCGCCATCTAGCGGGTGAAGATCACTGCCATCTCCCGAGGAAAAAAAATCCACTACACGTACGAAAATAATGACCAAATCACCCGGAATCACCAAGCAACCAACATAATGAGTACACCCAACCACTACACTTCCTCTGTTTCCACAACTTCGAAAACCGTAATCGAGTCGGGGAAATGACTGATTTCCCATACTTTTCCTTGTATGCACAAGAGCTCCAGCGCAGCAGAACAGGCAGGCGTATCCTTACGGCCATAGGCTTGCGTTCAAAAGTCCAGACTTCTATTCAAACGCATGCGAGCTACCCTTTCTATGCACATCCACCCCCAACGCCGCTTTATGTTTTGTCCACATCCGGTTGCCCCCTGAACCGAGCGAATGCTGGCTGCACATTGCGTTCTTTACTGCCGAGACGACTTCCGATAATGACACCGATTGCATCGAGTGAATATCGCGCGACCGATCGCTATCGATTCGTCATCGAAACTTTACGAGTTCAGTCGGCGGAGCGTTTTAAATGGAACTCCCCTTCACTCGTGGAAATACAGCTGCGGGGATAAAAGAGGTAGCGGTGTGAATTGAAGAATGTATGAAACGTGATTCTCGTAGAAACAGACTTCGGTTATGTGGAAAAGGTAATGATTACGTATCTGTACCTGATATAATGTTTATATTAGTTAGTTTATATTTACATACATACATTTGTTTGAACTGCAAACGGGTATGACCCGGTGGCAGTTAAATAACAATATTTACAATAATAATATCATGAATAATTATAACAATATTAATAATAACAATAATAATAAAATAATAATAATAATAATAATAATAATAATAATAATAATAATAATAATAATAATAATAATAATAATAATAATAAAGGAGTACAGTACAAGCCGAACATGCAATAATCGTACTATTTCTAATATTACGTATTATAACAAATAGTTCAACTCTGTCATGATATTCAATATATGTCGGTGATGCTAAAATTTAATATAAGCTACATAAGTTTGCCTAAGTTTTTTTTTTTTAATTTATTGATCGCGTTCACTACACTTAATTGCACTGCACTGCCCTGCACTCCATTAATACTTTAAAGTCCTAAAGCCATACCTATCCTTTCCTAATAAAGATGCTGTAAAGATAATGAAAATAATTTCCTGGAATCTGTACTTCTTAATTTTTCTTATGGAATTATTACGCATTTTATATCTATAGCTTTTCTTATTCGAGAGAAAATGTTATTGAAGGTGCAGAAAAATACATAGTTTTACGCGAATCAATGCAATATTTTTTTTTAAATCTGATGAGCAAAATAAAATACAGATAGATACTTTATTTATGTGTATTTCTGAATTAATTATGTTCTGCAATTACGTGAATGAAGATGTTTAACTTCTTGTGTTACTAGAGTGCTGATGGCAAGTATTTGATACCGGAGGCAAATGCAGAGTTGGATATAGAGGTTGCCTTGGCAACGAAGAGGGAGATCGAAGGTCGTAGCGAAGGCGAAGTGTGCGACAGCTGCAGTCGATCTCGTTGCGATGTATCTCGAATCTGCATATCCACAGCCCCTGTTACCAACCCTGATTTACATGCAATAGGCCTGCACTCCGACGTCGGGGACTCTGCTGAATGGGTATTACGCTTGGCATACAACGCTGTCTTTCGAGGGAAAACAATAAGTTCCAACAAAGGCATTTTGCTTTTGACGTATTTAGTTATCTATTAAGTGTTTCACGTTATAAAATACAATTTTAGAAAATTTCTTACAGTTTTAAAGTTTCAAATAGTTTACGTATATTTTGTACTAATATTTCACTCCAAATTCATTCAATTGCAATGTCATTTCTTCAAACAAAGTTTCAACAAAGTCGTCGTTCCGAAGGCATTTTGATTTTGACTAGTTATCTATTAAGTGTTTCACGTTATAAAAATAAATTTTGAGAAAATTTCTTACAGTATTCACAAAGTTTCAAATAGTTAAGTACGTATATTTTATATCCAATATTTCACTCGAAATGTATTTCTATTGCAACGTCATTTCTTTATAGATTTTAAGTGGGAGACAAATGACTTCTGCACTTCAATGGACACTATTTTCACAATTTCCTTAACCTTACCGCACTTGCGAGCTGCTCGAATTTGGCGTCAACAGAACGACAGGCTCTCCGCAAAAGAACACACGCGAAAAATAAGCGAGAAACGCACGTATTCAGGGCGAATCAAATTATGTTCGTACTGAGTTGTGGAGTCTACTCGTGCTCCACCCAGCTTAGTCACGAATGTAATGCCTTAAAATTCTGTGAAAGAGAAAAAAATCTGGTACATACTATGCCCACGTTTTTACATCCAATTAAAAAATTATTCCGATATAATAATTCATGTTTCGAATTAATTACATTCACATTAAAATCCCATGCTATCGTTACTTTATCAGGCGTTGCTAAATATAAATGTACTAATGACCTCGTACAACGCTAACGCAAAACAATATTTTTATAAATGACCCCGTTAATAAAGAGCTGCTCCCAACTAGCACCAAGCACTATCAAAGAGTCTCATGCTTCGACGCCCAAAGCTGTATCCAACGACTTCCCTTTTAGTGCTTAAAGTGGAAAGCATTTTGAAAGCGATGTCGTCCCACATGTGACACACAATGCTTCGTGCACCCAACAGCTGCCCCTGCGGTGCGCCTGGTAATTAAAAAGCGCGCAAAGAACGTCGGCGCTGGGCCGAATAAAAGGGAAAGGTAAACGAAAATGAAAACATAAATTTCAGGGGGGCTCGCGGTCTGCGTAATGAAGCGAGTAATTTATTTCGCCGTGAAGCCACTGGCGCGCTGCCTGCGCAGGGTGGCTCTTCGGCGTAGGCCCAGTGTATGGCTCGCGGGGCGGGGCAGGGGAGGACAATGCGAGGATGAGTTCGAGAGGGGAGCTCGGATATGTGGGGAAATGGGGAAGTACGAACGGTGGATCTGCGCGGGTAGGACGCGCAGCAATATGCAATTCTCTAGCTCTGCTAAAGATACGCTCGTTTGGGTCGAGTGTGATGGTTTAATGTGTTGAATGGTTGTATTTCGGTAGTTTATCTACCATTTTACAGATAATTATGGAGTTAAATTGCAAAGAACATTTTTCCAGAATTGTTTCGCTATTCATTATTATTATTGTTAATATTATTGTTAATATTATTATTAATAGTATTATTTTTTCATTTTTTTTCATTTTTTTGGTAGATTCACATTGTTAACTTTACAGATTAACAAAATCAAACCACAAATTAATATAACATTAAACTTTATTTAAAAGACTTCATTTTCCTGAAATGTCCGCACTATTTCTGTCGTTGCTATCACCACTTCCTTCTGCATAAGTTTGTATATATTCACTTTCACACTGAGATGTGTGAGGCCCCACGTCCGATTTCCTGGAATGTCACATGTGCTTGAGAAAATTACTGGAATAATGGCAACTTTTTTCAACATGGTATCGTTTCTGTATGGGTTCAGTGAGTTCTGAATACTTGTTAATTTTTTTGGTGTACTTTATTTTTTATTTAATAGGTAATTATTACATACAAATTAGAAAACGTGATGCTAAGTGGCTAGGCCGAAGGCCTTTAAGCCATTACTAGCCAGTACTTACTTTGAAGGTTGCTAGTATTTGCGAGATAGATATCAATCAGTATCTGAAAATGTGTGCATCCCGAAGGAATTTGTTGGTTTGATTTGTTATTATTATATACTAATATTATTATTTAATTGTAGACAGTTCACTGGTACTGAGACAGAAGTCACAAAGATATCATCTATCAAAGCATGGCTACCAAGTTATTAATACATCTGATACATTATTCCTATATCAATAAAGAAAAATAGTACTTCTCGTTGAGACGACAATCAAATACATATTTTTAGTACAATTCAGAAACCAATTCATATTGATTATTTTAGAACATAAAAACTTACATTACTTCCCAGAAATATCCTTATTAAAGAGCACATACCAAATAAAAAAGATTTCAAGGTACTGATGGCGGCACTCTTTTTAATTCCATGTGTTTCTAGTGAGTACTTAAAGGTCTTCAGAATTATGCCGGTTGCTATACACTACATATACACTACAGTTTATACAGTTTATCGTAGCTATTGTTTTCAAGGATATTTTTGGGGTGTACTTGTAATATGGTGTATCATGTCATGGTGCTAAACCACAGATCTTGACCAGTCGGGCATGAATAATGCGTGCCACCATATCATATCTGTTCTAATACTCAGTAGAGGCTAGATTGATTGATTGATTTTTTCATGTTTCCGGGCGCGTCAACTGCTCTGGTCATTAGTCCCGTTAGTGTAGTGCATTTTTTCTCGGGAGATGGCGGTGATCTTCCCCCGCTGGATGGCGAGATCCGGCGCCGACCTACCGTCGGCTAGCAGGGTTTCCCCCTAACCAGGACTCTTCCACCAACGGGGCACCGCCCCAGCCGGGACAAGCTCTAAGCTCCCGACCGGTCTTCCGGAATATGTGGTAATGTAGTGCATGTTAGTGTAAGTGTGTATGTAAGGGGAGGGGATATTACAAGGAAGAGGAAGGAAAGATCGCGCACGATGCGTGGCCCGTTTGTTAGGGTACTGCTCCGGGATTCGCCTGGTGTTGATTGGAGAAACCACGGGAAACTACCGATTAGAGCAGCCGGCCGCTAGAATTCTCCTCCAGACAGCGACTGAATTCGACCTAGCTGAAAAGCTAGTGTCGAAAATCCTGCTGCCGACAGGACTCGAACCTAGGACCTCCCAGTCAGAGGCGCTGCAGGACATCAGTTGATGCACTGAGCTACCGCTCCCGGTCATATCTGTTCTAATACTCAGCAGGGGCTAGAGGTGGGGGTGATGGTGAACGGTGGCGATCTACTTGTCGACTAGTGGAGTTTTTCCTAAACAGGTGTCTCCCCCGGCGGGACACCGCCCTAAAGGGACAAGCCTTAAGCTCGCCTTGTTACCAACTTTGATTTTCATGCAATCCGACATCGGTGCCCCGGCGGTCTCTGGGTTTGTGTGATAATGTAGTGCATGTAAGTGAAAGTGTGTGTGTGTGTGTGTGTGTGTGTGTGTGTGTGTGTGTGTAAGGGGTGAGGAAAAAACAAGGAAGGGAAGGAAAATCGCACGAGGTGTGTGGTCTCATTCTTAAGGTATTGCTCCAGCATGCGCCTGGGATTGATCTGCGAAACCACGGAAAACTTCCGATCAGAGCAGCCGACCGCTGAAATTTCCTTACAGAGAAACGACTGAATTCGACCTAACTAGTGGTGCAAATTCTACCCCCATCGGGACTCGAACCTAGGACCTCGCGGTCAGAGGCACTGTTGTGCTATGTTGATGCCCTGAGCCATCTCCACTAATGCAAGTTGTCGGAAAACAGGTTTTAGCTCATAAGGTTATCGCCATGGGGAAAGATCATATAGTTATTTTCTAAAACAAATATATGCTGTAAATGCATTTTGTGAAAATACGAGAAAGAGAAAAATGTTTCCATAACGATTCAAAAATGAAATATTTCTCTTTCAATCGTCCGATTTTATGATGTCTAAAAAGGACATTTGCATTTGCCAGGTTTCTTCAGTTAGTTTTAGCATACTTAATGAGTAGAAGCACTCGTTATAATGAATGTACTTCTTTAAACGTTACGCAATCTATAAATTTCAGATTGATTTTTTTTAATTCCATGATTGAGGATCGTTAGCACGGTAGAAGAGAGGAAAGCGGCCTACTCTATCTACGCACATTTTATCAGAGGTCGGAAAGCCTGTTTGGGAGCCGCTCAAAGAGGGACCATCCCCTCCCCATTTCTAAGGTTTTTGCCACCGGCGGCAATTTATAATTTAATCAACTTCCATCACATGCATGGCTTTCCCCCTCTCCAGGTGATCCTGCGTTTCAGAACCACCGTTTCTGTTCTTGACGAGGGCACACTGATGTGTTCCTCAAACGCCTGCAAGAAAAAGAGAAGAGAGAAAAGCGAGTGCCTGTTGATTAAAAGGAGTTCATTGGTGAATTATAATCTTTTGAGGTTACCTTTAGGCTGCTTGTTGGAAGAGGGTGGGAGAGAGAGGGCTTTGGTATTGGAATGCAAAATGTGCTTTACGTGAGCAGTAATCAAGAAGAATCCATAACAGTTCTTTGAAGGGTTTTATTACTTATTTCGTTTCTAGTTTTTGCTTTCCATCAAGAAAATATTTCAAATTATTTAGTTTGAAAACATTTAAAGCACATTGTTCAGTTTTAATTATTAGAAAAGGTAAAATGTGATAATTTCAGAGGTTCCAGTGTAAAAAGTTATTAAGAGGTGGTGGTTACAAATATCATTAATTTTGTAAATTTTATAAAATTGGTCGATTTTGTTTTGTTTGTATTATAAACCCTGTTAACAATAGGGGGTTCACACCTTTCGTTTAAAATGAAAATCTCTCAATTTGGTAGTGTGGGAAGCTCAAAGTTGTCTTCAACAGAACTTAATGTAACTTTACGTTAGAATCTTTTCTTCAACTTTCAGTATTAACTTAAGAATTTTTTATGAGAAGTTTCCATCCATAGCTCCTTCTATAAGCCTTACGGCACTTATCAAGTATCTGTATTCTATTTTGGCTAGTCCATCGCGACTACTGATTTTTCTAAATTGAGTGGAAACGCTATAGGGTTAATGGCACCACAACGCCTTGTGGAAGTTTCTTCGGCACAATGAGCGTTGCCGTTCTTTTAGCTTTACATATATTGTGAACCAAAAAAAAAAAAATATCCTGAAACTTTAAATGGGGGTTTCTCCCGGGTAGATACACTGAACAGAATGATTGATTGATTTTTTCGTGTTTCCGGGCGCGACAACTGCTTTGGTCATTAGTTCCGTTAGTGTAGTGGATGTATTTTCTCGGGCGATGGCGGTGACCTTCCCCCGTTGGATGGCGAGATCCGCTACCACCGCCTACCGTCGGCTAGTGGAGTTTCCCTAACGGCTCTCCACCAACAGGGCACCGCCCCAGTCGGGACAGCTCTAAGCTCGACCGCTCCCCGGAAATATGTGGTAGTATAGTGCATGTTAGTGTAAGTGTATAAGGGGGAGGATAGGATAAAAGGAAGGACAGATCGCGCGCGGTCCGTGGCCTTTTGTAGGATCTGCTCGGCATTCCCCTGGTGTTGATGGGAAAACCAGAAACTACCGATCAGACGCGGCCTAGAATTCTCCACCTGACAGCGACTGAATTCGACCTACTGAAAAGGTAGTGTCGAAAATCCTGCGGCTGTCAGGACTCGAACCTAGGATCTCCCGGTCAGAGGCGCCGCAGTGACAGTTGATCCCTAAGTACCTCGGCCCAACAGTGCATTTCGTGCAACCGTCGGTCGTATCTGGAAGTATATGACGAGCGTACAGCAAACACGCGGCCAACTGAAATCGACGCGCAATTGCACATGTGATATAAGGGCCGCAGACACGAAGTTGCGACATATTGCCGATCCACTTCCTGTTCCTCTTCTTCTTTTTCTGCGGGCCACATCCCGAGAGTTGAGCTCGTAAAGCTACGCGTTGTAAAGTTATATGGCGCGGGATATTACGAAAGGAGCAGCAGCAGCTGGAGGACACGAACATGGCCGGACCCTGTGTAATGTATTAGTCTCCAGGCTGTATAATTGGTGTTACATTGAAATACACACTAATCACCTTAGTAGTTTTGAATTGTATGTCATTATTGCTTCTGTGAATCTTTAGGTAAACTTTTTTTTAAATTAAAATAATAATTTGCTCAATTACTTATTTTACTTAAGTGCCACAAATAAGATCTTACTTGACAATTTGCAAAGAGTGTTTTTTCTACGTTTGAAAACTTTACACAGGTAAAAATCTCTTCATTTTATGGCTTCAATTTTATTACTACCAACAAAATTTCTGTGACATTTAGAACAGATAAAATGTACTCGTGAGTCTGGTTTACCGGCCTTTCTGATATGTATCTTTCTAAACTCGTGACCTTTCTGACATAAAATACATTCGCTTCACTCACTGTTTCATTCCCGTTCCGAATCTCACGACTTTTCCTCTTCTCCAGTGTCCGTAAGCACTCCGTCACGTTTCACGCATTTTTCTGATATCAGTTTCAAGTTGAGCGTTACGTCTTCATTTGTTATTATTAAAGACCGTGTATTTACCTAACGCACTCCTTACTCCCGCCTGAGTGGAGCAAAATAGTACATTACCTGTATGAAACGATGATGTAATGATAAGTATTAATACACGAGAGTGGTATTACGATACGGGGGAGTATCATAAACTGCTCACGAGTGTATTAATACCCATTACATCGAGTTTCTTACGATACTTTTTCTACGACTTTTATAAGTTGAACTTTTACATTAAATCGTCTCGTGGCAGTTGACGCGCAGGATTCAACCAAGGCCACCTCACCCTGCCCTCGCATGCTACTGTAGGTGGCTGTGGTTACCAGTCCGCCAGCGTGGGATTACTGCGCTAGTCAAATAGGATCC
This sequence comes from Teleogryllus oceanicus, assembly GCA_964035755.1. Taxonomy (NCBI): domain Eukaryota; kingdom Metazoa; phylum Arthropoda; class Insecta; order Orthoptera; family Gryllidae; genus Teleogryllus; species Teleogryllus oceanicus. The sequence continues at coordinate 74,589,978 of CAXIVR010000008.1, forward strand.
GATGAAATTGCGATCCAATTTATTTTAAATAATATTCCACGAAAAAATTACTACGAATAAAATAAATTCATTCTGACAAGCATAATATAACATAAAATGCAATTTTAATGCACACAATCGAATAAAATATGAACTAGAACGATTCTTAATGGCTAATTAAGTGTCAGTACTTGGTTTGTAAACTTCTTTGTGATTGATCAAGAACCTGTATCATAATGAAATCTGTATCGTAATGAGTACTATTATGCAACTGGTTGCAGCCAACAAATCACAGCATTATACAATGGGAGTACAAAAGGGAAGTACTGGTAGTGGACTTGGTAGTTGTATGATTGTCTATTTCTTTATTCCTCTCTACAGCCTGAACGAGCTGCGCAAAACTCCGACCTGAGGCCTGCCTACATGCACATTATCTCAGACGAAATGTTACAAACTTCTAGAACACATAGTTCAATTTTGATACCTCTATTCTTCACCTCTGAAATTCCCGTCCTAGTTCTAACACTGTATTAAGATGAATTATGAAAACAAATAGGTGTTTGGCAATAATTGATAAAAAAGATTATCTCCCTTGAAATGAAAACTATTTGCAAAAGTAAGAAAGCTACAAATTTTGAATATTTCTCCTTATAGTGTCCTACGTATAGAAATCAACTTATTGGCACTATAACATGGAAACGATTATTTGAATAACAAATTTCCCACTGGGATCAAGAAAACGTGCATTGATAGTGAAGCTATATTTATGACCACAAGCAAAACCAGATTACCTCAGAAATGCACAATGTATCAGGAAGTCCAAACGAAAAACCGGAATGTTCAAAGATTTCCAAAATCACATATGACCTTTTAATTTCTTCAAAACCCACTCGATTTGATGAAATTTTAAAAACATTCCTGTGAAAAAAATTAAATTTTCCATTTACAGTAATGCAAAAAACGCCGTTTTCTTAAAAACCTCTTTAAATTTTTCAATACAAATTACTATTTAGGGCTAGGTTTTACTCTTCTTATATATTATTTAAGTAATATTTCAGCTGTACTACTAGGAAAGCAAAAAGTTGAGAAAATGTCAAAAAATGTACCCTCGCTTGCACAAAAAATGGGCGATGTCCTGAGCAAACTTCCCAGAGTTTTCCGACCCCCCCGCCCTGCGGGATCGGGGCTGACCAATCAGTTTTGCTTCATTTCAGGGGGGCGGGACTATTGATCTTGAACATTACAAAATGGCGGTGATGGCGAGTTATATTATATAATTTTTGAATATAAATATTAAATCAACCAACAGTTTACATACATTTTGTATATACATTCAATTACATAAAAAAAAGGCATGCAATTTTTCCAGTAAAACATTTTTTAAAAACTGTTATAAAACGGTTTTCCCAAAAAACACTGGACAACGACTATTAAGCTCCATGTCTACATTTCGTCGTTTTTTTTTGTAATATTTAATATAAAATGCAAAAAATTTTGCATTGTATGCATTGTCAAACCCTAGTTATTTTATTAGAAAAATTAAAAACAAGAAATACGTTTTGATCAGTTTCACAAAACGTCCCCAGATAGCAGCTTTCAGTTGTAAATATTTCATCATCAATTTCTCAGATGACCCAATTAAAATACTATATGGCCCGGACTTTAAATATTGTAATAAAATAGTTTTGATATGTAAAATACTAAATAAACTTAAAGTATTTAAGTTCATTTAGTCACAATGAAAGTTTTCTACTGCAGACATTATGATTGGAAAAGTGCAGCTGTAAGCAAATGAATGATTTTTGATCTTTTGTTTTGGGATCAAAATTTAAATTTACCTCTTCAATCTAACTTTAAAGGGTGATTGCATTTTACAGGGAGTTCTTTACCGCAAATTTTAAAAAATCTTTGTGATACCTAGTCTTTGGGGAATTTTGCGTGAGAATAAAAACGACATATGACTCTTATATAACATTTTAATATCTTAATGTTTGCAAGGTAAAACACCAGCTTTCGTCTATTGGTGAACATTGGGGGAACCACACACACACAAAACCACACACACACACACACAACACCATACCCCCAAACACTCATATCAATATTACTTACTATAATTTATGTATGATTTAACCCAACGCAATTAATATACTTATATTATTATAGCAAGTATATTTTTACATTACGATTTTTTTATTTTCGAGAGACGAGCAATACACAAGTTTTTCCCGTCATCGGAATTACACCACTTCTTCTAGATAAGCAGCCCTATGCAAACACTGTTTTTGCTAATCCATTAAAATCACTAAATTCTCCTGTCTAAATTATTTCAAAATTGTAATTTTTAATAATGTTGCAAAATTTCGTCAAATTTGAAATCTTGTACGATAATCGTTAGAAATGAATAGAGATCCTTCTGTAAAATATTGTTGCAAAATAAATTTCTCTATTTTCATACTTTTTTACTTTCATACAAAATTGCCAATTTATTGGATATGTGTTCACTAACGCATCTTCAGTAATATTGCACTGCATATTTATAATTTTTAATGAATTGTTAATAAATATTGTAACAAAATAAGAAATTTAAATTTTTTTTATTTGGAAAAATTAATTTAATTATAAATATTTATAAAGAATTTAATTAAAGTACTATAATATGAATTAGGTTAAATTTTTAAAAACTATAACTACAATATTTATTATTGTTGAAACGCATTCTACTATATTACAATGTAACGTTTTAAAATGTACTGCCCATTGATTGATAGTTTGTGTTATTATAGTATATCTCACGCAGAGACGTTTTTACAAGAAAATCTAATAATAACGAAATAACCTCAAATTTATAATTCATTGGCTTTTGTTTTTACTCGGCGACCACTTTAATAAGGGTCGGGAAGAAGGAGAAATGGCGATATCGCTGTTGGGTTCGTAACCAAATCTTCAGGGTCCCATTGCGTTCCTTTACTTAAGTTTTAAAGGTTCCCGAAAGTGATATAGATTTTCAACATTAACCCCGAGAATACATGTTGCATACCATGAAAAGAAATGATGAACAAAAGTCTGGATTTTTAAAAAAATCTCCCGAATACTGCATCAAAGTCCTACTGGCTATTTAATTACATTTTCTGTCATTCGTCGATAAACTGCGAACATTTTCCCGTGAATTATGTTATCTGCTAAAGGAAAGATTTCGGGTTTAAAAGGACCCATATGTTATTGGTGGATCGAAAATAGATTTTAATTGTGGAATTGAATTATTTTGCAACATACAAAAATGATTTACTTTTTGTCTGTTTTCTCTTTTCACTTCACCCCCGTCAATTTTTCAAAAACAAAATTCAATCATCTTTTTTTCCCTAAATACAATATTTATTTTCGACCTGTCAATTCGAAGAATAGTTGTTCCATTGAAAAAAGCGATCATCGATAAATGGACAAAGTTTCAAATATCAAAAATACCAAATAAAAGTAATATCTGATATTTGTTATCAAAGGGACTCCCTCAGAAATAATCAAATTTTCTTTGTTTTCATTAATCTTTTAAATAGAACGTAACTTTGGTTTTGGTTTGGTATTCCGGCAAGATCTTAACAGATCTTCCCCCTTTTCTTGAGCACATAATAACAAGGCTTCTTTATCCGGTATCTTCACTTCGGGTTTATAATTATTATTAATTTTTAAGCAGTATTTTACAGTTCTAATGACCGTTTTTCAATCTACACCCCAATGTTTTATTCGTCAGACATCTTCCTCTATTCTTGTCCTTCATTGTCAAATCGATAACGTCCCTAGATTTCTTGGGCCCTTCCTCGTTTTCTTCTTTCAAAAGGAATCACTCAAGAAAATTTTGATATTCTGTCAGAATCATTCTGATACCATTAGGTTGTTTGGATTCTACTTTCGATCACTTGTCTCTCAATCATTATTATCTGTCTAATCTCTTCGTTTAGTATTCTATCAAACAGTATACTGACAACATCGTCTCAAAATTCATTTCATGCATTTAACCGAGAGTTTATTGCATCATTTTTAATTCTAATTTCCGATTCATACGTCACAGCTCCCCACCATTGTCATGTATTTGTCTCTTAGTTTTCTTTCAAAAATTTTTTGTTTTATAAAATATTATAAGTCTACTAATAATTGGCCTTCTAGTTTATTTTTAATAAGTCAATATTATTAGATCCCCTGCTCTAATAATCACCCCGATTTATTGAAATTCCTTTCCTGCTGGAAATATACGTATTTCTGTTCTAGATCATATCGAGATTTCCCTACAACCATGTGTCTTGATTTTCTTATTTATTTTGAGTCTCCATTTTTATGTTTTATTAATTTCTGGATTAAATGTTACAGATACAAAAAAATATTATTTTTCTACCTATTTTTCAAGTGATATGACTCCAAAAGCGGAAATCGTATTATGAATTCAAAGGTTTTGCAGCCGTTCTCAAGTCTTAAACGATATCCACAACTTTTTTAGTTATTTGGATTTGCACTAATCAAACCTTTTCAAAATTTTGTTTTACCAGTCTTGCATGACTTATTGTGTCTCTAAAATAATGTAACAAGTATTTCAACGTCAAGTTAAGGGTAAGAACTGTTTCTGATGAAATAATATTGTATAAATAAAGATCTTCATCTTCATCTTCATTACTAGTTTACCACTAGTTCATTATGAGAGAAAAAATAATTTTCTAGGATGAAGAGAGGGTGACCCTGAGTCTTTTATTTTGGATCCATGTTGGGATGGTTTCTAAGAATACTAAGAAATCAATTCATTCACTTTTTAAATTCCATGACATTCATGATCACTGTACTGATCCTGTAGGTCATATGTGTCATTATGGGTTTGAAAATAGAAAATACAGTTTGTCTAATAAAAATATTAAACATGCTTGTCTAAAGAAAGACTTTTAAAGCATCGACTACAGCAACGTTGCGAAATCTATGTTGCAAGACTAGAGACAATAATCAAAGCAAATGGAATTTATACCCAGTATTAAATAATGAAAATTATTTTTTCAACAAGCGTGTAAAGACTTTTAAGCTACAAAAGCCACTTTATAAAATAGTATGCATACTCTTGAATAAAATGATTGAGAAGAATATTTAATAATGGACTTTTTATTAATCAATATCATTCACAACAATGTCGCCTTTCAGAATGTTAGCAAATGGGCATGATAAACATATTTACTTCAACTAATAATCGAATATTTTTTATATAAATACATGGTTTTTAAAAACCAAGAATTATTTTTTTCAACAATACAACTCTGGCGCCTAAACCATGCATACGATTTTTCCAAATTGAAGAAACCCTGTCGTTTTCCTGAGCTGAATATGCATTTTAAAAAACATTCATTAATTTTTGGGGACTATTTGTACCCTTTCCCGGGACTTTTTAAATTGTTTTCAAAACGGCTCCAAATTTTTCTGTAAATTTCTTGTAAGGACTTTTATCTATAGTAAAATACGCTTAAAAAGGTAGAATATGCCCAATTGTCAGGTTAACCCCGAATTTTGAAAAATCCTAAAATTTGAATATTTTGCGGCGTCTTACAACTACAAAATTAAAGATAGAGATTTTTGCTTCAAACGAAATGTGTTGCTTATAATTAGATCTTTTAATAAGGTAATGCAATTTTTTTAAAAGTTTTAGGTGATTTCGCTCTCACGCTGTTAATATAAGCATTTGAATAGATTTGTATAGATTATTTAACTTGTGAGTAGAAGTGCTTCAAATGACTTTAGAGGAAATTTTTCAAAAACTCAATAGATTCCTTGAAAAAGGCTATTTTGAAGAAAATTGAAAATGTCAAAAAATGTATTTTGTGCGGGATGGATGCCAGCTGGAAAAGAGCGCAGAACCTTGATTGGAACCAAAACAGTCCACAAAAAGTTATAAACATTTGCTAAGAAATCTGTCCCATTCTGTAGCAATCTAGTTTTTTAAAATTTTGTAAGTAGTAATTAAGCATTTTTTAAATTTTTAAAAGCAAAAAATTTCAGCTAGAACGACAAAGAACAGTGAGACACAATAAATAGTTAATTAAAAAGGACGTAATACTCGTATTAGGATTGGGAAGAAACGAACGTACCAATGTAAACCAAAACGGCCTATGAACAGGAAAATGTGGAGTAGTGAATGATCTGGTAAAGCCCGGTAATCGAAAGTACATCAAATTTTTTCCCGCAGTTTGTAATGGTATCTTCTTGAAGAAAGAATTTTAGAACATTCTCGACATCGTTATTGGAATTTATTTCATTGCTCGTCAAGTAAAACCGCTGATATCGTGAGATTTGAACACGCTTCCTCTATTGTGAAGCCACGCACCTAAGCGATTGCGCTACCAACACAGACGTCGTAAGCATTTCCGTGAACTTAATTAAGAATCTTAGAATTTTGTCTTCAAACTCATTGCTTTCCGCACTTCTGCAATTTAAAATAAAATAAATTACCTCTAAGAGACAATAAGAAGCAAAGAAATCTACGCCCTCTGCAAATATTAATTCTATTAATGTTTCAGTTCAGTACTATGAATTTTTTGCTTCGGTTCAGCTGACGCTCACCTTATCGCCTCTCCCCAGGTAGATTATTAGACTGATAACGTTGGGCTGCAGACAAGTTTCGACACGGCCCGACATTCAGAATTCATTTGCGCAGAAATTACTAGAATCAAAGAAACATTTATTAACTTCAAGAAAAATCACTATCATTACGCAGTTATTATCTTTTGTTCATCTACTACATTTATATAAAAAAAACTCTTTATTTTCTGTTTTGTTTTTTTCTTAATATATAACAAATGTTACACTATTACACTTCATTCGTTTTTGAAAACTCTCAACGACAACCGTAAATGCATACTTTAAAATTTTGAAAAGGAAAGTATTAATTAAAAACTCCCCATGTCAAAAATAAAAGTTACATGAAAAGGCAGGACGTGAACTCAGGTCTTCCAGTTCTTCAACAAACCTGAACTACCGGCGTCACTCCCGCAGTCACTTATACAATGTTTTACATATTAGGATGTGTTGACGAGTGATACTTGGTTGAGTTTTGCTAGCTGAAGACAGGAATGTTGCTTTAACGAAAAACAGTAAAGTACGATTTCGCAAAATCGGTTTTGGGAAAAGTTTTAATAAGAAAAGAAAAACGGTTTCATTGCAGTTTTTCATTCAACAATTCTTTAAATTTAAATATTGTTGCACTTTTGCCGAAACATGCCATCATTTCAGAAAGCCTACATGATTGTTTGCAAGGGAAAAATTATGGACAACATATTTCATTTGAAAGACAAATCTGTTTTCAATTTTTTAGTTGTAGGATGGCCCAAAATGTTCAAACTTTAAATTTTCGAAAATTGAGTTAACCATGAAATTGGAACTATGTCATCCTTCAAGTGTATTTTACTCTATTCTTACCAGAAAATTAGGACATTTCAGAAAATTTTGAAAAATGTCCGAAAAGGGTTCATGTAAAGTACCCCAAATTTTAAAGATTTTTTAAATTTCAAACTTCAACTACAGCCAGAAAAACAGGGTTTCTTCAATTTGGAAAGGATCGTACGTGTGGTTTAGGCGCTAGTAGTGATTCGACAGGACGGACGGTTTGGATAAAACGCTTTTTGACTCCAAAACTGTATTACCGTTTAATCGCGAAATAGATTTTCCGCTGTATTACATAACTTTCTCTATTACGTATACCCCGAATATACTACGTATATACGTTACATACGAATATACTACGTATACTACGTATATACGTTACATCAGAAAATACACGTATACTATATATTCGTGCGTTATCAAATAAAACTAGAAGTACAAGTTTTGTTTTGTGCTGAGATAACGAATTATCATAGTTCAAAATCCATCTAAACGTGTTACAGCAGTTCCAAAGGCGAGATACAAAAAACAGTACTGAGAATTTTCGCATTTTGATTGTCATTTCAAGGTGAGTTTATTTTTTCATAAATGATTCATATTGCAAAATATGAATGTATTTATCTAATCAAGAAAAAACGATAATTTGTCAATCTGGGCACAGTTGTGTAAAAGTCACAACTTTGATATCAATTTCAAATGTCCCAAAACCCTTCCCCCATACTGACGTACGTAATATGACAGCGGTGACAAATATCAAATGCGTGGAAATGAGCCAAGAACCAACTGTAAAAAGCATTTTTTTGGGAAACTCAGTGGTCAGAGCAACTGGTCTAAATCGAACGATGCGGGTTTTTATTCCTGCCAAAGGATACATCTTAGTACTCAATTAATACGGTTATCAGGTCACAATGGATATCACTTTTAAAGAACGGATAAACATTGCCTCATATTTCATTTCCCATAAAGTGACAGAGTTGTGACAAACTTTTTGGAAGTGAATAAAATTTTGTCAAAACGTTCACTATCTTAATTCCAAGCGAGGTTAGGTTAAATTCTTACTAACTAAATATAAATAAATACACATTTGTATAAATATTTGTAATAAAACGGTATCAAACTAATTAAAATTATATAGTATAAAAAGTTCAGCAAAGATCTTATAAGCAATAAATAAATACAAGTATTTTCCGCTAAACATTCTTATCTTTAATTCTCAGACTTAGGTAAAACAGAACTGGAACAGAAGAAAAAAAGGGATCCGCAGAAATCGATCCTCAATACCTCCGATTTAAAACCAGTGTCAAACGATTTAGGTACAGAGAGAGTTATTGGTCTCTAGTAATCTGCAAGCCTTAATGTATCTGAATACGAAATGTTTGTTCTGTAATTTCTCCATTTCCTCTGAGGTAACATTTAAGACGTAATAGAAATCATATTCTCTAAAAAATATTCGTTCTAAAGCAGTACAATTTCTGGAAAATGCAATATTAGGCAACTGATGTTTTAACAATACATGATAAATATTTATTTATCTAACTCCGTTATCATATTTATGAATTTTATAATAAATTTAATATTTAGATTTAAAAGAACGACATTATCCCAGACATTTTGAGTTCAAATTGCACTCCTTGTTTTTCCTATATTGAGACTAATGACTGGTTGTGCATTGGATCACCTACACAAGCATGGGGAAAAATCATTGAATATAACTAAATAATTAAAATTCCTTATTTTCTTTGTGAAAATTGGACTGATTGAATGTCACCACTTAGTCTCAGTCTACCCGCACTAAAGATAAGCGTATCAAAAAATTGTTTATTTAAAAATGGAGAAAAAATAAAAAAAATTGATTTCTTTCACATGACCACGTCAAATCTACTTTATTATGTTTTGGAGTTAATACATTTTGAAATGTGGGTACCCCAAGACACATTAAAAATTTTAGAAGACCATAAAGAAATAAAATTATCAATTTTTACAAACAATTAAGGGGTGGTTCTTAGCATTTATCACAAAGCACAAAAACAAATGGTAATTTTTAAAGAGTTCGTAATAGTCTCTAGGGAAATTTGTTAAACGTGTAAAAAGACATATTCCTTTCTAAATTAATAAAGAACGAAAATACCTTTATTGCAAAATTTATAATAAACCACAGACTTTTGGATTCATTATCCTGGAACTGTTAAAATTAAATTACTAGTGATTTACAACTGGTACAGACTTTTTCATATTATTTCTAACGATTACATAAAATATGATAATGATATTGCAATTGAGACACTTTAATATTTGACTATCTCTTCCAAATTTTGTTTCGTCATTGCTTGGAATACAAGATACCAGCACACAATCTTAATATAATACATTATCGTTACAAAAACAAGTTTGTTCCTCCTTAGAAAATTTTTGGGAAAGTCTCGCTCGTGATGATAGTGATTAATGTGTTCAGGCATTGGTAAAAAATATATTCGGCGGATTTGATTGGCGTCCATTCCTCCTATCTACCCGTTTAATCACGGAGCTATACAGAGGTACCACAGCACCGATGAGGGGTGTTGTAGAATGAATTCTATCTTGACATTTATTGTTCTTATGATATACAACATTTACTTCAGGTTAAGCAAACTCACATTCTTTATAAGAATGTGGAATCATCAGCCGATACTATTCTATAGTTGATTCTGTTAGAAATATTTCGATTCGAATGTCTTTTTTGTAGGGTCATGAGTAGCTTCTATCCTGCGAACTGCTATCTTGCCCCTCATAATCTTAAGTGATTCCCCATTAGCGATAAGACGAACTGTAACTGTCATGAAACACCAGTCGAAATACAGAACCGCGTAGTATTAAAGAAGTAACATGTTATTTTAATACCAATTAACACAACTAAGAAATTTCGGACAAATTTGCATTCGTTATTCAAAAACTTGTAACCTAAACTTGAATGATATAATGCTAACAATATTTTAATTATCAGCAAATAGTTGATTGATTGCTTCTTAAAGACATTATAATGCTTATAATGTAAACAACAATAGTTGAACTACCACACATACTTTCTTCTCTAATGTCACTGCTCCGAATATTATACTATTACATGAATTGGGAAAGAGTTTTCAACCAGTAAGATCCATTTTCAATTTGTAGTCTTGAAAAAATTAACTTTTCAATTTTCAAAATATATAGAGTTCCCCGAAAATGGACCACTAGCGCCTCGTCAGTTGGTACAGAACGGAACTTCTAGTCGTCGTACTGATGGACGACAAAACTGGCCCTTTAGGGCCCCAAGTCTTTTTAAAAATTAATTAATTACAAAAAATTGGACATATTTCTACTGAAATACACCGTAACGAAGAAAAAATCACTTTCTGGATTCGAACTCACACGTTAGAAGCCGACAGCGTACCTATGAGTTAGCCATTCCAAAGCGATTTGTGTTTCAGTCCACTAGAAAAATAGTTAAATATAATAAAACCTATGCTAAATAGAAAATAATCGTTTCAGTATATATTTTTTTGTTTCAGAGGGCAATCCTTTTAAGTTTAAATATATTGTGATATATAATATAATATAAAATGTATAATTAGGGAATAATAAAATATATTAATATAATATAATTATAATTTAATAGAATGCGAACTTTTCTCTATAGAAAGAAAGTACAATATTTTACTTTTCTTCATGCATACTTCAGTACCACATTGTCATAATAAAAACTAGAAAGGACTTGCAATTATTCGAAGATAATGTCTAGAAGAGGACAGTTTTAAAGAATACTAGTGATGTAAAACAGCGTACTTTCTCACCATTTTTCGAAAATTATGCGAAAATCTAAAAGTTTGAAAAAATTCACATGATCTTTTTAAAATCTTATCAAGGAAAAAGTTTATGAAGGGAAAAAACTCAAATTTCAATATTTTACTTGGGAATACTTCGAAAAATCTTTTCAACGAACATGAGACTAGCAATATTCTCTTAAATGCACCTCCCAATATCCAACAATTATTACATTTACATTTTATTACATTTGTAATAAAAATTATGGACATTTGTTTGAACATTTGAAAAATGTCCCAGGCTACATGTAAAATACCTCCCCCAATTGAATATCGGTTTCAAATTTGGCGCTACGACATCAGCCAGATCGATTGGATTTTCAATTTGGTGAAAATCGGCTGAACGGTTTGCTAGCGTTGTTCAGGGACGGGCGGAAACATTTTTTCCTCAGTCGATTTTCGCTATCAACCACCCACAAAAAATGGATTCTGCACACAGATTTGGAGTTTTTTCTAAATTTGCAAGTGGTTTTTCCATTTTTTCGTCAAAGGGCGGTGTAATATGGTTTTCTGCCGACAATTCGCCGTTTTTCGCGTAGCATTACGTAACTTCTCTTCCGAAGAAAGTGCAGACAATATATAGAAAATTTAGATTATGCGTTCACGGAAAATTTGTACTTTCACAAAGCAATTTTCTAAATTTGGAAAACATTTATACAATTTTTTTTAACTTCATTTGTAAATTAGTTATACCGAGAAGAAGAGTAAAAGTTCATGAGAAATTTGAAACAGATTAGTAATTGTAATTTGAAAAAACCGAATATTAATAAGGGGACATTTACTACAGTATTTGTAATAACGTGTATAGTGTATTCAATGAAGAGTGTAAAGTAAAAGAAGAGTTCTTTTCAGAAAATTTCAATAATGCAATATGAGCATAATGTAACATACCCTCCCGAAATATTGGGAAAATCATTGGATTCAGAATCCAATGAACTTCTAATATAATATAATTTGAAAGAATACATTGATTTAGAAGTCAGTAATGTTTTAATTTTTTGGGTACCATGCTACAGGTCCTTTTTCCCACAACGAGTCTAAAAAAAAATACATGTTCGCAGAGTCTTTTTGAAATATTTTTTTAGTTCCCTGATTTCAAAAGAATTTTCCTTAAAACCCTAAATACTATTTTTTCTTGATATCATTGTTTTTTGTAGTGTGCGCATTTCGAGAATTAAAATATATAAAATATTTAAATGAAGTCTTAACTCAATATTACCAATTATTTTAATCATTGTTCCTCAGCTTAAAACTATGGAAATATTGTAATGAAAGAACTTATTAAATTCAGTGGTATCAGTTTAATAAATATGTTTATTTTACCAACGAAATAAGAAAGTGTGAATAAAATATGTATTTGGGTACAATGAATATCATTAAATATTGTAGAAATCTCTGAGAGAGTTGAATATTAATTATAAATAATAATCGAATTAGCAGACCATATAAGAAAATTTCATTTTGATTAAATAAATTTCCATTTTATAATACTATTTTCAGGGAAAAAAAGTCCTTAGGTTTTATTAGGCAACGATAATTGAAAGTCTAATTCAAATATGTGAAATTTTCTTTGACAATTGGAAATTGTTGTTTTTGTATATATTTTTAATGTCTCTTTTTTTAAATATAGGTCATATAACGACCACTGTGATTTTTTTTGTTTGGGGTTTTTTGTAGAGAAGGTGTAAGGACATCACGAACACACATCTATTCCCAGGGGGAACCCGGCCCTTCGAACCAGGAAGCTGGCCTTTCGTCCATTTCCTCTTCTCTCCTAGTAAACCTTTGACATCATATATCCAACATCAAATACATCAAAAATTCAGCAATTCTCCATCATTTTTAATTACGTTTTTCCTGGGCCCTGGCCACGTGGGATAAGTGGAAATGAAACCTCTGACTAGGTAGTAAAGTTGGCCTCGAGGGAAACAGAAAAACATCTTTATGGTAATATCTCTCTTACTGAGATTTTATCCAACGATGCATTTGAGTGCAAACAGAGTGCGAATCTTTCAAATCAGGATCATAAGACCTTGTCGTGGTCATCCCGTGGCTCTAAGCCCGAGGCAAGATTGTTATTCACCTTCGGATCGGGCACTTCCATTCTCGCGGACATCTCGTGCAGTTACCACCCTATCCCCAGAAATGAAGAACAGACCTTACTGTAAAGCTTCTGTACTGCGATAATGAAAGAGCCGAAGGCATGAACATCGACTATGAGGGAGATGCTGGCTCTGTCTCCATAACTCTTTAAACTTTCTTAGCTATGGATTTATAAATCTAATACGTGAAGGATGATTTTTAACATGCCTTTATAACTAATTTTCGTTTTTTATGTAACACTGTCTTTTCAATATTTCATTTTAAATTAGTCATTTTTACTGTTTTTACTCTTTTAATCTTGTAATTAATTAAAATATTTTAACGACTTTTATACTAATTTTCAGAAAATTTTGCGAATAATATTGCACTATGTAATTGACAAGATATTTGAGCACAATCAGTTCTTTTATATTATTAAGAAAGGGATGAAGTTTCATTTCGTGAAAATAATAAAGACTGTAGTTTGTTTAGATTTGAGAACTGATCTCATTGAATCTCTTGTGTTTTCCGTGTTGATCAAAACCAAATGTATTTTCAGGTTCGATATTCATTCAAGTATTGGGGTCTTATGAGGACAAATTATTTTTCATGCGTATATCTTAAATGGCTAAATTATTTCACAATTTTTGTTAGAAAACAAAAGGACGGTGTGTTTCCTGTGAATAAAAACCCTTTCTTACTTCAATATCGATAACCGTTCAGGTTTCGGATGTTTGAATTGGGGAAACTTCTTGAATCGAACGAAACACTCCAGAAACTTTTCTGGAGAGTCATACAAAACCTAACATAAATTGGAAGAATTCGATTCGAAACACTGTGTTCCATTTTAATTGGAAAATTGTCCAGGTGAAATTTTTTAACTAAATACTCAATCTCTTTAAAGTTTTTTAAACAAGTTTTGTTTCTTTCTTAACAGATCGTTTTAAGAAAATTACATTGATTCGTAACATTTTTAAAGGGTTTTTAAATTTTTTCTTTTTTACTAGTGGTTATTCAAAATATTTAAGAAAATATTTAACTTTATGTGATTTCACAAATTAAAGAATTAAAAATTTGTTTTATATTATAGCTATTTATTAAAAATATCAATTATTACAATTTTGCTATTAATATATGAATGTGATATGTTGAAAATAATTATATGTTAGCGCCTATTCAGGCCATATCAGATTTGTACTGTTGCCTGTATATTACTTAAATAAATAAATAAATAAATAAAAAAATCACTGGGAAGGATGATATAATCTTCTCAGCAGTGTAACAGAAAAATAGAACTTTTGAAAATATATGAAGATAAAACAATTTTATTTTCAAATATTTCTAATGAGAGGGTTTCCCAGTTCCTTTTCACCGATTATCATATAAATCATCAATTTTACAAAAAGTCTAAACAATATTAACAAAAGCAATTTTGCAATGATAATCTATTGAGACACCCGAGTGATTTTTTAAATTTATTAACGAAATCACTGTTTGCATGCACCTGCTCATATAGAAAAATGGGATTACATTTCATAATGCGTAATAAAAAGTATTATTCTTGCATTTCTTAATAAAGGCAATAATGACAAAATACAAGTTTTTTAAATCGTGAACATGAATTTCAATTTGCTTGATAGAAATTTTATATTATGTAAATGCATTATATTGTCTTCCGAAATTATTATGTAATAGTTAGTGTTTCTTGCTTTAGAACCATTAGCATTTTAAAATAGTTTTGGAAAAAAAAAACTTCAATACTATTAATTTAATCTGACACAAATTTCTCACAAATTTGATACCATAAATTAGACTCCATTTGCATGGTAAGAACTCGATAAAAATGTCGGCTTCCGTGACCCCCTGCCCTTTGGGTTTGTCAGCGTCCACGGGTTTCAGACCAACGTCCCGTGAATTGGCGGTGATCCCGCCCGCGCGCACCAATCCGTTTGTTTCTGTGCCCTCTCCTGTTACCTCCTCTTCTTCCTCTCACCCTCCTCTCCTGTTCCCCTGCTCCGTTAGCGAGGCGCGTCACTGACCTCAGAAATTCTCCGCCCTTTGAGATAACTAGGAGGGAAAATCTTCGAGGGAGGAAGGGACGTGTCTGAAACTTGGAGCAAAGCCAATGATAAAACGGATACGCCTCGACGCCAGGATTAGTCAGGGCCCGCGATGGTTTCAAGCTGTGGAAAAGCCAGGTTGGCCGCCAAGGCATCACCCATATTCTGTGAGTGGGGATACATTGACGATAGTTGGATGCCAGAGAAAGGAGCAAACCTAAGCCAGGGCCACACAAGGAAATAGAAAATCATACTACGAGAAAGTCTGTGCCAGTCTGTAGCACTTCTAGTTCATGTATGCATTAGCAGATTTATTAGTAATGAAACAATGTTTCTCCACCAGTAATCGTAAAAAGCTTATTAATTTCGTAATGATAGTATTTTAATTGAGTTGCAGAACAAACAATAATTTTTAATTCCCCACATTTGCAAATCTCTGAAATTGTAAATTCACTCAAATGATATCATATACGCGGTAAGTTGTCTTTAAACAGTAGATAATTTACGTCGGTTTTGGGGTTTGTGTAAACCTTGCATTTGTATGTTTTATTTCCGGTTTTAAATCCCCAGAGTTTAATATGTCAAATGTTTATTACAATATTTAGTAAACACTAGGGAAGTATATCGAAACAAATTGAATGTTTTCAAGTGGCCTTAAAATTGGGTCATTGTATTTTTCTCTGATTAAAATATTGAAGCAATATTTTTAAGCGTATATTAATTGCTGTCATTAACTAAACATTTAGTGGTATTTGATGATGTGTCTAATTTAATCTCTCTCTTGTATTTAAGCACACGTGCTGTGTAGTATAAATATTTTACATTCATTATTTAGGAGTGATGTGACATTATCCACGTCGAAAGTCGCATTTGATTTTAGAAGATAAGTACTTATTTTTTTCTTACCGAAAAACTGAAGAACTGCCTGTTTTTCTAAATGAAAAGATTTAAAATGCAGTAACAATATATTACTATTGAAATTCCGTCGGTTGTATTTGGGTCTTAGAAATGTATTAGCAGCTCTTTCCTCTCTCTCTCTCTCTCTCTCTCTCTCTCTTTCCGTCTCTCTCTCTCTTTCCGTCTCTCTCTCTCTCTTTCCGTCTCTCTCTCTTTCCGTCTCTCTCTTTCGTCTCTCTCTCGTCTCTCTCCTTCTCTCTTTTTTCTCTCTCTCCGTCTCTCTCTCTTCCACTCTCTCTCTTTCCGTCTCTCTCTCTTCCGTCTCTCTCTTTCTCCCCCTCTCTCTTCTCGTTCTCTCTCTCTTTCCGCCTCTCTCTCTCTCTTTTCGTCTCTCTCTTTCCGTCTCTCTTCTCTCTCGTCTTCTCTCTCTCTTTCCGTCTCTCTCTCTCTCTTTCCGTCTCTCTTTCTTTCCATCTCTCTCCCTTTCCGCCTCTCTCTCCCTTTCCGTCTCTCTCTCCCTTTCCGTCTCTCTCTCGCTTTCCGTCACACTCTCTTTCCGTCACACTCTCATTCCATCTCTCTTTCTCTCTCTCTCTTTCCGTCTCTCTCTTTTTCTCGCTCTCTTTTTCTCTCTCTTTCTCTCTCTCTCTCTCCGTCTCACTCTCCTCTCTTTCTGATATTTTTCAGCTGGGAAAAATACTCATTTTAGTGGAGCATTAAATACTCAATTATTTTTCTGTACTCTTATAATACTGCCTTACTTCCGAAAACTGTCGTGATGAGCATTATTAAAATCAGAAGAGTTTTTAAAGAGTATTCAATGAATGTGTCTAGAAGCTTGTCAGCCCCGCCCTTGAAACATTTGTCAAATTCAAAGAGAATAATGTGCAAAAGAACAGTTTTCGTAATTTATCTGCAATTATTAGAACTGGCACTGTAATCAACACATTTCTGGTTTACAATAACCAGTCCAAATATTTGCACCCTTAATTCGGTTTACTGCGAGTTGGAACGTGAAAACAATGTGGGGAAATAGATGTTCACAAGTATCAGATGGAATTTATTTGGAAACTGAATCCGTTGTAATCTGATACTTTTAGAATAGTTAACGAGAAGCGTAAGACCGAAAGAATTTTCAATCAATGTAAGTCTCCAAAATAACACCCCCTTCAAGAACTGCACAATTTTTGTTCTCTCCGTGAGCAGCGTATTGAACATTCTTTGTTAGAAATAGGTAACATGTCATTGTTAATACGAATATTTTTTAAAACATTCTTTCCATTACAAATATTCTCGTCCCTGGACCTTTTATGATGTTAAATTTTGAAAATTACCTTAATTATTCAATAATGATTAAATATACAAGAAAAAAATTAATTTGCTTTAATTTTTGTTGTATTATTGGGTACCACAATAAAAGAAGATATACAATGTATAGATTTCATTTTTTATAAATCAGTAATCTAGAATTGATATTTCAACTGTACCATAAATACTCTGTTGGTTTTCGAAAAGAATTTTAACCCTAGAAAAGATGCATGCATGCTATACCGGTAGGTGGATACTTATTAAAGTATTAACAGACACCATCTGGTAATCTATTACCCCAAGGTTATAGTGTCGAATAACAGAATACAGTGTTGAATGATTCAATGATCCAATAAATATTTATATAAAGTAAACATCCATTTAGGTTCACTTATTCTAATACCCGAAAACATGTGTTTAATCCATGCTCCTAAACGATAGGTTTGTTGCATTCGAAACCAGCTTTTACGCATATATTTTTGTCCTCTAGAGCGTGAACGCACACTCCATTTCAATCATTCAATATTTCTGATTTGCTTTTCGCTGGTGCGATCTTTTATCAGATTACATAGTGGAGAGCATCTAGGCAGTATTCTTGGTTTCTACACAGCTATTTCATTCGTACATTCATGCAAGATTTCAGAACTATTTCGTTACCCTAAATTACCTCTTTTTTTTTATTTGAAAGTGTATGTCAAATAATAACACATGCTATAGGCGAATCATAATTTTCAAGGCGAATATATAAAATTTCACGTTTGCCCCTTTTCATTTCCGATAACTGCAAACCGAAATCAAAAGATGTGGGGCAACATATTACCCCATATCCTTTCTAGAGCTAATGTCATCTATTTGTTACCAGTAGGGACTCAGAGTTTCATCCTGAAGAAACCGTTCGGCCAATTGCTTTTAAATGTTTTAATTAAATTTGGCGAGTTTAATTACGCACTAAAATGTCGACATTTGATAGAACATTGTCATTTTATAAATTTCATGTCATAATAAGGAAAGTTTCATTTTGGCAGATAGAAATGTCCCTATTGACGACAAAATGACCTACTATATTTTTAACATGCCTTCACTTGTTTTCACAGTCCCACTCGGAGGAAACGGCTCCGAAGTCGAAGACTGCTTGAATGGCAAGTTGAAAGACGAAGGACGGCGGGCCAATCGCAACCTCTCCGCCATTGCGCAAGTTTACGAGTCCTTTTGTTGTAAATTTTTATCGTCAATGTGTTTTTACGTCTTTCAAATGTTACATGTAATTCCAAGAGAAACTGCCTGTGGCCTTTGGAGACGATAGTCATGTTCCACGAATACACACGAACAATGGTCGAGCAAACGTGTCGACGACCCATTTCGCTGGAGTTTGGATGATCTTTTCTTTCTACGCTCCAGTTTCAGAGAATGCTGTCCTTGGGATTTCTTTGTTACGTTGTTTACGATGAACATGTTACAAATTACGTTCCCAAAGCATATTTTATGTAGAATAAGAAAATTGATTGATTTCTCATGGTCTTAGCACAATAATGTTCATGTTGTGATTACGAGTACATTAAGCCTATTGCCTACTCGAAGTTTGTTCTAAACATCGGATATAATTATTTACCATTTTATCCACTAATATTAAAAGTGTACATATTGGGAATATATCTAATTTCTTGATAGCATTGCTTCTCTTCAAAAAATAATTTTGGGGAAAGAGATTGAGTAATACTTGGGGAAAACAAGTAATATATTTTGTGATCTATTTGTTTCAGGTGAGCAAATACATAGACAAAAAACGTGAGTAACGGATACTTTCCAAATTAAGAATATTCTACTGTGGTTGATTAATTGTTAGTGATTCCGGGCGTCAACGAATAAGGCCATTAGTCACGTACGTGTAGTGCATGTTTCTTCCTCGTGCCGTGGCGGTGTTTTTCTCCCACTGGATGGTGAGATCCGACGTCGACCTACCGTTGGGCAGTGGGGTTTTCCCCAGCCAGGTATCTCCCAGCAGTAGGGTACAGTTTCAGCCGGCTTAACCTCTATTTTCAAATCGGTCTCCCGGTATGTATATAAGTGTGTGTGTGTAAGGGGTGAGGATTGAACAAGGCAAAGGAAGGAAAGATTGCGCGCGCTCCTTGGCCCATTTGGTAGGGTACTGCTCCGGCATTCGCCTGGTGTTGATCGGAGAAACCACGGAAAACCATCAGAGCTGCCGGCCGCTAGAATTCTCCTCGAGACACGACTGAATTCGACCTAGCTGCAAAGCTTGTGTCGAAAATACTGCCACCGTGAGGACTCGAACCTAGACCTCCCGGTCAGACGCACTACAGTGACATCAGTTGATGCCCTGAACCGTCTCTCCAGGTATATATTCTACGGCGTCATCTTCGCATGATGACGCATTCTATTATTGGTCATGCTACTATAAGTGCTTGTTACACCGTCCAAATTATTTTATTGATTTTCCTTTACAGATATTGTAGCGTCATAGATTTGACTCCCTGCTCCTGAGTTGCAAGGTATGTAGATGAGGGAGCCAAATATAGGTTCCCGAACAAAGGCCAACCCTCACGGAAATCACAGAGGGTAGGTGGCTGGTTCGTAGTCGCCGGGTACAAAATGCGGCGTCGGTGGCACTCGCTTCAAGACGAGTCTGAGTCCTTAATGTGAGGAAAAATAGACAGCGAAGTCTATTTAATGAAGGAGAATAAATGTCTCTGAAGGCCAACAAGGAAGATAACGTTGGTGGTGCTCAAAATATTATGAACTGGTAGAAAACTTGCATCAGTTCTCTTATCTATAGAGAATTAATTTTATTAATTCATGAAAGTGATTTTAGTATCCTATGAACGTGCCGATGACATCGTGTTATGTATTTCTTACGATTACATTTTTATTACGCTTTGTTGTATGAAAACTTGAGAGTACTTAATTACTGTTTTCTATCGGAGAGTGATAATCGTATTTTAGTCATATTCATTCGTTTTTTTCATTTTATTTACGATATAAAACACGATATGTTTATGGGCGCTGAAAACTATCAAAATTCGCACTCAAAAAGTAGTGTTTAGAGTTTGTATCTGTGTATTCTCGTTACCTATGACTGAATAACACATCCACAATTTTTGAATCATGATATATACATATTCAAAACCAGTTATTAAATAATAACTCATTCTCCAGGATATGTTATTACGTTAACCCTATATTGAAAAACATAAGAAAACCACATTCATTTATACTACACCTGCTGAAAGTCAATACAGTATTAACCGCGCAAGTTTTCTTCAACCTTCGCTTCTCTACTTGCAAGAGGAGTGGGAAGTTTGGTTATTTTGACAAAAGAATTGATTGATTGATTGATTGATTTTGTCGTGTTTCCGGGCCCGTCAACTGCTTTGGTCATTAGTACCGTTAGTGTAGTGCATGTTTTTTTCTCGGGAGATGGCGGCGATCTTCCCTCACTGGATGGTGAGATCAGGCGCCGACCTACCGTCGGCTAATGGGGTTTCCCCCTAACCAGGACTCACCCACCAGCGGGGCGCCCCAGCCAGGACAGATCTAAGCTCGACCGGTCTCCCGGATATATGGTAGTGTAGGACATGTTGGTGTAAGTGTGTGTAAGGAGAGGCTAGGACAGGAAGAGGAGAAAGATCGCGCGCGGTCCGTGGCCCGTTTGGTAGGGTACTGCTCCGGCATTCGCCTGGTGTTGATCGGAGAAACCACGGAAAAATACCGATCAGAACGGCCGGCCGCTAGAATTCTCCTCCCGACAGCGACAGAAGTCGACCTAGCTGAAAAGCTAGTGCCGAAAATCCTGCCGCCGTGGGGAGTGGGAACCTAGGACCTCCCGGTCAGAGGCATTGCAGTGACATCAGTTGATGCACTGAGCTACCGCTCCGGGTTTCACAAAAGGAATTTTATATTAAATTTGTAGTTCGTTTTCGATGCAAAATATTTTCTGTTACACGGGAGTAAATATATCTGATTATCAGATTTTGTCTACAACGCTTGTTGCCTTCGTTTATTCTAAACCCATATATGACGCAGGAATTCAGTCTCATTGTTACCGACTAAGAGTCCCGTGGACTCATGAAATTTAGTTTAAGATATTGCAGTATTAAAATGTATTTAATGTGAAGAGCATTGAAACTTACGATACATAATGACTAACAAAATTATTAATCAGAATTTATTTGTTAGCTAATGAGGGAATATCATTTGATTAAGAATGGTTGAGTTAAATTAAACATACCTTTAATTTAACGAATTTATCTTTAAAATCATATATTTTATTTATTTAAAAAAAAAAAAAAATCTAAAACTCTAGAACTGAAAATAAAGTGCAAAAATGTTACTACAGCAAAAACTAAAATTTTAACAGAACTTTCTTTATGAATCTTTTCTGCACAAATCTTGAAGAATTTTTGCCCTTTCCGTTATAGTATTTTGCATTCTCAGTTATTTATTTTTCGAATTAATCATTCTCAAGAAATTACTTTTCATTATGGTCTTCTATATCCTCAACACTATTGTCCGCATGATTATACAGTGACATTCAAATTGATGATTCTAAGATATACTCTCACAATTACTGTCCTTTTTCTCCACCCTTTACGTAATATTGTCTTCAAAATCATCATCATCATTCAAATTCTCACCCTCTCTTAACGGCCTAGTCATGTTCTTTCTGTACATTTCACTTTCTTCAGAAGCGCCACAGAATAAACAGTACTAACTGGCAAAGTGCAAAGCGCACTGACTTAGAATTACACAGCTACCGACGTGGAATCCCTAGATCTCCTGCGCGCTAAAAAGGCTGATAACTTCCCTGAAATGCTTTCCGCAACAGTAAGCTCTCAAACAGTTTCTTAAAATTGTAGAAGGGTAAGGTACAAGAAGAATCGAGGTTGGAAGTAAAGCGCAAATGTAGATTTCAGAAATTTCGCGAAGTCGGACGAGTCTCAGGGACCGCCCGTTGGTAGCAGAGGGTTAATTCAACTAATGTTGGCAAATGGGTGAGGGTAGTTATTCCGAGGATCAAGAAAACGTGCGCGTATGATAATGCCACGCGACGATGTGCTACATGCATACCGTGTTTTTTTATTTATTTATTTTACGTCAAAAAACAGTCAAAACTGCGTATAACGTGCTATGGGGAAAAGTGAATTGTGTGCACATTTTCAAAATTCTGTGATCCCTACACTAAGTCATATGCTACTTAAATTTTGAGGAAAAAAAGCTCCCATGTAATAAAAATCTATTTACAAGGATAAATAAGCAATAAAATTTGGGTTCTTATCCACGTTGTCCTTCGGAATAATACTTCCTGCCGCGGCAACATGGAAACGATAATTTGAATAATTGTATTTCCCACTGAATTTTAGAAGACGTGGACAGAAAATGAAGTTACATTATGTCCAGAAGCAACACAAGGGGCATTCTCAGCATTTGCTCAATGGATCAGGGAAACTGGACGAAAAACCTGATCGAGATGGGGGTCATTGTTCCAGAAGCTGCGATATAATACTTACCGTGCTACCTACCGTGCAGTAGGATTTCTTTGTTTCGTAACAATTGTTTCTCACAGTGGCTGTGCGCTCTGAGAGTTTTGTAAAAGCCTTTCAAAGAACATACTAAATCACTTAGCTTGCTTCTAAACCGCTTTTGCGTTACATTGTGGGATGATAGAACACGTAAACATTAACGAAGTCCCCAGTTCTCAATTGAGTCCTCGACAATCTCTGTAAGTGGTCTGGAAGTTTACAATCGAATTCGATGCGTAGCTCTTCATATTTTATGATGCTGATTAGTATGTAACATGACGTTTTTTACGGCTTTCAGCTGTCATTTAAGTAATACACGAAAATGGGAAATTTCAGGGACATAACTATTTATTCTTCAAATGAAAGGCTTTGGCAACTTCTGATTTAAAAACGACTATTATTTCTCATTACTTGTGTGTTATATTTATTATTTTTACTACTGTTTTAACATTTTATTATACTGGTTTTTGAAACGTTTTAATAAATAGTGGAGCATTAATAATATTTAAGAACAAAAGTTGTGAATCATAAAAGTATGTTTTAATCACGAATAATTGCAAAGCAGATGAATGAGATGGAAACACAAGATATTGCAGCGTGTGTGCAACGAATACCACTAATTCCCGTTCATCCGTCTAATGAGAAGTCACGTGACCTTGATCCGGGTTTATGGTGTGTTCTGTTTCAAACCGTCAGACGCCCCTGATGTCGACGACCTTCCCAGCTGCGCATGTTGCGGCGTGCTAAACAGGAAGCATGCGGGACAAGCCTTTTGTGCTCTCTGTTAGTAACATGCTAAGCATCTGTGTACAATCTCTCCTGTGTGCATAACGAAAATGGCAGTCAGGTGACAAACGACCTTTCTGGTTCGATACCGACATCAAAAGCCTTGTTGGCTACGAGTTGATGAGCTAGGGGGGCTCTTGAAATCATCCTGGACATATCATAGATTAGTTAGCACCATTATCTACAAATTATCTCTTTAATATACTATTAATAATAACAGTAATAATAATAATAATAATAATAATAATAATAACAAAATCATTAATATGAAGAAGAAGAAGAAAAGGAGAAAAATTAGTTTTTTGTGTTAATGTTTCTGTAAAATCAAAGACGCACAACAGGACTTTGAAGTCAGCTGTGGAATAATCACATTTTAATCCTAATGTGTCCCTTCATAATTCTAAAGTAGAGTATAATCTGCCAAAGACCCATTACTTGCGGGAATAAGTTGTTTATGCTCCACATTGCGATGGAATAGTTGAAGGTAATGCTGAAGTTCCATAGCTATACAATATCTCTGACGTCATCATAATGTTTCATTTATCCTTTGTTGCCTGTTCACTTTACTTTGTGCAGTTTCTCGGTCACTTCGCTTTAATCTCACACTAGTCACGAAACACCGCTGAACCTTCGCGGACTCTTCAAAACGTTCGAGCTATAGAAAGTCCGGCTTATTCTTACCCCCTATCACGTAGAGTCTTTTCGACTCCAGCCTTCAACTTTCTCTTAAAAGTACATACTACAAAAATATTTACAACTTCACAATACTCGTGAACATGGATTATTTTGTGTTTTCGGGTGCCTTTTCTAGTGCCTTTAGTCCCGTACAGTGCTTCTTATATCAGGAAAGGTGATGGAGTGCTGCTCCCGATAGAACGCGAGATTCAGCACCGACGAACACGCCGGTTTCCGGGGTTTCGACCACCAGGTATCCTTCAGGGAGAAACCGCTCCATTATGTGGCAGCTCTAAGCTCTTAACAGATCTCCAGATCTGTGTGACAGAGTAGTGCACATAAATGAGTGTATGCATGCATTTTGGGGTATATTTGTATGAGTAGAGAAGTAAAGAAGGATGAGGGAGGAAGGGGAAAAGGCATGTGTCAAAGAATGTGACACTTGGAATAATACGCTGGATGTGCAGAACAAAAAATAGTTAATTATGGAACAAGTGGATTATTATACTTATTTCTCGCCAGAAGCTTAGAATTTACTCATGAGGCCGATATGTATTGTGGGTTAATAATCACCAGTGAGTAAAACCTGTACAACCCAAGAAAATCATAAATACTTATTCTACTTTTCGTATTTCCCTCTTGTGAATGATCTTGGCTGTTCGGATGACGCTGCGTCGAAGGCTGTGTTGCCAACGTTTCGACCATCTTTTCGTGGTCTTCCTCAGGGCTGGTCTGCCAAATTCACATCATTCACATGAATCTGGCCTTGGAAGCCTACGACTTCACTTCCAGCCCTGAGGAAGACCACGAAAAGGCCAAAGTCGGCAACACAACCTTCGACGCGGCGTCACCCGGACAGCCAAGATCATCCACATGACTCCGGCCGCGGAAGCCTACGACTTCACGTATTCCTCTCTTGCCTTCTCACGTAACAAGTTTGGCATTTTTATGCTTATTTTATATCACTCGGGAAAAAATATTTCCTTTGACGTTGAATCGGTTGACAGTCCCTGTTCCATGACTCGACAGCCCGCTACGGACCTTGGCCGTTCAGAACGGTTGACAGCTCTCTATTGAAACCTCATCTCTTTATTACGTCCTTAGTACAACTTATTATCAATTAAAAGTTGTAAAAATTGGTTATTTATTGTGAATGATGTGATTATAGAAGATTCTCTTCGGTTGTACAGGTTTTACTCACTAGTGATTTTAGCCCACTCTACATATCGGCCTCGTGAGCCTATTGTAAGCTACCTGCGGGTAAAACATAGAATAATCCACTTGTTCCATAAATAAGTATTCCTTGCTCTGTACATCCCGCGTTATCTTCCAACTGTCACGCTATTTGACGTATTACTTTCACCATTTTTTGTTTATCGCCAAAAAGAACTTGATGTGTTTTGTAAGATCACATTTAGATATTAAATTAATTCAGTTTTTTTAAATGGGATCATCTCAGCTCTTGCTTGTATCTTCATAATATTTAGTTTTAATAATTTTAACTGACCACAAGATACAATAAAACCAATATGATTGGAAAACCGTTATGACTGACTGAATAGGGAAGTTCAACGTGGCGCCGAGTTAAGTTCAAGTGTTCAATCCATTATGCGTGGTACCACTGAAGATGGTATAAGATTCCCAAAACATGCTGTTTGGTTAATTATTTATACTATAAAATATATTTTAAAAATATTTGTAGTTGATATCTGATGGATCCTTAATCAATATCCATGAAGAGTTTTAATGTTCTGATGTATTGCTCGAACAGATACAGCAATCGTTTCAACACTAATCGCGAATTAAAGGAAAATGCGGACCTTTCTCTGAGAGACATACATTAAGTGTAGCACCAATAAATAATTCAGTGTGACTTATCAGTTCAAAATATGCGTATAAGATCCAGAAAATCTATTATATCATAATACTGAAAATGGTGGCGTGACTGGTAAAATGTTAACTAATACTGGTGACTCATTACAACAAAAACAAAGTATATTAACCTTCATTTTAAATTATCGTAGAGCACTCAACGTGACATTTTGAAGGCGTAATTTTTTTGACTAAGTGCGCGATGTATAACTTAATGTACTCCCATAAATAGAACGTAAATACGATATAAAAATGAAGATAAAATACAGAAACATTAATCTGTATCTATATCAATACTGCATGTTATCTGAATAAAGTATATTTTTCTTAATTTAATCGAAGTATTGCGAATAAAAACAATTTAACTCACATCAAAAATTGGTTCCCGTTTCTTCCGACTGTATTACATTAAGGTTGGGCTATATTTGGATTTTGTGGACTTCGCAAAATATTTTGACAATAACATTGAATGGAAGAAAGTCTCCAACAATTGTGCAGAAAATATCCCAAATTAATACTTTTTCAACATATTGCATTTTTGTGAACCCTTTTGTCGCATTTTCGGTAAGAATATGTCTTCGGTGATGGCTCTTAGGAAAGTCAACCTTTTAAGAAATGTATTCATGTGCCCAAGAATTATGAGCATGTAATTAATATTAGGTGTTCGCAACAGAACCACGTTTCCATACAAACCTTCCCTCCGGAGTTTGGGTCATTCCCAGAATCAACACAAAGTCCATTATCTGTGTTGGCAGGGATTGCTCGTGAACGGTAGAGCTGAGAGAAGCCTGATCACTTTCCGCGCTGTCCCTCACGGTCCCAAAGCTGAGATTAGTGCTTCAGGAATGTGATAATGCTCTAAATATGACAGTGCTCTACAATCAGTATTCTATTCAGCAAGCGTGCCCATGATATCTTACATGACGTTCCCTTCCGCAGGGAAGCTCAGATTCCTGTGAATTCCAACGTGGGTGTTGATGTCAGATGTTTTGTCTAAAGAGAAACCCTTAGTAAACCGAACAATGCCCATAATTACACTCACCGGCACTGAGGCAGAAATCCAAGCGAAATTTGTGTTATATAATGCGTTTTCGCGGAACGTTACAGCGGGTTGATATAGGAAACGACAGAGTGAATGATATGGTTTCCAGGGTTCTGTTCAGATTGTGACGTCTTTTCCAGTTCATGAAATTTATTGTTCTATAATTTTACTCTTGTTCTGTTGTAAAGAACGACTGAGGTGGTACAGGGCATTGATTGATGCCACTTCAGGACCTTTAACTGGGAGATCTTGTAATTCGGGTAATGATGGTGGTAGGATTTTCAACACTTGCTAGATAGCTGAGTCGCTGCCTGGAGAGGAATTCTAGAAGCCGGCTGTTTTGATCGGTAGTGAAATAAACTGAATATATATTCAAACAAACTCGGTCGAGGAACCTGAAAAGCAAATATTTTTCTATCTTGCTACTTCATTGCTAGAATTGGCTCAATGAAACATCATATATTCATTTCACAAAAACATGGAAATTTATTTAACAATTTAAAACAATTTTAGTATTGTATAACTTCACCCAATATAAAATTAAAAGTTGGTCATGACCGTTCCAACCTTATGTCTTCGCGCGCTTTTGGACCATCTTTATCTTCGACGCCGCCGTCCTCAGGTCCAGACACCATCTCGTCTCTTCTTTTCTCAGAAGCACACTTCAATCACCGTTCATCAGATCAATAAACTATTTGCTGCTAACATTCCAGTCCAATCACTGACAACTTCGCCCAAGCCCTCAATGTCCCTCCAACACGTTCACATGAATTATCTTAAGCTCCACTGTCACACTTAGTATTCAAATTTTGATGTTCTCTCAATATCCATTCCCTAGTAGATGCTTACAAGTCCACAAAGAAAAAAAAACTCATAACATTAATTGGAGCACGATCCGTTCACGAGCACGGCATTAGTCAGAATGAATGTCTCTCGTATTCTTTCAGCTCTGCAAAGTTCGGTCCATTTTTTCGATTGTTTATTTGCAGATAACACTTCGTACCTAGCCAATCTCTAAATTTCTTGCAAAACGAACTAGCCGTCTTCACGACTGTCACTGCTTTTTCGGCCAATCCCTGAATTCTATGCAGAATTAACTAGCCGTCTCCGCGATTGTCATTGCATGAATATGTTGACCTTGACGACGGCTCGCTTGCCGTTGCTATGCTAGCATATTCACATAATTTATCCCCTTTAATTGACGCCATTTATAATAAATATTGTACAATATTCAGTAATATATTGGTATGTCACAGTAGTTTTCCGAGGTTTCTCTGACCAGGTAAATGCCGGAGCACTACACTTACCAACAAACCACAAACCCGCGCGATCTTTCGTTCTGCTTCTCTTCTTTTCCTAACCCCCTTACTTACACGCGGTACACTCCTACACATGTCGTGTGACCCGCGCAGTCCTGGCTTGAGCAGTGCTTCGCTGGTGGAGATACCTGTGTGGTTGATTGATAGATTTTTTCGTGTTTCAGGGCGCGTCAATTGCGTTGGATATTACTCCCGGTTAGTGTAGTGCATGCTTTTTTCTCGGGAGATGGTGGTGATCTTTCCCCGCCGGATGGCGAGATCCGGCAGCGACCTACCGTCGGCTAGTGGGGTTCCCCCTAACCAGGACCAGGACCCACCAGCGCGGCCCGTCCCAGCCGGGACAAGCTCTAAGCTCCCGACCGGTCTCCCGGAATATGTGGTAGTGTAGTGCATGTTAGTGTAAGTGTATGTGTGTAAGGGGAGAGGATAGGACAAGGAAGAGGAAGGACAGATCTCGCGCGGTCCGTGGCCCATTTGGTAGGGTATTGGTTCGGCATTCGCCTGGTGTTGATCGGAGAAACCCCGGAAAACTACGGATGAGATGAGCAGGAGAGTTTCTACAAGCAGGCGTGGCAACCCGGAATGAACAACGCACATGACGAATAAATACGCCGTAACACTTCCATTTACAGATTATTATGCATCCTCGTAGGCAACATCGATGGCAAAGGCGAAGGAAACGGCATCGACATCGGCGGTAGCCTCTGAAGAAGACCAGAAGCCGCGATTTTCTCCGGCGGCGTATTTGTCATTGTGCGGTGATAAAGCGAAGGAGAGAGACTAATTCCGCAGCTCACAGCTGCCTATAACTCAAAGGCGGGGAGTCGCTCTTTTTCCCTCCGGCCCAGCGGCGGTTTACTCGCGCCCGCCGCCTCCTCCGCTCCTCCACCGGCCCCGCGGCTCCAGATGCGGACTCGACTCGTATCGTCGAGCAAAGGCCTCCGAGCTAGTCAGCGGCCATCAATCCACCACCAGAAGCTTTGCCTTCCCTGGCAGCAGCATGTTGTTGAAAATGGTAGGATATTTGACGACGCTGAATTGGGCCATCGGTTACCACGCTTCCGTGGAGATGGGTATAGATATGTTTCTTTTTAAACGATTGATGTGTGCTTGGAAATCGTGTCCCTGCAAAACATACAAGCATTTTCTAATTTTTCATGAACGTGTTGTTCTTTATCGTTCGTTTCTTTAGTTGTTTTTCGAAATGAAGTTTCGAAGAGAAGAAAGTTGAAATTTCAAAATTTGAATTTCTAATATATTTGTCAAGTAATGCATTGATCATTTGATCTGTACGTCAAGCAAAGACCTCCGAGCGAGTCAGCGGCCATCAATCCACCAGCAAAAGCTTTGCCTTCGCTGGCAGCAGCATGTTGTTGAAAATGGTAGGGTATTTGACGACGCTGAATTGGGCCATCGGTTACCACGCTTCCGTGGAAATGGGTATAGATATGTTTCTTTTTAAACGATTGATATGGTCTTGGAAATCGTGTCCTTGCAAACATATACGCATTTTCTAATTTTTCATGTACGTGTTGTTCTTTATCGTTCGTTTCTTTACTTGTTTTTCGAAATGAAGTTTCGAAGAGAAGAAAATTGAAAATTTGAATTTCAAATACATTTGTCAAATCATTCATTGATTACTTGATCAGTTCGTACTTCCATTCCGGCAGATGATGTGTATACATACGTTTTCTTACATAACTTTCTTCCTAGAAAGTAGAGAGAATGTTATGTAACGCTGCGCGAAAAAATGGTGAAGCTTCAGCAGAAAAACTCTTATTACAGGGCCCTGGTAACGAAAAAGTGGATACATCCAGTTGATTAATTTAGTGGGGAAATTCTGTAATGCATGGTGTAGGCTAAATCCGTGTGTTGTGGGTCCTTGATACCGAAAAATCAAATGACGACAAAAACTGTCACTCTGTCTGTCTGTCTGTCTGTCTGTCTGTCTGTCTGTCTGTCTGTCAGTCTGTGAACAACACTAGTGGCTGAACCGGCTAAAAAAACCAAACCTAATGGCGGATGTCGTGTCCCATTGAATTTGAAATCGATATTTTAATTCTAGGTGGTTCCTGGGACTTTTACAACTTTTCAGAAAAATGTCTCCAACCTTTTTGATTAAATTTACTGTTGGATAGTGTAAAGGACGTTTAAGAGAAGAGCGCAGGTCTTATGTTGGTTGAAAACCCTACTTTTTCCCAATTTCAAAAGTTCAAACGTTTTTCGGAACCTTCTTATAACTAAAATATTAAAGATAGAGTGTTTTCCCCTTGATAAAATCTTGGTAAAATTTATGTCTTATTCATATTTGTAAAGAGCTAAGGACATTAACATGAGAAAACATATTTCCACCAAAATCAATATATTATCATTTAAAAATAGCGAGCAGCTTGCTGAGGGTGACATGACGTATATTGTTACTGCTCCAAGTCCTTCGTGCTATTTGAGTAATGATAGAAGAATGGTGAAATAAGAGACCTGAAAATGAGATATTCCCAGCAAAACAGCGATTTTACTTTGTTGGCTATAAATTCCAATACATTTATCCACTCGGATTTTAACGCTGATACCAAGAAGTGAAAGATGTTGGAAGATGACTAATACACCAAAGAGCCTTCCCTGACAAATTTGACGAATAGGAATTTATGTAGAATTTAACAGTTGTTGAATTCTACAAAAATGCCGAGACAGCATAAGACAAACTTCATGGTTGTATTAAAGTATATTTTATTAAAGTACTATATTTTATTTTGACCCTAACAGTTTTAAACAAAATAATTTGTAACTTGAAATCAGACGTAGTCTAATCATGAAGTGATTAAAGCAGAAACCGTTTTCAGTGACATTGAGGCAATCGAGAATGTTCAGTAAAACAATGCAGTAAAAATGAATTATTCACGATATAAATTAAGTCAAATAAGAAATAATTAATTAAATTAACACTCTCAGAAATGATACATATTGTTAATTAACATTATAGTACAACTTAATTGTATTGAAGTGAAATTAAAATACAAAATTTCTATATATCTGTACATAATACACCCTCCTCCACTTTTATGGGCTATATTTTTGCGTCATCTGAATGTAATTGACGAAAGGCTTTCATCATATATATATATATATATATATATATATATATAATATTATATTATATTAAGGATGTTTTTAATCATATTTTCAATGCTGCTGGGCTTTCTTTTTCTCAATTTAATACATCCACCCGAAATGAAATTGACCGCCGAAATTTGAAATCTCTAAACGTGCGAAACAAATGTTTCACTGCTAATAAAAGTTCAGTTAGTGCTTCATACGGAAAATATTCTCGGCTTTACGACCATTCTGTTGACGAAATCCACCCATTCAGACTTTCATTGCTGTGTAACTCTCTTTAATGCTACTGTGACGTCTCGAGATTTTTCCATCAAAAAGCAGGCAGTGACTTGGTGGCTTGACAAAAACAGAATGTCGTTGTTATTGTGTATTACTCCTTAATTTTGTAAAGGGTATAGCTGAATGAGGCGGTGAAAAGTGCCCCCAAACCAAATCAGTAATCGCGACGCTTAAGTAAAAGAGAATACAAAATGACACTTGATTCACAAAAAATCAGCCTCCTTGGGCAATCTGTTGGAGAGATACAACGAGAAACGTGTTTTTCATGTTTTATTTTTTTCTCAGCTTCTAATCCGTGTGTCAGGATGAAAAAACTTGCAGAGCCGGGAAACATAGTCCAATTTGAAGGAATTTTGTCAAAATTCGTTGACAAAAATACCTTCAAATTGGACTGTTTCCAAATTCATATAGAAATAAAGAATGTTAAATTCATGACAACGGTTGAGTACTGCCTCAATATTTTCCCCTAAAATGAATATTATAACATTTTATAACATATATCTTTTTCAGAATTTTAAACAATGTTGACGGTAGTGAAAAACAATTTAAACCAATTTTTCAGTATAAAAATTTGAAATTAGCGCCTAAATGTGATTAGAAAAATTTGTTTCACTTACGTTTAAACAGTTTATATTAGAATAATTGAAAGGTCTTGCTTACCAGGATGATTTGCAACTTTGTGCTGACAAATGTTTGTTATATGTGGAAAATATTTATATTATCGAAATAAAAGTATCAAACACTTTTTTTTAGATTTTTCTATTATTTTTAGTATAAATAAAATTAATGACTTGTAGATTTATTAATCATTGAGTACTTGACAATCATAGACAATTAATCATTGTCACTTTCTTCAATACCTGGGATCATGCAAACACGTTTCTCCTTGTATCTTTGCAACAGATTGCACTAGGAGGCTGATTTTGTTGTGAATCTACGTATTTATGATTCTCTTTCTTATGAGTATTACGATTATCGATTTAGTTTGGTGACACTTTTCCCCACTTTATTCGGCTATACCCTTTATCAATTCTTTAATAATTCAGTGAAGTATTTCGAATTAATAACTAAACTGGAATGATTTTTTAAAAATTTATTTAAGTTCGCATTTAAACAACAAATGGTATCAGTGACTATAATTAAGTATACACCAATGGGTTACATTACGGATTATATTGCATGGCAATTAATAACATTATATGACATATTACCCCTCGTGATTGTATTACATTAACATCATTATATAATATATCATCTTAAGTTAACAATTTCTAGCAACTTCAGTACTTTAACACAACCGTCTGCAGAGTTCAACAATTTATAAAAGTTTGTGCCTAATTTCAGAAGTTTCTTTCTTTAGGTATGCCGGGGCATTCTGAGATAAGGTGTAGGAAAGAAATTGTTGCACCACATTTATGGCATAATTTTGAGTCGGATGTTTGGAATATGTAACAATATTTCATATTGAAATGAGCAATCCGTAGTCTAGTGATGAAAACTTGCTCTCTTCTTTTAGGGCAGATTTTCGGCAGAGCGAGATCCAAGTACGGAGTTCCTAACTACATGTAGTTTTGATGACGAATCAAATCTTAGAAATCGTGTTGCCACTTTTGCATATTTATTAGCTTTCTTATTGCCAGAGATTGCGCTATGTGATGGGATCCAAACAAATTCAATTTTTCGAAGGGTCTTTATATCTGTTCTTCAATAACTTTTTGTCGAACTCTAATTTAAATTAGTGTTTGTATTTTTAATGAAAATATACATCCTGTTTCAGAGAACAATAAAAATATATTTCAACAACGAACGCTAATATTGACACAAAAGGTTGAATTTTGTAGTATTATCGAGTTTGTGAATGATGTTATTTTAGGAGAGTATAAGAAGCAGTGCCGTTTGGAACGATATAATTTACATGAAAATTGAAGTAAAAGCTCATGGTTATTTGTAAAATGGTCTCGATTCCATAACAAATATTTTAAGAGATTTCACGTGTTTTAGTAGAGACACAAGTGACAAAATATCGTAAAACTCGGTAACATTTACTAACGTTGGAATACAAGGCAGTAGTATTCAAATTTGAATTTAATAAAAAAGCAGTGTTCGAGTTACACGAAAAAAATCAGTTGCACATTTTAGAAAAAGAAAAGAGTGTTAAAAGCCATGTACATGTATTCTTAAACAGTGTTGGAGCTTTCACATTTGTGTTGATACATCGCGGAGCGTGCACGTCTTTGCCGAGTATTGAAAGAAAACGAACACAGCGACGGATTTGTGCACGCATTATTGTAAAAGTACCAGGCAGAAGCGAAACATATTGGCCTGAAGTTGTTTGTCTAGATCAATTGTAAAGACTCTGTAGCTTGGAATCTTAGTACTTCAAATCGATATCTCATTTTCAGGAAGATTTTAGACAATAAGACATCAGGTAGTAATTACCAGGGACCAAAGTTAGCCCGTTCTTTCTGGGCCAAACGCTACTCAAAGCGGCGTTTTTATATGCAAAGAAAGTGGCTTTGCAAAATTACAACCGATTTGTTCTCGCAGAACACCATTCATTTCAATAAGTGTCTCCTTTCTTTCGTGCTCACATTTGGGAAGACACGAAAATCTTATCTCTTGCTCCACCGCTCTTCCTCTCCCGGTCCTCACATTTCCCACACTCCTCTATCCCAACCCGTGCCCTGCGTTTAGACTTCGCTGGGCTCCACAGTGGCTCCTAGCCAACGCACAGTAGCGGACGGCCCAAACGCGTGCAAAGACAGGAAATGTGTGGGGAATAGCAATTTGTGCACTTTGTTGTTTATTGCATGAGTACATGTTTTGAAAACGAGCGACGTTAGGAACGAGTTTTTAAATTTGAACGAATGCAATAAAGCAACATTATAAACGAGTTTCATATGCTGTTATTTTGTATAACAGCATTATATATTTATGTGAGAATCAAACTTAATTATGCGAAAGAACTCTCTTGTGACGTGTCGGAGATTTGATATCTGTCCGAGAAAACAGTGGTCGGCTGTTCCGTTTACCTCTACCTCCTCCTGATTCTGTCACTGCGATTGGCTGAATGAGTGATGACATAATCGTACCTGTAGTAAAATCTAATACATCATCACTTTTGCCATAAAATTCCCAATTAGGAACGATTTCTTGCAACAGAACAGGTCGTTTACAATGCCTTTATGCAAAAAAACTGTTACCTTCTGATGGACAACACTAACGAACTTTAATTCGCACGCTTTCGATGTCATGGCCCACTGTGCCAGGCCCCGCCCCCTCTTGCGACGACAGGGCTGCGTAGCCGGCGAGGAAAGCTACGACCCGAACTCCGCGAGGGCCCGAGTGTCTTATCTGCGCCAATAAGATGTGGCTGTCCGAGCCGGCCCACCTCGTTCGGTCCATTGCGCCAGCTAATATCCGACGCTGAGTGGGACGGGGTGGCACTGGAGGGGTGAGAGAGGTCAAAGTGGTGTGGAGGAGGGATGGGGGCAAAAAGGGAGGAAGATGGGGCGGGGTGGGACGAGTGCGGGGCCGGGGCGGGGTGGAGGTAGTACGGGGATGGAGCAAGGGCGGGGCGAGGCGGGCTGAGGCGGGTTGAGGCGGGCTGAGGCGGGAACGAGACGGGAAGAGGTGGGAACGAGACGGAGACGAGGTGGGAACGAGACGGGGACGAGGTGGGAACGAGACGGGGACGAGGTGGGAACGAGACGGGGCGAGGCGAGGCGAGGCGGGCTGAGGCGGGCTGAGGCGGGCTGAGGCGGGCTGAGGCGGGCTGAGGCGGGCTGAGGCAGGCTGAGGCGGGCTGAGGCGGGGCGAGGTGGGAACGAGACGGGGAAGAGGTGGGAACGAGACGGAGACGAGGTGGGAATGAGACGGGGACGAGGTGGGAACGAGACGGGGACGGAGCGTGGACGAGGCAGAAATGGAACGGTGAAGGGAAAGTGAGAGTATTGTGGTAGGTGGGGTACGGGTCAAGCTGGGAGCGCGCAGATGTGGTACGGGATGGGACCGTGAGGCGACGGGGGCGGGGCGAACACGGAACAGTGAAGAGGTGGTAAGGAACTGGGACAGAGCAGGAGGGCCAGCAGAGAGCACGCAGATCTCTGCCCCCGGAATGGGGGTTCCAAGACTAGGGATGGCAAAAAACATCGATGTTTCCCACCAGAAACATCGATATATTAACATCGATATTTTGCTTTCGATGTTTTCTTCACATCGATATTTTGTTGTAAAAACATCGATGTGTTTTAATTTTTATTTTTTTAATAAAGGGGTTAAGGCACGCCCTAAAGAAACAGCAATGTCATTGATTTGCATCAGTCTCATTATCACGCTGCACATTTCGCTTGTACATCTGAGGGAATTTTAGGTGGTTTTACTTCGATGGTGTATGAATAGAAGTGTCTAAAAGGGTAAAGTAGCTAAACAACATGTTCTTTATTCTTAATTTTGTTCTTTATATCCGTTAATAACTTTTATTAACATGATGCTAACATGCTGGTAACCAAATAAAGTATAACCCCCCCCATTTTACGTACTGTAATTAAAAATGGATAGAAAAATAGCATGTTTATTAGTCTAAAATTAAAACATCGATGGTTTTTCGTCGATGTCTTCATCGACATCGAAATCCCTTTAGCGATGTATCCAAACAGCGATATATCGATGTATAGATATTTTTATCAAATTTGCCATCACTATCAGCCGCCATCACCCGTACAGAAGCACAAGCGGTGCCAGAGTACATGCAGAATAGGACGACGCACTGTGTGCTGCCGTAGGGCGGAAGACAAAAGGGGTAACAGAGAAGAGTGCCCACAAGGAATCGGTTCGAGACAGGAACGTGGGTCGATGGATGGAGAACACATCACAGGAATATTTTAGAGAATGTGTCAGGGAGAGAAGTATTTGACATTACAGCGCCCTAAGGCGAGAACCGGAATAGAATGCTGTACCCTGCATTATGCAGAAAGATAGAATGGAAGCGATCAAAGAGATTTGAATAGGAAACAAAAAAGTGTTTGGAAACGTGTGTTAAAGCAAATTATAAAACGGAGCGAGAGAGAAACTGTTAGAAACGGCAGACGTGCTATGGAAAGCTAAAGAGGTCAAATGTCGATGACCTCAGAGGTTAGGGGAGTAAAACATAGCAATATAATGGAACCACAATGTGCAACAGAACATGCAAAGCAAATAAAGATGGAATGAGACGAAGACTGATGCAATGCATGTGGTACAGGGCTACTTCGGTCAGCGATGAAGAGATAATGTGGAAGAGGTTTAGTTAAAGAGTAGAAACTGGTTAAGAAATATGACTCGAAAAAGTCAATTTTGGAATGAGAGAGAATGAGAAGAGGCGGATATAAAAGGACTGATGCCATGCAAAGGATGGGTAAAGGAAGAATGCATGAAGGGTAAAGTGTAAAAACCAATTAAAGGGTTTGGAAGGCAATACTCGAGGAATGAGGAGGAGGATAGAAACGTGGAAGAGAGTGGAACGGGAGGGAGTGCATTGGATGAATGTGCAGAGAATACGTTAAGAGTTAAAAATGATATAGAAAATGGAGTGTCTAACAAGATGGAGCAGAGAAAATTATAAAAAAGATCATTAGAAGAGAGGACTAGCAATCTTTCAAGTTGATATGAGTAGATAGAAGAACTGAATACAGTACTACAAAACTGACTGGTTTGTGAAGGAAGATGGAACGGGGGAGACAAGAACGAGGAGGATAGGAAGAGAGGACAAAAGAAGCTTGTAGCTGGTTAGAGAAGATCGAAGTGAATGCAGCTGTACAAAAGAGGTACCTAAGCGGATGAGAAAGGAAATGGTGCAATGCAGGTGGTTGGCTGGGCGAGGGCGAGTAAGCGCTGTCCGGCGAACGCGACACGAAGTGCGGACGCGCCACGGAAACCAGCCAATCCGCCCGGTGAGATCGTGGCAGGACGAAGCGCAGCGGAGCGGCGATGGTGGTGGGCGGGGCCCCGACGCCGGGGGCTGGGGTTCGAGGCTGGCGCGCCGCCAAGGGCGTCCTCCAGATCCTCCGGGCGCGCTCGCTCGCAGCCTCCCTGAGAGGTTGTCGCCTTTGCATAAGTCTCGCCAGCCGTCGTCCCGAGACCTCTGGCCCCGTCGCCGCCCCCTCCGCTCCCCCCAACCCCCCCCTCCCCGTACTCACAGCACAGTCACAGTCACAGTCACAGTCACCGTCACCTCACCGTCACCGTCACCGTCCCCGTCACCGTCACCGTCACCGTCACCGTCACCGTCACCGTCACCTTCAAGTCACAGTCACAGTCACAGTCCAGTCACCGTCACCTCACCGTCACCGTCACCGTCACCGTCACCGTCACCGTCACCGTCACCGCCACCGCCACCGCCACCGCCACCGCCACCGCCACCGCCACCGCCACCGCCACCGCCACCGCCACCGCCACCGCCACCGCCACCGCCACCGCCACCGCCACCGCCACCGTCACACGGTCGCCACCCGCGCCTCGACCGCCGCAGTGGCCTTTGCATTTCATTCCGACTTGGCTGCCGCTGGCGAAGGGCCGCGGCGCGTCGCGACGCGCTTCCGAACTTCGGCGGCGCCTCCGCGCTACGTAGGCACTTCGAGTTCCCGCGCGCTTTTTGCATTGCGACACTTCCATCGATTAAACCTGTCGGGACGAGGAATTCGTCGGCGCATTCACAGCTCAGTAGAGCAACGCCTAAGTCGCACAAATGCTGTCACTGATCTACATTACTAAATTTGAATGCCCGCAGAAATTGAAAAAAGGCTATGCTGCTGCCTCTGTCAATGTCTATGACTTCATCAGATATCCAGGACTTCGAAAAAGTCTTAACGCTACGTAGCGGTTTCGATTTGACTAAAAAGTGCTAGTGTTTGATTGTGTTATTCTCCATATTTTCATATTTGCGCGTACCAACTCAATTCTCTTACTGAGAGCGTCACAGCTGACGTAATGCAACAACAAAGCTCCAAGAATGAGGGCGGTCATTATTTAATATTTGTGATTCACGTGTTTCGTTATGAAAATGCGATTCGTGGTCTGTATAAAAATGATTGTATTGTGTATCCGTATATACCATACTGTATAATAGAACTGTTTGAGAATAATTTTGTTATCGTAGTCTATGCAATTAGTTTATAATGTTAAGCGTTATTGCCTGAGTACATGTTTTGAAAACGAGGAGAGAGTTTTCAAATTTTCACGAATGCAATAAAGCAACATTGTAAACGAGTTGCGTACTCTATTTTTTTTGTTTAACAGCATTACAAATTTTGTGAGTGACAAATTTAATTTTGCAAAACTATTTTCTTGTGACGCGTCGGTTATTTGGTATCTGAGCAAGAAAACGGCGGTGGGCAGTTCCCGTTACCGCTACCTCCCCAAGATTCTCTCGTTGCGATTGGCTGAATGTGATGTAATAATTCGTGCTGTAAAATAAAATAAGTCGCCATTTTGTCCGGGAAAGGCCCTAATATGAACGATTTTTGCAAAGAAAATGTCGTTTATAATGCTGGTATACAAAAATAAATATTTAACTTGTTGGGGTGTTGTACAAGAGTATTTTATTAGCTTTTCTTGAACACTAGCGTGCTACTTTTTGTAAAGCCATTTTGAATAATTTTGTGTACTTTTGCTGCTGCAAGCCCCACCTGTTTTCAAATTCAAAAGGGTCGCAATACTTATTAAAGTAAGTCTTGACGGGCATGTTTTACCTGATCATAGGAACGAAGAATTATGTTTCTGAACGCAGTCCTTGTTAGAGAGAGTCTTTCGCCATACATATTTTAAATTAACCTAAATAATTTCACCAGGCGAATGCCGGAGCGGTACTCTACCGAACGGGCCACGGACCGCGCGCGATCTTTCCTTCCTCTTCCTTGTCCTATCCTCTTCCCTTACACACATACTTACACTAACATGCACTACACTACCACATATTCCGGGAGACCGGTCGGGAGCTTAGAGCTTGTCCCAGCTGGGGCGGTGCCCCGCGGGTGGGAGAGTCCTGGTTCGGGGGAAAACCCCACTAGCCGACGGTAGGTCGGCGCCGGATCTCGCTATTCAGTGAGGGAAGATCGCCGCCATCTCCAGAGAAAAACATGCCCTACACTAACGGGACTAATGACCAATGCAGTTGATATGCCCGGAAACACGACAAAATCAATCAATCAATACATAATTTAATTTGTAATTTTATTGTTATGTAGGCACTTCATACATACAGACTTGTTTTGTTCATTTCGACACTTTCCTTCTAGATCGATTAAAACTCTGCGTATGAATTAATTATAGACGCATTGACAGTTCAGTAAACCAAGGTTTAAGATACAAGAGTGATATTGATACAAATGATAATGCATAATATTGTCCAATCCAATATCAGCTCAGCAGCACTTCAAGTTAATCTTGAGGTGAAATGTTCACTTCACTGCTCAATGGAAGGAGAATTACGGTTTTCACCGATATCCTTCTTCCTACAATCAACTTTTGAATGATCTAACAGGCTTCGATGATTCATGAATTTAATATATAGTTTCAACATTACGTAGACCCTTCAGAGTTCACGACTTACTTTTTACATTCCTAACCTTCGCTTCCCGAACGATTAAACCTCCTGGGGGGCGAATATTTTATTAGATATGTAACAGTTCAGTACAGCAAGATCTGTTCCTGTTCTTTGGCTCGGCAGCCTACTCCGGGCATTGGCCGACCAGCGGTGACCCAGCTTCGTGGCTTTTGGATAAGGGGTTCGTTTGGTTAGCACGAAGACATCCCTTTACCGTATATCCTGGTCTTCATAACCTTAGCATGGGCTTTCCCATCGTCAGACAGCAATATATTCTCGGAAATGTTTAAGGAAAGCGTACAGGTATAATTTGTCTCCGTCGGGAATCGAACCCGGGGTTGCGCCGTGGAAAGCAAGCATACTAACCAATGCTGAATATGCGGCGGCGATGATCTAATGATTAGCATGTCGGACTGTTGTACCCAAGTTCGCGGGTTCAAACCCGATCGAAGCCGTGGGAAGTAAAGCCGGCTGTCCCATGACAGTAGATTTACGGCATCTAAAATATCAAGCCTAAATGAAGCCTCTGAGCTAAATTCAAATTGCTTTTCTCGCCGCCTAAATACGTTTTTTCTTCCCTAATTGGTGAAAGGAGCGTAACGAAATTTGCGTGGTCAGACGGAAGAGCCTGGCCTGAGTCTCATGGTCTGAGTCTCGCCACGTAAAATAAGGCATCAATTCAATTCTAAACAAGCTACTGAGGGAGGCACACTAAGATATAGTGCATAAAAATTCTTATAATTAATAAATTTCTAAATAATTATTGAAGTAAGTCTTGCTGTGAAAGTTTACTTGCAGGAACTGAGAAGAATAGTGTTTTTCAATGAAAGAGTTGTGAGAGTCTTCCTGCATTCAAATTTTGAATCAATGAATAAATTCTGATGATCCTAGAATTCAGATATGTTTTCAGTATAATGTAGGCACTTAAAGAAGCATTGATTCCTTTTACCCTAATTACCCTTCCCTTGACGATCGACTAAACCTCCACTGAGTAAAGAATTTATTGCTACATTTTCTGTTTGATAGATCAAAGATGAAACAAAAATCTTAAATACAACAATCCTATAGCTTAAAGTTTCCCAATTGTATATTTACAAAACAAATTTTTGTACATGAATGAATATTAATGTTTAAAATTTCATGACTTCTGTGAATTGTCTTGTTATATGTGCTGTATGAAATGGCTGACGTTCATAGTAACCATTAAACGTAGGGTTCATTGCAGACTTCAAAACTATTTAGGAGATATAACGGACACTTTACTCGATATTTACTTGATATATTAAACCATAAACATCAGTCATGATGTACAAATAAATCCCAGTATAAATAGTGTCATTTGAAGAAAAATGGAGCATTTTTGATTATCACTACGTACATTTATACACGCCGCGTTGGTATCCTCAATGCACATTCGCGTTTCATGCCGATGAAGTTGGCAGTGCCGAAACTCGGCCACATTGAAAGTTTTAGGGTCGTTTCTTACGTGAAAACACTTACACTACCCGAATCAACAATCAGTGAGCATGGTAAAGGCTAAAGTGTGAGCATATTCTAGATTCTCTTAATTGTTATTTACATCTGGTATACCACATACTGTTCCAAGTGAATAGATTGTAAATTAGCTGTATATTTTTTTTTAATGTTGACATGTAATGAAGTAGAAATGAATGCAAATGAATTAATTTTACTTTCGAATCGTGCATTTTACATTCTTGCCTTTCTACGTACTTACGTAAAAAGAGAAAAGGAAATAATGTAAGGCTGGTGCAAAAATCGGCAATTTTTTAACAGAAAAAATTGAATATTGGGGCCTGGTGTGGTTAAAGTGCGTTAATCGTGAACATATTTGGCAAGCGCAGAAAGAAGAAAACAATGCGTTAAGTAGGAAATAATGTTACTTTACGCAAGTGTACCAAAAACAAACGCTTCACTTTCTCAAAGCCCCGCCGTAATGTTGGTGTTTTCGCCTGGTCATAGACAAAGTGGGAAAATAGAGTAAAACCATTACTTTTGTTACACACAAATACAGACAGATTATGTAGCACAAAGTACCTCTTTGAGGCTTTACAGCAAGGACAAAGATACTACTGAACATACAAATGCACACAATTTGTAGAAAGTGAGAGAGAAAATGAACGGTACTAGTTCATCTCGAAAGTAGAACATCCGATTGGAGTTAGAAAAGGTTCTGATAATCCCTTCTTCTTCCTTTTCTTGGATAACAATACTTTCTCCGAACATATTTACCAAGTGTTTTTCAACGTTTACACGTTAACTTCCTTAAATTTCACGATTCGTAAGAAAAGTCAACATTGCATGCCGGGTGTTTTCTGTAATACAGGGTCCCATTATGTGCTCCGTGGATGTGATCCATGCAAAAGCTTCGAGTATAAATTTAATGTTTGTTCCCCAATTTAAAGTAAATGTCTTTTGTAACTATTCAGTATTTCAGAAACTGTTAGCTATCACACTTCCGGCTTTATTTCAAGGTCTCAAATTCACACATCAATAAAAAATATTTATAATATTATAAAATATGTTTTGTTTGGCTACAAATAAACTGCACGAATGTTATATGTTTCTCATTTGCTTCAAAGGAACAAAACTAAAAACAATTATCAGTAAACATTTACACTTTTATATTCATGGATGAAACACAGTTGTCGTTCAATATCACCACACTGCCGTAAATTATCGAGTTTCAGTAATTTAGTCTTTCTTTTTCTTTCTAAGAAAAAGAGCTCTGGAAATCCATTAAATTCTTACTAGACACTCACTATTTCATTATTCCGATTCATACTGTTCCTGATGCGGTGACAAAGAACAGAGCTGTGATTAAACGATATTTAGGTATACAGATGCGAATCTCGCATTAGTCGTGGGTATTTTTACTTCTTCACATACGTTTTTCATAGTATTCAAAAATTATATATTGCCACAACAAAACGGTTGTTTTTCGCCATTGAAAGTTGTTTTGTAGGTATCTGACCCCAAAAAAGTGAATAACTCTAATTTAGAAATAACTTTGACAGTGTGTTTGGTTTGGAACACATCGAGGCTGAAATAATGAGATTGATAATAGTGAAAATTAATCCTATGGGTGTATTTATATTTTAATTTATATAATTATGTGTACAAACTGAAGTCATTCATTATAAAAGTGATTGCATATGAAACAATAAAAACGAATGAATAATAATGAGACTAGTAATCCAGATAGTTGAAATCACGCTGGCTTAAAAAATTAATATTACTGGGACGTTACAACAAGATAAAATAGGATGCATAAAAGAAGTATATTTTAATGTGGGCAAAAGTCAACCAAGAATTTTTCAGTGAATATATTTAATCTTCGCAGTATTCACAAATTTTTAAAGACAATTAAAATGAGGTTGTTTTTTTATTTATTCCATTCGTTTACATTACTTTCTTACAATATTTCACACGCGTG
The DNA here is from genome assembly GCA_964035755.1 of Teleogryllus oceanicus. Taxonomy (NCBI): domain Eukaryota; kingdom Metazoa; phylum Arthropoda; class Insecta; order Orthoptera; family Gryllidae; genus Teleogryllus; species Teleogryllus oceanicus. The sequence goes on from CAXIVR010000008.1 coordinate 74,634,203, forward strand.
TGAACCTCTCCTATAGATGGCACACAAAAAGGCTACTTAAACATTTCGTAAAATAACATCAGAATAATATAAGAAAACATTATCTGCCAACACAATTTCACTTTTTATCGTATTGAAACATTATATAATTTTAATTTTGAGAATCTGAATTTCGTGAATCAAGAAATATTGTTAAATGTTACATTCTATTGATTTACTCGCTCTTTCCCCGAAATTGTTTCTTCCTTTTACCTAACCACCAAGTTATTTATCCTCTTTGCTATTTTCCCTCCCTGTTTCTCTCTCCCTTCTTCTAACACTTCCTATTTTCCTCTTTCTTGTTTCATTTGAGACTCGCATTTCAGAAGTTCTGTTACTGTGAGAAAGTTGTGTCGAGAAGTATCCCTTCCCCGATGCGATCAGTCTTTGGTGACATGGAGTCACAGTTTGACTCCTCACATTCCTAAGATTTTAATGGCATTTAAGGCTATTTTATTATTTGCATTAGTATTTTATATTGTGGTTTTCTGTTTTGCACTTTGTTCAAGAGTTCGGAATCAACATTTGTTTACTCTTTACTATTTTTCTACTCTCCTTTGATTGTTCTAGTTCTATTTTATACATTTGACACATTTTGAAATATATTTGTAATAACTCAAATAATGCTCATCCATGTTTTTAGTTAAGTTGAGAACAGTGAGTAATAGTTGTTATCGTAAAATAATGGCCTGTTTGAAGATGCATCCACAACTGATGTGTGAAACGTTGGAAAATGATTTTCAATTACTATGATTTGAATAAATAATGTAGCAAATTCTTGTTGATTCTCTTTCTACCTTTGTTGTTAATGCTAAAAAATTGGCCTTGTCAAGCTATTTGTATGTTCTTAAGAACGTGACATTATTTGTTATCAGAAAAAGTTTGTATTGGCAGCAATCTAGCACATCACCATTTGTGGTTGATGTGTACCATTTCGTAGCAGTGCTTTCTCGAAATTCTCCTAAAGCTAACAACAATCAAACACTCGTGAGCTCTTGAATGCAGAAGACGATACTGCACAACAAATCGATAGCAGAACATCCGTTCGCCTTCTTTTTGCTCTAAGCGGGAACAAGGAAGGAAAAAAACTCCAGCCGCTTCCTCTGCTTGAGTTGGTTCTTTACTCGGGAACTTGCGATCCGAAGGGTGTTTTACAACCATTTCCCGGCTGCAGAGCGGCAGCGAGTAGCCGGTTCGTCCGTAGGGGGTGCACAGTGGACCGAAACTCAACGAAACGGGGACACAATACAATATTTTAGCAAGGAACTGATAAAAAATAAATGAGTTATTAGATAAAGAAGAAAGTAAATAGACAAGAACTATAAATCGATTTCTGCTACATCTACTCAAGTTCAGTTGGACTGTTGAGGAGAGATGCGAGAGAAAGAAAGAAAGAAAGGGAAAAAAGAAAGAAAGAAAGAAAGCAAAATATAAGAGAAAGAGTCCAGACACAAGACGGCAATACCAAAAACAGTATCAGCAAGAAAAGCAATATCAAAAGTAGAAACATCAAAATAACAACATTGTAAAAAGTCCACAATAACAGAATCAACAGCGTGAAAAAATAGCGTAAAAAAGATCAATCTAAAAAAGGACAACACAAAAAATATCAACATAAAAACTTCATTAAATACAGCAACAAAAAACATTAAAAAATATCAAGAACAGAAACAGTAACAACAAACAACATGAAAAGTAATCTTATTTTACATATTTATTCACTTTTGAACCATGTATTTAGAACAGACTTTCCTTAACTAGATGTAAACATCCATAAAAAAATGTAAGTACATTAGTATTAATTTAATCTTGCGGCAGTTTCGAGGATGTAGTGTTTCCTCATCATTAGGCTAGAAAATAATAATTTAAAAACAACAATGAGCAATTTGTTTAATCAGTGAAAAATAATACTGTTGCAGATACATGTTCCAAAAAAACGAGAAAGAAAATACCAAACGAAACCTCAATAGAAGTCAAAGGAAGCTTACCATTGAGTTTTCCTTTTACATCTTCTTTCTTATCTAGACTCTTTTGTTTTGTATAGGTAAGTTGAATTTTTGTGCATGTAACTGCATCCGCATTATTTTTCATTGGTAACGCAAATTGCTCATTGTTATTTTCAAATTTTTATTTCCTAGCCTAATGACGAGTACAAACTATATCTTCGAAACTGTCGCAAGATTAAACTAATACAGATTTCACATGAACTTAAATTATTTGCTAAGATATTTACTTCTAATAGTTGAGGAAGGTCTGTTCTAAATACATGGCCCAAATAGGAATGTATATGTACGAGATTATGAACACCCACATGGACAATAAGTAATATATTTTGGGGTGTTATTTAAATGGAGTTAAAGGTATGGTAACTATGAAGATAAAACGATATGGTTGATTGATTGATTGATTGATTTTTTCGGGTTTCCGGGCGTGTCAACTGCTTTGGTCATTAGTCCCGTTAGTGTAGTGCATATTTTTTTCGCTGGAAATGGCGGTGATCTTCTCCCGCTGGATGGGGAGATCCGGCGCCGACCTACCATCGGCTAGTGAGGTTTCCTCCTCACCAGGACTCTCCCACCATCGGGGCACCGCTCCAGCCGGGACAAACACGATATGGTGATGATAAGTGGTGAAAGGACGAACACAAATACAACCATGCCCGAGGCAGAACTCGAACCCACGACCCGTCATCCCGAGATCGCTACGACACTTCTGCCTTAGCCATCTTGGCCACCGGATCGGCAATATTATTTTTCCCTTAGCTTTCTGTGTTGTTTCGAAACACTGGGCGCCGCGGGTGGCGAGCGGGTGTAGGGCGGGCGGCAGACCACAAATCACCGCTAATGGGGAAATCCGTTTTCTTTCCCGCGGAGCTACGTAATCTTTGCTTCCCCGGCCCCGCCCCGCCCTCGCAGCCCCAGCCGCTTCCATCACCACGCGAAGGATAGCGGAGAATCCCTTCAGGTTTTCCTCCGCGCTTCTTGTTGAGGGTGGAGCTGTCTTTGAGATTCCGCGTGGTACAGCATGTTTATTTTTATTTCTAATCTTCTCGGCCCAAGTGGTGCAGGCTATTGACGTCGCAATTGTTAGGGAGTTAGCTAGTGTAAAAGTGGGTAATTTTTGTTTTCTTTTGTTTTGCCAAAGAAAGGATATTGCGTGTAGGATTATTGATAGATTCTGGTCTGGAAAACAGAACCGTTAATCCTCTTGTCGCATCGAAGACACGACATAAGAAGACAGAACGCCTCTATCTTGAATTCAGATGTGTCTCAGATTGTTCACTCAATTCAGAAACGTTATATAGCGTCCTGATGGAAATTCTGAGAAGGACAATAAAAGAGACTTGGAAATATCTCGTTTTACAGAACACAGAAAACAAACTAGCTTATTTATTTAGACAAAAACTGTATGTGACGTGTGGGGGAGAAAATCATCTGCGCACGCTTTCTTGAGTTTCAGAATGCCTTCCCAATAATTTAACTATTAATAGTTGAAAGATGAAAAAATAATAGTAACAGTAACAGTAATAATAATAATAATAATAATAATAATAATAATAATAAGAAGAAGAAGAAGAAGAAGAAGAAGAAGAAGAAATTAAAAAAAACGCGAGATTAACATTTCAAAAAGTACATATTTTCGCTCCTGAATTATAGAAAACGTATTCGTAACTTTAAGAGGGTCTTCAAAAGTTATTCTTTTTTCAATCAATCAGCTTTGTTACGGAAGCATTAAGAAATTATGTTATATCATCCTAATGAGAAAAACTCTGATTCAACTATATTAATAAAGCAAAATCGGTTAATTTTGACTTATATCCTTTATATAGCCCTTCATAGAAATGCGGTAGTGGATTGATTGATTCCGGGCGCATCAACTACTATGGTCATTACTCCCGTAAATGTAGTGCGTGCGTTTGGTCGGGAGGTGTCACTGGTTTTCCCCCGCTGAATGGTCAGATCCGGCTCCGATCTACCGTCGGCTAATGGAGTTTTCCCTCACAAGGTATATCCCAGTGGGCACCGTCCCTGTCCGAACACGTTCTAAGTCGCCGATCGGTCTCCCGGCATGTGCGGTAGTGTAGTGCATGTTAGTGTACCTATGTGAGATAAGTGGTGAGGATAGAACAAGGGAGACGAAGAAGACAGTCTGAGGCCCGTTTATCAGGGTACTGCTCCGGCATTCGCCTGGTGTTGTTCGGAGAAACCACGGAAAACTACCGATCAGAGCAGCCGGCCGCTAGAGTTCTTCTCCAGACAGCGACTGAATTCGACCTACCTGAAAAGCTAGTGTCGAAAATGCTGCCGCCGTCGGGACTGGAACCTAGGACCTCCCGGTCAGAGGCGCTGCAGTGACATCAGTTGATACACGCCACTCCCGGTGCGGTCGTGTAAAGGTTTAGGATGAATATTATACATAACACCCGACGCACAACATCGCGATGTCAAGGCTCTGAGAAATCCTGCGACATGTCATGCAAAACGTCGGCCTTTCAGCGCACTACGCGGCGTCACCCGGACAGCCAAGAAGTCATAACACCTACAACATAAAAATGTGTACTGCAATGATTTGTGAAACATAGTTCTTTTGTTGGCTGTTACATACGCTATGTTTTCGATTTGCCTAGTACGTACTACGCAGCTTCTGTTGTTCCGCCATTTCACTCTACGAGATTCGCTGCATCCCCCTGCCCTCCTGGGGCAGCACTCTCCCAGAGGATGCAGGCGTGAGGGTAGTAGCAGGAGGGTGAGGGTGGAGTTCCTCAGGGACAGCTATGGCAAGCGCCGGGGACTGCAGGGGTAAATACGGAAATCAAAATCCCCTTTGGGGAATCGGCCACTGTTCAATGTACAGCGCTGGTGACGAATTTTGTCGTCCGGCCAAACTTTGAACAGAACAATGGTAAACATATATTTCTTTTACTTATTTTTTTACACTAACTACGGATCAGGATTGACAGGTTTATAAAGTATTATTTTTTTGCAGACTATCACTATTCGTGTTATTGCTTATGTTACTGTTATTCGTGTTAATATTACTTGTTCACAGTGTTCCCAAATTTGGTTTCTAAGAACGTTAACACACAGCACAACAATCACACTGAATTCACTTTTGTAGCTTCGATAACACAGAAATTCACTTCGTAAATATTTTTTTGAAAACTGAATTGTATCGCAAAACGATACTTTCTCAGATCACTATTCAACAGTAAAATATAAGTTAACATCGAAAATTTAACAAACAACCTTAACACTTTTAATATTATTAAACTTATTTTCTGCTCTCACGAATATCTATTTTTTTATTTTTGGCAGTGAAAATTAGGTACATTCTCCTAAAAAACGTTAATTTGGTGAATCAAGAGAGTCAAAGGAAAATATGAAGACAAAATGAAATGTTTGAGATAATTTTGAATTAACTCTTTGGAACAAAGAGGAAACCAATACACAAGCACCCGGAGAGAAATCGTCGGAAATTCGAAAATAAGCTCTTAAGACAATTTTAAGCATATTTTGTCTAATAAACTACTTGGATATTTTGAATGGCTTAGCCGCAATAAGCACTGAAATATTAGTTTGAAAAAATGTTTCTAGGCAAAAATGTGCATTGCAGAAGCATATAAACACTCCAAAAACATGTAATTGTTTATTATTTACAAAAGAAATTAATATATTTCTTCATTTAGAAAAAATTAGCCGAGGAATAAAAAAAAGTAGTCAAATTGAGTAAATTGGGTTCTTTTTCATTTCTAATAATTTCTCTTTTTGACTGAGCCTCAGTGCGTATAAGTGGCGGGTTTCCATGGTCCTAGGATGGTCAACTCGTAACCAAAAAAAAATTGTAGAAAATATCTTATTCCAAATTTACTACCCTCTGCGATTCTATATCTAATAAATGTTACTAACGTGAAATTAATATTCAATAAATTTAATTCAATAGCATTTAAAATTAAAATCAGAATCTTTTGAGCTTCTCGTACTTGCTTAAGATCATATCACGAGCTTCATCATACTTGCTTCGCTACATCATTACTTGCTTAAGCTATGTATCAACAGCATCATATATCTGATATTTTTAATATGTCTGTTGTTTCTTTAATTTTTGTTTGTATTTTTTGCTTAACTGACACCCAGTATACACCCATTTTCATAAATAAATACATAATAATAATAATAATAATAATAATAATAATAATTTTTCGAGGGCTTTAATCCAACCAACAATCGACTACCCTTTACGTTCCGATGGGACGCATATTCAACCATACACTAGACCAACACACTTGCGGGCACCTCTGATCTGGAGTCAGCACAACGCGAAGCCCTCCGTGACAACACATACATACAAAGTCAAAGGACAAACAACCATGCTCAAGGCGGGACTCGAACCCGCGACCCTTCGGACCGAAGCGCTGAGTCGGTACTCGCTCTTAGCCACCTCGGCCATTGCAATAATAATAATAATAATAATAATAATAATAATAATAATAATAATCATCATCATCATCACTGAGTTTTTGACATCGGTTAATCTGCTAAGACTATTGCCGAAACCCCCTTGCCCTCAGATTAACTCTTAGCCATTCTTCACCCTGGGACGCTTATCCAACCATCCAGCGGCTCGCACCAACGTACTGCTAAAGTACGTACGTCCATTGCGAATGTGGGAACATTTTACCGCTATGGGAGGTACGGTGGCAGACAGATGGTGCACTTCCTAGACGCATTGGCGTTTCTCAGTGTATCCCTAGACTGTCATACTTTGCTCTATCCTACTAGGTCAGTGGAAGAAAAGGAGTGGTAGTTTTATTAGGAGATGCATGGTGATTTGGGAATGTCCCAACCATGGCATACTTCGCATTCACGTCCGGTGTGGGATTCGAACACACAGCCTTGGAGTCGACATTGCTAAAGCGTATCCGCCTTTTCGGTATCGACTACTGAGGACGGCAGCTTGATTAAGTTCCATTTGCCGTTTTTACAAAGTTAATAATCGAGTTACTGAAGCCAATTACATAAAATAATTTCTTAGGATACTCTTTGCAGGATACTTTTAGTTACACAATGTATTCAGGTTAATCATGTTACTTCTTCTAGAAACTGTTCTCGCTGATCATCATTTTTCCCAGTAGATCCTCTTTTAATATTCACCTCCACTACTCATACAAGTCTATTCATGTCACATTCTCCAGTCTGATTTCAAACTAAACTTCTAGTTCCTCCACTGAGAATCCAATGCTATCCAATTCTATTAAGTGGTACCCTTCTCAACTGATAAGTATTTCTCTTCGACACATACCTTCATAAATTCATTCATTAAACTTAAAGCACGAATCTGCAGAAGCACTCTGACTTCATTGGTCTGATTGTTAATTTATTCTACCCTACAAACTAACATAGTAATAGTTAACAGCGAAAACTTTACTTGTAACCTCTACCTGTTTCGTAATTCGACGATCGCAAACACAAAATAGTTACATTCTAATAATATAGTTACATTGTATTTCTTTTACATCACTGTAGAAGTTCTTGTTATGATTATTTAATTACGATACAGCCTTTAAGGTTACCTTCTGGCGACTTCAGCGAAGGAGCATAAGTCTATTGTCGTAACTATGGTGTCTTTTTCTGTCCTTGCCAATGACTGTACCTACGGTGTGCCATTCCACGCAAGTCAAAATACCAATCATCAACTAACAAATGTAATGAAATCTCTCCTTACTCGTTATGGTATAGACAATGTTATTAACAAAATTCATCCGTGCAATTTCACATATATTGCCCGGAATATCATTGTATACAATACTGCGAGCCACAGTACCGTCCGGTACAAGCCGTAAGGCCAGCACCCGACCTGAGACGTCTTGGGGGGGTGGCGAACACAATTCACCAGATGGTCGACTAGCTCAGTATAGACGTCCCAGTGTGGACACAATAAATAAAAAAAATAGGGGGGGGCAGGGTCGTGAAGATCGTTTATGGATTGGATGCAAAAATTACAAACAACTCGGGTGAGAATCACTTTTCACTAAATTCAGAATATATTCTCAAAATATTTGCTGCTATGACAAATACATACAATGGCACACAAGAAAAAAATCAAATACAGAATACTTTTGACTTAACATTACTTTTAACAAAAGAAACCCTTTCTCTCTAAAATCCAGAGAATGACTATTATTATAATTATACTCTTACACAAACTCTTAATCACTATATTACAATATTAGATCTTCAAATCCTTTTGAAAGAAAAGATTGATTCTGTTCTCACGTATAGAAGTCGGAAACAAATGTACTTTTACTTTTCTTATCTTTTAAGCATGGTAAATCTGTTACCTCCCTTTCTTTCTACTGACAGATACAGAATAAGCTTTCTGATTAAACTGAATCACTCTATCCCTACAAAACAGTTTATTTGGAACGACCTTACTGTGTTCTCGGCCGCGTAGAGCAGTCCGCTGCGCTTCCTTCTACCCCTTTTCACCGAGCTGCTTCGGCCTTGAAGCGTCGTGGCCTCGGGTTGAGAACGCAGTTGCTCCCCAGGAAACGCCTTCTTCTTCTCGTTCAAGTTTTATATTCTTGTGTACTCTCATATGAAATTTACTTTATTTTCAATTACGGTTAATGACCAACTGGATATTCAGAGTGAAAATTAATCCAGAGATCACCCCTTTTTATACGAGCACCAACTTCAAGAGAGTATTTAAATATAAGAAAAGCATGTGAGAGAAAAAAAAAACTGGAAAGAGAAATGAATGCAAGCTATTAATTACTGCCATCTATTCAAAATTTCTCTCCCTAATTCTTCCATTATAAATTCATAACGTTTCTTATCTTTCTTCTAAGATTATGTTTAAATCAATTTATAATAGAATAATTACCTCTTCTGGTCTTCTAGAAGAGTTTTCCTCGAAAAGTTGCAAATCTGAAATCCGCTGCAATGTCACTTCCTGGGGTACCGTTTTCCATACGTCCGCCCAGTTCAGCTGCTACCTTCAGAAAGAACTTTTTCTTTCATCCGACCTCCGGTCTCGCCCTCGGTCTATGGTGGGTCTCTCTTGTTCTAAATTCTAATTAGCATTCCAAATATTCATCCGCGTTGGCGCGCGTTCAAAATATTCCTTTCCCTCGCTTCCTTAGGGCGGTATGTGACACGTTTTCGGAATCTAAGAAAACGGACGGTCATATAACCCCTTCTTTCGGAAAAAAAGATTTTATGGGATTTGATTCCATATGCCGTAAAATCTTTTCACTAAAATTTATGCTCTTCTTTTTTCTTGATTCTAGAACGTCGAGCAATCTTGTTTTCTTCCCTCTTGTACTCTTACTCCTTTTCTTCTTCCTCATCTTCCTTCTTCTTTCTCCCTCTTTCTCTCTTGTTTTCTATTTTCTTTTTACATGATTCTTGTCGGTTACTTTATCTGTTTATTTCATCATTTTGCCATTTATTTCATTCTTTAAATGGTCGCAAACTTGGAAATTGTACTTTCCGATTGTATTACCACTTTCTTCTAGTGTGCTTTCGCAGCAACGGAAGAAATATTTCAATGTGCATGGCGAAATTAGGAATAAATCTGGCGTAATAATTGACGCAACCTAACAAACTTTTAAGTTGTTTCGTGTTTTTTTTTGCGGTGCAATTTTATCTATCTCTCGCATCTTTTCCATATTCATTTTGACTCCGTTAACTGTCACATCATAACCCAGGAACTTAACTTGTTTAGTGCAGAAATTACTTTTCTCCAAATTCAGTTGTAAATTATTTTCAATCAGACGTTTCAACAAAATATCTAGCTTAGTCATGTGTTCTTCAAATGTCTTAGAATACACAAGCACGTCATCAGTATAGATAAAAACATCGCTGGACATCTCTCTGCCAATGATATTGTCTAGACATTGTACAAGAGCAGATGCACTGTTCTTGAGTCCAAATGGCATTCTTTTGAAGACATACGAAATTCCCCGGTGAATAAATCCTGTATATTGTCTACATTCAGGTGCTATCGCTATTTGCCAATACGATGCAGTGAAGTCGGTTGAACTCAACCACTTGATGCGGGATAATTGATTAGTTAAATCCTCTACACGCAACGGTCTGTCTCTGTACGGTAAGGTAATTGATTCAATCGCCTTGCATCTAAACACAACCTTATCTTCCCATTACTCTTTTCTACGAGCACTATCGGATTTAGATAAGAGGTTTTGGACTTCATGATGATATTATCTTTGACCATGGTAGCAATGAGCTTATCCACCTCTTCCTTATGTTTTTCTGGAATGACATATTGGTAACCCGTGAATGGTGTTTTATCTGTTAATTCTATTTCGAATTGAAAATCTTTTACTGGATTCTTGTTTTGCAAAACACCTTTTGATTCCTAAGTAATACTTCAGTTAACTGTTTTTTCTGATATGCATTGAGATTATCGTTTCTCTGCACACCCGAACGAATTTGTAGGTTCACATCTTCTTCCTCCAAACAATTAGCCTCCCAATAATTCCACGTGAATGAATCGAATTCAAGATCCTGCTGATTATTCGGTTTCAAAGTTAAAGTATTGTTCTCTAAGTTGATAACAACTCCGTGTTGTTTCATGAAATCGACTCCAGTATGAGTGGATATAAAAGTTCTGACGCTACAAGACCACAACTTGATACTTATTCTGCCTATCTCTATTTCCAAATAAACTTGTCTTGTTATTGGTTTTGATTTTCCGATTCGCACCTATCAGAAAAGATTTCACGAGCGACAATGTAGGTACCTCCACTCTTTGTTCTTTAATTCATGCAACAAACTTTCAGCTATGACGGAAGTTGTACAACCTGTGTCTACTAATACCAAGTATCAACACCCTCATTTAACTTTAATTCTCGGACACTGCCTCCTGGATCCGATCTGCATTTGTTCTTCTTGGTTCCACGGTTCATCATCAAATGAGATTAATTCGATTGATAATATCGCCACCTCTTCTTCACTAGATTGTTCTATTTGGTTTGCGGCGGGATGGCGTGTCGAAACAAACCTTTCTAATTTTCCGACTCATGTCCGCGAGATGTACTTGGTCCTGTATTTCTGGGTTGGAAAACTCCTCTATCAATAGAATTTTTCTATTTCTATCCTAGACGAGGTCTTGTCTTGTCTAGCATAAGTTGTATTTTCTTGGTAATGTTTCGGTTTGTAAGTTTCTCCTGTTTCTGGTTTGCTTACATTATGTTGTTGCTGTCTGCTATCTTGACCATTTACCGGACCATTAGCATTTGCTCTTGCTTTCTGTAACCTTTCATTATACACGAAAGTGGCATCATACAGTCCTAGCTGCGTTATTAATTTTTCAGTGGACATTGGTAAGAGATTCTTAAGCAAATTTTGCGTTGAGGAAGGAAAATGACGTATTAATAAACAGACAATTTCTTCATCCGGTATCGTCGGAGTACATAATTTGAAACAAGTAATTTCTCCGTTGCATATTCCTGCATGGACATCGTACACTTCTTCCACGTACCATACATTACGTTAACTTTAAAATTGATTTGAGTTTCGTTATTCCAATATCTCGAATAAAATTTTTCTTTGAGTTCGCATAGTTTTGGGAAACTCTCCTAAACTATCTGCCCAGATTCTGCATTACCCTGCAACATCTGATAAACGATTCGAGTTTTCTTACTGTCCGGAACACAATTTAAAGAAAAGAAATTATCTACTTCTTTCATAAATACACATGGATTTTCATCTCCCACTGCACTGAAATTAGGAGTACACGGCAATGAAACATACGTGGGCTGAACACTTCCTCCACTCGGTGGTAAATTTTCTAATTGATTTTTCAGTTCTACTACTTCATTCTTATATGCATTAATTTGATGTTGTAGAACGCCATCCTGTTCAGAAAGAGCCTTTATTCCACTATCTAATTTATTAGCTTGAACCTGAACTTGTTCAGTAACTAATTTCTGGAACTTTTCTACTCCTTGTTCTACCTCAATCTGCCTGTCGGATACGGCGGTTATAAGATCCGATTGTGTTTCGATCCTAGTTTCAAATTCTTTCGTTACTTGATCAACCTTTTCTTCTAATTCAAGTCCCAGCTCCGTGAATTTTTTCTCTAAGTTCTCATGTTCCTGTGCTAATTCTTGTTGAACCTCGCTCTTGAATTCGACCTTCCACTGCTCCGCTAATTCAGTAAACTGTGCTTTTAAATTTTATTTTCTTCTAATTTCGTGTCGAATTCCGTGAATTTTGTTTCCAATGCATTTGTTGCCGAGTTATTTTCCTCTAATTTGTTTCCAAAGTAGCCTTGTTCTCCTCTAGTTTAGTTTCCAATGCATTTATTGCCGAGTTATTTTCCTCTAATTTGGTTTCCAAAGTAGCCTTGTTCTCCTCTAGTTTAGTTTCCAAAGTAACTTTGTTCTCCTCTAGTTTAGTTTCCAAAGTAACCCCTAATTTTTTTATGGTTTCCTCTGTTTTTTCCTCCTGCATGACTAACCTCATCTAATTGTTGCATAAATTGACCTATTAACCGTTGCATCATTGAATTAGCCCTCTCGAGGTTTCGTTCTTCCTCATCCTGATCTCGTGTTGGCGTTGGCTGTGATTCTGTCGGCGAGGTCGCGCTAGTTTCTCCTGTCGCTCCTAGCTCTACTCCTGTCGTTTCCTCCCCGATCATCGTACCTGGTGCTTGCCCCCGTTTCCCAGGTCGCGCTAGTTTCTCCTGTCGCTCCTAGTTCTACTCCTGTGCTCTCACTGCCTAGAATCAATCAATTCTTTCCCAGACACCATACACCTCTCACAAAATATTTTACACAGAAATACCAGACACAATTTGAAACTGATAAAACTCTCATATAATAAATATCCTTTTCGAAAAAAAAATCACTCCTGAAATAACACACTTTTACTCAACACACTTGTACTCTGTAACATTGTCAGAAATTTTAGTGAACTGTGATTCAATTGTACTAGTAATTTTAGTTACACCAAATTTTGGTCTCAGTTATTCCCAAATCGAGTTTGTCGTAAATGCATCCAATAATCGAGCCCCGCTTATGGGCGCCAATTGCGGGCCTCTGTACCGTCCGGTACAAGCCGTAAGGCCAGCACCCGACCTGAGACGTCTTGGGGGTGGCGAACACATTCACCAGATGGTCGACTAGCTCAGTATAGACGTCCCAGTGTGGACACAATAAATAAAAAATAGGGGCAGGGTCGTGAAGATCGTTTATGGATTGGATGCAAAATTACAAACAACTCGGTGAGAATCACTTTTCACTAAATTCAGAATATATTCTCAAAATATTTGCTGCTATGACAAATACATACAATGGCACACAAGAAAAAAATCAAATACAGAATACTCTTGACTGAAAAAAAAAACACACACACTAATAACTCTATACACAATTTCCTACTTTCATCTACAACCCAATTGTTTAACAAACACACTTTCAGAATTAAAATAAAACTTAAAGATTCTGTTCTCACGTATTAGAAGTCGGAAACAAATGTACTTTTACTTTTCTTATCTTTTAAGCATGGTAAATCTGTTACCCTCCCTTTCTTTCTACGTGACAGATACAGAATAAGCTTTCTGATTAAACTGAATCACTCCTATCCCTACAAAACAGTTTATTTGGAACGACCTTACTGTGTTCTCGGCCGCGTAGAGCAGTCCGCTGCGCTTCCTTCTACCCCTTTTCACCGAGCTGCTTCGGCCTTGAAGCGTCGTGGCCTCGGGTTGAGAACGCAGTTGCTCCCCAGGAAACGCCTTCTTCTTCTCGTTCAAGTTTTATATTCTTGTGTACTCTCATATGAAATTTACTTTATTTTCAATTACGGTTAATGACCAACTGGATATTCAGAGTGAAAATGAATCCAGAGATCACCCTTTTATACGAGCACCAACTTCAGAGAGTATTTAAATATAAGAAAAGCATGTGAGAGAAAAAAAAACTGGAAAGAGAAATGAATGCAAGCTATTAATTACTGCCATCTATTCAAAATTTCTCTCCCTAATTCTTCCATTATAAATTCATAACGTTTCTTATCTTTCTTCTAAGATTATGTTTAAATCAATTTATAATAGAATAATTACCTCTTCTGGTCTTCTAGAAGAGTTTTCCTCGAAAAAGTTGCAAATCTGAAATCCGCTGCAATGTCACTTCCTGGGGTACCGTTTTCCATACGTCCGCCCAGTTCAGCTGCTACCTTCAGAAAGAACTTTTTCTTTCATCCGACCTCCGGTCTCGCCCTCGGTCTATGGTGGCGGTCTCTCTTGTTCTAAATTCTAATTAGCATTCCAAATATTCATCCGCGTTGGCGCGCGTTCAAAATATTCCTTTCCCTCGCTTCCTTAGGGCGGTATGTGACACGTTTTCGGAATCTAAGAAAACGGACGGTCACAATACAGTGGTATCAAAATGGACATTTACAGATATGTTTCAACACACGGTCTAGCTCTTAATTTGGTAAACCAAAAGAAGAAATGTGTATATTAAAATAATAATTCTATTTTGCACTTATTTTTACAAGAAAACAGAATTGGTATTAGATGAATTTAAAACGCGCAAACTAAATAAACAATAAACAACACTAAGGCAAACTAATAAACGATAGAAATGGATTTAGAGTACAAGGAAGAAATATGCTTGTAAATGTGAAGGAACACTCAGGACGACGAAAATATGAGAAGCAGGTGGGGGCCTGAATTATATTTATTAATTTTAATTGAGATCTTTTCAACCTTCTTTGAAGTTTGAAGATTTAGATCTTCAGTATCATACACTCAACCTTTATTCTGTTGTACGTATTGTCAGAAATGAGCAGAATCTCGTAATCCATGTAAGATTAAATAATTTAATTTAGTAATCTTTTCATTTTACTGGAGGTCTAAGACCTTCTGTAAATAAACTCAGCGAACTACGCCTTAAATTGTTTATCTACGCTCAATATTGGGAATAGAATACCACAACACACAGAACAAAGAATGTTTTTTCAAGCTTTTATTTCAATGTGTATTTGTGCTTTTAGAACAGTGAATTATAAAGCACGGAATATTCTCAGAAACGAGTAAGTACTTATTCTTTCATTTAAACGAACTACTCTCTCCTTTAGTTTTATCCCGTGTTTCAGGTATTCTTCTTTAAAAGCTTTCAATGAAGGCGCAATGATTTTCTGAATTTTCACTGCTAGTAAAACGCGAAACATTCTATTACATTTCAGTTTGAAAGAAGTTCACATAAAATGGTATTTGACAGAAATACCATTGAAACAACATTTTATTGCAAATTTAAGTGCTTTTTGAATGGGCTACAACGAGCGTTCGAGATCAACTGAATCCAGAGGCTGGACGAATATGTTTTGGCCACTCGACGAGAGTTCACAGCATGCAACGTGCTGTTTACTCTGAGTATTGACAAATGAAAAGGCAGACACATGGCCCTTTTGTATGTGGTCTTTTTTTTCAGTAATCTATAGATACTGTCTATGAGACAGGCTTTGAAAAATCCCAGTTATTATCCGTTTGGTAAATGATTGTCCGAATACGATCTGCACACAAAGAAATAGTTATTTTCATATTAAGAGAGTAAAGTTTCCGTTTTTTTCATTGCCGAGATTGAGATTTTTTGCCGAGATCGTAGGTCGAGGCAAAAAGTCTCAATCGAGACCATAAAAATTCAGGCAACTTTACACACGAAAGTTAAGTTTTCAGAACTTGATCAGTATCGTATGTTCAAGGAATTTTAGTTTAGTTAGTTAATGCCTTATTTTACGAGACTCGGGCCATCAGGCCCGCTCTTCCGTCTAACCACGCAAATTTCGATACGCTCCTTTCACCACCTAGCGGAGAAAGGAGGTATTATTTTAGACGACGAAGCTGGCGGATCTCAATTTTGCTCAGAGGCTTCTTTTAGGCTTGAGGATCTTTTACATGCAGTAAATCTACTACACGGGACAGTCGGCTTTACCTCCCATCCGAAGGAAGGCGTAAGAAGGATTTTTTCGCCCTTAAAAATCCACGGCTTCGGTCAGGTTTGAACCCGCAAACATGGGTTCAACAGTCCGGTACGCTGACCGTTATACCACCGAATCCGCTATATCCGCTAAATTTTAATCTTTTAACATTCATAGATTGATTAAATTCACGCGAAACGTCTATTTGAGGTACGTTCTATTATTTATTGTGTTTACCACTAACGCTCACCGACATTACGGTTACACTGTTTGTTCATCTATAAACTTAGTTTATATATTTATTCTATATCCATAATATTTTAAATGACGGTTTCCAATGAAGGCCTCAGGGATTCACCAGTTATGTAAAAGCAGTTTGCGAAAATAATACCGATGTAGCATCAATTTAAATTCCACTTATATATTTTCCCGAAACAAAAATATAAAATTCTGTTAAATGTTGATATATAATTCAAATTTTCAGATATAGAATTTGTTTTTAACCCAATGAGGATAAATATCCTTAAAAGAAACCCAGCCAGCTTTCAAAACAAAACTAAAACAACCGAATTTTTAGTTTATTTTGTGAACTGTTGATTGCTAATTATAATTTCTTTCTTTCTTATTTTTCATTTACATAACTAAAACATAATAATAATAAAAAATCACTTTCCATTGATTTACACAAAATGCAAATAATTAATTCACTTTATTGCAAGATTAATTAAGGTTAATTGACTTTAATCTTTAAATGGAAATGCTAGAGACATTTAAAACATTTTTAATACGTATGATACAGAAGAATCGTAATATCATGAATTCATCAACTTAACATGACGCCAAAAAAATTACAGCCATTTCTGCATGAAACTTAAGAAAATCACATGACAATAGAAATACTTCAGCTGTTAAGATAGTGAAGGAAAGGAATGACAATAATAAAAATATACAATGTCACATTATAACAAATACAAAACAATCTTGATATTAAAAAGTAACTCATCTCTGAAACACAATAACACACATAAAGTTCACATATAATTATTATTGTACACAACACCGTAAATTATGCAATGAGAATAAGAGCAAATTAGTAGTTAAATGAGAGACGCGAGAAGTTTAATAGAGAACAGTATTTACATAAATCAAATTAATTTTTAATGTTAAATGTTAAACCGATATATGGAAGTCAACGTTATTGCAATCCATTACGTTTTATACAATCAAAAATGACCGTCCACTATTCAATCTAAATCTGTTGGATTTTTACCTAAGAGTAATGACCTCCGCCTTACTTTAAATATAGAAAAAATATTCAATGAACAAGACGTGATTAACGCATCAACCGTGCGTTAAATATTTCTTGGTAAAAAAAGAACATGACTAATGAAATTACATTCTAATAAGAAAAGAGAGAATTCTACAGCATCTGCCACATTGTTCAAGACAATGACAAAATGAAATATCAATATACAAATTATTAAAACTCTAATTCACCCCTTAAGTATCTGTGAGTATAACTACCGCTACGGAATGCGGCATAATGTCTTCAAATATGATAAAATATTTGTAACCTCAACGCGTTCGTTTATACGAAGCACACTTAAAGAAAATAGTGGTGCTACAGAATGGCACAGACTTTCTCGTAGCAAAGTTTTCTAATTTCCTTGGTTTGGACTGGTGTAGCGTAATGGATACAAACACATTTCGACGAGCGGCCGCGTGACGTGGGCGAAACGTTTAGGCGTCCACATGCTAGCCTTTGTTATAGGAAGAGCGGATGTGACGTTTGGGGAAAAGCCTGGAGGCGGCTTGGAAGGGGTGCGGGCTACCTGCGCCGGGCGCGACGACGCTTCGATCTCTTTCGCTTCGAGTCTTCGAGGAGTGCGCATCTGGCCGAGGAGACGGTCGGCGAATGCCTGGTTGGGTGCGGGCCGCGAGCGTGGCGGATAGGGCCGGCAATGTGTTTGCCGTGAGCACCGGGAGACTCAAGGACCAGTGCATAAGTAGGATGCGGTGCTTCACGGCACCGAATGTGATATTCGAGCAAAGTGGTGTGGTAGCCGCAGCGACAGATTACTCCGAGTAGTGGGATCTAATTAAGTAAATTTAATTGTTTCGCTGGTGGAACGTAGGAAATAAACCAGCAATTATTTAACCTACATTGAGCAAATGCTGAGATGGCCTCTTGGTTTGCTTCTGGACATAAATGTAACTTCATTATCTGAGCACATCTTCTAGAATTCAGTGGGAAATACAATTATTCAAATTATCGTTTCCATGTTGTCGCGGCAGGAAGTTTTATTCCGAAGGAGAACATGGAGAAGAGACAAAATTTATTGCCTTTTTATCCTTGAAAATATATTTTATTACATGGGAGCTTTTTTAATTCAAAATTCAAGTAGTATATGACTTAGTGTAGGATCACAGAATTTTAAAAATGTGCACACAATTCACTTTTCCCCATAGCACGTCATATGCAGTTTTTAACTGTTTTTTGATGTAAAATAAATAAATAAAAAAAATAATAAAATACTCTTGTCTGTGTATTATTGCCACCGCATGACACACTGGCTTTGGGCGTTTGCCCCATCCTCTTGTCAACTGCCATCTGTCGTAATAGACCGCAATATTAATTCAAGAATGAAAAGTAATTCCATGTATTTTCTTCGCAGAGGCATGGAGAGGAAAGACAAGACAGGGATCGATGGGAAGAGGTGTGTTGTGAATGTTGTAAGAATCTTCATTATATCATTAGTGTTGTAATGGATTTATTAGAGCACAAGTTACATTATACTCGACTACAGTAACTATTGTATTAATAGTCAACCAGTGGTGCTACAACAGCACATACTTTCTTGCGTTATTGGTAACAACTACGTAATATTGAAATATTGCATTTTTTGCGCTACTAACACCCCAGGTATTTGAAAACGTCCCATTCAACCAAGAAGTGAGCAACACTTTGTTGCCAGCGCTGCGTTGTCGAAACTATGTGAATTCGCTAGGCTAATAATATCAACATAGTAATAAGAACATATGCAAATTGCATCAAAATAATAACGAAAATTCTGGCTGCTCACTCGTGTTTCCTTTGGTCATAGCAGTTCCGATAGCGTTTCATTTTATCACCGACTTCTAACATCCACACTTCAGATACAATGAATACATTTCGAGAATAATGGGGATCACAAATGGACGGGGAAATTATTGGTGATTTGTTTTTTTTGGGGGGGGGATTATTTTCATCCGGAGTTGAGGTAGAAATATTACTCTCTTAATTACTATGAATGAGAAAGAAACATGGGACGTTATTCTCTCTCATTTTTGTGTAACAAAATGAGAAAAATAAACGCCACGCACAGAAAATGAAAAGCATCAGAAACAGGAAGACAGTATGCGGCTTCGAGCAGCATAAAGAGCGATGATTGGATAATTTGAATAATTTGAATTTGAGGACAACTAATGCAATCGTCAAATAGAGTTCATTTCCTTGGTCAATAATTTAGAGAATATTTTTCGTTTTAAATTTGGGGAATTTTATTTGAAACGTTATTTGGGGAAATTCCTTAGTAGTGGTGGGGAAAGAACTTGCAACACATCTGGCAACCCTTAGTTTAGTATCTATTGAGAAGCAGGCAATTTGATGACTATCAGGCGTTGAAGATAAATAGATCAATATAACGATTTCGAGTGGATGAATATTTTTGAAATTTTCACATATATTTTACATCATAAATGCATTTAAAATCAAGAAATCACAATGACCTACTGTTCATTTTCATAAAGATAACATTTTTTGAACACGTTGTAGCCGTCAAAATGAGAACGTTGGTCAATCAATTTTTAAATCAATATATAATACGTCCACATATTCCAATAAAACGTTGAGATAGTATGTTCGTTAGATCGACATTTCAAACGCAAATTATGCATAAACTATTCGTTTTTCAAAACATTGTACCTGACCTTTTTTAAAGAACTATTTTTGTGCAACAAACTGTTTCTCAGGCTAAAACCTCTCTCTTCATTTTTGTAGTTTTTTTTTAATTTTTCGAAAACTAAGAGATTTTAACAAAAAAAGCGATATGATACCATTCTCTTAAACGTCCTTTGCACTATTCGACAACAAAATTTATTTAAGAAATTTGGAGCCACTCTATATTTAGCAGTTGAATTCATCCACTTTTTTGTTACCAGAGTCCGGCAATGAAAGTTTTTGTGTCGAAAATTCTTCGTTTTCCGGCGCACGATTACAATACCTCCTCTTCGTGCGTTAATAAATGCTGGAAAGAAAAAATACCAGTTTGAATATTAAACGTTTGATATAAAATCATAATAAAACGAATGTCGCTAAATTAACACTAGTGCCTTTCTCATAAGCATCAGTGCTTGTGTCTTTGTAACAAATTACGTCTGTGAGAGGCCCTTTTTCTTTACATTTTATTCGCCCTAGCACCTCCTCCGTATCACCCCCGCCACTACGTATCACGTCCCTCGCAAGCCGCAGGGGCGTGCTTCGCGGCAGTGGCGATCGCAGATGCGTAACGGAGGGGATTCGGGAAAGGGGCGCCTCCAGCGGGGATCGGCGGAAGTGGAAACACAAATAGAACGCCCACCGTCGCTCTGGGGAGCCGTGGGGGATATTCGCCTCATTTCAGATAACGTGGCTCACAATTTCCGAAATGGTTGCGATGTGTCACTCAGCGTTTCCTACTAAATTCCGAAAATGGACTCGTTCGTGAAAATGGCGGGAGATCAGTGTGTCATGGAATAGTATTATGTTCTCACTCGCACTTCGAGAATGGTTGAAAATAGCAGTAAGAATATTAATAGTTATGCTTTTAGTTAAAGAAAAAAATATGTGAGTGAATTCACATCACTAGTATTATTAGGAGTAGACGGAAATTGAAGGTCACCCCAATCGCAAAGAAAAGTTAACATATTAAAATATAGAAGGCAATAACAAGAAGTAGGTTTTAATTTATTACGTTTGTATTTATGTATTCTGAGTTATAAGAAGTAAATACAAAACGTATTAGATTTTGTTAAAAAGTCAAAGACAGTATTGAAACCCGTTTTGTGGATCCCTCAAGTTAAAAACAATTGGCTTTAATTAGAATAATTTCATTTATATGTAAATGAGTGTGATGCACATACATAGCTTAGAGCATTTGAGTTAAATCATGATACACACCTTGCCATGAGTAATGTTTGGTGAGAAACATCATGAATAGATACATATTGTGAAGGTTTCCCATTTTACTGAATATTAGGCAGTAAAGTGCTGCGATAAGCTGAAACAAATCTTAAACGAAGTTGAATACAATGCGGTGGCTGAAAAGTGATGCGCATTTTCTAAAATGTCGGTAAATCGTAATATAATTGTACTAACGTTTTTGATTTTATTTGTTGTGTTCTTTTGTTTACTAGGAGCTTTCACGAACGTATAAGAACATGCCCTATGTATATGTATGTATATTTATATATGTATAAATTAATCACATAATCTGTAATGATTCTATTTTACATCCCACAGATATTCTGCCTAGCAGGAGTATTGTCGACGCAGACATGAAACTACACTACGAGACACTTATTCAATCGTATATCGATAATACAACCTCCCCCACTAGCCGACGGTAGATCGGCGCCGGACCTCGACATGCAGAGGGGCAAGATCACAGCCATCTCCCGTGGAAAAACATGCACTACACTTATGGGACTAATGAGCAAAGTAGTTGACGCGCCCTAAAACAAAAAAAATCAATCAATCAATAATACAACCTCAAAAAATCTACTAATTTTCAGCTCGTACCCTTTTCCAGTCGCCCCCAAACTAACTTCCGAACACGGGCAGCCACGGAGCCCACGAAGCGCATTCCTCCGGCCTTAACCCGCCAGCCGTCTCACATGTCGCGAGAGCCGAAAATCGAGCGATCGTCGTCGGCGGTGTGTCAAAGCAGGCGGCTGGGGCGGCGCGAGAAGGGGGCAGGTGGGGCGGAGTGTGAGGAGAACGTCTACTCCCCAGCCGCCCGAGCCGCTCGCAGAGGGCAATTAATTAGCCCAGGGCTGCGAAGCGGCGGCAGCTTTGGCACTTGCTAATTGCGCCCTTCAGAGCCGCACCCCGCGCGCCGCGCCTCGCGACTTCGCGCCCTCGTGCCGTCGCCCGTGTCGCCCTCGCTGCCCCACCCCCTCCCTGCTGCCTGCACCCCGCTCGCTAACCCCCCAACCCCCAACCCACCCCCCCCAGCGCCCCCTAGCCAAGTCACCAGTCCCGCCCATACCGCTGTCAACTTTCACCAGCCCCGCCCACCGCACCGCCAACCTAAGCTCCAGCCCGCCCACCGCGCTGCCAACCTAAGTTACCAGCCGCGCCCTAAGCCACCAGCCCCGCCCACCGCACCGCCTAAGTCACCATTCCCGCCCATACCGCGTCAACCTGTCACCAGCCCCACCCACCGCGCCGCCAACCTAAGTCACCAGTCCGCCCACCGGCCGCCTAAGTCACCAGACCCGCACATACCGCTGTCAACCTAAGTCACCAGCCCCGCCCAGTAATGAATGAATCAATCAATTAATCCAGCACCCAGGCGAACCCTCTTGCCAACCCTTGTCCACACCTCCGCACCAAACCATGCCCCGCGCCGCCTCCCTCCCGTCACCACCCCTCTCCCTGCGCCACCTCTGCTGAGGAGACTTACGTAAGCGAGTCGATCCCCAGTATTTATCGTTTCCATTTTAGTACGGTGCGTTTTAAATGACTGCGTCGTCTGTCTTATTCGTGGCGCATCAGTTTAGAAACTACTACAGGTCGGGAGACGGTTGGCTCTGTAAACCATCGAAAGGACCTGTTTAGGAAAAGTATAACACAGGTGTCATCTTTATTTCTTGCCGATAACTCTGATTGGCAGGTCCTTGAGTTCGAGTTTCATCGGTAGCGAGAATGATAGCAATATAGCTAGACGTCGACTGCTCTGATAGGTAATTTTCTAAGGTTTCTCCGATGAATACCAGTACCTTAAAAAAGGCGCCACTAACCGCGCGCAATCTTTCCTTCGTCTTCGTTCTGCATACATTTACACGTATATGCCCCGCCCTACCATACATGTCAGGATCTTAGAACCAATCGCGGATGAGACTCGCTGAGGGATGGATTGATTGATTGATTTTTTCGTGTTTCCGGGCGCGTTAACTGCTTTGGTAATTAGTCCCGTTAATGTAGTGCATGTTTTTCTCGGGAGATGGCGGTTAATTGCCCCTCGCTGGATGGCCAGATCCGGCACCGACGTACCGTCGGCTAGTGGGGTTTCCCCCTAACCAGGACTCTCCCACCAGCAGGGCACCGACTCAGCCGGGACAAGCTCTAAGTTCCCGACCGGTCTCCCGGAATATGTGATAGTGTGGTGCATCTTAGTGTAAGTATGTGTGTGTGTGTGTGTGTGTGTGTGTGTGTGTGTGTGTGTGTAAGGGGAGAGGATAGGACAAGGAAGAGGAAGGACAGATCGCTAGCGGTCCGTGGCCCGTTTGGTAGGGTACTGCTCCGATATTTGCATGGTGTTGATCGGCGAAACCACGGAAAAGTATCGATCAGAGCAGCCGGCCGCAAGAATTCTCCTTCAGACAGCGAATGAATTCGACCTAGCTGAAAAGCTAGTGTCGAAAATCCTGCTGCCATCAGGACTCGAACCTAGGACCTCCCGGTCAGAGGCGCTGCAGTGGCATCAGTTGATGCACTGAGCTACCGCTCCCGGTCTGTCAATGGAAATCCTGTCATTTGATGGCGGCGGAGTTCAGTTCTCCACAGAATTGTCGTGTTACGTCTTTCAAATCAACGACTTGCCAAAACCCTCTATTGTATAAAGTAGGCAAAAATATTATTTTTTGCTCGTATGTTGTCGAGATATCACTATGAAAATCAATCTGCGAAAACGAGACATCTGGGGTCGTAGCTGCCTTATTATTTCGATTGCAAAATTAGTTACTTTACCAAAACATAAAATATCCATCTATCAGACGTGAAAGAGACGTGGTAATCCTAAAATTAAGAATAAGAGACTCATCTTTAATTTATCCAACCAGTAAAATACATTGAATAAAACTTCAACTAGAACACAGAAACTCACGATTTCTTCTAGTAGTTACGATATTTTTAAAACTGGGAAAATTATATATATAAATCTGCAATATTCCCAGCGAGAAACGTAAACTGATGCTTTTTTTAGGAAAGTTTGTTTTGCCTTTGTGCTATTAAACTCAATCCCAAAGCAAACAGTATATATTACGATTCTGCTTGCAAATTTCTTCCAAATTAACAAGTCATATTCTCTGACTCTGTACATCATTTCACTTTCCGTTACAGCAGCAGTTCTGTTTCGGAAATGTACTACATTTTGAAGTACACCGCCACTTATACATACAATTCTGAGCAACTGCCTAAATAACTGAGAGATACATTTTTTACAAGTCTGCATGACGTGAAGAGCGCGCTGTTAGAAACTTTGTTACTAAAGGACAGGAAAAGGTTTACGTAGCTTCATTAATTCATGCGCAATTTATTACGTATAATGAATTGTAAGGGCATCGTACATTGTTAATGAAGCACCAAGGAACGAGTTAAACATGTAATTAAGTATTCACGAAACGCTTTCGCGGGCCTGCCGCGCATTCTCCGCCACCGTCGCTGCCGCCGCCGCCGCCGCCGCCGCCGACGCCGCCGCCTCCGCCTCCGCCTCCGCCTCCGCCGCCGCCCCGCCGCCGCCGCCGCCGCCGCCGCCGCCGCCTCCGCCTCCGCCTCCGCCTCCGCCGCCTCCGCCCCGCCCCGCCGCCGCCGCCACCGCCCGCCGTCCCCGCCACCGCCACCGCCCCGCCGCTGCCACCGCCACCGCCACCGCCACCGCCGCCGTCCCGTCCCCGTCCCCGTCCCCGTCCCCGCCACCGCCCCGCCGCTGCCACCGCCACCGCCACCGCCACCGCCACCGCCGCCGTCCCCGCCACCGCCCCGCCGCTGCCACCGCCACCGCCACCGCCACCGCCACCGCCGCCGTCTCCGTCCCCGTCCCCGTCCCCGTCCCCGTCCCGCCACCGCCCCGCCGCTGCCACCGCCACCGCCACCGCCACCGCCACCGCCACCGCCGCCGTCCCCGTCCCCGTCCCCGTCCCCGTCCCCGTCCCCGTCCCGTCCCCCGTCCCCGTCCCCGCCCCCGCCGCTGCCACCGCCACCGCCACCGCCACCCGCCGCCGTCCCGCCACCGCCCCCGCCGCTGCCACCGCCACCGCCACCGCCACCGCCACCGCCACCGCCGCCGTCCCCGTCCCCGTCCCCGTCCCCGCCCTCGCCGCGCCACCGCCACCGCCACCGCCACCGCCACCGCCACGGCCACCGCCACTGCCGCCGTCCCCGTCCCCGTCCCCGTCCCCGTCCCCGTCCCCGTCCCCGCCACCGCCCCGCCGCTGCCACCGCCACCGCCACCGCCACCGCCACCGCCACCGCCACCGCCGCCGTCCCGTCCCCGTCCCCGTCCCCGTCCCCGTCCCCGTCCCCGTCCCCGCCACCGCCCTCGCCGCCGCCGCCGTCACCGCCACCGCCACCGCCACCGCCGCCGTCCCCGCCACCGCCACCGCCGCCGCCGCCGCCGCCACCACCGCCACCTCCGCCGCCTTCGCTGCGCGCTTTGCTTCTCCAAATTCCATTTCTGCGCGCGGCCTCCCAGGGATTTTCGCAGACTCGTTTGTGTGGCTGGGAGCCGGCGCTTGGAAGATCCTTTGTCTGAGAACTCCTTGCCTGAGGGCTTTCTGCGTCGTGTTTTCTGGTTCTTGGTACTTTTTGCGCCCATGAGAACGTGTAACTGTTCTTGTTTTGATTTTTTTACTTGCTTTGAGTATATTTCCATGGCGGCACTTATGCTTATTCATTTGTGATTAAAAGAACATTATGAAATCGGGCATGGGATGTTTATGTCACTTAAATTATATTTGAGGATCTGAACTTGCAATGTCATGTCAGGGTATCGAGATAAAAGAAGTATGATATTTATTTCAAGATACCACTGCTATTTATTGTTCGTGGTTCACTAAGTAAAAGTAAAGATCTGACCTTGTAACCTTATTATCATACGTATTATTAACAGCATTATTGCCATTATTTTTTATCACCGTTATAAATTACATTTGACAACTGACATTCCAACTGATATTTTTAAAATTCACCTTTTTCAAGATATTTAATTGATTATAAGATGTAGTTAGAGAGATTCATTTATTTGACATTTAAAGAGTAAAGTGAGGAATGTTGTTTATGTCACGTATTTACTAGCTTAAATATTCTAACGTGTGTTTGGCGACCTAGGAGCCGAACATTTGGGATATAATTATAAATTATGTGCAGTTTGTGACTAAGAATATGACAAATAAAACGAAGGGCAATTTTCTAGCACTCCAGCGTGCATAACAGACACAACTCGTATCAGCGGAAATTAAAAAGACCTCCGCCATTCAGTACCGCCTGGCATTTAATACCAGATGGTTCTGCCACTGCCGTCGCCACAACTATCGCCACCACTATCACAACCACTAACTATTCTTAAAAGCAACGTGTATGACAACGACGTCAACTACCGTCACTGCTATTATCAACACGTCGATTTCCACGAAGACAACATTCGTGTATACATAGCGCCACATATCGCTCTCGAATCATAGTAACCAAGCCCATACGTCGTCAAAATTGCCAACATAACTTGACTATACTATTTTCCGTTCTCTGTAACTTCGTAATGCTCGTCACCGAGTACATTCCCGCTACTTGGCGTGGTTATCAGTACTGCAAGAAGATAGGATAGTTAGGGGAAACCACGGTAAATAATTAGCCTGTCATCTACAGCCCTTCACGACTTCCAACCTTAGACGTCCACCATTGCTAAGATGATATCTACTGTCATCAACACCGCTACCATCACCAACACATTGATTTCTACGATAGAACACTTCATTCATCCATCACTATTATGAACCAACATGAAAATAGCAATAAATATTGTAACCAACTTCACCACAATAATTCTTGAACCCTCTATCGCCTGAACTCTGGTTGTGCTGATAGAGATATTAGGCGGCAAATGACAGTCAAAACATCAACATTGGAGAAATAGCTTTAAAAATTGTAATGCTCTAGTGTTCTTGACTATGTCTTCCTTTTCTTTATCTATATCTTCTCTTGCTTTCTTTCTTCCTCTTAAATATTTTCTTCTTATTATTATTTTCTAATGTTGACTGTATTTGGCTTTGTTGTTTCTTTGGGGGGGGTGCGCCTGCTTTCGAAAAAGGGGGCGTTGTTCCCCTACCGCAAGGCCACATTCATATTCAAATAGAAACAAAAAGAAGCATAGTAGAATAAAACGGGTTTCATCATGATAAAGATAATACATCAAAGATTCTTATTTTGTTAAAAGACAAAAAACCGATTTCCTGCGATTTTCCCTTATTTTTTGGGTATAATATACCTTAAAGGAAGAAGATAGGTATCACTGCAAACTCAGCCGTAACATTCCGAGTGGAGCTCATATTTTCTACCGGGACGCGCTCTGCCGGGCTGAGCGAGAACTAGGGAACTGGATAATTAAGAAAACATGCGCACCTACTACCCTCTACCTACACAAGCTCTACCACGACATCCCACCGCCGCAACCTTCTACCACTCAAACACATCGACCGCTATTACAGCAATCGTCATTCCATCTATCACCAATCTCGGACCAAGAGAGATTCTCAGGACATCAACTGATGTCACTGCAGTCCCTCTGATCGGGAGGTTCTAGGTTCCAATCCAAACTGTGGCGGGATTTTCAACACTAGCTTGTCAGTAAGGTGAAATTCAGTCACTGTCTGGAGGAGAATTCTAGCGGCTGCTCTGATCAGTTGTTTTCCGTGGTTTCTCCGATCAACACCAGGCGAATACTGGAGCAGTACCCTAACAAATGGGCCACGGACCGCGCCTAAATCTTCCTTGTTTTATAGTCTCCCCTTACACACACACTTACACTAACATGCACTACACTACTACACATGCCAGGAGACCGGTCGGGGATGTACAACTTGTCTCGGCTGGGGCGGTGCCTCGCTGGTGGGAGATACCTGATTAGAGGGAAACCCTCCTAGCCGATGGTATGTCGGCGCCGGATCTCACCATCAAGCGAAGGAAGTTCCCCGTCATCTCCCGAGGAAAAAACATGAACTACACTAACGGGACTAATGACCGATGCTGTTGACGCTCCCGGAGTCACTAAAAATCCACCAATCTCGACGACCACCGCAATCGCCGTCACCGTTGCTAACGATGACCTCACCGCAATCATTGCCTCCGTACTTTGCACCGCCTGCATCGGCCTGGTCTTGGCGGGTTCAGACCGCCGACCAGCGCCGTCCAACGAGCTTGGTCCGGCTGGGGCAGTGCCCTGCTGGTGGGAGAGTCATGGTTAGAGGGAAACCTTGCTAGCCGACGGTAGGTCGGTGCCGGATCTCGCCATCCAGCGGGGGAAGATCACCGCCATCTCTCGAGAAAAAACATGCACTACACTAACGGGACTAATGATCTAAGCTCGTGTCGCACCCGGAATCACTAACAACGAACCAACCAACCAATCTCGACGATCATCGCAATTGCCGTCACCATTACTAACCGCCTGCATGGTCCAATGCTTACGTCCTTACCGCAATCATTGCCTTCGTACTCTGCACCGCCTGCATCGGCCTGGTCTTGGCGGGCCCAGACGGCCGACCAGCGCCGGTGGACAGAGGACACGGCGGCAAATCCATTATTCACCGGCCGCCTGGCGGCCCGCGGGTCGCCGGCGTTTGTGTTTGTGTTTAGCGTGGGTTAGCTGCTTGGTTAGCTGCTCAGCAGGGGAGTTGAAAACAACCGAAACAACAAGCAACGCCGCGGGCAAGTTAAATGAGAATGCCTGTAAATCATGGAACTCTCAGAACGGTTTTGGGTACGCGTCCCCGATAATTATTTGCGGTCCAGCTCGTCGTGTACGAATTAAGTGCGCTCTCTAATTCTCAGAAGCAGATTTCAACCAAGTGTTCGGTAACGATTGAGTCGCTGTTTTGCCAATAACGATTGAGGTAGTGGAAATGCAGTTTAAGATAAAGATAATATTTTTAAATAAGTTTTATGACATTTAAGTACGATTTTTACGTACGTTTTATGACGTTTACTAAGCTTTCACTGAGATGAGAAAGTATTTCTAATTTCTTTTTTGTTTCAGCTTATTGATTGATTTATTAGTATTTCCAAGTGCGTCAACAGCTAAGGTTATTAGTACCGTAAGTGTGGTGGATGTTCTTATCGCGGGAGGTGGCGATGAACCTGCCGCTGATCTACCCGTCGATTTTTTGGGTATTTCCCAACCAGCTATCTCCCAACAGCAGAGCACTGTCCCAGACGGTCAAAGTCGAAGCTTCTGACTGGTCGTCCGATATGTCAACTGGTGCCACTGCAGCGCCTCTGACCGGGAGGTCCTAGGTTCGACTCCTGACGACGGCAGTATTTTCGACATTAGCTTTCCAGCTAAGTCGAATTCAGTCGCTGTCTGGAGGAGAATTCTAGCGGCTGGCTGCTCTGATCGGTAGTTTTCCGTGGTTTCTCCGATCAACACCAGGCGAATGCCGAAGCAGTACCCTACGAAACGGGCCACGGACCACGCGCGATCTGTCCTTACTCTTCCTTGTCCTCTCCTCTCCCCTTACACACATACACTTACACTAACATGCACTACACTACCACATATTCCGGGAGACCGGTCGGGAGCTTAGAGCTTGTCCCAGCTGGGGCGGGCCGCGCTGGTGGGAGAGTCCTGGTTAGGGGGAACCCCACTAGCCGACGGTAGGTCGCCACCGGATCTCGCCATCCAGCAGGGAAAGATCACCGCCATCTTCCGAGAACAAACATGCACTGCACTTACGGGACTAATGACCGAAGCTGTTGACGCGCCCGGAAATACGAAAAACCAAACCAAACCATCTTCGGATATGTGTGATAATGTATGGCGTATAAGTGTGTATGTCAGTATGAGGTGGGGAGAGGATCTCGGAAATGGAAAAGGAACGCGCGCGATCCGTGGTCCTTCTGCTAGGGTACTGATTCGGTATTTGCCTTGAGTTGACCGGAGATACCAAGGAAAACTCTCGATCAGATCAGCAGATCGGTAGAATACTACTCCTGTCAGCGGCTGAATTCGACGTAGCTGTGTATCCAATGTCGAAAATCCTACCACGATCGGATCTCGAATTTTATATTCTCCCTCTGAGGCATTGCAGTGACATCAGTTGATGCCCTGAACCACCTAAACCGGTCAATTTGCTGTGTAAATTGGTCAATTATATACAAGGTGAACCTCTTATATTGTCTATAGAAAATAGCATCAAAACGGTTTGAGGGATCGGGGAGTGGTTTGAGCAACGTTGTTTTTGGTGATGGGAAAAATAACATACTTCTGGATGTTTCTAACATTTTTAATTTGTAAAATATTTATTCAGCTTTTATTTTATTTAATGTAAGTATGTACCTATACATTTTTACCAATATTTCTAAAGTAATCAAAGAGACAAAAACAAGAATATAACCATTGTTAATAGTCGAAAACAAATGTGAAAAGAGCATTCTAATTTTTTTTCAGAAATGCTGGCTTTATAGGTTGAAACCGAAATTCAAACTTTGAGTTTTCAATGTAAGTAACTATATTTACTTGAATTACGTTCTTGCACCATCGCCTTCTTTACATATGAAATATTGGTATTGGCGCGAGAGATGGGTTACAGGCTTACCAGTATTGGCTTGAAAAGTTGGCGTTTCACTCTCGATTTTTATGAAGAGAATGACGCTAGCAAAGGACACACTCCTTTGATCTTTCAAAAACCTAAGGCATGGTGCCGCACATGTGATGTCTGAAAAAATATAGGACGCATTTCTTCTCAGTTTCTTTTCTAATATTAACAAAGTTTATATCAATGTATTCCTCTGTTTGAGAACCTTGAGAATGGTGTTAGAAAAAATACATGCTTCCCTTAAAAAAATCAAAGTTGTGTAAATAATGGGATAATTAAATTAGTTGTTCGAAAACAGCATATAATTCTCGCCCCCATTTTTTCGCAAAATTGCGCGAGAGGATTCAAATTTTCGAAAAATTGTACATGACCTTACTTCAAAATCTATCTTCAAGAAACAGATTTCATTAAGGGAAAATATCTTGCTCTTTAATATTTTGGTTGTAGGAAGACTTTTGCAATTTTCCAAAAATCAGGATTTTCAACGAACATGAGACCTGCGCCAATCTGTTAAACGTCCTTCTGAGAAGCCAACAACAAAATTTCATCAAAAATGATGAAGCCATATCTTTTAATTGGGGAAAGTCCCAGAGGCTTTATGTAATGTACACCCCAAAATTAAAATATCGGTTTCAAATTCAGGGAACCGTAACATCAGCCAGATCGATTGGGAATATCTATATTAGAGAAAATCGGCTGAACGGTGTAGCCACTATCGTTGTTCATAGACGGACGGACGGACGGACGGACGGACGGACGGACGGACGGACGGACGGACGGACGGACGGACGGACGAACGGACGGACGAACGGACGGACGGACGGACGGACGGACGGATGGACGAACGGACGGACAGACAGACCTTTTGCTGTGATTAGATTTATTGGTAACAAAGACACACAACACATGGATACACGAAGTGATAGAGGATTTTTTTCTAAATTTAGCAACTGGATTTATCGACTTCTTCTTTACCAGGGCCCTGTATAAACAGTTTTTCTGCCGAAAGTTCACCTTTTTTCGCGCAGAATTACATAACTTTCTTTTTACCACGTAGCGAGAAAGTAAAATAAAATCGACAAGAATACGAAACACGTTTTCCCCCATGATTCACAATAATTAAACCCAAACTGCGATCCACTCTACCTCTAACCATTTTGAAGCAATTTGATGTAGACACATTAAGGGTCTTGTCTCAATGTAAAGTCTTTATGGGTATTTCATTAACTTCATACGGTTTTACACTTCCTGTTCATTTCAAAAACCGGATCATCAACTAGGATTTACATACGAAATTTCTACGTTAATGAAGTCCGCTATAGCTTAAAACAACTAGAATGCAATCCTACAAAAGAGAATTCAAACAACGTGGTTGTTTTGATTAAAAGGCGTATAAAATGGATTAAGTAATCAATAAAAGTCATATTTCTTGTTCAACGCATATTCATTTGCAACAAAATGAAATTCTGTCCGAGCTTTTATATATCAAATGCGTAGGAACATATTATAAATACACGACCATATAAAACAAATAAAATGCGATTTCTTGTATGGAATGCCATTGTACAGTACGAATATTTCTGACTTTATCTCATTTAATGGTAATAAATAATATTTTTACTCGATGCAGAAATGCAGAAATAATGAACCAATATCAAATCACGAAAATCCATGCAGCAAGTGAACACACATCAAAGAAACGGATATGTTTCCCATTATTTTTACCAGCATGCGTGAACTACCTTTCACGTGACGGAACAATGAGAGCTTTTACGTAATACGACAAACGCGGCGGAAGAAAAAAAACACGTGAGCCGCAAGACTGCTCTTCTAGGTAATTAAAAACCAACAACCGAGTGTGCTTTGACGTACCCAGCTCGAAACTGCCTATTATCATATGCTGCCTAAACAAAGCCATACCGCTTTCTGGTTTTAATCACCCCATTTACTGCGTTATAGTACAAATACCGAGTTCGAAGACTGAGTGCGAACCTCCCGGACACTGTTATACGAGGACAACGTCTACCAATTTACTGGTGATTCGTTTCAACCCTCGGGCATTATTACGTACGTAAAGGGAACGTGGCAAAGGGCTATTCTCGTAACGCGAACAAACATTTTCGACATCGGAAAGCCCTACTTCCCACCTCACTAAAAGAGAGAGCGAAGAGTCATATCCTACCTTTATTTGTGCAACGCGTGTTTACCGGTGTGTGTGGAATAAATTGCTGCGCTTCTCCCATTGCTACAATTAGAGAAACCCATCCTCGACGCCCGTCGCTTTCACTTTTCCCTCGTCCCCGCCCCCGCCGGCGGAGAGCGCGGGGGCCAAACGGGCGCGAGGATATTACGGCGGGCGGAGCTCGTGATTGGTTCGTGAATGGGGCGTGGCCGTGGTTGTGATTTTCGCTTGAGCTGCCCCACGGACGCAGTGTGGCGTTGAGGCGGGGAGTGATCGTGAAAATGGCCCGCCAATATCGTGATCGGTGTTTGGGAAATGGTAGTGGACAGTAGGGGGCCGGGGGTGGGGTGGGGTGAGGGGGGCGGGGGAAAGCAGACGTCGCCGTCCAGTATCAATTTGCTCGCGTTTCAATTAAGAGCAACGGCGTAAATGTCTGTTGGATCGTCAATTAATATGTACTTTAACCTTGCTTGTTTTCTTTCCGAAGATTTGTCACCATGGGATCTTTTACCATTAGGAGTAAATTAAAAATCAATTTTACATGTTAGCGTGATGCTTAATTGGTTGATTTTTAATCATTTATCATCTTTGTTCATTATGCATTGGATCGTTTGCTAACAAAGCCAGATCATTCCATTTGCAAAATATTCATGTGATAAATAAAAATGTTTCGCGCCTACAGGCAGTTCACTATGAGCGCTATATATTGAAATCACATTATATGAATAAGCGGGATTTGAGTTAGATTCTGTCTTGAAGTTATAAAGAACTCATTAAATTTAGCAAAACAGTTAAAACGTTAATTATTGTAAATAATTCAAGTTACTTTGAGAGCAAACACTTCAATAGTAATAGTACTAACGATTTACAATTGTTATAATAAATTGATATACGTGGGAAGAAATGTAATTTGATTAAAAGTAAACTAACAGTCATTTATGTTTATTTTCCAAACTGAGGGATATTTAATCGGAGAGGGAGAGATACAGATTTTTCTATGCATCTATGGAAAGCACAAAACTGTTACGAGTAATATATTTTCCCTTAAGTAAATTGAAATAACTAATGGCCCATTACTAAGCGACCAATACTCTACACAAAAGTGCATTCTTTGAAATTTATTCAAAATTCCGTACGAAATTAAGAAGTTTCACTCCCTAAAATATAAATAAAGTTTTTGAATACCTTTAATTCATATCTATCTAGTGTTCGAAATCTATTATTTTAAGAGAGGTCATGTTCTTTTCCAGAATGCAAACATTGTGCTCCAAAAGTAACTGTTCCTCCTGTCCCTTGCGAACCCCCTTTATCATCTTTCCACCATCCTTGCATCAATTCCCACACACATAATTTTACTATGCCTCATCATCTTCATCATTATAATAAAGCCATTGTCACGTCGTAGTGACAGTTATTTCAGTGCTTCAGCAGTTTGGGACAAAAAGAATGGCAGAAGTACTCCACCAAATGAATGAAACGAACAAATTCTCGACGAAAACAATGCTGATATGGTCTGGAGACAACTGTGTACTGTCTATCCCGGTTGTTTTTAATTTTGTTGCAGCGAAAGAGCCTTGAGTCACGTGAAAATAGAAAAATACCAGTCTTTTCCACAGATTTAAATTTTTAGAAAATACCCTTTTGCCTCACAAAATGATTTGAAACAAAGTATAAGTAAAGTATACATGTATGTTGCTATGTTAAAACATTATTAATTTTTAAATTGCATTAATATCACCCTCACATTAAATTCGAATGGCGGCCTAATTTTAAAATATTTATGTTTTGAACAATGTTAAAGATATGTCCTAATATTTTAAATTACAGTTTCGAGAGGTTGAAACACAGCAGTGGCTGGTACGCTTAAAACACTTATGTATTAGAACAACGTTAAAGGTGTGTCGTGATATTTTAAATTGCAGTTTCGAGAGGTTGAAACACAGCAGTGGCTGGTACGCTGGCGTGTAGGGTCGTAAGTGTGAGCGTGGGCGTGGCGACGAGGCTGGGGGATGGGGAGGGGTGGGCGAGGCGGTGAGACTAAGGGACACGGCGGGCGCGGGTGCGGGCGAGAGCCAGTGGAAGCTGGGCTTCATTTGCGCGCTCACGCTTCATCGCACTTCGCTTCCGCTCCGCTCGCTTCGGAATTCGCCGCCCCTTCCCTCCCCTCCTCACCGCCCCCTGCGGCGCGCTCATTGCCGGAGGCGGCGCGCGACGCGACGCGACGCGACGCGCGAGACCCGCTTGCGGGGGCGGAGTCGGATGAGGAGTTGTTGGGGGCGAGATGGTGAAGGCGGGGGAGGGTAGAGTAAATGTGTGTGGGAGTGTTAATAGAAGAGATAGGGATGAAAACGAAGCTGTAGCTAGACTGAGGAATAAGGGGGTGGAAGCTGTTGGGAGTGGGAAGGCGGCATGATGAGGGCGGGGTAGGGTAGAGTAAATGTGTGTGGGAGTGGTAAGAGAGGGGATAGTGATGGAACGGGAGCTGTAGCTAGACTGAGGAATAGGCTAGGAATAGGGGCGAGAGATGCATGGGTGTGAAGCTGTAGGGAGCGGGAAGGCGGCATGATGAGGGCGGGGAGGTAGAGTAATGTGTGTGGAGTGGTAAGAGAGGGGGGGGGGGGGGGGGGGGTAGGGGAAGTGAAGAGGGAGAGGGAGAGAAAGTGAGATTTGAAAGGGTATCTGGACGAGGAGAGGAATGGGAAGTAGTGGCCGATGTGAGAGGTGGAACTGGAGTAAAACCGTGGACAGGAGCGAAAACTATTGCCATTCTTGGGGATGGGGTACAGTGGCGAACGCAGAGATGAAGAGGGGGCAGAGGAGGCGAGGATTTTTAATGGTTTAGAAGGAAAAAAGAGGTAATGTGGTACATAAGCAATAAAAAATGACAACGGCGTTTTGAGGATGAGACAAATGCAGCGCGTTGAGGGGAAGGGCAGCAACAAAAGTGAGGAGTTTGAGACAGGACTGGACCGTGGTGGTCCAGACGGAGGGTAAAAGAGAGATCTGTGAGCGATATTTACTGTGGGGGAGGGGATATATTATCTCTGAGGGATATTTACAACTGCCAAAGAGTAGCGAGGGCAATAGCAAGGGTGAAAAGAGAACTAGGAAGTGAAAAAGGAGATGCAAATGTGGGACAATGGAGGGGATAGTGAGCGATGGCACTGGCGATTTGGGATGAGTGGAAATGGTGGGCAGTGATGGATGAAGGTTAGTGCTGGGTGAGGTGTGTCGGCGAATGGTGATATGTAGAAACGGGCGGTGCCCAGTAATGCGACGATGGGTGGTTGCATATGCTACGGGCTGCGGACGCTGGGTGGGCATGCCAAGACCGGCTGATAGTGGGTGGCGCCGACCGGGGGAGCGGAGATTTGGGTTCCGCTCTAGCTGGGCGGCAGTGGGTGGGGGGGCCGGCCAAGGGGGGGGCTGCAGCCGGGGTGGGGGGGGGGCGGACAGTGAGTGGCAATGCTGCGACGGGCGGCGGGCAGGTGGGCCGGGTGGGGATGGGTGGCGGGGTGGTGGGTAGGGACGAGGGATTGGGCGGAGCGCGGGGTTAGGCGGGCGGCGGGCAGTGGTTGGTGACGCTACGCGGTGACGCGCGGCGGTGGGCGTGGCGCCGGGTTGGGCGAGGCGCGGAGGTGGGCGGGGCGGCGGGTAGTGGGTGGGAATGCTGCGACGGGCAGGGGGGGGGTGAGAATGCTGCGACGGGCAGGTGGGAAGCGCAGGGGTGGGCGTGGCGCCGGGTTGTGCGACGTGCGGAGGTGGGCGGGGGGGCGGGTAGTGGGTGGGAATGCTGCGACGGGCAGGTGGGACGCGCGGGGGCAGGCGAGGCGCCGGGTTGGGCAAAGCGCGGAGGTGGGCGGGGCGCCAGGCGATGGGTGGGGTGTCTGGGGGCGTGGCCGCTGGAAGCGATGCCCGCCCGGTGATTCCAGTGGAATTGAAGTAATTTCGGTTTTCCCTTCTGCGGCTCGCGGGGCTTCATTAGAAGAGTCCATCGCATTTTGCGCCCGTTGGAATGAGGAACGATGCGCATTGTGCGTGCATCCATGGATCGCGCTGCTTTGGATTCCGTCTGTTTAAAGCTCACAGAGCAGTTTATTGAAGGGAATTTAATGCTGTGGACTGGTTAATCTAAACTCTCGGTATGTATTCACGCAATTTAACACTTTAATTTTTCAAAGAATTATTGTTTTACAGAAAAAAGAGTGACAATTTACACCAGACTTACATCAGAGAAGTATTAAAATACTTGCTTGCATTGTCTATTCTAATATGTGAATTAGTGGGACACAGCTTTTAGCGTATAAGTCTCTAACTTTTTCTGAAATTGAAATAGCGTTTGAATTGCCAATATAATTAGTCTGTTCCTAGGGAAGTTTCTATATAATTACAGGCACACAAAAAATGTTTCAGACCAAAAGACTTGGCACATGTGGCTCTATGAATGTCCACGCACTGAATCCGAATCTGAAGACAGCATTGCGTCCCCTGTCTCGAATTGTTTTTTAAATCGTCAAAAATCACCGCGATATTATATTTTTTGTTTTCGGGAGTTGTTATTAGACACAAATACTTTACACGTGTTTGTCTATGTATTTCGATGCGCTGATGCAAAATCTGAAGCCAGAATTTAAAGGAATTGTTATGTTAAATCTTTGATTCTGACAACAACGGGAGAATTTTTTTTTGTCATTTTGGTTGCGCAATTTATGCTTCAGATTCAAATTCAGCGTGTCGGAATACATAGAGGTACACGTGTCAAGATTTTGGGTGCAAAACATTTTTTTTCGTGTGTGCGTATATTGTCTTCACTTACATTATCTCCTCATTGTTGTCAAGACATATGACTTATGTTGATAAACACCGGCTGAAGTGGTTCAGGGCATCATCATCTGATGTTACTGCACTGTCTGTGACCGGGAGGTTCTAGGGATCGAATCCTGACGGAGGCAGGATTTTCGACACTAGCTACATGGTTACGTCGAATTCACTCGCTATCTGGAGGAGAATTCTAGCGTCTGACCGCTCTGATAGATAGTATCTCGTGTTTTTTTATCACTACCTGGCGAATACAGGAGCAGTACCCTAACAAATTGTTTATGAAGCGCGCAAAATGTTTTGTTCCTCTTTCTTGTCCATCCTTACTCCTTCCTTACACACTCTTACACTTGCGTTAACAACACTACCACACATGATGGGGGACTAGTTGGAAGCTTATGGTGGCTCCACACATTCGTTATTCGGCGAACACCGAACAACCGCTTACCGAATCCCGAGTAAAGTGGATGAGTTGCTTGCTATTTGCGGAGTGACGAACATTCGGGGTTCGCCCTACCCACCGCGTGTCGGCCTTTTGGACTCATCAAAGGGAGCAAACATTCGCCGAATACGTTAGCTGCTCGGGATCGGGCGAGCACTAGCTCGATACTCGGTGAATGTGTGCAGCCGTCTTTAGACCTTGTCCCGGATGTGGTGGTGGGCTGATAGTGGGAGATTCCTGAGAGGGGAAAGCCCCCCAAGCTGGCAAGTAATAGACGCCGGATCTCACCATCCCAACAGAAGAATTCCGCCACCTTCCGGGATGAAACCCTGCTCCACACTTACATTACTTGCAGAAGACATACAGGTCCGGTAACACAAAATAAACAATCATTGATAATATCCAGACACGATGACATTTTATCATTTACTTTATTGAAAGGTAACTACAAAACACAAGAGAGAAATGAAATAAATATATCTTAGATATATGCGTAATGTGAGGTACCTCCCAAAGCGTCATATTGAGATTTATTAAATTAAAAATTTAATGCAATCTCGAATAAAAGATTTTCTTCGTTGTCGACTTCTTTGCTACCAATGACGGAAGGTGACCTTTGTAAAAGAAACATACTTTCGTACAATAAAAATCTTTACAATAACTATCAACTTCTTGTCAATATAATCAGTTTTCAAAATTTTGAAAGGTTCTGACCCACTTGAGATGTAATGAAGTTAGGCAACTGATTCAGATTCTCGAGCTATGTCACAGATTTTTTTTTTTTTTGGCATCTTTTGCTCTTACCGCCGCGTGATCAACTTGTGTGCTTGTGTACTCATCTAAACGTGTTTTTAAATCAGTCTTCCTGAACGCGTGCTTTCATGTTTGTAAAAGGCGTGACACATCCTCTTATCCAGCAATGGTACAATAATTGAAATATTGGCTCTTTACAAACCAAGTGCTTCAAAATAACTTAGGTATAACTCTTGTCCTACTTTTCTTTAACTACCGATTCTCTTGGACTTATTATCTGTGTTCAACTGAAAAAATTTCCAGTTCTTCATTGTTCGCCCTACGCTCTACAGTTGTAAATAAATTACACCAATGAAACATCTTTACTCAACCACAGACAAGACACTCAGTTTATCTCGCTAATTTTAACATAATATTCATTTTAACATATCTTTCTACTATAGATCAACTTATCTACACTAAAAAGTATTTTTATAGGCGAATAAACAAACAATTGCTTGAGAGAGAGGAAGAGAAAGACGCAATCGCAACACCTCGTCCTCTGGAACAATTAGTTAGTTAATTTTACGTGGCGAGACTTGAACCATCAGCCCCGCTCTTCCGTCTGACCACGCAAATTTCGCTACGCTCCTTTCACCATCCAGCAAAGAAAGGAAGTGTTATCTTGGGCGACGAAACAGGCAATCTGAATTTTGCTGCGATGGTTCTTTTAGACTTGAGGATCTTTTACAGGAAGCAAATCTACTACATGGGTCAGCCGGTTTACGTCCCCTCCGAAGGAAATAGTACGGAGGATTTTTTTTCACCCTGAAAAATCCACGGCTTCGATCAAATTTGAACCCGCAAACTTGGGTACAACAGTCGATCAATTAAACCAATTCAAGTTACTAATGATCCGACACTTTTTTCAAGTAACAGTGCAAAAAGAAACCTTCATTTAATTCGTCGTGCAGGATTTTCGTCACTAGCTTTTCAGCTAGGTCGTATTCAGTCGCTGTCAGGAGAATTCTAGCGGCCGGCAGCTCTGATCGGTAGTTTTCCGTGATTTCTCCGATCAACACAAGGTGAATGCCGGAGCAGTATCCTAACAAATGGGCCACGGACCGCGCGCGATCTGTTCTTCCTCTTCCTTGTCCTCTCCCCTCCCCTTACACACACACACACACACACTTACACTAACATGCACTACACTACCACATATTTCGGGAGACCGGTCGGGAGCTTAGAGCTTGTCCCGGCTGGGGCGGTGCCCCGCTGGTGGGAGAGACCTGGTTAGGGGGAAACCCCACTAGCCGACGGTAGGTCGCCACCGGATCTCGTCATCCAGCAGGGAAAGATCACCGCCATCTTCCGAGAACAAACATGCACTACAGTACCACATATTCCGGGAGACCGGTCGGGAGCTTAGAGCTTTTCCCGGCTGGGGCGATGCCCTGCTGGTGGGAGAGTACTGGTTAGGGGGATACCCCACTAGCCGACTGTAGGTCGGCGCCGGATCTCGCCATCCAGCGGGGGAAGATCACCACCATCTCCCGGGAAAATCTTGCACTACACTTACGGGACTAATGACCAAAGCAGTTGATGCGCCCGGAAACATGAAAAAATCAATCACTTTAACCCGTCATAATCTTTTTCGAAATATCATCTTTTCTGTGTATTGTTCTACAAAAATCCAAACCTGTTCAGATCCAATCCTGTTCAGATCTGTACACGTGTGCGGGAGTGCGGAGTGTGTGAGTGCTGCGTTCTCTGTGACAGTAGATCGATGTCACGGTCCCCACTAAAAGCCCGCCAGCCCGCCGGGATGAGTTGCAGGCGCATCATAGCGAACGCAATAACGAACCGAATTTTGTTTGGGCCGACGCACGGCCCGGGAGCGGTAGCGGCCTTCCATCGTCGCGTAACGACGCCATAAACGCCATCAACGCGTGAAAGAGGCAGAAAGGACGCGGAGCGACAATCAACGATCCATCATCGCGCGAAGCATGTGCTCACGCGCCGTGTCATGCTAACGCTTGACGATGACACCCACCCCCCTCCACTCCCCTGATTGCGGAGGTCTCATTTCCACTGCCTGCGTTTGGCGCGGGTCATGCGAGGTGCGAATGAATTATGTGAATATAGAGCACGGATTTGCCGCTGCGTTAGGAATACGTAGTGTGTTACTGACCGACTCATATTTGGCATTTGCTTCCTGGGGCCAAAAAACTGGCTAGAGTTGTCAGGGAAACCTTTCATTCGAGCTCGAAGGATTCAAGTTATTTTGCTTCAATTTAAGTGAGTGTTGACGAAACTTCGGCCGAATTGAAATCGCCTAAGTTTGTCGTGGGTTATGCGAGATGAAAATGAATGGTGTGAATATAGAGCACGGATTTCCCGTTGAGTTACGGATACCCAATGTGTTACTGAGCAACTGATGTGATGCATTTGCTTCCTGAGGCCAAAATAGCTAGCTTATTGTTTTCAGGGAAACCTTCAATTCGAATTATAACGATTCTATTTATTTTTCTACAATTTAAGTGACAGGAGACGACTCTTTGGCAAGAACTGAAATTATATAACTTGCATAAGATAAACTCATTTCTACTGTCTGCGTTTGTCGTGGGACCATACGAGGTGAAAATTAATCATGAAAATATAGATCACGGATGTACCGACATGTTATAAACACCCAGAGTAGGGCAGACCAAATGAAGTTTAGCATTTTCTTTCGAGGAACATCACTGGCTTTCTGTGTACAAAGGAGACTCTTTATTCCAGATCCAACGGTATTATTTAATATACTACAATTTTAGTGACTGACGATGACGAACCTCTGGCGAGAACTGGGATTCTATAACTTGCATCACAACATAGACTCAGGATAGAGGTTGAAATGTTATAGAAATGTCCGGGATGCAAGAGAATGCGATCCATGAATAGGCAATGATGTAAATGTACCTGAGCCTTGATGAGCATGAAGAATATCATCTTTTGATTGCGAGGGTCCTCTTCCTCTACCCGCAATTGCCTTGTATCTGATAAGAGATGCAAACAAAGCGAGGGAATGAGTTTTACATATCCACATTACATTAATAGCATTTACGTATATCACAAATCGTTTGTATTGGGTATATTCTCTCCTGCAATGGAAAAATGATGTCCTGTTGCCGAGACAGTTCTGGATTCGATCTCTAATTATGCCAGATTTCTGCTGAAAACCCTTTGACTGATGTAGATGACGAAACGTTGGAGAAAATATAAATGCTGTAGCTTGGTAAATTTTGAGACTTAGTGGAATCCCAAAAAAACTTGCGAGTCTTCATTATGTGACCCCAGTCGCTAACTTTTCGTGCTGTTACGCAAAATATTTATTTCTCATAAAATTTGCATTACAAGCTATACTTTTGATTAACATGTATAAAACGAGAATTTGATACAGTATTTTCGAAACAAATGTTTGTGAACTATTTTTCTCAAAACGAAGAAGATAAGCATTTGAAAGGAATGTCGTTGACGATCCATATCATCCAATATCAACACCATCGTTTCCACACTGACGGCAGAAATGCTGCCCCAATAATCCAGAGCAGCTAGAAGACCACGAAGGAGAAATGAGATTCCCTGAGTAGCTCATCCGGGCGACGATTTGAAGGTTTCGTTACGGTTCCAAGAAATTTTCGAACATCGTTCGCATTCGTCTACCCATGCTAAGCGACCCCCTCGCGGTCCTTCGCCAAAACCCCTCCTTGCCGCTTCTGACTCCTCACTCCTTCGTGTAATCGCCCTCTCCGATTCATCTCCTCCTCCGCCTCCTCGCCTCCTCCGACCTGCTTTGCCTACTCTCCCCCTCCTCCTCGCTCCCCTCCTCTCCTCCTCGCCCTTCCTCTCCTCCTCTCCCCTCCTCTAATCCTCGTCCCTCCTCTCCTCCTTGCCCCTCCTCTCCTCCTCGCCCTCTCCTCCTCGCTCGCCCTTTCCTCCTTGCCCCTCCTCTCCTCCTCGCCCCTCCTCGCCTCCTCCGACCTGCTTTGCCTACTCCTCCCCCTCCCCTCCTCGCTGCCCCTCCTCCCTCCTCCCCTCCTCTCCTCCTCGCACCTCCACTCCTCCTCCCCCTCCTCTCCTCTCCTCCTCGCCCCGTCTCTCCTCTCCTCCTCGCCCCTCCTCTCCTCCTCACCCCTCCTCATTCTCCTTGGCATCTCCTTTTCACCTCATTCTTTTCTTTTCCTCGATGTATTTTCTCCTTGCCTCATTCTTCTTCTTACCTTCTCTTCCTCCTACCCCTCTCTCCCTCCTTGTACATGTCCCTTCATCTCTTGCGACCTCGTCCTCACCCCCTGAGCGTCTCCTTGACCACAACTTAATGCCCCCCTCCCGCTCGCTGTCGACCTTTTTCGACCCCTCTCGACCTCTCGCAATCTCTTTCGACCCCTCTCGACCCCCCTCGACAGCGCCGACTCTCTTCGCCCCTGCCCCCCACGAGCAATTCGCGTCGCAATTCGTCTCACGGAGCATTCTGAAGCAGCGACCTAATACTCCGCTGAAATTTTAATTAAATCCGTCTCCGCGAGGGGCGCGCGAGAGTTCGACGTCGCAGCAGCGCGTGGGGAGCGGGCGCGGTCGCGTCTACGCCTCAACGGCTGGCCACAAGTGTTGCGCGCGTCCTTGGAGGTCGACGGAGCTCAACGTCGGGACCGGCGCACGCAATCCCTTCCCAACAATTTAACTATTAATAGTTGAAAGATGAAAAATCATAGTAATAATATTAATAATAATAATAAACAAATTTAAAACAGCGAGGGATTAACTTGTCAAAAACTAGATATTTTCGGTGCCAAATTATAGAAAATTTATTTTTAACGGTAATGCAACAAACATTTGATTTTTCTGGATTGTTAACAAAATAGAGACTCACCCTAAGCTCTACTACCACTACCAGCAAAAGGAAAGTTCAACAAAACGTGCGCATAGTGAAGCTACATTTACGTCCAGAAGCAAATCAAGGGGCCATCTCAGCATTTGCTCAATGAATCAGGGAAACTGGACAAAAACCCGATCGAGATGGGGGTCATTGACCCAAAAGTACATTATTTGTTACAGGCATGTTGAGTCTTTTTTAAATTATATAATGCAAATGTAGACTAATTCATTATAATATATCTTGTTTTTGTTAAAGTAAGCATTATTTTTCTTTTTGACGATCAGTATTTTCTCTAATTGTATAGAAACAGTTTTGTAGCAGAAAAGATTTTACTTTTAACTTAAATTTGTGTACCAATTTTAATTGTTTAATTTCATCTGGCTGGCATTAGAGGACGAAGAACGCTGCCCGGACGACCATTTGTGCACGGCTCTTCCGAGGACTGTTAATATCATATTTAAATTTTTGCATTCTCGCCCTTACTTTGTATTGTAATCGTGCGCCGGAAAACCGCAAAATACCTAAAGAAATTACGTGGTTTTCATCAACACATGAGTATTTTCGATATTGGTAATTCAGATTTATTTATTTCTAGATTATTCAAATATTTTATTCATTTATTTATCGTAGTTATAATTATATTAAAAAAGTTGATGCAGCGAGAAAATCTAAAAAATACTGATCGTTTCAGGAAAAAGATTCTAAACTTTATTTAATAACATATTGTGAACGAATGACCATAATATGAAAGGTAATATAATGAGTAATTTAGAAGATAGATAAAAGAAGAAGTATTCAGATAATTAGGAAATGGATAAAATGATAGAGGGACTGACCAATAATCTGATAAGCATTCGCGTAAATGTAAGGAGGTGGTTTCAAAAATGCGTTTTAAAAGAGTTTTAATTGAGAAACATTATAAGTACTACTGTGTGTGTCAATAAAATGCCACCATCCTTCGTAACAATAGCGTTGAAA
Source organism: Teleogryllus oceanicus (assembly GCA_964035755.1). Lineage (NCBI taxonomy): Eukaryota > Metazoa > Arthropoda > Insecta > Orthoptera > Gryllidae > Teleogryllus > Teleogryllus oceanicus. The sequence continues at coordinate 74,679,067 of CAXIVR010000008.1, forward strand.
CTTATGTTATTGAGTTGTTATATATTCCTAAAACAGTTTATTTAATGTTTACTTTCAAATGGTAAATGCACATTTTCAATTTTTATGTATATATTTGGCGTTATTGGGACGATAGTCCGATTTCTCCGGCCGGCTACCAGTGTCCCTCATGCCTCGGCCTAGTTAAATTCCCGTGCTTAGGGGGTAAGAGTGACATGAGGCGAACATAACGTATTCTCCTCACCGTATTTGACAAGATCCACCTGCTTGAGCATTTTTAAATAACATAACATACGACGTGTTCCCAGGTATGGGTTCAAATTTACATGAGATTTGCCTACTTGATATTTTGCATTCAAAACATGTGATTTGTAAAACGAACGTTTCTTAGTTTCGAATAAAATAATATATTTACTCTTTTTTGTTGGGAGTAAATAAATAAGTAATTTTTTTTCCAAAATTTTTACACTTAGTGTTCTACACTTGTATAATGAATTATCTTACTTAAAATTAGTTTTAAGAGTACAAAAACAAACTCACGAAATGAGATAATCAAATTCAGACGTTTTCTTTACCATAACATAAATCTTCATATTTCTACCTTTACATCGCTGCCCTACTTTGACTTGATTTTGTCAGGTTCGACTTGAAAGTGCTTAATATTGCCATAACTTTTGGGCTCTGAATAAATTGAGAGAAGAGAAAGCAAATCAGGTCAAAAGTCGAGGGAGTATGATGATGGTAAAGTACGCCGCTGTGAAGGAACTCACAGCCTGTGAAAAGGCGGCTCCTTTAAACGTCATTCTTTTTGCCTTTTTGAAAACACTCAGCCAGAAGGCGAAACAGAGCGTTCCAGCTTCAGCTAACTTGTGCTTTTTGTGTGCCTTTGCTAAAGCGTTTCCTGTTTGGAAATGTTTTAACTTTCAGCCTTCCTTTTTGGCGCGGCCTAAACTTATCTGCGGGTTAATTACATCCGACTGTGGAATTGGGCAAACAAAACGTTTTGCGTTGCTCTTTCCATTTCTATAAAATTAGAGTCTGTTTCATGTAGTCATTGAATAAGGTTAATAGTGATTTATTATGCATTGAAGTACGCGTGTTCACTCTGTTATTTTGTATATTAAAGAGAAAAAATAAATCCGTTTCATTGTCTGGATATTCTATATTTTTTCTAATTAATTTCAGAGATATTTGAATATGACGCAAAATATTCAGAAACTGATTTAATATCTCGTAGGAGGTAATTAGAAATGTACACATGTAAACAACACTGGAAGCACACCATGTTACAAAGTTACTTACATGAATGCAAAAATTAGACGCTTGAAAACACGTCCCGTCAATTACTTGTATTAAGCGTGTATAACGTGTATTAAGCTTACTTTCTTGATCTCCCATGAAATCTCATTGAAATAAATAATCACGGACGTTAGTCACTAGTACCAAAAGTGTTCGACAGGCGCATTTATTAATTAATTTCTTGAATATGATATCACACACTTGACAGTATTTTACCAGTATAATTATGAGAATAGATAATAAGAAAATTTTTAAACATGCTACATTAATTTATTTTTCACGAGGAAGAGATGATGACATTTAATAAGTCTACCAAGATATATAAAGAAAAAACGTGTGAACGTTTTGACTATGCATACCACTCACCACACATAATGGCAACACATTTTTTACACTTAACAAAATATTGTAAGAACTTAGACACTACACTAATATTAACAACCATGTAACCTCCATGTCTACTATTTACATGAAAAAAGGTACTTTCTTGTACTGGATGAAATAACTTTCTTTCTCAGGTCAATGGCATACATCTTTCCCCACGAGTTACAATTGTATCCGTGGAAAGATCAACTTGATTTTCACTTGTTTTCTTAGTAAAACGATTGCCAAAACACTTGTTTACCAAATTTATTTATTCTACCCATATTGACACGGAAAGAACAAATCGCGAAAAACACACCACATAATTTGCATACCAAGAAATTTAAGCAGAAAGAAGTATACCAGTTTCGTGAACGAAGACAATAGAGCGTTATATTTTTACAGAATAGCCGATAAACACTATAGAAGATTTTCTAAGCAAAATAATATCCCAAAATTGTCCTGAAAATGATTGAAAACAGAATTAAAACAGAGGAAGTTGGCGAAACCTATTTACAATGGCGTGCACAGGGAGATTTAAATTGCTAGTTAAACCATTAAAATGGTCCTAATGTGAGAAAAATTTATATATTCTTGAAGAGGAAATTTTCGACACATTTTGCGAGAAAGAAAACAACAAATTCATATTTTTAGTGTAAATTACTCACCATCTGCCCTTAACACACAATATTGTACATGAAAGAACCGACGTGCGCGTTGACAAGATGTACGTCACCAAAACTAACCTCATCCACACAACAGTTAATCACCAGTTGAGCGCGTATGCAGTTCTTGATGGCATCAATGAGCGAAAGGCCCGCGAACCTGTCAATCTCGCGCAACGCAAGTCCCCGACACATGTTGGGGATTCAAGCTAGAGTCGGCGGGTCGCTGCGGCTGCCCATTGTATTTCGAGAGCTGTCAGACGTTAACTTACGAGGCGCTTTGTCGGCACTGCGGCGATAGCAAGGTTTACGGCGGGTAGAGACGGCAACGGTCAACGGCGGCAAGGACGTTAGCAGAAGTCATGTACTGGCCAACTGATGTCACTGCAGGGTTTTTGACCTGGGATTCAAGTCACAACAGTGTGGAAAGATTTTGGACTCTAGCTTCTTAGCTAGGTCGAAATCAGTCGCTGTTTGGAAGAGATTTCTAGTGACTGGCTGTTCTGATCGGTAGTTTTCCGTGGTTTCTCCGATCAAACCAGGAGAACGCCCGAGCAGTATCCTAACAAACGGCTCACGGTCCGCGCGCTTTCTTTTCTCTTCCTTGCTTTTTCCTCACCCCCTTACTTACACACTCACATGCACTACATTACCACACATGTCTGAAGACTGGCCGGGAACTTAGAGCTTGTCTCTGAGAATTGATTGATTGATTTTTTCGTGTTTCCGGGCGCGTCAACTACTTTGGTCATTTGTCCCGTTAGTGTTGTGCATGTTCTTTTTTTCTCGGGAGATGGCGGTGATCTTCCCCCACTGGATGGCGAGATCCGGCACCGACCTACCGTCGGCTAGTCGGGTTTCCTTCTAACCAGGACTCTCCCACCAGCGGGGCACCGCCCCAGCGGGGACATGCTCTAAACTCCCGACCGGTCTCCCGGAATATGTGATGGTGTGGTGCATGTTAGTGTGTGTGTGTGTAAGGGGAGAGGATAGGACAAGGAAGAGGAAGGACAGATCGCGCGCGGTCCGTGACCCGTTTGGTAGGGTACTGCTCCGGCATTCGCCTGCTGTTGATCGGAGAAACCACGGAAAACTACCCATCAGAGCAGCCGGCCTCTAGAATTCTTCTCCAGACAGCGACTGAATTCGAACTAGCTGAAAAGCTAGTGTCGAAAATCCTGCCGCCGTCAGGACTCGAACCTAGGACCTCCCGGTCATTGTCCCTGAGAAAAGAAGAGCCTTGCCCCTAGAGAAAACCCCATTTCCCGACGATAGGTCGACGCCGATCTCATCATCCAGAGGGAGAAGATCACCGCCACCTTTCGAGAAAAAAGAAGCATGCACTACGCTTACAGTACTATTGCCCTTAGCCGTTGACGGGCCTGAAAACGCTTATCAATCAATCAAGTAATGTGTCGGTGTGGCTTCGGGCGAAGCGATATAACGACGGTTGGAGCGGTAGCTGCGGTTGTCGCGAGGGCGGCATCGGGGACGATGGGGGCACTGAGCAACAACGGTGAGGTGGCGGGGGTTAGGGTGGAATCGAGGGTGGGGATCAGAGCAGTTAGGTGGACACAGGCCAGGGCGGTAGCTGAAGAAATGGATGGGGGTGGCTTTGGGGGTGGCGAAGCGTGGCCAGCGGCAGAGGGGTAGCGGGGCGGTAGCGGGAGGGGGGCGGGGGGGCGGTGGAGCGGCAGTGGGGTACGGCGGCAGAGGCGGCGGGGAGGCTGCGGCAGAGGCTGCGGCAGAGGAGGCGGCAGAGAAGGCGGCGGTGGATGTGGCGGTGGAGGCGGTGGCGGAGGTGGCGGCGGAACCGGCGGTGGAGGCCGAGGCGGGGGAGGTGGGAGAGGTGTGGTCGGCGACGGGGGCGGCGGAGGCGGCTGAGGCGGTTGGGGCGGCGGGAGCGACGGCGTAGGTTGCCGGGGAGGTTGGCAGGCAGCCCTTTGTAAGGACTAGGCGAGTGCAGCCGGCGGTGAAGCCACACAGCGCCCCCGTTGCGGAGGCGAAGAGCGCGAGCGGGCGCCCCCTGTCACACCGCGATGACGCGCCACCCGACGCCGCCCTCGCGCTCACCCCGCACTGACCCCTCGATGACCCCACGCTGACCTTGGCATGGCATCGCGTAACCCCCGGCGCGGGCGTTATCCCGCTCTCCGGCGTTTTGTACTTTGGGAAACGTTTACATGTATAAATTAAATCGAACCCTGATAGTAGTGCATTTCGAATATGTGCATTTCCTTTAAATAAGAATATTCTTTAATGTCACATGGTTTAAATAAATGAGTGTTCTTCTGCTGAGAAACACTCTAATGTCATAGTTTTCCGTGGCATATCTTCGATACCATCAATGTATATGTAAATAATTCAACACTGGGTTGATAATGATTGACAAAAATTGATGTTTAATGAGGTTATTCGCTGTTTCTCTTGACTTGATATGGAATAATTAAACGTTGTTTATATTAATAATGTGATTTCAACGTACAAACTCATGGCAGGACGAGCGGAGACGATTGTTTCATTTGATTGGACGCAGAAGAAATATTACAAAAATTATATAATACCTAAAAACATTTATTTTCTAGGAAATATAACTCATGTTTTACACAGCAAAAAATGAGATTTTGTTATATCTATTTCTAAATAGATGATAAATGATACGTAGCATTAAAAATTATGTGGAAAGTCATAAAATATGTTAAATACCCATTTCGTATATAAGAGCGTTTTAATCGCGAGTTACCTCAGAAATAAAGATCTTCGCGATTTAAGTTGTTTTTATTTTTACCGCTCTTGTAATAATATTTTGAAACGGTATGTGACAGATCTCAATGTAAATGTTCCGTTACATGTGAGCTACAACAAAAAATAATGTTGTAGGGTTTGATGCCGATACGTCGATAGAGAAAATATATTTGACAATGTTGTAATTTTCAAAAGTAGGCTATAGCCAAGGCCGTAGAACGATTGGGTTCAAATCCACGTGTTTGAAAAAATTTGTAACTCATTAATGAAAATTTTATTTATACAATACTCTTAAGCATTCCATCAAATGATTGATTACAGTTAATATTAGATCGGAAACAAATTCAACATGGACGAATGAGAGGGATGATTGTATAATATCTAGCAAAGGATTTAGTTTACAATATTTTCCTTGAGCATACTGCTTGTCTCAGATGTCAAAGAAAACGGCGTATTGGAAGTTGATTCCTGGACAATCATAAGATGAATTTTAAAAAACACTTATGAACTTTTCGTGAAGTGGAGAAAAGATTGCGGCTTGCGAGGAGAAAACGAGGAGGAACTCTAACGCGCGGTCCGTGGCTCGTTTGGTAGGGTACTGCTCCGGCATTCGCCTGGTGGTGAACGGAGAAACCACGGAAAATTACCGATCAGAGAAGCCGTCCGCTATAATTCTCCTCCAGACAGCGACTGAATTCGACCTAGCTGAAAAGCTAGTGTCGAAAAACTTGCCGACGTCGGGACTCGAACCTAGGACCTCCCGGTCAGAGGCGCTGTAGTGACATCAGTTGATGCACTGAGCTACCGCTCCCGGTGACATTGACATTGCTACCGTTACTACCACCACCGTTTCTACAATCACCATCGTCACCATCATCCCTAGCATCATCACCATCTTTACCGTCCTTACCACCTGCACCATTATTATAACCAGTAGAATTATCGCCTCTTCCACCACTCTCGCTATTAATCCACCACTGCCTCTTCCATCTTTGCCGCCGCCATTGTCCCCCAAACCACCTCGTTTTCTACCAAAAGCGTCAATGTGATCATTACGCCTACCACTAGACTTGCCTTGGCCTCCGTTAGCACTAGCACTGTATTCGCCGCCACTCTAATGTCACTTCACTGCTATCGTCTTTGAGGTATTCACTGCTTTTTGCTTTTATGTGGTAGACGAGTGCACGTGTCTAAGTAAGGGAAGAGTATCGGACAAGGAAGAGAAAGGAAAGATCACGCGCGGTCCTTGGCCCGTTTGTTAGGGCTCTGCTCCAGTATCTACCTGGTATGGAGCGGAGAAACCACGGAAAACTACCGACCAGAGCAGCCGACCTTTAGAATTCTCCTGCTAACTGCGACTAAATTCAACCTAGCTATCTAGCTGTGTCGAAAATTCTGCCACAGTGAGGTCTTGAATCCTAGGCGCTCCGCCTTCACTGATCCGATGTCTCCCTTGACCCACCTCTGCAGTCTCTGCCCTTATCACCGGTGACGTCATCGCGGCGTCGACCGCCCCCGGAGACGCCGCGAAACCGAGAGAGGTGGAGCGACGTGCGGAGGAGTTGCCGCAAGTTGGACGCAAGCGCCGCGGCGCCGGTTCGCTGACGCCGCCACCGTCGCCACCGCCGCCACCACCGCCATCGCCGCCACCGCCGCCACCACCGCCACCGCCACCACCGCCGCCACCGTCGTCACCGCCACCACCGCCGCCACCGCTACCACCGCCACCTCCGCCGCCACCGCCTCCACCGCCGCCACCACCGCCGTCGCCGCCACCGCCGCCACCGTCGCCACGGCACCCACCGCCACCACCACAGCCACCGCCGCCACCGCCGCCGTGATGCGGTTTCGGGCCGGCCCTCGGAGCGGCCCTCGCGCGGCCTTTGCCAGTCTCCGTGAACTCCGCGCCCCGCCCGCGTCACGCGCTCTGCCGGGCTTCACCTGGCTGCCTTTGGCGCTCTTCCACTTCGCCTCTCAAATGCCCTCGACCGCCACTTCATGACGGACGAAAAGCTCTTGCTTTGACTTTGCCAATTGACTAAAGTGTCCCTGCTTCTTCTTCACAGCTTTCGATGGAGGATCCTCTCTTCTTCTGCCTATACCAACCTTCAGTTTCTGCCCGATATTCAGAGTAGAACATGTTGCTCTTTCCTCTCCGTCCCCTTTTATCTTCCTCTCCTATTCTTTTATCCTTCCTTCTACCTCCCTTTTTTATTTACACAGTTGAGATCTCTTGTTCAGTATGTTTTTGCCAGAATACTGAATTAATTGTAGCACATAAATATGGCGGGGTATCATTGTGTTCATTAATGCATCAATGTAGCTATCACAGCATCAATGTAGCAACGGCATCATTGCAGCGGGGCATAAAGTTGAAAAATAACAATTCTTAATTCAATCTCGCTTGTCGGCATTGCTCATTGAAAAAAAAAATTGGGATGCGGAAGAGAGGGGGTTGGAATGGTAATGTGTGAAGATGGAGCAGCGGTAGATGTGGAAAAGAAAAAGAGAATTTGAGGAGCAGAAAAAGGGAGGCAATCGAGGAGATAGGGGCGGGAGAGCAGTCAAGACGTCATGTATGTGTACAAAATCGCAAGCCGTCGGGTGCCCACGACAAACGTACACACTGTGGGGAACGGTAAATGCAAAAGTGGTGGTCGGGCCGAAGGTGAAGGACTGGCAACATGGGGCCGGAATGTAGAGATGTCGGTGCGAAGGAAGCGGCCGGAGGTATGTCAGAGAGTAATCGGATATGGGCAGAAGTCGAGACATGGAAGACTGAATCGCACCGGAAGCAGTGGCTCAGTGCATCAGCTGATGTCACTGCAGCTCCTCTGAGTTGTTTCCCTCTGAGGATCTCGTTGTTTCGAGTGTCGACGGCGGCAGGATTTTCGACACTAGCTTTTCAGCTAGATCGCACTCAGTTGCTATCTGGAGGAGAATTCTAGCGGCCGGCTGCTCTGATAGGTAGTTCTTCGTGTTTTCTCTGATCAATACAAGGCGAATGCCGGAGTAGTTCTCTAACAAACGGGCCACGGACCGCGCGCGCTCTTTCCTTCCTCTTTCTTGTCCTATCCTCACCCCTTGCACACACACTTAAGCTAACATGCACTACACTACCTCACATGCCAGGAGACCGGTCAGGGACTTGAACTTCTCCCGACTGGAGTGGTTCCCTCGCTGGTGGGATATACTTGGTTGAGGAAAAACTCGGTTAGTCGACGGCAGGTGGCCGCCGGATCTGGCCATCCAGCCGGAGAGACGACCGCCGAATTCCGAGCAAAACACGCACTACACTTACGGGACTAATGATCACATTAGTTTACGCGTACGGAATCACGAAAAATCAATCAATCGATGAATCAAGACTGAATCGCGATTGAGGCGTGACGGAAACGAATGGGATTTAGAAAAGCGCCCAGACAATTGCGAGACGAAAGCAGAATTGGCCTTGATGGTAATCGAGGCGTAGCAGAGATGGATGGGAAGTAGAATAGATGCACATTGGATGAGTCGCTGAGCCGCGATAATGGCGTGTCTGCACCTGGCAAAGGTGGGTTGAATTCGTGACTGAGGTAGAACGGACGCGTGACAGATGCAAGGCTGGATCCTCACGCCGAGGCAACGGACCAGTGAAGGATCCTTGACGAATCCGTCACACACACGTGTCACACGCAGGCGGACGCAGGCGTGAGAAAGCTCTGTTGCTGGCGTTACGATCTCGAAAACTGTGACAAAGGCATGTCGCAGTTAGAACGGAGGCAAAACAGATGCAAAACCGGATAGTGATGCATACGGATGACCGGATCGTGACAAACCTGACGTAAGCTTGACGTACCCGTCACGCAGCTATCAGGTCCCAGAGACGTAGGTGTGACTGGTTTGTAGCGGGAGAGGTGGGTCAGAGTACCAACAGATGTCACTGCAGTGTTTCTGACCAGGAGGTGCTGGGGATCGAGTTCCGATGATTGCAGAATATTCGACACTAGCTAGATTGCTGTGTCGAGTTCTGTTGCTGATTGGCGAGGTCGAGTTCTGTGGGTTCCCCGCTGGTGGGAGATACCTGGTTGGGGAAAACATTGCTAGCCGACGGTAGGTCGGCGGCGGATCTCACCATCCAGCGGTGGAAGATCACAGGCATCTCCCGAGCAAAAAACATACACTACACTTTCGGGAGTATGACCATCGAAGTTGACACGCCCGGAAATACTAGTAATCAATCATCACGTGACTGATTCGTGCCGCAGGCCCTTTGGAGGCGTGACGATGGTAGGGCGGTGGCAACCTCGATTGGAAACGGAGGCAGGCTGAGGGCTGGAACTACGACCGGGGCGAGGGCTGTCTCGTACGCGAAAGTAGTGGCAGATGCGGGGGCGTGGTCGGGGGCAGCGGCAGCGTCGGCGCCAGCCGCGAAGAGTGATTGGAGGCGCCTCCCCCCCACCCCCACCCATCCCGTCCTCCCTCCACCCCCTCGCACCCGGACGCCGCTCCACGCGGCACGACCGTCCGCGCCCCTGCCAAAGTTGGGGGCCCCGCGGCCCCCCCCCCCGCCGCCGCGCGCTCCACAGGCGCTCTGATTGAAGCAGTTTGCCGGTTTATTGCATCCCGACTCAACTAATGAACTTAAGGCTTTCCGAAGCTCTTTACGCCTCGGAGACCGGATGCTGACTCCGGAGCGGGGTGGGAACTTGAAAGCAGTGCAGCTGTACCGATTTCCTTCGATTTTTTTCATTCGTCTATACGTACGTATAGACTTAATAATATACTAACTGCTATAGATAAAATTATGTAATATTGCAGAAAATTGATTTCTAGATTTTAACGGAAGTACTGTTTTTTAGGACTGTCTAGGAGCACTGTTTAGCTAAAGTGTTTTGTTGTTTTGTTCAAAACATCTGTAAATCTGTCTGTGAAGAAGACTAGCATCTAAATTATTTGTAGGAATTTTTTTCCAAAATGAATATTCTCTGATCGATCTAGCCCAACTCCAAGTCTGGAAGTTTGTGAAGATTGCTGTAAATGTTGGCGGTACATAATACTATGTCCCTGGAACATTTTCGATTTGTTAGCCAAAATGTTTTCCAAAGCTTTTCAAAAAACGTTTGTTCTTACTTTCTTGTGAGAATAGAGTAAAATATGCTAAGTATATTTGTGTGTACGGGTGAAAAATATCTTTTTTCAATGCAGTCAAAACGCAAAAGAATAGGAAACTAGAACAATTAAGTATCAATTTTTTTGCGTTACTTGTTATTATATTAACAAATGAAAAATAGGTTGTTAATTTATTGCAAGAAACAATAGGTCTTAAGCCAATATAATTTTGTGTATACAAGTTGAAATTTTGTGTAAAATTTCACTGGCGTTAAATCGTGAAGAAGTTATAGCGATGTGTATCTTTTATGTTATGCTAGCCCCTCAAACATTTTTATTCACAAATATATCGAAAAAGTATCGTGGCTTTGGCAACCCCTGAAACACTAGGGGACATCGAAGGCCGCCCACATTCCCTTCGACTTTTTCTGCCTTTTTCGCCTAGTTGCAAAAGTTTTCCGCCGATCACATGGGCTCGTTGCCGTCTTGGGCCACCACTTCCCCCCCCCCCGCCCCCCCCGCCCCGCCCCCCCCACCCCGTCCCAATCCACAGCCCTCTACCTCACTCCCCCCCCGCCCCGCTGCACCCCGCCCCACCCAACCCCACCCGCCCCGCTCCGCCCCGCCCCGCTCCGCCCCGCCCTGCCCGACCCTCCCGCCCAGCCCCGCCCAGCCCGCCCTCCCGCCCGCCCCGCCCCACCCCGCCCCACCCCGCCTCTCCAGCCCCGCCCCGCCCCGCCCCGCACCGCACCGCTCCAACCGGCCACACCATGCGGCTTCCGCATCCATCCCGTTCTACCAAACCACCGCCTCGACACCCTCCCCGCCGTCACTCGCATCCATACCTCCTCACCACACTTCATCCTCTCCCGCCCCTGTCCCGCCCCACCGCCGCCCCTCCCCTCCTCACCATCGTCCTGTTCCGCCACACCAACTTTAGTTTCGTTTCGTTTTTTCGTGTTTCCGGGCGCGTCAACTGTTTGGTCATTAGTCCCGTTAGTGTAGTGCATGTTTTTTCTCGGGAGATGGCGGTGATCTTCCCCCGTTGGATGGCGAGATCCGGCGCCGACCTACCGTCGGCTAGTGGGTTTCCCCTAACCAGGACTCCTCACCAGCAGGGCACCGCCCCAGCCGGGACAAGCTCTAAGCTCCCGACCGGTCTCCCGGAATATGTGGTAGTGTAGTGCATGTAAGTGTAAGTGTGTGTAAGGGGAGAGGATAGGACAAGGAAGAGGAAGGACAGATCGCGGCGGTCCGTGGCCCTTTGTAGGGTACTGCTCCGGCATTCGCCTGGTGTTGATCGGAGATACCACGGAAAACTACCGATCAGAGCAGCCGGCTGCTAGAATTCTCCTCCAGGCAGCGACTGAATTCGACTTAGCTGAAAAGATAGTGTCGAAAATCCTGCCGTCGTGGGGAGCGAGAACCTAGGACCTCCCGGTCGGAGGCGCTGCAGTGACATCAGTGGATGCACTGAGCTACCGCTCCCGGTCCAACCTTATTGTTGCCACTCCACCTCTGTATTGCTCCGTCGCCGTCCCGCATGCTACGGGCTCCGACCCTCCCGTTACCATCTCCGTCCTTGCCCCCTCTCCTGGCCTGGCCCGCTCCCCACCCGCACACACCACCCTCTGGGAAATGCGCCGAGCGCCGCAACTGCCGACGGCGCTTCCAACTACCGAGTTGTTCCTCGCGCCAGTCGATACTAGTCGTCTCGAAACCGACGATTGTCTCTTTCTCGATAATCAGTCACTTGGTTTTCTTACTATTTTTGGAAGCGTTGTGCTACATTTGGGTTTAGCAGCTGCCTAAATATTCACGAACAGATCAACAGTGTTAACTTCAGGAAGTTTGTTTTCACAAGAGAGGTAATAAATTGAATCTATGAAGAAAACAAACTTTTTTTTTCACTCGAACATGTGTCTTTTCGCTGAAAGAGATCCAATAATTCTCTCATTAATTACTTGGAATGATTTGCACTCACATTTTCAATTTTATGAATGTCTTTTGAAATGCCTACCTTGTGTTACTATCAGTGTATTGTAGTTTTACTCCAACACTGAACTCGTGTCTAAAATCCCACTCCAACACTTGAATAAAACATTAAATAAAACCTGTTGTCACGTTTCTTTTGTCTTTATGTAGAATTCTATGAAATGTTATTTGTAATAAACGTGGTAAAAATGTTTGTGGACTGTTCAAATGTTTAGACATGCAGATTAAAATTGACATCACACTGAATGTTTGTATGTACAGGGCTATTACAAATGATTGAAGCGATTTCATAAATTCACTGTAGCTCCATTCATTGACATATGGTCACGACTCACTACAGATACGTAGAAAAACTCATAAAGTTTTGTTTGGCTGAAGCCGCACTTCAGGTTTCTACCGCCAGAGCGCTCGAGAGCTCAGTGAGACAAAATGGCGACAGGAGCCGAGAAAGCGTTTGTCGTGCTTGAAATGCACTCACATCAGTCAGTCATAACAGTGCAACGACACTTCAGAACGAAGTTCAATAAAGATCCACCAACTGCTAACTCCATTCGGCGATGGTATGCGCAGTTTAAAGCTTCTGGATGCCTCTGTAAGGGGAAATCAACGGGTCGGCCTGCAGTGAGCGAAAAAACGGTTGATCGCGTGCGGGCAAGTTTCACGCGTAGCCCGCGGAAGTCGACGAATAAAGCAAGCAGGGAGCTAAACGTACCACAGCCGACGGTTTGGAAAATCTTACGGAAAAGGCTAAAGCAGAAGCCTTACCGTTTACAACTGCTACAAGCCCTGACACCTGATGACAAAGTCAAACGCTTTGAATTTTCGGCGCGGTTGCAACAGCTCATGGAAGAGGATGCATTCTGTGCTAAACTTGTTTTCAGTGATGAAGCAACATTTTTTGTTAATGGTGAAGTGAACAGACACAATGTGCGAATCTGGGCGGTAGAGAATCCTCACGCATTCGTGCAGCACATTCGCAATTCAACCAAAGTTAACGTGTTTTGTGCAATCTCACGGTTTAAAGTTTACGGCCCCTTTTTCTTCTGCGAAAAAAACGTTACAGGACACGTGTATCTGGACATGCTGGAAAATTGGCTCATGCCACAACTGGAGACCGACAGCGCCGACTTCATCTTTCAACAGGATGGTGCTCCACCGCACTTCCATCATGATGTTCGGCATTTTTTAAACAGGAGATTGGAAAACCGATGGATCGGTCGTGGTGGAGATCATGATCAGCAATTCATGTCATGGCCTCCACGCTCTCCCGACTTAACCCCATGTGACTTCTTTCTGTGGGGTTATGTGAAAGATTCAGTGTTTAAACCTCCTCTACCAAGAAACGTGCCAGAACTGCGAGCTCGCATCAACGATGCTTTCGAACTCATTGATGGGGACATGCTGCGCCGAGTGTGGGAGGAACTTGATTATCGGCTTGATGTCTGCCGAATCACTAGAGGGGCACATATCGAACATTTGTGAATGCCTAAAAAAACTTTTTGAGTTTTTGTACGTGTGTGTGCAAAGCATTGTTAAAATATCTCAAATAATAAAGTTATTGTAGAGCTGTGAAATCGCTTCAATCATTTGTAATAATCCTGTATGTACAGAAATAATTAAATCTATATTCTTGAATTTCATTCAAAATCTTAAAATTGAGTAAATAATTAATTTTGAGCTATTTTACTAGCAATTCTGTACTTGTAAATAAATAATTAATTTTGAGCTATTTTACTAGCAATTCTGTACTTGATTTTTATTTCAATTAGAGCAGGATAGATTTTATATTCCGTGTTTCTGAAAAGCGAAAGAACTCATGAGTATTAAGTCCATTAGTGTATGGTTGGGGTACAGGGTCGAAAGCTGCAAGTGACAATCAAAAATTGAAGTGAAAGCGACCAAAGAGAGAGGTGAGAGTGCACAGCAATTTAAAGAAATAGAAGGTGAAATGTGAGGGAGATCACGAGAGAGAGAAGGAGAGAGAGAGAGAGAGAGAGAGAGAGAGAAACAGAGAGAAACAGAAAGAGAGAGGTGGAGAGAGATGGAGAGGGAGTAAAGAGAGAGAGGTGGAGAGAGAGATGGAGAGGGAGGAGAGAGAGAGAGGTGGAGATGAAGAGAAATCTGAAACTCAAACTGTCTGTTGCTTTTTTAATGTTTTTCATATCAAAAATAACTGTCATCTCTGTGGACATCCTCACGACAACCAAGAGAGAATGATAATGTTTATTATTCCGTCTCATATATTTACATAACAGCATTTACACTGTATTCTTGTGAACATATTTACCCTGTATTTGTTGACAAAATTTCGGTTCGCTTGCAAAACGTTTCATGCCCGTTGAACTTTTATTGTGTGACGCTCTTCCGCTGTGTTATTCAGCACAAACCCGCGCTCTCCCCGGCCCCACAACTGAGGCACGCGCTACCAGCGGCTGTGGGGGCGGCCAGCCGTTTACAATGGGAGAGCGCGTCACACAGCTGTGGCCAACGGCACCAACCCGCGGATCCTGCGGCCGCCCCCCCATCCAAAACCTTCACCCCTCCCGCCAACGGCATGCTCTCCCCATTCCACCGGCACCCGAGGCATCAACTGACTGCTAGCGGTGTAATGGTTAGCGTATCGGGCTGTTATATTCCAGTAAATGATCTTGGCTGTCCAGGTGACGCCGCTTCGAAGGCTGTGTTGCCGACGTTTCGACCATCTTGTCGTGGTCTTCTTCAGGGCTGTTGTGACGCGGCGTCACCTGGACAACAAAGATCAATTACATGACTCTGGCCGCGGAAGCCTACGACTTCACTGTTATATTCAAATTCGCAGATTCAAACCCGATCGAAGCCGTGTATTTTATAGGGCAAAAATATCCTACGGACACATTCGGAGGAGAGGTAAAGCCGGCTGTTCCATGTAGTAGATATACTGTATGTCAAAGATCCTCAAGCCTCTGGGCTAAATTCAGGTTGCCTGTTTCGTCGCCGAAGTAATACCTTCCTTCTCCTCCAGTTTGTGATATGAGCGTAACAAAATTTGCGTGGTCAGAAGGTCGCGCAGGCCTCATGGAGACTCGTCACGTAAAAGAAGGTAACAATGCAATTCAATTATGCTATTCCTCTGGTTGGGACATCCAAGGGTTCGAGTCCTGACGGTGAAAGGATTTTCGACATTAGCTAGATACCCCTAGCTGTTTGTAGGTTGCTGACTGATGCCCTGATCCGCAGTTTTTTGTAGTTCTCCTATTAATACCAGACAAATGCCGTAGAAGTACCTTGACAAACACACTGTAGACCTCACGCGATATTTCCTTTTTTTTGTCCTATTCTCATCCCCTACTTACGTACACATATACTGCATCACCACACATATCGGGAGTCCAGTCGGGAGCTTGTGTTGGTTAGGGCGGTGTTCCGCTGGTGTGAAAACCCCAAAAGCTGACTTACAGGTCGACGCGTGATGTCGCCTCCCAGCGGTGTGCGAACACCACACCTTCCATGTTAAACTTACGCACTGTAATTTCGGAATAAATGAACATTGCAGTTGACGCGCCCGGAAACAAAAAAATAATTAATCAATCAATGACTCCGCTCAATACCCACCTCTAACTCACCCCCGCCACATCTCTCTCCCGCCCAATATCTCTCTCACTCCTACGTCTCCTTTCTCCCATCTCGTCCCGTCCCGTCCCGTTCCGTCCCGCCTCGTCCCGTCCCGCCTCGTCCCGTCCCAACCCGATCCGTTTCGTCACGTCCCATTTTGTCATGTCCCCTTTCGTCACGTCCCGTTTCGTCACGTCCTTTCGTCACGTCCGTTTCGTCGCGTCCGTTTCGTCGCGTCCGTTTCGTCACGTCCGTTTCGTCACGTCCGTTTCGTCACGTCCGTTCGTCACGTCCCGTTTCGTCACGTCCCGTTTCGTCACGTCCCGTTTCGTCACGTCCCGTTTCGTCACGTCCCGTTTCGTCACGTCCCGTTTCGTCACGTCCCGTTTCGTCACGTCCCGTTTCGTCACGTCCCGTTTTCGTCACGTCCCGTTTCGTCACGTCCCGTTTCGTCACGTCCCGTTTCGTCACGTCCCGTTTCGTCTCGTCCCACTCCGCTCCGCTCCGATTTGCCTGGCTCCCACCCCCGCTCACCAGCCTCCCGTTGACTACCTACGAGTATTCTGGTTACACTCACACAACTTAAACGCAACACTCAAACCGCAACCCCTCTCTTCTGCGCCCTCACCTGGCGAGTCTCTAAATACCTCCTTCACCACAACACTGCAAGTCCTGAAAATTAAAACGCTTGTAGTAAGAATTATCGCAACCAAACGGAACTTGATGGTGACGGTTATCAAGGGAAATACGTATTCCAACGTGTTTCACGATTCCGAACCGTCTGGAAATCTAAGCATTGCTAATGTTACTGTTTTGAAAGGCAGTACAAGTTTAAGCTGGTGGGAGAGTCCTGATTAGGGGGAAACCCCACTAGCCGACGATAGGTCGGCGTCGGATCTCGCCATCCAGCGGGGGAAGATCACCGCCATCTCCCGAGAAATAAACATGCACTACATTAACGGGAGTAATGACCGAAGCAGTTGAAGCGCCCGGAAACACGAAAAAATCAATCTTATCCATCCTTGTACGGCCCCGTCGCCTTTGACCGTGTACCCCGACTCCTTATCCTAATGTAACAACTGTAGACCCGTTCTCGCACCTGCTCATATCGACACATACCCAACACTCCACCACACTCTCAGTCGTTGAAATAGATAATCCATGAAGGAATTTCACATACCATGCATCCTTGGAGAAAAATTGTAATGGGGTTGTAATGATTTGTTGATAAAATTTGAACTTGTTGAGATAAAATTACGTTTTATTATTCAAATGATAGAAACATCGTCAAGTCGTAGGCTTCCGCGGCCAGTCAGGTCAATGATATTGGCGGTCCGGGTGACGCCGCGTCGAAGGCTGGGTGTTACCCACGTTTCGACCACCTTTGGCAGACCATCCCTGAGGAAGACCACGGAAAGATGGTCGAAACGTCGGCAACACAGCCTTCGACGCGGCGTCACCCGGACAGCCAAGATCATTTACATGATAGAAACATAATTTTTATACCACATGACATTCTCCCAAAATTAATTAAGCTAATAACACAGCAGTCAGGTTGCAGGGCAATTTAGTAAAATTTCGCAAGGAATTTGTTTAGAAATAACTAGCATGCAGTTAGTGTGAGACTGTGTCGTTATGGATATATTTCAAATGTTGAGGTGTACTCTACCCGACCGAAGACACGCTGTCACTCCTTGGCCTGGCGTCTCGGTAGATATGTCACACACCAGTTCACTTGCTGGCACTGAAATAGAAATCTCTTAGATATATTGTAAGAAGTGGGTATTTAGTATTCAATCGTGCATGATATGCTGGGTACTTTACTTATTGACCCGTGCTATAAGCACCTTGTCTCCCGGACTCTGATGTCCACGATCTTTGAATTAACTATAATGTTGCTGTCCCCTTTTCGGACAGTACAGCTAGAACACAATAATTACCCTTTGCTGACAGTCCATGTACTACCTTAATCGCCGCCTTTTATCGCAGGTTGTCCATACGTTACGCGAGCACATCTTTGCAAACAACGGAGGGTTTTGTGATGTTTTTGGATACCTAGCTTTCGCCATATCCTCTTTCTATCTATTTCCTTTTTTTGATTGATCCAGCGCCGACCTACCGTCGGCTAGTAGGGTTTCCCCCTAACCAGGACTCTCTCACCAGAGGGGCACCGCCCCAGTCGGGACAAGCTCTAAGCTCCCGACAAGTCTCCCGGAATATGTGGTAGTGTAGTGCATATTAGTGCAAGTGTGAGTGTGTAAGGAAGAGGAAGAACAGATCGCGCGCGGTCCGTGGCCCGATTTGTAGCGTCCTGCACCGGCATGCGCCTGGTATTGATCGGAGAAACCACGGAAAACTACCGATCAGAGCAGCCGGCCGCTAGAATTCTCCTCCAGACAGCGACTGAATTCGACCTAGCTATCTAACTAGTGTCGAAAATCCTGCCGCCATCAGGACTCTAACTTAGGACCTCCCGGTCAGAGGCGCTGCAGTGACATCAGTTGATGCACTGAGCTACCGCTACCGGTTACTTCCTTTTATTCTCAATTTTAATGTCCCTTTGTTATGTTCGGAATACTGCACGCTTTATATAAACACAGATTTATTGACAACACAGCAAGTACAGCAGGTACACCTCCAGAATCCCAAGAATGTACCAAAAACAATGGCCAAAATCAAAAACCAAGTGTCCAGGAGATGTACCAAAAAACTAGCAAAGTTCCACCGGTAAGTACCACAGAATAACCAATAATTTTGCCGGGCCAACGATCACTTTAACAACGTACTAATCTCCTTGCTCAACTTCACTCGAATGCCAAACACTAACGCTCTGCTGTCTGGCTGGGGGCGCCCGCTCTTAAAGCGGGCGGAGCTGGAGACTCGCTGCCCCGCTGCTGGCTCTCCGGCCAGCTCGTCTTCCGGGATTGGGCGGCGCCTTTACTGCTCCGCCGCCGCCGACTCCCTTGATTGCCGCTGAGCGCTGCCTCCTAGGCGAGCTCTTCAAAAATGTTACACAGCCGCGACACCTTTCACTCAATATTCTACCTCACTTATATGGTGTTCCACATTGTGGTTTCAACACAGTAGGTACAGACACACTGCACCTGCACAAAATACTTTATTACTTTAATCCAACTACATACTGCCGTGTGAGTGTTCTGATACCATACTTTCTTAACTGAAAGCTTCAAAATGTTTTCAAGGTGTGTTTTATATAGTGACTTGTGTATAGTGATATTATGTAATCCTTCTTTCTTAATTCTTTCCATTTTTTAAAATATTGAATTCTTTACATATTTTAACTCCTGTCTGAAGATGAAAATAATTATTTCCGAAACATTGATAATTATGTATTACATATTTCAGTATATTTCATACATATTTTATTATATTGATGTACATCTGCAATCCTGTTTATAAAATTAAGGTCGAATACAGTCTCACAAAATTCTCATTCACTCACTTGACCTCTTCTCATGAACTTCGCTTTGTTACGTTGCATTTATACTGTAATTCGCTGCATCTTTCACTCTCATACATTATTAGCGCTTGCTTTGTGGTGCAGATTTTCTAGGTTAATGGTAAGTTAATTTGTGAAAGCTGATGTTTTAGATTTTCTTAAATCTAAGTCACGGCACCAAAGACACTTTGCAAGTTTTTATGTAACTTGCCATTGTTACATTTCGTTATTTCTGTCAATTGTCATGCATTTCTCTTTTGCAGGTGAGGAAAATGGAAAAATTCGCTGGAGCAATGCATCGGGTGTGTTAAGAAACGAAATTTCTGGAAAATATATACTTGTGAGAAATTGTGAGTAGAAACAAATATTCTAAATCTTTTCATCATAGTACATGATTTTTAGTGTTGGCGATCTTTATATTACAAATATTTTTAAATATTTTGAAATTATTAAGTAATATTGAATACGTACCTGTGAAATAAACAAAGGAGTAAATGTCTGATCGTAATTGTTGAAGATTATATTGATTTCACAGTAAATCGGGACAAAATGACTGTAAAGTAAAAGAGCCACATCATTAACTGCAAAGATGCAATAATGACGCCCTAAAAGTTATTCACTTAGATAGTGTCTTTAGATATCGTTGTTGCTTTTGAATCGAAAAAAATAGTTGTTTTTTTTAAAATAGATTCTTTTCATTCCCATAACTGAGATCCTTTTTTTAATTGTGATTATCGTGAATTTGA
The DNA here is from genome assembly GCA_964035755.1 of Teleogryllus oceanicus. Classification (NCBI taxonomy): domain Eukaryota; kingdom Metazoa; phylum Arthropoda; class Insecta; order Orthoptera; family Gryllidae; genus Teleogryllus; species Teleogryllus oceanicus. The sequence continues at coordinate 74,699,001 of CAXIVR010000008.1, forward strand.
CGGAAATTTTTTGAAAGAACCATAGAGACTACAAATCCACCTGCTTTGTTGAATTAATATCCTGTTAAATAATTACTTAATAATATTTGACCTTTTAAAATTTCTTTCACTGTATGAAATTGCATAAATGATCCATTACAAATTATAATACCAGGGACACCTTTTAGATTCCCTACATTATATATTGTGTTCTTATCAGCGATCACTATAATTTTTTCTCACGGTTCTTGGCTATCTTAGAGCTTTAAACTCAGAAATCGATATTACGTCGGGGAGACGCTGAAAATTAATTGAGAAATGTGTCTGTTGTTCAATCAAAATTTAATGCCAGCTTTATTTCCCTTGGTCCGAACGCCAACTCATTTGATTTATTCCCACGAACTCCAGAGTTGCAGATAATTACGCGCTAAAAATTGTCCATATAGATGTGGTATTTAGATACCGTTTCGACTGGGACCTGGGAAGGTGGAATTAAATTGAGACAGAACTGTCGGCTGAAACCTGTGAATTTCATCAGCTAAACGATCATTAAATGTGATGCGTATCTTGTGCCAAGCCCTGACCCGTGGGTGGTGTAGGTAATGAAAACTAAACACGGCACGGCCTTCCCCGACGCCAATTACATCCAATTTTGAAAATGAGACACCGAGTCTACTTCTACGTACGCCACGCTGGTTCTCTTTTACACACGAGCTCCCAGCTTTATTCCTCGTCAGTGCTGATTGGTTTGTTGTTCCTGGGGGCAACCAAATAATTTCTTTTAAAGAAACGATGCTTGAAATGGTTTGCAGAGAAGTGGTGTGTTAAAATTCGTCGCATACACTGAAGCCCAACTCTTTATTTTTAAACGTTTCATTACGCTGGTGACTGACAACATGAAAAAATAACATGCTGGAAACTCGCGGTTAAGTGCTGGCATAATGTAATACTTTTGAATGAAGTTGTTTTGCTTTCTTCTGTGTGTTGAGAACGCTTAACATGACATACATTTGTGGTGTTAGACTAGAGTTCTTGTTTATCTAAAATGTAGCCGTAATTTTTGTCTGTTTAATGAAGTTTTCTTTTATGTGGTGCATTTACCCCTTGGACAGAAGTACAACTATGGAGAAGTACTCTCATGACGCTTAATTTCTTTGAGGTAGACAACGAGCAAATGAGGAATGGCGTTAACACGACGGACTCCTCCAACGCGTGTATTTAAAACGGTAAAGTGATGTATTTCTGACACTGTTTGTATAAAAGACATCCTGGATGAATACTGAGTGTAACATTGAAAGGTATAGATCTCAGATCACTTCAAGTTTCTTTGAATTTCGTCACATTCAGAATTTTCGGTATAAAATAACATTTTTTAAATTTTATTACAGTTTTAACGTCATTATATATTTTTGTTTGTAATGCTCTGGCACTTCGAGATTTGTTCATTGTCATACCTCGGACGTGGAATTTGCTATCTCTGTCTTATTGAAATTATACAGGACGTTGTCATTGACAACAATACTATTTATTTCATTAAGAGCAGTTTTCGATGGCTTAACCATCATCATCAGTTCCTGATAATGATAAAATAAAATTTGAAACATAATGTTTCATTGTTTATTTCATTCACTTTTTTGTTTTTGATTTCCACATTACTATATTACTAAACGATCTAACTCCCCGCCCCTTCTTTCTTTTCTTTCTTTCTTTAATTCTTCTTCTCTCATTTCTTAAGATGTTTTTTAATTACAATTTTTTTGTTATATTTTCTTATATTTGTTTATATTTTGTTGCATCATGTAACTGATAATGATTATGGATTAGCCATCGAAAGCTGCTCTTAATGAAGTAAACAGTATTGTTGGCAATGACAACGTCTTGTATCATTTCAATTATGTAGAAGCCAACGCCTCTTCACTGCTAAACCAAGATCTCTATCTAACCGAATATGGTATCTGATGAGGACAGGAATTTTCCCATGGTTTCATTGTGCGAGATAGTTATTCAGGATTCTTCTCCATTCATCAAGAGCTACGTGGCAACTGCGCAGTTTCCGTCATTCAGAAATCAACACGTTGCGACACGTTGCAACACCTTCCGTATGAATCCCGCACTCTCGAGACGCCCTCGATCTCGCATATTGAAGTACGCATTTGTGAGGTTACAAAACTCTTGCATTTAAATTTGGAAATGTATGAAAGTACAAGTACAAACTGTTAAAATGATTGATTGATTTGTTTCGTCTTTCCGGGCACGTCAACTGCTTTGGTCATTAGTCCCGTTAGTGTAGTACATGCTTTTTTCTCGGGAGACGGCGGTGATCTCCCCTCGCTGGATGGCGAGATACGGCACCGACCTACCGTCGGCTAGTGGGGTTTTCCCCTAACCAGGACTCTTCCACCAGCGGGGCACCGCCCCAGCAGAACAAGCTCTGAGCTTCCAAACTGTCTCCCGGAATATGTGGTAGTGTAGTGCATGTGAGTGTATGTGTGTGTGTAAGGGGGAGAGGATAGGACAAGGAAGAGGAAGGAAAGATCAGGCGTAGTGCGTGGCCCGTTTAGTAGGGTACTGCTCCGGCATTCACCTGGCGTTGATAGGAGAAACCACGGAAAAGTACCGATCAGAGCAGCCGGCCTATAGGATTCTCCTCCGGACAGCGACTGAATTCGACTTAGCTGAAAAGCTAGTGTCGAAAATCCTGCCGCCGTCAGGACTCGAACCTAGTACCTCTCGGTCAGAGGCGCTGCAGTGACATCAGTTGATGCACTGAGCTACCTCTCCAGGTGTGTGAAAATGTATGAAAGTGTTATTCTAATAACTTCTGCATACGTAGAGGAGGCGTACGTGAGAACAAACTAATTAGAATTGCTAGGAAATCAAAAAAAAATATATCAAATACATATAATGCTTCGAAAAGCGCTGTTTTATTGTAAGCCCAATTTCAGGATCTCCATAATTCTAAAAAGTCGATAAATTTATAAATTAGTGGACGATATCACTTTCTCATATTTATCAATTATTGCTAAAAATCTATTATATTTGCTAAAAAAAACACTGAATAAATGAATAGTTTTGTAACTAAAGAGTATTGTTCCAGTTAGGTTACACAGCCTGCAGCAGCCCAATTACATCCCACGCAGATATCGAACCATTCCGAAATTAAATATTAACCCTTTTCGTGCGGCTAGGATTTATTAATTCGAGACGCAACCGGCTCTAAATTCATCTCAACGTTCTTAAAAAGCCCACCATCAGGCGCCGGGATATGTATTCACTTCACAAATGCCGCATCAATTTGCGAAGTTGGTTAACAACACAGAAAAATCAAATCTGTTTGTTCCTTTACCGTTAAAAATAAGTTTTCTATAATTTGGCAACGAAAATATTTAGTTTTTGAAATGTCAATACCTCGCTTTTTTAAATTTGTTGTTGTTATTATTATTATTATTATTATTATTATTATTATTATCATTATCATTATTATTATTATTACTATTATTTTCATCTTTCAACTATTAATAGTTAAATTGTTGGGAAGGGTCTCTGAAACTCAAGAAAGCGTGCGCAGATGATTTTCTCCCCCATACGTCACATAGAGTTTTTAACTGTTTTTTGACTAAATAAATAAATAAATTCCCGTCTCGCCCTCTCCTCCCTTTCCCGGAAGTCAGGTTTATATCTTTTATATCTACACGTACATCTCGACAGTTTTGGGCCTGTTCGCCGGGAACATGCACAGTCACGCGTGGGTGCTCATTCCAACTTGTGCAATGCCGTTCGCGGCACAAAACCAGGCCGGTGTCTGCTTGTGTGCACACAAAAACTCCGGCCGTGCAGCCTGCCACCAACGATGCGTTCTTCCACGGCACCTCTGCACGTATTTTACGCAAAACAATAGCCGTGTTTGAAAGCGTGCTGCGTACCTGACCGTCGGCACAGTGAGACCTTTTTTGTTGCCGTTGAAAGCGGAAATTAATAGCGCATACAACGTGAAGGGGAAAAAATTAAGCCTAACAATGTAGTTATGTATATGAGTGTTCATCCATATATTTGGCGGTAATGTGAAATCTGTTGGGTAAAGTGCTTATTCAATAACAATTTCATGTCACGGACATGTGAATGTATTGTGCGATGGATATCATCGCCTCTTTAATCTTCCTTTTTAATTTCCTCTTTTATCGTTCCTTTTTAATTTCTTGTGTCCTTCATTTAGAGGACCTAATGCAATGCCGCTGGACAAATATTTTGAAAGAAAAATGTATTTATTTATGTTAGGCAGTATTTTGAAAATCTTCATATTTCTTTACATACGAGTGTAATTTACACCTCATGGCACGGTTAGAAAGTTGCACAAACGTGGATATTTCATATATCTTGGTAATATACAATTTTCTACTGCGTTGATAAAAACGATTTTACTTTTCGGTAAGAAACAGTAAAATAACCGATTAAACGAAGTATTACCAAGGGTAGCCAGCCAACAATTGTTTTTTATAGGTTTCAACAGTTTGTTTAGGAAATTGAAACTCATTGTTATTGTTTATGACATGCTTTTTGTTCAAAATGAGCGAATTAATCGCTAGTTTTTTATTTTAGAATTTTAGGTTTTACAATATCTTGGACTGTGATTAAAAACATTTATAACTATTCACCCGAAAACGTGAGTATTCAGAATAAATTTCGAAAATATGTGAAGTATTTTAAATTTTGGTACTTGTATAATATGATTTAATAGATTGTTGTTTCGAAGATACATCGCCATTTATTTTGCGTAATGGTGTGATAGAGATAGGTTTGGATAGGTAACATAGGTTTGATTAAATTGATATTTTTTAAATAAATGAAAACATTCTGGTGTTCGAGAAACAAACATATCTGAAACCGTGAAGGGTAAACTCTGGAAATGTTCTTAATCCTTGAAAACCAGAAATATTTTCCAAACAAATTATTTTGAAATTTTACCGCAATATTTCTTCATACAATCATTCTTCTTCCTCTTCTGTGGAGTGTTATTCGTAAGGCTTTGTGTGTTAGTCGTGTCAACATGGCTCGATACAAAGCACCCCCATAAATCAACAGTGTCGATAGATCTCCGTGGATTGGGCATCACTAACTGAAAAATGTTGATTTTATGCACCCCAAAAGGGAGAGAGTGAGTGAGAGAGATAAAGAGAGACAAAGAAAGAAAGAAAGGAAGGGAGAATGAGAGTGAAAGGAAGAGAGAGAAAGAGACACAGATTGAGAGAGTGCGAGAGAGAGAAGGAATGAGAGACGTAGAGAGAATGAGAGCGAGAATGGGAGAGAGAATGGGAGAGAGAAGAGGAGAGAGGGAGAGAGAAGGAGAGAGAGAGAGAGAGAGAGAGAAGAGCCCTTTCTGAAATGACTGATTAAACTGGAGTAGTGGGTATGAAGAGCCCAAGGTTGAACACAATAAAGCAGAGGAATGAGCATGGATGCAAACTTACAGGTCCCTCAAAATTCCGGCTTTCCATGATTTTTAGGGTCCCTTTCAGATTTACATTTAATATTGTTTTCTTCTCTTTCTTCTTCTTGTTCTTTTTACATTCTCATTAAACCACATAATTATTAGTAAAAAGAAAATATTCTAGGGCAGAAGATGAAGAAAATTCTTATTGATGAAACCTAAAATCGGAAAATTAGTTCACGAAAAACGGCTGTCTATCCGTCTGTTCGTCTGTGTCCAATCCTGGCACCTAAACGTTCGGATGATTTCCTCCAAAATCGATATTCCCTCCTCGATTTGACCGAACTCAGACCTCTCGAGCTCATGCGAATTTGAAGCGGTTATTTTGATTTTTGGGGTGTTGTTTACACAAAGACCGAATAACTTGTTTATTTTTTCGATGTCTCCAATTTTTTTAAAAAATTTTCCCCGGGCAGAGCATAGAACATTTAAAACATAAAACAGGTATCATTTTCGTTGGACACTGGGCTTTCGGAAATGGACAAAATTCAATTTTTTCCGGCGTCTTCCTACAACTTCGATATTAAAAGATTTCCCAAAATGAATTCTGTTCTTCAAAGATAGATCTTTAAATAAGGCCATGATTTTTTTTTTTCAAAATTGTAAGTAATCTCTAATAATGTTACATTAATTTGAGGCAATTTTAGCCTTCGTTAGGAGCGCCTAACGAAGGGTTGAGAAGGGTAAAAAGTAGACTCAGTTATTTAACCAGTCGGGTGCAAATATGTAAATGAAAATGTAGGTTTGTTGAAATTCTTTCAAAATTGACTTTTGTTTTCTGTTAAGTCGAAATTTTACGTTTTAAAATTAATTCAAATATTATTTTTCAATATTTTACATGAATGTGTTTTTAGTTTTCTAATGAAGTTTATGATCCTAAGGAAATTAAGGAAAATTCTGAATAATTCGTAGTGGTTTTCTTAAGTAATTAAAGAATAATGTAGTTACCATAATCCTTTTATAACATTATTTACTAGTCGACAATATAAAATATCGGTAAAGAGCAAAAAACGTTTTTTCTACCTACAAGTCGAATGTAGCGGTAATGTGAAGGTGAAAATGGTATGAACTTCATTTTTTATTGTTTTGAACAGGTTGAAATAAGGTGAAGAGCATTTACCCCATTTTTACGATCTTACTCACTGCCCCCTTTAATATTCCGATGAAATATTTTATTGAATGAAAATACATTCGCTGAAGATTAATTCGGTTAAATCGCTAAAATCCTTTTGGCAGAAAATTGTGAATTTTGTTGAATTATGAATCTGCGAGTGACAACAGTATTACTAAAAATCATATGAAATCAATAAAACCGAAATACAGTTATGTTAACCGTGTTTTAGAGATAGAGTTAGGGCGGTTGGCATACGACGATTAAAAAGAATTTGACTTTAATTTTCCGATTATTCATCGATCTTCTTAACCACAGTAGATCATGATGAAAACCACGATCGCGTAAATTAATCTTTTTTGTTGAGTTTCAGAATATTTTCTCTGGAGTGTTTGTTTTCTGTTTTTCGTTCCCGTAATAATCAAGCAGAATTTCAATTTCGTATACATTAAGATGTAATCTAAACGAATGTGGATTCGGTGGTATAGCGATCAGCGTACCGGACTGTTGTACCCGAGTTTGTGGGTTCAAACCCGATCGAAGCCGTGGATTTTTAAGGGCGAAAAAATCCCTCGTACGCCTGCCTTCGGAGGGGAAGTAAAGCCGACAGTCCCATGTAGTAGATTTACTGCATGTAAAATATCCTTAAACCTAAAAGAAGCCTCTGAGCAAAATTGAGATCCGCCAATTTCGTCGCCCAAGATAATACCCCCTTTCCTAGGTGGTGCAAGGAGCGTATCGAAATTTGCGTGGTTAGATGGAAGATGGCCTGATGGTTCGATTCTCGCCTCGTAAAATAAGGTATTAACTAACTAACTAATCCTAGAAGTAATCATGGCGGTAGATTATTTTTCACGCTAATTACGGCCCTAGAAATTACTTTAGTTTAAAGATATAAACATTTTAATGATGAAACGTCAGTAATCTCGGCGTCAGAGCTCACCCTACCAGTGCTGCGTGGGTTTTATACCACCGCACCGGCGATAATCCTGGAAAGGGCGTGGCCCCGTTATTTCACAGACTTCACGCCCTCCTTTCCGCGCAGTTAGTCAAAGGGGTGCGCGAGCGCGCGCGTCTGTCTGCGCATGCGCGGGGGCCAGCGGATGCAACCGCATGTGCGAAAAGTGAACCCTGGGGCGCGCCAGGGCGAGCGAGGGCTGGCCCTCAGGGCGCCGCGAAGGGCACGTGCGAGGCGAGGGCTGGCCCGAGGGCGTTCCGCACGGCCGGCCAGCCGGCCGGCAATGAAGGGCACGACAGAAAGGGCTGCACGCATGGGAGCGTGTTTGAACCCGGGAGAGGAGATGAACCCCGCGGAGGAAGGAACGTGATCCAGCGTTTCCGGGCGGAGAGTCAAGGGAATGCGTGCGTGAGTGGGAGGTAACGCGTTCCGTGCTGAGTGGTGACTGAATTGCTTCCTCGTGAAGTGCCCAGTGTACGGTTTGAAGCAGTGCAGTTGGGTTTCCGTTAGACGGACCACTGGTTAATGGGAATGTCTGCTATTTCATGCGAAATCCTGAAGAACAGTTTCAGATTAAACTTCAATTCCAATCCACGCCAAGTGAGAGTGAAGGTGAAGTTGGGTTTCAATAAACGGACCACTGGTAAATCAAAACCTCCTCTTATTTCATACGAAATTCTGAATAGAGTTCCAGATTAGTATTCAGTTCATATTTTTTTTCATGAAAACGTACTGATAACCCGGATCTTTAATCGAAAGCAGGCAGTAAATTTCACTCAAAAGCAGTTGACGTTCATAATTAGGAAGTCTTAACTGTGAACAGTGATAATGACATAATTATTTTTGCCATAAATGCAAATACGTAACCTGGGTTGTAAGGTGTCATTTTTGAACGATTTCATGCAACATAAAAGGTCGTTTATAACGCTGGAATACAAAAAAGGGTTTAAGTGTATTTGTCTCCGAGTTTTTATTAACTATCTCTTTAATCTGTCATTCAATTACCTTCCTCCCCGTCTCATTGCACGTAACCAAATCCAAATTCTTTCTTCGTGTCTATTAACATACTATTAGGCCTATGATGCGTAAAAAAATATGTAATACTCTGGTTAATATTCGGTTTCAAAACACGTGGTTCATATTATTTTTGCCAATAGATATCGTGAAATAAAATAATATTAAAATTTAATGGTTCTTTTCTATTACGTTTTTGACTAAATGTTGTATTGAACGTAGTCACCGTCATCGTCCCCGCCCTATTTTTCTCTCTCTCTCTCTCTCCCTCTCTCTCCCTCTCTCTCCCTCTCTCTCCCTCTCTCCCTCCCTCTCTCTCCCTCTCTCTCCCTCTCTCTCCCTCTCTCCCTCTCTATCCCTCTCTATCCCTCTCTCCCTCTCTCTCCCTCTCTCTCTGTCTCTCCATACAGACACATCCTTGTGCGCGTATTTATTGACACATCTAAAAAGTTCAGATTTTTCTACATTTTACTACTTTCGAGGGTTTACCTTTAGTGATTTAATTTCGAAGTCCTAATTAGTATTACACGTTCGGCTTTACGCAGTTCCAATTTATCCACACCTCGAAAATACCCAATTTATGTCACTTAAGGGTATACGTTTCAACTTTGCAGGTTAAAACAAAACTCTACTCCGTTCAGATTTCTGTGCAAGTGATTGAAGAAAATTTAACTACGAATGGGTATCCAGTAGATATGTATTGTCCTATGTATCTGGTTCTTGAGTTTATAAATTCTGGGATTGTTGGAGCAGAAACATCTTCTCATCGGACGGATATACACAATGAATTAAAATATCCCCAATGTTTAAAGTTCTCTTTGCCAGTATCCGCGACCGGCCTGTAGTATAACAAGCAGACTGTTCACCGCCCATTGTTACGGTCGAGGTTTGATCCTTTTGCGATCCAAGTACAATTTGTGGTGGCCACAAAAAACACCATGGTGTACACAATGGTGTTTCTCGGAGATTTCCGCGGGGTCCTCCAGTTTTCTGTGTTTTAAATTATTCCAACGTCTACTTTTACACTTCTCACGGTAATTTAACATCTTTTTCATTATAAATACATCTCAATATAAAAAAAGCTTTACCAGGACCAACACGACGACTGATACGCTGAGATTTTTTACTTTTGAACTACAGCCATTCATCCGTGTCCTTTCATATTATTATTAAACGATGAATAAATTTTTCGCATGATTGTCACAGACGTTCCTCTTTACTGCGACTGTTAATCGGAGGTCGGGATACCCGACAAAGAAAGGTGTCGGGTATCCCTAAGTGTACAGGTATTTTTTACTTCACTTACGCCTACCTGTCCGCGCGTTATTTTCAACGTGTTGCATCTTCGTCGCGTGTAAATGACGCGAGCGATTTGCAGTCTGCCGGCCAGATGGGGCTTCAGCAGGGACCTCCAGTCGTCCAACGAACGTGCCGATTACGTCGTATATTTTCCCCGAGCGCCACACCCTCCACCGCCACCCCTCGCTCTCGCCCCCGCCACCACCCACGCACCGATCTAGCCCCGCACCACCCAAGCCCCTAACCCCCGCCCCCGCCCCCACCACCGCCACCGGCCCAGCCACTCCCACCGCCACCGGCACACCATTGCCTGTGCCACGCCTCTGCCTCGACCCACGCTCAACTCCTGCCCCGCTACCCTCGCTAAAGCCGCCACCACCACCACCATCACCACCAATATCACTAACATCACCTTCACCACCACTACCATCACCATCACCACCTTCGCCACCCCCACACCGGGAGCGGTAGCTCAGTGCATCAATTGATGTCACTGCAGCGCCTCACACCGGGAGGTCCTAGGTTCCCACTCCCTACGGCGGCAGGATTTTTGACACAGCTTTTCAGCTAGGTCGAATTCAGTCGCTGTCTGGAGGAGAATTCTACCGGACGCCTGCTCTGATCGGTAGTTTTCCTTGGTTTCTCCGATCAACACCAGGCGAATGCCGGAGCAGTACCCTACAAAACGGGTCACGGACCGCGCGCGATCTCTCCTTCCCATTACTTGTCCTATCCTCTCCCCGTACACACACACTTACACTAACATGCATTACACTACCACGTATTCCGGGAGACCAGTCGGGAGCTTACAGCCTGTACCGGCTGACGCGGTGCCCCGCTGGTGGGAGAGTCCTGGTTAGGGGGAAACCCCACTAGCCGACGGTAGGTCGTCGCCGGATCTCGCCATCCAGTGGGGAATGATCACCGCGCATATCCCGAGAAAAAACATGCACTACACTAATGGGACTAATTACCAAAGCAGTTGACGTTCCCGGAAACACGAAAAAATCAAATCTAATCAAATCAAATTCACCACCCTCACAACTATCAACACTTTCACCACCACCACCACCACCACCACCACCACCACCACCACCACCACCACCACCACTACCTCATTCTTCCATCATCAACCTCAGCACCACTACATCCACCACCAACACTACCTCCACCTCCACCACCACCAACACCAACACCACCACCAACACCACCACCACCACCACCACCACCATTACGGCCTTGGCCGCCGCGCATTCGACGGCGTGGCCGGTGATAACTGTGCGTGGGTGGCGGTTGGGCGTGGCTCGCTGCGGGGGCGGGTCAACGCCCCAGCGCGGGACGCGAGGGCGCTGTCGGCTTCGGGCGAAGCGACGGAGGCCCCGGAAGGGCTCGTCCGTCCGTTCGGAGGGCGGCGCGCACTTGAGAGACGGGCGACGACGACGATGTTGAACTCTGCGAGGCACAGGGGCCAATACAGCACTGATAACGGAATTCGAGATGGAAGTTCTTTTAATAATCGACATATCGAGATTGTCTTGTGTGTGCTGTTCAAGTGTGTAAATTATTCTTTTTTATTATATAGTACCGGTTTTTCTTCCGCGATACTCTAGTGCAGGAATTCAAACCTTTCTCTTGAATCCACTCCTTTTAAAATATATTCCCTTCATCAACTCCGTCAATGTTCTCATATAATATTCAGCATACAACATATTGATAACAGAATAATTGCACGTAAATGTCTTTAAGATAACAAGAAATACACAAAGGCTATTAGTATAAGATGTATCTAACTAAGTTAGTGTGTGTGTGTGTGTGTGTGTGTGTGTGTGTGTGTGCGCGTGTGTGTGTAAGGGGGGAAGATAGGACGAGGAGGAGGTAGCAAAAATCGCGCGCGGTCCATGACCCGTTTGTTTGGGTACTTCTCCGGCATTCGCCTGGTGTTGATCGGAGAAACCACGGAAAACTAGTTTCACTTTGACTTTAAGAATATGGAGGCTTTGTTTAACAAAATGACATTTAAATATTCATGTTAAATAGAATACGCAACACTAAGTTGTATTTTTAAATCTATATCGTTAAATAAATCCTAAACGAAGCGTTTTAGGACCGTAAAAACCAAACGTTTCTCACATCCATATTTACATGATGAGCACGTCTTGAATATTCTATTAGATTTTTGCTGGTTCGATTAATCTCGATTCTACACCTACAGTTCAGAGCCTGTAGAATCTGCAACTGTATGTAAAATTAAACTGATTACTTGATATTCTACACAATTAAATATCACGGGTGTACCTCTCTGTTAAGTAATAACATTAAATAAGAGTACTTAGTATTGACAGAAGTGTAATATATTGTTATCAATTACAAGGAGACTTATAGAACAAGTGACGGTGAATACGTCTCTTGATGAAAACGATATATTACGTGCTTAATATAGAAATGGAAAAATATGGGAGAGGGTGGAATTAACATGCGAGAGTTCTCGCACTGTTACACAAGTTCTGACGGCGGCAGGATTTTCGACATTAGCTTTTCAGCTAGGTCGAATTCAGTCGCTGTCTGGAGGAGAATTCTAGCGGCCGGCTGCTCTGATCGGTAGTTTTCCGTGGCTTCTCCGATCAACACCAGGCGAATGCCGGAGCAGTATCCTATCAAACGGGCCACGGACCGCGCGCGATCTGTCCTTCCACTTCCTTGTCCTCTCCTGTCCCTTTACACACACACTTACACTAACATGCACTACATTACCACGTATTCCGGGAGGCCGGTTGGGAGCTTAGGGCTTTCCCCGCTGGTGGGAGAGTCCTGGTTAGGGGGAAACCCCACTAGCCGGCGGTAGGTCGGCGCCGGATCTCGCCATCCAGCTGGGGAAGACCACCAGCATCTCCTGAGAAACAAACATGGACTACACTATCGGGACGAATGACCGAAGCAGTTGACGCGCCCGGAAACACGAAAAAAACAAACCATACCAAACTACACAAGTTCTGTAATAACGTAGAAATGTAAAATAATATGCACACAGTACAACAATTCTGTACATACCAAGAACATTTTCAAGAGTAGGTGTTCTCAGTGGTGGTACACAAACTGTGTGACCTGGGTACTACGGGTCGCGTATTCATAAATGGTAGTGTAGGAATAATGTGACGGGCGAAATGAGTTTGCTGCACTCCGCGGAATACAAAGCCGCGAGTCGCTGCTGTTAAAAGTTTGTCACACGACCCGTATTAATTTGATATCTGCGGGTGAAAAAGCGTTTTCGATCATAATAATAAAGTGTCACGAATCGCGAGGTGGAGAGCGTAGAAGGGCGAGTTTTGCTCGAGCTTGACGCGAATGAAGGGAGCAACACACCACAATAGAGTCAGCGAACTCTCTGTGGTTCGAAAAGCGCGTCGCTCGGGAGCGAGAAATGAGTGCGGACATTTTGTGTGCTAGACGCTGGCAGCTAATGCATACCCTACTAGCTTCCAAAATATGTGACGGAAATTTGGCATTCATGCAAAAAATTTAATGTCGTAGCGCAGACAGTTTCACCGTGTGGAAACGAAGTTGTGTCAAAAGGAAAACAGTATGAGACATATTTTTAATATTGTGAAGTGTCCCTGAACTCAATAGAATTGTTTGGAGAGTTTTGAAACAGAATAACACGAGGAAGACGTATTTTGAAGAATTAGTTTTATTTTCAGTACTAATTCAAATGTTTCGGCAACCAGTATTCAAAATGAGCACTTAAAAGTAAGGATATTTACTCAAAATGTCAAGCTTGGAGGCTGAAGTCATCAGAGTACTTGTTCATTCACCACCTTGATGCAGAGGGACATTGGCTGGAATCCCGCGTTGAATATGAAAGTGCCTCCTTTGTCACTAGTGAGAGTGCTGTATCGGAGATTCGCGTGTTCTGCTAACTCCAGCAGTCCACGAGTGTTAAAGTGTTTTGTATAGTTCATGACAGCATCAATGGAGTTTAGAGACTAACAGTCTTAAAATGGAGAACCTTTAATAGAAAAATGAATGTATAGAATTTTATGGAATGAGAAATGTCGAAGGAAGATAATTTTACGCAATTTTATATAAATATATTTTTAATACGCAACGCCACACCACTATATAATGCTGTTAATATCTGTGATTCTTAGGTACACGATAGTTATTGGTTTTTACATATGTTTGCATAATTTCCCTAAATGTGTGTTTGACATGAATCAGGTACGTTGTATGTAATACTACAAAAATCTTGTTTCGTCTATAGCTTTCTTTCCGCGAAAAGAAAATATCCTAACCACTACATTTCACCGCGTGCACTTCATCCTCCGTCCTCTATCTCCCCACCCTCTCCGTATTTTTATATCACAATCCCCGCCCTTTCCATCCCAGCATTCATCGTTCCTCTTTGCATCCAAAATTAGGCTCGGCGCCAGTGGCCATTTTGGGAAAAAGGGGCGCGTTCGCCATCGTTTCATTTTTCCGCTCACTCGATATCTGGCAACTTGAAAGCCGTCACAGAGGCCGGGATATTGGCGGCGCATGCGCGAAGGGGTGGGGGTGGGGGGGGGGGGGGCGCGGAATGCTCAACGGGCGTGAGATCGGAAAACGCCGAAAACAGCCCCGAAAAGGAACGACGCCAGCAAGCCCGGCATGGAAGCTTCGCGCCGCTCTAAGTGCGATAGGACGCGACGCCAAAGAAGAAACTTCGGTTGAGTCAAGGACTCAGAGTTGCCTTTGTCATCTAGAAACGGAGGAGACACTGTTAAGTCGGATAATTCGTTTATTGGTGCCAGAAAATGTATTGTCATCTCTGGCCAATTTCAGTTTTTATTAGACTCAATCAGTGCTTGATTTACACAATGTTAGGTCCTGGAACGTTTCCCATATTAACCATTAATTTTTGTGGAAATAATTATATATTTATTATCTAATTTAAAAATTATTCCTGAGGCACTGGAACTCCGTTCCATGACATTCCGCCAGATATCGAGCCCTGCTGTTGATCATCACATGCATTGAATACTAGAGTTTTTCTAGGATTCGAGTTGACTATACACTAGGTCAAGTCAAGGTATACAATCTCGCGATAATGTAAAGAAGATTAAAGTGCAACATCTCAAACGGCTATAACATGCAAAGACAGAAACGAAAGTTATGTTAGGGTAGGTTAGGTTGAGTAAAGTACTGTTTTTTGCCTTTGTCATCAAAGAACGGAGAATACATTATTAGAATGGATATTTTGCTTACGGGTGACAGAAAATATATTGTCATCTCTAAACAATTTCGGTTTTTGTTGAACTTTATCAGTCCTTGATTTACATTTTAGGTCATGAAACGCTTCCCAAATTAATTATTAATTTAATGGAAATAGTTATATATTTATTATCTAATTTAATAATTATACCCTAGGTACCGGAACTCCGTTCCGTTGCGTTCCACAGAAATCAAGATATTAACATCACTTAATCATAATGACTTAATTATGATATTATAAGGACTTAATCATCACGCATTGGATACTGGAGATTTTCCAGAATTCGAGTTGACTGTTCCCTGCGTCGTGTCGCGGTAAACGATCTCGCAATAATATGAGAATTAAAGTATTGTAATACGCAATAATAAATAATTAAACATCACAAATGGCTTTAGGATGCAAAACCAGAGAAGAGAGTTAGGTTGAGTCAAGTATACGTAGTTACCGTTGTCATTAAGCGATGAATGTGACATCTTTACGATCGATGATTCGGCTTCGGGTGCCAAAAAGTTCGATAGAACATTGCGATTTCTGGCCAATTTCAGTTTTGAATAGACATAACCATCAAACATTGGATATCCGTGGCGATAGTATTTAATTCACGGTATTCCACGGTAAATGATCTCGCCATAATGTGAAGAGGATTAAAGTGCAACATCTCATATGGATCTCGTGGATGGAAAGCGAAGCCAGGGAAGAAAGGTAGGTTGAGTGAAGTGTTCGTAGTTGTCTTTGTGATCAGCTTACGTACAGATAATATGGCAAAGGGTAGCAGAAAAGTCGGTGGAGATGTAAAAAACAGAACTGTGTTATAAACGACCAATTTCCCTTTTTTTCGAATTAATTATCACATCACGCATTGCATGCCATTCAAGTGCAGATATTTAATTCACTGTCTGCTCATGATTCGATTTGACTGTTTACTAAGTCTTTTCATAGTCAACGATGTTACAATACTCTGGAAAGATTTAAAGGGCAACATCTAAAATGTCGTTCATGAATAATTGGAACGATATTCGTTTTATTATAAAAGTGGTATTGATATTTCAATGTGCACTAGTGTATCTTCGAAGTTAAAAAATGTCCGCATGTTTTCTACCATCAAGTAATAGGTCACTTTGATGGTGTTACGGCATTGAAAAATTAGAAATATAATAACATCTCATTCTTTGTCGTATTATTTGTAGTCGTTGCATAAAATTATACTTGCGGAAACTGCAAAAGTGTTTCCAATTTGCAAAAATATTTCATTCTGCTGGAACACTAACTCAAGCACTTAGATACGACATGACACGGAATTATCTACTACAGCACCTGGCTGGTGCTTCCAATGCATTAAAAAGAAAATAAGTTGATTTTGCTTATTGATTACTATTTCAGAGGTATTAGCAAATATTTTAAAAAATATAAAGAAAAAAATGTTCTGTTTTTTGAGGAAATCCTGTTTATATCTTTTCATATCGTCTTGATTTCAATCAAAATGACGCCAGAATATTTCGGAGTATCAAAAAATTGATCACGATTTATTTAAATATTAGTTAAGAGAGTGAATTGTATTAAAGAGGAACTATTATCTCTAATAAAGTAGTTGCAGGGAGACGTCGAAAACATCCAAAAGTTTTGAAATGTTTAAAATTCAAAGTTTTTGCTGAATATCAACCCTACGCAAGTACCTTAGCATACTTTGTTACTTTTAAGCAAAAAATTAAAGAAAACTCGGTTCGTTTTGGAAAATATATTCGTAAATGTTTCCACAAAAACATATTGTTTCAGTAAAACTTTTAGTGAAAATGGTGTTATTGCTTTTGTTGATTGCAAATAACTTGCTAAATTTTTAAATTTTTTTGCTTTGTGTGTAAAATATCGTAGAAAAAACGAAATTTTTTACTAGAATAAATGTTGAAAGAAGGTTCTTATTTGTTCCCTTACTCGTAGGTTTCTGAGGATTACCAGTCAGTAAGGCATGTTTTCGAAATGTCAAGGGGGAGGACATAACTCTGCACATAACATTTCTGAATTACTTCTGCTATTGATTTCCTGCGGGGTGGATATGAGGATACCCGAGAGGTAATGTCACGCGTCCACTTACGAAATTGGTTTTGCCTCCATAAAGTGGCCGGGGTCGGCGTGAAGGCAGGAAATGTTCTCGAAGTCAGAGGGTAGTTATCGTTTGTGATGGATGTGCTTTGCTCACGCAAACGGGAACTTCCGAATACACACCTGCGTTCCGTCTCACCTGTCTTCCTAGGGCGTAGATGGTGGGTCTCTGTAAGGATTAAAAGTGGGTGAAAGGGTAAGGAATACTTGTATTTGATTAAATGATAAATTGTTTTGGACACGGCAACTGCTATGGTCATTATTCTCGTTAATGTAGTCGGGGGGTCGCGATGTTCCTCTACCGTTGGTTGTTGAAGTCTTTCTCCGATTTGGCTTGCGGAAAATTTTCTCTCAAGATATCTCCCCCAATGAGGCACTGTATGGAGAATTTGCAGTATCAACTGAGTCAAATGTGATGATGGTGTACACATATAATAAATTTTTATAAATCGTTTCCCTATGATCCGTTTATTTTTGACAGATTTTCAGTTTTATTTTAATTTAAAAAATAAAATACCCAATAAATCCACAATTTAATATGTTATCTTGACCAACGTTTCGAAAATTTCTCCAGTATCATCAGGTACTGTAATAATTAGAAAAGAAACATTAATATATTTTGGATTTTGCTTGAACACATTTATAATTTTCAATTATTTAATAATTAATATAGTAATAATAATAGTAATAATAATAATAGTAAAAGTAATAATAATAAAATTTTCCTGATTGAAAACGACTACTATATTTCAAGGAATTACATCCAAAGTTAAGAGTTACAGATGCTATTCGCGTGATTTGATATTACATGCGTAGTGCTAATTGTAAATAAAGTTAATAAACATGCCTACTTGGAAAATTTTATCGGATTGTATTTTAGCTCTAAAATTAAAACTATTTCATTTCAACACGTGTAGATCTAATGATGTTAAACATGTACAAACTTCTGCGCAAGTGAAAGTAAAAAAAACAAAACATTTTTTGCTGAAATCTTAGTTCTTGCGCATTTCCTTTAATTCGTCTTTAATTTTCATTGAGTAATCATTATTTAACTTAGAACAAATTGTATTTAAATAATTATTTCAGATATTTGTACTGTGTACAGTGTGTAATGTACCGACTATGTTCGATTTGTTAACAAGTCTGAATTTTGGGCTGTTACTCATTCTATGGTTACTAACCGAAACCTATGTGAATGTTTTAATAATAACTTCGTGTAATAGCTTAAAAATGTAAAATACTTTTTTCTTCCATTATATAATGCTCTTATTAGATTGTAGTACTTTGTTTTATAATAATATAGTCATTACGATTCAGCTTAGTTTTATTACTTGTTTAAACTGAGAAGTTTACACCCCTAACTTGAAAAGTAATTCATTGGTGATAGTTTTATTGATGGTTTCTTTGGATTGTGTATATTACTGTGTCTATAAACTGCTCATGCTCTCCCATGTTTCCTAAACATAGAAAAAAATCATTAATCAGAAGCTCCATATAGAGACTGTTCCAGCTGAGAATAAAAGAAAAGTAGAGAACTGTTGCCTGATGGAGAAGTGTTAGTTTTTTTTGGAGGGGGATACCTCCAAAATAAAGTAGATTTATCTAAATATACGTGTTTTCTAAAGAAACTAAAACAAGATTAAGTGACTTACGGCAAATACAAAAGTTTGCCCTGGCTCATTTAATTTTTCCATATACGCCAAATCAATTGGCACAATTCTTAGCCGGATTTCTCTAGGATATTTGGGGGAAATCTATGAAAACATTTATTTTTGATGGTTTCAATGCGTATACGAGTACATTTTTAAATTCTCTTTCCGGTATTTTATGAACTGTGATGACTTGATTCATCAGATTGACAATAACTAAACCTAAATTTGTAAAGAATTTAACTTTAAAAACGAATTTCTTTTCAGGTAACTCTCTTCGCTCGAAAATCGAAGAGACAGAAAACTAATATGTTAAATAATTTTATTACCAACTTCAAAGCATAAAAGAAACTTTCTAATGAAAATACCCGTAGGAGGCGCCATGGTAAAATACTTACTAGTAATGTATTATTTTGTACTTAACTATTAAAGAAGTTCATTGAAGGGGTTTCGGAACTCTGAAGTAACAGTAGCCACAGTGTATTTCTTATGAATGTTTTGTCTCCATTCAGTAAGTGTCCTTTTTCTTTATTATCTTGGAAGTCGACGCAATTCGTGTACCCTTTCATTCTTGATAGGGTAATAACAAGGTCCCGGTCGTATAAAAGTATATAATTCTGAAATGCAGTAGATGGGAAAATGATACCCTTTTGATTCTTGCTCCTTTTAATATTCTTCCTGTTTGCTGGAATATCAGCTCTGTATTACAACTTTGGGAAAAGCTATTCTGTTATTTTCCAGACTATCGGTCTCGTTCGTTTAAAACTTGTTGTTCGTGGTTGCAAAATGTGGTCCATTATTCGTCAATCGGAGTCCTCTAGAAATGAAAATGAGCGTTTGCAGAAAAATACTTAACTTGATGAAATTTTTTCAGATCGTTCTTTAATATGCAGAAATATTCGGAGTTTCTATATGGAATTTCTGTATAACTGAGATGTCTGCTTAAGTTAAACATCGCAGATAAATACGATGAGTTATAAATGGTTTTGATATTTCTTTTTATTGTTAATTCATTATTAATTTGTGTTTACTATAGTATTTAAATTTACTTATTTGTGAAATTTAATAGTACAGTTGTTATTTGTTTTCTATATAAATAAATAATTCCAAGTATATCAGTCCCTACATTTACATCGATATTAGAATATGCTCATGACATAATTATAAATCTCAAGTCTACATTAATAAAATCTGGCTCATTTACCACCATACTTATATTTGTAACATTTGTTTATACCCTTAACGTTTTCTTATTATTACTTCTTTCCTCTGTTTTGTTGACTAGAGACATACGTATTGTCATTATTCATTATTGCTTCACAAACAAATACTACATAAATTGCAATTGAGAACATTAGAGGGAGTGGATTCTCTCATATTAAGGCTAAAATTAGTTAGCTATTTGTTAGTAAATCAAATCTCTCCTATAAAGCGCTAATCCACCGCATCAGAAAATTGTTTCATAAAAATAATTTTATAATATGACTGTTCACAATTCATTGTAAGCACCTCTCTACTTCGCGTTTGTTTACATTGTTCTTCCTTCAATTATTCCATTAATTTTCTTTAGATTTTAATTCAATTTATAATTAATTATATTATTTCAGGAACGGTGTTCTACAGTTTACAGAATTAAACAAAGATTTCATTCAAAACCCAATAATCATGTTTCTAAGGTTATTCGTAAATGTTTTGGAATATTAATCCAGAAAAAAAGCGGTATTAGTCGACTCTAAGCGTACAGTTACTACCATACCATAGTTCCTCACTCTCTACTTACTTCTACTCTTCTTTACAGAAATGCATGTATGTCCGAATTATAGGTAGTAATTCCTTATCATTAGAATCGATCGACTATCCATCGATATCTTCTTGTTCCACTAAACGAAGTCCCTAATATAGCCGACAAAATACTGTCTCCCAGAGAACAGTTTTGACAGAAAGACACCACATATAGGTTAAATACCTTCTCTGATTCACAAATTCTGAATTTATTTACTTTTCATCGTTCTAAATTGTATCATATATTGTACGTCGTACCACTGCAATAACTTCACATATATCCCTAATACCTTCAATTAATACCATTGTTTCCTCTGATTTACTTAACTCTCACACACTCTTAATCACTTTTCCTCTGTGAACATCAATCTCACATCGTCTCCATTTGTCTTTCATTCACTTCCAATCTGACACGCTCACTCTGTCTCACCCGCACTTGCATTCCCAAGTCAAATAATAAGTCCCTCTCTTTCTCTATCTGCTCTCTCTCTCTCTCGCTCTGTCTCACTCTGTCTGTCTGTCTCTCTCTCTCTCTCTCTCTCTCTCTCGCTGTCTCGCTCCGTCTCTCGCTGTCTCGCTGTGTCTCTCACTCGCTCTCTATCTCGTTATGTGTCTCTCTCGCTCTGTGTCTCTCTCGCTCTATGTCTCTCTCGCTCTGTGTCTCTCTCGCTCTGTGTCTCTCTCGCTCTGTTTCTCTCCTTCTGTCTCACTTTCTCTCTGTGTCTCTCTCGCTCTGTGTGTCTCTCTCTCGCTCTCGCTCACTCTGTCTCTCTCTGTCCCTCTCTGTCCCCTCTCTCTCTCTGCCTCTGTCTCTCTCTGCTTCTCTGTCTCTGTCTCTCTGTGTCTCTGTCTCTCTGTCTCACTGTCTCTGTCTCACTGTCTATCTGTCTCTGTCTGTCTGTCTGTCTCTCTCTCTCTCTCTCCCTCTCACACACACACACACACACACACA
Source organism: Teleogryllus oceanicus (assembly GCA_964035755.1). Taxonomy (NCBI): domain Eukaryota; kingdom Metazoa; phylum Arthropoda; class Insecta; order Orthoptera; family Gryllidae; genus Teleogryllus; species Teleogryllus oceanicus. The sequence goes on from CAXIVR010000008.1 coordinate 74,720,575, forward strand.
CACACACGTGAATTTGCTGGCGTATTTATTCTCTCATACATAGTGTAGCTTTCACACCGCCTTGTGCATTCATTTCCTCCCGCCCCCGCACCCACAGCAACGGATCACCGTCGCATCTGAGAGGCGGACGGGCGCGGCGCGGCGTCGCGGTACGCGCGCACCCAACCGCGCCCGCCGCCTGGGAGATTAGCTGCGCGCGGAGGACTAATTTACGGCTGCGCTCCGCGACGGAGGGCGCGGGGACGGCGCGGCCGCAGGAGCTAGGTGCTGCTGGGGACAGGAGGGGAAGGGGGCGAATGAGGGAGTGCGATGGTGATTCATTGCTTATTTCGTGTTTCCGGTGCGTCAACTGCTAAGGTTCCATAAGTGAAGTAAATGATTTTATCACGGAAGGTGGCAGTGTTCTTCCTTTATTGGAAGTGAAGTGCAAATGTGAAGTGAAGTGCAAATGTTGTGAAGTGCAAATGTTGTGAGGTGAAGTGCAAATGTTGTGAAGTGAAGTGCAAAATTTAAAAAATTGGGGAAAAGGGAAATTCTATTATTATTATTATTATTATTATTATTATTATTATTATTATTATTATTATTATTATTATTATTATTATTATTACTCTTATGGTTAACATTTTTATCATATTATTATTATCGTCTTAAAATAATTGAAAGTTAAATTTTGTTTATATTTCCTATTTTAATATGCAAACTGTAGTGTTCTGCCACCATGTTGTATTCATCTATGAGTAGTAGTGTAGTGCATGTGAGGGACAGGTTGTGTAAATAAGGGGTGAGAATAGGACAAGGAAGTGGAAGGATTGTGCGCGATCCGTGACCCATTTGATAAGAGTACTTCTGCGACATTCGCCTGGTGTTGACAAAAGAAATAACGGAAAACAACCGATCAGAGAAGCCGGCCACTAGTATTCTACTCCATACAGCGGTTGAATTCGTCCTAGCTAGGAGTGTAGTGACGAAAATCCTGCCGCCGTCAGGTTTCAAACCCTAGGACGTCTTGGTCAGAGGCGCTGCAGTGCCCTCAGTTGACTGCGCTACCTAAATCAGTAGATTGCTGTGCCGCTTGTAGGCGCCACCTCGTGGCGGAATGGGTAATGCCGTATGCCTTCTATCCCCAGGGCCCGAATTCGATTTCAGGCCAACGCAAATGTAACTACTGGTGTATTGATTGATTGATTTTTTCGTGTTTCCGGGCGCGACAACTGCTTTCGTCATTAGTCCCGTTAGTGTAATGCATGCTTTCTTCGCGGGAGATGGGGGTGGTCGTCCCCTGCAGGATGGCGAGATCCGGCGCCGATCTACCGTCGGCTAGTGGGGTTTCCCCCTAACCAGGACTCTCCCACCAGCGAGGCACCGTCCCAGCCAGGACAAGCTCCAAGCTCGCGACCGGTCTCCCGGAATGTGTGGTAGGGTAGTGCATGTTAGTGTAAATGTATGTGAAAGGGGAGAGGATATGACAAGGAAGAGGAAGGACAGATTGCGCGCGGTCCGTGGCCCAATTGGTAGGGTACTGCTCCGGCATTCGCCTGGTGTTGATCGGAGAAACCACGGAAAACTACCGATCAGAGCAGCCGGCCGCTAGAATTCTCCTCCAGACAGCGACTGAATTCCACCTAACTGCAAAGCTAGTGTCGAAAATCCTGCCGCCGTCAGGACTCAAACCTAGGACCTCCCGGTCATAGGCGCTGTAGTTACATCAGTTGATGCACTGAGCTACCGCTCCCGGTAACTACTGGTGGACAAAGTGAGCTCTCTGTAGATTTTCCGGAGGTTCTTGCGTTTCCCCTACTTCTCATTCCATAATTTCCCATCACCATCATTATGGTGGACATCTCACAGTATAATCACTCATGGTCTTCAATAACCCTAGAAAATGAAGGGATCTTAAGTTAAACCCTCGTTATCACGAACTCGCTTAAAACGAATTTCGCCGTACCAGGAACAACACTTTGGTACCGGCAAGGTGTTACGGACATTTATAATACCCCGAAAACTCGAATTTTTATAACACAAACTCCGATTATTTCGGTCCGTTGTAATTCGTGCTAATGAAGATTTACTGTAAATAAATAATGATAGCCCCACCGTTAGTTCCTGGCATGGGAGCTCGCTTTCTATGCCGCGACCTCGGGTTTGTTTCCCGGGTGGGCCGAATTAAATTGTCACTTTTCAATGTCCTGTCTCAATTGGTACAGCTGTTCGACAAAGTCTAAGCTTCTCGCAGGTAGGGAATGCCAAAAAAAACGGTGCACGTGGTTGGTGAAAGGTGAAATAAAATCTCTATATTACCCGCATACGTTTTCTTGAGTCCTCGCTTTACTAGTTGTGAAAGGAGTGGGAAGTTTGGTTATTTTGGCAAAATATATTTTACATCCAATTTGTAGTTCGTTTTACGGGGCAAATTAGTTTCTATTACACTGGAGCAAGCATATCTGGTTATCAGATTTCGTTTACAACGCACGCTGCTATCATTTATTCTTTATTCAAATACAGTTGGCAAAGGAGTGGGGGTAGGTATTCTGGAGCTCAAAAAAACGTGCGTGTAGAAGAGTTATCGAAGCAAAGACAACGATCCTTTTGAAATCGAAGATTGGGTGCATTAAAATACAAAGGTTTTTAAGTGTACATGAACGTAGTATCCATCAATCGTTTAACAAGAACATTACGTTACAAAACTGTTTTCGGTGTTTACAGCTACTAAGCTCTGTAAATAAAAATAAATTTTTCAATTATATTTTCAATGCCGTGTTTTTTCTGTATGTTATAACGCTTAAACGTGCAAACGTGTTTTTATCTCTAGTGAATAGTGATAGCATTGCTCCAGGATTTGTAAACCTTCCTCATTTCATTTGTTTACGAGAGCAGATACTGAATGAAAAGAAACAATATTTTGAGGTTTTTGATTTTACTTACGGTGAAAATTTTGTACACTTCAGTTGTACCGTTTTGAACAGTTCTTCCTTTTGAGAAATGTAGTTGAAGAGATTCAGCTAGTTCGTAATTATATTCTTAAGCTAACTTAACTGAACTACTTTAATAATTCATACGTTTTGAATCACTGCACATTGTTTTTTATTTAATGGATAATTATTACACCCATACATCACATAATCTGATACAATGCGGCTAAGCAGAAGGTCTTTCAGTCATTAAAAATTCTACATCGTAAAGCATTATAACCTTCGAATTGTGATATTCACGCTAGTTAGTCTCTCCATCGCACCAAACCGCGGAAAAGAGATAATATGCTACGGCTAGAGAAAACAATTCTTATGAGGAAGCAGATGCTAATCCACAAATGCTTTCTAAATTATTTATTCATTTCCTGTCACGGACTTTGCGTATTCTTCTTCTTGACGTCCTTAGGATTACTTGCTTCTTTACTTTTTAGGGAATAACTTATTTAATTACAATCCTACTACTTTAATTCCACATTAACTAATTAAATGTTATTTTCTTATTTACTTATTTATTTCCTCTTCTTCAATCCGGGCTCCGCTCATACTGCTAATCAGAACTACTTTCCCTGTCTCTAATTCCAGTTTCCATAATACCGTTACAGAGTGTATATCACCCCGGTACCATTTATCCATTTGGTTTAAATTTTTAATTGGGCGGGATGACAGCGAGGGAGTCACGGCAGTGCCACGGAAGCAAGGGGGCGGGGCGGCGAAGGAAGGGGGCGAGGGACGTGACAGTGGTGGGGAGTGCAGGAGGGCGTGGCCGGTTAGCGCGAGTCCAGCCTAGGGACAGCGCAGGGGGAATGCCACGGAGAGAGCAGACAGAAGCTGCGGTGAAGTGAGAGAGGCGGAAGGACGGTGGCTAACAAAGCAAGCGATTTTTCAGAGGACCGTTGAGATATGGTAAAGGAGCGGTGCAGTGGAAGCTCGATAGGGACTGGTGGATTGGAGTGGAATGGAGTGGAGTGGAGGAGAGTAGAGGAGAGTGGAGTAGAGCGGAGTGGATGAGAGTGGATGAGAGTGGATGAGAGTGGATGAGAGTGGATGAGAGTGAAGGAGAGTGAAGGAGAGTGAAGGAGAGTGAAGGAGAGTGAAGGAGAGTGAAGGAGAGTGATGGAGAGTGAAGGAGAGTGAAGGAGAGTGAAGGAGAGTGAAGGAGAGTGGAGGAGAGTGGAGGAGAGTGGAGGCGAGTGGAGTATATAACCTGAAATGTGAATTGTCACTTCAGTGTTTAATGAATAGTTCCATAACATTATATTATTTTGCAGATTTTATAGAAACGAATAAATTGTCAATATATCAAATTTTGAATAATTGGTGTAAATAAAATTCACTATAGTTCCCGAAAGTAGTGACCATTTTGTATTGTTTATTTGAGCAGATTACGAAACGAATTATTTTCCTCCGTCAAAGGCGTACAACGTTTTTCGTTCCGCTTCGCAAATGACATAGCCGGCTGTTTTTGACTGACTGTACAATCCCAGAAACGAAGTTAACATGATTGTAGTTCAATAGCCTAAACATTTTTATAGCTAACGGTACATAAATAGAAACTATTTTTTTCCTTTTAGAAAAGGCCTCTTCTTCATTTCGCCCGTAGATCTGCGGTGTTCGCTAGATTGTTGCGGGACGGCGTATGATATGGGCTGAAGGGCTGAGCGGGGTTCGTAAGGTTAGTATCCTGGGGCCGACCGTACCTCATAAATATGACGGTGAAGGCAACGTGAAAAGAACTAGTAGGTAGGTCTCCCAGGGGCGATTGCTGTTAGGCCGCGAAGGACGTAGGATAAACCCGCAAACAGCCGTCTGCTAGAATCCTCCTCCTGACAGTGACTCAATTCGACCTAGCTGAAAAGCTAGTGACGATAATCCTGCCGCGGTCGGGACTCGAACCTAGGACCTCCCGGTCAAAGGCACTGCAGTGACATCAGTTGATGCACTTAGCCACCGCTCCCCCAGTTTATTATTTTATGACGCTCTTCATTTTCAAACGTTTCGCTATTTTCCAGTAACAAGTTACACGCATCACTTCTCCCCGGTATTCGCGCGTCGCTCAGGCCCCCCTGCGCCAGTGGCTGCGCCCCGACAATTATATTCCAGAACTCGGCTCTCGCGGGGCATCGTGCTAATCGCATTCGCACTGCTCGGGCCGTGACCATGTTCGGAAACGTACCCGTCCGCGTTTCAAAAGTCATAGATGCACCACAACCGGCGAGGTCGGGCGCTCCACCTAGCCCGCGGGCGCGGCGGGGCGCGGCGGGGCGCGGCACTGGATGGTAAGATCTCGTGCCTACCTACATGTCGTCTAACGAGGTTTTCCCAACCAGGCATCTCCCACCAGCGAGGCATCCTCCGGCCGGGACATGCCTTTAGTTATGGGTGATGTGAATGGACTTGAGGGTAGAGAGAGGGACAGAAAGTGAAAGAAAATCAGAGGGAACGTCAAGGAGCGCAAGAGAGCGAGAAGGAACAACAGAGAGCGAGAGGGAACGACAAGAGAGCGAGATGGAACAAGAGAGAGAGAGAGAAGGAACGAGAGTGAGAGCGCGCGTGGGTAACCGAGTGAGAGGGAGGGGTAACGAGAGAGTGCACGGGGGAACGAGAGAGCGAGGGTGACCGAGAGAGAGTGAGGGGGAGTGAGGGAAAAGGAGTGAGGTGGAAAGAAAGAGATCGAGGGATGACGAGAGTGAGCGAAGGGGAACGAGAGGAGCGAGAAGGAACGAGAGAAAGATGGAGATATCCGGCGCTATCCTACACGCCCGCTTGCGCAAGTTTCCACCTATGTATCTCCCCTATCGGCACTCCACCTCAGTGGGGACTGCCGGCCCCCACCTCTGAGCTCCGAGCTGCTCTCCCGTCGGTGTGGTTGTGGGATGCCTGTAAGTGAGTCTGAGTAATGGGTGAGGATTAGGCAAGAAATAGGGCGTGCCGTCCGTGGCCCATTTGTTAAAGTAATGCTCCGGCATTCACCTATTATTGAGCTCAAAAGAAACGGAAACTGTCCAATCAGAGCAGCCGACCGCTAGAATTCTCTTTCGACCGCGTCTGAATTAGACCTTGCTATCTAACTAGTGTTGAAAATCGATCACGGTCGGACTCAGACCCAAGACCACCGTGTCAGAGACGCCGCAGATACAGTGCCATTGTTGCTTTTGAGATAAATCAGACGGTCGACGGAGTTCCAGCCTGTTGGGGCGACCGGAGGGAGAGCTAATGTGGAGGATGGGGTCGGTTGGTGCAAGTGGGTTGGGAGTGTCCTCTGAGTGCCGTTGGGGCATCTCGTGGTTGGTGAGTGGGCAGCCTCCCTTGCGGTGAACACACGCTTTGCGTCCATTTAGGGCCCTGATGGCGCTGCTGGAAGTTGGTCAGTTTTGCTCTGATATTGACCCGTGCTTGTTTTCTCGGCAATGCATCCGTCCCTGCTGCTGTTTTATATTGGTCTTCTTTTTAGGTTCTCCTGCTTTCTTCGATGTTTCCCTAACACAAGTGACTTTTCTTTCCTACGCTGTGTCAGTAATTTCTTTCCATATCATTTATTGCATTTTGTTTTCTGTTTTCTGACTCATTTTCCATTTCCCATCCTGACATTAATTTATGCTCGAGATGTGCGATCTGCCTATATTTTGGTTTTCTCCAATTAATTACTTTTCTCCCCTCCTTTTTTCTCTTCTCTCCCCCCCTATCTCTCTCTTCTCCACCTCTTCGTCTATGTCTCTCTCTTACTTTGCTCCAGTTTTTTCATTGTTTCGTCCCCCCCCCAACTTTTTATCTACTTCCTTCTCTCTATTCTCTATTCCTCTTTTAGAGTATTCGGAGGTTCAATCACGTAGTTGTTGTTGTGGATTTTGTTTGCATTCCTTTGTGTTCATCACAATTCTTTTGAAGATTTAATTATATCAGTTATAAAATCAATTCCATCCTTTTCTTTCTTGCTTCATTTTTCTGTTTCAAGTCTCAAATAGCTACATTAAGAGCATTGAGTTTTATTTCAAATATATAGTTCTATCACAATATTTTTAATTGGTCACTTGCTTTAAAATTATTGCTGATTCTGAAGTGTTGTTTTCAAAACGATCTTGAGTCTGTCCGTTCGTCTGTTTGTCTGGCCATCTCTGAGAAACACTAAATCATTCATAGGTTTTTTAACAATATGAGCTTTCCGCCATAGTTCTGGTCTTATTCGAGATCCCAGATATTTGAAACGAATTCTTTGTATTGTGTGGGTACTTCACATGAAGCCGATGATTTATTTTCAAACTTCTTTAAAAGAAGCCAAAGTTTTTTATTAATTCCTTGTAATAATATAGTAAAATACGCTTATAAATATTTCATAAGTCCAATTTTTCAATTACTTCGGATTTTTGAAAATTGCACACCATTGAACATTTTTTTGAAATCCTCGTACAACTGCGTTACTGAAGGTAGAGATTTTTTATTAATATGAAATTTGTTCGTCATAATTAGCTCTTCAATTTATGCCACGTACGTTTTTTTTGAAAATATTAGTTTTCACTTAATTTTAAACGAGGTGTGGGCCATTCTTAAATTTTCTGAGAATTTCTCAGAAACGGACCGGGATTTTTCTTTTACCTTTTTGTGCGGATAGTGTTAAAGGCAGTAAATAACATGACATAACCGCCATTTTTAGGTATTGTTTTTAATTTTTCATGTTTTATGTATTCTTTTTTATTTTCCGTAAATTACACAAAAGTCACTTTTGAAGTATATCTCACGACGTAAATATTTACATTACGGGAGCTTTTATACATTATTGTATTTGTGACTTCAAGTGTTTGAAATAATTTTTTTGGAAGCTTTTCGAAAACTCGAACGAAAACTATTTTCTGTGTAAATTAGCTCAAAATTGCGCATTTTCAGAAACTTTCTCTAAACGTCATTTTACAGAATCATCACATGAATTTCTAAATGTCATTATATAACATGTATTATCGTTCTTTTTCATTTCTCTCAAAACAGTCCTCCTTCTTTCGAATTTGATATTTTTCTTTTAAAAGTCTCCTAATTTTCACATCACTCATTCATCACGCGGTCTTTGTTCTTAACACGCGATCCGAGGGGCCCTCACTCTTCCTCCCACGTGTCCCTCCGCGTCGAATGTAATCCTTTAGTTTTCGCAGCGCTGCTCGCGTGAGGGCGTTCTCGCCCACAGGCCTTCCCCCTTCCCCGCTTCTGCCCACGCCGCCGTCCCCCCACTCCTTCTGCCCCACCCCGGTGGCGCCTGAGGCGACGCCAGACGTCCGACGCCGCAGCGGGTAATTATTACCCGGTCCCTGGGGACCGCCCGCCCGGCCCCGCCCCTCCACGCCCGGTTCCACCCCTCCCCGCCCGTCCCCGCCCTCCCTCCCGGCCGTGCCCCTCCGCGTCCCGCTCCACCCCGCCCGCCCGCCCGCCCGCCCGCCCGCCCGCCCGCCCGCCCGCCCGCCCGCCCGCCCGCCCGCCCGCCCGCGCCCGCCCGCCCCCCCCACCCCACCCCACCCCACCCTCCGCCCGCCCGACCCCGCCCTCCGCCCGCCCGACCCCGCCACTCCCGCCCCGCCCCTCCCGACCCACCCTCCCGACCCCACCCCTCCCGACCCGCCCCGCCCAACCCAGCCCTGTCCGCCCAACCCACCCCGCCCCGCCCGGCCTCTCCTCAACCCCTCCCCGCCCCGCCCGCCCGCGCACTCGCCAGGATTACGCCTTCCGCCGGGACATGTGTACACCTCGCACGCTGCCGCTCCGGCGGAAAACTGGCCTCCTGGCACAGCTTCTGCATTTAGGCATTTAGACCCTGGGAGTCTGGGGAAGCCCTGAAATGTTTTCACTGCTCTACATAACACATGAAAAGATTCACATCTCACTATTTAGAGTCGCTGAGTGTTGAAATATGTTTAGAAAGAAGAATTTATTTAAGAGGAAAAAGTTTCATGTAGGTTTTTGAGACATGCTGGCAGAGTTTCTGCATTTAGTCATTTAGATCCTTTGCGTCTGGGGAAGCCATGAAATGTTTTCCAAGGTCTTTACTGCTCTACATAACACATGGAAAGATTCACATCTCACAAGTTATAGTTACTAAAATATGTTTAGAAAGAAGTATTTAAGAGGAAAAGGTTCCATGTAGTTTTTTGAGACATGCTGGCAGAGTTTCTGCATTTAGGCATTTAGATTTGTAGTTTATAAGACAGCGGGTACATAGAGCCGGTAGGTAAGGTTATCTAGTCGCCAAAAAAATAATTTTTCAATCTTTTATCTCTGCTGAGTTTTTATTGTCCATGCCTTTGCACCATACAAGTGAACAGGAACCGCCATAGTTCTGTAGAATTTAAGAACAGTATCTTTTCTTACTGTTTTCGGCAGATGTTGCTTCATTGTACCAAGTATCTGCAGGAATTTAGAGTTTTTGTTCTAGATATTTAGAATGATCCTAGGCTACGCTGTATTCTAAATATTTAAAATGTTAACTTGTTTAATTACGTTATTATTTATTTCAACTTTTTCTCGAAGAGAAAAGATTTCTTTAAAAAACATGACTTGTTTTGGATGTCGATAATTTTAAATTAAAATCTTTAGCGATGTTAAAACAATTAAAGAGAGCTCTTTGTAGATTTTTTCAAGTCTGCTAGAATAACCTTTGAATATTGATTATTAAAAAAAATGAATTACATTTTGTTAATTGGCGGAATTATTGTTTATTCTCAATGATTTCCGATCCAACAAAGCTGACAATCCATTTGCATTGATTTCGGCATCCTACTCGACAGAAAGAGAATACATCCTGTTGGATAAATATTTCGCTATTGAATGCTCATAAACGATTGAGTACCACGAACAGAGGAGCAGTAGCATCTATGCACACACTCCACTTCTGTTAACGAGGGGTCTTAGGAACGGAACAGGAGGATCATACGTTCTGGATTTTCCTTTGATTGCTCGTTATAAGAGGATTAGCGGATTAGAGGAGACCGAAACGACTTTGTAATAGTCGAGGCCAGAACTAAATGCAATGATCGTAATCGTATTTTCATATCTCTCCTTGGCGACGTTTGTGGCCGGAGAGACGGGCAAGTGGAAACGTAGTCCTGGAGTGCTACGTACCAAAGGAGATGGAACATGATAGTTGAACTTGATATGTTCCACCTGAGCTTACCATTAAAGGAGTTTATCAGACATTTATAAGCAGCTTTATAGATATAAATAGAAGCTAAATCAACTCTTCAAATAATTGCGCAAAGGACGCAAAGGATGTTATAGAATGTACTTAAACTGAATATGTGGTATTATTCTTAACTTATTCTTGAACTTAATTAACGTCCCGCCATGAAACAAACTGTTTGAAGAGTTTTTGTAAAAACGATTTATAATAAAAATCAAAGGACTGGTTATCATGTCACAAAATCGTGGTAATCATGTGAAAAATATTTTGGAAACTTTCAAAAAATGCTTGGGAGAGAAATAAGTTGGAAACTTTGTTAAACATTGTACTATGGTGAGGAAGGTAATTAAAATATTACGTAAACTATAAAAACAAGCGTTTGATTTAACGTCATTTTGGTATAATAGATAGAAAAACGTTTCAAAAAACAGAAGGCGTATAGTAGGTTAATTATTTTCTTTTCGTGATACACACACATTTATTATTCTGATTTAAATTTTTAAAATGACGTGAAATGTAAAAGTGGCTGAGTGTCATGGTCGTAGGTGTTTGTTACGAAAGAATAGAAAATTCAGAAAATAGAATAGAACAAAGTAAGAACATATTTGTTGAACGACCTGTGACCGCTGTACTTTTTCACTATATTCACTAAAAAGCCTACAGCGGGTCACTCAAGTAACCTAGTAATATTACTTGACCTGTGACTTGTTATTACAATATCACACCAAAAATTAGGAATTATTTTATATGTCCTAACTGTCTTACAGGAATGGGTTCGTGTTTTAACCTGCTTTTTTTGTAATAAAACTAACATAGGTAAGTTAATCTTTTAACTATGAACAGCGTTCTGAATATATTATGTTAAATATTGAATACAATTTTATCTAGTATTTACACATTTCATTGAAAAATTCTATCACTTGCTCTACCTTTAGCAATTACGTGATTACCTAACAACTGCAGTTGCGTTTCAACACTTGCATAAAGACTTTACATAAAATTATATTACCCTTCACTTCACAAAAAACACAATAAAATAACTGTACACAAGACAATAATACATGGAAACACAAAATACTGAAAAAGAATCACATACCAAAATACCCTTTACATCACTTTCAAAGAAATTGTCACTTGAATAGTGAATGAAATATATACAAGACGTTGTTTCACTTTCACGTAGGTTATTATCTTATACAATTTTGCCAGCAAAGAAAGAAAATATCGTTATGCAATGAACGTACGATTAATATTAACTCTTTTACTAATTATTGGTTTTGAACAATTTGAAAACGATTAAACAATAAATTGAAAACACACACTAAAAGAACAAATATTGTGGTTAATAGAAAAATTAAAAAAATTGGTTTTACAATTCTTTACAGGAATTAGCTATCTGGCTTCCTTTTACGACAGCAGTATTGTAAAAGATTACGTTTAAATGATTTTAATATAATTACTCGACTATCTACGTCTGTAAGTGAGGTGAATTCTATCTCTGTAGAATAATTCTCGCTTCTTTAAACAGTTCCTTTTTTGAGAATTTCTAGGGAAGTTTTCTGACTCACGACACATCTCGAAAAAATATTTCCACAGCTTGGAGCGGCGACGGCGACCCAGATCCTTTCAAGGTCGTGGCAACTCTGCTTCGTCGAACACGTCCTCTGGTGAATCGCTACCACAGTCCTTCGAATTTTATAGAATACAACTGCAATATCTCCGCGTAATGAATTTCTTACGTGGTAAGCCAAGACGAAAGACAAAAAAAAGCTGTAAATAGAAAGAAACATTTCCTATAGCACATGCTTTCTACTTCAGTATACGTTCTTGAACGTTGAAATATATTATTTCCTCGTTGATAGAAAAATAGTATATTTATACGTAATGCGTTCACTTGAATTTATCAGAATATTCGTGAAAATTCTGAATTCTCTGGTTATTTTAACATGTGAGACTAATAACCTTTTTCAAGCTTCGTATAGTCGAAATACGGCGAATTCTCCTCTCCGTCCAACACGAACAATTTCGGTGCGTCCAGATCAGCGGTCGGCAGCAAAAGAGAGAGCTTTTCGTAGCGGTGCTTTGCGCTAGTGCTGATATTTTCAAGGGTGATTTTTGTTTGGTTGTCGTTTCATTCTACGCGGGTGCATTCAGAAACTTTAATAAATTCTCGCAAGGGATACCATTTACTGCTGGCGCGATCTCTTGCAATTCGGTAACAGTATAATTGCAACTTGTCGTGTCTTGACGTTCTCGGGTGCTTCTCAAAAATCAATGGAACCGACATATGGGCGTTTACAGACCCCTGTAGACATTCTTCGAAATGAAACTTCATTATAACAACTTACGATAAAATACAAGAAAGTGATTGATACCAAATGTAGAATAAGGCCTCCCACTTAAAGAATGGGTTAGCTCAAAATTGTAACAGCTTTCAGGTGAGCTAGTCCTGGAGAGCGTTATATAATAACTAATATCAATTAAATATTATTTTATTTATGTGGTACATCACACAAAGAGTACTAATTACATCAGCTAATGAAGGCGTGAGGGCACATTTTGATCTTACATGTTTCAGAACACGTTGCCTTAAAAATATTGTAGTGATATCTTAAAGGGTAAAGTGCATGAAATATGAAATTGAGTTTTCCAAAACGAAGAAACATTGGTTCCTGCCGTAATCAACAATTTTACTTATCAAGAACCACATGAAGGCGTCAAAATTTTTTGACAATCGATGCACAACGGCGAAAAAAATCTACGTATTTTCGTAGTATTACTGTGTTGGTATTATATTCTGTAAAGAAGAAATACATTTTAAAGAATGAATAACTCAAAGCTCTCTTACCTGCAACCAGGCGAGATTTTCCAATAACTCGATTTAAATGTCACACAGTAAACAGTTTTTTTCCCTGCCTTCTCTTTCGAAATTTGAAATTGTGTGATCGAAAGGAAATTTCGTGAACGATATCTTTTATTACCTATAAACGTGCATATTGATTATCGCGTTACCGTTATTTCCGTCCATTATGATGTGTTGTATAGTTAAATCTGTAATATTGTATTTAGTTTGAGCTTCTCAGATATTTACCGGAAACATTTTATATTTGACAGTCTACTTATTAAATGTGCAATGATCTGAATTTATAATATACCTGGTACTATCAAATATATAGTTCTCTGATAGTACCAAATATATAGGTCTAATAACCTTCCTGTCCTGTATAATCAGTTTAATATAATATTAGTAGATAAGATATTTTATTATCTACCCTCCACAGCCTTCGAATTCTCTCATATTTGGCCCCTCCACACAGCACACATTCCAGCAAACACCATCAAGCCCTTTGTCGCCACTTCCCCCTCCACGCCTATCCAGCGTGAGGCGTTCATTTCCATAACTGCTCTTCGGGCATTGGCTCTCGCAGCTGGACGTAGGGCGATGGGATTAGGTCCCCACGTCGCTCGATAAGCAGGGCGAGGGGCCGCTAACTGCCGTGCGCGCACGCGTGTATGCGCGCCATTTACATTACATCACGCCGATTCGCGCGTCGCTTACGCCCCGTAAGCCCGTGTGATGGTGATTGTGCTTTCGCCACGCGCGTGGCGTTTCATTGTTGGCCCTCCTCGTTTTCCTATCGTGGTTTTTGATGGATATGCGCGTACGTGATACAGGGTACGGGATTTAGTAGGCGTGCCAGTGTGCGTGGGGAGTGTGGTAATGGAAGACGAAGTGTTAGTATTCACGTTCAGGTGAATGGATTTTTATGGTCAGTTATGAAATTTACCTTCGCAAACAACACATGTTATAGCGTAGATCGTCTTGAGCTAGAGTCTAAGCATTTTCTGTTTCCAGTCTCATAATTAAGGATTTCTGTATCTTTATTATTATTATTATTATTATTATTATTATTATTATTATTATTATTGTTGTTGTTGTTGTTATTGTTATCAGACATACATCCCATAGCGGGGAAAGACATCCCTCTCAATGGGGGCGGGCTCATATAGTAGCACTTCTCGTTGAGTCAGTCGTGAAGAGCATTTTAGGCTCAGGAATCCCATAGCGAAATTGTTTTAATAATACTTTACCATTCTAATCACTTCACAATTGTTCGTTTGATCCCTATTCAATAAAGGATTTTCTTTAAATTCTTGTTAGTACGTAATGTTCATTAAATTAGTTTGTTACTTTATACTAAAATAATAAAATGAAATGACCATCACCAGGGCAGTTGTAAAGCGCCTTTAAATTCTTTTAAATAGGATTTTTTACTCCACCTCATATTAGTCACTTTATCATTGCATCTCAGTGTAAATGTAAAGTGCAATAATAAGAGATTCTTAAGCAATAATAAGAGTATTAGTGAAACTGAGATAATAAGAGAAAGCAAATTAAAGAGAAAAATGGAGAAATTTTGAAGTATAGAACTTAAAATTAAAACTTGTAAACATTTTTCCTTTATAAAACCTAGAACGTGATTTATCTGTCTCAGGGACAGGTGACTACAACCTAAATAACGACAAATCAGTTGTAGAAACTTGTATAAACAAACCCAACGAGGAACACATACGAAGAGCAAGGCGGAGAAAGCGAGGGCAAAAAACGGCGCTGAGAAGGAAAAGAAAATAGGCCAGCAAAGGAATCTGCAAAAAGAAGTTAAAAGCGCGGAGGAGTGGAGAACAAAAGAAATTCATAATGCGAAGCTCGCTGTTGAAGAAGTGCGTGTCAGGCGCGGGGGAGGGCCCAGGGCTCTCCGGGAGCGGCGGGGGTTGAGGTGGGGGCGGCTGGGGCTCGAGCAGGGGTGAAGGCGGTGCAAGTAAGACCGTAGGCGCGGAAAAAAAGAGGCAGTGGCGCATGTTATTGTAGGTGGTGATACTGGTGCTGGTGATGGTGGTAGTGGTGGGATGGGTGCGGGATGCTGGTGGTAGTGATGGTGGTGATGATGGTAGTGGTGATGATGATGATAATGATGATGATAGTGATGGGGGTAGTAGTGCTAGTTTTGATGCTGGTAGTGGGGTGGTGGTGAAAGTGGTGGAGTGCTGGTAGGGGTGAAGGTGGTGATACTGATGCTGGTGATGGTGGATGTGGTAATGGTGATGGTGACGCTAAATGTTGGGTGAAATAGGTCGTAGGTTTGGTGATGATTGTGGTGACGGAGTGATGGTGCAGGAGGTGGGCGGCAAAATGGTCACGGCGGAGGTGTGGAGATAGGTAATGTCGGCGGGTCTGGTGGTGATGGAGGCGGGAGCAAGGTGGAAAAAGGGAGATCAGGGGTGCTGGAGGCGGGAGCAGAGGGGAAGAGTTTCGGCTGGAGGGAGTAGGAATTCAGGGCAGAGTTGGGTTGGTTTGGTTTGTTTTCCTGGTTTTTCCGTGTCAACTACTTTGGTCATTAGTCCCGTTAGTGTAGTGCATGTTTTTCTCGGGTGATGGAGGTGGTCACCCCCGCTGGGTGGCAAGATTCGACGCCGACCTACCGTCTGCTAATGGGGTTTCCCCCTAAGCAGGACTCTCCCACCAGCGAGGCACCGCCCCAGCCGGTTCAAGCTCTATGCTCCCGACCGGTCTCCCGGAATATGTGGTAGTGTAGTGCATGTTAGAGTAAGTGTATGTGTAAGGGGGAGAGGATAAGACAAGGAAGAGAAAGGGCAGATAGCGCGCGGTCCGTGACCCGTTTGGTAGGGTACTGCTCCGGCATTCTCTTGGTGTTGATCGGAGAAACCACGGAAAACTACCGATCAGAGCAGCCGGCCACTAGAATTCTCCTACAGACTGCGAGCGGAGGTGGGGAGGCGGTGGAACGAGGTCTGGGTCGTGGATGAGGTTAAAGGTAGGGCAGAAGAAGAACTCCAAGGGGCGAAGACCGGGGTTGATTTGTGAGGTGGCAGCAAAGAACGGTGGGCTGTGCATACGAGAACACAAGGGAACGGATTGGACCAGAGATGGGCGAGGGCGACGGCGGCAACGAGATTGTGGGCAAGAGCAGTTGGCAATGGAGTTCAGCTCATGGGCTGGGGATTGAGGCAGCGACGTCAAGACGGAGGCATGGGCGGTGGTGGCATGGACGAAGACGGAGACTCGAGCCCCGAAGGAGGCTGTGCTAATAGAGGGTGCAGACCAAAGAGTGCCAGGTCAAGGGCGGGGCAGAGGTGGGTGCGAAGGGGGAGTCTGCGGGTGCGGAGAAAGACCCGTGGGTAGAACCCAGAAGTTGCAGACGAGAGGTAAGCAGCGGTGTCGGAGGCTTTGGAGAGGTGGGAGCAGGACGGGGGTGGCGGGAGATGGCAGGGACGGAGGCATTGGCAGGAGGAAGGGGGGGGACGCGAAACCATTGGGGGGGGGCAGGAGGGAGAGGGGCGGGGTCTAAAGGGGTTGGAGAAAGAGTGCAGGGCCAAGGCCGGGGTTGAGGCTGGTGCGGAGCGGGAGGCCGGGGGCTGCGGAGAAAGGTCCGTTGATAGAACCCAGGAGCTGCTGTGAGGGCGCGGGCGGACGCGAGGCCAGCAATGACAGCAGGGGCGGAGGCAGAGGGGCGGGGGCATGAGGTGGAGACGGATGCGACGCCAGCAACGACAGCAGGGGCGGAGGCAGAGGGGCGGGGGCTTGAGGTGGAGACGGATGCGAGGCCAGCAGTGGGGGTGGGGTCGAAGGCATTGGAGGGCTGGGCATGAGATGGAGGCGGATGCGAGGCTAGCAGCGGGGCGGGGGCGGGGCTTGGGGGGAAGGCATTGGAGGGCTGGGCATGAAATGGAGGCGGATGCGAGGCCAGCAGCGGGGCGGGGGCGGGGGCTTGAGGTGGGACGGATGCGAGGCCAGCAGTGGGGGTGGGGTCGAAGGCATTGTAGGGCTGGTCGTGAGATGGAGGCGAATGCGACGCCAGCAGCGACGGCAGGGGCAGAGGCATAGGGGCGTGGGCATGAGGTGAAGGCGGATGCGAGGCGGCAGCGGTGGCGGCGGCGGGGCCATTGGAGGGGCGGGGGCAGGAGGGATGAGGCAGAGGGGGGCGGGGCGGGGGAGGCGCATCGCTAAGACGCGGCGTCGGCCGTGCAAGAGCATCCCGCGCCAAGACCCAGGGATTAATTATCAAGGCGAGACAGCGGGGCTCTAGTTTATGTTGCCGCCGCGCCTCGCCCCGCCCCGCCCCGCCCTCCCAACGCGCCCGTGCCAGCGCCCTCGTCTCGCGC
Source organism: Teleogryllus oceanicus (assembly GCA_964035755.1). Classification (NCBI taxonomy): domain Eukaryota; kingdom Metazoa; phylum Arthropoda; class Insecta; order Orthoptera; family Gryllidae; genus Teleogryllus; species Teleogryllus oceanicus. Next base: position 74,737,882 of record CAXIVR010000008.1, read on the forward strand.
CCAAGACAGATGGCGCGAGGTGTCTCCCGCCAGGAAAATCTCGGCTGCCTGTTCCGCCCCTCACCTTCCCCCCCTTGCAACTCCTCCGACCCAGCCGAAGGCCTCGCTGCCGATTCTGTTCGCTCTCTCCTCCCCCATAAACCCCCGCGTAGTTGCTCCCGTTGATACTCCCCTTGGCCGACCTTACTTCAGATGAACGAACGACCTTACTTCAAGCACAGACAGTCACGTGAGGTTGGTTTTCTCCTACAAGTGCAAAACTCTATTTTATAAAATGAAGTTCGTTCAATCGAAAAATAATTTTCGGTATTTTTTATCAGATTTTTAAAATTTCTGTGATCAAAAATTATTTTAAGTATTTCGTTTAAAATATTTTTAAAATTTCTTAGTTATAATTTATGATCTCGAAACGAAAATGTTATAGAAATTGTTTGAAATAGTTAAAATATAATTTGCTGGATCCGTGTGAAAATCCGCACTTGTAAATAATTGTTTTGATGCAAAAATTATTTCGCAGTAGAACTGCACTTTGCAAGCCTACCTCGGAATAGTGTGTTTGAGTATCAAACGTGTGGTACTCTGCATGACAAATAATGTGAACATTGCTATTTGTTGAAGTTAAATTGAAAAAAGAACATGCAGTCCCTTTAATTTTGTCGTGAAAGATTATATTTTTCCACCAATTTAATTTTAGGTGTATTTCGGATTTCTGTAAGATTTTGAACACTTAGGCTTTGAAGTAGGGTAAAAGTAGTAGAAAGTTCAAAAAGGAGAGTTTTGATTTCTGCTGGACATGATTCGAGTTTCATCTCTCCTTGACCTGGAGAGGTAGCTCAGGGCAGCAACTGATGTCACTGCAGCGCCTCTGACCGGGAGGTCCTAGGTTCGAGTCCTGACGGCGGCAGGATTTTCGACACTAGCTTTTCAGCTAGGTCGAATTCCGTCGCTGTGTGGAGGAGAAATCTAGCGGCCGGCTGCTCTAATCGGTAGTTTTCCGTGGTTTCTCCGATCAACACCAGGCGAATACCGGAGCAGTACCCTACCAAACGGGCCACGGACCGCGCGCGATCTGTCCTTCCTCTTCCTTGTCCTATCCTCTCCCCTTACACACACACACACACACTTACACTAACATGCACTACACTACCACATATTCCGGGAGGCCGGTCGGGAGCTTAGAGCTTGTCCCGACTGGGGTGGTGCCCCGCTGGTGGGAGAGTCTTGGTTAGGGGGAACCCCATTTGCCGACGATAGGTTGGCGCCGAATCTCGACATCCTGCGGGGAAAGATCACCGCGCATACCCCGAGAAAAATCATGCACTACACTAATGGGACTAATGACTAAAGCAGTTGACGCGACCTGAAACACGAAAAAATCAAATCAAATCATCTCTCCTTGTTCGGCCACCCTTCATTTCCTCATGTCACGCATCATTTCTCCACGCGACCCTGAATTATTGTCTCACAGAACTTGCCTGTTTGCACAAATCTTGGGTCCGGTTTTCTTTCGAAACCCTACTTTTAAAGACTTCGAATGCATCATATTTTAGGTATGTGCGATAGTAACAAGTTTTTCAATAATATGTTTTTTTATGTCAGAATCTGAAAACTTAAATGTTTGGGACTTCAATATGTCGGATACGGGATTGGGAGTAGTTCCGTATCGATCTGTAGCATACTGTCAAACTGTCAACATAGTCATTCTTTCTTTCTATGCCACATTTCTTTCAGGTTTTCCCACGGTAAAGTGTCAAAAACTGTCATATGTCTTAATCCAAAATTATATGTAAGAGGATTTCCAAATTAAATGTATTGTCTTACGAAATGTGTTTATGAAAAAAACCACTAATGTTTTAGTTAATTTTTTATCGTTACTAAATGTTATATGATGTTAATTCACTATTTTTGAAACATTTAAAACATAAATTGCTTCTTGGTCAGTTAAATTATAATATTCTCGAGATTCGTTCATTTGTTGACAGTTGTCTCGAGCTCGTTCAGGCTCCGTAAATTCACCTACACATCGGATGGAAACCCGAGTTCGTATGCAGGAGGGAGCTTGTATTTCGAGGAAAATGGGGAAAATTGAATCACGTCAGACGAATTCAGGTAACTCTCTTGCATGTTGATCTAAACGCGGAATATCACACTCATACATCATGGGTCTCATTTTGAGTTGAATTTGGAATTCACATCCTATTGATAAAGTCAAAATGTATAAAAATAGCTTTCTAACGAGTCTAAGATTCTATGCTTTTTTGACCAAGAGTAGAATAAAAGAAAGGTGAGAAAATGATATAGTAAAGCTGGTAAATCACCAAATTTTAAATTGTTAGTTCTTCTTTTGTCCTGTTCTTGCATAGACGGAGGTTAGGTGACTCAATTATATTTTCTTGGGAGGACGTAATCAGGGTAGTTTCCCGTTGCTTTCCCTTAAGGTGGCGTATTATTGTTTTTTGCTCGTGAATAGGCTCGTGAATAGGCCTTGGACCACGCAGGACATGCACTTGCACGGGCTCAGTATCATTTTATGACGTTGCAAGTCTTGCATGTAACTAATTAGGGGGATCAGCATTAGGCTGAATCCGATTATTATACTCCCAGGGTTGTTAGTCCTGGGGGATGGAAGATGAAATGATGATAATGAAGGATGAATGGACGACACACGCAGACAGACATACACAAACACACCCATGTCCGAGGCGGGACTCGAACCCGCGATCCTTCCGTCCGAGATCGCCAAGGCACTACTGCCTTAGTGGTCTCGGCTATCCGGACTGGCTATATTTATTATTATTATTATTATTATTATTATTATTATTATTATTATTATTATTATTATTATTATTATTATTATTATTATTATTATTATTATTATTAATGAAGTGTGAGATGAGAAGATGAAGGTTATTCTGGCCTCTGAAATCCCAGCATTCCCCTTATGATCGAAGGAAACCACGAAAAAACACGATCAGGATGGCCGGCCCGGGGATCAAACCCAAACCTCCCGACTGCGAAGTCAGCGCCCTGCGCTCTGAGCGACTTCATTTGGTAAATTGTTAATTAGGTTACTTTTATTCATAATGATGAATTCCTTCTATCTTCCAGTACACATTTCGTTGCGGAAAAACTGTATAAAATTATGTGTCTATTTACAAAGCCATTACTGACATGAAATAAAAAATGAATACTATTCTCTGAGATAAGAAAAGTTAGAAATTTATAATACTTTTTATTTATAAAGTTTGAAATATAATATAAAATGGTTGTATGGTAATGTTTTTCAATGTTCTTTTATAAGAGAGAGGATGAGAAATAATCCTGTTGTGCCCTCAAAAAGAATATAAAATATTCTAGAATAGTGTTATGTCAAAAAATATTCCCACCTTCACTCTCGTCACTCATACAGATTTATTGTAGTGTCAACGGTAATTTTGAAAGTAATTTAACTCCTAAACTCTAAAAGTCTCCCCTGGAAGGCTGAGAAGGACAAAACGTTCTCTTTATGATAATTCGGCTAATATAGTAGCAGTACCTCCATCGCTTACACAGCAGTACTTATTACGGTACTTCGAAGATAGCTCTTTAAACATGTACTGAAGAAAAATGTTGGTTAATTTCCTGAACACGTAGAAAATGTCATTTATAACTCGTTCAATAATGTTGTCGATGATGATGATGATGATGATGAAGCTGAAGGTGAAGACAAAGATAATATGTCGCACTTAATCTCCCGGGCATGGGCGATGTTGGAAGTGTCGCGGCTGTGAAGCACGTTTAAAGAGCGCGCCTAAAAAGCAGCGCTCAGCGGCAGTCAGAGTAGGCAGCGGAGGCAGCGGAGCGATAAGACGCCGCCCAATCCCGGAAAGCGAGCTGGTCGGAGAGCCAGCTACGCAGCAGCGAGTCTCCAGCGCCGCCCGCTTTAAGAGCGAGCGCCGCCAGCCGAGAAGTACGAGTAATTGGCTAGAGAGTTGAGTAGAGAGCGTTAGTGACCGTGCGCCCAGTGAATTCGACGAGGAGATTGTACAGTGGATTTCTGATTACGACATTGCTTGTTTCTTGGTACATCTCCCGGACTTTTGGTTTCTAGATTTTGGATTGTGACTCGGTACGCTCTTTGGACTTTGGAATTGTAACCTTTGTACTTTCGGCAAGTGATTACAATAAATGTTTGTGTATGTAAAGCGTGCAATTATTCTGAACATAACAGGAAGCTTATAAACTTATTCCCACCGACTGGGATTAGCTGAGAGTCAACATTGCCGTTGATTCTGCGGCGATTCAAGACGGATCGTCGTAGGGTTTGAGTCCGGACGATGGCAGATTTTTGACACTTGGTGGTGATGGTGATGCTGTTAGTGGTGGTGACGATGATGCTGGTACTAGTGGTAGTGTGGTGGGTGGTGGGGTGGATGTGGTGGTGGTGGTGGTGGTGGGGTGGTTGGTGGTGATGAGGGTGGTGTTGGGTTGGCGTTGTGGAGGACAATTCGGTCAGGTGTAATTGGTTGCTGATAGGTAGTTTTCCATGGTTTATTTCATTATTAAGAGTAAATTCTAGAGAGGTACCCTAATATTAACACTTTCACACCCGGCATACCAATACTGTTAATTATTTATCAAAAAGCACGATACATTAGATATTAAGCTGTGTCGTAAGTGGACCCACTATTCACTATAATGAAATTGCTCTGTAGCGTAATTTTAGAGTTATATTAGATTTATATTTTTGAATTCATGAATTCTTTGTAGAAAGACCAAAATTAAACCTATTAATTTGTCTGAACAAGTTACATTTTCAAAAACATTCTAATTGTTGGCAAGTTCTTATATTGGCCCAGCGAAGTCTTATAAATCTGTTTTCATAATCTTGATGAAAAAAGCTGAAATAATTTATGATATTTAATTTACGTTGATCACCAAGGGGAAAATTAAAGAAGGAGCGAATTTTGTTTTATTTGAAGACTTGAAGCTTCTGGCGACGAAATTAAAATTTCTACCATCTGCTGTTAGTGCAGAAAAAATGTCGGAATGGAAATGGAAGAGAAGGGGAAACAGAACAAGGTCTGACTCACTCCGAAATAATAGGATTTTACCTCTTAAAATAACGCCGATCTCAAAGGAGAAAATATGCCTATCTACCAACCTGGAAACCTACCAACCAAGAAACCTACTAATCAAAAACTAAGAGTGCAAAAATCAAGAAATATATTTTGGAAAATTTACTTAAAACAAACCGATACCAGAGAAAGAGAGGGCGGGAGTTGAATGGATAAAAATGGAATTTAAGAATCTGTGATAATGGGTTAGAGTAAAGATGAGATAGATGCTAAGAAGCTGAGAAAGCTTCGAGATCAAGAGAGTTATGAAGATATTGAAGAATTAATAAAAGATACGGAGAGAAAGGAGTGTAAGAAGGCACTATAAAGAAACATATACAATAAACAGCAACAACAGCATATTCTCATAACAACAGCAGTACTCCCCAAAATTCAAAATATATTTTTCAAATTCGCAGGACCTTGAGTTTAAGCCGACATTCGGTATCAATTTTCGAGAAAATCGACTGAATAGTTTAGTCACTAGCGTTGAGCTCAGAGGGTGAAACATTCGTTTTGCCGTCGATCAATTTTTCGGTATCAAGGGGTCACAAAACGTGGGTTCTGACAACACATCATGGTAGGAGTAGTATGCTTCATATGGGTACAAGATTTATTCACATTTTGGGTGTCAGACCACTTAATACGAGTTTTGTTCTCACGGAAAATCCCTATGATCCGCTTACTATTACAATACTTTGTCTTTACTGCGTAAATACGTACGTGTGAAAGTAAAAAATGGAATTTACGGCTTATTCAAACAAAGACCTCGACAAAAACTCGGAGAAAAGGAAGTGTTAGAGAATTGTCGCCGTGAAGACTAGAGGCTGGAGAATTAAGATAAAATATTGACCGATCAAAGAATGGATAGTGGACGGATAGAGGGTGGAATAAGGAAGATGGATGCTGGAGGCTGAATGAGGATATTGGATAACGGAGGGTGGAATGGAGGACTGAGAACTCTACTTGGAGCTCGGGAGATGGAGGAAGGGAATGATCCTTCAATCAAACTGACCGGTAGCGGTAGCTCAGTGCATCAACTGATGTCACTGCAGCGCCTCTGACCGGGAGGTCCTAGGTTCCCACTCCCCACGGCGGCAGGATTTTCGACACTAGCTTTTCTGCTAGGTCGAATTCATTCTGAGAATTCTAGCAGCCGGCTGCTCTGATCGGTAGTTTCGGGGTTTCTCCGATCAACACCAGGCGAATGCCGGAGCAGTACCCTACCAAACGGGCCACGGACCACGCGCGATCTGTCCTTCCTCTTCTTGTCCATCCTCCCTTTTACACACACTTTCACTAACATGCACTACACTACAACATATGTGGGAGACCGTTCGGAGCTTAGAGCTAGTCCGGCTGGGCGGTGCCCCGCTGGTGGACACTCCTGGTTAGGAGAAACCCCACTAGCCGACGGTAGGTCGGCGCCGGATCTGCCATCCAGTGGGGGAAGATCACCGCCATCTCCCAAGAAAAAGAACATCCACTACACTAACGGGACTAATGACCGAAGCACTTGACGCTCCCGGAAACACAAAAAAACAACAATCAATCAAACTGACAGTTGAAGGAAATTTGATGGCGAATCAAGAATGACCGAGAAGAACGGTGACGGAGAATAATCAATAAAAAGAACGGAGAATGGATAGCAGTTCGGGTTAGCGACGCCGGCAAGGAGGCCGAAAATTACATTATTTAATTAAAATCGTGAGCGCTCCCTTCCTCGGCCTGAAAGCCTGTCGCAAAGGCGGCCTCTCGGAGCAAAATTTGAATGCTGTTTTTTCACACAGAAATAGAGGAATATTGGCGAAGTGTCGTTTCATTTTTAATAACGTTAGAGCATTGAATGATTAAACAGACATTTTCGTTTTTATAGGTAATTACGTAGTACTGAATAATACTAATTCAGTTTAATTCTAGCGAGACAACAACGTCAGCATTTCCCCTATTCATCATACTCAAGAAGTAGAAAAATGGAATGTTTCTAAAATCGCTGTAAATGTTTTTTAAGAGATATTTAATTTTATTTCTTTTTGAAGTTATTATCTGTAATTTAATGTGTTAATGAAGTTTATGATATTATCAGTTGTGGCTTAATGTGTATCAATTTTTAATTCATTGTGCTAATATTGATAATTCCTTCAAGTTCTTCATTTTACAATTGAAGCGTGCAGTGAGAGACAAGCTAACCCACAAAATTCAGAACGTTGATTAATGGCATTGACTTGTGACATATTCAATGACATTGACATATTCAGTGTATTCGATTAAGAATAAATTAATTATGTCAATAAATTCATGTTTCCAATTTTTGAATTAGCTCCCTCTATCATTGGATGCCTCATTTACAAGCAATTTTAAAATTTATTATTTATAACAAATGCTGAAAATTTTACCGAAAGTTTTATTTGGTGGTTCTATTTTTGTATTCTTACTTTTAAAGAAATTCCTCCCAAATGACGTCAGTATGTTTTATTTGCGTTAATAAATTCTTCTTGATCTTCTTTATAACTGTTATTACTTAGGGGGAGGATTTTGATGAAATGACTTTTTTTTCACTTCATAACAATGCCGTCTAGTATAGAAATTCACTTTATGTTACGACAAAAGTAAATGTTTTTACCCATTTTTAGATTTTTTGATCGAAAAAGTAAATATGTGATGTCGAGATGCAACAAATATTCGTGACAGAATTACTCTGTAGCTTATTCGATTTGTTTGCTCAGAAATTCTTTTGACAAACGTTGGGAGAACGTAATTCTTGTGACGTATATCAACGCCATTGCCGGTTCTGCCGATTTCGGGTTAACTCAAGTCAGAGATTTCGTAGTAAAGAACAGTCCAAACCAAACGTTTGCAAACTGAGATCACTCGAACGAATGAAAGAAGCCTTGATTACATCAGTAACGTGTCCAACAGCTTGAGTTATTCACCGTAAGTGGTTTGATAAATATGTAAATTGTTTTTCTTTGGTTTTAGGGCATTTTTAAAGTACTTTAAGAGCATTTAATTATTCATTTTTGGCTACGTTCCGGGCTATAAAAATACGCCCTCTAGTTTTTACTCTTACCACTATTGTAAACCTATTTTAGTTCTAAAGATACCTGTTCCTACATCCTTTATTTCTCGTTAAAACTTTAATATCTTAAAAAAAGCTCTTTCTCGTAGTGAACTGGCAGTGAGCATCCCGTTCACACAGTGCCCGTTATCACGTGGCGCGCAGGGCGCGGCGGAGAGGCGGTAGGTGAGTCCGGGGCGCGGTGGCCGCGGAAGTGAGAGAGAGGCGCCGTAGGAACCGCGCCCATAAATGTCTGCGCGGCGCCATCAGCCGCGGGCTATGGTGCAAGAAATCGCCCATTACGCAGGGCGCAAACGCCCCCATAAAACACGCGCAGGTGGAGCTCGCCGCGCCGCTCAGGCTCTCCGGCTTGCAACGCCGCGCTACGCCCTGCGCGCCGCCAGGAACACGGGTCCGGTGGATCTTCAGGAGTTCCACAAGGCTCTACCGGGAGCGGAGCTCAGGGCATCAACTGATGTCACTGCAGCGCCTCTGACCGGGAGGTCCAGGTTCCATCGTGACTATAGCAGGATTTTCGAACTAGCTCTTCAGATGGTCGAATTCAGTCGCTGTTTGGAGGAGAATTCTAGCGGCCGGCTGCTTGATCGGTAGTTTCCGTGGTTTCTCCGATCAACACCAGCAAATGCCGGAGCAGTCCCTACCAAACGGGCCACGGACCGCGCGCGATCTGTCCTTCCTCTCTTGTCCTATCCTCTCCCTTACACACACTACACTAACATGCACTACACTACCACATATTCCGGAGAGACCGGTCGTGAGCTTAGATCTTGTCTCGGCTGGGGCGGTGCCCGCTGGTGGAGAGTCTTGGTTGGGAAACCCAGCTAGCCGACGTAGGTCGGCGCCGGATCTCGCCATCCAGGGGGAAGATCACCGCACTCCCGAGAAAAACATGCATACATAACGGGACTAATGACCACAGCCGTTGACGCGCCCGGAAACACGAAGAAACCAACCAACCAATCCACAAGGCTCTACGAAATGGAATGCATTTTAATCCTTCGACTGTTTCTCCATTACTAACGTGGATTCTGTTTGGGGTCAGATTTGACCGAACACGTTTTACCCAATACTTTACCAGTATTTCATGCATGAATGCGGTTTGGAATTATTATTTAAGAATATGGTGTTATTTATTTGCTTAATTTCATATCTTGTTCTAAAAAAACAAACAAAATTATTTCCAGAAAACATTCTAGCATATTCTCATAACTATATAGGTGTCTACCACACCAGCATGAGAATGTCTGATGCTACTAACTCGTAATAGACAAATATGCCAGATATTCATTCAGAAACAACATAATATTATAAAAAAAGGAAATGGACACGTTTTTAGAATTTTTTTTATAATATAGATATGTAATGTGGAATATATTTCGAAGCATTTCTTACTACTAGACGTATAAAAATTAAATTACTTCAAACCAAAAAAACTTAAAAAGCTGAAAACTTTACAACACATGTAAAGCTGGACATAAATAGAATATACAAAAGGAGAAGTTAATGTGAATAATTCTAAGAGTGTTGCAAAACATTATTTGCACTTGGGGTCAGAAAAATCCACAAATAAAATCTAAGGGTTGAGTCGCGATACGAGGTGGTATGGTTCAGAGAACTACTTATATTGCTCGAGCCAGGTTCCAAATCCTCTTCGATTCATGTCTAAATTGTGGTCGACACAATGGAATCGCGGTTCAGTTCCTCTTAGATTTCCGTTTCCTCTACTGCACATTCCATCATTAACAACTTACAATTATAAATCGAAACCATTCATCTCAGATATTATTGATAAGGTTACTTACTGAAGTTCACAAGAAATGAATACATCAATTCATTGTGTACATTTTGTTAATAAGTTTGGAAAATATATATATATATATATATATATATATATATATATAGAGAGAGAGAGAGAGAGAGAGAGAGAGAGAGAGGTTCTTATCTAATAGTTAATGCCTTATTTCACGTGGCGAGTCTCGAGCATTGAAGCCCTCTCTTCCGTTTCACCTCGTAAATTTCGCTACGCTTGTTTCACCATTTAGCTGAGAAAGGAGGTATTATCTTGGACGACGAAACATGTGATTTGAATTTAGGCTTGAGGATCTTTTACATATAGTAAATCTACTACATGGGACATCCTACTTTACTTCCTCTCCGAAGGAAAGCGTACAAAAACATTTTTCGCACTTCAAAATTTGATCGGGTTTGAACTCGCAAACTTGGATACAGCTGTCCGATACGCTAACCACCGAATCCGCTGAGGTCTGTTGTCATAAAAAATAAAGCGGATTCAAGGTAGACTTTGGGATGTTTTTTCAAATTTACTCCTTTCTCCTGCATTCCTAAATAATCTTCATCATTCACACAAGTGAAACTCTTCGGCGTAACCCCCTTAGAAAGACTAAGTTCCCGGAAGCTATTTGCTTTTGGTTATCTCAGCGTTGCTTTATAAGAGATTGGCTATCCAAAAATCATTCTTCAAGACTGAACCAGTTCTAAATTCTATCCAATCTTTTGGCAATATTTTCGGGCATTTCTTTGCGCCTTCAATTATCTCTAAGAGAAATGTAAGATACAGCGTCAGCAAATCACATTAAGCAAAATTTCGTATTTCGCGTTTCGTGGATAAATAGACGTGGCCTCATAAAATAATGAATCTTAAGTATCTTTCTGCAGTTATAAATGTCTTTAAGACCGCTACAAAGCAAATAACCGGCGCGATTGAAGTTTATAATCAAGGTTTATCATTAGGAGGAGGATTTTTATGACTTAAAACATCGACAAAAATGATCAAGAAAATGCTCTTAAAATACTTTAAAAATGCCCTAAATCAAAGGAAATAACGTTAACAATATTATCAAAAATAGTTTGGATGAACAACTCAAGGTTTTTTGATACGTTACTGGTGTAATCGGGGCTTCTTCCATTTGTTCGAGTGAACTCAGCTTGCGAACTTCTGGTTTGGACTGTACCAACGAAATGCAACTTACCACGAAATCTCTGTGTTTAATTATCGAAATCGGCCGAACCCGGCAAACACGCTGATATACGTCAAACATTAATACTCACAATGGCAGTCAACAATTTCTGAGAAAACAAATCGAATAAGCTACTGAGTAATTTGTACAGAACATTTGTTGGCATCTTGTAAATATTATTTGATGCAAGTACCTTTAAAAAATGACACTAAAATCGATCAGCAAAAAAATGCATTAAAAATGACGGAAAAGGTAAAGTATGACTTATTAGTGAAATCCACAAAATGAAAAATAATGTTTTAAAAAAAATTAGTCATTTCCTTTTTTCCTAACATAAAATGAATTTCTAAACTAAACGACACTTCTAAAGTGAAAAGAAGAAAATGACATTTGATTAAAATCCGTTCGCTATTTTTAAGTCCGTATTTGTGAAATTGAGTTTGTGCCATTTGATATTTTTGCAAAACCCCTTTCTATAAAATATAAATATGAAGCCCTTTTCTTGGAAAGAGAGTTATAAACAATCTTAGCTACAACTTTTGGTTTCAATATTTTTAATGAACGGCAAACTATAAAATCTATAAAGACTTCATTGAAATTGCGTCTTGCCCATTTATTTGTTGGGGTAATCGCTATAACAGTTCAGTATTATGAATTTTTTTATGAGCTTCCATTTACTGGCTAGTTCTTAAGATCTTACCGTTTTTGTTTATGTGAAATTAACCCTCAGGAAGTTTTCAATACTTCACCATTGAGTATTTGGGTTTGTGGTAAAGGGTTTTCATTCATAGTTTAGAACTGTTTTATTGTTTTTAGCGAAAACATTTTACTGCTCGTAAGTCATACGTATTAAAGATCATTACAGATATTAATGCTCAGAGTAAGGTAAGAAACTTGTTGGCGTGGGGCTACATGAATATTGTCATTAGTTGATTACTAATGCACTGTTTCTTATTTCCTTTGTTTACAATGCGTGGTCGGATTTATGTCTCAATGTACTGTCGTGGCGCTCTTTGGGAAAGCGATCTATAAAGTCTCCTCATTAGGGAACGGAATTCATTGTAATAAAAAATGCAAAATATGTACCGGGAGCGGTAGCTCAGTGCATCAACTGATATCTCTGCAGCCCCTCTGACCGCGAAGTCCTAAGTTTGAATCCTGACGACCGGCAGGGGTGTTTCTAGCTTTTCAGCTAGGTCGAATTCAGTCCGGCCTGGAAGAGAATTTAGAGATCGGCTGCTCTGATCGGTAATTTTTCCGTGGTTTCTCCAATTAACATCAGGCGAATGTCGGGGTAGTATCCTAACAAACGGGCCACGGACCGCGCGCGATCTTTCCTTCCTCTTCCTTGTTCTATTCTCTCCTCTTACCCACACACACATACTAACATGCTCCACACTACCACATATTCCGGACGATCGGTCGGGCGCTTAGAGCTTGTCCCGGCTGGGGCGGTGCCCCGCTGGTGGGAGAGTCCTGGTTAGGAGAAAACCCCGCTACTGGACGGTAGGTCGGTACCGGATCTCGCCATCCAGCAGGGAAGATGGCTGCCATCTCCCAAGAAAAAAACGCACTACCCTTACGGGACTAGTGACCAAAGCAGTTGACGGACACGGAAACACGAAAAAATCAATCAATCAAATTATGTACACATATATTGTGACCGCCCGTTTTCTTAGATTCCGAAAACGTGTCACATACCGCCCTAAGAAAGCGAGGGAAAAGAATATTTTGAACGCGCGCCAACGCGGATGGATATTTGGAATGATAATTAAATTTAAAACAAGAGAGACCACCTTATACCAAGGGCGAGACCGGAGGTCGGATGAAAGAAAAGTTCTTTCTGAAGGTAGCAGCTGAACTGGGCGGACGTATGGAAAACAGTACCCAGGAAGTGACATTGCAGCGGATTTCAGATTTGCAACTTTTTTGAGAAAACTCTTCTAGAAGACCAGAAGAGGTAATTATTCTATTATAAATTGATTTAAACATAATCTTAGAAGAGGTAATAAACGTTATGAATTTATAATGGAAGAATTAGGGAGTGGAGTTTTGAATAGATGGCAGTAATTAATAGCATTCATTTCTCTTTCCAGTTTTTTTTCCTCTCACATGCTTTTCGTATATTTAAATACTCTCTTGAAGTTGGTGCTCATATAAAAGGGTGATCTCTGGATTCATTTTCACTTTGAATATCAGTTGGTCATTAACTGTAATCGAAAATAAAGTAAAATTCATATGAGAGTATTCAAGCATATAAAACTTGAACGAGAAGAAGGCGATTTCTGAGAGCAGGCGTTCTCAGCAGGCCACGACGCTAAGGCCAAACAGCTCGGTGGAAAGGTGTAGAAGGAAGCAAAGTGGACTGCTCTACGCGCCGAGAACACAGTAAGGTCGTTCCAAATAAAATGTTTTGTAGGGATAGGAGTGATTCAGTTTAATAGAAAGCTCATTCTGTATCTATCACGTAGAAAGAAAAAGGAGGTAACAGATTTACCACGTTTAAAAAAGATAAGAAAAGTAAAAGTACATTTGTTTCGACTTCTAATACGTGAGAACAGAATCAATCTTTTCTTTCAAAAGGATTTCAAGATCAAATATTGTAATATAGTGATTAAGAGTTTGTGTAAAGTATAATTATAATAATAGTAATTCTCTGGATTTTAGAGAGAAAAGAGTTTCCTTTTGTTGTAAAAGTAATGTTAAGGAAAAGTATTAATTTTGATTTTCAATGTTGTTTCTTTCAAATTTTGTAAGTAATATTTTAACGATTCTTTCAGATTTCTGAAAGTGTGTTTGTTAAACAATTGGGTTGTAGATGAAAGTAGAAATTGTGTATTGTGTTATTAGTGTGTTTTTCAGTCAAGAGTATTCTGTATTTGATTTTCTTATGTGCCATTGTATGTATTTGTCAAAGCAGCCAATATTTTTAGAATATATTCTGAATTTAGTGAAAAGTGATTCTCACCCGAGTTGTTTGTAATTTTGCATCAATCCATAAACGATCTTCACGACCTACCCCCTAATTTTTTATTTATTGTGTCACACTGGGACGTCTATACTGAGCTAGTCGACCATCTGGTGAATTGTGTTCGCCACCCCCAAGACGTCTCAGGTCAGGTGCATGCCTTACGGCTTGTACCGCACGACGTGGCTCGCAATTGGCGCCCATAAGCCGGGGGCTCGATTATTGGATTCATTTACGACAAACTCCGATTTGGGGATAAATGAGACCAAAAATTTAGTGTAACTAAAATTACTAGTACAATTGAATCACAGTTCACTAAAATTTCTGACCAGGTTGCAGAGTACAAGTGTGTTGAGTAAAAGTGTGTTATTTCAGGAGTGTTTTTTTTTTCGAAAAGGATATTTATTATATGAGAGTTTTATCAGTTTCAAATTGTGTCTGGTATTTCTGTGTGAAATATTTTGTGAGAGGTGTATGGTGTCTGGGAAAGAATTGATTGATTCTAGGCAGTTAATAGATTCAAAATGGCAGATAAGTATAACGTGGCTGGAATTTACCTCCGTGGAAGGAACTTCTGAGGAATCAGATAGCGATAGGAAACTGGGGACAAGCACAGGTACGATGATCGTGGAGAAACGACGAGGAGTAGAACTAGGAACGCAGGAGAAACTAGTGCGACGTCGCCGACAGAATCACAGCCAACGCCAACACGAGATCAGGATGAGGAAGAACGAAACCTCGAGAGGGCTAATTCAATGATGCAACGGTTAATAGGTCAATTTATGCAACAATTAGATGTGAGGTTAGTCATGCAGGATGAAAAAACAGAGGACCATAAAAAAAATTAGGGTTACTTTGGAAACTAAACTAGAGGAGAACAAGGCTACTTTGGAAACTAAATTGAGGAAAATAATTCGGCAATAAATGCATTGGAAACTAAACTGAGGAGAACAAGGCTACTTTGGAAACCAAATTAGAAGAAAATAACTCGGCAATAAATGCATTGGAAACTAAACTAGAGGAGAACAAGGTTACTTTGGAAACCAAATTGAGGAAAATAACTCGGCAATAAATGCATTGGAAACAAAATTCACGGAATTCGACACGAAATTAGAAAATAATAGGAAGTTAAAGAAAATTTAAAGCACAGTTTACTGAATTAGCGGAGCAGTGGAAGGTCGAATTTAGGCGAGGTTCAGCAAGAATTGCACAGGAACAGAACTTAGAGAAAAAATTCACGGGCTGGGACTTGAATTAGAAAAAGGTTGATCAAGTAACGAAAGAATTTGAAACTAGGATCGAAACACAATCGGATCTTATAAGCCGTATATCCGACAGGCAGATTGAGTAGAACAAGGGTAGAAAAGTTCCAGAAATTGTTACTGAACAAGTTCAGGTTCAAGCTAATAAATTAGATAGTGGAATAAAGGCTCTTTCTGAACAGGATGGCGTTCTACAACATCAAATTAATGCATATAAGAATGAAGTAGTAGAACTGAAAAATCAATTAGAAAATTTACCATCAAGTGGAGGAAGTGTTCAGCCCACGTATGTTTCATTACCGTGTACTCCTAATTTCAGTGCAGTGGGAGATGAAAATCCATGTGTATTTATGAAAGAGGTAGATAATTTCTTTTCTTTAAATTGTGTTCCGGACAGTAAGAAAACTCGAATCGTTTATCAGATGTTGCGGAGTAATGCACGAATCTGGGCAGATAGTTTAGGAGAGTTTCCCAAAACTATGGCCGAACTCAAGAAAAATTTTATTCGAGATATTGGAATAACGAACCCAAATCAATTTTAAAGTTAACGTAATGTATGGTACGTGGAAGAGGTACGATGTCCATGCGGGAATATGCAACGGAGAATTTAGTTTGTTTCAAATTTATGTACTCCGACGATCCCGGATGAAGAAATTGTCTGTTTATTAATACGTCTTTTTCCTTCCTCGACGCAAAATTTTGCTTAAGAATCTCTTCAATGTCCACTGAAAAATTAATAACGCAGCTAGGATTGTATGATGCCACTTTCGTGTATAATGAAAGGTTACAGAAAGCAGGGCAAATGCTAATGGTCAGTAAATGGTCAAGATAACGAGCAACAACATAATGTAAGCAAACCAGAAACAGGAGAAACTTACAAACCGAAACATTACCAAGAAAAACAAACTTATGCTAGACAAGACAGGACCTCGTCTAGGGATAGAAATAGAAAAATTCTATTGATGGAGAGTTTTCCAACCCAGAAATACAGGACCAAGTACATCTCGCGGACATGAGTCGGAAAATTAGAAAGGTTTGTTTCGACACGCCATCCGCCCAAACCAAATAGAACAATCTAGTGAAGAAGAAGGTGGCGATATTATCAATCGAATTAATCTCATTTGATGATGAACTGTGCAACGATAATCTCAATGCATATCAGAAAAAACAGTTAACTGAAGTATTACTTAGGAATCAAAGGTGTTTTGCAAAACAAGAGAATCCAGTAAAAGATTTTCAATTCGAAATAGAATTAACAGATAAACACCATTCACGGGTTACCAATATGTCATTCAGAAAAACATAAGGAAGAGGTGGATAAGCTCATTTACCATGGTCAAGATGATATCATCATGAAGTCCAAAACCTCTTATCTAAATCCGATAGTGCTCGTAGAAAGAGTAATGGGAAGATAAGGTTGTGTTTAGATGCAGGCGATTGAATCAAGTTACCTTACCGTACAGAGACAGACCGTTGCGTGTGAGATTTAACTAATCAATTATCCGGCATCAAGTGGTTGAGTTCAACCGACTTCACTGCATCGTATTGGCAAATAGCGATAGCACCTGAATATAGACAATATACAGGATTTATTCACCGAGAATTTCGTATGTCTTCAAAGAATGCCATTTGGACTCCAAGAACAGTGCATCTGCTCTTGTGCAATGTCTAGATAATATCATTGGCAGAGATGTCCAGCGATGTTTTTATCTATATTGATGACGTGCTTGTGTATTCTAAGACATTTGAAGAACACATGACTAAGCTAGATATTTTGTTGAAACGTCTGATTGAAAATAATTTACAACTGAATTTGGAAAAGTAATTTCTGCACTAAACAAGTTAAGTTCCTGGGTTATGATGTGACAGTTAACGAGTCAAAATGAATATGGAAAGATGCGGAGATAGATAAAATTGCACCGCCAAAAAACACGAAACAACTTAAAAGTTTGTTAGGTTGCGTCAATTATTACATGAGATTTATTCCTAATTTCATGCACATTGAAATATTTCTTCCGTGCTGCGAAAGCACACTAGATAAGTGGAATACAATCAGAAGTAAAATTTCCATTTGCGACCATTTAAAGAATGAAATAAGTGGCAAAATGATGAAACAAACAAACAGATAAAGTAACCGACAAGAATCATGTAAAAAGAAAAAAAGAAACAAAGAGAAAGAGGGAGAAAGAAGGAGGAAAAAGAAAGAAGGAAGATGAGGAAGAAGACAAGGAGTAGGAGTACAAGAGGGAAGAAAACAAGATTGCTCGACGTTCTAGAATCAAGAAAAAGAAAGAGCATAAATTTTAGTGAAAAGATTTTACGCATATGAAATCAAATCCCATAATCTTTTTTTCGAAAGAAGGGTTATGTGACCGCCCGTTTTCTTAGATTCCGAAAACGTGTCACATACCGCCCTAAGAAAGCGAGGGAAAAGAATATTTTGAACGCGCGCCAACGCGGATGGATATTTGGAATGATAATTAGAATTTAAAACAAGAGAGACCGCCACCTTATACCAAGGGCGAGACCGGAGGTCGGATGAAAGAAAAAGTTCTTTCTGAAGGTAGCAGCTGAACTGGGCGGACGTATGGAAAACGGTACCCAGGAAGTGACATTGCAGCGGATTTCAGATTTTAACTTTTGAGAAAACTCTTCTAGAAGACCAGAAGAGGTAATTATTCTATTATAAATTGATTTAAACATAATCTTAGAAGAAAGGTAATAAGAAACGTTATGAATTTATAATGGAAGAATTAGAGAGTGGAGATTTTGAATAGATGGCAGTAATTAATAGCTTGCATTCATTTCTCTTTCCAGTTTTTTTTCCCTCTCCATGCTTTTCGTATATTTAAATACTCTCTTGAAGTTGGTGCTCATATAAAAGGGGTGATCTCTGGATTCATTTCACTTTGAATATCAGTTGGTCATTAACTGTAATCGAAAATAAAGTAAAATTCATATGAGAGTATTCAAGCATATAAAACTTGAACGGAAGAAGAAGGCGATTTCTGAGACAACGGCGTTCTCACGAGGCCACGACGCTTCAAGGCAGAAGCAGCTCGTGGAAAGGTGTAGAAGAAAAAAGTGGACTGCTCTACGCCAGAACACATAAGGTCGTTCCAAATAAAATGTTTTGTAGGGATAGGAGTGATTCAGTTTAATAAGAAAGCTCATTCTGTATCTATCACGTAGAAAGAAAAAGGAGGTAACAGATTTACCAGCTTAAAAGATAAGAAAAGTAAAAACATTTGTTTCCGACTTCTAATACGTGAGAACAGAATCAATCTTTTCTTTCAAAAGGATTTCAAGATCAAATATTGTAATATAGTGATTAAGAGTTTGTGTAAAGTATAATTATAATAATAGTAATTCTCTGGATTTTAGAGAGAAAGAGTTTCCTTTTTGTTGTAAAGTAATGTTAAGGGAAAAGTATTAATTTTTGATTTTCAATGTGTGTTTCTTTCAAATTTTGTAAAGTAATATTTTAACGATTCTTTCAGATTTCTGAAAGTGTGTTTGTTAAACAATTAGGTTGTAGATGAAAGTAGGAAATTGTGTATTGTGTTATTAGTGTGTTTTTTTTCAGTCAAGAGTATTCTGTATTTGATTTTTTCTTATGTGCCATTGTATGTATTTGTCAAAGCAGCCAATATTTTTAGAATATATTCTGAATTTAGTGAAAAGTGATTCTCACCCGAGTTGTTTGTAATTTTGCATCAATCCGCAAACGATCTTACGACCCTGCCCCCTAATTTTTATTTATTGTTCCACACTGGGACGTCTATACTGAGCTAGTCGACCATCTGGTGAATTGTGTTCGCCACCCCCAAGACGTCTCAGGTCAGGTGCTGGCCTTACGGCTTTACCCACGACGGTGGCTCGCAATATGTACTTATTTTTCCAAAACATTTAAGAAAAATGAGAAAATATGTAAAATAAAACTTCATTAATACGTTTAAAATTGTTCTATACACGCATTTTCCGATCGTAGATCGTCGCCGATGAGTTCTTAACAAATCAGTTCTTAACAAGGATTCTACCTCTACAGACGTAATTACACACGTCTTCACCATACATAAGAATTTTATTCGAAATATGGAATATACTGGTAGTATTTATTATAATATTTACGAGGAGCCGATGCTCAAATGAATAGTAGTATCTTTTAGTCAGTGATGAATTGATGGAGGGGGTTAAAGGGAATCCCCCTAAATCGAACAACGCGGAAGACAATTTTCTGTAAAAAATATTTGTTAGTTTTCGATCGAGTAACGAATGAGTACTGTTCGAAACATAATAAAGCACGTGATTGAAATTACTTTTCTTTTCTTTTCACAAAAATTTGCTCATCATTGACTCAGGAATGCAGTATGCGGGACAGGAGGGGTAAGTTTGACAATTCATGGCGAAGTTATGGAGGTCATAACAGGGCAGCAGCATCGCATTTGATTTGTAAGAAAGATGATTCCGTAACAAATATTGCAAACGCGCATCTGAAATGTTCCGTTTCAACGTATAAATGTAATAAATGTAACGAAATATTTATAATAGGTAAATATGTAAAAATATGTAATTATCGATTTTAATCAAGTACTAGTTCCAAAAAATTCATGGAAATCCGTTCCCTAGTCATCATTCTTGAAGTGAGTAGATCTACTACCGTTTCCACAGTGCAATTCTCAAACCAGAGGCCAGCACAATTTCTCTAGTTTGTTTGTTGTACCATTGGTCCTTTGCTCCATCCTCTTTAAGAGTTTAACGGTCAGGGACGTAGAACTTGTCCCGGCTGGGGCAGTGCCCCGCTGGTTGGAGATACCTGGTTGAGGAAAACCCCACGGACCGCGCGTGATCTGTCCTTCCCATTCCTCGTCCTATCCTCTCCCCTTACACACACACACACACACACACACACACACTTAACATGCACTACACTACCACATATTGCGTTAGCCGCCGGTAGGTCAGTGCCGGATCTGGTCATCCAGCGGAGGAGTACCACCCCCACCTCTCGAGAAAAATCACGCACTATACTTACGGGACTAACAACCATATTAGTTGACGCGCGCGGAATCACTAATAATCAATCTTTAAGGGTTCAAAGTGTAGAAGTTTTATTGGACTTAGTATTGACTTAGTTGATCTAAGTCAGCAAACGCTGTCTCCAATATGCATTGAGAAAAACGGACTTCACCTTGATCTCAAATTTTGCTTTGCATTTACGGTCATATCTTGGAACAAGAATAACCCCTTTCGCGGTATCAAGGACTTAGAGAACTAATTTGTCTGTCGAAAAACTTCAGCTTTTTATACAGTACTACAAAACTGTCTGTATTCTACGAAAGTGGCATACGATAGAGTCAATAAGTGATTATTTAATCTGATTGATGTCAGAATTGCTAGAGATTACCAGACGTGGGACTTTCTTGAAGTAATTCTCATTCTTGAGAATGTCTAAGAGCGCCGATGAAATCTGTTCCAGATCTTATGGACAAGATGAGTTCATTGACAGAAAATATAAAAATTAAGCATCGTGGTATCTGTTCCAACAAATATCGCCTTCCTTTGTTTACTGTGAATATTCCTATGATGGTGGCACTCTGTTATTGTTTGCTTGGATCTAAGAAGAATGCAATATTGTTATAATATTGGTTTTTCGCTCATTACCACTTCTTTCAATATCGCTTTTCTTTTCGATCGGAGACTT
Source organism: Teleogryllus oceanicus (assembly GCA_964035755.1). Taxonomy (NCBI): domain Eukaryota; kingdom Metazoa; phylum Arthropoda; class Insecta; order Orthoptera; family Gryllidae; genus Teleogryllus; species Teleogryllus oceanicus. Next base: position 74,758,969 of record CAXIVR010000008.1, read on the forward strand.
TTATATCATCTCTCTATTGTACTTTTACCCTCACCTTACATTATTCCCGACATCGTTATTTGCTTTAATTAGCTCTGCAGACGAGGCCTCCTATTCCGCCTCTTACGTTGAACGTAAGTAGCTCTTACTTTTTGAGAGTTCTCCGACAAACAAAAGACCTCATTGTGTTTCTCAAGAAAACCCTTGACAGAGGGGAATGTTTCTTGTCTTTGTCTGACGCTCTAGTATAAGGACCCAAATACAGACTCCAGTAAAAAGGTAGGATGCAGTTGATTCAAAACCTGACGTACTGAAATACATTTAAACTGTTCCAGAAAAAACGCTGGAATGTTAATATTTGCTTTGAATTTAAGGAAAGCTCTCTGATTTCTTTGTGTGTTTCTAAGTAAATGTGTTTTGATTAATCATATAATTTAAAAACCTTTTTTTAAGTTTTAGATACCTTATTGTATTGGACCGAGTATCAGAACCAATTGATCAAGTTCTGTGAAAATTGCAATACTCGTATCTTAATGATGTATGATGTTATTGTATAATTATGTTATGTATTAACACGTATATTTATGACATGTATAAACACTTGTCATAAATAATGTTGCCTCTAATAACCTTTGTCTAGCGACTAAAAAAATAATTTAAAAAACCTTTCTTTTCGAAATACAATGCTTTTCAGTACACATCTGAAAGGAAAAAATGCCACAAGATAACTTTTCTTATACTCCAGGGTTTTGTTACTTTTTCTCCCTATACTACAGCATAGAGATGAAAAGTATTGAATCACTTCAACGATATAATCTCAAATACCGGTAGTAAATTCGTGTATATTTTTTTTCGTGTGTTACTTTGCATACGTCAGGATACAGACCATTTAGTGCTGCTCCAAAGATTGTTAAGATTGGTTTAGATGGAGAGCATACAATACACTATGAAAATGAAAATCGTTTTGTATAATAGATGAATGTCCGCATACATAGATATCACGCATAACTCTCACATATAAAAAAATTTTTGGAGTAAAACTTATTACATACGCCAGGAGTAAGATTCGGTTGTCATTTTGGAGATCTTTAAGATATTATAATTTTTCGGAGTACTTTACATGAACCTTCTGGCATTTTCGACATGTTCCAGAAAATGGCTGACAATTTTTCTTAAAATTGTTGCTGGAATAGAAGAAAGAGGATTTAGAAATGCAAAAAAGTTCCCATTCAATAAAATCTCCAACATTTAAAAATAGAAAATAGCGAAAATCTTTGTATTTAAAACACGGAGATTTTCCATGTAGAAAGAAGTCTGATCCGCCTGAACACCGAGGTCGTTAATACTGAAGGCAGTCGAAAGGTTGCGGGTTCGATTAGCACCTCTGGCATAGATGTTTGTGTTCTCCTTATGTGTTTCTCCCTACAGTTCCCCTGCAGTTTGACCAAGTATGACCAAGATGTATGACCTGTATGATCAAGATGTTGCGAAGTGACTTAAAAAAACTTAGCATTCCACTAGAGTTTCGTGATTTTTGCTTTAAATGAAAAGCAGTGGGCCCCGAATATTTTGTCGCTTGCTACTATTAATTTTTTCAGTAGTGCAATCACTAAATTTTAATAAAAACAAAACATTAATGTAAAGAAAGCCTATCTGCCGTCATTTGTTCATTATTTCATTGTATGAGTGGTAACTGAACTATTGAAAGCATTCAACATTTCTTCTTTGAGAAAACTTACGAGTATCAGGTTACTGTTAGCGAAACGAAAATTACAATGTTTTAAATCCAAATATTAGTGTTTGTAAGTGCAAAGATTAGTAAATGTATTAAACATTATATCAAGTAATCGTCTTAAATATGTGTTTTTTACGAACATTTTCAGTAATAATGATGAATGTGAAGCATTACGCTTTTAATTTTATGTGGATAGCATGATTCTCTACAACAGTCCAACACAACATACGCGTTCAGTCGTAAACATGTTCAACTCTACGTTCACAGTGAATGATTATTGTATTGTTCCAGATTTTCTAAATCTCCTTAATTTCGTTGTTCTTCGAAACTTTATACTGAGATACATGAAACAATGTTTTGAGGGTTTTTCACTTTCCATATAGTGAATATGTAGAACTTTTCTACAGCAATTTCCAAACATATTCTTTTTTGGCTTCATTGCTTTCTGTTCAGATTTTTAAAATATGCCCCTTACTAAAGAAGAGGGTGAAGCTTATTCATGCAAGTAACATTATCGGTGATTTAAAGCAACCGTTAACAAAACAATTTCGGATAACCTAACAGTTAATCTTAAAATTTTGGTTGGACGCAGTTCATGAACAACAAAATTTAATTGAACTTTCTATTTTTGCATACTATAACTGTTAGGCATGGTTTCATCTTTTTGATCCGCACTTCCTTACACACCTTGTTATAATTGTCAACTATGAAATTGTTATAAACTTAAATTCTTTATCAATTCATTCGCCTTTTCCCTGGTTTGAACTTTCCTTAAATTTAGAAACCCCACAACAACTTTGAAGTAATTTTCAACGCTTCCAATTTCTGCCGTGACCCATTCGTTAATTCCTTCCTTTTGGCATCTCGCTCCAAATATTTTCACTAGCAGAAAATCCAACAGCAAATGCTCTACCTGCAAAATCTCACAACAAAGTATTGTGGTCTGCATTCAGGGAGCGATCTTTTCTACTCTTGCTCCGTGGCAGAGCACTTCATGAAAGTCGACTCACTTCTCCTACTCCCCTCCACGTCCTCTTTCGCCCTCCTCCTTCCACCTTGAACCTCTTCCTCGGGGCCACTGAGAGACGCTTGAACAAACACCTTGTCGAAGTTTCACCGCGAAACCGGGAAATTAAGTTTGGTCCCACTCGCAACGAACTGCTCTCTTCGAAACTTGATTTATAACTTCGTGCTCATAACTAACCTGAAAATGTCCTGTTTAAAATTCATAAACTGCAAGTAAGTTTTCGGCAGGAAGTCATGGACTCAGAAAGAATATAGCACAGTTTCGTTGTTTTTGCTGTTGGGAATAATTTATCATTTAGCGTGTCTATTTTTCTTACAAACTCTATTGACGCATGTTTGTAAACGGTTCGAATCAGAAATATTCAAAGAATAGTAATTAAATGCATGAAAAATTAACTGTGTGTATGCACGAATTCGTAGTTTCATTTAATATTTTTAGTTATACTGCGAAAAATCTTGAATAATTCCACTTCTTTGTATAGTATGTTGTATCATTCATAATAAGCAAGTGCAATGAATGAATTCTAAATGCCATAGTGAAGGTTGTAGGAATTGTTACGAAACAACAGATTCATAATATTTATTATGGATATAAGACACGACGTTAATAATACAAAAAATGAAAATAGCTCAGTATGAAAGTATTTTTAGGAATGATTTAAAATATTCCTATAATTTATCAATTGTAATTTGTTTACTTTAGTCAAGTTAGCTACTTTCAAGAAAACCAGAATATAAAATCTTTACTATAATTACATAATTGTAGAAAATTATTATTATTGTTTTTTATTTTATTATTATTATTTTTTTAACCAAAATTGGTAAAATTTTTTAATGTTGCGAGACGTGGTGGGTTAATAAATACAATTTTTATTTTCTCCTTATTACTAAATTTTAAAACCATCCATATTTAATAGTGTAGTGATGGTGATACAGGAGCACATAGAGTTGATTACACAATTACGCAAAGATTGGCGTCCTAAATTGTATTTTTTTACACGTTTAATAATCTTTTAAAGAACTCATTTCATTCAGAAGACAAATCTTTATCATTGTGAATTCTAACTACACGTTTTAGAGGGGAAAAAATATTACATAAGAGAATAAGAATTATCCACGTTTGAAGTCCCAGAGACCTACAATTAACATTTTTCTGCTAAACAATCGATGCTTCATCACATAACTTTCTCTACACTACGTAGTTAGTACTGGAGTCAAAGTAAATATACGTTTTCCGAAATAAATATGCCTTTTTATACATTATATATTTTAAGACATTTAAACAATAAAATAATGATTTGCACTTTATATAAATTTAATACGTTCAAACAATTTTTTTAAAAAAAATCTCAATTTTTTGCCCACAGGCCATAACACCATAATTAATCCTCAAAACTCCATAATTAATCCCCATACATCATTATTAACCCCTACACGCCATAATGCCATAATTAATTCAACTAACCCCTTCTTCTCGCCTAATTCTTCCAATTCACCCTTCCCTCGCCAGACGCCAGCTTCGCCCTGCATCTGCCCCCCCCGTCCGCCCTCGGGTCATTGAGGGAGCCGCAGGCGCCCTAACGCCTGATTGAGAAACGTTGACAAAGGGCGGGCGCCGCAAGAGGCGCTCGTCAGGCGCTCGGCGACGCCGGAGACAACTGAACAGCGGAGGTGGCGCGGCGCACTTCCGTCGCCGATGGACGCCTCCATTGTGCGCAAAACAATCGCGACGCGCCACTCGGGACAAGGCGTCTGGGGGCGGCCTGCGGCGTCGCGAGGCGCCGCGAAGCGCCGCGACAGCGTCTCCCCAAAAGGTTCCAAATCTGCACCTTGTATTGGGGGCCGTTATTTTAAATATTGTATTTTATAATATTATATTATACATTTGACCGGGTGTGGTGGCTTAGGGCATCAACTGATGTCACTGCAGTGCCTCTGACCGGGAGCTCCTAAGTTCGAATCCCGACTGCGGTAGTATTTTCGTTACTAGCTTTTTTGTTTTTTACCTAACTAAAGGTCGAATTCAGTCGCCGCCTGGAGAACAATTCTAGCGACCGGCTGCTCTGATCGATAGTTTTCCGTGGTTTCTCCGATAAACACTAGGCGAATGCTGGAGCAGTACCCTAAGAAACGGGTCACGGACCACGCGTGATGTTTCCTTCCTCTTCCTTGTCCTATCCTCACCCTTTACACACACACTTACACGAACATGTACTACATTACCCTACATGCCGGGAGACCGGTCGGGGACAGAACTTGTCCCAGGTGAGGCAGTACCCCACTGATGGGAGATATCTGGTTGGAGAAAACCCCGCTAGTCAACGGTAGGTCAGCGCCGGATCTCGCTATCCAGTAGGGAATCGCCACATCCCGATGAAAAAACACGCACTACACTAATGGGGACTAATGACCATAGTAGACACGCTCGGAATCACTAACAATCAATCAATCCAGAAACTTCTACATCCGCTCTTCGTGTGTGTGTGTGTGTGTGTGTGTGTTTTAGGATGGCCGTTATTTTAAATATTATATTATATTATGTTACAGATTTGATGTTCCCGCGTAAATTTGTTTACAATGAAATGTACAAATTTTTAGATCGATTCAACAATATTAAATTTATAATTTAGTTTCACTAAATTCATTATATAATTAATAATAAACCAATTTTATAGGTTGAAAGTATGAAGTATTTAGGAGTTCATCTCGACATACGGCTTATCTGGTAATCCCACATACTAGTCAAGAAGAAGCAACTTGAACTGCAAGTGAGAAGACTGTATTGGCTACTAGGATACCATTGGAATATATTCTTAGATAATAAATTATTGATCTATAAAACAAGAGCAATCCCTATATGGATACGGCATTCAAATTTGGGGCACGGCAAGCAGATCAAATCACTCCATTTTAGAAAGATTTCAATCCAAAACGCTTAGGATGATTGCTGCAGCACCATGGTACATCTCAAACACAAGGCTACATAGAGACTTAAAAGTACCGACAGTCTTTCAAAGAATCGAAACAAGCAGCTCAAGTTATCTTCAATGTCTGAAAACCCACCAAAATTCTCTAGCCATCAGCCTACTAGATTATAGTGAAGAACCGTACCGATTACCCAGAATTACATCCTTACAACTCCATTATAGATTCTCGAGTTAGTCACAATATACATATACAATGTTACATATATTCCTGAACTTTGACTTTTAACCAAAAGTAATCAAAATGACTCCAAAAGTAATTAAATTATATACTAGACTCAAGAAGGCGGTGAAATGTACCATTGGGATACATTCATTAACAAAGAGTCATTATTAACTACAATTTTTGTAAATTTACCTTGTTCATAAGAAAAATAGTTTTACTAAATTCTTTCAATGTTTTACAGTACAATTGTGATATATTTTGCTTATAAATAAAAAGTATGAAGGTTATCGTGTATACTTATATTAAAACAGTGTACTTTATGACAACAGATTATGAATTGCTTGTAGGTAAATATATTTGTTTCAAGAACAAAAAACGTTGGGCAAAACCATGAAATAACCATAATTTTAACAGTAGATGTATTATTAAATTAGTGTAGCGTGAAAAAAACATTGTAGTTGGGGTAAGATTTTTCTTCTTTCAATATGCTGTTATCTACGTAGTTTTATATGTTAAAAAATCACAAAATTACTCGGAAAATTTGAAAATTTTCGATGTTACGCTGTTAATACTGCTTTAATCAATGGAATACTTGTATTACCATTGTTTTCAAATTTTAAGTATATTACATATTCTGTAAATTAATAATATAAATATATGGAATAAAATCACATTTTAAGTACACATCGAATAAATTCAGCCTACACATCGTTGGTAAGTTGAAGACCTTTCCTTCTTAAGGAAAGGCGGCTGCGACACCGCATATAAAGTTCCTGGTACGCAGCTGATTGTTTGTAGATCGAAAGGTTCAAAGATGTCGCTTGGCCAGTAATGTTCTCTTGATTGACTAGTTGTAGCTTGGTCCGATGTTTGGATGACGAAGGCTGGAAAAGAAATCGTAGAAGTTGCTATTCTGGTCGATTTTGTTTGTGTGCTTTCCTTCAATCAATTCACAGAAACATCATGTTATCCTGAAAGTACATCTTTCAAATTTTCTTTTATTTCTTTGTATATGCTCCGCCAAGGGTAGACAGATCTTGCCATAGTTGCGAAAACTGCAAAATAAGTCTGCTCTCAAGTAATGTTCGGAAGACTCAATTTTCTTTCAAATTCATTTTTTAAACAAACTTGCAAAAACTATTATCATTACAAAGTTCCGATTAGCTTTAACATTCTGTACCTTCGGTAACATTCTGTACCTTCGAAAAGAAATATTTTCGCAGGGTACGCGAAAATTACGAGAACCGTTATCTCAACATGAGAGCTCCCAGCGAACACAAAATGTATTCAAACCCAGAAAAAAGTTCGCTGCTTTACGAGGCATTGAAATTGCGCGCTAGAGGGAGGCATTTTTCGTTCGGCTTGGAAAGCTATTTCAAACGGCTAGATGTCTACATGCGATTTCTCTATCGTGCTCTTCGGATGTCTGCACGCCCTCGTAAACATGTGCCTCGTCTCTGCAACGGATTTTAGCTTTTATCTCTCACAAGTAGTGAGGAAAGTATTGACGAATTTTCAGATTGCACCTTTTCTATTCTGGATATCGGGTTTCATGTATTTTTCATTCGCTTCGCTCTCAAGTCGTATATTCTAATAACATTGAGAGGTTTCCGTGAGAGAGGAGAGCGTATTACTTTCGCTAGATTCCCTTTGAAGCTTCAATAAAGCTGCTTCCCCTTTGTCTTTGTTTCTCTCCTTGGATGGATGTTTTGTAAGGCAATGGATGCCATCGTACGATCAAAGTTTGGAAAAGAGAGAATGAGGCAGGTGGACATAATAGAGAAGAGATAAATTAAGTAGGTCTGAAGTTTCAGAGTGCTTTACGTGAAACTTTGAACATATCGAATAAATGCAAATTATTTCTATTAGCAACTATGGAGGTGTTTAAATTGATTTCTAACCCGTGAAATGGAGCCCACCATTGTCCATGATGTTGTTTATCTAAAGAGAAATTTTGAAATAGCTGTCCTTTTGATTTAGTGAGGAGATTTATATATACAAAAATTATACATTCTTCTGTAAAAATAAAACTTCATATTAAGTTACCAAAAATTGTATTAAAAACAATTAAAATAATGGTGCAAACATACTAAATGACATAAACTACCCTAAGGAACGGCGTTGAATCATTAAATGCAGTTTTATTAGATACAAGTAAAACTGATTTCTACAATCTTTCATTTTCTTCTGATAATCAAATATTAATTGATCTTCTTGTTTGATTCATGATTGAATTTCTGTATCTTCACGTAATATTTCTATTTAGCTCTTTCACAAGGAATTATCTCATGCAACTAGTCGCTTAATGCAACTAGTGGCAATGCACTTGAACTTTTCAGTGATTCCAAAACTTGAAGTTAATTCGTTCATCTAGAAACTGCTTTACCTATCACGGGAAGATCCTCATATACAATGCATACGACGCAAGGCAACGAGCAACAGAAATGATGTGCCTGGAAATGTTATATCTCTGACTGTGATGCGCACAGTACATCAGTACATTAAGATGAAATCAGATATACGTAACAATTATTACTTATTTATATAAAATTGATTTATTATTATAGTAAATTAATGCATTACTCGTGTGTTGAGAACGGCAGACTTATGCTATAAAAGACATGCTGAAAAGCAAAAACAAAGTTTTAAAATTCTTTAAACCACAGTATTAAAAATAAATGTGTACAAACACCTCCCAAATACGAACGGAAATTTCGAGAACGCGTTAAAGAATTGGGATGTCGCAATGCAAGTTGAATGCCGCTTAAATGCCTGAAAGCCCGCAACACCGACAAGTATGCAGAATTGCCTATCTGGTGCTCAACAGGCGTTTTCTGGGAACAATAGAATTTTTTATTCAGCATTCGAGTTTGTCCCATTAAGCAACCTAAACTGTTTATTCAAACGTAAAATAAAATTTAATTTTTTCTATTTAAACGATGTACACATTTATTTACAGAAAAGTTTTTGATCTCAATTTTATAAGCTAGTTCCATAAATGAAGCAGTAACAACCAAAGTTTTACATATTGTTTTTAAAGCAAGATGTGTTGGCCGATGGTATACTCTTAATAATTTTCGGAGGGAAAATTATTTAAATTTTCAAAGTTTTCTTTGCAAGAAAAGACTTAGTGAACATTTAGTGTAGATTATTATGATAATAAAATTTCTGAAGTTTTAATTCACTTATTTCCATTTTTCAGAACGCTTAAAACTACACAAAAGAAAAGGAAAATATTTGTTGTAAGTGTGTTTCCTGCAGCTTATCTTTATAATTTCAAAAGACAAAATTTTGTGAACTTTTCCATTTTCAAGAGAAAATACAAATTTTTATTTCAAACTCTTTATTTCGAATAACGTTCTGCACTTTTCTAAATTGTCTCGCATTTTAAAAATGTTATCCGGGATTTTTCGTGTAAAATAATATTCCCCTCAGCGTGATGACACGTCTGACGATATTTTTATTCCACGAATTCAAACGTTTCCAGCTCGTCAATTTTCCATCGCATTCCTTTGGAAACACATACAATTCATCAAGTGCACAATACAAATAAAAATGTTTGCGTTTTGTTCACGAGTGCTATCAAACATTTAATACATCGCTCATTCGTTGAAATGTTTTTGGCGGAAAAACGACACAGATATCCACACAGAATGGACAGGTGGTATAAATAATTATAGTTTATTGCTTTATCATTGAGAAATTTGAGTTGCTTGACTTATATATAAAAATTGATATCCTTTTCATTTTGCGTTGTGCAAACTGCATGCATAGCTAATTTTTCAACACGATTTTACTGTGTTTTAAATTGATATTTATTCACATACCTCAAAGAAATACAGTAAAAGGTCATCACTCAGAGCTTTCCCAAAATATCAGTGATATAAATTACTATGAATTAAAATCTTATAAATTAATGTAGTTACATAAGAAATGAACTATGAACTTTAGAGATCACGAATACACAAGTTTAAGTAAGCGATTAAAAGACAAGAAAACGTGGGAAACATTTCTAATATTTTTTCCATCTCAATAAGTCAATGAAACCACTTACAGAGTGCTCGAAATTGCACCTATAAATTTGTGGTCCCAAAACAAGTCTCAACTAAAACTACCTTTATTCAAAAAAACTACTCAGTACATTTTTCTTTTGTTTCCTGTGTATACCATATTTATCTAAAAACGCCGAGAGGTTCAAAGAGGAAAATATCAATTTTGACTTTTTTATAATATATGGCTATATGATGCTTTTTTGCCTGTTAAAGCTGACATATTTTTGGCTGGTTCATTTTCCTGACAATTTATAACTTGATCAGACTGTTCTTGCGACAAGTGCTGACATGTTCAGGACTTCAGGAATTCAGGTTCATCGTTATGGTTTTACAACCTCATCAATTATATTTTGATTGTTAAAGAAAAATGTTTACATGGTGTTGTATTACATTGTAAAAATGCTGAACACAGCCATTCCGAATGTGACAAGGATCATACTGTAATTGAAAGAACTAAGAAGAAACCTTACGTTGATAGTACGAACTCACACGACTAATATGCTTCATGGAACATCGTGGTAAAATCGCATTAACTGTTCATGAAATGAGAAAAGTTAATTACTCTCGTATGCATTTTTTTCTAAATATCTAGTAAGACAACATACGGATAAAGTAGAGAAATGGTGAAGTGGTTAAAGATTCAGAATACTGCCACGTTTGGAAAAATTAAGTTTAAGCACATTTTGTCTAATGTACTACTTGGATTTTCTGAATGGCTGAGCTGCAATAAGCATTCAAGGGTTTCTTTGGAAAAATGCTATCTAGGAAAGAAATTGAATTGTGGAAGCCTAGAAGTAGTCCAAAACATGAAAAGTCTTTATTATTTACAAAATAAATAAATATTTGTTCGAAAAAATTAACATGCAAATAAAAAGGCAGTTGAATTGTGTAAATTGTTTGTGAATACACTGCATACACACTTATAAAATGAATTCATACCAGAAATATATTTTCGTTTAAAGTTTTGAATAAAAAGTCTATTGCTTGAAACTATTTAATTTTCGTACCAAATGTTCTACGATTTCAAATGAGTTTAAAAAAATCGGCGAAATGTCTTAATTTCGAGGGAAATTGGGGTATAAATAGTATTACATAACCGTTACTATATGCGAGAAAGTACGTGCTGTTTTAGCACCACTTGTTTCTTTTTTCGTTTTCTTTCTTTCCTTTTTTCAAATATCACGAAAACGGGAAGTATATTTACCAAAGGTAATTAAACATTTCTTAAAACCCATGAAATTTCCTACTAAATGGAAGTAATATTAAAGGTTAACGAATTTAAATTAATTCAATTATTGCCATTAAATATTGTTATATTAATAAACTAATTGTAGTACACTCGGTTGAATGCGTATATATTAATTCTCTATTAGACTGAAAAGCGGATGATTTCTTTGCAAGGTGTATGTTCGTCGTGCCCTGGCCACACCCTGACTCACCGTGGGCTGTCCGCCTGTTCATTTACCGTCCTTTTCTCACCTGCCCGGACCCATCTGCCCAGCTCCACCGTCTGCCTCCCAACTTTGCCCTTTCCGTTTCATCCCACCCTAATCCGATCTTCCCTGATCATTTTACTTTGCCATGTTAGCTACGATAAGCATTGCTATGGGTAGTATGATATGGGTAGTTAGATACGATAAGCATTGCTATCTGTAAGCAGACGATGTGTTGAATACTCCCAGCAAACTTCCAGTAACATTGAAGTCGTAGGCTTCCGCGGCCGGAGTCATGTGGATGATCTTGGCTGTCCGGGTGACGCCGCGTCGAAGGCTGTGTTGCCGACGTTTCGATCATCTTTTCGTGGTCTTCCTTAGGGCTGGTCTGGTTCAGGAACTGGAACATATAACTTGCAAAGAAAACATACACTTTTCAGTCTATTAGAGAATGAATACATACCCATTCAACCGAGTGTACTTCAATTAGTTTATTAATATAACAATATTTAATAGCAATAATTGAATTAATTTAAATTCGTTACCCTTTAATATTATCACGAAATATCTGGACCTGTGAGGCACCACATAATTTCTTTATGTGATCATTAAATAGATTTATAGTGATTCTGGGCGCGTCAACTAATGAGGTCATTTAGTCCCGGAAGTGTAGTTAGTGCATGCTTTTACATCAAGAGGTATCCCCCCGTTGAAAGGCGAGATTCAGCGCCGACGTACCGTTGGCTGATGGGGTTACCGCCAACCAGGTATCACCCACCAGCGAGGCACCGCTCCAGCCGGGACAAGGTCTAAGCCCCTGACCGATCTCTCGGCATATGTGGTAGTGTAGTGCTTGCTAGTATAATTGTGTGAATACGGGGAGAAGATAGGACAAGGAAGAGGTATAAAAGATCGCGCGCTGTCCATGGCCTGTTTGTTAGGGCACTACTCCGGCATTCGACCTTTCAGACAGCGACTGAATTCGACCTTTCTGACAAGCTAGTGTTCAAAATCCTGCCGCCGTCGGGACCTCCAGGTCAGAGGTACTTCAGCGACATCCGGTGGTACACTGAGCCACCTCTTCCGGTACGTGAACATTAAACGTTTTACTTGTACACCCAAAGCGAAACGTAATTCCTACAACCGGGCAAAGGCGGGTGCCATTAATACGAGTCTCCCAACAAACAGAGTCCACCCACTTTGGAGGAAGTGTTGGCAGTCTCGCGGGGATCTTGAGAACCGGAGTTGTATGCAAATCATGACGAAGCGTTTACAGGAGCTGGGGAAGGCGCGACCCGCCCCTCGCCTTGTAGTTGCGTCTTACTTAGGAGACGTGGCGGGGGTGGGGGGGGGTGGGGGTGGGGGGGGGAGAAGCGTTGTGCCGGGATCCCAAGGAAACTCGAGTGATCGCGCCGTAATACGTTTACCCGAGAACAAACTGCCAGTGGCACCGCTGGGATGGGGTTAATCCTGAATCCATTACCGATATGGAACTTGGTAAGTTGGGTAATAATATCAGCGCGGCGACGCGCTGGAGCGGGGGCGGGGAGGGGAGGGGAGGGGCGGGGCGGGGCAAGGTGTGGCTGTCGCGGGTGGAGCGTAGATGTCTTCTGGTTGGCAGGTGCGATTCGGGTTGCGCCACTGACCCAGAAGTGCTTCGGTTTGGAGAAGACTAGGAGGACGCTCAAGTTAAGGCTCGGGTGTTTCACGTAATGTTTTCTTGATTGATGAATTGATTTTTCGTGTTTCCGGGCACGTCAACTGTTTTGGTCGTTAGTCCCGTTAGTGTATTGCATGTTTTTTTATCGAGAGATGGCGGTGATCTTCCCCCTGGATGGCGAGATCCGGCGCCGACCTTCCGTCGGCTAGTGGGGTTTCCCCCTAACCAGGACTCTCCCACCAGCGGGGCACCGCCCCAGCCGGGACAAGCTCTAAGCTCCCGACTGGTCTCCTGGAATATGTGGTAGTGTAGTGCATGTTAGTGTAAGTGTGTATGTAAGGGGAGAGGATAAGATAGGGAAGATGAAGGAAAGATCGCGCGCGGTTCGTGGCCCGTTTGATAGGGTACTGCTCCGGCATTCGCCTGGTGTTGATCGGAGAAACCACGGAAAACTACCGATCAGAGCAGCCGGCCCCTAGAATTCTCCTCCAGACAGCGACTGAATTCGACCTAGCTAAAAAGCTAGTGTCGAAAATCCTGCCATGATGGGGAGTGGGAACCTAGGACCTCCCGGTCAGACGCGCTGCAATGACATCAGTTGATGCACTGATCTACCTCTCCCGGTAATCTTTTCTTAATCATAACTTTCTGCCCGGATAATCTATTTTTTAAGATGAAATATAGGCTGTCTGCTACTAAGTTTTTTATTAATAAAAGTTCCAATAATTACTTTTTAGAAGTCAAAAATATATTTATTAAAACATACATGATTTTTACAGTACAATGTATCTTGAAACAAGGAACAAGGTAGAACGTTTCATAGGTAGAGTTGTGCCTCCATCATCAGGCCTTAAACAATATGTCAACGAAATAAGAAATTTAATAATTAATATAAATAAAAATTAAGACAAATGAAAATAACTTATATTGAGATAAAATAAGTGTGTTTAACATTACAAAGAATTCACAAACATTTAATGTTTATAATGTTAGACACACTTATTTTATCTTAATATGATGTTTTAATTTTTATTAATTTTTAATTTTATTTATATTAATTAAAAAATGTAAGATTTTGAAGACTAACCGAGATGGCCTCACAGACTTTCGCAAACAGTCGGATCGAGGAGAAAGAAATCTCCTACGAAGAAGCTAATATTCTGGAGAAGTAATCGCTGAAACCAAAATGTCAATAGCAACTTGAAACATAACAAACTAGTCGTGCTACAGATTAGCACAGATTTTCTCGTAATTGATATTTTCATAATCTTTAAAGTTTGTATTACCTTTTCGTCCCCCCCCGCTTCTTCCTAGCTGCTACAACTCGAATTCTAAAAGCTCTTTTTTTCCTTTTTAATTTTCTCAAGTTTTCGTTTCTATAGTAGAATTGAAGTTTTACTTAAAGAAAAGATAACACTAAAATCTTTTCAAAAATTTGAAGCCTTTTTGAGAAAACGAGGTTTAAAATTTTCTAAAAATGCGCAAATTTGAGTTGTTTTAAAACGTTTGACTTTGCGATGAACTTTATAAGAAATAATTTAAAGCAGTTGCACTGACATAATACAATAATGTTAAAGCGAATGATGCTATAGAATGACACAAATTTTCTCGTAATAGTTTTCTAATTTCTTTGGTCTGGGCTAGCTTTTCGGACTTGCCACGTAGTCTTGTCAGTTGACATCTCTGCCCCAACAGTTTTTAAGAATTGGCGTATAAGCGTTATTGTAATGCGAAAATTGAAGCTCCTTTTTACAGAAATATATTGAGTTTTCGAAACTTTTTATTGAAATTCATTTTGAGCATCCACTCACAAACGCAATAATGTATGCAAATCGCTGAAAATGTGCACATTGAAGGGTTGAGATATGTTTAAAAAATACATTTGTATATTTTTTTAAAAACAAAAGAATACACCAAAATGAATTTTATGTCATCTCAAACACTGCATTTTACACTATCCGTGCGAAATGTTTGAAAAATTGTTGGTGCTAAAACAGCATGTACTTTGTCGCCTTTGGTACTGGTTATATAATACTATTTACACCTTATTTACTTGCCAAATGAACACGTCTGTCTTAGGTTTTTGTAAAGCTTATTCAAATGGTAGAATATTTTGTGCGAAAACTAAATATTTTCAACCATGTATCACCACAAATTTGACAATTATAACTGCTTTCATACAGATAAATCATGTCATAACAATGAGACTAATTCACAGATATTCGCGAGCCGCCACGCGGAATGCCATTGTTGCATTCCAAGTTGATAACCCTGAAGGCTAGCAATTTTTATCATTTTCGACAACATACCGACAGCGGTAGCTCAGTGCATCAACTGATGTCATTCCAGCGCCTCTGACCGGGATGTCCTAGGTTCGAGTCCTGACGGTGTCAGGATTTTCGACACTAGCTATTCAGCTAGGTCGAATTTAGTCGCTGTCTGGAGGAGAATTCTAGAGGCCGTGTGCTCTGATCGGTAGTTTTCCGTGGTTTCTCCGATCAACACCTGGCGAATGCCGGAGCAATACCCTAACAAACGGGCCACGGACCGCGCGCGATCTGTCCTTCCTCTTCTTGTCCTATCCTCTCCCCTTACGCACACACTTACACTAAGATGCACTACACTACCACATATTCAATGAGATCGGTCGGGAGCTAAGAGCTTGTCCCGGCTGGGGCGGTGCCCTGCTGGCGGGAGAGTCCTAGTTAGGGGGAAACCCCACTAGCCGACGGTAAGTCGGTGCCGGATCTCTCCATCCAGCGAGGGGAAAATCACCGCCATCATCCGAGAAAAAATCAGGCACTACACTAACGGGACTAATTACCGAAGCAGTTGACGTGCCCGGAAACACGAAAAAATCAATCAATCAATCGACAACATTCCCCAAAAAATTGTATAAATTCCTATTCGGGCATGGGTTTTAAAACCGTTTAAACTCCTAATTGTATTCATTCTTTAATATAGATCACCACTATTTACAAATAGGTGTGTTAGAATTTACTACGGAAATATTCCGTAAATACTGAGGAAATGTAACAAGATAAACTATTTTAATAGAACGTAAGCCACAAATATTTCATAAATATTTTTCGCCGGTAATTTTACATTATTAGCTAACAAATTTAATTATTTAAAAACTTTCTTACAATTGTCTTAAGAGCTTATTTTCGTTTCCTCGTCGAACACTCATATACTCATACACTCATATATTTTCCCACGGTATCATTGTCTCCAACACGGTGCGTACGAGAAAGTTAACATTTCTTCTGTTTGTCTGTCTGTGAGTGAACAACACTGTCACCTAAACTATTCGTAGAATTTTTTCGAAATTATTATTAAATTTCTATCGATGTTCCTCGAAACAGAAACTTGTGATTTCGAAAAAAATTCATTAAATTTCAGGGTTCTTCACATGAAGTGTTAGGACACTTTCAAAAGTTTCATAAAACTGTTTTTTAATGATACGCCATGTTCTTCATTGTTTACAATATTTGCTCTTTTTAGGCACTGAGCCGAAACGTTTTGCCTGTTAGTGCCGAGTCCAGTAGTAAGAGTTGAAAAAAGATACCTGAAATAACGGGTGAATAGTATAAATGTATTTCTATTTGTGCTCGGTGTTTTATTAATTACTTAAAATTAATTTAAACCTACACATATTCTCTCGTGTAGGTCTGTGTGTAATGCCTCCATTAATTCAGAGACTCAAACAATAGTCCCTTTTCTGGATTTGTCTGAATAATTAGTTTCTAATGCAGACCACATATTGGAGAAATCAATGACTGACGAGTCTGGAGAAATTAATGACTACACGATATCAATGTGGTACTTTCCACTGTTCTATTGTCACAATTTTTAAATTTACAAATTTCCAAGGGCAGTTATTGGTTTTAAACAATGTGATTGTCTGGGTCAATACTGCCAGACTAATGCACCTCTTGCCTTTTAAAGTTTCCAAATAGGGAATACGCTAGATACATCTCCGAATATGGGCAGTTATTGGGTTTACTCGACGGAAGAAAGAAAGAAACCCTTCCCCAAAATCACGACTCAATGGCAAAATATCTAATATTTGCATTTCTGCAAGTGTTTTTAGTGACAACGTCCAAGGGATATATTGAACTACTGACAGCCATTCGCAGGGATAATGAGTCATCAAATGAAGAAAAGGAATCTCTTAAACAAAACCGAACTTATAAAAGGGCTTGTTATGAAATTCCTCAGGGGCATTACTGGGTAAATAAACAAGGCGTAAAATTCTACGATGGACCCTCGTATCTTGTCACCAAGACATTTGAGGAAATATCTGGCGTTCCCATTGAGTGCATGATACCGAGCCCCGTTGCTTTCGGAGTAAACACAAACGGAACTTACGACGGAGAAATCGGCCTACTGCAAAGCGGATTGGCAGACATTTCCTCGAATACGTTAGCCTTCACTCCTGATAGAAACAACTTCGCTGACTACACCGTTCCTGTTCTAGAGAGCCCGGTTTGTATCGCAGTACGAAGGGCGCCACTTATGCCTTTTGCACAAGTTCTTATTCTGCCGTACAGGAAACAAACATGGGCGGCCATCTTAGTGTTCATTGCAGCCGCCATTTTGGCGTGGTATTTAACACGTACCATCAATACAAAGTACAACAACAATTCTTATTTGCAACAGCGACCGCTGGAGAGTGCTGTTTTCGATATAACGCAAGTTGTTTTCACCGGAGGATGCTACAGCAACCCACGTGATCTTCCCCAACGATTGACTCTCGGTGCACTTCTGATGTTCATCTTGGTACTGAGTAATGGTTACCAGGGTCAACTGTTGGGATTTCTTTCGGCCCCACCACATTTGTCGGAGCCGCAAACTCTACACGAAGCTTCAATAAGACTTCGAAACATTTCTGCTTACAGCATTGTTCGGAGTGTTTTTGAAGACCCAGGAGCCCGAGAAGTTGTGAGAAACGTTTATGATAAATTTTCTCTGGTGAGAATAGCCGATATGCTCATCATATTGAAGAAAATAGTTGAGAAAGATGACGAAGGCGTTCTTATTATCACATACTTATTTGCTTATTATTCTCACCTGAAAGAGCTACACAATGATGGGGAACGACTGTTACACCTCATTCCAGATTGCATTGATCCACCTGGGCATTTAGGATACCTCGTGCGAAAAACTTCTCCTTTGAAAGACAGATTCATCATATATGTGATGCGTCTGACGCAAAGTGGATTGTATGACCACTGGCAGCGGGCGCAACGCCATCGCATGGATGCCAACGGGCTGACGGAACCGGAAGTGATGGTGCGTACGAGAGAGCCACAGCCACTGAGCCAAGAGCAGCTGGCGGGGCCATTCTTTCTGCTGGAAATAGGTCTGAGCCTGGCTACTGTAATGTTTTTACTTGAACATACTGTGGTGAAAGCATGTCGCTAGCGTTAAACGAGAATACTCATTTCTTAAAAAAATCAAATTATTATACACGAGTTTAATTATCCTTCAAAATCCACAGCTACTGACGACTTTAATTATATTTTAACATTTACTAAGATGTAATATATATCATGGTATATATTCATATATCTTTAAGAGAAATATTATCTCATCATAACATAGTGTACTGTATAAAATTAAAATACTGTTTTAATACTTCACAAAACGATTTTTTAATCTTAACTTCAAAAAATTATTATCAATCCAATCATTTTTAAGGTTAAAAATTAATTTTTTTAATTATTTTGTGGTGCAATTGATTCTATTATGTTTATATTCAATTTTTGCCTACCAAAATGTCTTAAATAAATAATCCCTGTACTTTTCACGTTATAATAGTACATAATAAAACCGTGTAATATTATTATAATTTTGTGATTGGCCTTTGCGTCAGCCATAAAAAAATTTAACCATATTTATCTGTAATGATTTTTGCAAAAATATTATTGGGAATTTAATATTCGCCAGGATAAATATTTATGTTATAATCATAAGTTGTTCAGTGATTAATTTTTTTTAGAGTGAAATATTTTAACCTTCCATTCCTATAAACCTATTATTTCTGGGTTATTTTAGAGAACTAGTGATCTCTTATTACATTGTTTGGGAAGTAAAAATTTTTTGCATATTTATTTTTTTATTTTAAATAAATGAATAACAGTTTTTGAAAAATAATTTTCATTCTTCAATTTTGTCAAATGCAGATGTGAATACGGGGAAGGGTAAGGAGATTCTGCCCCCCCCAAGCCATTAAGTTTTGTAATTTTACTCAAAAATGAAAATAATTACCAAACGTAGATCTAATCACAATATGAGTATATTCGTATTTGAAACTAATGAATAAAACTAGTGAGGTTGCGTGGCATACAAAACTTTTACCAATTAAGTTTGCTCAGGACAACAACTATATTCCAATGCTATAGTAAATGGATGTAAATGGATAAACTATTGTATATGGAGAAAATAAAATAAATAATTAAATAATATTTATAGGGATCGAAATTAAAGTTTTGCCGCCTCCCCTAGCCCCCTGCCTCTTGCACTTTCTTGATCTGCCCCTGGTCAGATGATATGTAAATTTATTAGTTGGATCTTCCAAACATCAAATTATATTTTCTAACGTGCTTGATTTCTCTCTTCTTAATTTATAATCGGAAGACCAAAACATGAACAGTAGGTACTCATTCAATACTCATTACAGGAAGGATGAGCAAGTTACCAATGCACGGCAATATATTAAAAATCTTCAAAATAATATTTCACATGTGTAATGTAGCTGAACGTTTTGAAGAACCCTGACGCTTCTGAGAGCTCCTAGGTACGTTGCAGTTGAGGTTTTTTGGTGTAAGAGATGCAGGAATGTCCTCCAACAGAAATAATGCACATCATATATTTTTGTATTGGAGATGTGAAATTGTGAAGCGTATGATGAATATCGAGGGGATATGGCGATGTTAAAACATTTCCGCTGCCAAGTGCATTCGAATGAGCTCAGCTATCAGATAGCTTTATATTAATACGCTGTACGCAGGGGCAGATTTAAGCATAGGTACAGACGGCACGTGCCTACGAGGGCAAAATTTAGAAGCGGCAACAATTGAGGACCAAAAGAACTCCTCTTGCGATGTTTGCCATGTTTTGTATTCTATGAGTTTTGAACAAAATGAATAAATACTCGAAAATTAATTTATTAACAGGCTGATAATACCTTCTGCTATATGACTTGTGATAAGTCAAAATGAGCGATGTTTCCATTTTCAGACGTCATGCAATTAAGATTTAGTTGCAATTACCAAAAAAGTGCGTTCATGTTACATCGATAAAATTATTCATATTGTAAATTATAGAAATTAAACATATTTAAGTACACGTAATGTTGATAATATGTTTGAAGACGTCTTATTTCGTTCATATTTTTTGGTGTGAAATGTAGACATCTAGATAATTTTAAAAATTAAGGGTAGAACAACAGTAGAATTATAAATATGCGTAACTACAAAAGCCAAAACATAATGAAATTTTTACTTCTTTACATCGAAATATGAAGAGCAAACATTGAAATGGTGACATGTCGATTTGGCAAAAATTAAGTTCTTCTGTTGTTTTACCTAGAATTTTGTTGCCTGAAAGAAACGTGAGATATCTTGTAATACATTACGTAGTACTCGTTGACTTAAAGACGGTATTGAAAAGTGTAAAATTGGTGGTACACTTTTCATTTTTATTGGAAAAGAGTGAAGTAGACATGTCACTGTTTGAATGTTAGCTCTTCATTCATAATTTAATAATTAATGTATTTCCGTAGAAAAAGTTGAACGCGCATAAATTATTAATTAAATTATATTTAATTTTAGTCATAAAATATGTGAAATTTTTTCACATAATTTTTATTATATTTAACTTTTTTCCTGGGTTAGTTGTAAAAATAGGCTGCAATCTTTGCGCGCACACAGGTTACAAAATTGTTAATCCGCTTCTGGCGATGCGGTATGTAAACACTGTTGCAATGTTGAACAGAAGTAACCGGACAGTGGAGAATATTCGAAAAGCATATCCACTGGCACACTTCGAAGACTTAATAGCTTGCAAAAATCTCCCAGAAATGAGATGAATTTGAGGAGGAATACATAATTTAATTTAATAGCCGGGGTTATAGTTGTGAATCTTTTGTTCGAAATGAAGATCTTATTTAAGAAATTCCACAAGTACCACATTCTGTTGAAATTGTAACTAGAGTTTTCGTGTTTGAATAAGTCGTTTTGACCTTGGTATTTTTTAATTGTACTTGACATTTGATACCGTGACTTTGAACGAAAGGGAGGCGCTTTTATTTAATCGGATGCTTGAATTTTTATAAAGTCATAGCAGAGTTGTCAATTAAGCGTTCATCTCATCAACGTGCTTGCTAGCTACGTTACGGTGTGGCAACATCGCGTGCTAGTTGATGCAATCACGTGTCAAGTACTTTAATTGGACAATAGCCCTTCTGTTGTAACTTGTAAATAAATTGTGGTTATAAAATACAACAAATTTCTAACGATGATTTGTCTTCAAGTGGCAGGATTTAAATCAAATGACCCTTAAATATAAGATGAGACTTTCCCTACACGAAGAGAACTTTACAACAATTATTCTTTCATTGAATTCTGCATGGTCTCTGTTTCAGCACTTGGTAAAATATGATGATGCTGATACTGATGAAACTTTACGAAGCAGTTTTATTCCTCAAGACTCTCATATGTCATATTATGATAGAAATGTGAATTAGAGTGAATTCCATAAACTGGCAAGGTTATCAATTCAAATTGCAACCAGATCGTTCATGACTCGCTCTCTACCTCTCTCTATCGATGGTGAGTTCTATATTGGGACCGAGAGAAACGATAAGGGAAAAGACTTTGCTTTCGGTTAATAAAAAAGAGAGATAAAAGGATAAAATAGGTGTGTTTAACATTATAAAGAATTCAGAATACATTTAAAATTTTTAGATAAAAACATACTTTACAAGGAATTGGATGAGATGACATGATGAAATTACTTTAATAGATGGTATCATTTGAAAACATATTTCCTATAAATTAAAAATCGAATTTAAAACAAATACATGCGTGTGATAAATGTAGAATTCAATGAACATTAGAAATTGTCAATAGTTCTTGAGAACATGGTGAAATAAAATACCTATAGAATTCAAACAACAATTATGATTGTTCAAGCAAAACCAAATTTCAGAATTCCAGAAATTAAGATAAAATTTTAGCCGTCTTACTTCTAAATTATATTATTAAATTATTAATTATGAGAAGCAAGGCAAGTGTCCAGATATAGAAAAACCATACTCACATGAAGGTTGTAGAAGAAGATAATTACATACGATATACATATGAAAGTTACTAATTTCGACTGTGAACGCTCCTACTACAGAGTGAGTACTGACAAGAATGTTCCTGGGTTTGCTGAATTCTAGGAGGGGTAAGGATAGATGGGTGGGGTGGGGAAAACGGGGAAAGGCTTTCATCTTAATATAAGTTGTTTAATTTTTTATTTATATTAATTATTTTATTTCTTATTTCAGTTGACATATTGTTAAAGGCCTGATGATGGAGGCACAACTCGACCTCTGAAACGTGGCCACACTGTTTCTTGTTTCAAAATACTAATTTGAATGTAAAAATCATTTATGTTTTAATACATGTAGTTTGTGACTGTCTATAAAAATAAATTATTGTAAATTTTAAGAAACATCTTTTTAGTTTCAAAAAAAGAATAAAAAATAAAATTATTTTCGTCTATAACTTTCATATTGGTCAATGAACAACATTGAAATACAAGTACAAATACGTTTAGTAAAATAAATACACTTGTCATATACTTTATTATTAATAATATTCGAATATAAGCGAGCAATTAACATTTGTTTTGTGTCTAAAATAGTTGAATTATCTGAAATAGTTGTAACTATGATCTACCTTTAAATTTACGCTAATTTATAGTTCAGATTAGTCTGACTCTAGGGTCACTTGTACATTAGACATTTTCAGGTTTTACTGTGAACTCTTTCAACTGATAAACATCACTGTTTTGATAAGGCAGCGCAGAAAATTTCGGTAACATGTAAATTTGGCATTAAAAATGTAGAATTTTAATTTTGATAAAATATAATCAAAAAACGTCAACTAGATGTTAACAAAAATCATAACTAATACATCAACTGTCGTTTGCTCGATAATAAATCTATAGTTTATGATAAAAATCCAGGCTTCTGAGACAATTTTGCAAGCTCGGTAATTAATGGCTGCAGGTTCCAACCACGAACAATTAATGGAGCTATAACATATTTAGCATCCGATTTCCTCATGCGTGGTAATGGATACTGCTTTATTCAAGGAATTGCCTGAAATGTACCTTCTCAGATGTTACATTCATTGATGTGACTAATACATTATCGCACAGTGAGTGAGAACAATAGATAAGACATGATATATTATTAATAAGAGTAAGCAATATTAGGTAATGTCCGAACATAAAGTGATTTCTCCACTTCCTCATCCAAAAGAGTAAATTTCGCGAAAGAGAATTATTAGTTTCATACACCAAGATGCAACGTTACACATCATTCTCGATATTTTGTTGTTTAATATTCGCCATGATGAGTGAAGGAAATATGAAAACATTTCAAAATGTAATTTTGAAAACCATCAGTGTAGTTTACACAAACGAAACGTTGAAAAAAGGAATTGGTGAAATCCGCTCTCATCATTACAGACCTTGCCATGAACCAATACTAACCTTCTATTGGGTTACCAAAGATGGAAAAAAGATCATGGATGGGGCAAATTATCAGATTCACAAATGTTTTGAAGAAGTAACTGGCATTCGCATTCCTTGTGTAAAGCCTCATCCTGTTACTTTTGGAGTGAAGATAAACGGAGTATTCAATGGAGAGCTTGGTAAACTTCAGAAGGGGGAAGTAGATTTTTCGTCAAATCTTTTCTTTTTTTCTCACGACAGACTCGATTTCGTTGAGTACACTGTGCCAGTAATGCAGGGACCACAGTGTTTAGTTGTACGGAGAGCTCCTGCCATACCTTTCAGAAGAGTTCTCTTGATTCCGTATCACTCACGAACTTGGGCTGCAATTTGCGGATCGCTGTTCTGCATTACCTTCATTTGGCATCTTTCTCACCATCCGATTATTCCACCAGGACGAAGATCTCAGAATATATGGCGTTCGCTCCTAGATATAGTACAAATTGCTCTTACCGGTTCTTGTGGACGTCGTGCAAAATCTGTGCCTCAATGGTTCGTGCTGGGAGTAACCTTGTTCTTCACGCTTGTGATCAGCAATGCTTATCAAGGACAACTGTTGGGATTTCTCACCGCTCCTCCACATGACCCCGATCCTCAAACTCTGGAGGAAGGCGTACGATTACTGGATACCATATACACGATTTCTATTTCAAATGTCATTCTGGAGTATTCTCATACACGAAACGTGTTTGCTGATGTTATGTCTAAATTACTCTTGATTCAACTCGCTGAAACGAAATCGATTTTTCAGAAGATGTTAACGTCGGATGGAAAAGACGGTCACCTTCTATTGAAATATTTGTTCGATCATTATTCTCGGTTGAAGGAGCTAGTAAACGACGGAACCAGAATGCTGCATCTAGTGTCAGACTGCGTTGATCCTCCAGGACACTTAGCTTTTCTTGTGCAGAAAAATTCCCCTCTGAAGGGCAAGTTCAGTCGGTTTGTAATGCATGTGTTGGAAGGAGGGTTGTACAATCACTGGATGTCAGCGCAGCGTCATCACATGGATATGAATGGCTTGACACTGCCACCCATTGACAGCGGTCCTGCGAAGATGCCTAGTCCCCTACGCCGCAAACAGTTGGATGGAGCAACCTCTTTGCTGGTGTTGGGATTCTGTGTCGCCGCGGTCGCCTTTATTGTTGAAGTGCTCCTAGCACATGGAGCTAAATGGTCTAAGTGCAAGAATGTGTTCAATCGCGCCAGACGATCATTTTGCATCAATGCACGGGATTCTCCCCAAGAATAGACTTTACGCGGCGTTTTACTAGTTGTGCTGTGTTCTGAGAAGATCTAGGCCCCTGCGCCGCAAACTGTTAGACGGAGCAACCTCATTGCTAGTGTTGGGGTTCTGTGTAGCCAGGGTCGCTTTTATTGTTGAAGTGCTCCTAGCACATGGAGCTAAATGGTCTAAGTGCAAGAATGTGTTCAATCGCGCCAGACGATCATTTTGCATCAATGCACGGGATTCTCCCCAAGAATAGACTTTACGCGGCGTTTTACTAGTTGTGCTGTGTTCTGAGAAAATCTAGGCCCCTGCGCCGCAAACTGTTAGACGGAGCAACCTCATTGCTAGTGTTGGGGTTCTGTGTAGCCAGGGTCGCTTTTATTGTTGAAGTGCTCCTAGCACATGGAGCTAAATGGTCTAAGTGCAAGAATGTGTTCAATCGCGCCAGACGATCATTTTGCATCAATGCACGGGATTCTTCCCAAGAATAGTCTTAACGCGGCGTTTCAATAGTTGTGCTGTGTTCTGAGAAGATCTAGGCCCTTACGCCGCAAACTGTTAGACGGAGCAACCTCATTGCTGGTGTTGGGGTTCTGTGTCGCCACGGTCACCTTTATTGTTGAAGTGCTCGTAGCACATGGAGCTAAATGGTCTAAGTGCAAGAATGTGTTCAATCGCGCCAGACGATCATTTTGCATCAATGCACGGGATTCTTCCCAAGAATAGAATATCCGTGACGTTTCACTATTTGTGCGGTGTTCTCTATAAAGGCTCCCACAGACGGACGCGGAAGATCCGCAGCCTACGCGTATTGGAAGTTTCGCGTCACGTGTTGCCTTATAAGCACGTTCAGACCTCCGCGGCAGGCGAGCGTTGCGGCAATGCAGCGTTTAATCGGCGGCGAAATTTGAAACACAGTCAGACGCGTTTTTTCCGCTGCAGCTCGAGCTTCGTGGAAGCTCGCCCGTGTTCAGGAGTCTTCCCCCTCCCCCACTGGGTCGACGACCTTGCCAACAGACACCAAACGCTCACTCATAATTGACGCTCCGGTGAGAACGGTCCCGCGAATTCCGCGGCCGCGTCTAGCTCGGAACTTTCCGCACCGCACCCGCTTCGGATCAACCGCGTCGGTCTGTGGGAGCCTCACAGCGTCTGTTGGAAAGAGGGTTGAACAATCACTGGATGTTAGCGCAGCGTCAACGCATGGACTTAAATCGCTTGACACAACCACCCGTTGACAGCGGTTCTGCGAAGATGCCTAAAGAGAAACAGGGAGCGGTAGCTCAGTGTATCAACTGATGTCACTGCAGCGCCTCTCTTCGGGAGGCCCTAGGGTCGAGTCCTGACGGCGGCAGGATTTTCGACACTAGCTTTTGAGCTAGGTCGAATTCAGTCGCTGTCTGGAGGAGAATTCTAGCGACTGGCTGCTCTGATCGGTAGTTTTCCGTGGTTTCTCCCATCAACACCAGGCGAATGCCAGAGCAGTACCCTAACAAACGGGCCACGGACTGCGCGCGATTTGTCCTTCCCCTTTTTTGTCCTATCCTCTCTCCACACACACACACACACACTTACACTAACATACATTACACTACCATATATTCCGAGAGATCGGTGGGGAAATTAGAGCTTGTTCCGACTGGGGCGGTGCCCTTCTGGTTGGAGAGTCCTGGTTAGGGGGAACCCCACTAGCCGACGGTAGGTCGGCGCCGGATCTCGCCATCCAGTGGGGAAAAATCACCGCCATCTCCCGAGAAAAACATGCACTACACTAACGGGACTAATGACCAAAGCAGTTGACGAGCCCGGAAACATGAAAAAATCAATGAATCAAACATACGCTTCTTCTGGTACGCCCTAGCGGTCGAATGGAACACGAAAGCTGCCGCGGGTGCGCACCAGTGCGGCGAATGGAAAACGCTATAAATCGTTGGTAACTGTGTTTCGGGGGCTGCATCTCCCAAACAACTAAATAGTTTGTCTCCCGCAGCGGAAGCTTTCGTTGCCACATCTGTATATATTTCAGACTAGAGAAAAAGTTGTCTTTTCCTTTACAAAAGTATTTATTCTTGTATACGTATCAATAAGTATATACAATCCGAACTCTGCTAAACCTCTGCCATTTGTAAATAATAATTGTATAAACATTGAAAGTTTATTTAATGTTGCACACAACTGCGAGCACCCATCCCCCAAATTTAATTTACAACATTAGAGACGCGGTACTCTGCGAATAAACCCATTCCAATTATCCTCAGAATTGAGATAAAAATTCACAGAAAATAAATTTGTTCCTTTAATTATATCGCAAAAGATCCTTTCGGTATTTTCCTTCAATTTAATTTTACATTGATTTCGTCTTCTCTTCTATCTACCCATATTGTGGAGAGGGGGCACCCAAAAGAACTAAATATGTAAACTTGGAAAAAAGGACGGTCATCAAAGTGTATTTTGTAAAATATTGCCTAAGAACATACACCGGATTGAACATTTCCCACTTGATTTCCCCACTTTCGACCGTCTATCCTTTACCTGCACCCAGACTGCCCATCATCATTTCCTTATTTGGCATCTACCTGTTCTCCAAAACACGTCATCTTCAGAATTTACTTGTCCTCAAAAAAGTCGTGTCCCTATGAGACACGCAAACGTGATGTAAAAGGCCTAGGAGGCCTAGGCGGTTCCGAGTTATTCATGATTATAAGTGTGTTGCAATAATCTTTTTTATGTCATACTCTGCCGACCTGGATGGCCGAGGTGGCTAAGAGCGAGTACCGACTCAGCGTTTCGGTCCGAAGGGTCGCGGGTTTGAGTCCCGTCTTGGGCATGGTTGTTTGTCACTTGACTTGGCATGTGTTGTCGTGGAGGGCCTAGCGTTCTGCTGACCCCAGATCAGAGGAGCCCGCAAGTGTGTTGGTCTAGTGTATGGTCGAATATGCGTCTCATCGGGACGTAAAGGGTAACCGGCTGTTGGCTGGATAAAATCCCTAGAAGGAAAGAAGGATGTCATACTCTGCAAACTTCTATTTTTTCGTCTGAAATCTTTCCGATGTAGGATGGAGTGTTATTCTCTATCGGCCAGTATCACACATAAAAAGTTTAGTTAATGGTTTCTTATAAACCTGCAAAAACTATCGTCATTCCTTAGCGTATGATATACATTTACAAAGGATTAGAAAGATTTAAAAAAACAAATAATTTTTAGCCAAATTCCAAAATCAAAATATTATTGGTTGCTACAACAATGTACAGAAATGTATAATAAACACTAAAATAAATGCACAGAACTGCAAAGCCATTTCCAAAGTATATTTAAAGTCAACGTTATTTAAAGGCGCGAAAATAGTTTGTATTTTTTAACTGCACCCCATCTGTCGAAAAAGTCTGAAAAAAATCACAACAATTTGTGTTTTAAGAGTAATGTTTGAGATTTTTTGGAGCCTGTTCCACGGTTCTAGGACACAATAAAAATATTTTGTTCTGTGATTTTAATAGTTTTTTGTTTGAGAACCTGAGAAAATATCTAAAAATGTTTTTCTGATAGTATAAATAAATTTTGGCTGTAGAGAGGTGTAGGAGGTAGGTGGAGGCTAAGAAACCTTCAAAGATATGTTTTTGTTAGAATTATAATGTAATTTTATTCATTTGTTTAGGGGAACTTTTTACCATCTTAACCAGAAGTACCCTTTCAAAATATAATTTTTCTTATGTAAAATCTCTAATAAATATATAAATAAACATTTTTGGATCCAGGAAAGTTGAAAATTTTAAATTATAAATTTGATATTTTTAAAATCATACATTCATAAATTCACGCAAATAAGAACAATTATCTTTATTTATCAAACTTTTAAATCGTTCAACATGTTTGCTGAGCTTTGTAATGTATTTGTTTTAAAAACATATTTATGAAATTCAAAGCCAAATTTTATAAAAAAAATAAAATCTTGACTTTTTACTTATTATAAGATTAGCAAAACTTAGAAGCCGAAACAATAGACACGTGTGTTCCATGAGACCAGGTATTACGAGATGAAATCATCGTGCATCATGAGAAAACGTGAGATTGCTTAAGAATTCACTCCAAATAAATATACAGACATCGTGCTGTCACTGGTGTTGTGGTTATATTTACCTAAAACTTCAAAGCTATTATAGTGCAAAATATTAATCAAAACTTTCTTTTACGTAACTTCTCTTGGACGAATGTTATAACTCCAAGAAAGTGAAAAGCATCATGTGTCATATACAACCTATTACGAAACATGATGAATACGCTAGAAACTCTCTTATATGTCGTGTGAGCAAGAGTGAGAGTCTATATATGTCGACAAACATTGGAACAGAGATAGTGTGTTGCCTGTGGTGTTGCGATGGGCCAACGAGAGTTTCTTTCCAGAGACGAGTGGGACGTTGTGGTGAAACGACACATCGGCACCAGCGAGTTCGAGGTGCTCCACACCAACTTGAAGCGCCTATCGGAAGGAGTCGGCTTCTTGGGGAACACCGCCTTGCCGAGGTCACTGTACGCTTGCTAGACACCCAAAAGACACAACGCGTGCTCAACTTTTTCATCAAGGCCCAACCGGAGAACCTATCTGAACAGAAGAAATTCGTGGAGGAATCCGGTGCGTTTGTCAAGGAAGTAGACGTTCTCAGCAAACTCTTCGTGCAGCTGCGTTCTGTGCTTGAGGACGGAGGTAAGGGTATGCAATGGTCCCCTGAGTGCTACTATACTAGTCCACACGTCATCGTACTCGAAGACATGGCCGTCAAGGGATTTCGTGTGGTGAACAGCAGAATAGAATCGCGTTGGCAACACTGCGCCGTTGTACTGACATCTCTCTCCAATTTGCACTCAGCGTCTCTCATTTTCGAAGAAAAGCATCCTATACAACCATATCGCGTGGACTCGGAGTACGGTGATATGTTACGAGAAACTATATTCATCAACGACCCGAGCAACCTCATTTATCTCTCGATGAAAGCGGGAATAAAAGTTGTTTGGAAACTCGTCGAAGAAATTCGTGGAACTGAAGCTCTACGAAGAATGAAGACGAAAATAGAGGAAGAAATGATGTCTTTGTTCGAACTCGTGAAGACATCTGAACGGTTTCGCAACGTGGTGAGTCACGGGGATATGTGGAGGAACAACATTTTTTTTCGAGAAGAGGAGGGTGAGCCGGTTGAGGCGAGAATGTGCGATTATCAAATTACTCGTTACACCCCTCCTGCAAATGACGTCACTTGTTTTCTATACATAACCACTACCCGGTCCTTCCGCTCCCGGTACTTGCCCCAGCTACTCGCCTTGTATCACGACCAGCTATCGCAGAATCTCAAGAGACATGGCCTAGATCCGGAAAGTGTTCTACCGTGGGAAGAGTTCAAGGAATCGTGCGAGTTCTACAAAAAACTGGGAGTTGTTATTCCGTGTTTGTACTGCACAGTTACGCTTATCGACGAAAATGATTTCAAACACATATTGGATTCTTCAGAGGAATACGAAAGGTTCATTGGGAAAGACAGGCTTCCGAAGTTTTGCATGCTTTCAAGAACGATAGCTTTTATCGCGAAAAAGTGACAGAAATTATTGAGGAATTTATTGAAGAATGTATTGAGAAGAAATAAAACTGAAACGAAATGAGTATAATGTGTTTAACTTGTTTTTTTATTAATTAACCCATTATGATTTTCCTTGAAGTTTCAGACGAATATCGTGTTAATTTTATTGTATATTGAGGATTGTGAGAAGAACTATTTTTTTCTGAATTGATCCTACCCGACTCTAGTTGAATACACATAGGCCTGCGTAGGCTAAAACAAGGAACAGGGCCAACTACATCTCTGCGCACACTTTTCGACAAAATTATTTTATTTAGCTAATGCATATTTTACATATGAACACTGCAAGTAGAAAAAAATTGTAGAATAAGTGATGTGATTAATAAATATGTGTGATTTTGTGTCGAATCATTCTCAGAGTTATCAAATGGCTTGGATAATCTCTTTTCCATGTGTGTTATAAGAGTTTCCCAAATTGTCAGATTAAAAAACAGGGAAATCATGCATTGAACATACTTAAAATAAAAGGTTTTATTACATAACGTTAAGGGGCCTTTTGCATAATTTTCAGATGGTGTAGGACTTACTACCTCTTCATGTACGCACGCCTATGTGGAGGAATAGGGAATATACTTATATTTTAGTTGATGATGAATGTTAGGTTAATCGACTAATTTATTAAATGAAGGATTCGAGTATCAAATGATAATCTTCTTTAAGAAATACTTAGGATTAACTTGGTTTTAGATGTATAGTGTAATAGTCAATATTCCTGATAAGATTATACCTTTATCATTACTAGACAAGACAATAATAAATTCATTTGTATCTTCATAAATCCTCTCGGCTAAAACCAAATTTTTACAACGTATCTTGCGTATACTGTGGTCAGACTTCCTAAGTTGTTCTAACACTACCGTACCTGGATTTCATGGAATAATATTTGAAAATACCAAAGCTTTTTAATAACTGGTGCATAAGTACCTTAGTCAACAGAAATACTTTCTTAAATAAATGAAATTATATGCCGATTAGTCCAAAACTCAAATGATAGTTTATAAAGAGTTGTTACTCATTACGAAGTCATTACTTTTGGTATGATTACATCAATGTCAGTACTGGGAAAGACAATAATAATTTATTAATAGCTTTATAAATCAACTCCACTAGAAACGATTTTTTTACGTGACATCAGACTTTCTATAATGTTATAAAACTATCACACTCAGATTTTGTGAAATAATATATGCTATGCTTATCAAAATAAAGTATATCCTGAAATCTCTGTACATGTCTTTAATGTGTAGGTTTTATTTTCTCGAGAAACTGTTGATGTACGTTATCATTTGTGAAGCTTAACATTGTCAGCGTGTGAAATGGATAAATGAGTGGGACTGTATAACATTGAAGTCGAAACAATAGATATCTCGACTGATATATAAAGAGATAGTTCACCTGCGTCATACATAAACGTACTCACTCAAAATCAGGAATATGTACCGATTTCATTTAATGAATCTCAACGTTTCCAAAATCATGAATATGTACGGGTTTTAATCCAAAAATCATCCTACTTCACCGTGTAAATCGGTTCAAGCCGGAAGCTTGAACGGCTTTACTTGGAGATTCGGTTCGTGAAGAAGATTCCAATATTAAACTTGAACGTATTGGTCTGTAACAATCGATTTATTAAAACCATTCTTATTTTAGAATGGAATCATTGATACACAAACATTAATTTCACCCTACATAAAATATAACTCATAACTCAGGTAAAGTGAATTATTATGAACGTTGTATTTTTTGGTTCTTATCCCTGACTTCTTACAAGACATGATTAATACGTAGAAATTCGTACTTTTAATGGAAAAGCGTGTGTTGGTTTAATGCAAAGATTTGGCCAAACATTAGGTCTTGCGACGCGGTAGGTGACCGAAAGTTTCTCACCAAAATCACCACCTTGATTTTGATGAGAGTTTCTCACCAAAATCATTGTGGTGAAGGGATATATGGGTTATATCCAGTTTGAGGTGTTCCACACGCACATGGAAGCCCTATCGAAAGGAGTCTCATTCTTGGAAGAGCATCGCCTTGCCAAAGACACTGTTAGCCATCAGATCATCCAGAAGACACGAGTGCCTTTTTTTCATCAAGGCTCAGCAGGAGACACTTACCGCGTAGGAAAAAGGTAGGGGAAATTCCGGAATGTTGAAAATGGAAGTTTTCTCTTTTTATTAATTTTGTCAAAGACTGTATGTGACGTATGGGGGAGAAAATCATCTGCGCACGCTTTTTTGAGTTACAGAATCCCTTCCCAACAATTTGACTATTAATAGATGAAAGATGAAATAATAATAATAATAATAATAATAATAATAATAATAATAATAATAATAATAATAATAATAATAATAATAATAATAATTTCGCTGCAGATTTATAGAAAACTTATTTTTAACGGTAAACGAACGAACAGATTTATTTTTCTGTGTTGCTAACAAAATAGAAACTCACCCTAAGCTCTACCACTACAAGCAAAAGGAAAGTTCAACAAAACGTGCGCAAGTTGATTTTCTCGGCAAGCACTTTGTCAAACTAAATACCTTTTTGAAACATGATAGCGACGGTAAGCAATGGTAAGTGCTATTACACTGGTTCTGATGATATTGTGCTTGATGACGTGGACGTGAAGGGGTTTCTACGTCGTGAATGGTTGAGTCAAATCACGTTGGTAGCACCACGCCTTGGTGGTATAGCCGCTCTCCAACCTACACTCGGTGTCTCTTATTTTTTAAGGAAAGCTCTAAGAAGAAGAAGAGAAGAAGAACTCTAAGAAGAGAAGAGCCAAAATGTATTGCCTTTTTATCCTTGAAAGTAGAGTTTATTACATGGGTGCTTTTTTTAAAATTTAAGTAGTATATGACTTAGTGTAGGGATCACAGAATTTTGAAAATGTGCACACAATTTACTTTTCCTCATAGCACGTCATATGCAGTTTTAACTGTTTTTGACGTAAAATAAATAAATAAATAAATAAAATAAATAAATAAACTTTCTATACTTGGGTTTTCGTAACGTGGCGGGTGACATAAGGCAATTTTTACACCTCCCACCTTATAAAATGAATCTTTTTAATTAATTCGCGAACGTCCTTCTGAACGGGGCTCATGTCATCAAACATGTGCTTATCACTGTAATAAAGATTAATTTTATAAGACAAGAGATGTAAAAATGACCTAATGCCATCCACCATGTTACGAAACCCCAAGTATACACAGGCGTATCGCATATCGTATACGTTCTTTGGAATCCAGACAAATATATAATTGTACTAGAGATTTGCAAATAATGAAAACAAAAATAAAAGAATAAATATTTTCGTTCGAACTGGAAAAGACATCTGAACGGATTCGCAACGCCTTGAATTGCGAATAGAATATATCCACATGTGGATGAACAAGATATTAACCTCGACGAAGCCGGTGAAGTGGTACAGCTTGAATGGCCACCAAACATTAGTCTACAATTGTATTGAAATGTATTATTGATTTTGTGAGTTAATTAGATATTATTGCACAAGATTTGCCTTTAGTATTTTTTACAGAAGCGAATACATTATTTAACGTGTTTAAGTTTTAATATGTTTATGAGTATAATTTATGAGTATTTGCAGATTATAAGAGGAGTTTTGTTTCATAATATCATTTATGAAGTTTTTAATTTGTTGGTCCTGAATCCAAACCCTAGATTATATCGTTATTCTATAATTATTAGTAGTGAAGTGTGACACC
Source organism: Teleogryllus oceanicus (assembly GCA_964035755.1). Lineage (NCBI taxonomy): Eukaryota > Metazoa > Arthropoda > Insecta > Orthoptera > Gryllidae > Teleogryllus > Teleogryllus oceanicus. The sequence goes on from CAXIVR010000008.1 coordinate 74,793,385, forward strand.
AAGATCAGTCCGTACTCCTTAAGAATTGTAAACATCTGTACCGTGTAAAAAGTAACCACCGTTCAGATGATGCTACTCATGTTCAAAGTCAGGTCAGTCAAAGATCGCGTAGATGACAGTAGGGGATATGGATGGTCGCAAAATAGTCATAAAATTAACCAATGAAGATTAAAATTTACAAATTTTCGTACTCCCGTATATCATAAAAATATTTGTGTGGCAAAACGCGATCACAACTAAATAGAGCAAATTCCATGTAGTCAGTGCAAATGTTTCTATGCAATAAAAAAAGGGAAGATACAGTGGTTGCACGATTGATAATCACGTAATTTATTCAAGGGTCCTTACCATGTGCTACGTCTCGATAGAGCAGCAAGGAGGGACTGAGTAGGGTGCGGATTCATATGCACTGAAAATCCTGCAAATATGCTTGCAAAAATGGTTCAAATAATATCACAATATGCTCTTAAAAAGCAAAATATGCTCAGAGAAAAGTACGTGTTTAGTCTCTACAAAATAGTTCAATTTAAATTTTGGTTGATGCATACTGAATTTAATTTCAACTGCAAGAGGTTGTAATACATTTTTCCAAATTTTCGTTCTGGGATGAGTCATTTTGTGTTACCCGCAAGAATGTTCTTATACAAAGCTTTTTCAGCTTCACTTGAGTTTAAGGTACAATACTCAAAAGTTTCAATTTCTTTAGTTGCATAATTTTCAACACCATGCGTTTCATCCCGTAAAATACCACGTAACATTTTCACAATTAAGGCGTTCTCAAACCCCCAAAAAACGTTCTCAAACCAGGACATTTTTCTTGAATTGTCTTCATTTCTTCTGTAAAGACTTGTCCTATTGGTCCGGGCAAATTGTAGAATAACTTTGCTATAGAGTTCAGTCGGGCATGTTCCGTTCCCACGGACATATTTGGATTGACTTCCCGATGAACTGTTCCGCTCTAGTCACACAAATATGATACAAACCGAAAGTCATCTCAATGTTCGTCCAAATTTTGTGCGGAACAAAAAAATTAAAAAAATAAAAATGTAAAATACGCAAACTTATGCTCTTTAAATGAAAATATCCTCAAACATCCAAAATATATAAATAGGCACTGCAAGAACTAATATCCAAAACAATAAGAAATGAATTTGTGTGCTTTATGTATATCATTACTATTACATGATATGGAAATACGTAAAATTCGCAGCCTAGTGGTGAGTCAAGCAGATGTAAGTAGCAAAATATAGAAGCAGATAAAGTTCAGCTCGAGATGAGAAGAGAGTAAAGCAATCACCTACCCTTGGGTAGGTCATAGTAGAAGAACGATTATGTTTATTAACAATAATAATAACGACAGTAATACACTAATAAGAAATTAAGGAAACTCGAATATTCTACATACATATTTATAAATATATACTATAGATATTATCAGTTATACGCCACATCCCGGGTAACGCATCTGATATAATAAAGGCTTACCCTGTTTTAAAAAAGGGAACAATTGCCCGGAAGGGATGCAATTTGTAATTTATTAAAAGGATATATAATTTATTCATGCAATTTTTCATAATGTATATGTTAATTGCTTGCAGAAGCTAACAGCCAGTGCGCAAAATCTGTACGTCTGACTAATTTAAAGTTTTATTTTCACACACACATTCAGCATAAAAAATTGTAATATAATATTTTTATGGAAATCGAAATTTATCAATTTTGTATATTTAACATATATTTGCTGTAAATGTTTTAAGGTAAATTATAATTTACATATCACAATTTGATAGACCCGATAACCATATTGTTTTGGATAATCAACCATTTTCTAAATACATTTTATAGCCTGGTTTCTGAAAATTGACCTTTTAAATTGAGCTTATCATATTAAATAATCCAACGCAAATTACAGTGTGTCGTACTTGCGAGTCTGTATTGCACTTTGGGTCACTTACCTTTTTAATTCATATTTGCCTCGATGGTCTGTATAATTGTTAGAACTAATATCCTTTTTCAAATAAAAAGCCCTTATTTCAAAATGTCCTTTTAGAAAGTGATTTCTAAAAGCTGTTTATAATGAGATGCATAGGGTGCTAAAAGTTCAAATTTTTAGCAGAAGTTCTAAAAGTGAGGCGATGATTAATTGTTCAAATAAAACTGCATATGCAACTAAGAAAACAAAAAATATGTACTCCCTTTTTAAAAATTTTATTAACCTGTTTCGAGTCCTGACGGGCAGGATTTTCGACACTAGCGTTCCAGCTAGGTCGAATTCAGTCGCTGTCTGGAGGAGAATTCTAGCGGCCGGCTGCTCTGATCGGTAGTTTCTCTGACCCTGGTTTCTCCGATCAACACCAGACGATTAAATTTTAAAAAGCAAGCACTGTGTATAAAATTTTAGATCCCAGACCGCGCCCCACATTAATTATTCATTTAATAGAAATAGTTATTTACTTATTAAATTATATATAATAAGCGCCATACCGTCGCGTTTCGCCAGAAATCATGCCATATGTGTGAGTGAGTGAGTGAGTGAGTGTGTGTGTGTGTGTGTGTGTGTGTGTGTGTGTGTATAGTCCTTCAGAACACGCACTCACACCCCACCTGCGAAATGCCAAATCCAAAGTCGGTCGTTCTGCGCGTTGCCGCCCCCGCCGAACGTGGGGTGTGGGGGGTGTCCCCGCGGGGACATTCAACGCCACTCAGCCGCCAGGCGCGCAGGGAGCCTGAAAGCTTCCGGTGCCGCCGCCAGAGGCTCTTGCTCCGCCCCGCCGCCCGCGCCCCGCCCTCCAACGGCACGTGGCTGCGGAGCAGGTGGGGGCTCCAGCTACTAGCGCTCCAGGAATTGCTAGTCTCTGACATTTGACTCGATTGACTCGTGACATTGAGGACGTAAGAGTGATCCCAGCATGTCCCCAAAAGTGTGAGTGAATGGTGATGCCGAACGCTTCAACAGTTGTGACAAGCTCTCACCCCTCGGTGGATTTCCCGATTGATTGATTGATTTTTTTAACATTCTGTCCCTGTTTCCGTGACTACTTTCCTTCTAATTCCATTACTTGGCGAAGAACGCGGTTCTGGCGGAATCCTCTGTTAATTATATTGTTATAGAGCAAGCTTCATTTATACTAGTACTTAGGATCATACGTCGTGCCATTGTCAAGAGGTCCGCAAGGTAGCATCTCCACCTACGCGCCTCTTTACACGGGCTTCTGCGTCAGTACCCAGCAGCGCGTCATTACCCATTGGGAAGAAGTTAGCGTAGGGGTAGGTTTTAGGGCGGTTTCAAGAGGTTGGACGAGGCCTTGTGAGGCAAGAAAACTCGTTTTGTTGGAACAAACTTCATATGAGATTGTCCGGGAACCGAACAATCTCAACTTAAGAGATTATTATTCCCGTACGTGTATTGCATGTTATTAACTCGGGAGGGGATGGCGCCTCTCTCCTCTTTGTGACTTCCCGCGCTGATATACACGTCGGCTTGTAAGGGTTTTTATCCCCCAGGCATCTGCGCGTAGCGAGGCCCATCACCTGCTCAGCACAAACTCTAAGGTCATGACGGGTCTCCCGTTAGGTGTCGTTGTGTAAAACTTGTTGGTGTGAGTGAAATGGGAGATAATGGGACAGGGATGAGAAAGGAAACATCGCTTCTGGTCCGTAACCCTTTTCTTACGGTTTCGTTCCAACATTCGCCACGTTGTGTTCGAAGAAACAACGGAAATCTACTCTCAGAACAAGCAGCAGCTAGAATTCGCCTCTAGAATAGTAGAAATCGTCCCAGCTATGTAGATATTACAGATATTACATTCCAAAGGAATATCCTCATTTAGCTGTACCAGACGGAATTTCAAAAGGCATGTTCTGAATAAGTGTCAGTTTTAACGAGTTTATAGGGGAGGAGTGGACCTGTAATTTGTCTTTTAGCCTCTTACGTGCAACGGTCCAGCATAGAAAAAAGAATACGAACATTTACATTAAATACATCTGGGAATGCAATCCCCTTGGCGATCTGTTTCTTCCTGTTTTTCATCAATCAAGTGTCACTCGTCAATGTGGTACGTTGCTTTGATTCTGAGCTTACGTTGTAGCTACTTTTATCCCAAAATTATTGAAAAGATAGCATATGCTTATGTTTTATTTCAAATAAACATGTAGTCTGCAATTTATCTCTACACTTTTAATCTTCTTTAGAAAACTTTTTGATTGCCCTAGGCAAAAAAACAATTTAAATGTGAGACTAAGTTGTGAACTTGAGAAACAAAGTACCCAGGGTATACATAAATATTTCAATACACGAATTACTTTCCTCTAAAATGGAAATTCTGTAATTTAATAACAGAATTCAACTGGCCACAGTTGAAAATCAACTATAACAACAGTTTACAACTGTTGAATAACAAGAGTATTCAACTGTAGCTATTGTTGGGATGATTGCAAGTGACCTATCAGGTTGGCTTCAAGATAGTAGATGATAATGAGAGATTGCCTTAAGTCATCACCGGTTTTTTACCTGATGTCAGTTGAAAATTAAAAAAATTCTCAAAAATACTTCTGCAAAAAGGGAAATTTATGGAACAATTGGTAATGCAAAATTTTTCACGCCAACATAAGAGGCTTTATAAGTTTATATAGAGGTTTTCGTTATTCGTTCTCAATCACTTTTGAATAAAGATATTTTCTGCTCATACGTTTTGTTTTAGTCCTATGTGTGTTAATATTTTAGTGATGCACGTATTTAATTTTCATATACGTTTCATCTCTATTGCAAACATTGATTTGCACAATGATTTGTTATATTTGCAACTTTGATGAAGTAACTATTAACGCTATTTGATTACTTACTAAGTCAGCTTGATTTCTTCGCATTTAATAATAATTATGGTTACAATATTGAAATCTGGATATCGTCTAACTAAACTAATCTAATAGAATTATTCGACTACATGCAATATTTTAAATACATATTTGCAAACAAACCTGAATATTTATTATAATGACGATAATTCATTAAGAACATCAGAATCATAATATGAGTATTTACTCATTACGTTACTACATGTTAAAAAAAATTTAAAAATAAAAATGAAACTAATCACGAATATAATTATGTTTCATTGTATTTTAATTAAATTTTGGAAAAAAATTTTAAAAATAATTTTAATTATTAAAAATAAATATTAAAATATATATATTGTGTTTAAATGGCTATTTGACCCTACATACATATATATATATATATATATATATATATATATATATATATATATATATATATATATAATGCATACCAAAAAGCCCTATTCGTTCTTTAAAAGACAGTTTAGTGAGACGAAAACAGTGGATAATAAACTCGAAGAGCGTCTGGTATAAAATTCTGAACGAAGCTGAAAATGTAAGTATAAAAAATATTAAAATATTGTAGCTGGGGTCTGCATAAGTAAAGCTATAGAAAATTAATATGCAGTCCGTTATTTTATTTAAAATATTCGACATTTGTGTGCATCCATGAAATCTAAATAAAAATAATAGAATATTTGTATTTACATTCCTCCTTATGTTATTTTAAAGGTCAAAAAAAAGAATAATAATATTATACATAAAAAATGTGGAAATACACCTTTCACAATTGTTCCTCATTACATAGGACGCTCATTTTCTTCCCACAAGGGAGAAAGTTTGAAAACTCGTAATTTGGCATTCAATTGTTGGTCAAAATTTTTTAATTTTATCATTTTCTTCTTCTCCACTGCTTCAACCACTACACACACAAACCAGAACAGAGAAAAAACTATCAGATTCGTCAATTCTATTTATTTTCTATAAATTCAATAAATTCTTCAATGATTTCAAAGATTTTCTCACGGTAGAAGCTATCATTTTTGAAAGCACGCAAAACTTCAGGTAATCTGTCTTTCTGTACAAATCTCTCATATTCTTCCGCCGAATTCAGCACGTCTTTGAAATCATCTTCATTTATTAACGTATGGGACAGTACATCAAGAAATCAAAATTCCAAGCTTTTTGTAGAACTCACAAGATTCTTGAACTCCTCCCAGGGTAGTACTTTCTCCGGGTCTACACCGTGTCTCCTGAGTTATGAGATAAGTGATCATGATACAAGGCAAGCAGTTGAGACAGATACTGTGTACGGAAGGAGCGAGAGGTGGTGATGTACAGAAAGCAGGTGACGTCATTCGCTGGAGGGGTGTATCGGGTAATTTGATAGTCGCACATCCGTGCCTCCACCGGTTCACCCTCTTCTTCACGGAAGAAAATGTTGTTCCTCCACATATCGCCGTGGCTCACAACGTTACGAAACCTGGCGGACGTCTTGACGAGTTCGAACAAAGACATCAGTTCTTCTTGTATTTGCGTCTTCAACCGTCGGAAAGTGTCGGTTCCGCGAACTTCCTCGACCAGTCTGGAAACCACAGCGATGCTCGTCGTCATCCAGTGGATGCCTGGATGATCCGGTTCGTTGATAAAGAACGGATCGCGCAACATCTCGCCGTATTCCGAATCCACGCGATACGGCTGGTTAGGTTGCTTTTCTTCAAAAATAAGAGACGCTGAGTGCAGGAAAGAGAGCGACTTTAACACCACGGCGCAGTGTTGCCAACGTGATTCGATTCGACTGTTCACCACGCGAAAACCCTTCACAGCCATGTCCTCGAACACAATAACGTCTGGACGGGTGTAGTAGCATCTAGCACTCCACTGCATATCTTCACCGCCGTTTTCCAGAGTAGACCATAGCTTCACGAAGAGTTTGCTGAGGACGTCAATCTCCTTCTTGAAGACGCCCGTTTTCTCCACTACGTCTTTCTGCTCCTGATTGGTCTCTGGCTGGCCCTTGATGAAAAAATTGAGCACTTGTGTCTTCTGGGAGTCCTGCAGTCGTACGGTGAGTTCGGCAAACCGATATTCCCCCAAGAAGCCGACTGCTTCCGTCAAACGTTTCGTCTTGGTGTTGAGCACCTCGAACTGGCTAGAACCTAGATGTCGCTTCACCACAATTGCCCACTCGTCTTTGGTAAGAAACTCCTGATCACCCATCGCTGCGTTCAGAGACAAGAAACTTGGAAATGACGAGCGAATGTTTGCACAATCTACATATATTCACACACAGGAACCTCGCTGTAATCGCAGTGTTGCGCAAGGTGACAACTATAATAGCGTCTCGTCATCGTCTAGCAACAGTAAGTTTTGTGTAAAGAGCAAATTACGTCGAAGAAATCTCCAGTATTGTATACAATAATATCATTTCATCCTCGGGTTTGAGATCGATTGTAATTTTAGTCACGTCTTGGTGAAGAAAAGCAAGGTCGCTGAACTTTTACGACCACGTGCCTATTGTTTCGAGTTCCAAAGTTTTACAAACTCACATCTTGAGCCATTAAAAACAGTGACCTCAAAATGTGCGGCAGCGATGACGTGTATGTAGAGTTTGTCGTTCAGATAAGAACTACTTTTGCATGATCATGATGTAGACAAATGCTTATCTAATTCTCTTATCTTTGAACACGAAACTACAATCATTGCGTATTGGCACTAGTGACTCTGTGTATACTTGTTTGCAATTCACCTTGTCATTTTATTAAATTTGACATCATGTAAATTCACTTTTATGTAAGTAAGGATGCACGATATTTAAATAAAGATAGTATTAGTTTCGAGGAAAGTAATAATATATATATAATTGAAAAATGTCTCCAGCTCTCTCATTTGCTGACTGAATAAATGAATATCCATTACCTAAAATGTCCGATGGCGCTCTACAAAATGTAAGACTACATTTAAAAAAATAAAATGAAACATTTTTGGAATAAGATAAAACGTTTCTATTCGTCTGAGAAAAATTTATTTATGTATTTCATGAGTTATATTTGTTTTCACTACTATTTTTTCTTAACATTCCGTCACTCGCGCGGCCATTCGTAGCAAGAGTATTCGCGCCTTAGATTCCGTCCAACGCACTCATTCTGCTTTTCTTTCTTTATTAACTTCATTAATACACGTCTCTTATTTATATTTATTATTTATTTAATAGGTAATTATTACAGACAAATTAGAAACTTGATCCAATGTGGCTAGGCCGAAGGCCTTTAAGCCATTACAATACCTACATTCTACCGAGTTCTAACCTTTCGCCTTCTGGTATTCACCCCCAATGGTCTCTCCATCGCCTCAAAGCCGCGGAAACGAGACCATAAGGTACGGCTGAGGGAAAACCCCTGAAGGGGGAAAAACCTGCCGTCAGAAGCCGAGTACATGCTACTCTATCCGGTTTTTAGACTATTTATTTATTTGGCGCGGCGTCAGGCATTCTCCTTCCAGTGTTTGGCCTCCACCGCACCTGAAAACAAACAGCACCACAGAAAATCGTCCGCACCAACGCCTCTGCCCTAACATTTCCGATTCCCACTTCCTTCGCCCCTAATGTGCTTTATTTTAGCTGTTTCTTTATTTTATTTTAATTTAATTTATTTTTAATTTATTTAACTTATTTTAATTAATTTAATTTTAATTTATATAACTTATTTTAATTTATTTAACTTGTTTTAAATTAATTTAATTTTAATTTATTTAACTTATTTTAATTATTTTAAGTTAATATATATATATATATATTTTCCTCCAGTCTAGGCTCTGCTCGTACTAACCACTGCTGTTTTCCCACTCCTTAATTTCCGTTTCTCTAGTGGTCCGAACCTTTCCGAGAAATTTTCCTAATTCTTTCATGAAGTTAGCTCTTTTATCCCCTAGAATGTTTTGGGCGAGCGTTACGTTCCTATGTTGGAAGTAGTAATTTCCATTCCCATCCATTTTCCTCTCCAAGTTTCGGTCGCACTGCAAATTAAAAGGATATGGATCCAGTCTTCCCTATCACCGCAAAGCACACAGATGCCATTACCATTCGAGTCCTTATTTATATGTGCTAGTACATTTGAATACGCCATGGATTTTTTGTTGGTTGGTTGGTGATTCCGGGCGCGTCAACAGCTTGGTGTCGTTAGTGTAGTGCATGTTTTCCTCGGAAGATGGCGGTGATCTTCCCCCACTGGATGACGAGATCCGGCGCCGACCTACCGCCGGCTAGCGGGGTTTCCCCTTAACCAGAACTCTCCCATCACCGGGGCACCGCCCCAGCCGGGACAAGCTCTAAGCTCCCGACCGATCGCCCGGAACATGTGGTAGTGTAGTGCATGTTAGTGTAACTGTGTGTAAGGGGACAAAAGGAAGAGGGAGGAAAGATCGCGCGCGGTCCGTGGCGCGTTTGGTAGGGTACTATTCCAGCATTCGCCTGGTGTTGATCATAGAAACCACGGAAAACTACCGATCAGAGCAGCCGGCCGCTAGAATTCTCCTCCAGACAGCGAGTGAATTCGACTTAGCTGAAAAGCTAGTGTCGAAAATCCTGCCGCCGTGTGGACTCGAACGTAGGACTTGCCGGTCAGAGGCGCTGCAGTGACATCAGTTCATGCACTGAGCTACCGCTCCCGGTACCATGGACAGAAAGATCAATAATTACAAACCATATTTCAAGCTTTTATTTTATTTCCATCACTCGCGTGGCCATTTGTAGCACGATCATCCGCGCGCTGGACAACGTCCACCATTTTGCAATATTTACGTTTTTGCACAACAATGAAGAGAAATGCATTAACATCGGTCAAAACATTTGAAATATTAAACTCTCTGGTATTACAGAAAAAATATTGTTATCAAGTATGCAAGAACACTTCTATATGCCAGTACTCGCATGTTCGTTTCTATCACAGGCCCAGCGATTTCATTTCAGGGCAGTGCATAACGGAACAACAGGGATAATAAGTTTATCGATACCCTTCTCAGATACCATCAGAGGAATAGAAGCATTGTCTTTATTCGTTTAAGGCTAACATTCCTTTCTTAAGTAGAAAAGAAACTTTTGTTTGGCCCTGTCCAACGAGAAGAGTGACAGAGCGTAACTATTTCTGTGGAAAAATATGTATTTTGAATTCATAAACCATATGAAAAGTTGAATGGTCGTTCTTTTCACAAATACTCAATTCAATTAAAATATAGTTTGAAAATAAATTATTGTATCAAAATATTGATTATACATTTTTAATTCTTTCAACATATTGAATTTTCTTTCGTATTTAGAAGCATCATTTTCAGATCAATAGGTTGTGATCTACGTGATTTCTCAACCATGGGCCCTTTAACAAATTACGTATCTTCCGATTGGATACTGCATTTATCTAGAGGGTAACAATTGGTTATTTTAAGAAGATTATAGAATGAAATTGGAAGTTTTACTCTATTTGTAATGCTGACGCATGTTCAAACGTAGAAATGTGTTCTAATACTTTACAGTCAGCAAAGAAGAAGTAAAAACTCACTTATTCACTCCTTTTTACTTTCTCGCTTCTGATTACGCAGTATAAAGAGAGTATTGTAATGCTGCGGCAAGTATAAAACTGCAAATTTTCAACAGAAAAAGTTATTGCTGGGGCATGGTAAAGAGAAAGTCACTATATATATAGTAAATTACTTCCTTTAACACATTGTTTAGTCAGAATTCATTTGTGGTTCCTTGATATCGAAATGTAATCATCTTGTAACAAAAATATTTTTTATAAGAGGAAATATTTTTAAGGAAGGCATTAGATTTAACTTAGAGCTAACAAATATACTTATTTTACGTTAACAGATTACAATATGTTCTGAGAAGACCGTGCCAAACGTATTGATTTGAATTGTAATGCCTCTTCATAGTGCTACGTAGTTAAAGGCTAATAAAGCGCGATCAATACTTAGAGGTCTTATAGATCCAATTATGTCTCTAATAAATATTGATTTGACACTCATTTATTGATTAGTTGGAAGCAACAAAACAATAATAAATTACAAATCCGCTCCCTGTACCGGTCCCTCGAAGTAAAGGAAGTAATGTGGATGGATATCGACAAAGAATAAAGCAAAAAGCACTCCATGTTTATTTACTCCATTGCACCAGCCCTATTATTATAGGAACCATCAATTAGATTAAAAACTGTTTAATTTCACACTTATTGCTGAAAGGTGCCCCATTTCGACTTTTTGTACCGGAGCATCCGCGAACCTAGATACTCAACTGCTAAGTATTTTATAAACTTAACAAATTACAACCACTGACCCGTATTTTTGCTCCTGCAGACCGCGACTTTGTTATGTTTGTAAAAATAAGTGCATAACCTAGTGTGAAGGAAATTCAGATGAGAATAATCGCGTCATCTGTGGAAAGGTATCACGTGAGAGTGGGTGGAAACACTAACGTTCCCCTTCCTCTTTTCGTATGTCAACATTCATTCGAAAATTGAATATATTTTATTTTTGGGTCCTTTTATGTAAATTGATTATTATTTGTCTTTCCTAAAACACGACGCTGACGTCCAATTGCGATAAAAAGGAAGATATATTCTACAGTAAAAGCCTAAAATGTTAACATACTAACTATACGTTTGACCACGTAACTTTGGGTTTACTCACGATTCACTTTATGGCGTTGAGGTGTATTTTGTACCCGTCAATTATTAAAAAGCAATCCAATTTTTCTTTTCTGTTTCAGGTGAGTTTATTACAGCAAAACACATCTCAAGGTTATATTTTTTTTCTCCATTGAAAACGTGAGTACTATTAATAAATCTATTTTCTTCATTTAAGTCAAGAGACGTTTGGACCAAAGTTTAGTGCCGAATAATTCTCGTGAATGCATACATTTGTGCTATTTCATATCCATCCAGATCGTAAAATACATTTACTTTCTATCCTTTCTATTTTCTAACGATTTTCTTATTAATGTTGAATATATCCTTTATATATATTCATACGTAAGATCTACTAATTCTTTAATTAAAATACATAAATATCTCCTTAAAATTGATTTTTGTGCATCACTGTTTTACCAATTCCTTCTTAATGAATGTAATGTTGTAAAATATATCTTTTTTTAATTCACAGCTGTATTTATGAAGTAGTGTTCTCGTATCAAACTCTACCATGATGTGAAGTCCCCGTGCTGTGAAGTCTCCATGTAATTACATCATTCTTACAGCACCTATTACAAGCAGTAGAAAATGTATTGTGATTCGCATGTGTATCAGAGCGCCACATAGCTAAAGTTAGTCTTTCATTCCTTCAGTTTATTGGTTGGTTGGTTGGTTGATTAGTGATTCTGGGCTCGTCAACAGCTGAGGGCACTTGTCCCGTACGCGTAGTGCCTGTTTTTTTCGGAAGATGGCGATGATCTTCCCAGACTGGATGGCGAGATCCAGCGTCGACCTACCGTCGGCTAGCAGAGTTTCCCCCTAACCAGGACTCTCCCACTAGCGGGACACCACCCACCTTAGCAGACAAGCTCTAAGTTCCCGACCGATCTCCCGGAATATGTGGTAGTGCAATGCATGTTAGTATAGGCGTGAGTGTGTAAGGAGAGAAAGGATAAGACAAGGAAGAAGAAGGATAGATCGCGCGCGGTCGTGACCCGTTTGTTAGGGTACTGCTCCTGCCTTCGCCTGGTGTTGATCGGAGAAACCACGGAAAACTACCGATCAGAGCAGCCAGCTGCTAGAAGTCCCCTCCAGAGAGCGCCTGAATTCGTCTTAGCTGAAAAGCTAGTGTCGAAAATCCTGCCGCCATCAGAGCTCGAACCTAGGACCTCCCGGCCGCAGGCGTTGCAGTCTTCAGTTTACAAAAAGAAAGAAATAGAATACGTGCCTGTCGGAGTACCTTTCTGGGTCACCGTAAACACAACCCACCGCACCCGATAGAAATTAGAGACTGAGGAAAAGGTTTCCAATATCCTGCCACAAAGAACTGACGCCTCGTGTTTTATCCCCTTTTCTTTTGTGTGTCTCTCCGTGGCAAGAGTGTTGTGATGGGAGTTGCCTAGCTCTTTTCTCTCGTGAAAGTAGACTAGAATGAAAGTATCGACCAAGGTACCAATCTTCTCCGGAAAGAGCCAGCCCCGTTCTTCGACTGTCAGCGTATCAATAGAACAGCGTTTTTTCTGTCGAGTGGGAAAAATGAACCTGCGTGGGCTTCTTGCTCGTTGTTGTGACTAGCGTCAGCTGGCACAATTGAAACGAAGTTTGTTAGGTTTGTTTATTAATAATTCTGCAATTAAGTGTAAAAACTTGGTTACAGATTGAACTTTACTTTATTGAGGTCTACATTGTCCAACAACAAAGTAAAATATATAAAATAATGTAAATAAAATAATAAAATAATAATAACAATAAAATAAAATAATACAATAAAATAAAATTACTGTATGGAAAAACTAGTAATTTAAAAATATGAAAAAATCAATATTAAACAAATAAAAAGCTACGAAATTAATTTATTTTTAAATTTGTTGAATCTGCGATTAAAAGATTCAACGACTGTCGCAGACTCACTGTTCTTGTCTTAAATAGTTCTGTCCGCGGAATAAAATATCCAAACGTCCGTGTTTGATGATGAATTTCTTTCCAAGTTGGATAGTCTGTGTACACTTTATACAACGTTGAGTCGCATTTTCGAAAGTGCGAACTTTTATGAAACCGGTAATCTGTGAATAATATATTAACAAGATTTTTTTAATTGAAATGATTGAAGGCGTTGTCATTGTCAACAATTGTATTTATTTCACAAATAGCAGCTTTCGATGGCTTAGCCATCATCATCAGTTTTCTGCTGTCTGGGAGCCACAAAAACGACTGCGTCTGGCAGTTTGAAGCTACACTTCTGATTAAAATTAGAATTATTTTGAAATTTCGTATTTAATAGCTTTCAATACAACCATTAGCTTCCACTACAATTTACTTTCAAATTTTTCCCTTAGTAAAATTATCCTTAAAGACGAGAGAATGCCACAACGATCAGTCGACCACTCTTTAATGTTTCTTTATCCTATTCGTATACATCAAGCAATTCTCCATACAATCGCAATATTCATGTATCACGCAATTCTACTTATTGCCTGCTTCACCAATGAATATTCTGGAGTTGATTGCAGATTGTGTGTAGATCTCATTTTACTTACTTTAACGTAAAGTGTTCTGTACAGTGAACACTCATTCCTAGAATACCTGCAAATAGATTATGGACGAAAATGCTCATTCCCCGCTTACGTGCTCTCCAATACTTGCGAAATTAATACTGGATGCATTCGAATTCGTGACAATTTCGTGTGCGATCGTTCAGTAAAATTATTAGTCCGGGAAGTTTGATGTAATATTAAACTCGTTAATTAATGAAAACAACGTGATTATTTCATTGTTTACGCGCGATATTGGGATTTAATATGTTTACAGTACTGAAATATTCGATGGATTTCATGAATCACGTTTTGTAGCGCAGACTGCATTAATTTCTATTCTAATTTGGAGATTTTGCCAGTTTATTTTGCAAAAAGATTGTACGCGATTACAAATCACATTTTACTTTGTGCTATTAATTCAAGATTGCATCTGCAATTGAGCAATCATTTTTTCTTAAGCTTTCAATTTGTATCCACTTTTATTAACACATTCATAAGATTCTTATTTAAAACCAATATATTGATAGAAATCATAAATTTCTAAGATAATACACAATTAAATTTTGTAAATGTAAACTTATTTATGAATTTACTAGGAGCCAATTTATATTGTCAAAGTGTTGTATGTTGACTTTGCTTATACCTTCGCCACTGAAGTTTGATTTTTGAAAAGCAAGTTTTATTATTGACTTTTTAAATCTCCAGTCTTGTCTGAGAAATTAAGAATTAGAAAATGGGAATTTTTATTATTAGAACCTTTCATAACCCTGAGTGATATTTTATCTTTGAACGATTTTCGGATGTTTACAAAACAAACGAAACCTTCATCTTGCGTTATCACTTTGAGGAAACTTCGTATTCTCCTACAGTCAGACCTGCTCATAAACATGTTCCAATATTATTTCAGTATCTTTAGATGTAGAAAACAGCTGTTCGATAGAAGCAATGCAGAAAATGTTAAACCAGTGCTTAAAAAATGGGCGTGGCCATTTGTCGCCGGGAAAAGGACTGTAAGTAAAGAAAATTTTAAATAAATTTATGACCTTACCGTACCTGATAAAAACTTAAAAGACTTTAACACGAACTCTCTGACAATGATTGTAATATATTGCTAAATATATATAGTATTAGTTTTGAAATACATAAAAATGTTCCTTCAGTTATTTAAAAATATTTTCTAATGTTCACCGTTGCGTTCTCCACTGATTCCTGGGTACGTGAATGACATTGGAATGCGACTGTTGTAAGAAAGTAATTACAGTAGAACGCCGATAATCCGCAACCCCGCCAATCCGAATTTTCGAATAATGCGAACAAAATTTGGGATGAAGGGAAAGAATGCAAAATAAAAATGGATATTTGTAGTTGTTTTTTTTTTCATTTATTTCTGCTTGGCCCGAAGGCTCTCAGCATCCGAGTACGATACAGTGATGTTACATTGAATTACGTTAACATTGATTAAGAAACATTATAGACATGAATACATTGAGTACATGTGAATTAAATGTAAGAAGCCACGTCGGGTACATGATAATCAAGGAGGGTCGAAGAACTGTCGCGGTAGTTTTCGCTTTAGTCTATTGTGGTGAGGATTTTGTTTTTCGATTTTGAAATGTACAGCTGAGGCAATCTAGGGAATTTTAGGATAGAAGCGAGAGGATAGGAGGGAGAAATGGACGGAGATAGGAGTAATGCCGAGTTCGTTATGTAACTGGGAGTGAGGTACAAACCATGGAGCTTTCGTGATGGTTCGGAAGAATTTATTTTGGAAAATCTGCATTTTTTGGATGTGCGATTTGCTGGCTGAGGCCCAGATAGGAGAAGCGTAGGATAAAATTGAGCGGATCATTTTTGTAGTGTAAAGAAAGGATGTAATAATAGAACTGAACAATTAATCACAATACAAGAAATTGAAACACATTGAAACACAAGGCGAATTGAAACGTTTATTGAACTACGATATTGAAATATACCCTTCCATAGACCCGTCTTGCTGCCCTTAAATTCCTGTAACCAGTTTCCGAATTTCTAATAAATATATGGGTCCCAGGAAATGGTTACGAGAATGAGCTCTCAAATTATATTTAATTATAACTCCGTTGCTGACTCAGTAGGCGCGATCTTTACCGAAATAATCGTGAATACTTTCGAACTCGCGTAAATTTTCTATGTTCAAATAAACTGCTATGTATCTAGAACCCTGATCCGATCGCTATCGTGTCGAAAGCTGGAATGAATATTTTTGTATCCTTCTTCAACATGTCAACTTTCTTCATCTTTTACTTTAAAAAAATACCTCGCGGCGTATCTACTAATTATTTTTTACCATAACTCACTTTTTCACATTCCCATGACACTCCCGGTATAATAGATTGGAATTTTCTCATTCGTGTAACTAAGCACCTAAGTTTGTTTATCTTTCTTCGTAGACGAAAGCACGGATGGTACTTATCGTCCGCTTTTGAGCTAATGGGCATTGTTTATATGTTGCACGCCGGTACCATGAATTTCATATTGGTGACAATCTGATATGTCACAATATATAATACATGTTTATAAAGTAGTAATTTTCACTTGGAGAATTTGCAAAATCGCAGTCTTCTTTTGCCGTAAGAAATTGAATTTTCTGGATGATACTATACGATGATGTGATCGCTACACTACGTTGCCATTTTCTCACATCGCACGATACGCTCTATTGTGATTGGCAATCTTATAGAGATATATTATTTTGGATAACGTGCACATTTCCGAATCCAAACAGACCACACCCCTCAATTAGTTCGTAATACTGTGGTTCTACTATATTAGTAACCCCGGAAATTGTAATTACGTGCATTGACTGCACACTCAAGGGATGATTACGCAACTTTAATCCATTCTTCTGATCCAGTTAACCATCTTCGTGATGATTCGAGGATTGCTAAATTATAAAGCTAATTGAAAATTAGATACATTGAAGTCAGACGTGAGCGAGAAACAAAAAAGTGTACGCACCTCAACTACGAAGGGACATTTTAGTGCTTGTCAGTATTTAATTCTGAAGAAAGTGTGCCCAGCTGAGGGGCATACAAAGCAGCCGCCAGAAAGAGCTGCAACGAACATCCCTAACTCAACGTGGCCAGCTCTCCTTTAAATAAGAGCTCGGCAATTCAAGTGCATCTTCCCGGCCGGAGCCTTCCTCTGCCAGTCAAACGCCTGCTTTATCCTCTCGGGTTGGCGGGCGAGCGGTCGTGTGATCCTGGGCAGGGGGGGGGCGGGGGCGGCAGGGGCGGCTGACATCAACTGATGTCACCGCAGCGCTTCTGACCGGCAGGTCCTAGGTTCGAGTCCTGACGACGGTAGGATTTTCGACACTAGCTTTTCCTAGGTCGAATTCAGTCGCTGTCTGGAGGAGAATTCTAGCGGCCGGCTGCTCTGATCGGTAGTTTTCTGTGGTTTCTCCGATCAACATCAGGCGAATACCGGAACAGTACCCTATTAAACGGGCCACGGACCGCGCGCGATCTGTCCTTCCTCTTCCTTGTCCTCTCCCCTCCCCTTACACACACACTTACACTAACATGCACTACACTACCACATATTCCGAGAGACCTGTCGGGAGCCTAGAGCATGTCCCGGCTGGGTCGGTGCCCTGCTGGTGGGAGAGTCTTGGTTAGGGGGAAACCCCACTAGCCGACAGTAGGTCGGCGCCGGATCTCGCCATCCGGCGGGGGAAGATCACCACCATCTCCCGAGAACAAACATGCACTACACTTACGGAATTAATGACCGAAGCAGTTGACGCGCCCGGAAGCACGGAAAAACCAACCAACCATATCCTGGGCGAGGGGGGCGGGGCGGCAAGAACGTTCCGCGAGGGCGGTGCGGAAATTGTTGCGAGCGTGCAAGCGCAGAGCAGACTCGCAGCCGACGAACCTGGAAGAGAGCAAGCCCGTCCAAACATGCATCAATTGAATTTAACAATGCTGCTGAACACAAACAGTCCGGTCAAATTCTGCTCAAAAAAGCGGAAAGTTTTGGTGTAGTTTTGAAATTTGGTTCCTAGATGTTTTTGGGTCGCTAAACACGAACATCAGGTTTGTCAACAAAAAATTTGCCTGGAATCGCGTTTTTTACCCAAAAGTTGTGTAAAAATCGTGACTATTTTTGCGTTTTTTAAAATAACTAGCAATCGAGAAACCTGGCGAACATGCAAGAGAGAGAGAGAGAGAGAGAGAGAGCCCGTGCGAGCATGCACCAATTGAATCTAAC
Source organism: Teleogryllus oceanicus (assembly GCA_964035755.1). Classification (NCBI taxonomy): domain Eukaryota; kingdom Metazoa; phylum Arthropoda; class Insecta; order Orthoptera; family Gryllidae; genus Teleogryllus; species Teleogryllus oceanicus. Next base: position 74,811,689 of record CAXIVR010000008.1, read on the forward strand.
AATGCTGTTACAATTTATGAAAATGGAAGGAACACTAAAATAATACTCAGTTCACAGACGGATGTACCAAATAAATAAAACTTTTACAAATTACAAAACTGAAAAAACATAAATAATTAAATATTGTACGCCACAGCAAAACTCGCCCACACATCGTCCATGAAACATTTGCAATTGCATCATAAATAATTTTGCCATGGCGGCAGTTCCCCTCTGGTAACTCTTACACACACACACTCACATATATACAAATAAAACATAATACTTTCAGTTTAAATGATTTAATAAAACAAATAAGTATGACTGAAGTTTTACAAACTAAACACCTTTTCCCTTTCTACACAAACAAAACACTTATAAAGTAGCAACACATTAAAATACACATCTCCATGCACACATGCTCCAAAACCACGTGGCGTGGTGAGAAAATCACATCACTTACGCCAGCACTCTCGTAAGAAGTGCCCGGTTTTACAATTGTGAATGCAAAACTAAATTAATAAGTTGTAATGCATTGAAATAACCAGTTTGGCCTTCAACGGCCCGGTTTACCACCCAATCAAGGCATCTTGGCAGCGCATTGCTGCTCGTGGCGCTCACCACTACCTGCTCCCTCAACAGTTCAGCTCAAAGTGAACGAGCCCGGGCAGCGGTGCTGCAGGCCGCGTGCCCTATGGGCAATGGGGGCGGAGATCACGTGCCTACCACATGCACACACACAAAGGGCTCGTGGCTGCCGACTCGCTGTAGTTCGGCAGCCACTCCGCAGGAGCGCGCTGCTACTGATCAGCACCCCCAATGTGTGCACATGGGCGTGTGCAAATATATTGTAATATTTTAGATTGAATGTTGTAAAAATGTAACTTATACTTTCTCTTAAAATTGTATAATGATAGTAGTCGCTAATGATCTTCATGTTATAAAGCGACCTAATATAATAACTAAATTTTAAAAAACTGCTGAACACAAACAGTTCAGTCAAATGGTGCCCAAAAAGGGTAAAAAGTGGAATGTTTTAATGTAGTTGTAAATTTGGTTCCTAGATGATTTTGGGATCGCTGAACACGAATATCAAGTTTGTCAGCAAAACATTTGCCCGGAAACGGTTTTTGAAGCAAAAATTGTGTAAAAATAATGCCTTTTTTGCGTTTTTTAAAACAATTCATAAGCGATCTGTTTTCGTAAATATTAGTCCAATATGAAATAACAGAAGATAAAATTACCTACATTTCTTACCATTAAGTTTATCCTACAATTAGGGATTTTTCCTCCAATTCCTCCAAAAAGGGAGTTTCACAAAGTGTTTAAAGATTCGAAGTTCTTCCCTGAATCTGTAAGGAAGAAGGTTGATTTATATCAAGGTCAGTTATATAGTATATTAAATGTGTCGTGGAGTTTTTCAAGTAATAGGTTCGTAAAACTCTTTGTTATGGATATAGTAGCTTTTAAATAACATTTTCGTCCACTGCAACTCACTGCTGCTTCATCTCAAAAGTTAGGTTTCACTAGAAAATATTTGAAAATTAGAAACTCTGTCTTGAGTGGAAAAAGAGTTATTTAGGAAAATTATTTGTTTATAAGCCCAGCGATCTATTAATAGATCATTAGATATATTCTGTTTGATGACACGCCTCCTTGTTTTATTTAATTTATATTTCGAAAACGGATACTTTGGACATTTCTCAAACAAATTAAGTTTTGAATTCCTTCATGCTAGCTGTTGATGAAATCAAATTCGCTAAAGCTTTGTTCGCCTCCCCCTAAGGTGTATTTATGAATTTCCAGTATTGCAATATTAGTGTTGGAAGGTACGTTGTCTTGGTGTTTACTTTCGCGATATTCCAGTAGCATTGAAAGAAAAAGGACGTACTCTCGACACGCTGGAAATAAATACTAAGTTGTAAAGTAAGTATAACATAATTTATCAGGAACAGTTCAAAATTCAATAAGGATAAAGTAAAGACCGTTTCTTTGAATAGCGCCACATTTCCTTTCTTCGCAAACCTTTCATGTGAATTATTCATCTGAATCACCAAAATACGTAAAACAGGAATTACAAATACAGCAAATCTGCCCATAAGAGTGTTGCTTCTACCAAAAATGCGGTTTCACTAATAAGTATTTGTAGAATAGATGCCATCATTAGTGGAACAACATTGTTTTTACGAAAAATAATTGTTTACATTAAATGAATCATGGCCTTTTTAAGGATATGCAATTTATAAATTCCTTTGTAATATATCTAAAAATAAACCATAAATAATCCATGTAATAAACCATTGCTGAGATAACATTCTGTCGGCTTTGAAAAAAGGTTAACTTGCGAAGGCAAAATATTGAAAACATTTTCAAAAGACAATACGTTTTTCCTAAAATAGCAATCTATTTTATTATAATTAGATAAATGTTTCGCTCGAATGCAAAAAAATCACTCATTACAATTTGAACAGAAGTACATTCTTAGTTAATGAATATCTAGTATAGCAGAGGTATAGATAGATACATGAATGTTGACGCTCTCGCTCTACAAATTATGTTAATTTTGCAATATCCTACTATTAGCTGTTAGGTTCATGTCTTGCGGTGAACTTAACCCTAGATTCTAATAGTATTGCAAAAACAAAAAACGGAAATATTCTCAAAATACTAAAAATAAATAATATATTGAAAAGTAAATATGACATAATGCATCAGAGACAATTCAAAATTCAATACGGATAAAGCAAGAGTTAATCTTTGAATAGCGTCACGTTTCCCTTCTTCACAAAACTTTCATCTGAATTATTGATTACTTTATCCATGATGTTCCAGATTCTTAGTCATTGGAATTCAAAAATTGCACTTAGAATAAAAGGTTGTTTTAAGAAATTGGCAATATTGAGTTTTATTTTTCAAGTAAAAACTGTCCTGATTGAACCTTCTTCAGGGCTATACATTAGCAAACATATACAGGGCTATGCAAAACAAACCAAGTTACAGAACTTTTCGTCTTTCAATATGTGATTTGGCGAGTGTTAATTTAAAAGAGACAAATTTGTAAATAAAAAATAATAAAATAAAGACAGCAGAAATGTTGACGCATTTAAAAAAGCAAAATAAAGCATGCAGAAAAGTATGTTGAAAAATAAAATTAAATATTGCCAATTCGCTAGAACTGCCTTCTATTCCAAGTGCAATTTTACTTTTTCGCCCTTACTGCGTAAGAAGAGAAAGTGTTTTGTGTTGGTGCACAGGGAAACGGATAATTTTCAACAGAAAAATCCCTTGGCGGAACATTGATCTCAAATCTGTTTCAGAGGTTGGAGGGTAATGTTTTCGTGATTCACTGATTGACTTCTTTAATATTTGTAAGGGGAACATTGTGATTTTTACTTCTCTCTCATTTTCACCTGAAACCTTCAACCAAGCCCTTGATTTTTACATATCAGTTTTCTTTAGAACCCTTGTCTCATTTTAACCATCTTTAATCAGAAATCCCGTTCGGGCAGGTTGGTACTTTTCCATTATTATGGTTGGTTCGTACAGTGTCAATTACCTTCAGTCTGTCTGCCAACCACATTCAGGAAATAAAACTATTTTTCTGATATTTTTATTCACTTCTGTGGGAAAAAACTGAAAAAAATGCCTTAGGGCATCAACTGATATTACTGCAGTGCCTCTGATCGGGAGGTCCTAGGGTTCGAATCCGGACGGTGGCATCATTTTCGACACTAGCTAGACAGCTAGGACGAATTCAGCCCTTTCTGGAGGAGAATTGTAGCTGTCGCATGGTCTGATTGGTAATTGCCTTGCTTTTTCGATCAACATCAGGCGAAAGCCGGAGCAATTACCGAGCCATGGACCGCTAATCGCTTTGTAGTTGCCAATAGGTTGTGAAGAAAAAGGACTACAATTTTGGTTCAGAATCAAATCCAACGAACAGTTCACAGTGAACGAGAGTCGTACCCTATGATAATTAGTCGGAATATGTATTAATATGTAAAGTCGGATATAAAACGTAATATTATAATACATTAATTATAGAAAAATTTCATAATACGAAATTACATTAATTTAAAAATTTTTATTCAAAATATAAAGTTTTAAAAAGTATTTGAGAGTATATAAGTTAATGCACACTTCGCAATACAACTTTTTGTTAGTAGTAGAAGTTTAATCTATTGCAAACCAATATATTAGTGTAGCAACCCGACTAGACGCAATAGAAGCCGTCGCACAAACTGGCAATATCTACTACGTATCACTTCAGAGTGCACTTCAGAGTGCAGCACATCGAAATGTTACGAGTCGGCGATCGCCCACGTTTCTTGGGAAGTAAGGTTAAAGGTCACGAAACGCGCGTCAGTAATACTTTTCACACCCAAAGGTGAAAATGATCTCAGTCGCTGACGTGCACTTTCCGCCACTGAGATAACTGGAGCACGCACCCGGACTGTGTAAGACTGCGCCTTCAAGTAGACAGCTCGCTGTTATAATGTTGGAAAAAAAGGATTTTTAAATACTTATTTTCATAAAAAATACGAAATAAAATTGAAGAAAATAGAAAGAATACAAAATATTTTTGAAAATAACATTACATGTAAAATATGTAACAAAGTACTAAATACTCGTCGTAAAACTATGATAAGAAAAAAAATGAATATTGTGTTATGACGACTAAAGATTCGCCAGGATTACAAATTTGAGAACGTGAGAAAAAAGACAATTATATATTAATTACATAAAAATCCGGCATCTAGTATCGGGAGCGGTAGCTCTGTGAATCAACTGATGTCACTGCAGCGTCGTTGATCCAAAGTTCCAAGTGAGATCCAAGGTTCGAGTCCTGACGGCGGCAGGATTTTCGATACTAGCTTTTCAGCTAGGTCGAATTTAGTCGCTCTCTGAAGGAGAATTCTAGCAGCCGGCTGCTCTGATCGGTTGTTTTCCATGGTTTCACCGATCAACATCAGGCGAATGCCGGAGCAGTACTCTACCATACGAGCCACGGACCGCGCGTGATCTGTCCTCCTTCTTCCTTGTTCTATTCTCTCCCCTTACACACACACACTTACACTAACATGCACTACACTACCACATTTTCCGGGAGACCGGTGGGGAGCTTAGAGCTTGTCCCGGCTGCGGCGGTGCCCCGCTGGTGGCTGAGTCCTGGTTTGGAGGAAACCCCTCTAGCCGACGGTAGGTCGGCGCCGGATCTCCCTATCCAACGGGGCAAGATCACCGCCATCTTCCGAGAAAAAACATGCACTACACTCACGGGACTAATGACCAAAGCAGTTGACACGCCCGGAAACACGAAAAAATCAATCAATCAATATAAAATATATTCCTAATGGAGTCTGGTGATGTCACAGGCCCAGCGAACTTTTAACTCGACCTTGAGAACATGACAAATGAACCTCTCACTTGCCAGCGTGCATTTTGATACATCGTCGGACCACCCACTGGCCCACCCGGTCCCTTTTTGTTCGCGTTGCTGCTGTCTCGGCCGTCCTCTTGCATCTCGAGCGCCACCTCACACTCCCTGACGCTTCTCAGTAGTTATGAAAGGGAGCTTTGTGACGCAGCAGCAGCGTTGCACTGTCAATGCACGGAGTTTAATCATCGTCTTCGTTAAAATAAGGTCCATACTTTTCTGTGGTGTGGTGTTCCGTGAAGTTCAATGTTCACGAAGTGTTTTCCATTCCAGTCTGGAAATAAATAATTTAATGTTTAAAACATTCTGTTGCCACATTCATGTTTTCTTCCGGGCTGATGGGCCGTGGTCCAATTGGCAGTCGCCAGTCAGCCGCCGTCCCGGACACTTCGCCTGAGACCTCGCCACTGAAGGTGCCCACCGCAGTCGTGGGCGAAACGTTTGGCAGTTCAAAGCCAATTGGACCACGACCCATCAGCCCGGGAGACAACATGAATAATGACTCCGCCAGTGAAAGCCTTAATGCTTTATTCTTTTGCCATGTTGACGTCTGTATGTTAATTATATGCAAAAAAGCATCTGCTTTTAATTGAGATGTAAGGGAAATTTAAAACATGTTAAATTTGGCAAAGTTTGAATATAAATATTGAATTTAACCAAAAATATAGCTTTTAGAGATGGGCTTTTAAACTTTACACTTACGCAAAAATTAAAAGCAGTTACTGAAATCGTAAGCTATATATATATATATATATATATATATATATATATATATATATATATAGCTTCTTTATTGCTACATTAGAAAACGCAACGGATGCACTTGAATTCATATAAAAGCGACAACTCATTACGAGAATAGCCCGATTTTTGAAGTACTTCAATTTTACCTTCAGTATTAAACGTAGTTAAAAGTTTAATTCCATGCTTCAACAATCTAACTGCAGAAGTGTCAGATGAACTCTAATTCTTACTAATTATACAGGAAATTCCTGACACTTCAATCCAGTTGCGCTCTCGCAGGATTTGTGTTCTTGGAATCGTTAGCTTAATAACACCCAACTGGCTTGCAAGTTGCGAATGAGGAGAGGAACAGGGACGGAGGAAATGAGTTTCATCGGGTGACAGTTGAAGCTCATCGGGTTGTGAAGGTTTAAGCGTGATGAGAATAAAAGGTCGAATGAGCGATTTAACGAGTCAGTGAATGAGGGCACGTGTAAGATCTTGTAAGTGTTTGATACTTGTAAATGAACGTAGGAATGTTAAAATTTCTCAATCGAGTTGTGATGAGTTGTTAGAGCAAATGACGAGTGAAATGGAGCGACATATCAGAAAAAAGTGGTTGAGAACGGGTGGGTGGATCGTTTACATGGTAGGTGAGATACCTTCCAGGACAATCAATGCGAAAGAGCGATGTGGTTTTTAAGAGGTGGCTAGAAAGCTGAGTGTTCTTGAAGAGCAGGAAAGAAAGTTGGTGAACGGACGAGGGACGAGTGCGAACAGATGAAGTGAGGGTGTTTGCGAAATGAAAATGACGGAAGGCTACATCTGGGGAGTAGCAGGCGAGTGGGTGGGCAAAACCTACATACTTCTACAAAACCTACTACTACAAAAGAAGGAGATCACCAGAACTTGCACGAAAGCAGTGTGTGTGTGTGGGTGTGTGTGTGTGCGGGCGCGAGAGAATAAGAGGAAGATAATGAGAGTGGGAAATGAGAGAGAGAGAGAGATTGGTGAGTGGGAAAAAGAAACATTGTGAAAGTGGAGAGTGGTGGATGCTGGTGAAGGCGGAGGCTGATGTGAAGACAGATTGTGATATAAAGGCGGAGGTTGGTTGATTGATTGATTTCTTCGTGTTTCCGGGTGCGTCAACTGCTTTGATCATTAGTCCCGTTAGTGTAGTGCATGTTTTTTCTCGTTTTCGTCGGGATCTCGCCGGATTTCTGGCAAAATCCGGCGCCGACCTACCGTCGGCTAGTGGGGTTTCTTCCTAACCAGGACTCTCCCACCAGGGAGGCACCGCCCCAGCAGGGACAAGCTCTAAGCTCCCGACCGGTCTCCCGGGATATATGGAACTGTAGTGCATGTTAGTGTAAGTGTGTGTGTGTAAGGGGAGAGGATAGGACAGGGAAGAGGAAGGATAGATCGCGCGCGGTCCGAGGCCCGTTTGATAGGGTAGTGCTCCGGCATTCGCCTGGTGTTGATCGGAGAAACCAAGGAAAACTACCGATCACAGCAGCCGGCCGCTAGAATTCTCCTCCAGACGGCGACTGAATTCGACCTAGCTCGAAAGGTAGTGTCGAAACTCCTTCCACCGTCAGGACTCGAACCTAAGACCTCCCGGTCAGAGGCGCTGCAGTGACATCAGTTGATGCACTGAGCTACCGCTCCCGGTGCGGAGGTTGGTGTGAAGGCGGAGGTTGGTGTGAAGGCGGAGTCTAGCGTGCAGGCGGAGTTTAGCGTGAAGGCAGAGGCCGTAGTGAATGCGAAGGCCAGAAACAGAGGCTGATGTGAAGGCGGAGGCGGGCAGTGACGGGCGGTGACGGAAGCGGGTGCCGGACGCCAGCGTCGGCGGGCGTCCCGGTGCGTCCACTTTTTGCTCGGCGGACGCAGCTGCTGAGTGGAGGCTCTATGCCGCTGCGTTCCCAAGTGCTCCCAGTGCTCTTCCTTTCCCCCCCTCTGCCCCCACGGGGAATGCAGATCACAGTGGAGTCATTATTACGTATGCCTTTTGTGCTTTTACTAGCGAATGGACTCGGCGGGCTGCCCTTTGCCATGTTCGAATTGCTGTTTGGGAGACACTTTCAAGTTTGGAAAGTTTTTTTTTTCAACAAAAAGTATATCTTAAATAATTGAAAAATTGAATTGAGAATTATTATAAAGTAATAAAAATTGTCAAGGCCAATAATCATAATTCTCTCTAATTGTATCATTGCATTTAATGTGAAAACATATTTGAGTTACCGCTTTGTTTTATGTGAACATTCGATAATATTTATGAGTACGGAGCGAATTTCTATGATTTTGCATATTTTTGTCCGTTGCTGCAGGGTGTAGCTAAGTGAAATTTCTTTTAATTTGGTAAGAATTGATGCTATGCATATTAATATTTTAGTGCATATTTGGCTGATGTTTCCTGTTGGCGCATATTCTTGTAATTATAAGTGTATATTTTGCATATTTCTTTAAAATAAAGACTTGTTTCTAAAATGATTTACCTTTTTGTAGAATCTATTTGATTGTGAGCGTTCATTAATTAGATAGAAATTGTCACAGTTTGGTTGTTGTTCTTCTTTTCTATAGGTAATAAAATACCAGTGCAAATGTAGGATATTTATTGATATATTTTTTAAACCAAGCACAAGAAATGAACAGAGATCTAGTGAATATTTACTTTCATTATTTCTCTCGCGAAATGCGGTAGATTATATTATAGTTGCACAAAATTTGTCTTTCAAGCATGTTTCTTGAAGTTTGTAAAGAAAGATTGTTTTAAGAAATGAAATATTAAAATATTTTAATTATTACTAAAATATATAAGAATTTTTAGGTCATAAATACATTTTTAAAAGCATATTTGAAGATTTGTAGGGCAAAAAAATTCGCTTTTTATTACGAGAATATATTGGAAGAGATACTTCCAAAATCACAAGTCCCAAAGGTTTCTGTACATATTCTTCGTATTCGAAATGATGAGCTAAGACAATGGGAATTGCAAGAATAGAAATTTAAACTAGTAGTTTTCCAATTGGTTCTCGCGTGCCCTCACCCCAAAAAGTCCTTACACTGACATTGACTTTATGGCTGAAATATTCGTGAAGAAATGTTCATGTCAATGTTCATGAAAATTGATTATGGATCCCTCGTTTGGATGTCTGCATAGCAACTTCAGTGCCGGCCGAAATGCCGAACGGTCGAAATGATTCAGGTCTTCGTTTCGCTCATTATCAAATTTTCGTTGAATTTATTGATACTCCCACTTCTCTTAAACTTCGGTCCTTTGACGTAAACAAAAAGAATACAAAAATTTTGTTAATTAATATTTATATATTTTTACTTGTTTTACAAAATCTACAAAATCTTTTACAAATTCATATTAAATGGAATTCAACTATAAGGTTCATCTTCTTTTTCATTTGAAAGCATTCAGTGAGTATGCGTATCATTTGAACGTGAAGGCAGAAATAAACATTAATATCCAAGAGCATTGGCAATATACTTGGCAGCAGTGTTAGTCAAATTTTATTTAACTATTAAATGTTTCAACATATTGTTTATTTTCGTGCATCTCACTTTCCATCACGAAAAGGAAGTGAAGAAGATTGCAAATTCGCACTAGAACGGATGTTTTCTTTTTTTGCCTTGTACCTTTTTTCTCACACGTCTGCGTTACATCAGTGAACACTGTGAAGTGAAAAACCGGAAGAAGTCTGGAAGAAGATTGATAATTATCCTGAAATGTACGAGTGTTTACAAGCGCGTTTCGCTATAAAAAGCCTGCTTTAACTGCTCCTCTGACGGGCAAACACAAATCGTCTTTTTTGTAACGTTCTTTCTCTCTTGCAGGATCTTCTAACTTCTTTTACAACGAATTGTACCACCGTGAACATACTTCGTTTTAACACCTATTTTTTTAAAACTGACTTATAAAAAGATTTCTCTCGTGACTTTGTTGAATATTATTGCATAAAAAGAATGAAAAAAGGAAATAAATTAAGAGGTAGTTTACAAATAATTTAAATTAAATAAATCAAGAATCAATATCACAAAACAAATATCAAAACGGCAAAATTCTGCCAAAATTTAAAAATATGTAATTCATTTTACGCTAGTGACTGGTTAAAATTTTACATTTAAAACAATTATCGTATAAGTAAAGAAATTTAAGGTAACAAAGATTATTTTAATTGAAAAAAGCAGAAATGTTGAAATGTGTTGTGTGGTAACAGTCTAATATCATTGCACATTGAAAGAATGATCATCCATGTGCTTGTTTGAAAATATGTAAATAAACATTTAGCATCGCAGAGAGAGGAAACATTTTCCAATTGCTCGAGATATTTGGCGCAAGGTGAAGGCACGAGGTTTGTGTACACTTCAATGAACTCTTGGAATCCGAGAAGTTGTAGTTTGCAAGTGGAAAAAATAACAAGTGATTTAATTATTCGGCAACGCGGTAGCCCGATTAGGTAATTACTAGGTGCGGATTTTTATGACCTAAAACATTGCCAAAACGATCAATTAAATGCTTTTAAAATGTTTTAAAAATACCCAAAAAGCAAAGAAAAATGACGTAAAAATGTGATCAAAACCAGTTCGGATGAACAACTTATGCTGTCGGATATGTTACTGATGTAATCGAGACTTCTTCTCTTTGTTCAAGTGGACTCCGCTTTCAGACTTTTGGTTTGGACTATTCTTTACTAGAATATATCTCTGTAGTTATCCCGAAATTGGCTGAACCGCCAATGAATCTGACAGGCGTCCCAGGAACTTTAGGTTCCATATTCAAAATGGCTGACATTACAACTTCTGAGCAAAGAAATCGAATAGGCTACCCTATATAGATACTGAGAAATTCTGTGGGGAACATTTTTTTGCATCTCGTAAATATTATTTGAAGCAAATTACAATAAAATCGACGAAATCAGCGAAACACGCATTATAAAAGACGAAAAAGTTAAAAATCGATAAAATGCAAAAAATTACGTAAAAAATGGGTAATTTCCTTTTGTCATAACACAAAATGAATTTCTATACTAAACGGCATTTTTAAAACTGAAAAATAAAATGACATTTCATTAAAATCCGCCCCCTAGTAATGACCATGGAGCACATACGGGCTTTTTAGTTATGTGTAATATACGTCTTATATTATAGCAACATATTTTTAACTTTTAGCCGTGTTATCTAACTATACGTATGTATGATTGATGACTTTATATGAACATCAGCTGTATCTTTTATTACATATATAGTAGTCACTTTATCTACTGCAGAAAGTTCATTATTTTCGAATTAATAATAATGAGACATTTAATCTACTCTGACTACGTATTTAAACAGCATATGAAGGCGATAAAATAAAAGTAATACATATTGTCCAGGAGAGGAAATAAAGTCAATTATCTCACATTAATGTTTAGCAATTAATTTTAATTGTATTATAACACTTGTTTATCTTGTACTATCTTACTCTTAAATGCTTTCGAAAAAATAAGGACATAAATATATACATATTTTGCATTTTTTTAAATACAATAAATTCCGTTCCCTAGTATTACACTGGTAGCTGACTCAGCAGGAAACACACCTCGCGGTGGACCGGGGGCTGTGAGGCCTCGGGAGCGATGGGGGGCCACCACCACCGCCGCTGTCCTTAACCTCAGTCCCGGCTCAGGGCACGCGACGGGCGCGTGCGGGGCGGAAAGGCCTGGGGACACCGCTGCGCCCGGCGCGGAGTGTAATGACACCGCAAGGCCATCACTAGGCCAGGGTAAAGGAGGCTCGAGCGAGGAGTGCTAGGGGGAATGGAGTGTAGCGTCCGCTACTGAAACGCACGTGGCAGCATTTTTTAAATAGTTTTTATTATACTTGTTCGATATTATTGTCTTTCAAGGGTTTTTATGGTACATAGTATATACAATTTTGTTTTAAGTACATTTCATCATACATGAACAATGCTTGAAGACAATAATTGATTGATTGATGGATTTTTTCGTGTTTCCGGGCGCGTCAACTGCTTTGGTCGTTAGTCCCGTTAGTGTAGTGCATGTTTTTTCTTGGGAGATGGCGGTGAACTTTCTCCGCTGGATGGCGAGATCCGACGCCGACCTAGCATCGGCTAGTGGGGTTTCCCTATAACCAGGACTCTCCCACCTGCGGGGCACCGCTCCAGCCGGGACAAGCTCTGCGCTCCCGACCGATCTCCCGGAATATGTGGTAGTGTAGTGCATGTTAGTGTATGTATGTGTGTGTGAGGGGAGAGGAGAGGACAAGGAAGAGGAAGGAAAGTTCGCGCGCGGTCCGTGGCCCGTTTGGTAGGGTACTGCTCCGGCATTCGCCTGGTGTTGACCGGAGAAACCACGGAAAACTACCGATCAGAGCAGCTGGCCGCTAGAATTCTTCTCCAGACAGCGACTGAATTCGACCTAGCTGAAAATCCTACTGCCGTCTGGACTCGAACCTAGGACCTCCCGGTCAGAGGCGCTGCAGTGACATCAGTTGATGCACTGAGTTACCGCTCCCGGTTAGAAGACAGTAATATTGACAATGTAAGACAATAACAACTAAGGATACCCAGGAAGGGTCCTTCAGAAATATACATACAATATTTGGATTAAAAATATAAATATTTAATTGAGAAATGTTGGAACCTGCTTTACAGCTAATTAAGGAGGATGTAGTAGGTCTTAAGAATATCTTCATTTTATTCGTGAAAAAAGATTGCCTAATTTACCTAGAGTGTACAAAGGAGTGGCTGGTCAAGATGAAAGAGAAGAATAGAAATTAGAAGAAAGTTTTAAAATCCAAGTTTTCAGAGGTTCTTCTATAGATTATTCTTTTAAAATTTGATCATTTCTGATATATCATGGAGCTTTTAAAACATTTCTTAAAAATTTATTTTGCAGTACTTCCAGTTTTTGAAGGTTGCTTTTAGCGGCACCTCCCCAAATTGGGGAGGCGTAGATCTGTGAAGGTCGTATAATTTGTTTAAATTTTATTAATGATATGATATTTAAATGATGATTTAAATATTATTAATGAGTCTATTGATAATTTTTACTTGTTATTTATGAATGGATACAATTTTAATATTTTTATATGTGTGTTATTACCTATTGATGTTATGTGGTTTTCCCAGATTAATTTGGTATCTTTTTGAAGTCCAAGATATTTAACAGGAGTGTCATTTGGAAGCCATGTAACTGCATGGTTATTAATTATTATGGGATATGTGGGAAGAATCCGTTTTAAGGAGAAAATGTTAGCTTGAGATTTTTGGTGATTTATTTTTATTTGCCAATTTTTGAACCAAGACATGAGGAGGTTTAGGTCATCTTGGAGATTGTCTCATCCTAAAAGAAGATCACTATGAGTGGTAAATATTGCAGTGTCGTCCGCAAATAAGGCAATATCTGAATTTAAGAGGTAAGGCATATCAGAAATAAAGACATTAAAAAGCATAGGTGATAAAGGAGATTCTTGGGGAAGTCCAGCTTGTATATTGTGATCCGTTGAGAGAGTGCTATTTATTTGAACTTGGAACGCGGCAGCGTGGTGCACAGCGGGTATCGCGGACACTTTTAGAGTCGACACGTGCAGAATGCTCCACAATGGGCAGGAAGCGAGGGCAGCCGAGCCCAGGGTGCAGTTCGAGAGGGTACGCGTCACACTCGTGCCAGATGAGTCGCAAGACCCGGTGGGGAGTGTCATCCGCCGGGTAGTAGCACCCGGCGAGTGGCGACGCAGCCTCAGCGAGGCTATAAAGGCGGGCCGGCCCTGAAAAGGGTAGCCTTTTGTTCCTCGAACTTTGTCGCGAGACCTTCGCGAGACGCCAGTGTGCGTAGGAGGCCGCAAGCTTGCGGGTATGAGCGCCAGTCTCATGTCAACAGTACATTTAGCAGTTAGCAGATGCTAACGGAGAGCAAATGCTCCTGTAGTAAATGGTAGGGCAGTTATGTGTATATATGTAAATAAACTGTTTTTCAAAGCCATTTTGTCTGTGATTTGTTCAACCCACGACGTCACAGGAGCCATTTTCTTGAAAATGTTCAGGAATCAACACTTTTCAAGTTGTAATGACGTGTAATTTGAAGAAAATGTGCTTCGATATCTTGCAAAATGGAATGCAAATAGAGTATTTTTAATAAAAATTTTAATGGTTTACTCTTTTGGTACCTAACGAATATTTTTAGCAAACTGATACTCAAACCAGTTAGACAAAAAGTAGTATAACACCCAACTTCACCACTTTGGCTGCCAATAGACGGATGATTCCACTGTCAACATAAATGTGTGTTTCTACTTACACGGTCGTAAGTAATTTATAAGTACCTATGTGTGCTATCAATAGAATGCCACTTCCTGAAGACGATTATCATCCTATAGAAAAATATTGTCTCGGCATGCCAAAAGGTTTTCTCCTTTTTGAGTTATTACTCAGACTTTCTTAGAAAATATGCATGACACCATTTAATAATCTACAATTAAATCAAGTTATGTATAAAATTATCCAACCCACAAGAATCACTATGGTTGAAAAACGGTTTAGAAAGTTAGGATATATTATAAAATTTTAAGCAGGCAGTATATCCACCGAAAATTAAAAATGTGTTAAACATCACTGTAGACACGTCTTTCACATTCACCTCTATGGAAAAAAACTCGAAGAACGTTGTTTCATTTCGTTCAGTATTAAGCCCCGAAGAACTATGACGTAAGGGATGTTTTCGAATTCTGCAGCAACACAAACACAATTCACAGTAAGTATAGAGTTCAACAGGGTTTTGAAAATATAATTAAAATGTTATATATATTTATCATGACTTGTACATCTGTGTTGTAGAGAGCGAAGACAAAGAAATCCGTGTATTGAGAATAACTTAAAACTGTTATGCTTGAAGTGATTATAATAATAGATTTGTGTGTGTGTGTGTGTGTGTGTGTGAGGTTGAAGTATATATCTCTCCGACGAGTGCTGGACATTTCGGCGCGACATAACTAGCAGGGAGGGTAGGGGCGGAGCGGGGCGGGCGGGGCAGGGCGGGCGGGGCGGAGCGAACAGGGGAAGGGCGGGGGGTGGGCGACGAGGTGCGGGACGGGGAGGTGCGCGCCGGGGAGGGGCGGGGCGACGAGAGGCGGGGCCTTGGTCTGCGGCGAGCGGGTCTCATACGTGGCGGTGGGCGTGCGAGGTGGCGCCGAGGGGCCTCGTGTTGCGCGGGCGAGGCGCCTTTGCCTGGCAGGGCCCGCGGGCGGAGGGGCGCCGCAGGGATGACGCTGTGGGCGAGAAGGCGCCGCCGCTCCCGTGAAAGCGGATGCCCCGAATCAATTGACCGGCGCCGCGGCGGACAGGTAGAGGGCAGGCGGTGACGCACGACGGCGACCGCTGCGCAGATCGTATTTGGCGACGCGGAAGGGTGTGGGGTCGTGTGTTGATTTCGGAAGATCGTAGACGCTTCACCTTTTGGGTGATGCTGGAAGGTAGGCTTGATTGATTGATTGATTGATTAGTGATTCCGGTCGTTTCAATTGCCAAGCTTATTAGTACCCTAAGTGTAGTACATGTTCGTACCTTTCACTGCCTGTATTTATTTAATAAATTAACGAAAATTGCATTTCATATCGGAACAGCAAATTGCATTCCATCTCGGAATAACCTAAACCTAGGGCTTGCTATGTCGCAGTATTGCGTGCGCAACATATTATGATTAGAATGACTAATGAATGATCATGACGACGAGGAAGTAGATTAATGAAGTTACACGGAATACGAAGCAATTATATACACTCTAAGATAGACTTTCGCCAAAACACAAGCCGTATATTACTTATTTCATATGTCTTCTCTTGTGGAAGAGTGGTGAACTATTAACATGTCGGTCATTTTGAAGTGTTGTTTATCTCCTTTCCATAAAAGAATGCTATTTGATTGAATGATTTCCTATTGAGACATATATTTAAAACTAATTGTGCTAAAACAGCACATATTTTCTCGCATTATTTCTAAATTTGAAATTTTCGAAAATTCAGAGACTTCAACGAAAATTAATCTGTGCCATTCTTTTAAATGTGCATGAATTTTTTTTTGAGAAAAATTTTTAAAAAATGAAAATTACTTGTTTGTTTTTTGTTCAAAACATTGCACGTAATCTTTTTGAAGAGCAATGTTTTTCAAAAATATTTTGTTTAGGCAAAATCTCTATCTTCAATTTAGTATTTTTTCTCCAAAAATTGTAATTTTTTTGAATTGGTTCATACGAGTACAAAACTTAAAGAGTAAATTTGGAACCATTTTTGAAAATTGTTTTACAAATTAAAATTGCCTGTATTTCACGCAAAATTACCTAAAAAACATACTTTTGAAAAAAATGTACAAAACCTTATTTCAATATTTTTGGGAAAAAATAATATTTTAATTGTAATGTTTTAATCTTTGCAATTTTCGAGAAATCAGAGATTTCAACGAAAATGGGACCCGCACCATGTTCTTATACGTTCTTTACATTGTCCCAGGTCAGTGTTAATCCAAAAATGAGGAGCCATTTTTGAGAAAAGTTTGAAAGTGCTGTTGTGGCTTAACGTAAAGTACTCGCTAAAATCAAAATATGCCTTTCAAACTCACAGGGCCTGAAGTTTCACAGGAAACGATCGAGGAATGTCAATTTTTGTGAAAATCTGCTGAACAGTTTAGGCGCTAGCGTTGTCTACAGACGGTCAGACGGACGTTTTGCCGTCAAGTGATTTTTCGGTATCAAGGGCTCACAAAACACGTTTTAGAGTATAATATATTCTCCAATGAGCACATAATGATGTCTATTATTCACAACTTGATATTTATGACACGAGCGACTTAGGAGCGTGTGTCGCTATTTCTAAGAGTGAATAATAGTAATTACGTGCGTGTAGAGTACTATACTTTCTCCGAGACCTGAAATATTCAGAATAGATTTTATTTTATTAATTATGTACTTTTAAAAACATTTTTATTTGCAACTCAAGTATAAGAACCTATATCAAACAGTGTTGTAATTTAAGATACATAATAATTCTGAATTTATTTTCTAAAAAAATATGGTGAAATTACTGAAGTTAGAAATATTTATCGCTGATTGTGTTGACTCTTCATTAAAATAGACATCAGTAGCGATGTATAGTATGCGATGTATATAGTATACCATAGTATGCGATGATGTTGGTAAGGTATTTTTCAAGTTTTTGTTCTGCTCGACAGATTGAAGTATTTCATTTGCGGTATTCATTTTGTTTGCTATCAATCGTCTATGCAGCCTTCAGCTACCAACGTACTCTTTCAGCTCCCATGTTGTTTGAGAATTATAATATCTTCACCTGCATTAACTAATAAGATGCTAGAACATCTACGGAAACAATGTCGCTGGCAAAACGTGTTCGTATATCTGTGGTTAAAAGAACGATAAAAAGTAATGTGACGCTAGTGTCATTTCCGTCAAACTTACTGTATTTTCGAAAATCGTAGAAAGTAACTTAATGAAAACTACAAAATTGAAGACAAAGATTTTTGCTTTAAACAAAATTGGTCCCAAAAATTTCAGCTCCTTAAAAAAGGTCGTACATTTTGTAAAAAAAGTATTATTTTTTGCACAATTTGTGCTTAAAATTAATGCAATTTGTAGGGAAAAAGCATAGTCAGAAAAACCGCCCCAAACATTTTCTTAATTTTTGCACGGGTTTAACAATTACGATTGAACTCTCTGAACTTTCGGGAATTACATATTTAGAAATAATCCGAGAAAGTATGTGTGTTCTAGCATTGCTAGTTTCCATTGTGCATGGGGAGTTCTCCTCCAAGCCGCAAGTCTCCAAGCCGCAAGGCGAATGGTAATGCAGCGGCCAGGGCCCCCGAGGCTTCCGTTGGGTTTCGCTTTCACGATCTAGGCGAAGCCTTCGTATGTTACAATTGTTCAGGATACTTACTTCACATTTCTCCAAAGGAATCAATTGAAATGACAAAGAAATCGACGGCATGTTCTGATTAGCAGCATCGTTCATACACCATGTTCGGTATTCGTACATTCCATTATGAAAAATCAATATGTTATCTTTTTTTTGTTATTTAAGGTCGCGTCAATAGCTAGGTCATTAGCGACCACTATTGGCGTTAACGTTATGGAAACTATGAGGGTGAAACGATATGGGGATGATAAGGGGAGAAAGGACGAACACAACAACAACCATGTCCGAGGCGGGACTCGAACTCCCGACCCATCGGTCCGAGATCGCTAAGGCAGTAGTGTCATAGTGTGTAAGGCAGTAGTGTCATAGTGCCGAGATCACTATGACACTACTGCCTTAGCGATCTCGGCTACCGGGCCGACTGTTATCTTCTTTGTTATTAGTGTATTGGAAATATTTCTTCTTGCGAATTGAAGAAAAACCTATTTATAACACAATATACATTGACTGTTTTAATGAATAGCCGGCGACGCTAGCCGAATTTGTTTACTACGCTCCGTGAAGTCGCAAAGGTTTAAGCGAAGGCGAGACTCGCGGGTTCCTGGTTGGGCGACCGGCCAGGAAACCCGGGATGTAATGGTGTCGAGCCCCTGGCCGAAGGGATAAAAGGCACTGACTGACTGCGATGTGACGAGACTTGACATATTAATTATTCAGTATAGTATGCTCAGTAACGGAGGATTACTACAGAAGAAAGCGCTCAACGCCCAACAAGGGTTAAGAGACGCGTTGCGTCAACAACGACGCAACAAATTAAAAAAAATACTGTTTTTCAAAACAGAAAGCTTATAAAGAAAATCTCTTCAGCTTGGCTAAATTACCTACTTTCTTATTCGTACACTTGAAGCACGTAATATGAATGTTGGTATAAATTGGTCCCACAACTAGTTACTTCTGTCAGTGAAGCTGTGGTGATTGCTTAAAAATGTTACACTAGCCTGCGAATTTCTCCTTTTTGTTTGTTGCCTGAAGTAAAGAACGTGATTTTATGTAATGTCGATGTGCTGAATCCAAATTTTCAATCGGTTTATTTCTATCGCGTAAGATTTTCTTACGAAATCACTTCACATGTATTATATAATTACGCAAAATTCATCACAAACGTTTTCATAATACATTTTTTATTTTAAAGAGAAATAAAGCTAATATGTTGACGAAGATGACCTCTTTTATTTCTTCTTATAAGAACGTCAACAACACCAAATCAGAATTCCCACAATTTAAGGTTGATAATGCATACCATTAGGTGTTTTAGCTTTATTTTGTATTGGTTTCTTCACTATTGCAGACACACAGTACACACCCATTGCTTCTTTCTTGAGAAAGTACTCGTGTTCCTTTTTCTTTTGTTTTCCTTCAGGCATTTCACGCTTCAACTTCCAACATTAATCTGCAAGCATACTGACGCTCTAGCGTCCCTGGTTCTTCCTTTTGAACTCCAGCACATCCTTGTGAAATTGTTCGCTTTGTTCTTCGCTCAAAAATTCTAGATTTTCAGGGAAATAATCAGGCTATAAGACAGGAAATAAATTTTCATACTCTTGTTACTACCAAGTTCCTTGTGTACTTGAAGACTCTTAGACACAATGTTTCGATAATTGGAATTATTTTTGTTAAAACGAAATTTTTAAACAATTGTACAGAAAGATATACATGCTGCTTTCTCCTTTTCTGCCATAGTGTTTTAAATGCTGCATTTGACATCACTTTTCTTATATCAGAACCATCTTTTAATTTAGTTTCAAATATTATTCGGAATTTCACACATATGTACTTGAAACAGTCTCCTTCCTTATTTAAATCCTTTTTTTTTTATTTGTTGCGTCATTGTTGATGCAACGCGTCTCTTAACCCTTATCGGGCGTTGACCGCTTTTTTCTGGAGTAATCCTCCATTATTGTGTAATTATTACACTGAATAATTACTATATTTGTCAATTCTCATCACGCAGTCAGTCAGTTCCTTTTATCCCTTCGGCCAGGGGCTCGACGCCGTTCGATCCCGGGGTTCCTGGCCGGTCACTCAACCACGAAGCAGCGAGTCTCGAATTCGCTTAACCTTCGTGAATTCACGGAGCGTAGTAAACAAATTCGGCTAGCGCCGCCGGCATTGTTTCATTAAGCTAAGCTTAATATGGAGATGTGGCAGCAAAACTTTAGAGACTGGCAAGGCTTTGGCGCACAACATTCTTACAAACAACTTTCAAACGTTCTCGTTCTAGTCTTCCTTATTTCCGCGATCAACCCATGCCCTGCTATCCCACAAGCAAAGAAAGCTTGAACATTTGGTAAAACAAACTTGTTGACCCATCTGCCTCGTAAGAACTTTAAAATCACCACAAATTTGTTAGTTGTGTTCTCTGCAGTTTATTCACAAAAACATTAGTTGCAAATTTGCATATAATTATTTGAGGATCACTGAATAGGCAACATGCGCTGAGCCAAAAACGTTTCCATTATGAAGGAGAACACCCTTTAAACTTTGTTCGGAAGCATCAATGAATATCCACTCTGTCTCCACTCACTTGGACCATAGTTTGGAAGAACAAGTGTTAGAATAATCATCAAACCATCCCAGGTGTATCCCGCCCTTAGGGTACAGGTGAAATGGCTGACCGAACAAATGGACAGACAAATTTGCTTTTTATTTTTAGAATTGTACCCCTTCAAAACACGAACAGAAATAGTCATTACTATGGTTTGGCTGCTCTCTCCAAACGACAGATATTCTAAAAGATAGGTCTTCAGCCGTTGACACAATGACAAAATCATCTTGCAAAATATTACAAAATCTCACATGCATCTTCAATGCATACTCTACATGCGTTGTGGGCTGCTCAATGTTTACTTTGGTCTCCAAATTTGATTCCAAAATAGGAGAGATATGAATTTTTTACAAAACCGATAATATTACGTTCTCTTAGGCCAAGTGTATTTCCCACTTATATAACAGAAGTGCTCTGGATCTTTTTTATTATGCGATGTGATATGGTAAATATACTATCTACTGACTACAAATTCACAACATTCTACTCCACAATAAAGGTTGAAACGATTTGTTTTTTACATAATATACTAAGAATGTGAGAGAAACTAGGCTATTAATGTAAGTTTTTATAAAGATAAGATAAGAATGTGTCTGCTACCATGGTAAAGTATCACAGTTCGTATAATTACTCTTTTGGTATACGAAAATTAAGCTACGAGGAAAATTAAATTTAAAAATTAAATGGTACGATAGGAACTTTTTGGCTTTGAATTTGATTCAGCGTGCAAAAATACCAAAAACCATTAAAACTTTGAGGCGACAATTTCATCGCAGATCAGTAATTTTTAGCTATTTAGTGACATTGGAGTCAATAAAGGTGAAGACGATGTCCAAGACTAAGGAACGTGAGGATGTCAAGAAAGTTATTGTGAATTTTGCCCTGACAGGATACTCTTGCAGAAAATACGAGTATTGATGAAATAATCGCATTTCACTGTTCAGTTTATAATGAACAAATGTTTAGGTATTGAGTAAGAAAATATATTTTGCAAACATTTATTTTATTTTATTTTTTAAATTTATTTTACGTAAAAAAAAACAACAGTTAAAACTGCGTATGACGTGCTACGGGGAAAAGTGAATTGTGTGCACATTTTCAAAATTCTGTGATCCTTACACTAAGTCATATATTACTTAAATTTTGAAAAAAAAAAAAAACCATAAACCGCGCGTCTCACCAACTGTCGGTCCCGACAACCCTCATTATTATCTACATGGTTCATGTAATATAAATGCAGTTTTCGCTCAACCGGATTCACATAACAAGAAATATGCTCTACAGATATTGTTCGTAGTATTTCTAGTTTTTGAGAAATTTCATTATCTTTAATTTATAAATGGAACTGTTCATTTTTCTCACTAGCATTGGAAAGATCATAAAAAGAAAAATGCAGTGTTTGTTAATGTTTCATCAGTAGATTCACGCCGACCTGGATGGCCGAGGTGGCTAAAAGCGAGTACCGACTCAGCGCTTCAGTCCAAAGGGTCGCGGGTTCGAGTCCCGCCTCGGGCATGGTTGTTTGTCCCTTGACTTTGTTGTCGCGGAGGGCCTCGCGTTCTACTGACCCCAGATCAGAGGAGCCCGCAAGTGTGTTGTTCTAGTGTATGGTCGAATATTTTATGCGTCCTATCGGGACGTAAAGGTAACCTGCTGTTGGCTGGATAAAAGCCCTAGAAAAAAAGTAGATTGACTCTAACATAATTCTTTCTGACGCATGATTTTAAGTTGAACCGACAAAATTTTCTTTAGTTGACCTTGCAACTTTCGCCTGTGGGGAAGATGGCCTTCGCTTCGCAGCATAGCCACCCGTAACAGACTCGGTGCCGCAAAGGCCACCTTCTCCCGAAGGGGAGAGTTGCAAGGGCTGCTACAGGAAAGATTGTTTAATTTAAAATCGCATGGCAGAAAGTCTGTTTTATGCTCAAATTTCCATCAAAATTCTAACTTATGATACATTGTTGGATTCCTCTTTTTATGATCTATCCATTGTGGTGAGAAACAATATAATTCATTTAAAAAATAAAAGAACACTTATGTTTTCGAAAATAATAATATTCAAACAATATCTCTATGGCTTATTATTTGCCTTACGATTCCACATTTTTGAACGAAAACTGCATTTCGATATGTCCCATAATTGTTGAGCCTGGAGAGGCACACTCTGCATAGAAGAAGATATTTTATAACATCGCGACAATGTCATAAAATTACATTATCTTCTCCTACAAGAGTAACTAATTTTTGCATGATTCGAAGTATTCCATCGTTATGCACCGGCGGAGCTCTCGCTAAGAGAAGCAGAATATTTTGAAAATAAAAGAGATTTTAGTTTCCGAAACTTAAAATAAGTGTATGATGGATGTACGAAATAATGCATTCCCTGTGGATAGTGTGCTAAACAATTTTGTTTGCACATGTTAGGTTTCCAAGTATGTTTCAAACTGACTTTTCTGCAGTATATTTCGTTTGATTGATTACAATTAAATTTAATGAACTTTGTTAACTTTCCTATCATCTAACCCCATCTAACATCATAAACAAGTTGCATACGCTATTATTTTTTGTGTAACGGTACCATACATTTTTAAAAGAATCAAACTTAATATTGCAAAACAACTTCCTTGTGACCTCTCGGGTATTTGACATCTCTACAAGAAAACGAAGGTCGGCTGTTCCATTTACCGATACCACCCCAATATTCTCTAGTTGCGATTGACTGAATGTGTGATGAGGTAGTTATTCTTGCCATAACATCTAATACGTCATCATTTGTGCCGTAATGAACGATTTCTTGCAACAGAAAAGGTCGTTTAAAATTCTGCTATACAAAAAAATATATTAGCGAAAACGTGATATAAGTTGAATATGGAAGTAATATAGAAGCTCTACATCATGACACACTCTTTTCCTATGCGTTCAATAATTTGCTAGCTATTCATTGTTAAACATAGCATTTCGTGGAAATAGGATGTAACATCAGGCAAGATGGCCGAATGTACCGATGAAGGCTTATGGCTGAAGAGTGCTAAAACGTATTAATTAAGGTTTAGGGAGTAAAACAAATATAAATGTCTGGAAGGAGGTGAAAATAAAATACCTGAAAGATCGTGATGAAGAAAATACCACGAGAAAAGACGCAATCAAACCTGCTCGATTGAGGTAGGCGGAAAACGGGTGTAATATCTTCAACCAAAATATGTATAGTAGAGAAAAGAGGGAACTTAATTTTATTAATCGACACTATGTGACAAAATAACATCATACATCAGACTAACTTTAATAGAAGACGCTTTTTGATAGCTTTTGAATTAACTTTAGTTTGGAATTTGCACACTTTCTTAAACAAGAGCTGATGCTATAGTAGATATTTGTAGGGGAGGGGAGGGCTGTTGTAATTAGGACACTCTTCCAGAAAATCGTTCAAGAAAAATTATTCAACTTTAGAACATGAATGTCTTCTTAAAATGATATTCCCTTACTGTTTATTTTGTAACTGTTGTATTGTTGTACTGTGTAATTTAGTTTCCGATGTCAGTTATCCTCTCCTAGCTACGGGGTATTATGATAGAAGACCCTAAAATAACAAGCAGATTGAATTGCAAGGCCATGGAGACTACTTCGAAATATTCTCAGTATTTGCTAATGTATTAGGAGTAATAACAGGTTAAGGAAGCAGTATTAAATACTTGTATTTCAAATTGTAAACAAGTATTTAAATCTGCCCACTCTGACCTGTAAGGCAGAGGTCTTGAAAATAAATTGTTATTTTTGTTACGAGAAAAACCTTTATTTGCCTCAAAGAAGAAGCGATCAACGGGAAGTAGAAGTAACGTAGTATCTGTGACGCTCTGAGGACTAAGAAGCTACAACTGCTCGCTCGGCCATTGTCATGCGACTCGTTTAATATGTAGCACTTGTTTTCAATATTCTGACGAAGCGTAAACTATGTTTTTTAAGGAATGCGATTATTTTTTAGACCATCGCTACATCCAGTGTCAGATTGCCGAACAGGCTGAGTAGGCTGCAGTCTGGGGCGCGCAATTTTTGAGGGCGGACGAATTTCCGCGGATTCAAAATTTCATAAGGCGAACTGTTCAGTGAGATTGAGAAAGAGAACTTTTGACTGAGAATTATTTAAAGGTATACGTTTAATCAATTATTCATACGTGCACCATATTTGCTTCAGTTACAAATATCGTACAACACTTATTTATTCAAAATGTAAATCGCTTTAATGTTTAGGAAAGCAAATTAAAAGGGCGCTAAATCATTTGACTGCCTCGGGCGCACGAAATCAGTCAGGCACTGGCTACTTCAGTTGAAGACGTTTTTTGACCTTGGCGTTGCTTGGCGTTTCGCACCCCGTTCCGCTGTTTCCCTCGTGCTCTCCCCGCTCGCGCCTGCGCCCGCGGCGACGGCAGCGCCGCGCGGCGGCTGCGCGGGGAACCACTCCTGGGGGCCGGGCGGCATGCAGTCGCGCCCGGGAGGTCCCGCCGAGTCCGCGGCGATCGACAGCGAAAGTGACCGGTGGCGGCACGGGGAGTTACACGCGTGCGTGCAAGAGCTTTGGACTCGTGCGGGGTGTTTTGGAATCGGGATAGGTATTCCGACACGTGATCGCACTTCTGGAGGCTTTCGTGATTAACGACGCTGATAAACTGAATGCAGCGTACTGCACTTATGGTGTTCAATGGTCGAACACGTGTTTGTCTAACCTGATCGCAGTGGTTATCGATTACACCGTGCTAGCTCAGAAACTGCCGTGACCAAACACGAGTTTTTAATGTCTCCAAAAAACATGTTATTCTTAATTATTGTTAATAGATTACTAGCGACGCCTGGAGATATGTACAAGATACGCACATGACGATATCATCAAGTCTTTGAGGCAAAACAAATGCCGCTGCTAGATATTTACTTAATTTATTCCCAACCAACCCGAGTGTGAAAGGTAAAACTATAAAATTATTTATAAAAACAGCAAATAAATAACTTTATGAAATTTTACGTGAAAAATAAATTTCCAACTAATAAATTATTGGAGTGCTCATCGTGCACGGGCATATTTTTATATAAAAAAAAACATTTTCGCGTTTGCGAGATCGACAATGGAAGTGCCAATACCACTGAGGATGGTGACCTCAAGATGATGGTGTTGAGAGTGTGCGTGGCCGGTGTAGTGACGTCAGTGCCGATTATGATTAAAGTGTGCTCAAGATGGGTGCGGTGTGCGTGAGTGCTGGATTGGGAGGAGTGGCGGACGCAAGGCAACATCTGGTGCTGGGATGCATCAAGATTCTGCTGCTAGTCTTGATGGTGCCGCCGCCAGCCGCTCTAGCGGATAATTTAGGTGAGTTCAAGAATTTTGTATTATCTCGAAACGAAGATGAATGCAAGTACTTGCTTTTGAAATGATTAAATTTGCCTTTCTTAGGAATTAAAGCAATGGATTTGCAAACCACTATTTTTCTAGGATGTATAATCAATTCTATACAATGATTAAGATGCGACCTGATTGTTTGCAGCGTATACTACGCAATTTAATTGATGGTAATTAAATTATTTGTGAATTCATTATGATGAATTCATTCATTATCGTTCTCATGAATAATACATTAAATTCATATTAAATCCTTTTTTTAATGTAAGGAAAACATTCTTTGAATCAATTATTTTAGTTATAAAATTAATATAAAATGTAGAAATACGTGGTTATACAAATGTTTTTACTTTTATTACGTCATTTAGAAGAATTTTTGTTCTTTCGAGATCTTGAATGTATATTTTTAATATGTATTCTCCCCTTCCATTCAATGTAAAACAACGTATCAATAACTCTGTAATTCACTTAAATTTAATTTGAAAATATTTTGTAAACATTGTATTCGTACATCAAAGGTATACCGTTTTATGTTCAATCCAAGAAATAGAGAAATAATAAATAAGCATTTGAAAATTTTAATTTCAGTGACACAAATGCTACAATCGCTTATATGTCTTTGATCCCGGTGAATAAGCAGTTAAATCATAAACCCTGAATTTTACAAGAGAGAAAAACGTGTAAATGAATGAAATCAAAGATTAATGATATTCAAACTAAGGTTATTTTCAAACAAAACTATTTTTGTGTAGGTTTTGTTTGAATATCGTTAATTCCTTGTTTATAGCATTCGTTTAAAGCAGTTCTTTTGCTCCCCTGTAAAATTAAGTTTTTTTTACTTATTAGCTTATTCACCGGGGTCAGAGATATTATCTGGGAGTTAATACATTTTTATCTGATGAAGTTTTTGAGCTTCTATATTATGGTGAATATGTATAATTTATATCATATTCAATCACTGTAAATGACTTGAAAAATCAGCTGTTGAGACATGTCCAAACTTAATTTTCTAATGTTCAGATGCTCTTGACATTTTTCTTCAATCCATGAAGGTGCACATTTTTGAGTAGCAAATTTGTTAAGTGCTCGGCGCATTTCATGGCCGCATGAAAAGTTCCGCTCGCAAGTCGTGTTCCCGGGTTCAATTTATCATCGCGAAGGTTGCTCCAAGTTGTCGTTAAACTTCAGATCCGCGCAGCGAAGCGTTTAAAAGTTTGGCCTGGCCTCCAGGGAGTCGTTCGTTTGCCACTCGGGTCGCTCTGGGATTTTCGTCGGGCGTCCGGGCTCCTTCAGGGCCTCGAAGTCGCCGCTGTTACGTGCTCTACATCTGTGCTGGTGGCGGGGATGACGTCGCCGCCGCCGCCGGCTGTGTCGACGACTACGACGACGACGTCAAGAAGGAGGCAAGTAACGGTAACACGAAGAAAAACTTGATGTAAAAGATGAAATAAGAAAGACGATGAGAAGAAGAAAGATGGGGAAAAAATATAACGTAAACGAAAAAAACTGTGTAAAATAAATAAAAAGATGAATAGAAGATGTATAAAAGAAAAAAAAAAACAAAAAAAAAAAAAGAATTAGAAAAAGAAAAGAAAATGGGAAAGAAAACGTGAAGGAGAAAAGAGGAGTGAAAAGAGGGGGAAGGAAAGAAAATTAACAGAAGCTGGAAAAGAACATACGGAGAAGAAAAGAAGAAGAAGAAAAGGAGTATGCGGCAAGGAAGGAAAAGAAGAAAACATCAATTATGAAGTAATGCATTTTTTCCGCCGTTAGCGACACCAGTGTTAATGAAAATGAGAATGGTATTGGGAAATTGCAGAGGAACGTTTACTCTAATCTGGAGTGAAAAAGAAATACTTTGAGTCCTGCGATTTATCAAAGTTTTCGACATGCCCTAGGCTACTTTGATTTACCAAGATAGAACTTCAGATTTTGAAGAACGAAATTGATTGGCAGAACGCTTGCCTGATTTACGAAGTTTGTAAGTCAATAAGATCCTCCACCTCAAATGTACGAGAGGTATCCAGAAAGTAAGTTTGCCTTGGCCATCAACAAACAGAAAACAAAAATTCTTGGAATATTTTCCTATCACAAATACATCATATGTTGCACTCCTTTCCTTCGTAATAGCCAGCAGGATTGAGACATTTCTCATATCGTTTCATTAACTTTTGTATCCTACTGTCGTACAAGTCCGTCACTTGAGATAGGCACTAGTGTGTAATCGTCACTTGCATCTCTGCATCACTGTGATACTCGTAATGCGAGCCGGACAGGAATTTCTTCAGTTCCGAGAAAAATAAATATCACTGAGAGCGAGATCCAGATTGTAGGGTGGAGGATCAAGCTCTTCCAGCGGAACTGCTGTAGAAAATATGTTTCGAGCTGTGCCGTGCGTAAACCGTTAGAATATCCAATGTATGGTACGGATCTCGTCCCCAAGCAAATTCCATATATTCTTACACTGTGTAATCCCTAATTCCAAAACATCCAATTCCGTATCGTAATAGGTATAAAACTTATTTGGGGTGGTAGTAATTATTGAATCGCATTTAATAAGGGCTTCTCTGATGGAGATCACTCATTTAGCAGAAAGTGACATTAGATACTTGACAACTTTATCTACACAAAGCGTTGTTACATTCTTAAACACTAAAGAATAGTCATGGCCTTGTTAGAGTCGAGTCAAAATGCTGACATAATTTTGCGTTTTTACGGGGAGACTTCGATTGCTAACAGGAAGGAGTGGTACACTACATTTATGCAGGTATTTTTTTCCTACACGATTTCAACCTCTTCGACAAAGTTAAAGATGATTCTGATAGCATTTTAAGCGATGAATATTACTGTGACACGGATGTTTCAGATCAAGCAAAACGTGATCAGCAGTGTTTCAAATTAAGACAGTGTTGGCAGCAAATGTATTGATGACGATAACGGTTTCATTCAAACTGTTAGAACTAATATTCTTTGGGAAAACTTCAGTCAGTTATAACGTTGTCATTTACTTACAATTTTGAGGTAGATGTTGAAAATGAGAAATGAATTAAAATATAATTTTCCCTCGTGAACAGATTTTTACATATCGCCATTGTGTGTGGTAGCAGGGATTGAAATTTTTTTATTTTGGAAAAGGCTCGATAACTAGTTTCAGATTATGCCATTGTACGCATGTTCAGTTTGATAATGGGTTGACTAATGACTCAGGCAAATTAAATTGGGTCTTGATCTAATTGCGAGGGTCGAATTGCCCTGAAGTTCTTAGTTTCCAATTGACCTGCATTTATTTGTAATTTATAATAGTATTAAAACGTCTAGATTTCTATAGACTTACAACTCAAATTCTTCTAACCGTCACCTTCGATCACTACCCAATTTCACTAAACCTCAATACAGAACTGAAATATATCATTTCTCTCAGAGCCTCAATTAATGATGACTATGGTTAGGACTACATCTAGAAATTGCCACGTCATGTTTTTAAACATTCATCATCACACTACTGATTAGTTTCTCCACGATATTGCTTTTTAATATAATATCAGCGTTCGATAAATAAGTGTGTCTCCTATTTTCAACGTATTAGAATTCTATTCCCAACACCCATGGAAGTAATTGTTCAGCCAATACGTATTTTTCTGTTGAGTGGGTTAGTTGGTTGGTTGATTGGTTGGTGATTCGGGGCGCGTCAACAGCTTTGGTTATTAGTCCCGTTAGTGTAGTGCATGTTTATTTCTCGGGAGATGCCAGTGATCTTCCTCCGCGGGATGGCGAGATCCGGTGCCGACCTTCCGTCAGCTAGCGGAGTTTCCCCCTAACCAGGACTCTCCCACCAGCGGGGCACCGCCCCAGCCATGACAAGCTCTAAGCTCCCAACCGGTCTCCAGGAATATGTGGTAGTGTAATGCATGTTAGTGTAAGTGTGTGTGTATAAGGGGAGAGGACAGGAAAGAGGAGGAAAGATCGCGCGTGGTCCGTGGCCCGTTTCTTAGGGTACTGCTTCACGGTGAAACCACGGAAAACTGCCGATCAGAGCAGCCGTCCGCTAGAATTCTCCTCCAGACAGCGACTGAATTTGACCTAGCTCACAAGCTAGAGTCGATAATCATACTGCCGTTGGGACTAGAATCTAGGACCTCCCGGTCAGAGGCGCTGCAGTGGCATCAGTTAATGCACTGAGCTACTGCTCCACGTGTTTTCCTGTTGAGGATGATAGGAAATATGCTCGAGTATATGATGAAGGAAGCCTGTCATAATGAAGCTGCTTTCGTCGGAGATTGTTGTGCAAGTGAATTACGGGCGGGGCGTTGTGCTATTTCCTACCAATTGAGAACAGGCGCAGAAATAGCACGACGATGCACTGAAGTAATGATATTGTCGGAAAGAAGCTCTCGTCGAGCTTGTATGGCATTGCTTAAAATTCATCTAAAATGATACACGTATAATGTCTGATCAGGTCAGATGAAACATGCGTTGCAGACACTTAGCTTATAATAAACTTAGCTCATGTGATTGCAGAACACATTGGAAAAAAAAAAAATTCTAAGAGTAGAAAAAGGCCAACTTAAGCGGCAGAAAGGATTGTGTGTTATGAAATGTAGAAATTGAACTAGTTTAATTCATTTCTGCGTGCTTCTTTACTTCTCTGTGTACTCAGAGGAAGATAAATACCAACAAATTTAGCGGATTCTGAAAGTGACCGTCATATGATATAGGTCCTGCATTTACAGAATGGACGTATTATTCTGGGAAACGCGAAAATATTCTGGCATAATACATTATGGGCTGAAACTTGTTTACTATCAACAGCCAGTATAAAGCAAATGATTATTCATGAACCAACGTACTGTACATTATTATGTAGAGTATCCTAGTTAATAACCTTTTAACGATAAACTGGGCGGAAGGTGGAAGTGTTTTTTAAATGGTTCAGAAACCTATTATTGATAAAATATTTTTTGTACGGCAGCATATCGATTTTTTTCATTACTTCTTTCAAAGTGAAGGTTGAAATTATTTTCGCTTTTTACTTTCTCGTATACGAACGTGTATACGGAGTAATATTCCTAGTATAGAGAAAGTTATGTAATGCTGAAGAAAAAATCGGCGGATTTTCGGGGAAAAATCATTGACGGACTCTGGAGGCAAAAAACTCATAAACCAGTTGGTAATTAACATAAAAAATTCTCTAACACGTGATGTAGCTAGAATCCCTGTTTTGTGGATCCTTCATTACGAAAAACCAATTGGAAGAAAAAAGTCCATCCGTCTGTCTGTCTCTCAGTCTCTCAGTCTGTCTCTCAGTCTGTCTCTCTTTGTCTCTCTTTGTCTGTCTCTCTTTGTCTGTCTCTCTTTGTCTGTCTCTCTTTGTCTGTCTCTCTTTGTCTGTCTCTCTTTGTCTGCTCTTGTCTGTCTCTCTGTCTGTCTCTCTTGTCTGTCTCTCTTTGTCTGTCTCTTTGTCTGTCTCTCTTTTGTCTCTCTTGTCTGCTCTCTTTGTCTGTCTCTCTTTGTCTGTCTCTCTTTGTCTGTCTCTCTTTGTCTGTCTCTGTCTGTCTGTCTCTGTCTGTCTGTCTCTGTCGTCTGTCTCTGTCTCTGCTCCTGTCTGTCTGTCTCTGTCCTGTCTGTCTCTGTCCTGTCTGTCTCTGTCTGTCTGTCTCTGCTGTCCCCTTGTCTGCTCTGCTCCGTCTGTCTCTGTCTGTCTGTCTCTGTCTGTCTGTCTCTGTCTGTCTGTCTCTGTCTGTCTGTCTGTCTGTCGTCTGTCTGTCTGTCTCTGTCTGTCTGTCTCTGTCTGTCTGTCTCTGTCTGTCTGTCTCTGTCTGTCTGTCTCTGTCTGTCTGTCTCTGTCTGTCTGTCTCTGTCTGTCTGTCTCTGTCTGTCTGTCTCTGTCTGTCTCTGTCTGTCTGAGATCTCTTCCAAATTGGAGGATTTTAAGTCAATCTGGCTCTAATTGAAACTCTAAAATTTTGAAAAACATTCTTTAAAATTTGGGGGTACTTCACATGACGTCCGCCGGACATTTTCAAAATTTTCTCAAAAATGGCTCAACATTTATTGTAATACAAGAGCAAAATACACTTATAAATGTGATAAGTCAGATTTCAGGGTTAACTCTGATTTTCGAAAATTGCAAAAGTTTGCATATTTTTCCGTCGGCTTCCTACAACTACAAAATTGAAGACGTATTTTTTTCCTTGAAATGCAATTTGTAGTGCATAAATAGTTTTTTCAATTAGATCATGTAGAGGTTTTTGGAAATTTAGTAGTTTTTCGTGCAATAGTGCATGCAATATCTGCAATTTTAAAAAATAACAAAAACAATTTTTTTCAAAAACGGCTCCAAATTTTTCTTTTGTTTTTTCAAAAATTTCAAAAATGAAATATTTTTGACTTGTCTTTCACGTCTGTAAAATTTACAATAAAAGCTATTTCTTCACATTATTATATTTATGAACACATGTGCTCTAATAATTTGCATAAAGTTTCTGGAAAACTCAACATTTTACTGTAAAAACGAGGACAAAATTCCGCATTTTCAAAACGCTTGAAAGCCATTTTCTCAAAAATGGCTCCAAATTTTTCTTCAATTTTTCAATAGGAAGTGCTAATTGCACTGTTTATTATGATGTATTGCTAACAATGCTAATTGCATGTTCATTTTTTGTGTATTCTTTTATTTTTTTTCAAAAATTGCACAAATGTAATTTTCTTGAAATACCGGCGTTAATATAAACATTTCCATCAATTCGTATGCATTATTACATTTGTAAGGGGATGTGCTTGAAAGGACTTTAAATGAGGTTTTTGAGAATTCAATAGATTCCAGTGAAAAAGAGCTTTAATTTCTCATTTACAGTATTGCTTAATCGCAAATTTCTCAAAAGCGAGTACGAATTTCTCAATGAAAACTTCTATTTAGGACGAGTTTTTACTCTTCTTTATATTCTTGAAGTAATGATTCAGTTGTACTACTCAGAAAGCAAAACGTTGTGTTGTCAGAAAAGTACTTTGGGCGACGATAGCAGCTGGGGAGAAAATGGAAGACGACCTTTAAAGCCAGAACTCACCAAGGAAATTAGAAAAATTTGGTACGAGAAAGTCTGGGTCATTCTGTAGCACCTCTAGTTACGTTCTCGTACAAATACGTATATACGGAGTAATATATGTTGTGTAGAGAAAGTTATGTAATGCTGCGCGAAAAACCGGCGAATTTTCGGCAGTAAAAAAGTAATTTCCGGTTCCCGATAACGAGACTGGATCAATCCAGTTGCTAAATCATAAGAAAGCTATCCTCTTACAGGTGGTGTAGCCGGAACCCCTGTTGGAAGGGTCCTTGATGCCGAAAATACAATTGAAAGCAAAACGTCCGTCCATCTGGTGTATGAGAACAACACTAGCGCTAAACTATGCGATTTTTTCCAAAATGAAGAAACCCCTGTCCATCTGGCTTGAGTCAAAGCTCTGCAATTTTGACAAACATTCAGATAATTTTGGCGTACTTTACATGAACTCTCCGGACTTTGCAATTCTTAGATTTATTAGGAAATGCGTTTTAAATACTATCAGATAAGTTTCTTGAAAACTCAACAGTTTCTGTTAAAATGAGCTCAAAATTCCGCATTTTAAGAATATGGTCTATCAAACGCTATTTGACGCAATCAAGAATCAAACTCTATTTTTCAAAATGGCTACAATTTTTTTTTCAAAATTACTCTAGTGTATTTTTAATTATATCTCTCACATTGCTAATATGCACATTTCCATCGATTTAAATACATTATCGCATTTGTGAATGGAAATCTTCAAATGACCTTATTAAAGGTTTTCGACCACTCAATAATTCCTGTGAAAAAGAGCTTCACATTTGCATTTACAGTAATGCTTATAACCCCCCCCTTTTTTTTAAAAAAAAGAACTGCTTCAAGTTTTTCATGAAAATTGCTGAAAATTGCATTTAGGAAAAGTTTTTACAATTCTATAATATTCTTAAAATTTCACTGTTACGTGGATTCATTTCTATCGTATGTCATTGACGTATCATTTAGTTTGTTCTCTATCCTTCCGATATTTGAATAATAAATGTTAGCCAACTTCTTTCATAGCTTTGAATTTATGAATCTTCATGCCTCCTTTAAGAAACATGATTTTGCCCGAGGATCAAGGAGCTTTTCAGGAAACCAAGAAAACACGAGTTCCAATAATACAGAAAGCGAGTAGTAATTGAGGTAAACATTTCAGGATGCATTTCGTGTATTTCATGTAAGAGTCAGTGTTATTAAAAAAAACAGTGCTGTGCAGTGCAGCGCCCTTTACAAAAAAATAGCCAATATCTATGTAGCTTGTATTAATTTTCAGTTTCACCAACATATAATTATTGGATATCATGACAAGGTTGAAAAATTGTAATAATACTTATTAGTGAAAATATCATTATTGCATCCTAGTCTTGTACTGTACTTTATTACTATTATATTATTATTATTATTGTAATGATTGTTAATTAACTGCCACCGGGTCATACCCAATTGCAGTTCAAATAAATCTATGTATACGTATTAATTAGCTACTAAGTCTTGCTCTGTAGCCCATCTACGGGTTCAATGTAATGGCAAATGTTGATTCACACACTCCACCTGTCTCTTGCTTTACATTTCAAAGCGCTAAGCTAAGATTTGACATGAAGAATGGCATAACTGAATTACCATATCGGGTTCTAGTTGCGTGCCCATTTTTAAAAAAATGTGATATATTCTAAACTAATAAATTTAAATAAAATATTTACGATTATCTTATCAGAAGTTAAGAAAAAGAAATTTATGTCTGAATTTGTTTACTTGTTTGTGAAACACCACTGAATAATTTGACCTAACATTGAAAATTGCCCATTTTGAGGAACAATAGAATTAAAAAAGTTATTTCCGGAGATCATTCTTTGTATGCACGCACGTAAAGGCATAAAGAGGTATCTAAGTGCGTGCGATGACGATAAGGACGGCCTTGTACGGAAGCACACTCTGCTTGTAGAACCTTAGGGATCTCTAATGGAAACAGCAATGAGATAAGAGCCGCGTGCCGTCGCCCTGCCTTGTCACCTGTCTCGTCAGGCGCATCGAGCAGCGCTGGAGGGGGCGACCGCTGATTGACAAGGCCTCTGCGTGGTGCCTAACCGCAGCGCGCTCGCTGCCACGCCCCTTCTCACAGTGGGGTCACCGGGAGCGCTAGCTCAGAGCATCAACCTACGTCACTGCAGCGCCTCTGGCCGGGAGGACCTAGGTTCCCATCCCCACGGCGGCAGATTTTCCACTAGCTTTTCAGCAGGTCGAATTCAGTCGCTGTCTGGAGGAGAATTCTGCCGGCTGCTCTGATCGGTAGTTTTTCGTGGTTTCTCCGATCAACACCAGGCGAATGCCGGAGCAGTACTCTATCAAACGGGCCACGGACCGCGCGCGTTCTGTCCTTCCTCTTCCTTGTCCTATTCTCTCCCCTTACACACACACACACTTACACTAACATGCACTACACTACCACATATTCCGGGAGATCGGTCGGGAGCTTAGAGCCTGTCCCTGCTGGGGCGGTGCCCGGCTGGTGGGAGAGTTCTGGTTAGGGGGAAACCCCGCTAGCCGACGGTAGGTCGGCGCCATTCAGCGGGGGAAGATCATCGCCATTTCTCAAGGAAAAACATGCACTACACTCATGGGACTAATGATCTAAGCTATTGACGCGCCCAGAATCTCTAATCAACCGACTAACCAGTTGGGTCATGTGGACATCTCCGCACTAAAGGTTGGGGTAAACCCCTTCCTGAAATTAGCAGTGTATAGAAAAGTCCACCTAAGAATGAGCAAAAATGACAATTCGCTAATCAAGTGAACATCACAAGTAATGGAGAGAAGTATCCCTCCGCCGCGACAGCTGTTCAGCCACGCCTCTGCGTGAAGTGTTTGGTAATGGTTCCCGTGAAGACATCACTATGGCGAAGACTAACGATTTCGCTGAGGTATATGCCATTCAGCTGGTGCGAGAAATATTGAAATTTAATTCCGTATATGAAAAATCTCTTAACATGCTCTCATTGTCAGTAAAGGAAACTGCGAAATATGTAAATACAGCTCGCTACTTTACAGCACAGGAACACGTGAACCAGTACGCATCTTTAATTCAATACTCGGTTTTAAAACAAACAAACACTTTTCATACAAAACGTAAATTGAATATAATGTTTATAAAAAAAGAATTTTTAGAGAAGAACACATCCCACTGCAACTCCGAATTTCAATTATTTCTCGTGATGCGCTATATTTTCGTCGGACGAGGACCATACAAAACGAATCATCGAAAAAAGTTAGCCAACAGCAAACGATTGAATGGAGAAAGGAAAGTCTATTGGGCTCAGGGACACAACTACCACTGAAACTTCAGTTATAGAGCTGTCAAAAGGTTATTTCTTATGAATATCGCTCTATATCGAGCTAGTGAGCAAGTAATTGGTAAACTTAATGAATAATAAGGCCTTATTATACGTGGCGAGACTCGGGTGAAGAGGGCTGCTCTTCCGTCTGTCCACGCAAATTTCGTTTACGCTCCTTTCACCTCCAGGGCGACGAAACAGGCAGTTTGAATTTAGTTCAGAGGCTTCATTTAAGCTTGAGCTTCTTTTACATGCAGTAAATCTGCTAACATGTGACAGCGGGCTTTACTTCCCCTCCGAAGGAAGGCGTACGTAGGATTTTTTCGCCCTTAAAAATCGATCGCCCTTAGAAATCGGGTTTGAATCCGCTCGAACGGCCCTATACGCTAACCTTTACACCATCGCCGCCGCGCCGGTATGTTACCATTAGTTACATATGTTACCATTTCTGCGAACCCAAGAACCTGTCTGCTCAGGCGCCCAAGCACATACCTGCCACCCACCCACAATCTCCCTGTTATCAACAGCTGTGCGCTGTCCACGCTCGTGCACCGATGTAGAGGGCGCCGAGGGCGATCTCTGATTGATTGACGGTTTCGCATCTCCTCGCCAGTTTCTCACCACACCACCACGCATCACTGTCCCCGCCACCCTGCTTGCACTCGCACTCCTCATGTTTAGTTGGTTAGTTAATGCCTTATTTTACGTGGCGAGACTAGGGACATCAGGCCCGCTCTTCCGTCTAACCACGCAAATTTCGCTACGCTCCTTTCACCACCAGGCGGAGAATGGGGCGACGAAACAGGCGGATCTTAATTCTCTTCTTTTAGGCTTGAGGATCTTTTACATGCAGTAAATCTACTAACATCGGAGAGCGGGTTTGCTTCCCCTCCGAAGGAAGACGTACGAAGGATTTTTTCGCCCACGGCTTCGTTCGGGTTTGAACCCGCAAACTCGAGTACAACAGTCCGATACGCTAACCGTTATACCGCCGAATCCGCGTACCCTGTTTGAGTTACGTAACGCTTTTCCGCACTTTCCTTTTCCAATCGGTTGTTGCCCTGCCCTAGCCGGCCTCCATTGAATCTGCCCTTCCTCCACTTAATCTTTCTGGCCCTGACTTGCCCTGCCCTACCCTAACTTACCGAGACCTTTTCCGCTCCAGCGTGAACTGTCTCGGTCCATCAAGCCCTTCTTCGATCTTCTCAACTGTTGTGTGGCATAGTCTCATGAAACCCGTCTTGCTTTGTCGTATTCTTCTTGCCCGATTCCTCTGTCCATCCCCGCCTGCAAAATCTTGCACTAACCTTCCATCCTATTTCGTATATTTCCACCACCATCTTGTTCCATCCCGTGTCCCATCCTATTATTCTTTTTTTTTTCCCCTCTCTCCTCAAGCCTCGTGGTTTTTTTTCTTTTCTCTTGTTGTGCCATCCTGCACCATCGTGCTTGCCTGCCCATTCCACCTCACATTATCTCCAGGCTTACTTACCGGGAGCGGTAGCTCAGTGCATCAACTGATGTCACTGCAGCGTCACTGACCGAGAGGTCCTAGGTTCCAGTCCTGATGGCGGCGGTTTTGGAATTCAGTCGCTGTCTGAGAGAATTCTAGCGGCCGCTGCTCTGATCGGCAGTTTTCCATGGTTTCTCCGATCGACACCAGGCGAATGTCGGAGCAGTACCCTACCAAACGGGCCACGGACCGTGCGCAATCTTTCCTTCCTCTTCCTTGTCCTATCCTCTTCCCCTTACACATACACGTACACTAACATGCACTACAGTATTATATATGTCGGGAGCTTAGAGCTTGTCCCGACTGGGGCGGTGCCCCAGCCAGGCCCTGCCCCGTCGCTGCTCCGGCTCTGTCCCGGCTCTATCCCGGCAGTGCATCATCCGTATTCCGTCCCCTCTGCCCCCTCCTTTCCACAACGACCTTCCACATCGCCGTCCCGCCCAGTAAGTTCCTTCCGTGTAATTCTCGGTCACCTTCCTCCCTCCCCTCCCCAGCTCATCATCGCCATCAAACCTCCTCCAAACCACCTCGCTTGCTTCTCCATCCCGTTCCACCGGCAGTGGCGGCGGCGGCAGCGGCAGCGCACCGCTGACCTCCGACCCCGCGCTTATCGACCGCCGCCGACGCGACCGGCCCAACGCGCGCGCCCGCTCGCTCGCACCCTGGCTCGCTCGCGCAGCTCCCGCGTGACCTATTGGCGCAGGCGGGCGGAGGCGCGGGCGAAGGTGGAGGCGCGGGCGGATGAAGGGCGGAGGCGCGGGCGAAGGCGGAGGAAGGGCGGAGACGGAGGAAGGGCGGAGGACGGGCGGAGGACGGGCGGAGGACGGGCGGAGGACGGGCGGAGGACGGGCGGAGGACGGGCGGAGGACGGGCGGAGGACGGGCGGAGGACGGGCGGAGGACGGGCGGAGGACGGGCGGAGGACGGGCGAAGGACGGGCGAAGGACGGGCTAAGGACGGGCGGAGGAAGGGCGGAGGCAGAGGCGCGGGCGGAGGGAGAGCGGAGACGCGGGCGGAAGCGGAGGAAGAGCGGAGGCGCGGGCGGAGAAAGGGCGACCGCCCGTGCGCTCTGCCGGCGCTGATAGCACCTGCGCTTGAACCTCCGTGCGCGGTGCGTGACCGGCACGAGGAAGGATATGCGGGGAACGCCACGGACGCTCTTCCAAAGGGATGTTACTGGCTGACGCTGATGAACAGGATACGGTTAGATGAAATGGGAAATTGTTTTGGGAAATCAAGAATGTTTGGTTTCAACCCGGTCTGGCCCGTAATACCTGTGTCTCTAAAGGCTGGCTCAGTGAGAATGCATGGCGTTAGGTTATGTTGCTGTGACGACCAACGTTGCATACTGCCTTAGGTGGCTCAGGGCATCAACTGATGCCACTGTGCCTCTGGCCGAGAGGCTCGTACTAGGGTTCGAGCCCCAAGCAGGATTTTTCACACTAGCTGCACAGCTACGTTGAATTCAGCCAGTGTTTGAAAGAGAATTATGACGGCCGGTTGCACTGATAAGTAGATTTCCCTTGTTTCGCCGATCAAAACCTGGCGAATACCCGAGCAATACCGTGACAAACGGGCAACGGACCGCGCGCGATCTATCCTTCTTCTTCCTTGTCTTATCCTTTCTCTCCTTACACACTCACGCTTATACTAACATGCACTACACTACCACGTATTCCGGGAGACCGGTCGGGAGCTTAGAGCTTGTCCCGGCTGGGGTGGTGCCCCGCTGGTGGGAGAGTCCTAGTTAGGGGGAAACCCCACTAGCCGACGGTAGGTCGGCGCCGGACCTCGCCATCCAGCGGGGAAAGATCACCGCCATCTCCCGAGAGAAACAAAAGCACTACACTTACGGTGCCAAAGCAGTTGACGCACCCGGAAACACGAAAAATCTATCAATCAAACTAATGACCTTAGCTTCCAGATATATACTTTCTTTGTAGTGTTACAAAAGGTGTTTCTAGAATCACCATTATTGATATTGGTGATATCAAAACTCATTGTCGATTTTCCGAACGAATTTGCAAATACTTTGGTTGCTGTTTATTCCTTTTCCATTTTCCATTTTTGTAAAATCTTCACCAAATCACACGTTGAAATTCAAATAATCAGCATATACGACTTACATAAATGCCGAATGAGCACCAAAAAGATTTAATCGTAAGTAAGAATGATTGCAAACTACAATTCCCTACGAATACAACAGCTTCTTTCCTTGAATGTAGAAAATAGAAGTGATCATTTGGGATAATCTAAATACTAAACCAAGGATTCCCAAAATTTTTCCTGGCTTAGACCCCTTTTAAAGCCTTTCCGTTTTCTTCATCCACGACAGCACCATCTTCTGGAGAAAATATCGCCAGATTCTTCTCCACTCTCCAGTTCTCAAGCAATCTCATCCTATGTCAATTTAACAGAGAAGAAATATAACAGAATATAACGTGACTACCATCAAAAGAAGCTGTGTTTAAACACTGCCAAGAGTCACCTTCAAGTGACACAAGATGTTGATACTTATCTCACTTTTTTGATTAATTGCTGAACTTTGATAATATAATAAAATTGTAAGTTTGATTCGTCACATTAGCGTAGGATGTACAGTTTCATACCTACTCTCTTTTCTCTCAAATAATGTAACAGTATGTGCACACATGCTGACACGAAGATACATTTGAAACAAGTGACGATTAATGACGGGCGAAATATTGGTAGATTTGCCAAATCAAAGACGACGGACAATATTAATTATTAATATTTCAGGGACACCCATTCACTTTCATATCTTATTTTCCACATTACAAAATCGCAAACCTTTGGGAATTGAAAGGCAACACATTTTTTACGGGAGCTGTGCTTGTAAATGACATTTTTCAAAGTAACGAAATGATATTTCATTGAATTGTATTTGTGAAAATATTACTTTATTTTATTATGTTTGAAAATAAACATTTAGCCTAAATATTATGCAGGAATACATTAAAAAATAATAGTTTGTCGAAAAAAATAATATGTCTGTGCCCTCGGTAGCAGCAAGTAAAGAGGTTGGGGTTTGGCAAATCGCTGTTGCATGGTGTGCATGGAACCGCCAATGATGTCACTTCAGGCGCATCGGCCTCATGAGTTTACACGGACGTCCGGTATTTAAATGGCGCGGAAATGTCTGGGAATGTGGGTGCAAAGACAATGTTGAGTGGAAGAGGAAAGGGAATATAAGAGAGAGAGAGACAGGGAAGGGATTGCATATGCAAACTACGTTACGCCATAAAATTACTTGTTAGTGTCAGATATAAAATCGGTTGGGTAAATAGTTTAGGATTATGATTGCAAATATATTTAGGTTGAAACTATAAAACTGATGACAATACAATGGGGTTAGGGTGTAAAGTCCAGAATTAGACTGCTAATTGCAAACTATCTGTGGTCAGCAGAAATAAAGCGTGTAGAGTAATCAAAAGGTTTATAGGTTAGAACGTGTATTAATGGTACTATTGTAACCACTTATAATATTGTAAGCGTACGGAGAATGTATATAAGAGGGGGATGTATATAAGGGCCGGAAATTGAACTTAACTGAAAAAAATATATTAATAGGTAGTCTGCCTTCTACTGAAAAAGTTTTCCTCTGAGCTAGCATGACCTACCTGGCAAATATATAAATAGGGTTCTAGGAAAATATACACTCTTTATAATAACGGAAGGAGGAGAAGAAATTTCAGAGTTGCAATGCATAACATGGTTGAAGCTTTACGAAAAATGTTTTGTAACCGAATACACACCTTCGAATTACGATTTGCTTCCTATATTACGATTTAATATTTTATGATAAACCCACTTCCAGTTTGAAATGGTGATGAAAATTTATGATACATTCTTGAGGAAAATACTTTGAGCAAATCTTTTGAGAAAGCTTAATACCATCATCATTTCAATCATACAATCATGCCCTTTGTTTTCCTTTTCTTTGTTAGCAATATGGCCATAAAGAAAGCAAGATGCACTCCTTTCTGTACGGTGTGAGTAATGTTAATATATTTACGACATGATTTTTTTCTCAACTGTAAGGGTTTGTGCTTTATTGGACTTATTAACATTTTATAAACTACTGAAATTATACAAACATATGATCGAGTTAAAATTTAATGGTATCGGTACCAAGATGTTGTAACTTACGATGAAAAAAGGTTTTATTCTATTTATTTTTACTTTATAATTGTCCTTGGTAGCTAAGGCATGTGTCTGGTTATAATCCGAAATCATCTGTACATAAATTTAATTAAATTTATTCGAGTAAAAAGATGATTCTAAAAGCGAAATTAAACTGAATGAGTGAATGAATGTAATAGATAGACTAGTCTGCCTTTACGGTACGAATGTTGTGACTCTCCCAAGGATATTATAATAATCGCTACTGTACGTCACATAATTATATGACGTTTAGTAGCGACTTCGGGGCTTTTGCACAAGTCACAGACCGACATGAGCACACTGCCAGCGCCATTCTCGCAGCCCCGCGTGGAAAACTGCTAAAAACCGATTATCCTCGCGTGAAGCCTCGACGTGAAACAGCGCATCTGCCCGGGAGGTCCTAGGTTCGAGTCCTGACGCCGCGGCGTCAGGCCGGCGCGCCGGCAGAATTTTCGACACTAGCTTTTCAGCTAGGTCGAATTCAGTCGCAGTCTGGAGGAGAACTCTAGCGGTCGGCTGCTCTGATCGGGAGTTTTCCGTGGTTTCTCCGATCAACACCAGGCGAATACCGGACCAGTACCCTACCAAACGGGCCACGGACCGCGCGCGATCTATCCTTCCTCTTCCTTGTCCTATCCTCTGCCCCTTACACACACACTTACACTAACATGCACTACACTACCACATATTCCGGGAGACCGGTCTGGAGCTTAGAGCTTGTCCCAGCTGGGGCGGTGCCCCGTTGGTGGGAGAGTCCTGGTTACGGGGAAACCCCACTAGCCGACGCTAGGTCGACGCCGGATCTCGCCATCCAGCGGGGGAAGATCATCGCCATCTCCCGAGAAAAACATGCACTACTTTAACAGGACTAATGACCAAAGCAGTTGACGCGCCCGGAAACCAAAACCAAACCAATCGATGTGAAACCGTATTACGTACGCGACGCGATGCGGCTGTGAAAAAGTTTTGCGCTCCGTTTGGTCGTGGCATGGCGGAATGCGAACGCAATGGAGCAACATCGTGCGTGACCAAGGAGACATGCGACACAATCATGCCAGCTCCTGTTCCAAGTGCCGCGATGAAGTGGTTCGTGACTAATTTCTTGCGTTGCCGTATGTTATGGCAGGTGCGCTGCTCAGGTGCGCTTCAAGGAAAACACTGTTTCCTTTAGTGACGGTTAAGTAACATAATGCTTAAACTATTTTTCATTAAGTTGCTGAAGTGATGACGTGGGAAATATTCTAAATTATTTTGTTAATCACAATGAATTTTGAAACTTTTTCAATTAACAAGTTCTGATTCAAATAATTTTATTCTAGATCCGATATTTTTAAATAAAGTTTTAAAATTAAAAAATTAATTTAATTAAAAATTAAAATAAATTATTTAAGTGATGTGGTCCTTCTCTTTAAATAACGAGAATTTTTTGCTCACGTATTGAAATAAAATTATGATGCATGCAAGCTTTACACTCATTTAATTACATTCTACATTAAACGTAAATTATTTTCATGCACATTAGAGTTTTCAACATACCATTCCAGATAATTTTGCCTCAGACAAATAATGTGTGCACAACAAGGTTTTTTATAATTCTTGTCATAATTCTGTACAAGCTTTTTTTGTAATAATAATTTTGTTATGAAATATTTTTAAACAGTAATGCAGCAACAGAAAAACTTCTATGATTTTATAAAATTGTGTTGACAAGAGTGTCTACTATTTAATGCCAGTCGAGAAGTAATATTTCACAAGTATACACCATGCTTCTAATGCATTTTGCCCCACTCTCGTATGGTTATCTCTGGTGTGTCTGATGGGTCCTGAGGATCGATTCAACTCATCACGCGAATGTCGCATTGTGTACACAAGTCGTGAGACCGTTACTCTATTGCATTGCCCACATTATACGCATTTCATTATACGCATTTCACTACGCTGAACTGTAATGGTAGAATGGACAAGTACACTCACCACTGAAATACGAGACACCACACTATTGGATATTCCGTGTGTATCAATGTGAAACGATGAGAGTCTTGAAGCTGATGTGTTGACAAAATATATAATAGTAATGTGTTGTCTTTCTTAATATTATTAATTGAATGCTCAGTTCATGTTTCAAACAACCGTCCCGTAAAGACATGGCAATGGTCATCATGGCGAAGTAGTTACTAAAAGTTGCAAAAATAAAAGATCAATAACATTTCTTATGAACCACAAGAGTATCGTATAACTGCTTGTGTAACAGGCCACAGTTTTAAGTGAAGCAAAACGAAATGAAATGCCATTAAAATTAGAAATATTACAATACGATTCGTGTGGTCACTCGTGTACAGAGCGTACGTATAATGTATCTTTTTCTTTCTGTTTTTAATTAGTCATTATTTTGTGGTGCGGTTTCCAAAAGATTGATTTAAGTAATCGATTCAAATAAAAAACATTCAAAATAAAAATTGTATAAGCAGGGAACTCTAGACGTTCTATCTAATGTAGTTATCTGTAATTCATTGTTTATTGTTCACGTACTTTTCATAAAATTAAAATTTCTGTTTAATAATTTATTTGAAAATAATTCGCCGGAAGACTTTTTATTATTGCGAAATCATCACGAACGCATTTTTTAAAACAGATATTCAATGCAATTTCACACAAATATGCCATTCCCTCGAAA
Source organism: Teleogryllus oceanicus (assembly GCA_964035755.1). Lineage (NCBI taxonomy): Eukaryota > Metazoa > Arthropoda > Insecta > Orthoptera > Gryllidae > Teleogryllus > Teleogryllus oceanicus. The sequence goes on from CAXIVR010000008.1 coordinate 74,856,526, forward strand.
ATGTCAATCCAGATATTTTGGATGTTTTGAAGATAAACAACGGCCGTGTAGCACGAACAATTTGTAATTGCAATTAATAGGCAAGCAACGAATAAATTGTGTGTCAGGATAGTTCAATCCTCATGAATTTTATATTGTAGGGTCAGGTCACTACATCTTCCATATTCAGTTTCGTCGTATTCAAAAGTAAAATACTTTTCCTACCCAAATGCGCTTGAAATTTTCGGAAGATGCAGAGACATCGGAACCCTTCTTCATTTACTATCTCCATTCTAGTCATTGAATATACAGTAGAACTTGCTCAATGGGAATCTCAAGAGACTAGTAATTTTTCCGCACAAAATATTTCGCATTATGCAATGTAGAACTGTAGAATATGTTTGGCGGGACCGACAATTTATGCTCACATTAAAGAGATTTCCGCATTATATACATTCCTCACTGAGCAATTTTTACTGTAATAGCCAAACAATCGTTAATGTTTCAAAAAATTTGTGTGAGTTTGTTCAAGAAATAACCAAGCATCTCTTGACATGATGTAATTCAGTAAGTCATAGAATAACATTCGTGTTTCATTAACAATATACTTTGGGGTAGGCGGTACATTTGGAAAAATTATGAACAGATGCAGTCTTTTGGAGGCGCAAGTTATCGTGCTGGAATTCGGTAAGCCGTAGAATTAAAATACTTCAATTGCCTACTAACTCAAAACAGCATATAAAAAACTTTTGCCGTGAAATACATTTATTAATAAGAATAAATTTCCATTTCCATTTAGTGAGTAGCAAACACCTCGAATTCAAATGACTGAACTCTCCCATTTCTCCCAAATCATGTTGTAAATAAATCTCCAATTTTATCGAATCACTAACACCGAGGAGTCCGTTTCCGAAGGTGATAGAGTCTTGAAAATAGGCAAATTCACTTTAACAATCATTCGCGCATCCGGCACGATTTCACTTCTACATCCATACAATTTCTGCTTCTCCGCCGCGCACGCGACCTCCGTCGCATATGAAAAAGTGTGCGCGCGGGCTGCCATGAGCGGCGCGCACTTGACAAGCAGCAATCGCGCGTCGGGATGGACCGCGTCGTAAACTGGGCGCCGCGCCGGCCGCAAATAGCGCGTCACTGGGCCATTATTTCATGGGGCGCCGCGGCGAGCGCTCTGCGCGGGACACCCACGATGGCGACGAGGAGGAGGGGGATGACGCCAGCAGTGGTGGTGACGGTCACGTAGTTGGGAGATGGAGCAGAAACGGGGCGACCGGCGCTCAGTGGGGACCTTCACGATGGTGCAGGTGGAAAGGAGAGGAGGGGATAACGTTACCGGTGGTGGTGACAGTGGGAACGCTTACCATGGCGTGGGTGGGGCAAGGAGGGGTGTCGCCAGCGGTGGTGGTGACGGTGACGGATTTGGCAGATGGAGTGGAAACGGGGTGGTATAGCGACCGGCGTTCAGTGGGGACGCTCACGATGGTGCGGGTGGAAAGGAGGGGAGGGGTACGTTAGCGGTGGTGGTGGCGAGGGAGGAGGGGGATGACGCCAGCGTGGTGGTGACGGTGACGGAGTTGGGAGGGGGAGCATAAACGGGGCTGGTATAGCGACCGGCGCACAGCGGGGACCCTCACGATGGTAAAGGTGTGGAGGAGAGGGGATGAGGGGACGTCGGTATTGGTGGTGACGGTGACGCACTTGGGTGGACGGGGGCAGAAATAGGATTGTTATAAGGACCGGTGCACAGGGAGGACGCTCACGATGGTGCGGGTGGGGAGGAGGGGGAGAGGGCGCCGGTATTGAGGGGGAGGGGTTGACGTCAGCGGTGGTGGTGACGGCGACGGAGTTGTGAGGGGGAGCAGAAACCGGGGTGGTATGGGGACCCATGTACATTGTGGACGCTTATGATGGTGGGGGGGAGGTGGTGGAGGGTGGTGTGACGGTGACGGTGACGGTAACGGCGACGGAGTTGGTATGGGGGAGCACAAACGGGCTAGTATAGAGTCCGGCGCACAGTGGGGCCAGAAGAGGTGGAATGTTGGCAAAAAGTCAAAAATAAACATATACTTCAGAAGCTCCAATTCACACGATAGGGGTAGAAAAATGTGTCCTTCACCGTTACGCAATCAGGAAAGAAATGAGGAATCCCGCCACTCCAGGCAGTGCAAGTTTGATCTTTCTCAAGGGATGTGCGGCCCACTTCTTCGCTCGCGCCGTAAGAAGAGAGGTGTGTTTTTCAATTTTTGCTCGCTCGACTGACAGAATCTGTTGAGTACAAGTCAACTAAGTACATTCCGTTAAAGTGAACTTCTGGCCATGAGGCAATTCACAAAGAACCCAGAATTGGCTCCTTACATGGAAGTCTGCGAAACAGAATCAGACACAGGCAAAGACGGTGAAACGTTTCGGAGAGAGAAGAAGAGAAAGTGTATGACAGAGAGAAAGAGAAAGAGGGAAAGAGACAGAAAGAGAGAGGGGCATCCGAACGCAGGAAGAGCATGTGGTAGTGGATTTGCGGAAGAGTAGTACGGTGCAGAATTGGAACGAGGAAGAAACGTATGGAGTCTTCAACCCGGAAGAACAAGGCAAAAACTACGCAAGCAAGTCAGTGGGTCTGCGCGTGAGCCAGTCTGCGCTTGAGCCAGTCTGCGGGTGAACCAGTCTGCAGGTGAACCAGTCTGCGGGTGAGCCGGTCTGCGGGTGAGCCAGTCTGCGTGTGAGTCAGTCTGCGTGTGAGTCTGTCTGCGGGTGAGCCAGTCTTCATGCGGGCCAGTCTGCATGTGAGCCAGTCTGCGGTGAGCCAGTCTGCGGGTGAGCCAGTCTGCGGGTGAGCCAGTCTGCGGGTGAGCCAGTCTGTGTGTGAGCAAGTCAGCGGATTAGCAAGCCAGCGGGTGTGCAAGTCAGCGGATTAGCTACTCAGCGGGTTAACAAGTCAGCGGGTTAGTGTGTCACCTGGTCAAACAAAGAACATGAAACGGGGAACTACGGCAACGAGGAAGGTGACCTGTGGGGAGCGAGGCTGCAGGGTAGCCCGTCAATGGGGCGAGGAGACTAATGCACAGAGCCGCGGTAGAGTGACGGGCGCGGCGAGGTCCCCGCGGGTGATCTGCGGGGGCCCGGCCCCCACATGAAAGCGCCAACGCACGCCGCGCCGCCCCGCCGACATGCCGCGGTCGCCCTCGCTTACACAGCGGCGCACGGCCCCCGCAGCCGCGCCACATCGCTGCCACAGCACATCCCATCACCACACCATCGCTCTATCACTCTATCTTTCCATATCTTCAGCTTGCCAAATCCGCTGCCGCCTCGTGCGTATCACTAGATCCGCCATAGCCTCCGGCCTCGCCGGCAACATCACCACCACCACCACTACATCATCACCGTCCTCCCCCCCACCACCATCATCATCCCGCTGCCAAGTTCACATCAATTTGCCTTCGCTATCGCCCCGGCCCTGCCTCTACACGTTCTTGAGCCTTGGATACTGTCCTAGATGCCGCCTTCGCCCCGGCCTCACGTCCACACCACTGCCGCCGCCATCATTCCGGCTTCCCTCACCCCCCGCCCGCCCGCACCTCCCAAGCAACACCACTGCCTCCGACACCAACCCAGCATTCATACCACCCCCACACCCTCCACGACCTCATCCATTCTAATACCAGCCACCATCTCCTCCCCCTTTCTCCTGCACCTGCGCTTTCACCTGCGCTTCTGCCACAAACTCCTTATGTCACCGACATCCACGACATCTGGCTTAGGCCCCAACATGGCGCCCACAAACGCCGCCGCCGCCGCCAATCAGGACCCCTCTCCGTCCCCACCTATGCTCCCCTTTCACCACTCTGCCCTCGCTCCCCCCTCCTTGGCAACCGCGTCCGCCATTTAAAACGCCATCGTCGCCCTCGTCATCGTCGCCTCGTCATCGTCCCCTCGTCATCGTCCCCTCGTCATCGTCGCCCTCGTCATCGTCGCCCTCGTCATCGTCGCCCTCGTCATCGTCGCCCTTGTCTTCGTCGCTAGTAAGTTATTTCTCTTGAATAGGTTTTTAAAAAACTATTTTACTAACTTCGGAAAATGAAATATTTGTGATACTGCCCACACCGCTCACGTTCCTTATTGGACACAACGAACTCCGCCCATTCCCTGAAATGGTAACTTGCTGAAACAAATATTTTATTGATGTTGTTTCATTGACTCTTATTTTAATTACACTATAACCATACTTATAATTATCATACTTATTTGCTTATCCTGAAGAGTACAAGAAAAATGGAGGCCATTAAATGCATTCAGAAAGCTGGAAACGTAACCTTTGACACACCTTGCTGCGAAATATAATTACGTGTAAGCACGTTAGAGCTAAACAGGGGTGTAGAAGGGACAGCAAGCGATTTGTTGTAGAAGGAAGTAGATTACTGTAAATAGTATGAATAATTTGTAACGAATTGGTATCCATTTCCACTCATTTCATCAGGGCCAAAGGCTCTTACTAACAGTAGTCATTTTAGTGAAAAAATTCTGTTACTTAATATATTTACTCAAGCAAACGTTAGTCATATTACTGAAAAGAATATTTAGTAACTTAATATATTTTTGTGACCCTTACAGTACTTCTAATCCTACCCCGCGAGAATATCAGCAGCAGTGCGGGGGACCACCTCCATCCAGAAGTAAAGCTCTGCGGCTTGTGAGTGCTGTTATTTCGCTTCTGGGCGGGTCTGGGAAGGGACTGAGAGGAGCGGGGTGGGGCGGGGTGGGGTGGGGAAGGCGGACACGGCAGGGTGAGATGGGGAGGGAGGGGCGAGTCGGGGTGAGGAGGGGTGAGGGCGGGGAGTCGCGGGGTGGGGGTACTCAGTGGGGGCGGGGGACGGGGCGAGGCTAGGCGGGGCGGGGGCGGGGCAGGCGGGGCGGGGACGGTGCGAGGCGGGGCGAGGGACGGGGCGAGGCGGGGGAGGCGGGGCGAGGCGGGGCGGGGACGAGGTGAGCGGGGTGGGGTACATCCTGGCGGGAAGCGGGGGCGCAGAGAGGAGCCCGGGGCGTGGCCGACGCGGCGGGGCGAGTGGGGCGGGGCGGGGCGGGGCGGGGCGGGGCGGGCACGGACTCTGCAATCGCGCGATGCGGGGCCTCGATAGGCAACGTGACCGGCGCCCAGATGACTTTTCCACACCGCGCCCTCGCTCGGGACCGCGCCTCACACCCTGCGTCCTATTCCTTTCTCTGGTCGAACTCTCGCTTCGCTCAGGCTCTCGCGTTTCTCCTCTCGTGCACGCACACGGGTTCCCCCAACCCCGTTTCGCCGCATCTCGCTCGCATCGTCTCTCCCTCCTTGGCCTTAAGCGTACCGCCTGGCATTCCAACCCCTCCGGTCTCGGTTGCATCCCATTCTTCCTATTTTTTATCGTTTCCTCTTGCCCCTTCGCACCCCTTACCACCCTTCTCCAACTCCCCCCCGTTTTTCCTTTATCCTCTTCCGTTTTCCCTTTTTTGCTCCCTTCCTCCCTTCCCGTCCCTTCCTGAACCTTTCTGTCCCTTTCTGCCCCCTTCCGACCGTTTCTGTCGCTTTCTGACCCATTCCGTCCCTTTCTGTCCCTTTCTACTTCCTTCTGTCCCATTCTGTCCCTTCTGCCCCCTTCCGTCGTTTTCGTCCCTTTCTGACCCTTTCCGCCCCCTCCGCCCATAACCGCCCCTTTCTGCTCTTTTTCGCGCCATTTTGCCTCTTTTAACTCCTTTCCGCCCGTTCCTCTCGCAATTCGCGTCTTACTCTACTTCTTTTCTTTTCCGTTCCCCCTCGCGACTTTCCACTCTCTTTTACATTACTTTTGCCCGCCTCGCTCGACTTGTGTTGGGATTTCATCTCCGCCCCTTCCAGCTCCCGTCCCACCGCGCGTTCCGAATCCTCTTGTGTCCAACCTATCCCAACAAGCGCTGTGCCTTGCCGCAGCTCGTGCTGCCTGCCAATGCTGGCGACCGGGTGGACTGCAGGAACACCGACGTTGCGATGCACATGCCCAGATTAGCTCTTTCAGTGCTCGTGTTGGGCACTTCACACTCACACTTCCTTGGTCGCCTTTGCCACTGTACCAATTAGAGACCACAGATTCGAGTTGATGGAGGTAGTCATTGACAGCAATCCGTACGTGTTTTGTTTCCTCCAAGCACTTTGTTGTGAAACGTATTGTCGTATAATAAAAATAAATTTATTAGCACGGAACTAATACATGCAATTAGAAGCTGGTAGTGGTGACGGGCTGAATGTTCTATCTCTTCCAAATGCCAAATCCATCCGATTGACAACTGTCTATCGATTTATCGTCAGAGATCAACACCATTAAGAAATTAAATAATGTATATTTATTTATTTTTTATTCATTTTACGTCAAAAAACAGTTAAAAACTGCGTATGACGTGCTATGGAGAAAAGTGAATTGTGTGCATATTTTCAAAATTCTGTGATCCCTACACTAAGTCATAGACTACTTAAATTTTGAATTTTGGAAGGGAGAAAAAAAACTCCCATGTATATATTTTAAGGAATGAATTGTAAGGTCGTCCTGCAGAGAGGAGGGATAATAATTAAGTGAAAATAATATCATATAGTGCCAATCTAAGTTTGGAATAACCGTCTACCGTGTGATGCCGATCTGGGAAGCAATGGTGATGGACCACTTTGAAAGGCTATATTGCTGTCTGCTAGGATTCCACACAGTCAAAAATTCGGAAAGTTTCGAATATTTCATCAATTTTAAAAATACAAATACGTGAGACAAAGAGTAGAAACTGTTTTATAATACTTTTTCACCAATTCCTGACCTTCATATGCTAATTTCCACGAGTAATATTACGAGTGAATTGAAAATTCTTATTAAATCCACAAGTCGCGAAACGACAACAAAACATACTCAACAATCTTTTAAATTAACATATGAGACAAAGATAATGTAATTGTAACATTACATTTCTTTATAAAACGACTTAACTCATTGCCACCTGAAATTATTTCATTGAAAAACATGAAATTTATACCAAGAAAATTATTTCAAATGTTTCCTTTTATTCTAAAACACCATTTAGCAATAAATAATATTAACCAGTTAATTAAAGAACAAATTATTAGCCCCGACACTTAGAATCTGGACAATTTTCAATCTTTAATTAATGTTTGGGATGAAAGTTTCCATAAAACTACGAGTGAGTTGAAATTTCTTAATAAATTCATAAGTCACGATGGAACGGGTTAATTACTCAATTAAACAGTTATAACTCAAACAGAAATAAGTTAATAACTCAATTAAGCAACAACAAATGACAATATTCTAATTTTAACATACCTGTTCGTTATAAAACGACTTAATGTCACTATTACATGGTATTATTTTTATGCAAGATCTGGAAGATCAACTAAGAAAATGATTTCAAATTTTTCCTCCGGATAGCGCCTGAATTCGACTTTGCATATTGCTAGTGTCTAAAAACCATTGTAGACTACTCATCACAAGATTAAAATAGTCAAGGAAACAATGAGAACTCTTAGCATTCATTTGGTTCATTTCTCTGAAATGTGCTTAAATAGGTTTGAACTCTGACTGGCAATTTCGACACTACACTCTCTCGAAATCCTTAAGAGAAACGGACATGTGATTATCTGCCATAAAATGACTAAAGATAATGTTTGGTTCTGTGAAAATATTGAAACTCATTTTTATTTTTATTAAAACGACTATCGCTCTTTGTTTGATGTAGGACGATAAAATATGTTGCTGGTAATTACAACACTTCATTCTAGAAAAGCTCTTTTCATAGCTTTCACAATTTGATAGCCAACAGATATGACGTCAGTAAGCTAGTTGTTCCCCGTTTTTCCATTATGCGTTTATATTTTCTCGTTAAGCCAGCCTGACTGTTCAATATTAAAGGCTTTATGGACGCCGCTGACCTGTAATTTATTTTGCAACTACAAATACTAGCGAGTTGTCACTTCAGCTCGATATTCAAATCTTGCACCATAAAAGGTAATGAAAGTTAAGTGCTTGATGTGGAAAACACAAACTTCAGTGAGTGCGTAATAGTGTTTCTGTTAATTAAATCATACTAAAAGTGGGTTAAAAGTTGTGTTGTTTTGTTTATTGAATTATATCTTTAAAAGGATAAGTTGATAACCGAATTAAAAAGAAATAAAACTAACAACGGGTACACGTGAAATTCAGACACTGTAAGGTCCGAATGAAATTAGAATGTGATTGACATTTCGTGATCACGTGATGATGCCAGCGCCCAACCTAGGGAACACGCACTAGAAACTTCGGTATTTGGACATTGTTGTCACCTAAAATTTAAAAACAAATGTTACAAATGTGAAGTTTGCCTATTTAGTGTTGAGAACACGTGGTAGGTCGCGTAGTATACGGTAACGCCGCTCCCCTCCACCCCCTAATGTGAATGACTTTCTAATTTTATTCGTATTATAGTGCATAGGACAAAAATTTACAACTATTTACAACAAACGGCGTTCGATTTAGTATGAGAATTTGTTGTTCGCGAAGTGAACTTACTATAAATTTTCATGGAGTTCTCTCGTTACCCTTAATTTGATTCCTCGATTCATCATTCTTCTCATTCTATTTTTGTGGAATGAAAAGCGAGTGATGGTTGGTTGGTTGGTGATTCCGGGCGCATCAACAGCTTAGACCATTAGTCTCCTCTGTGTAGTTCATGTTCTTTTCTCGGGAGATGGCGGTGATCTCCGCTGGATGGCGAGATTCGGCGCCGACCTACCGTGAGCTAGCGGGGTTTCCTCGTAACCAGGACTCTCCTACCAACGGGGCACCGCCCTAGCCGGGACAAGCTCTAAGCTGCCGACCGGTCTCTCGGAATCGTGGCAGTGTAATGCATGTTAGTGTAACTATGTGTGTGTGTGTGTGTGTGTGTGTGTGTGTGTGTAAGGGAACAGGATAGGACAAGGAAGAGGAAGAAAATATCTCACGCGGTCCGTGGCCTGTTTGGTAGGGTACTGCTCCGGCATTGGTCTGGTGTTGATCGGAGAAACCACGGAAAACTACCGATCAGAAGCGACTGATGGAATAGTTCTCAGTCTGTTCCCTTCTATCTTTGGGTAACTGGTTAAAATCCCAATCGTACTTTCTGAAATTTGTGGTGGGTTTGCGGCAGGTTTCCTCAGGGTTCTCTGTTTTCTCTGTCTTATTCCACCATTGATTCGTCATAATTCAAATCATCTCATCACTCGTTTATCGAAATAATTCATCACAGGAAGGACAGGAAAGGTTAGAGCCTGAGAATCAAAACTATGGTCCATGAAATTATTATCCTTTTATGTTGTGTTCGTAAAAATTAGGTGCTGCAGATATTATAAAAGTTCTGTAAGTCTGGTACATCCTTTCGGAAGAATTTAGAAGACACATTTCCGCATTTCCACACCACCACTTAGCATTGTTCAGGGTCTGTAGCAAATGTGTTGAGCGTGAAAATAAATATGCTGTTGAGAATATGCAGCTAGGCGCTTTACAGAGTAGCGGAGTCAGTCGATGCCTTGTCTTTCATCCTCTTTTACAGCAACCTCTATGACCGTCCTTCACCAGTTTTTTTGCAGGGTTATTCGTATTAAAAATTACTTTCTTGGAGAGGCATGGAAGAATGTCTTCGATCACGAACATTGCCACAGTGGCAGTACTTCTGTGCGAGACCATTTCTGTCTGTCTCTTTACACTGACTCAGACACGTGGTTGACTCGTATTTGATATCATAATCTCTGATGGTGTAAGAGTAGCAAGGAGAGCGACAACCACTACAATTGTGTCCAACGTGCACAGTTCGCGGCATGTCAGCTTCGTGCGGTATTTCTTAATAGTTGCTTCTAATATAAGTGTACTTATTGAATGGAGAACAGTGGAGATTTTAGAGAAGTTGAAGACAGTAGTGTAGAGTAGTTAGTGTAATGTATCGTATGTTGGAAACGTACAATTTTCAGTGATAAAAGAAAAATGTAACACTAGAGCTTTTTTCCTAGCTCAGTTTTTAGGTTGTTGGATTTTCTCATTTCAAATCACATATTATTTCACATTCACTAACAAACAAGATTGTTAAGGTATGAACGATCAATACAGAATGATTGTTATTGATTAATGATACAAATAAATAATTTAAATATATTTAATCATAAATGGTTGAATGACTTACTGTGAAGTGAAGATTTTGTTGTCTTTCCTGGAATATAAAGCCATGTGACACCACACGTGCTTGTTTATTTATATTTCACAATAATCCCTTTATATCGATCAATATGCGTTAAAGGTTTACAAACGCAGTGATCATGTACAGCGTTCTAGAAGGCATCCCTTTCTCTCAAATATTAGAATTAGTGATGGAAATATGTGAATGAGTAATGTGGTACAAACTTGGATGTAATCTGAGGAAACATTTCCAAATTTCACTATCAGTTAAGATGCCCCCAAGAAACTTCTCGGGCTTGTTATAAACGCAACACTCACGACGTCGGTTGTGCCATTTGAGGGGAAGTTTAATCAACGAGGGCAGTAGAGTAACAAAATGAGTGTGGGCCGCTTGGAAAACTTTTATCCAGGCGCCGTTTATAAAAATTGTGTAGCAAACCCAAGAAGGGTTAGTACCCTAAATGATAAAAATGTTCTTTAACATGTTCTGATTCATCAGATTTTGACTAATAACCAATAGCGAAAATATCTGCCTTTATTATTTCATTTTGTGAAATTAAGACTGTTATAAAACCCAAAAATTTATCTACATTTATTAATTTTAAAACAGGGTTACAGAAGATACCGAAGCGGAAAAAAAACTTTCTTCCGGAAGATGCTGTTTTTAATCTTTTATTGTATCAACTATCACAAAGTATCAGAGATAGTATCAAGTAATTAATATTTCTTACAATCCCAAAATATTTAGCCTAAAAGTAGGTCCTCTTTTACCTGACCCCTCCCGCATTGCGGACCTTGCCGGCCCGAAAGTTACGCCATTGAAGGAGGGGCGATAAAATCTCGCACGTGTTCTTAGAACTCGCGTATCCCTAACCCCTTTCCTTTTACTATTCATCGCTGAACTGTGAACAAAGGTATCTTCGAGGGTTGTTGGCAACATTTGATAGCAAGGAAAGTTGCCTTCCGCCTGACACAAAACCACTTGCTATTGTAGCAGCCCCTGTTGCTAGCGCCATCTCGCTGCGCCCAGTCGCGAGTCCCTAAAGCCAATTATCTTTCATTCCAGTCACTGCTAATCGAATCAGCGCCCGTGCGTTGACTGCGTATTGATTGGCGTCGCACGAAGGGTGGGTGGGGGAGGGAGGGGGGAACGGGGAGACTCAAGGGGGGGGGCGGGCGTCGCAGCGCCACCGTCTGCTGTTTAATTGCCCCCGCCGCCACCGGAGAGAGGTGACGCTCAAGGGTTGCTGTCGCTGGTTTATCTCATTCACTATCGGCGTTCCGACGTCGAGGACCTTGTTACGCAGGCTACGTGTTCATTGTCGGGCTTTGTAGGATAAATAGATGGATTGTTTTATTCCAATGAATAACGTGATACAGAGGCGATTTACTGCAAGGATTATTCATGAAATGTAGATATACGTAACCTTCTCGTTCCGTGATATTTTTCCTACAAAAGAGACGATACATATTGATAATCATATTTTTAGTATGTGTCAAGTTTAGAATTTTGCAATCTGTAAGCTATCTCTATTGCAACTATTGGTAGAATGGGGATCTTACAGTTAAATCACTGTATTCTGTATAAAAAGATGGGTTTCTTATTCTAAAAATGGAAAATTCAAAAGCAAGCTTACAACTCTTCTTATCTAGCAATCGGCTTTGTGTTGATCCAGAAATGGAAAATTCTATCTGCACTCGGTCATGATCGAATTGCTATTCTGAGTCTGTGTTGGGTTCTGTGTTCGCCTAGTTCTGGGATTTACCGCAGGCCTGCGTTAGTGTCTGTGGTTGGTCCATCTGCTTTGTGCTTCTTTAATGAGGCGATGCGGGGGAAATAATAATTTATAAATTCGAGAATCGGCTACTAGATCATCTGTTTTTAAGATGATTACACAACTCAAGTGTCGTTATTCCACATATTGGAAATTATATATTCCCGTTAAAAATATAGGGATTTGTCGAGCGAAGTAGTAAAATCTGAATTGTTAGTTGTATAGAATTACTCTGTAAACAAATAATTAGTAAATTAGTAATTCCAGAAGCCTAAATACAACTACGAACTTCCTCCCGGCCCCCTCCCCGCCCTCCCGTCACCAATCCCGCCTACCACGACACCTCCCCGTTCCCCTGCCGCCCCTCCCCGTCCCCTTTCCTCCCCTCCCCGCCCTCTCACCCCGCGGCCCTCCCCTCCCCCCCCCACCCCCCCGCCGGCCCCCATCCCGCCCCCATCCCGCCCCATCCGCCCCCATCCCGCCCCCCATCCGCCCCCATCCCGCCCCATCCCGCCCCATCCGCCCCATCGCGCCCCCATCCCGCCCCCTCCCCGCACGTGCCCGCCGCTGGCTGGCAGCCGGCCGCATCTGATCCGCGGCCCCATTAACCGTATCGGGCGGCGCATCGCGGATCGCGCGGCCGCTGCCGCCGGCGCCACGTGACTCCATTAACCCCCGGCGACGGCCCCGCCCACGCCAAGTGCCGCCGGCCGCGCGGCTCCAAGTCCTTTCCGACGCGAGACACTCGCAGCGCTGGGGTCGATGCGGTTGATTGTCTTTTTTTTGTGCGGGTCAAATTTCCGTCCTTTGAATGCGGGATTTGAGTAGGAATTTGCGAATCTTATGTCTTTTTCTAGCAATGCTTCGTCTCCATTGACATCATCACCACACTATCACTATTGCCTTTGGCACTACTACAATCACAGTCACCACAAAACTTCCATTACTCCTCCATCACCCCCTTATGTCTTCCATCACACCATTCCCACCCCCGTGATAACCATCACCATCACCATCACCATCACCATTCTGATCATCGTGTATTTTTCATACGCTCTTCGAGACGAAACACATTCAGATTCTATATATCAAAGAAATATTGTTTCATAATCTCCTTAATGTTAAGTTCAAGTGTAATTCTAAGGCTCCTTTTTCTAACCTGCTGCATCTGGATTAAATATCAGTCTTTCCCAGATACCCCAGAAATTTCACGCGGGGAGCAGGTTTGTGGCAAAATTGCGTCGGTTTCATCTGATTCCTATGTCAGCTGACCCTATATCCTCATTGTTATCTGTTTATCCATTCGAGCTTATCTCATCGTTCATACTCTCGTATGAACTACTTAGGTACAAGTTCTACAATCAAAATTCAGGACGGTTTAATAGAAACGTTGGGCCCTTGGATCTTACACCCTAAACTCACCACATTCGAATTGACATGAAATTTCACTAGTTGGTACACCACCATGCAAACCAACGTGAATCCCAATTTAGATTGATTGATTGGTTTTTTTCGTGTTTCCGGGCGCGTCAACTGCTTCGGTCATTAGTCCCGTTAGTGTAGTGCATGCTTTATTTCTCGAAAGATGGCGGTGATCTTCCCCCGCTGGATGGCGGGATTCGGCACCGACCTACCGTCGGCTACTTTCCCCTAACCAGGACTCTCCCATGAGCGGGGCACCACCCCAGTCGGGACAAGCTCTATGCTCCCGACCGGTCTCCCGGAATATGTGGTAGTGTAGTGCATGTTAGTGTAAGTGTGTGTGTAAGGGGAGAGGATAGGACAAGGAAGAGGAAGGACAGATCGCTCGCGGTCCGTGGCCCGTTTGTCAGGGTACTGCTCCGGCATTCCCCTGGTGTTGATCGGAGAAACCACGGAAAACTACCCATCAGAGAAGCCGGCCGCTAGAATTCTCCTGCAGACAGCGACCGAATTCGACCTAGCTGAAAAGCTAGTGTCGAAAATCCTGCCGCGAGCCGTCAGGACTCGAACATAGGACCTCCCGGTCAGAGGCGCTGCAGTGACATCAGTTGATGCACTAAGCTACCGCTCCCGGTACATGCTTTGTACTTTCTTGATATCTATTAATTGATAACATTTGTATACAAATTATTTCGCGAAGTAACATCAGTGTTTTCTGAATATTTCTGTAATTTACAGAGTTATTAATTAAAAATATTATTTTCAAATTATTAAGTTTGTTCAAAACTATTCTCCAATATTTATGGCGCAAATGTTTTCATTAGACTATCACGTGGTTTCTAGAGTAAACAAACGTATAGTTTTAATGTGTGTTTGTTCCGAAAATTTGTATTATTTCTACCGGTACTAAGACCAAAAACAACTTAAACCGAGTAATCTTTCAACCCCCTTTTCTTCACATCTTCACCGTAGCGTCATCAGCGCCCACGGCTGCCAACCCTCGCGCCTCGTCGCATTAGCCCTCCCTCCCCCCCGCGCGGCGCTCGGTGCTTCTAATCCGCCGGCCTCTAACGAGCAAGAAGTCTGGTAATGGCAAGTGCGCCGCGCCCGAGCCTACCGCCGGCCATCGGGAGTGCAGAAGCCGCTCCCACCGCCCGGACACGGAGTTGAAAGGCATGTCGGCGCTCCTCGCGTTGAGTGCCCACGGGTATTTGGAGCGAAACAGGCAGAGTGGCGGTTAGTTATTTTGGTATGTGCCCAGTGCTGTAGTAATCGTTCAGCAGGATGGTTGAAAGAACACTGGAATCAACGAACGGTTGCACAAACCATTTCTTTTTGATGTGTGATAATAAATAAATAAATAAATAAATAAATAAATAAATAAATAAATAAATAAACAAATAAATAAATAAATTATCAAGTAGTAAATAAATAAATAAATAAATAAATAAATAAATAAATAAATAAATAAATTATCAAATAAATAAATAAATAAATAAATAAATAAATAAATTATCAAGTATGTAAATAAATAAATAAAGAATTGATAAAATGAATTAATGTATATGATTACAAACTCGAAGGGAACAGAAAGAGAAACACGTAAACGCATTCGCGGTCGAACAAATGAATGCGAGCCGGTTCTGCTGAGTGAAGCACGCGTGAAAGAGAATTTAGTTAAAGTGTAAAGCCATGTTCACACTTCTGTTGGGTGCATTTGAAGAGAAACGAACAGAAATGTGGCTAGTTATTTTAGTGTGAACCCCATAATGTATTCATCTAATCAATTACATTCTTACTGATGGGCATTCGAATAAATTAATGTCTTATCAATAAACTGATCTAATGGACTCAAACTCGACATAATAAATGAATTCCATAGAGCAAAGGGCATTCCATGATACGAATGCCAGAGGGAACAAGTAAATGCATGACTAATGAAACATGTTAATACAGTCTACATCGAGGAAGGGAACGCATGTCAAATCAAAATGTACGTAAGGATGGATTCTTTTATCTCTGCTATCATTTAATTTTTATGTTCATACTACCTACGCTATGACACAGAATATTTCATACATAAACTAGACTGTAAACAATCGGTCAAAAATAAAATCTCCATAGCAAAATCAATGCCAATAGAGTACGTCTTCAAAATTTCTCAAATAAATACGTGGGGAGAGGGATTTTGGAGTTACTATTTCATGTAGAGGTTTGGAAAATTTTAAAAACTGAGGCACTGCTGGCGAATTTTTGTTGTGAAAACTGAAGTGTTTGCCGAGAAAACAAGTTGCTTCCAGCAGTCAGGGAAAAGATTGTTCTCTACAACAATCTTTTATCTGGTTGTGTTTTATGCGCATCTTGTATTACCTTGTGAAGCTTGTTCGTTAATGCTCTGACCCTTCAACGTGTGTTGTAAATATAATTATTTCCCATGATTGTTTTTTTTGAAGAATAGCACGTATTATATTCTACTTGACAGCAGTATCTAATATCCTACCTTTAAGCTTTCTGGATATTTGGTTTATCACAATTTTAATTTTGTATCATTCAGCAGATATGCCTGGTTGTAATTGAATTATTATTCAGTGTCCTGTAGCTACGGTTAGCCACAATAATGACGGGAAAAAATACGACATTGCCGTAATAAAGGTACTCGATCTTTCTCAACGAAATATTTCATGCCCCTGTATACTTAAAGATCTAGATTGATAGATTGGTAGACTGGAACATCGTTGAATCTACGTGCTCGACAATTTTATTAATTGCAGCGATTCATTACATTATCAGCCTAACGAGCACTAAAAAGTAAATATGGCATTCCTGCATATCTTCATCGAGCTGCAAATAATCATTCTGTAAGGACAAAAATAATGAGTTTAGGGCTTCATTATTTTCATGTTCCCTATATGCGGATATATGTTCCCTATATGAGGATCAGCAGACTGCTGTCACACAACTGGAAGTACTTAAAGAATGTGCAGAAAAAGTAGGCTTATAAATCTCTTTCGAGAAAACTGAATTCTGTTTTTCAAAAACAGAAATTGCGAGCTTGAAATCAAAGTATGGTAAAGTAAATAGGGTCCCATATTTGAAATACTTGGGAGAATTCATTGAACCGACAGGCCTTAAAAAAATCTCACAGCAACATCGTCTCCCAAAAGGATTAGGGTTAGTGCAAAATCTCTACAACAAAAAAATGCATGTCAAGAGGGACAAAAATTCGGCACTACAACACAGTCTTAAAACCAACAATCCTCTATACAAGTGAAACACTGAACCTTAACAGAAAACACGAACTTTAACAAATCAAAAAGAAGAGAGAAAGATCATTAGGAAAATTCTAAGAGCAAGACATACCCAAGACTGCATTGCAAATAATCGGTGTCGACGCTTAGGTTTTCGAAGTACTGGCTTCGACTTTCATGTTTCCGTGACTGGAGTTCTCGGGCACTGTGGCAGAAGTTATCGCAAGCCGCGCGACGCGGCACTCCGGTGACTTGCTCTGGGTAGCCAATACTGCTCGGCGCTTCCGATTCGCCTTGCTTAAGCACCCCTTCCTACACCGACCTGAGAAAGGGGAGACCCTTGAGATGACCCTGAGCCGTAAGGCTTTCAGGATCAGTTTTTTAAAAATCGTTCTTATTATTTCTTTTACTTCGTTCGTTAAATTTTAATTATAAATTAATGAACACTGCCACTCTCAAATGATATGTTTTCAAATATCGATGTGTTGTTCTTGATGTCGCATTCTTAGTTATAGAGGCACAACGAAGAAGTTCTTTATGGGCTATTTAGAGAATATTTGGCAGATTCACGACCATTTCGCACTTTGCGAACGATTTCTCATTTTATCACTGATTGAAAACCTTCAAATTTACCGCACCGATCGTTAAATATTAGAATTGCTAATATTTTCAGAGTCGAAAGTTTAAAAGATAATAAATTATGTGAAAAAATAACCGTGTGGTGTCTGATATTAAAAAAAAATATTTTTATATCTTAACCAGTGATAAGATATATATTCAAAACAAGTTCAATTTGTACATTGTTTTCAAACTTAATGCATTATGATTATCTTCAGACTGCGTTAGTTTGAAAACGAAACTTATAAATATATTTCTAAATACTATAAGTATCCTTGTAGGCCGCCCTGACCTCAGAGAAACAGTACACAAAATAACGTTTAAGGAGCACATGGTTTATGGAGTTTCTTGGATGCACTGAAGATGAAGGTGAAAAACATCGAAACATGTCTGCTGTAATTTACTATTTGTTTAGTTAATATGTATCGTTTTCGGAAGATTATTTCCTTACCTCCCGTTATACCATACAATATAAATTATTCTTCTTATCTAACTTTTGTTTCGACTTTGATGCCACTCATTCAATGAAAGTGAAAAACGACTTGCAATCGGGTTAGTTGAATACATAAAGAACATTCATTGCTGAATGTAATGCCATAGTAGGTAATCTTTGTTCCTAGCGTTTGATGATTTATGCATTGATCTAACTTGACGTGATTATAGAGACTAAGGACGTACAAGGTAATAAATCATCCTGCTGCGCGCCGGACATGAATCTGTTAATAGAGCCGAGTAATTAACCATCGAGATAGTGCTGTACTAATGGAATTTTCAATATCCATTACGAGCATTTGTCTTTTTGCCTTTATTTTCCTAGATTCATTACGACAAATACAATTTGTTACTGAGTCTTGAAAACACCGGTTTTAGAATTGTTTTCACTAGACAATTTATCCATAGAACTTATGGGATGTGAAATACATGGAATATTGAATGTGGCGCCGACTCCGATACGTAACCTTTTTAAAAGTATTTTCATGTATTGTCATGCGTAGCATTGTTCAACTATGTTCGTACAGTTTCTACCATTGAACTTAACAATGAATCGTGGTAGCTGATTGTTATACTCTCCGTCAAAAATTCCCAACATGTAATGGCCGTGTATGTTATCTCCATATGGAATATAAACTGATGTTATTGCTATTTCAAAATTATAATCGCCGTAAAAATACCTGGAAGGCATTGATGATACAAAAAGTTAGGGTTAAGTACAACTACAGTTTTACCATTTTTGCTAATATGCACAATGAGGTACAAACCTCACCTCTAAGCTGTTCTTCTAAGTTCTTCTCTAATCCTAAAATAAGATCTTTCTCATATAGTTTCGAAACTCCTGTTACAAAATCATCTATTACTACATTTGATTCTTCCCCGGATTTGCTAAACACTTCCCTTGTCTATTTTTCTCCCCTTGTTTTTAAAGAGATTAAAACTCCACAAAATCAGTCTAATTTGAATTTCCTTCCACCTCTGCAATTGCTCTATTAATCGTTTCATATGCGGATCTGTATAAACATGAGAAGTGTACCATTTTGTATGTTAATGTGAATAAGGTGTTAGTTAAGTTTAATAATAATACGTTCTATTCATTTGATAATCGGTATTTGTTCACTTAAGCATTCTCTAATATTACTCACAGTTTTGTTTTCTCCGCCTTCACTTGAAAATCATCAAATTTAATAATCTCCAAAGTAATACTGCTCGTAGGTTTTTGCAAATATATTTTTAAGAATATGGTAATACGGATAACTTGAAATATGCCGCACGATTCATTTTTTTGTTCAAATTAAATTCACTTGTTTACTTAAACATGTCAAACGCAGTGTTGCCAATGTCTTGAAAGAAAATTATATCTTATTGGGCGAAAAATGCCTTTGGGTGCTGGAGTTTATTCAACGCCACCTACATAGATCTATATAAGTGTCGTTCGTTGAATTCGCGACTTGCACACTAAGATCACAGCACTAAAACACGCAAAAACGTTTTTGGAAACTCCTTTTAATTTTCTGGCTGGATCCAAAAAGAAAATATCAGTCCCCCATCAAGAGACCGAGAAGCGTTGAATGTCTCGATTGGTGCACGAGTAGTGGTCTAATCGTGAGTGACGGAAACCACACATCCGAATCTACACATCTACACATCTGCACACTCTAGGAGTTACACAAATGCTATAAAGGGATGTGTTCATAGTGCTGCGGACATTACTTCATCCATGTAATTAATTCTAATTTTTTTAGATATTTGTTATTTATCGCTCTCCAATGTGACTTGAGCAAAAGTGGATGAAACGAGTGTCGCTACAGACTGGGACATACTTTCTCACATTATGTAATTTCCTTATCAGTTAAGTTTGGGCTAATTTTTTGGTTTTGCCCCATTGTCAGCTGCCGGCACCTAAAACACATTGCCGACTAAAACACTTTTTTTTTAGTTTTTAATATTTTGGATTCCTAAAAGATGAATTGAAATATATCTCTAATAATATTTTAGAAGTGTAAAATCGGGTCTTCTATGCACATTTCCGTTGGCAAATTTGGGGCCGTTTTTAAGAAAAGGTTTTTGATTTTTTTAAAGTCTGGCTGCATCAAACTCTCTGGGTTATTGGAGATCCTATGAACACATAGAAAAAACTATTAAATTGTTTGGCAATTTAACTATCATATGCATAATATCTGTTACAAGATTTGCCAGTAATAATGAGTCAGCAGGCAAATAAATCATTCATGTTTACATTCTTCTTCTTTTATGATACAAATAAACATTTATATTATAAGTATTTAAGTATGCAATTATTTAAACATTTATAATATTATTAAATTACAATACGATTGAATTCTAATCCTAGAGAATAATGCACATGTGTATACAACATTTTTAATAATGTTGAGTCAAATGCTGTGGTGTTTTGCATAGCTGTTGTAGAGAGTATTAATCCAAATCAATTGAAGAAATGAACTATGTTGCATTTTACAATTTTATGTAGAGTTAAATCGTGTAATCACTTTTTAGATTTAACCATCATACACATTATAGCAGTTTCACGAATTGTCAGAAATAGGTTGGCAGAGGTATAAATCATTTACATTTACTGTCTTCTTCTATCATGATACAAATAAACAATTATTCTATACTTATGGCGGGAAAAGGAATTAGGTAAGTATAAATTAAGTTGATAAATACAGTTTTTTGGGATGGTAAACTTCACATCTACTTATAATTGTTTGTTATTTGGATTTCATCAATGATTCGCATTATTCATATAAATAGTAGTCTTTCACTAGCATTCACTCACATTAATCAATTTTTGTAGTAACACTAGTATCCTTTGATCTTCTTATGAAAATTATTTTTAAAAATTTGTTTCTTGAATACATAAAATGTCAAAATTGTGATCACTCTGAAGTTTCTGTAAAAACTCTTATCTAGTGTCAAAACCATTTAGATTCCATTGGAGAATTTTAATCTTGACTATTGCAATCTTCACTGAATGAGTCTTCATCCTCCAAAGGCGGCCTTGAAGATTCGAAAATCAAAGGTTCTTCTAATTTTTTTTATTATTCGTGTAGTGCGGGATTTAATTATCCTACTTTGTTGAGCTGGATAGAATTCTCTTAGTAACTCAACTAATTTCTGTTTCTCTTGAGTAATTTAGTGATATTTGAAAGGCATGATTGGCTCTGTAAGTGTCTTTTAAAAATATTTTCAGTTACTCATACGACATGTATTTGGAAGCGTTATGTAAGGTGTTAGAGAAAATAATTTACTACATACTGGAACAAGATTTGTCCACTTTCTCTGTGTCCGATTTGTCCGTTTTTTTGTCGCAGCATTACATAACTTTCCTTATACTCCTTATATACGTACGTAGACGAGAAAGTAAAAAGTTTCAGTCAATCAAAAACATTATGATTAGGATGATTGCTGCATCACCATGGTTCATCTCCAACAGAACGCTACATAGAGACTTAAAAGTACCGACAGTCTTTCAGAGAATCGAAACAAGCAGCTCAAGGTATCTGCAACGTCTGGAAACCCACCCAAATCCTCTAGCCATCAACCTCCTAGATAATAGTGAGGAAACTTACCATTACCCAGAATTACATCCTTACAACTCCATTTTTGATTCTCAACTTATTCCCAATATATATAGTTACATATATTTCTAACCAAAAGTATTAAATTCACTCTTTCTGTTCTAGACTCAAGAAGGCAGTGAAATGTACCACTGGAATACTTTCACACACAAATATCATGGTCACCTACAAATGTTAACAAATTTACTATTTTTTAATGTAAAATATATTGTAAATTTACCTTGTTCGGAATAAAAAACGAAAACATTCAAAAACAACACAACAGCACACAATGAATTTTGCCCTGAGGAAGGTCGCAGAATGGCGGCCGAAACGTTGGCACCTCTGCCTAGAACGCGGTGTCTCGCGGACAGTCTAGTTGCTAATGATACCACTGGTAGTTATCGAGATCTTATCAAAGTTATCGTGATAAAAAATGATACCAATTTATGTGATCGAGATCAAGTAATTATATTATTTACAAAATAAGTTCAAACATTTTAAGGAAGCTTGACAATCACCCAAATATGTAGACTATTTTTGTTGTGTTATTCGGAGTAATGGATGTATCGCATGACCAAAATTTCAAGTTTAAAATACATTTCTCGAGGTGCGTGACGTGACATTTTTATCATTTCAGTTGTGACCTACTGTTTCATTAGATAGGTAGAGAAAATTATCTTGCGTGTTAAAACTGCTATAGTAATCGCTGCATCAGGTCATTGTAGTAAAACCAACATTTTTATTTCTATGTTAGCACATATTCTTTAGTGGTGTGTTCATGACAATGCATTTACTAATAATAATTTTGGATCCACGAATTTGCCGAGTTTTTTGGCTGTAGCGAATGTTTCGAAGTTAATCACAAATGGTGTATTGTTTCTCAGTCATGCGTCTGTGATCAAGCTCTTCAGATCCAATAGAGTGGAGATGAACTCAATCTGGGTTATGACTTTTCTGTTTCTGTCATATATATCAAAATTAAAAATAACGGCTAGATTAGCTCTATTGAAAGGTACAGAAGATGATGAACCACCTGAAGAACAAGTGACAACGGAATACGTGCAGGCTCATTATGAAATAGAATGGCTGTGGTACTGGAGGGACAAACACGGAACGAAAATTTACGACGGTCCAAATTTCCGTTTGTTCCAAACATTCGAGGAGAAGTATGCAACCACATTAAAGCGAGTAAAGGAATCAGATTCCTTTTCCATAGTTGAGAAAAACGGAACGTACTCTGGAGAGCTTGGGCTTCTGCAGAGCGCGACGGTAGATGTATCATCTAACGCGTATTTCTTCACGACCGACCGGTTCAAGTTTGCGGACTACAGCGTTCCGATACAAAGTAGTCCGTATTGCATCATTGCTAGTCGGGCACCATTAATTCCCTTTGCTCAAGTTCTTCTTCTTCCTTTTCGTCCTCATGCGTGGGCGGCCATTATTTTCTCACTATTTTCTACCGCTGTCGTATGGTTTCCCATTCGTCGGGAACGAAGGAAAAGCAAAGATCTACCACTCATTACGGCAATCATCTACACGATGTTTGATGTTGCCCAAGTGTTTTTAACTGGAGCATATTATCGGCCATCACATCGTGTCCATCAACGGTTTGTATTAGGTGCGCTAATAATGTTTACATTAATAATAGCGAATGCTTATCAAGGGAAGCTACTGGGATTTTTAACAGCACCTCCGCATTTGAAGGAACCTCAAACTTTGGATGAGGCCGTCCCGTTACTGGACCGAATCTTCACGTATGGACTTCCAAATAATGTCATTGAAGACGAGCGGAGCGCTTACAAAAGTATGCGAGAAAAACTACATCTCATTGAGATGCACGACATGCAATCAGTACTGAAAGAGGCAGTGGAAGGTCTGGCTCATGGGGTTGTTTCACCTACAATACTTTCAGTTTATTTTGCGTCGAATGTGAATCTAACAGTGAACGGAAAAGTATTGCTGCATCAGATTGCCGAGTGTATGAACGAACCGGGGTTTCTGGGATTCTTAACGAGGAAGAACTCACCAATGAAGGAAAAGTTTGGGTCTTACGTGATGTCCGTCGTGGAGGGGGAACTGTATAACCACTGGCTTCGTGCGCAGCATCACCGTCTGTTGGTGAGTGGGGTGCTGGTTCCGGAGTCTACTGGACACAAGGAACCGCGCCCTTTAAAAAGCAATCAGCTGGTTGGTGCTTTTCTGGTGATCGTTTCGGGCTACGCAGTGTCCATTGCAACATTTCTTGCGGAAACATTGTTCTGTTACGGTCTTCATTCTCCATTCCATTTTCTTCCAATTAGATCCAAAAGTTTGATTGGCGAATTGTAAAACTAAGAACAAAAGCGCTACTAAAGATGCATTAAATCTTTCTTCTTCTTCTTCTTCTTCTTCTTCTTCTTTTTCTTCTTCTTCTTCAGCGAGTGAAACTACATGCGGCGTCTCTCGTACCCAAGCTTCCATCTTCTATCTTGCCAATCATCATCTTCAAGGGAATCGGAATCGGCCTCGAAATCATGCTAGTCTACGACGACGACTTGAAAAACAAATCGACAATGAGAGATCGTCAGATTGAAGATGATTAAATCTTTCAAAACTGTAAAATCATTCTTTAAAATAACGTATGCAGATCTCCAGATTTACCGCACCAAATTGAAACCATGAGATGTAGTGACTACAAACAACGACGTCACCAAATATTTTAAAATTTGTGGCGTTAGCGATACATAATTTTTACAATTGCTCACGCATAAGGCTTCCATTTAAACTCTCAAGAGAGAGACATTCGCCGCTTATTACACCTTTCGGCGGTTGAAAACTTTGTGTTTGGAGATTAGAAGTTCACTTGCCGGCGGCTGCTCGCCGAAGAAACGATGTAATGCTGGGCATTGTGGATGATACTGTGCTGGATAAAGAATACAGAAAGTGCGCACTATTTCTTGAAAGAAAACTGTGTTTTCGGGGTAATGATGAAGCATTTACACAAACATTTATATATTCTTGTACGTCATTACCTGGTGCATATGGTGCTGTCCTTTGATGTGAGAAAGTCTGGTCATCTTATACTCGTATTTATAGCATGATTAATTGTATATTTCGATTCGGTAATCTCTAAGACAGTTGTCATAAAAAGTGATATGTTCTCCAAAAATTGTGACGAGATTGGTTTCGACGTTCAGAGGTAAGAAAGTTTGGGTGAATAAACAAAATTAACTATTTGCTTAATTCATGACAGCGGTAGCGGGATTCTTCTGCCTCTTAATTCTTTTAGTGAGAAATCCATTCACAATTTCTAAAACAATATCAATTGTATTATTTCATAGTTGAAACATTTGTTGATTTCTAATGTCATTTTATGAATATCAGCTTGCTCATTAAATAAATTTCGAACTTCAAAAACATCCTGAGCAGTTAGCATCTGAAATGTGTCATAAACCATTTCTATTAAGATTTATGAGTAAAATTCAAAAATTGCACAATGCTTTATGAAAATATAGTTTTCACATCTGAGAAATCAAATCATATTTCTTTTCAGTAGCAACCATGCAAGTATCCAACATTGTTGGAATACCAGAAGAAGAGTCTTATCCTAAAAATTGTCAGTTTGCCTCTGCAAAATTGTTGTTTTGCAGAGGGTGGTTTGATCCGTGTAGTAATTTGAAGCTAAGAAACAAAGTATTTTACTCTACTGTACTGACAGATACATTTCAAGAGTTTATCCTTTCGTAAAGAAAGGAAGGAATAAGGATGGAAAATTTTTAAGTAATATCTGGGAGTTTTGTCCAAGCATCGGAAGGTTTCGAGTGTAAAAGAGTCGAAAATGGCTGAAAACAAACCTTTTCAAAAAATTTCAAGAACTGAAAAAATATCAGTCTTTCAAAGGCGGATCCGTTTTTTATCTAAACTATTCATTTGAAAAGAATTGTGAACCTTTCTGATCTTTTTCCATGAAAAATTTTGAAATTTATTTGGAATTTTTTTTATTAAAACATGTTTCTTATTGTAAATCTCTGTATTTCATAATACCAACATTTATTAGATTACGATACAATTTTTTGAGAAAGTCACTGCGCATTTTGAAAAATCGCTAATAATATTGTCAGTTACTCGGTGTTTGTATCTAAAAATCTCATAACTACTGAATGAATTTAATCTATCGATGCTTCTATAAATGTTGATAAAATGTACTATTACGTATTACATTTCAAAACTACATACACAATCCTCTACATAATATAAACAGATCATAATTTTTTATGCAAATTTTCACCGTTTCAAAATGCTCTTAAAAGCAAAATATATTAACCTTTTTTTCACATAACATTTTTTTCGGTTATATTGACCAATGGATTAAATTAGCTTCGCTTAAAGAAGTTGTATTTATTTCTTCAATGA
This sequence comes from Teleogryllus oceanicus, assembly GCA_964035755.1. NCBI lineage: Eukaryota > Metazoa > Arthropoda > Insecta > Orthoptera > Gryllidae > Teleogryllus > Teleogryllus oceanicus. The sequence continues at coordinate 74,882,238 of CAXIVR010000008.1, forward strand.
ACTTAAAGGCGATCTATTGTTACCGAATTTGAATAAAATGTAAAAGAATTGTAGGATGAAGAGAAATATCATTTTAAAAATATTTTTCTCGGAATGTGTATAGTAAACGTTTCGACGTACCTCTAAGCCTTCATGAAGTTTGTCTTTTATTAAGACAACTGGAAAACGTCACGTAACCCTGCAAAAAGAACTTTTGCAGCCTGATGTCACACTGTAGAAAATACATTTTTGTGTGGCACGCCCATTAAAACTGAATTATGAAAACAAACCCCATATTAAGAGCAAACGTTTTATAACCCACTTCACGAAACAATTATCCCATGAATATCTGAAAGAAATCATAAAACTTGTAAAGAATCTTAAATCTGTAATGATACTTGACTCTTTATCATGACTCTTTACACTCGCAATGTAAAGTTTCTAGTTTTAAGACCATGTATATCATGTATTAATTCTAACTGTATACATTTTTCTCATTGGTGACCACTTACTATTGTTATTCTATGTCTTGTACCACTAAATATTGCTATTAATTAGGAATCAAAACTGTTTAAAATAATAATAATGTATCGTAATTGTTCACTACTTCGCCTGTAACCAAATCACTCTTTCTCTTTCTTTCCTCTTTCTCTTCAAATTCAAGGAGCCGCTATATCGGCCAGATCGATTGTGGAGTATCAGTTTTGGAGAAGATCGGCTAAACAGTTTAGCCACTAGCGTTGTTAAGAAACAGACAACCGAACGGATGGACGCACAGACAGACGGACGGAGAGTCGTTTTGCCATCACTCGATTTTTCAGAATCAAGGACCCACAAAACATGTATTCTGACTACACCACGTTTTATAAGTGTTTTTCAAAATTAGCAACTGAATTTATCCTCTTTTTTCGTTTCCAAAGACCTGTATAAGAGTTTTTATGCCGAATATTCGCGTTTTTGTGCAGCATTTCATAACTTTCTCTTTACTCCGTAGCGAGAAACTAAAAAACGTTATATTAATGAAGAGAACAGTAAAGTGAACCGCAATGATTGAGGTATATCCCCCTACCGTTTCTACCGAAAAAGTGAATTTTGTTGTTGTTTAGGAACCTGAAGAGATGTACCTAGTGAATGAAATTCTGTACATCCTATTGATTTGTGAGTTATTTTTAGACGCCTAATTTTATTTCCACTTTTATTGGACATGTTGATTTTTCCAGAAATAACTCCATGCGCGTTGTTAAAACCCTTTGATCACAGGTTGTCCTTTTCCTCTGTCGTACAGAAGGTTATCCAGTTTGAGAGATACGGATTTGTGCTTTTAGTACAATGGAAAATTGTAACCCAGGATAATCCCTACAATCCCCTACGATTAGTCATAAATTGAGGTAGTTAATTCTCAACAATCGAGAGAATTTACAGTACATTGACTAACTGAAAGCAAAAGCATCCTTTAATTCCATGAAACGTTTCCTAAGTTATTTGAATCTCCTAATGCCTTGCCGTAGAAGATTGTGGTGGTTCATTTCCATCTAAATTCCTTTTCCTGAGATTTTAAAATAGTAACATTGTTAAATCTCTTTTATTTACCTGCCGTAAGTTTTTTTAATTAATCTAAATATCCCATTTTAAAAATATGATGCTTTTTCTTCCAAAGATTTGAAGTGATTGTATTGTTATCAAATGCTTCTTTGGATACAAGTACTATATCAATGAAGCACGAAACACACTAACTCAAAAAGTAAACGTACTCGAAAGAAATTGCCAATTTTTCGTTGGAAACTGTTGTGAACATACAAAAATTGAAGGATTTACAAATACTATATTTACTGTTAAAAAATAATTTACAATATTTCACGAACGTACTAATTCTTGCCATAATCAATTGCCAGGAGATATAATGTAAAAAAGCTTCTTTTGTTACAAGTACTATGTCAATAAAACACGGAAAGTACACAAGCTCTATAGGATAAATATATTGAAGAAAAACATTAAAGCTATTTTTCAGAAACGCTTTGGAGTGGTCTAGGTATTTCTCTTCAAAGTTAATAGTTACGTTTCAAATTCGTAGGATCTTGCGATGGACCAGAAAAAGAGGGAATAAAATATCGGGTTCGGGTTACGTTGTAGTGTTGTTGACGGCCAGACAGAGGGAGAAACAATATACACAGACAAGGAGAAGGACAGAGCAACAAGACGAATAGACGTTTTCAAAACCCCCATTATGTATTAGAATTATCCACTATCGTCATGATCTCGATATCGTTTACTTCCAGCAATACATCACTCTCTCTACACTACGGAGGCGACAAAGTAAAGCGCTTGTCAAAGTTTTTTTAGAATGTAGAATGTCAGGGAAAAGCTAGATAAAGTAGTGAGAATATCAGACTTCCTAAAACGTTTTACTTTCTCGTATACATACGCATATACGGAGTAATATACGTAGTATAGAGAAAGTTATGCTACGCAAAAAAATGGTGGATTTTCGGCCGAAAAAATCATTGCCAGGCCATTATAAAAAAGGTGATAAATCCAGTTGCTAAATTAGGGGGAAAAATACTCTAACACGTGATGTAGCCAGAATCACTGTTTTGTGGGTCTTTGATACCGAAAAGCCAATTGACGCCAAAACGTCCATCCGTTTGTCCGTCTGTGAACACCACTAGCGCCTAAATAATACGTAGGATTTTTCCAAATTGAAGAAACCCCTGTCCATATGGCTCTAGTTGAAGCTTTGAAATTTTGCAAAACATTCTTTAAAATGTGGGGGTATTTTATATGAAGCCCCGGACATTTTCAACACTTTCTCAAAAACTGCTCCAAAATTTTTTCTTTACATTTCTTTTCAGAATATATTAAAATACACTTATAAAGGTGGCATAAGTCTGATTTTCACTGTTAACTCAGAATTTTCAATAATTGCAAAAGTTTGCATTTTTGCGGCGTCTTTCTACAGCTAGAAAATTTGTTAATATTTATATTATCGGCAATTTGTTCACATTATTATATTTATGAGTAAATGTACTTGAGAAAATGTAATGTGAAAATGAGTTCAAATTTCCGCGTTTTGAGAAACGCTCACACGCCATTTTCTCAAAAATTGCTGCAACTTTCTTTCAAACTTTTCCAACAGATAGTGTACTATTTTATTTTTTCTAAAAATTCATAAATGTAATTTCTTTTAATATCTCTCACGCCATTAATTTGCACATTTTCAGCAATTTGTAAGTTCTATAGCCGAGATTTGCGAGTTAAATCACCTCAAATGACTTCAAATGACGTTTTACGAAAAATCAAAATTTTCTCTAAAAAAATCTTAAAATTTTGCATTACTGTGTGACTTAAACGCTTCTTTCATAAAAACGGCTCTAAATTTTCTAATAAAAATTGCTATTTAGTACGAGGTTTTAACGTCTTTTAATATTCTTAAAGTAATATTTCGGTTCTAACCGAAAAGTTGAGAAAATGTAAAAAAAAATGTACTTTGGTCGGCAATAGATGGCAGCTGGGAAGAGGAGGGGAAAGACCGTAAAGCTCGTGCACACCAAGGAAGTTAGAAAACTTTACTACGAGAAAGTCTGTCCATTGTGTAGCACCACTAGTTTTCCTCTTACTGTTATTTGGTCACTAATTCCTCATTGTTTTAACTGATTGAAGTCATTAACAGATATAAAATTGAGGGATAAATTGAAGAGTTAAAAAAAACTATTGACCAAAAGCAGAAGAGAGCGAAAGCTTCCATGATAAGATTAATAGGCATCTGAACCATGAAATTTGTTGTGCACATTCTCAAGCTACTGAAATACAATGAACGCTTGAGTGTAGTTCAACTTAACTTTATTGTGAAATTATTGCTAAATAGAAATGTGTGTGGAGTAGGGTCTTTTTTTTAAAAAAAATGAGCAATTTGTGTATGAAAATTATTTATTTAGGACAGTATTATTACAATATTTGAAGGAACAATTCAAGAAGTAAATACACTTAATCAATTTGGAATATTATTGATCAACTTCCTGTTCTTCGTCACTGCTGGTGTCATCATTATCAGAATTTTCGTATTCCACTTTAGCATCTGCCACTGATGGCAAATTTAGATACAAACCTCTTCTCATGTAATGCTCCTTCAGTGGCCAAACAAATGGAAAGCAGATGGCTAAATCAAGGCTTAAGGGGGAAGAAGCAAACTTCCCAACCCTTTTGTTGATGGTTTAACGGGTTTGTTGCGTGGCATAAGGACGTACATTGTCATGCTGGAGAATCACACCTCTCCTCGAGATCCACAACATTGCTTGTTTAGAGCTGTCTTTACCTTGTTCAAAAACATATCTGTGTGGATTTTGGAAGTTTATTGTACGCTTTTCATCAAGATAATGAGCAAAAATCGCACGTACAGTGGCTCTAAACTTCGTCAACATGACTTTTCCTGCTGATGCAGCCAGAACGGTGTTCATCAGTTTCTGAGTATAGACCACTTTGAACTGTTCTACTCATTTTTAAAACTTCCCACGGTTTATACAACTTTTACCATACACCATTTAATAATTTTAATTAATATATTAGCTTTTTTCACATTCAGCAAGTAACAAACGAATCCTAGAACGTGGTTCAACCAATATGGAATTTTCAGGTCGACTCGCCATCGTGTAACTTAATTTTGAGGTTATGAACTCAATAATGCTGATCACCCAGATGATCAGGGATTATCCTAGTGATGCTAACTTAAAGGACCTAAAATTACCAAACTTTTCCTATCAGCTGTTTCCTGCATACCAATTTGTATTTTTAATTATTGAATGATCTACGTATGTGTGACACTTCCATCCATATAAAGTTGAGTTGAAATACAAGAACTTGGTTATTAAGCTACGTGAATTGCTGTTACTCATTTTTACTACTCATCTTTTCAAAAAGGCATTCACATCCAACTTTGAAGTTTTTGGTCTCAACTTTTTACTTGCTGCACAGCAATCAGAAGACCCATAAAAAGTTCATCTTCCTGTCTAGCCGCACATTCAAACGTTAGTCAAGCCGTACTTCTCCCTCTTGCCCTATAATAAGACTTCATATTACGGCACCCGTTGCCAAAACTTGAAAGCTCAGTAACGTCGTCTCAACGACATCGGAGCGGAATTCGCAGTGATGTTTGTGAAGTGCAGCCGTGACGGCGTGGTGGTGGCTGGGAGAGGGAGAATCCCAGAAGGGTGATGACGGGGACACAAGAGGAAACAGGAGGCCGGGCAAACGAGTTGGCCGGGGAGAGAGAAAGTGGGTGGTGAAAAGGAATGGAGCAGGTGGAAGTGCAGGCAACGCGACAAAGGAAGAGACAGGGCAGAGAGGAAATGTGGGAGTGGTGTGAATGCGGGTCATTGGTTTCCCTGGATACAGAGAGTAGCGCATTCCTTTGCTCCTCCAGTGCCACCATTTTATATCCAGTTGAACTAAGTGGTATTGTGGGTGAGTTAGGAACCACCCATCTACCCAAAACCAATGATAATATACTCGAAATTCCGCACAAGGCCTTCGATTGTTATCACTTGTCCTCAACTCCTGAATGCTGTCTGTTGGGGCTTTCTAGTGAAAGGATATTAAATGGCGGGGCCCGTTCGAGTTGCGCTACTCTCTGTACCCAGGGACTCTAGGTTTGGCTAGAGAACAGCGCACCAGTGCATTCAAGGACCAAGTTGGGACAATAGTTGTAGTTCAGGGGGCGGTGGGTCTGGGAGCAGGGCAGTGTGGGGCGAGAATGGGGGGGGCAGTAGCCTAGGGGAAAAACCGTTGCGGGAGAAATGGCGGGGAAGAAGGGAGAAAGGGAAACGTCAGGGTGTGGAGCGGGTAGCACAGGCGGGTGAGCCAGGAAACAGTGCGCCGGAACAACAGTGAGGACGCGTTTATTGATTGTTAGTGATTCCGGGCGCGTCGACTACTATGGTTATTACTCCCGTAATTGTAACGTGTTTGTCTTGGAAGGTGGCGGTGGTCTTCCCAGTTGGATGGCGAGATCCGGCGCTGTGTTTTCTACAACCGAATATCTCCCACCAGCGGGGCACAGCCCCAGCAAGGACAAGCTCTAAGTCCCCGACCGGTCTCCCGGCATGTGTGGTAGGGTAGTGCATGTTAGTGTGCGTGTGTAAGGGGTGGTAGGAATATCGTGCGCTGTCAGTGGGCCGTTTGTTATGGTACGTCTCTGACGTTCGCCTGTTGCTGATCGGAAAAATCACGGAAAAGTACGTAGCTGACAGGTTAGCGTCGAAAATCCTGCTACCGTCGGGACCCGAACCTAGGACCTCCCGGTCCGAGGAACTGCAGTGATATCAGTTGATGTCCTGAGCCATCACTCCCGGTGGACGGAATAGTCGACAAAATCTTCGCGGGAGGGGCGTGGGGGTGGGAGACGGGACGGCGGAACAAGAGGGAAGGGTCGTGTAAAACGGGGTGGGCAGTGGGACACCAGGGAGGATATAGGCGGAGTAGCGGGGAAAGGCATTGGGGATAGGACGGTTGAGAGAGGGAATAGTGTCGGGAAAGAGGAAGGGATAAGGAAGAAAGGGAGGTCGTTTAAACGGGTGGCATGGACACCAGGGATAGTGCAAAGTAGCGGGAAAAGGAATCGAGGATAGGCGGTTGAGAGGGAGAGATCGAAAAAGCAAGGGATGAGGAGGAAAGAAGTCACGGAAAAGGTCGTGCAAGACGGACTGGAACAGTGGGACAACAGGGGGATTAATTGAAGAGGTTGAGAGAAGGAATGGAGTGTCAGGACAACAGCAAGGGATGAGGAGGAAGGAAGTCCGGGAAAGGTCGTGCGGACGGAACAGTGGGACAACAGGGAGGATTAATCGAGTAGCGGGGAAAGATATCAAAGATAAGATGGTTGAGAGAAGGAATGGAGTGTCAGGACAACAGCAAGGGATGAGGAGGAAGGAAGTCAGGGAAAGGTCGTGCAAGAAAGGTTAAGGAATGGAGTGTCAGGACAACAGCAAGGGATGAGGAGGAAAAGTAGGAAAGGTCTGCAAGCGGACGGAACAGTGGGACAACAGGGAGGATTAATTGCGAGTAGCGGGAAAGATATCAAAGATAAGATGGTTGAGGGAAGGAATGGAGTATCAGGACAACAGCAAGGGATGAGGAGGAAGGAAGTCAGGGAAAGGTCGTGCGGGACGGGGTGGGGCAGTAGGACAACAGGGAGGATTAATTGCGAGTAGCGGGAAAGATATCAAAGATAAGATGGTTGAGAGAAGGAATGGAGTGTCAGGACAACAGCAAGGGATGAGGAGGAAGGTCGGGAAAGGACGGGGGGGAGTGGGAAGCGCGGGGGAGGAAGGGGAGGGGCGCGTGAGTACGAGAAGCACGGGGTGGCGCGGTGCGGCGCGGGGGGCGTGGCGCTGCTCGGAGACGAAGCTCGTTTCGCGATGCCGAGCACCATAAAACTTTACAGCGCGTCGCTTTATGACCGCGGCGTTTGTGGGGCGGGGCGTGGCCGCTCGCAGGCCGGGGTGCACGCGGGGGCGGTGGAAAATATGTCGCGGAACGAACGGTCGTGCTTCGGCGTGCTTTGCCATCGAGGATGTGTTCATGTGGGGAGGCGATAACAAGCCAGCGTTCGTGTCCGGGGGTGTATTTGGGTTTGTCGACTCGGGTGAAGACCTGTTCAGTGTATGGTCAAACGGAATACCTTAACAGATAATTAGGCGTTCGTTTGATACGAGATTTCAATGGGTCTGAGGATCAGAGTAGATACTGAAAGGGACAGAAAAGAGAGTATTATTTACTCCAGGGTTGTGGTCAGTCAACTCCAGCTCGTTTTTATACATGAAACCTGCTCTGTTTCTTAGATACGATATCATTGGGGCGTTAATGTTGAGAAAATATCTCTGTTCATGAGTAATTGGAATCATATCATGAAAGAATGTATAGAAGTCGACGTTGCTCGTTTATTAGAAATTTTTTCATTGGGGCACGTACGTGAACGTTCATGTGAGTGTATTGCTATTCGTTACTCAATGATGTCTATAGCTTACCGCGGTTTGTTGAAAATCTTGTGGGACTGGATATTAATTATTTCCTTGCATTCAGAAAGCGTAAACTCCAGAAATTTCAATATACTTACGGAATACTTATTTAAAACGTTTGGAAACGTAGGAAAGGGAACGTCGGATAGGAATGTTGAATTAAAAGGTTATTGAATGATAAAGACAGGTATTGTACGGAGAAAACGTGGAGGAAAGGGCATAATGCGAACTGAAGATAAGGTATTTTATGGAGAGGTTTGACATGAAATGTTCATGAAGATAGTGGTAAATATTGAGCGCGTTGTGAGTTGTAAAATAAAGAATACACAACTGATTATTCTTTTAAATGTACTGTCCTGAAAAGTAGGGCAGTTTGACTGAAGCGCCTGTTAACTGACTACGCAGATATTTAACACAGATTGAATTCCATCCACCTGAAAAGGGTGGTAGAAAAGACGTCATGGTCTATGGCATTAATAAAACGTTTGATGCTTGGTATGTAAAAAATAAATTAAAGATGTGTCGTGCAGTTATGTTCCATACGCTGTTACGCTACATAGCCAACATACCTTTTTCCGCCCCACAGGTTTCGTGTTACCTCTATTTCCCAACACCCGCGTCGGCGATGGGGTTTATTGTCATCGGCGAAATTTAAAAGCTATTTTCATTGCCTGCGAGTTTAACATTAAATGGCTTCGTGAGCGAGTAGCCGTGCGTGACTCGCCAAAAATGAAAATGGCTACGGGCTCCTGCTGTTTGAGCGAAGTGGGAGAGCTAGAATATAGGGTACGTAATGTGCATAAATATCAACGGTCTACAACAATAAGAATAAATTTAATCTAACACTTTATTCTGGTGGAAAACGTTGATTGAAATGTGAAAACAGCTATATCATTAAGCATCCACGACATCTATATCATTTTAGGCCTTTAACTTTTAACTGTGCTGGTGGAGTGTGTGAGACCCACACCAACACATTTTTTTCAATAATTTAAATATTTTTTTAAAAATAATTTCTCAGCGCCTTGTGTATTCCTTTCAAATCGTGAGTTGATTCAAATAGTCGATTCCTGTCAAATAGTTGATTTCAATGTAGCCGGGTATCCTAGACCCCTCCTGCATAGTTTCGCAAGTTTTTTGAACACTTGTCATCTTATGTAATCGATATTATTTAGCAACGTCGTTTATAAGAATAAAGATAGAAAATACATTGTGTATTTTACAAAGAGTTTATTTTTTATTTCAGTTGTAGTTGTACATTTGAAATGTCGACAATCACCGACAAAGAAATTGTGGGATTTAGTAACAAGTTTCAGGATCAACCCCTACTTACACCACAATCAGAAGTTTCAGAGTAAACAAGAAACACACGCTTTGAAGTTTGTCCGCGAGAATCTGATACAAAGACCAAACATCTTTGCATTAACTGCCCAAATGTATTTGTTTGCCGCACTTAGAAACTTGGTTTCAATATTCCTCTTCGAAAATTCACTAACATTTTAATAATTTAATTTTGTTTTGTGCGTTTATCAATATTAATGCATTTCAATGCTTATATTTAATTTCTTTACTTTTACCAAATACATAACTAATGATGAGTTTTATTGAATATATTTTTCGTTGAGAAATATTGCGTTCAGCGAATTATTTAAATTATTAAAATTAATTTCTATCTTGGATCTCTGAAACCCCATCAGCACGTTGCGTTAGAATTTCTCACCAGCAGAGTTAAAGGTTAATACAGAGCGAGCTACATATAATTGAAGACTTCTGTTTTTTCTTCCATAAATGTAAGAGAGAGAAATCCCATACTTTTCGTACGGAGTTCTTAATGTTTATTCCGATTGAATAAGTGTAATACTGAGACGGCGAAGCAGATTTTTTCGTGAATGGAAAAGTGAATCCACTTCGGTTGAACTTCCTAATATGTTTAACACACCATGAGGAATATACACAACATAGGTTGCAGCGTCAAATGGAAACAATATTACTAATAAATTAGTTACCTGTTCTATTGTTCAATTCTAAAAGTGTGAATATTACCACAAGATCCTAGGGTTTGAGTCTCGATGATATCGGATTTTCAAACCTAGCTAGGTCGAGTTCAGCCGCTTTCTGATGGAGAATTCTAACGGCCAGCTGCTATGACCGGTAGTTTTCCTTGGTTTCTTCAATCAATATAGGTGAATTCCGAGACAGTACCCTAAGAAACAGGCAAACGACTGAGCGTGATATTTCTTTCTTCGTCCTAGTCCCTCTTCCATTACACAAACACTTGCACTTGCAGGCAATGCACTTTCAGCACGTGGGGGGGGGGAGTTTAGAACTTGTTCAAGCAGGAGCGGTGACTACTGACGAAGATACCAGGGTTAAGGCCTGCAACCGGCACAAGGAACAGTGCAACCAATGCAACACACACAAGGGACAGTGCAATCGATTGTGGCAAAAATTTCGGTCGGCCGAAGTTGGACGTTTCCGTCAGATATACGCAATTCGTTCGAACACTTGCTAGTAACTGGAAGTGGTCATATTGAACCCCAACGTCCTTTTCCGACGGCGTCCGGTCTGAAATAAAGATCTGTTTCGTTTGATTTTGTCGGTTCATTCGTCCGAAATTAGTTGGAGAGTCAAGGCCATCTGTAATATCAAGGCTAATTCCGACACATGTAGATGGTCTTAAGCGTGCCTCTCGCAAATGTTTCTAACAATGAACTGCGGAACTATGGGTTTATTCGGCCGGCCGATTTTGGGTGCAACATTTCGGATGAAATAAGTCGGACGATTTCGCTGGCAGTCGTCCGGTAGCGAGCGATAGATATTTTGGCTGCACTGTGACCCTAGCCTAAGAAATCCCCACTAGCCGATGTGGACGGCAGTGCCGCATGTCACATTCTAGCGAGACAGAAACACTACCTCCAGGCAAGATATAATATAGACTACACTTACGTGACTAATGACTTCATCAGTTGACATCATAGAAACAAAACAGTATGTTACGTGTTCTTTAAGTTTTAAACCATTAACAGCTTTCTTCTTCCGAAAGAAGGATCATACGTATGAAACGAATTCTGTAATTTACGTAAAAGTTGTCATATTTTTTACATACTGACATTCTAGTATTATGTTTCTAATGTAAATCGCATGAGCAATGAGCTGAAAGATGAGTCACGTACGATATCATACAATTGTGCCTTCTGATCTGCCTTTGAATATACAGTATTTGATTTTGCATACCCGCTTCATGCATTTAATGGGAAGCGTAGAGGACAGGTATCCCTTTTAGTGTTGAAGCACGAGATACGGATTTACATACCTGTTTGCAACGGTGACCGGAATGTAATATGCGATTTTTTACGCTCGCAATCTCCCTGAATGTTCACTTATTGAGCGGATGTGTTGCAGTCACTATTTTTCTTCCATGTTTGGATTTTTATGAGTCAAATGAATTTGCTCATGTAGCGAGAACGTGAGGTCATGTTTTATTGTAATCGGGTTTTCAGCTACCGGTCAGAACTGGCGTCCGCTTGGGGCGCCAAACTGTAAATATAATAAACTTTATAACTGTTTGTAGGGTAGAAACGGAATTTCATTTTAGATGTGTTTTTTCAGAAATGAAAGTATTTGTGTGATCGGAAGCAAAAATAGAAAATTTTTAATAAATTTGATATCGGTGAAAATATTCGATTTTGTAGTATTCACGAATCTGTTATTAAAAATGAGAGTATGTTTTTTGTCCCACAAAAAATTCAAAATCAATGAAATTCCTCTCATATTTGGCTACATTACTTTTGTGTGACCAAGAATTAATAATAAACGAAAGGAAAGCAAGAGGCATCCAGAGCATAATGAGTTGAAGGAGGGAGAAGAAGCAAAAAGGTTGAAGGCAAAAAGGAAAAGGGGGGAAAAAGCAAAAGGAGAGGGGGAACCAGAGGAAGGAAAAGAAAGGGACGGGTTGGCAAAGCGGATGATGGCCAAGGAGAGGGGATGGGGAAAAATGTGTGGAAGGAACGAGTGAGGATTCTTCTTCTTCTCCTGCGAGTAAAGCTACACCATGCGGCATCTCGTGCACCCAAGCTTCCATGTTTTTCTCTTTTGCCAATCATCTTCTTCCATGTGACGATCTCTCTTTGTCTGTCCACAACATCATACCATTTAAGTTTCGGTCTATCTCTCTTTCTGTGCATTAGCACCTGCCATCTCCATGTTTTTAATGGCCATCTTTCCTTCGGCATTCTTCTACCACATTCTAACTTTCTCCCTTCTATTGGATCCATTATTCCGAGTGGCCCCATTTCTGCTTTATATTTTCATTTCTCATTCTTTCCATTAACATTACACTCAGCTGCGTCTCCAAAACTCGTTTCTGTACCTTTAACTTTTTCTCATTGTTTTTTAGATCTCCCACAAGTCAGCACCATACAGTGATTTGCTTTCCACAATTGCTTTGCAAATTCTAATTTTCAATTTATTAACAATATTTTTATTCTATATTATTGAATATTCTATATTATTGAATGAATCAATTGTAATTTGCCGAACAGCAGATTTTCCTTGCCGAATGCGATGTTTAATTTCCTCTTCTCTGCCTCAGTGGGGCTGAAGGAGCGAAAGGAGCAGCAGGGAAGGAAGGAGGCGGCGGAACGAAAAAGCGAGTGAAAGGAATTGCGAGTGAAAGGAATTGGCGCAGCGGAAGAGCGTGAAAAGCTGAAGCTCGAGGAACAGAGACAGCGAAAGAGCTGGATGGACGGGGTGGATATGTGAACAGGACGTACATCGGGTTCTTGGCTGTCCGGGAAACGCCAGTCAAAGGAGCTGATGTTGTGGCCTTCTTCAGAGCTATACTGCTGCGCTATGGTGTCAGCGGTATAGCTCTGAAGAAGGCCACAACAAGATGGCCGAAACGTCAACTCCATCGACTAGTCGTGGCTCATAGCGGAGAGCCAAGAATCAAATGACTCCGGCCGCGGGAGTCTATGATCCAGGAGAACATCGTCGTGTAGGTCGTGCTGGGGAAGACGGAAGAAGTTTAATGGGCGAGGTTCATTAACAGAAAATTGTAATATGTAATTGTAATATGCCGAACGATGTATGAAAGCAGTCTGCCTTCGTACATCGTACAATGCACAAACTTGCGCCATGCTAGGACAGTTCACCATGGTGAATTAATGCGTTTAATCCATGTCACTTGGAGCCACTGATGATGGGACAAATTTCCGGAAGCACGTGTATGGCTGAATTTTAAGGAAAGTAAATTTATATAGTCTACGATTGTGGTTGATATGTCTCATAATCCGGATATTTTACACTGTAATAAGTCAATATTTCGCTTAGTATAATTTTCTTATCCAAGAAATGTCATTGGAATCTAATATACGGTGGAATAATATGGTAGATCTTGATATATGAAGAAATACAAAGACAAACTCTACTAGAATCACTCTTTTTACTACACCCCAATTAACTTGAAACAAATTTGCAATTAAATCCTCGCACAATTTTTTTCAATTTACACACCCTTATATTTACACACAAAATGTACACGTTCACTATTTATTGATGAAACGTTCTGTTACTTCACATTAAAATTTTACTCTCTAAACATAAGATGAAAAATGTATCTCTTTATCAGATATTCTGTTTATAGTTAGATTACTGTTACCTAGGCGCACCAGGACTGAATAAATAAACCCTCTTGCTGTTAATAAATATTCTCTTTACTTTTCACAAAACTAAATCGTCTAATGAGTTTTCCCGTTGAAGTGATATGTTACTTTCTATTGTGATCAGAAACAAAATATTTTTTCACAACTCTTTCTTCTAAAGTACTTTACAGAGACCCAACAAACTTTTACCACATGACGAACAAATCTAGAATTAAATCCTCACAGAACGGGGGTCTTCAGTCAAAAAAGGCTCGTGCATAGGGGAATATAAATATAATTCATGACCCCACCATAAATTTCAAGATTTAAATGTACTTTTGAAGGAAGTGTTTTGAAGAAAATGAACATAGTCTTCAGTTGACTTCATAACGTAAAAGTAAGTAATCCAAAATAAAGATTAATAATACAAAAAATGTCACAATGAAATCATTGCGACAAAACTACGTCCATTGGTTGGAAACCTCACTGAGAGATGCAAAACTCGCCCCGAAGAAATGCAATCGCGTCGTCACTACGTACAATCTTCTTTATTTATGTGTCTTGGTGAATAGGGGCCCAGTAGATCTCCACCGTGAACGCCCGTGGAGTACCAAAGGGCAGAAACTCCACCAGGAAAGCGAGAAAGCTCAAACCCAACCCCACGGCTAACAAGAAGAAAGCTCCTTGGACGTGGTGAAGATTCAGGGATATTGGGTGTTTTACTCTGTCCGACGCCGCATCCGAGACCAGTACTCCGTTGGCAACCATTAGGTGACGATGTGACAAAATCCAGTGATCATACAAACCACCCTGCACGATGTGCATCACAAACGTCGTAAAGATGTCTCTCAATGAAGAATCCTTGCGAACCAGAAACGCTAAGTAACCCGGCGGATTGAGGCATTCGTCCATTAAATGAAGTACCGGATCACCGTTGCGGGTAAACTCAACACTGCGGGTGAGAAGATAGTATTCGTCGCGGGTGAGCAGGATACCATCTTCGCCACCATGAATAATTGACACTAATACCATTCGAACGTCAGTAAATTTAATCAGTTCTAGTTTTTTTCGAAGGTTTCTGAGTGTAGGGTTAGATATTTTGTTGCCTCCAAAAATGCTGTCAAATATACTATAGGCATAGATGTGTCTTAGAACCTCAGTAGCTTCTTGAAGGGTCTGGAGTTCTTTCAGTTGAGGGGGTGCCATTAGGAAGCTGAGTAAATTACCTTGATACGCGTTGCTCAGTACCAGCGTAAAAAGTAGTAATGACCCCAAAACACATCTTTCTGTGATTGCACGGGAGCGCCGAATACAGCTACCTGTCAATGTCACTTGCACTACATTAAAAAAGCAATCCATCACTGATACTATATGTAATCGGTTTGGTTGCTTTTCGGCCGGCAATATTTGTAAGATGCCACATAACAGCTGCTACGATAACCGCTCCTGCTGACGAAAACCACACCTTAGTTTGGTAAGGCAACAGAAGCACTTTCGACAATGGAATTGCTCCAGCTTTACGAACGGTAATACACCACGGTGATTCTTCAACTGGCAACGTAAAATCTACAAATTCATATCTGTCATACGTGAAGAAGTACTTGTTTGCTGAGACATCGGCAGATCCGTTTTGAAGAAGACCAATCTCGCCATTGTATGTACCATTTTTCTCCACTCCAAAAATGTTGGGATCAGGAATTAAACATTGTAAATTAATTCCGGCCACTTCCTTCAACACTTCGAACAAACTGTAATGCGGTCCTCCCACAACCTTTTCCCCCTCCTTGTTTATCCAGTAATCCGTAAATTCGGCGGTAACACAAGATTGTGTGTAGTGCAGGTTCTTATTAAATGGTGAATTGGCAATTGGTTGTTTAGTTCCATTCTCATTAAAAATGTTACCAATGAGATAAATACGGCCTTTTGCAGCAGACATGAAGGTAGGTGTGGAGAAGAGCAACAACGATGGAAGTAACAGTGATTCAGACGTTATCATGGCTTACAATCTGCACACAGAAACAACATTATTTGCACAACGTACTGAAGATGAATTTCCCAACCAACCAGTAGCTTATCCTGCAACCGACTAGTCGCTGACTAACTTTTCTCTCATATCTAGTAAAACTAATTGAAAGGAAAAGTAATTCTAGAGATCGAATTTTGTTAAAAGTTTCAAACTGTGTATCTTGCTGTCTCCTCGTATGCTGATGCTTCCTTCCTTGAACTCACATGCGTGGGAAAATAGTTTGAGAGGAAAGTTATTTTCCAAGCCCTAATGCTGAGTTTTGAGTTGTAGCTTGGGGCAATTTATTCATCAGTTTCTGTCAGGTGCATCAAATATAATTGCTTGTATTTTTTTACCGGAAACTCCTGGAATCACCAACACATCATCATTATTCTTCCATGTGTTCTGACGTCGGTGAAATAGATTTCTGAATAGAAAACTGTGAAATTACTAGCAACTGGAGTTTATAAACTTTATATTACCATTTGAGATTTTTGTACATAAAACTCACATAAATAAAAAAATGTTATTAAAAGAAAAAGGGTTTTTTAAAAAAAAATTAAAAAAAAGTTTATATTAAAATACTTGCATATATTTCTTTTTTAATTTTTTAGTGTTGACGAGTGATACTACGATTCCCGAGCTGATTCATTGGAGCCTTTCTCATTCACACATAGTTCTGTATCTTGTAGATCTTTTTTAACAATCTCAAATGGATGCTATGTTAAAATAGATATAGTATAAGTTTGTAGCTCTAAATATTTTTAGATATTTGAGTTTCATTGCCTGCTTCTGTGTTTTGGTTCCTGCTCAAATTGTCTACTTTTGTAGTCTTCAATTCATTTTCGGCAACAGTACCACCCACGAGTCTATGTAAAAGTTTCCCATAAAATGGTAATCAACTTTTTACTTTATTTACTTTGAAAATTTGAAAAGCATTTAATTTTTAAGAAAACTAATATCACTATTCTGGAGAAGTCATGCTCTCCCCATTGATCAAACATGTCGCTCTTACAGGAAAACTACATTATACTTTCATCTCTCTAAAGTGAAATCCAGTTTTGTCATTTTGCGCAGTAAATATTAGTTTGAAAACTACTTCTGACGCAAATAACACACAATATTGATGGAATTCATTGCTTTTAAACACGTTATATCACTCATGTCTCTGTACATTCTATTTTGATTGAAACTTCCAAATAATATTTTATAAATATTTGAATCAGCCACTTTATTCACAATCGTGTAGCACGTTTGTAATCATCCTAGAAACTGTAAACGAAAAACTTAAATAATGTATTTATTTCGCACTTTTATTATCACTGCTTTTTGTCACCAAGGACAAGCAACTCTAAGTATTAATGTTTTTCTAACTCTCGCTCTCATATTTATTTTATCTACACATGACTCTTCTCGTAAATTTCCTATTATTCTTTCATTGTACATATCATTTCCCTTTTTTGGTGTTATTTTATACTTTTGTGATGTTGTGTGTGAAGCTGCGCAATTTATATTGCTACACTATTTCGTTATTGTTCTATTGATGCACGACGTCCCTGCCTGCACGTATCCTTCTAACCTCATAGCCATGTTTTCGTTCTCTCAGCTTATCCCACATTGTGCTCGTATCTCATCCTCGCACACGTGTCCCGGAGGGCGATGGTAGCGGCGGCGGTGGCGGCGCGATGCACTAAGCGCTTGCAAGAGGGGTTCCGCAGGGGCCTCGTAGGCTAAGGGCTCTCTGCCCCCCCTCAGGGCTGCCAACGACCGGCGGCGGCGGGCGCGCCTCATTGGGCAGATGGGCTTGCATCGGGCGAAGCTCACACACAGCAGGCCGTGCTGCTTCCACTGCTGGTGTCTTACCGCGTTGGAGCGTGTAGAGTATCCTAGCGGGTAACTCCTATGACCTGGGGAATCGATGTTGCTAATTTAGAATACATAAATTGAGGAAAAACTATCCACCCTCTGGGTATGTGAAAGGCGACTGTTGTTAGATACTCAAGAGCTCTGGAAAAATTCAAAATCAACGGTAGTATTTCAATTTAGACTGAAAATGGAAATATTTGCTAGTGTTATTTCGTCTGTTCATTTGTTGCGCGTATTGACTTAATTCTCACTCTCTGTGCATCACTGCTTACACCAAAGCGGATGTCAAGGCCCCAATAAAGAGATCGCCCGCTTGTAAATATTTGCTACTCACGTGTTGCTGTTCCATTTCGCAACATGCATGGCGTGGTATCAGGCGGAATAACACTACCAAATGTTTGCATTTTTCCGCCCGAATTGAAACAGAACTGCTGAAGTGTATACATATACTATAATATCTTATGGCAGCATTCTTGTAGACTGTTTATGTTAAAATATTTAATTTGTTCCGTTCTTATGCGATGTACAAGGTGTTAGTTTTAACAACTCAGAAACAAGAATACTCCCGTTCAAATAACAGGTAAAAATGTTTCTATTAATTTTGAAACTATCATTAACGAAATAAATAGTTTTATTTTTATTAATATTGATAATAAAACTTTAGTTACCTTTTTATTGCATAACTTAAAATCATAATTTACCTGCAACAAGCATTGTCAACAGCATTTGGGTGAAATACTCCCTCTCAATCGAGTTTCTTTCGTTTTTCTTCATCGATTGCGTAAATGCTAAAATTCTCTCTCCTTTGCTTCTGCATTTTAATTTTAGTGTTGTCGCCCTGTCACGTACGCTCTAGTTTTTACTGTTCTTTACATTATATAAATAATTAAAAATCTGAAAAGTTCTACCAAATCTTTTTGTTTTCCACCGCGTTTCATTTGTATTCCTACTTTCTTCGGTTTTGCATTCGATAATATTTTTCTTTTCTTGACATTTTCAAATAGTGGTTTGTCTCATGTATAAATCTGTGCACAAAAATTACGTTACGAGAAAAACAGTAGTGTTTCACATTACGCATGACACAATATTTAAAAAATCTAATACAGAAGATCTAATACATAAAATCTAACACACTAAGAACACTATCACACTACTCTAGCAATCGAATGGATGTATGGAAAACACACGTACGAAAGGAATGAGACACTTAAAATATTCCTATGAATTTAAGTGCAACTTGAGAGACATAACCCAGTCAGTACCCGAGGGGCGACGCCCATTCACCCACGCCTCGCGTCGTCTTCCGTCTTTTATTTGGAAGCGCACCCGCACTCGGGTCACGGCCGCCTGGTGCCTTCAATTCACTTCACTTCACTTCTCTCCGCCCCGCGCCACTCGACTTCGCGCGGCGACGGAAGTTTTAACGACGCGCTTTACGGCGCCCGCGCTTCCGAGTCTGCCCGCGTGGCGCGCTGCCGCTCAGGCGAGTAGGGATGGCAAACAAACATCCATGTTTGCCACCAGAAACGTCGATATATTAACATCGATGTATTGCATTCGATGTTTTCTTCACATCGATATTTTGTTGCAAAACATCGATTTTTAATATTTTTTTTAAATAATGGGGTTTAGGTACGTTGTACGTACGATCGCGGCGTGCCGATGAGGCGGAAAGAGCACAGGACTTCGGATGGCAAAAAACATCGATTTTTCACCACAAACATCGATATATTAACATGGATATTTTGCTTTTGATGTTTCCTTCACATCGATATTTTGTTGCAAAACATCGATTTTTAATTATTTTTTTAAATAATGGGGTTTAGGTACGTTGTACGTACGATCGCGGCGTGCCGATGAGGCGGAAAGAACACAGGACTACGGATGGCAAAAAACATCGATTTTTTTCACCACAAACATCGATATATTAACATGAATATTTTGCTTGTTTCTCTCACTGTCCCCCTCTGTTCCCTTCTGTTATTTTTTGGTTCTCATCTATATCATTTACCTCTCTCGCACTCCCCCTCTCTATATCGCACTTACTCTTTCTCCTCTTGCTTATTACACGTTCTCGTTCATTTACTATCTCTCGCTACTCCATTCTCACATTATCTAATTTTTTCCCTCCATCCTCTGTCGCTTATTCCCTTTCCTTTATTCCTCTGTCACACTCTTTTCTGTCACTGACTTTACCCCCCTTCCTTTTTTCACCCCTCCTTCCTCTCACATGCCCTCACCCAAACGTCCTCTCACACTCCTCTTCCACCATTTATCAAATTGTCTCAATAGACTTAATTTCTGTGTCAATTCTCTGAATTATCACCAAATGAATTCAATCCATTGGCTGTGCTAAGGGTTTCTCGTATTCATTCAAGAAACATCCTTCAATAAATGACGTTTAGTTTCATGACGAGTTTCGTGACTTTAGATGTTAAAGTTGAGCACAAAATCAGTTGAATGGTTCCAAAATTATAATTGTTTTGAAACGAAGGTTTGCCTTTATCTTCCATTAACATTTGTAATTACTTTTTTGACCGTGACCAGACAAATCGCCCGCTTTTAAGGTAGCATGTAAGATTTGGCAACATGTTTATATTGGTCAAGTTTGTATGGTTCAGGGAGACAATTTTATTTTCATTTCTTATATTTCGCATACGAACTGTAGCGTCACGTTGGCGGCCGTAGGTGGGAGGAGGAGCGGAAGTATCGCATACCTTCGGGCATGAATAGCTGGGCGCCCCGACGCTGGGATACATTTAGACAAAGGGGACGCCAGCTTGACCGGGAAGGTCAGAAGGTATGGTAGACGCGAGCCTCCCTCCTACACCTAGGTCGGTCATGTGACGGCTGCACTCTGGTATAAAATCGAGCCGACGAGCTCACACGGTGGGTTTTAATTCTGGAAACCTCGCGCGATGCGCAAAACATTACGCCCAGGCTGGAGCGTGTCGTGCCTAGTGCACGGGTGACGAGGTCACGGTAGTGGCGCGGGAGTAGCGTCAGAGGAGGCAGGGCCTCCCTAGCTATGTGAGGTATTCAACAGAGAAATACAAGTGTGTAGTTTCGAAGTAGAAGTTGGTTATTGTACATGCATGTAAATAAACTTGTACATACTTGTAAACGTCTGTGTGTTTTTCTCCATGACGCCACGCAAACCTTATCTGATACTTCAGTTAATTTTTTATTTTATTTATTTTTACTATAAAGTAGAGAGTATGGAAGGCACCTTAACAAAGTGTTGATTCTAAAATCTGGGTTTCGTGTTCTTTTGAGCTGTATCACTCGGGATTAGGGTCTTTACTTGTGTTCCAAAAATTGTTGAGAGTGGTGCTGATAGCTAGGAGATTCGCTTAATTTTATAGCCGGAAATCGGAATGTCTTGTGTATGGATGGATGTGTCACGAATAACTCCGTCAGATTAGAAACTTTTGATCTGACCGATGGTAAACACGTCAGAAGTACGATCCTGTTGTGGCATACCGGAGGTCATTAAGATATTTTCATTTTTAGGGGGACTTTACATGAAACCCCTATGATATATTCATTTTTTCTGGAAAATGAATCAATATTATATTTCAATTTGGAATAGAAGAAAATGCGTTTGTAAAATTGGTGTAGTTCCAATTTTCTTTAAAACACATGAAATATTGAAAAATGAAAAATCCAATATATTTTCGAATCTCCTCAACATCTACATCATTAAAGTAGAAAGTTTTTTCTCAATGCAAAAAAATGAGTCATTGTTGAGAAATAAGCAGTAACATCAAGAGAATGAAAAATATCAGTCTGTTGCGCATTCCCACAATTTTCTTTCCGTCACACTCTTCAGTACGTATATTTCCAAACTTTAGTTCACATACTATTTCCCTTCACCCCCTTTATCTTCTGAAACCTTTTTGGGAAAATTCAACGCTATCCTGTGGGCGCATTTTTTTTCGTCGAGGATAGAGCCCTCACACTCTTCAGCAATTCCCGTCTTTCATCGTCAGCGTCGCCGCTATTTCATTCACTATCACACAACCCACACCAGCGACATCAGAGAAACCGCGGCCAGCCCGCGAATCTGCGGTTCCCCGTGCCCTCGTAAAAGTTACGGCCGCCTGCCCCCACAACCCGCGGATGCGTGCTGCTCAACGGCGCCCATGAATGATCCACGAAGGACTTGGACGCACCTCCACCACTACCGCATCGCCCAGCGCCGCCTCCTTACTCCACCCTCAGCGCCAAAACCCCGCCCCCTCCCCGTGCTGTCTTCCCGCGCGAACCACTCCACGCTCGTCCCCCGCCTCCGAGCCCCCTTCGCGCGTCGCCCCCGATCGCTGCCCCCTGTGCCCCACATGCCTCCGTGCCCCCGTGCCCCCGTTCGCCCACGTGCGTCCTCTTTTGCCACCCATGCCCACGTACCGCCCCACAAGCCGCTCCTCGTGCTACCCCCGCGCTGCCACCACGTGCTACGCCCCTACGCCCCGATCCCCTTGCCCTCTAAATGCGACCCCGTGCCCCCCCACGTGCCCCCCACGTGCCGCCCCACATGGCGCCCTCACGTGCCGCCCCCACGTGCGGCCCCCACGCACTTTCCGCGCCTGGTCAATCGCACTAATCCTTAGCCCCTCCCATTGCTACCTCATTGCCGCCCACAACATCGCAGCACCGAACTTCCCCTCTCCATCCTCATGCTTCGTCGCGGAACCCAACAGCTAGCCACGCCCTCAAATCACCCTCGGTTCACAGTCCCTCCGAACTCCCACAGGTTTTACGGTACTTAGCGTCTTCCTCACCCTCCATGCAATATTCAATAAAACGGTGGTATTTTTAGCCTGTTGTGAAAATTTAAGAGCTTTGAATTTCCAAGGAAACGGCGTCAAGTCTTATCGGATTTACTTTTGTGCTAGTGGAATTGAATGGAAAATATACTGGATAAAACAGGATTTATGGACCGTCGTTCTCTCACTCATTCATTCACTCACATATCGGCATTGTGTTAGTGTGTCAACAGCCAGTACGCAGTGTCGTATTGCTTCAGTTTAAACGATATCTTGTTACATTCTCTACACTCTTCTGTCGTGCCCTCTTCTCTTCATTTCCTGTTCAGTCGCCTGCCTTCAACTCCAGATTCACCCCTTTTTACGCCCTCCTTCTTCCTAGGGTTCTATTAACCACTCTCTTCCTCTCCATCTTTACGTCAAGTTTCACACTCTCATCTTCATTCTACTGTCCACTCTTTCATCGTTCAAATACACCCCTCCTCTACTTCCATTCTACTTCCTCCCCCTAACTTACTACGACTTTTCCACCTACCTTCTCTCTCTGCTTTCCCTCACTCTCATCTCCCTTTCTACCATCCTTCCCCTATCTTACCTACTGTACTCTTTAGATGTGGGCTGTACACATCACTCCAATACAGCTCCCACTGCTCCCCGCTGCCTCCTGCCCCCTCTAGCCACCCGTGCAATGCAGCGCTCCCTCCCGCCCTATGCACCGACTGAGCAGCCGCTTCCCGGAGACTCGGTGCATTGCCCCGGTCCGCCAGCGCCCATGACCCCGGTTTCATCCGTGGAGTGCTTCGAGAAAATCGGCGCCGCCGCTCTCTTTGATGGAATTCACTTTCGCACGTTGCGGAGGGAGGATTTGCTGGGGCACTTGCCCGAGAGGTAACTTACGAAAAGTGTTCCAGGAAGCGACGAAATGGACGTGGTTCCAGTGAATTACATTTGAAGACTTAAAAAAATATGATGGTGTTGTAGTGTTATAAACAAGGGGATGTGCTGAGAAAACAGTGCCGAAATGGCAAGGGTTAAAGGGCGATGGAGTTGAGTAAGATATAATGTTAATTACTTGGAAGTTGAGACCGGCTGAACTGGCTCAAAGACAGCACCACGGTCTTTCGTCACAGAAAAACATTAGCTACATGGTTGAGTTGACTTCAGTCGATCGCTGTCTGAAGAATTGCAATCTCAGTAAAACAGTATATTCTCAGGTTTAAAAAAAAATCAGTATATTCGCTTCGCAGGAATCTCAGTAGAACAGGGTCTATCCCCAAAGCGAAACCAAGCTTGAGTCATTGGTTAGTAGCTGTTAAGCAGGTAATATAAATTAATTTTTTTACGATCACGGTAAATTAATATAGCTGATTACAATGTCTATGGAGTATACGGAAGACCAGAATGCTTATCCTGAGCATAAAGCGTAAAAAGAAAAGGAAAAGATATCCTGAAAACTGGAAAGAAAATTTTAAAAAGAAGACGAATAGTGGAGGAGAATATATTTCTAAAACAGGAAAGTTTGTTTTGGTCAAAGTGCGCGTTTACATTCTCCATTGCGAAAGATAATGGTGTACATTCAAGTAATTTTCGAATGGTGAAGAATATGCTTATTTTTGTGATTTACATAAACTGGATAATTATGACACCGAAAATAATATTTATTTGGATTAATTAAATCTTTTTTTATGAGAGAGGTATTGAAAGGACAGAACCAATGTTGATGAAACAAGAACAATTTCAAACCGAAAAATGTAATAATATTTTAATATTTTATTATCATTACTCCCAGAAAGTTGACTTGATATGTGTAAAAAAGGAATTGCAGAAAGATGTTCCTCATGCATGGTTTCTGAGTAATTTTATGAAAATTCTAGTGAAATCCTCATATCTTCAAACTAGGTCAGTGTGGGATATCTCTTTGTTCTACTGAGCCCTTCAAGAATCCTAGCGACCGGCTGCTCTGACGGTACTTTTCCGTGTTTTTTCCTATACCAGATCAATGCCGACCGTACCATACCACGGGCCACATACTCGCACGACCTTCCATTCCTCACCCCCTACACACACACACACGACACTACACTACACGTACACATACACATACACATACACGTACACTACACGTACACGTACACGTACACGTACACGTACACATACACATACACATACACATACACATACACGTACACGTACACGTACACGTACACGTACACATACACATACACACATACACACATACACATACACAGCGCACACATTACAAATTCTATATGTTGAGAGACCAATCGGCAATTTAGAGCTTATGACCGCGGGGGCGATACCCAACTGGCGATGACACTTGAAGGGGAATATCCTCAAAGCCATCAAGTAGTTTGGCGCCGGATATAAAGTTCCTACGCGGTAGGAACAACGAAACTTCCCGGTACGTCACATGCACTACATTTACAGGAATAACCCTGCAGTTGACGCGCACGGAAACATCAATTAATGGAACATTGAAACTGAATTATAATTTTTGCTACAAACATTTAATGAATAACACAATATTATAATGCATTTTCTTTAAATTAATGCAATGCTGCACAGAAATTGTAGCTAGATAACAACCATAAACATGGAAAAATATGTATAATTTGTTGACTTTATAAATGTGTAACTCATTTATGAACCTAATCTAATTGAAATTGTAAACTTTTGTGATCAGTCAATTACATGGTACCAGGCAGAGACGTTTCTCTTCATGGGTTTCTTCTAAAGATGAATTACTTATTCTAAGCAAAGGAAGAAAGTTATTTTGAATGACTCTGTCGCTTGCACTTCGTAGTTTTAGTCGTACATATTTTTTTTCTCTGATCGTATTCTTTTACTTGTTGAGGATTGTGGATAGAAATCGATTTTCTCTCTTTGAATAAACCGAAGAAATTTATTCTACTACTTACCGATGTTGCATTGTAAGAACAGATACCTGGAGATTGTTTAAGGAGTCCTTGGCGCGAATTTTGTTAATGTTAGATGGATCTGAACAATGACGGCAATAGTGTAGGAGGAGGTGTAGGAGGTAGTTAGTGTAGGAGGTGTAGGAGGTTTGAAATATCACGATCATTAAATTGCATTATCATTTCCACTGACAGAAAATTCTCAGAACTTGTCTCGCAAATGGCCCGAAATTTTTTTTGACGAGGAAAGTTCTGAAAAAGCGCAATCTCTTTCAAAAGGGACGTAAGCATATCTGAAACAGTAGTATGCTGAAAAGACGACCAGGACTGTGAGTTATTATTGTGTATGAAGTCTCTACTTTGAAATGGGGTCTTTCATTTGTTTTCTTCATATTTAAGAATATGTTTCTTTTATGGTAATGATCCATTCCTGGCAAGGGACGAAATGATTCGATTCTTTACAACCGAATGCTATGAAATACTTTGGCATTTTCGTTGACAGATACGATTGTAAGCATCCCTAACTACACACAAGGCACATTTAATTCGTACAAAAGTCAGTAGGTCGGCGATCAACGTAACCAACCTAATGAAAAACGTGTGTGACGCTTTTCAGCACTTCAAAGCATTGCGCTTGTGCATTCAGTTATAATGTTGTGATCGCAGATCTTGCCCACTAGCTCCGGCAGGGAAAAATGAAGGAACTCGGCAGTTTGTCTATAGTGATGGCAAATTTTACCGAAACATCGATACATCGATGTTTCGATACATTGCTAAAGGGTTTTCGATGTCGATGAAAACATCAACGAAATACATCGATATTTTAATTATAGACTAATAAATATGCTATTTTCCTATCCATTTTTAATTACAGTACGTAAAAGGGATGTATTATATTGTTTGATTATCAGTATGTTAGTAGTATATTAATAAAAATTATTATCGAATGTAAAGAATAAATTTAAGAATAAACATCGTGTTTCGGTACTTTAACCCTTAAGTGACATCCATTCATACACCATTGAAGTAAAAACCACCTAAAAGTCCCACAGATTGCACAGACAAAATGTGCATCTTTATTAAGAGAATGACGCAAAACAACGATATTGCTGTAGATTGCCGGTACTCTACAACGTACCTAAATCCCTTTATTTTAAAAAATTTAAAAATTAAAATAACCGATGTTTTTGCAACAAAATATCGATGTGAAGAAAACTTCGAAAGCAAAATATCTTATGTTAATAAATCGGTGTTTCTAGTGGGAAACATCGATGTTTTAAAAATATCGATTTCCTTTTGCACTCCAGGTAAGATGATGTAAGTGAAAGTAATATGTAAATGAAGTGTGCTAATTGTACTTAAATTTTAATATCGTAAGAAGCAAATTCTGTAGTCCATATATATATATATATATATATATATATATATATATATATATATATATATGTCACCAGCCAAGAGGAAATGTCAATGAGACTTTCTAGCTATCAGTTTCCCCTTTAGTCTTAAATGCAATGTCATCGCCTATTCAGAGGGAATATCAATGAGAAGTGCTGGTCAATGATTTGCCTTTTAGTAGCATTCACCTTAAGTGCAATGCCCTCGCCAATTCTTTCAGTTTGATATTAATGAATCAATCCGTAAAGGAGAAAAGGAATGACGGGACACTGCGTCCTGGAAGTTCACAGGGATACCTGTTGCCTACGTACAAGAGAGCAAAAAGCATCTACCCGCACAGGTCTTTAGAGCATTGCCTATTGAAGTCTTTCGTGTTGTGGCAGAACTTGTTTCTGAGGAACCAGTAGGGTTAGTTTCCTTACTAAGTCAAGCCCGTTCAGAATTTGCTGTGGAAAGGCAATGAAGATAGATACTATGATTGTTATGGAAATTGCAAGATCATTGTCATATTTATGGCGAAAAACGCGTTTTCCATAGGTTCGAATATTTTAAGAAACTCTTAGGTCTATAATTAAGAAACACAATTATAGTTATGCATACAACGCTGAACTTTTAATGAATTAAGCGTACCTCCTGCTTACTTCGTTTTTTCGAGATAGTTCTTTCCGATTTTAATATCGTGCTTTTGAAATTGTCACGGAATTTAATAAAACTTTCATCATCTCTTCTATGGCCAAATATGTATTCCACTCCATTTATATCCCTTATTTCGGATAAAATCATCAATTTATTATTATTTGTTGGCACCAAATAATGTTGAATGTTATAAGAATAGGATTATTATGATTATATTACATATTTCATTAATGTTTTTATTTTAGTATTTATTACAATTAATTGGTTGCAACAACACTTAGTTATTTTACTCTTGTTTAAATGGGTTTTTTTTTAGATTATTAATCTAATACTAACAAAGTTTCATCATCTATTGGAACAAAGCATGTTTCGGGTCATTGTTAAACTGTCTTGTGAAGTCCTTACCCATCACTCTCTGCATCGTACATGACAAAGTGACATACGCTGTCACATACAATAACTTGTATTATTTTATACTCTAATGTTCGTGAGAAGCATTTATTTATTAATGTGTTTATTGAACATAAAAAAGCAACTGGAAAACTCTATAGAGAAGATAAAACTTTATTTACTGTTCATAAGCCAAGAAACGGACAATCTTAGTATTTTCTCAATGAACTAAAGGAAACAGAACAAACAAGTAAGTTAAACATTGGCTGAGAATAAAATCACAATGCGTGTTACAAACATATTCAGTCTTTTATAATTATTTACGATACAGTACTTCATTTCGCATATATTGTTTGGTACTGAAGATTTCTTGTACCTATTAGAATAGAATGTGTAAACGATACGCTGTGTTTAAGAAGTTTTCAAAATTCCTTGAATCAACAGAGCAACACATTGTTTTTATTGTGACCAAAAAGTTTAGATTTTGACTAAAAACTGTAGTTGCGAGCAAGAAAACTATTGCATTATTAAGTATCTTAATTATGTTACTCGATGCAAATTTGCTTTTCATTTCTATGTAGACGTAGTTATTTGTTTGATTGATGCTATTTTACTGTAATATCACGAATATTTGACATTTATACCTCTGAGGGTGAGGTCCTAGTTTCGAGTCCCGATGGCGCAGGACGGTTGGATTTTCGATACCAACTTTTCAGCTAGCCAGAATTCAGTCGCTGTCCGGAGGAGAAGTCTAGCGGCCGGCTGCTCTGATCGGTAGTTTTTCATGGTTTCTCCGATAATGCCAGGCGAATGCCAGAGCAGTACCCTAACAAACAGGACACGGACCGCGCGTAATCTTTCCTTCATTTTCTTTGTTCTATCCTCACTCCTTACACACACACACACTTACACTAACATGCACTACACTACCACACATGCTGGGATGACCGGTCGGGGACTTGCAGCTTGTTCCGTCTGAGAGCGGTTAACCGCTAGTGGGAGATACCTGGTTGAGGTAAACCCCACTAGTCGACGGTAGATCGGCGCCGAATCTGGCATCCAGCGGGCAAAGACCACCGCCACGTCCCGATGGAAAAAACATGCACTACACGTACGGTACATTTTACTTCATTAGTTGACGCGCCCGAATCACTAACAATCAAACAATCATCATATTCCAAACAAATGTATGTTAGCGTTTATCTCGCCTCTCAAAAATATTACTCTCTCATCCCAGCATGTCCCAACACTCCATTATTCAATCTCGGTCAAAACGCTCATCATCCTTCACGCATTAGACCCAGATTCCCCAAAGACCTCTTTCGTCCTCCCTAATTCATAAAAATCTTTCACCACAATTTCCCACAAACACACCCCTTCACTTCTAAACAATAAATGCAAACTTCCCTTACTCAATTTATACAAATATGAAATTTTAAAAGTAGTGAAGTGATGAGGAGACGCATTTGCCTGAGGATGGCCAAGTAAATTCATTGTATGTAACACGTCAAAATCCCCGAAAGACGAAAGTCGAACGGGCAGAAATAAATTAAAAAACAGAGTATTTATCTCGTAATCCCTCGGCCATGTAACCTGCGTCCGCGACCTGATTAATTTTTTCGTGTTTCCGAGCGCGTCAACTGCTTTGGTCATTAGTCCCATTAGTGTAGTGCATGTTTTTTGCGGGAGATGGCGGTGATCTTCCCCCCCTGGATGGTGAGATCCGGCGCCGGCCTACCGTCGGGTAGTGGGGTTTCCCCCTAACCAGACTCTCCCACCAGCGGCGCACCGCCTCAGCCGGGACAAGCTCTGAGGTCCCGACCGATCTCCATCAATATGTGGTAGTGTAGTGCATGTTAGTGTAAGTGTGTGTGTAAGGGGAGAGGGTTGGACAAGGAAGAGGAAGGACAGATCGCGCGCGGTCCGTGGCCCGTTTGTTAGGGTACTGCTCCGGCATTCTTTGGTGTTGATCGGAGAAACCACGGAAAACTACAGATCAGAGCAGCCGGCCGCTAGAAATCTCCTTCAGACAGCGACTGATTTCGACCTAGTGTCGAAAATCCTGCCGCCGTGGGGAGTAGGAACCTAGGGCCTCCCGGTCAGAGGCGCTGCAGTGACATCAGTTGATGCACTGAGCTACCGCTGCCGGTCCGCCACCTCCGGTGGCGCTATCTGCATCCCAACCTCTCCTGGCGGCGAGCTTTGGAACACCGTCATTGTCCGCGTCGGCGGACACCGGCGAAACCCTTGTGTATCGGCTGACCGGCGTACACAATGAGAGGGCTAGTTAAGTGATAAACGACCCTCCTGGCGGGATGGTGACATCAAAAGCGCAACCGGCTGTGACCGTATTCGAACAGGCAACCGGCCAATCAATAGCCCCCAGACAGCACCACCTAATTGATGTATGGGCGGCGATAGCGGTGGCTGTCCTCTAATAGAAACATCCTGCGTGCGCATGCGCGGCGGAAGGCACAGGCGCCTGCAGTCCTAAGCCCCGCTGTCACTTCCGGAATCCTGATATGCGATCGCGACTCTTCAACCAAGTCGTTTTGTGGTTGGGGAAAGCGCTAACCGCAAGAATGTGAAACAGCTTGTAATTTACTTGCTGCATATGCCGTTCCTCGCTGTTATTTGCTTCCTGACCTTGCCTACTGCCAGTAAATCAACGTTTGAAAATTTTAATTTTCCTCGTTTGATGTGACTTTTTTAATCAATTGCGAAAAATTAAAGGTGTAAGTTTAGATCCATATAGTTTTTACTGAGTGTTTCACTTGATGAACGGATTTTCGTTATTTCGCTATTGGCGCGATGATATTTAGTTCTATACGATATTACTTGGGATTACTATCTATCTATCTATCTATCTATCTATCTATCTATCTATATATATATATATATATATATAATATATACATACACACACACATTTTAATGACGAAAATAAACAGTGTATTTATAAAGGTAAATGTAAGTTTCGAATGCTAATATTCATTTAAATTTAGTAGGGAATTTTTTATTTTAATCTAAAACTCGACACATTTCGGTGAATAATGTGAATAGAAAAAGGACCCTACTTATTTTAATAATAAGCCGACTAGAAAAGCAAAGAAACTCAAAACCGATTTACTGTTTAATGAGAAATAAAAAGAAAAATGTTGTGCCAACAGGTGTTCGGAACAAATTTTTATTTCGTTTCCTGAAGACCACTGGAAGCAATAGAGATCGGAGATGTGCGATGCAACAGTCGTCTGATCCACGGAAAGAATCCAATTTTATTAGTTAGATGGGATTAGTTAAGTAATTAAGATCAGTTCTGCTCAAAATAACAGGTAAATTTGGTCTCAACTAAAGTGAAATATTATTGTTTCATTTATTAGAAAAACAGCGACGATCGTAAGTTCTACAATGCAACGTGTGCACGATACATTATTCATTAAGCGATGCTACAAGCAACATCTACAATGCTACATATTGTGCAATTAACGAGCACAATTGTGAGACAAGTGCTTCAAATTATTTCTAACGAAAAGTTTCTTGAAAATTTAAAAGTTATCTATGAAATTGATATCAAAATTTCACTTTTTCACAAAATCTCAAACAACATTTTTAAATGGCGCCAAATTCTTCTTTTAAACTTTTTGTATGGATAGAACTCAATGCACTGAATAACATTTTGTAACGCGATTTTGATGTATTTATTTAAAAATTCAAATCAATTGTGAATACAGTACTTCAAATGGTTTTTCATGAAGTTACTTGAAACTCAAAAATATATCTGTGGAAATAGTTGATCATTTGAATTTGACGAGATGATATTGTCAGAAACCCTCAGATACTTTTCTCAGAAACGGCTAACAAATTCAATAAAAACATTAATATAATCTAGGTTTTACTACTTTAAAATATAGTTAAGGTCATATTGAAGTCTGCCATTAGGGGAGCGAAAATTGAAAAAATGTGAACAAATGTCTCTTGGTGCCGATAGCTATCATCTAGGAAGACGATGGGGAAATAAAGGGAAACTAGCGAACACTATTGAGATTAGAAACTTAACTAGTGCAAGAATGTCTGTGCTACATTTTTGCGCCTTAAGTTGATTAATGAATTCGCTTTATTAATTTATTTTGTAGATACTTCTTCATATCATAGCTAAAACCCAAAATTTGAAAATTAGCTCATGAGTGTTACGATCAACTTTACCGTTTTTTTTGAGTACGAACGAATAACTGCCTAAATGTGCAAGTAGTTTTCAAATAGAAGATTTTAAATGTTGAGAAAAAGTGAATGCTACTTAATACCACCGGGTGATGAATGCAGCTTTCTCAAATTATGGAATCTAACTCGATTTGAAAGAACGTACTCTAACAGTCATCGCATCAAACTTTTTCATACCTGAGATCTAATGAAGAAAAAGGGATGGTTAATAATATAATGTCAACCACTTAAGGCGTTAATATTTGCCCTGAGATACACATCTCTTCTATGAATGAAGGTTACGTAATTAATATTTGAACTTCCGTAACAATCTTGACCGATAATTCTTGATTTCTACTTGTAAACATAAAAATCAATAAAAAAATGAAGAAACGCCACAGCGCACTGTATGGCTGTCAAACTAGTGAATACTAGTGACAAAACTCTGCAATAAACGGAAATTTCTATTTTTAAAGTTTAAAAATTAATAGCTGGACTTAAATAAAAAATGGCATTAAATTTTTCTCTCTTCAATACGTGAAGATGAAGAGCTACATAAAAACTTAAGATTTTGTTCCAATGTTTTTTTAGTATTGGGAAAAAAATATACTACTACTCTTAGAGGCAAAGGAATTTTTTTCAGAAAAATACTAATTCTTCTACTTTATCCCTCTCAAAACTAGCCCTTCAACTTTTTCCCTCTCAAAACTAGCCATGTTCTCGAAAATTCCGTCTTCACATGCGTTAGTAATACGTTTCCTCCAAGTTTCGTATTTTTTGTTTACATTTTACAGTGTTCTGTAGCATTTGTATTTGCAGTTTGGTTGCGTGTGAAAAAAAAAATTACTACGTTTTTTTATTACAGTATTTTCTTTCTAGGTTTCTTACGTAATATTGAAATTTACGATGCAAAACGTAGCTCGTTTCGCAAACACACAATTGGAATATTTAATTTTTATTTATTATTGAAGGGAAAATTAAAAAAAACATTCTCCCTACTAATTATTTTATTTACCATGATAATTCATAAACATTCAATTTTTAATTATTAATAAAACGAAACAAATAAATTATGGCCTTGAATGTCCCTATCCGTAGGCAGATGACCTCTTGTGGCTGTTTTCCCAGAACCCTGTGCAGCTGCCGGCCGTCTCCCTCCGGCCCAACGCCCCCTCGAAAGGGCGCCGGCAATTGAGCGTGCGCTTCCGGGCGCGTGGCTGCGTGTGGCGACGCGTGTGCCAGCGGAAGCGGCAGGGGCGGGGCCTGGCGAGGGGCCGGGGCGGGTTCACAATACTGCAGCGAGGAAACGAACTGCCTGCCCTGGCGCACCGCTCGCCCGCTGATTGGCGCGGCGCGGCGCCGGCCGGCGCGGGGAGCGCGGTCGGCGGACGCCACGTGCGTCACACCGCGCGACCTGGCTGCCGCAACCACCGCCCCGCTGGCCCAGCCCCCTCTGGAAGGCCCACACCTACCGATCCCACCCCCGCCATGGACATCCCACCTCGGTCGTTCCCACCCCGCTCTTCCCAGTCCCCATCTTCCGCCCCGGTCGTTCCCGCCCCGGTCGTTCCCGCCCCCCCCCCCGCCATGGAATCCCACCTCGGTCGTTCCCACCCCGCTCTTCCCGCCCCATCGTTCCGCCCCGGTCGTTCCGCCCCGGTCGTTCCCGCCCCGGTCGTTCCCGCCCCGGTCGTTCCCGCCCCGGTCGTTCCCGCCCCGGTCGTTCCCGCCCCGGTCGTTCCCGCCCCGGTCGTTCCCGCCCCGGTCGTTCCCGCCCCGGTCGTTCCCGCCCCGGTCGTTCCCGCCCCGGTCGTTCCCGCCCCGGTCGTTTCCGCCCCGGTCGTTCCCGCCCCGGTCGTTCCCGCCCCGGTCGTTCCGCCCCGGTCGTTCCCGCCCCGGTCGTTCCGCCCGGTCGTTCCGCCCGGTCGTTCCCGCCCCGGTCGTTCCCGCCCCGGTCGTTCCCGCCCCGGTCGTTCCCGCCCCGGTCGTTCCCGCCCCGGTCGTTCCCGCCCCGGTCGTTCCCGCTCCGGTCGTTCCCGCCCCGGTCATTCCCGCCCCGGTCGTTGGCGCCCCGGTCGTGCCCGCCTCGGTCGTTCCCGCCCCGGTCGTTCCCGCCCCGGTCGTTCCCGCCCCGGTCGTTCCCGCCCCGGTCGTTCCCGCCCCGGTCGTTCCCGCCCTGTTCGTCCGCCCCGGTCGTTCCGTCAGCTCAAACCCGCTCATTGAGGCTTCCCAAATGCGATCCGTTCGTCCTCATCCATCTCATCCCACTGCCACTCTTCTCCGCCCCCTCGCCTCCCAACCCATCTCGTCTCCGCCCGGGGGCCCGGAGTTAAAATCCCAAAATATACGTGCAAAACAAAGTAGGATCGCGGCAGATTTGGGGGATTCTTTTCTACGGTCTCTCACTTCAGCCATTGCACCATTTTTCAGATCATGTAAATTTTACCACCACCCATTTGTCAAAACCATTGATACCAATAACAGCCGAAATAGCTAGGTCCTATTGAGAATCATACGATATGGACATGTAGTTCAGATTTGTTGCTTCCCTCATAATTAGTATCGTCTCAGTGCTTGTCTTCTCATCTTATCCATCTTTTTCTTTGCTTTCTTGTACATTCCTCTAGCTTCCTTTCATCTTTACCTTTTGATCCCTTCTTCCTGCTTGCAAATTTTTCTTCCCGTTTCGTCGTATTGCTCCGTTTCCAAACACAAAAACAATGCCAATAGTTTACTGAATGCTAAATGTCAATAGCTCTTTAACTTTATTCAATAAATTCAGAGATTTCAATCATTACATAAAAAACGGAACTTGGTTGCAATTTTTGATATCTGCCCTGTGAATGTTCTCTCAATTTTGTATAATTATGACTTTCCATTATCTCCCGTTTTTTAAATTATTTACATTAATATAAGCCAATTTTTATTGTTATCCCTAGCATCTATTTGGTATGTCTGTATCGAGGACTGGTGTGCCTTTCTTGATCACATAATTTTTCCCAGTGGTTTCGCTAAGCAGAGATTTTATACCGTTTTAAACCAAAACGTCATACGCTTGTTTCAAGTCTAGAGTATTTTTCCAGAAACATTAAATTTATTTCGAGTTTTGAGGTTTTGAAATTGTCAGTTCGAATCATCGAAGTTCGAAATATAATTTTAAGAAGTATGTAGAAAGTTTTTTAAAGTATTTCAATATTTATTTTAATTTGTTTTTGTTCTCAGGTAAGTGGTGATTATGAAGACGAATAAAAGATAACGATGATTATGGGGTAAGTAGAATAAAAAAAATCAGTGGTTTGAAATGTTGAAGTTAACGAATGTTAGCTACAACTGATCCAGAGATAAAGAATATGTATATACTGCAACGCTTCACATTTTATTATTTACTCTTATTATTGCTGTTCGTTGACGTGCTAGATAATAGTTATTATATAGATGATAGTTATTACATCAGGGAAAAGAACAATTATTTGATGACTTCAGTCACGGAATTATTTGGCATATTTTACATTTAGTTTTGTATTCAAAAAGTATTTTTCTGGTCTTAGCCATTTTGGATATAACAGGAGGTCTCTCTAAATATATAATGGAAGCACGCGATACCAAATATGAATGATTCTATTTCCTGTAAAACTTCCCGTTTTTTTATGAAGCTAGTTCATTATCATTCCTAGAAGTTCATTTTTTTCCATGACAGATTTTGATAGGATCTCAAAGATTTGAAAGCAACATTTTGATGGACAGCATTGTAATTATTCAAAATGTTGAGATATTTTGTTTGTGCTTGGACGTTTTTAAAAATATGTGTTCACTGATTTGATCATTTTCCCTGTTGCTTTGAAATTTGCCTCGTAGTGAATATTTTTTTTTTACGATTTGATTCTGAATTTCTTTGAACCGCTACCAATTCGGTGTTGTTTTGCACAATGAATACGAGCGATGTAGTGCAATAAGTGATTATTTTCGTCAAACCATGACCTAAAACAGTATTAATCAGCAAACGTTTTTCATGCCAGCCTTCCTATAAATTCACAGTGCGTTCATTTTTCAGTTGAAATATAATATTGACTCTATCTGTGCAATTCTTTTGTCTGTATTCATGTGAATCCGGTGTGTAGTATTCAATTTCAGTGAGAAAGAAATTTAAATTTCCATTGAAAATTCTGAAAATATTGTGATACATTCATGTTACGAAATATTTTTTCTGGTGCTTCCAATGACAAATCAATTGTTTTTGGGGGTTAAAAGGTATCTCATTGTGGAATAATTTGTAATTGGAGTAGGGATTATTTTTAAATTTTATTTATTCCTTCAGTTCCGAGATCGATTTAAACTTATTAGCAGACAAAATTGAATTTAAAAAAATACTAAAAACGGAAATTTTGTATAGTAGTTTGTCATTATTTATGATAAATTATTTTTTTCCAAAAATTTACTATTCATCGTTGACCCGAATGTTAATGCCGTTTGAAACAACTCGAGAGCAAATGAAGAGCGAGAGCGAATTTGTTTTGTTTAGATTTTATTCAGCAAGACAGTAGTGAAAACTTTTTCCCTCTCTTTTTGTATACATTTCCTCATTCAGTATGTTTTCTTTAAGAATACATTTCTCCATTAAAATGTACGGTTCTGTTATGTCTGTGTCATTTATAAGAGAAAACATTCCGAGAGGTACGTGTATTTACTTCAAACAACTACACAAGTGACGTTTCAACTATTACACTTCACTCGTTGAATTTAAAAAAATCATTCCTACTTGTTACAAGGCTAAATCGGATCGGTGGACGAAAAACCAACAACATGCCGATATTATTTGTTCAAAAGCATATGAATCTAAATCATATCATAGAAGTTAACTTAAACCCAACGATCAAATCAATCCCAGGACAACTCCACCCTACGCGATTCTTTACTATTTGTAAAAGGTTAAATAGCTTGAAACAGTGGACGAAAAACCAACATAAAGGCAATATTTTGGATGAAAAACATAAAAACCCAAATCCATTCTAGAACGTTAACTTACAACTCAACGATCAACAACAACCTCCCGAACAATCTCCTCCCCACAAATTACACATCGAACGCGATCGCCATGCAGATGGAACCAAATTCGCCCAAGACGGGGAACGCCAGGGCAGCGGCGTCGTGACTCGGCGGGGGGCGGTGGGGGGAATGAAGGACGCGGCGAACCGGGTCCTCCGCCCCTCCCCCGCCGTGTTCTGGGCGTTGTTCGGCCGGCTATTCGCCACATAAAGAAGGCCGGCGCCGCAATACCGCATTCCCAGAGGGCGCCCGAGCAGAAGCGCGCCCGTATCTCTCTCCGGGCGCGCAAGCAGCCTTTGCATTCCGCTTGCGTACAATATTGCGTGAAATCTCTTTCGCAGATATATGCGATTCGGAAGCGGCCGCTACCAGGACGCGCGCGACCCTCCCCCCTCCCCCCGGATAAAGCGCCGGGCCGAAGGAGATGGGGTGAGCGTGAATGGGAGGGGAGGGGGAGGGGAGGCAGTGGGGGGGGGGGGGAAAGGTCGGGACATGGCGCGGGACGGGGATGCGGAAGTTTGGAAGGGGGGGAGGATTGAAGATCGGGAATGTGGGGGGGCCTGTAAATGTGAACGGGGATGCAGGGTTTGGAAAAAATGGGTAGTTATGGGAACGGAAAGGTCGGGGCATGGAGGGATCGGTGTTTGAGGAATTGGGAGCCGAGACTTCGAGAGAGGGGGATCTGTATGGCAGTGAACGAGGTGGGAGACTAGGGTGCTGCGGATTATTAGGCGGGGAGCGGAAAGGGGGAAGTTTGAAAGGGGGGGGGGGGGAAAGGGGGGGGCGGGCGGGACAGAGCAGAAGGGATGGAAAGTGAGGATGCGGATTATGAGGGAGGGGAAGGGGGGGAGGGGCGAATTTTTGAATGGGTGAACGGGGAGAGGAGTGCGGAAGATGGGGATGAGAAGAGAGTGATCAAGGGGGGAAGGAGAGATGGGAGATAAGGAGTCTGCATTAAGGGGGGGGGCGTTCGAGGAAACTCGGACACGGGACTGCAGAAGATGGGGATCAGATGACAGTGAACAAGGGGAGAAGGAGAGGTGGGAGACGAGGAGTCTGCGGATTAAGAAGTGGGGAACGGTGTTGAGGGGATGGAAGGGGATTGCGTGTGATGGAAAGGGAAGGGGAAGGACGAGGGGGGGGGTTGGAAGGGGGGGGGGGCACACCATGGCCGTGGACTAAGAAAAAGGAAGGGGGATTTTGGGGAGGAAAGGGAAGGTGGGGGATGGAAGACGGGAACGTGGAGGGGAACGAAGTGGCACGGATTGATTGATTGTTGTTTTTCGTGTTTCCGGGAACGTCAACTGCTTTGGTCATTAGTCCCGTTAGTGTAGTGCATGTTTTTCTTGGGAGATGGCGGTGATCTTCTTCTGCTGGATGGCGAGATCCGGCACCGACCTACCGTCGGCTAGTGGGGTTTCCCCCTAACCAGGACTCTCCCACCAGCGGGGCACCGCCCCAACCGGGACAAGCTCTTAGCTCCCGACCGGTCTCCCGGAATATGTGGTAGTGTAGTGCATGTTAGTGTAAGTGTGTGTGTAAGGGGAGAGGATAGGACAAGGAATGGAAAGGACAGATCGCGCGCGGTCCGTGGCCCGTTTGGTAGGGTACTGCTCCGGCATTCGCCTGGTGTTGATCGGAGAAACCACGGAAAACTACCGATCAGAGCAGCCGGCCGCTAGAAGTCTCCTCCAGCCAGCAACTGAATTCGACCTAACTGAAAAGCTAGTGTCGAAAATCCCGCCGCTGTCAGGACTCGAACGTAGGACCTTCCGGTCAGAGGCCCTGCAGGGCCATCAGTTGATGCACTGAGCTACCGCTACCGGTAAGTGGCACGGAGAAATTGGGTATTGGCCATCAATAGAATGTATCTTTCTAGTATTAAACAAATAAAACGATAATAAATGTATTTCCGTGAATTACGAAGATCCAAAACGTTGCTTTTTGTATTTTTTGTATACCAGCATTATAAACGAGGTTTTCTGTTGCAAGAAATCGTTCATAAAAGGGCCTTTTACAGCACAAATGATGACGTATTAGGTTTTACGGCACGAATGATTGCGTCATCACACACGTCATAGTTGCGTCACAACTCACCTTTAAAATTGACGAACGCTGTGGAATTGCATGAAGAGTTCACAGAGTAACCATACAACCAGAATAACCAAAGATTTTTATTCTTGAATATAATAAATCAGTTTACATAATTACATTATTTATTGATGTTAATATTAATGGAGCAGTCTGTGAGGTTTTTGAAAGATAAAGGAACAGAACCAGGTACATTAAAAGTTTTAGTTGATGAAGTACCTGCTACGTTATTTTCGTCATTTGACACTATTCTTCTAGCTATCTTTATTTTATTCTGAATTGATTCCTCAATGTAAGATTCTGCAACATTTGATGATCGCCATCCTCCATGACGCTTAAGGGTGGTAATATCTGCACCACTGTCGGCTAACATAGTAGCCGATGTTCTCCTGAATGAATGTCCGGAATATTTTTCATGATTTGGAAGTTGAAGGTATTCGGCAATGAGTTTAGGAATTTTTCCGAAAGTGTTAATCCCAATGGGGTTACAAGTGCATCTACCTTTGTTATAAAATAAGAAAAGTTTATTATGTTTGACTTTAGAAGGTCTGAGGGCAATGTATTTTTATACAAATCTATATAAGAGAATCCTTCATCAGAAATAACGGTAAATATTCTGTGTTTGTTAGTTTTAGTTTCTCTAATTTTGACAACTAAAACAGAACCTTCTTCAGAGACATCATCGGTGCATATGTTATACAATTCCCTCGTCTACAAGCTCCAAATATGCCGAAAATCGCAACAACCTGAAAAAAGAGAGCAAAAGATGTGTTCCAATAGTTCACAAATATTTCAAATAAATATAACTTAAATACCTTCATCAAGAGATACTTCTCATCAGCTGCTTCTACTAAAAATTTGTTCACATCAGCTTGGGAAAAGACCATAGATTTTTCTGCTTCGTAACCGACATTCGCTTGTTTCATGTACAATTGAACTTTATTAAAAGCAGAAATATCAATACCATCTTTAATTTTGATCATGGCCTTCAATTTCGAGTGACTACACCACAAACTTGATGCCTTACATACTGCTGACTTCAATGTAATAAAAATTAGAAAATTAGACCATCACTAAAACTCGACTAGGTATGTCAATAAAGTAAGAGACACTTACTAACTCCGATATGTATGCCAGAACAACTGATTCGCATATAATCTTCACGTTCTTTGTTTCCATCCAATTTTTAAATTTGTTGTACTCTTTTTCGTACAATGCACTTGACTTTGCCGGTATTAAGCATTGTTCTGCCTTCGTGGCTTGTTCAACAATTTCCTGCGGCAAGGAATCCATCTTTCTTCGCATGCTCTTCAGAATCGCTCATCAGCTGTCCAAAATGCGTGACGTCATAATACCAATGTCAATGTTGCCAACAGTAAAACTGCTTTTGCAATTAGTTCATAAATTAATTTCGATTCTTGCATAAATTTATAATGCTGTTATACAAAAAGTAGCGTATGCAACTCGTTTATAATGTTGCTTTATTGCATTCGTACAAATTTGAAAACTCGCTCCTAACGTCGCTCGTTTTCAAAACATGTACTCATGCAATAAAGCTTAACATTATAAACTAATTGCATAAACTACTATTCTCTTCCAGATACAAATAATACTGTTTATTAACGAATGCCATTGACATTGCTTGAAGAAGAAGAAACCATTAGGGCTCTGTGCTGTACTTAGGAGTAGATAAACAGAATTTTCTAGAATAAAACTTGGCATTTCTTTATGGATATCCTCAACATTCCGGAAGGAGATCGCTCACAATATTGAACTCCGGCTGAATACAAACACGATAGAAATTTTGTTTACATGCTTGTTTGGAATCCAATTTTGTGAGCTCAGGTTTCTTTATTGAAGAAAGGAGTTTTTCGAACGGAAGAAAACGTTTTTTAAAATTTTATATATCCATGTCTCAATACTGTTCTTTCGTTTTAATATTTGGTTACATATATTGAATGTTAGTTTCGGGTTAGTGACTTTTGTAGGGTTACAAGCTTACAGAACTCTAACGTAAGTTATCTGGCCATGTTGCACGGGTATAGTTTAGAGGTTTATCATATATTTCACATTTTTCTTGCAATAAAAAATCATTTCAATTCCACCTACATACGTTCCTAGTTTCGGCATGTTGTGTAACTTTGAACAAAAGATAAAACAATTCATTGTTTCCGAAACAACATTTTATATTATAAACAAAATCTCCAAATTTTACAATCGTGTTTGATAATTATTGAAGGCTACGACTGTAAAGCATGTGAATTGATTTTCCCATATAACGGATGAGACGATAGCTAGCACGCGATAATCCAGTTTTATGTTCATTTCCATAAAAACAAAACATTGGCGTGATGGCCGTAAATAAAAGATACAACTGGCACGCGACAATGCCTGGTTTGGTTCATGCTCGGTCACGCACGAAGAGATGCGAGGCTCCGTAGTAGAAGTAGAACGTGGATCTGCGTGAAGCGGCGTGATGGAAGGTGGCAAAATGAGATGGAGATGTTCTTCTATTGCCAGACTAGACAATGAGGATGTTAGATTTGATTTATTCATAATTCTGCGTGAAGTGGCGTGATGGAGCGTGGCAAAATGAGATGGAGATGTTCTTCTATTGCCAGACTAGACCATGAGGATGTTAGATTTGATTTATTCATAATTCTGCGTGAAGTGGTTGATGGAGCGTGGCAAAATGAGATGGAAATGTTCTTCTATTGCCAGACTAGACCATGAGGATGTTAGATTTGATTTATTCATAATTCTGCGTGAAGTGGTGTGATGGAGCGTGGCAAAATGAGATGGAAATGTTCTTCTATTGCCAGACTAGACCATGAGGATGTTAGATTTGATTTATTCATAATTCTGCGTGAAGTGGCGTGATGGAGTGGCAAAATGAGATGGAATGTTCTTCTATTGCCAGACTAACCATGAGGATGTTAATTTGATTATTCATAATTCTGGAATTAAATGTGTGAACGTGATGTCAGAGTATCTTAACTGTAGAATCATTGAGCGTACAATTACCAACCATACAACATGCATCAACTGATGTCACTGCAGCGCCTCTAATCGGGAGGTCCTGGGTCCGAGTCCTGACGGCGGCAGGATTTTCGACACTAGCTTTTCAGCTAGGTCGAATTCAGCTGCTGTCTGGAGGAGAATTCTAGCGGACGGATGCTCTGATCGGTAGTTTTCCGTGGTTTCTCCGATCAACACCAGGCGAATGCCGGAGCAGTACCCTACCAAACGGGCCACGGACCGCGCGTGATCTGTCTTTCCTCTTCCTTGTCCTATCCTCTCCCCTTACACACACTAACGCTAACATGCACTACACTACCACATATTCCGGGAGACCGGTCGGGAGCTTAGAGCTCGTCTCGGCTGGGGCGGTGCCCCGCAAGTGGGAGAGTCCTG
Source organism: Teleogryllus oceanicus (assembly GCA_964035755.1). Lineage (NCBI taxonomy): Eukaryota > Metazoa > Arthropoda > Insecta > Orthoptera > Gryllidae > Teleogryllus > Teleogryllus oceanicus. Next base: position 74,924,607 of record CAXIVR010000008.1, read on the forward strand.
TTTAGGGGGAGACACCACTAGCCGACGGTAGGTTGGCGCCGGATCTCGCCATCCAGCGGGGGAAGATCACCGCCATCTCGCGAAAAAAAAACATGCACTACACTAACGTGTCTAATGACCGAAGCAGTTGACGCGGCCGGAAACACGAAATAGTAAATAAATAAATAAATAAATAATATACATTCGTGTTATATTACCTACCTTTAATACGATCTGCTTCTATTGGGCAGCCATTGAAATGTGCGTGTTAATTCCGACAAAATTAATTTAATTAATTTGATCTTTCCATATATTTGAAAACCTTCGCTATTAATATTTAGACGAGGGTTATTTGAGAAGTCAGGGCAAATATTTTGCATTGTTTAATTTTTAAAATTTTCAAAAGCGGCTTGATTTAAAAAAGTCTCGGTTTGTGCGAAGTATACTTTTAAAAACGACTCAGGTCCGATTTCCGTTGAATCTTTTGAGTTTCCGAAAATTTCAAAAGTCGTCAATAATGCGAGAAAATATGTGATCTGAACCACTAGTTATATATTTTGCATTAATCCTGACAGTTGCCGCATTACTGTGTTTGTCTCCTGCTCTCTTTCAGCCATAATGAATTTCAGTTTATGTTTTCCATATATTTTTACTATTTTAGAAGGGTAGTCTGCATTTCTTTTCTGAAGTAATACCTCATCTGTTGAGTGCCATGCTGCCAGTTCTATGTTTCTGGTTAGATACTCAACCGTATCGTTTATGCATATCTTCAGTTAATTTCAGAAAATTGAAGATCCGTATAATACGTAGGGCATTCAATAATCATCTCCTATAGAACCTCCATTTAGTACCATCTGATTTTCATTTGTTTGGTTCACTGAAAGAGGTATCACGCGGGAAGAAGTTCTAGGATAACGAAGAAGTCAAAATGTTTGTGGGAAATTGGTTGAAACACGAAGATAAAGAGTTATTTGCTGCCGGTCTAAGAAAGCTGGTAGCCCGTTGGGACACGTGGATAAATGTTGGTGAGGATTATATTGAAAAGTAGGAAAAGTCCTTTTTTGTCAACATAAACGTTTATTTCTCCAGAACAGTTTGTCTTTTTATTTATTGAATGCCCCTCGTAATTTTAATTCAATAATTTAAACCTAACATCAATATTCTAAATTACTAAAATAAAGTTTTTCCCGAACTTCCCGATGACTTGTCCACAATTTTACTATTACTCTATCTATTACGGCACTTACTTCCAGTCATCTTACATCTCACAACCTAAATCTTCCTTCTTTCTCCCCTCGGCCACCTCACCCGCAACACCTCTGCTTGTTTTCAAGCATCTCCTCCAACTGCCGCTTACTCGCGTCTGCCTGTCCGTTTTCTCTCGCACACCGCGGGATCTTTTCTCGTACTCAACGATTCGCTTGGGAGCTGCCAAAACTGCCGCGTTATTTAAGTTGTTGTGCTTTACATTTGGTTAAAAAACGAAGCGCGTTTCAAGATATTATATATATATATATATATATATATATATATATATATATATATATATATATTGAAATGGAAGAAAGGGAAGTCCGGATATGTTTTACGACAGTCAGAAACCCACAGGCGAACCCAAGTGAGAGGGTTATGAAAGAAATTTCGGGGCTATTCAGAGTATATACGGCAGAACATCATAATCGATGGAAGGAAGCGGTCCTTGTACTTAATTACGTCTTATCGAAATATTTGGAAAGATTTCAAAGTGAAACTCCTTAAGCTTTGGATTAGATTAGCAGAGGAACAGGCTGATATATATATATATATATATATATATATATATATATATATATGATAAATATTTTGATTTGTAGACCAGAGTACATTGAATCCAATGATTTTTGTTCTAGAATGCTAGAACATCCCAGAGATGAATACTTTTGAAAATAGTAAATGTCTACAAACGCGAAAAATGGCGCACGGTGTAAAACAAAAATGGCTGCAATTTGTAAATCAGATACAATAAAAGTAAATGAAAGATGTTTATGAACAGCCAAAACATAAGTAAATTTACGCTCAAATATACTTTTTTTTCTAGAGGGTCGACCGACCAATTTCTTAAATTCTGGACCATTTAAAATAAATTGACCCAAATGAAAATATTGCAATGCTCATACCTACGCCAATTTTTAAATTTTCTAAATTTTCTAAAGAGAAAACGCTAAGAAGTACGTCGTTGATAAATACTGTATATATGAACAATGCTAGCAGCGCACAGTGAATGATGAAGTTATGTTTTGTGTTCAATTTAAGTATTGTGAAGTTAAAATATTATGATATGTTTTAAATGGTCTATACGCGTGCCTCATATAGTATGAAAATTTGTGAACTATGATTATCATGATTTTGTTCTTACTGGACGAGTTATTATATAGCACGATTAAAACTAGTGAAAAAAAATATCCTGAAGAAGTTAACAACACATTTTTAGAAAGCTGAGAATTGAATTAACTCGTATGAAGCACGTATCATAGCGAATCTGGAATATTCGGTGTTAAAATACCAAACATTATTGCAAACTCATGTGCTTTTTTGTTAGTTATGAAATAAAACAGTTATTAAAAATACAATATTGACTCCACTTTCATAAATATACATTGGTTTTAAAATTAAGGGAAGGATTAATGTGCGTTTATTTAATAAGCTACGTCCCTCTTCAGAAACTTTTTACTTTCTACAGTTCTTGAAATTTTCGACAATTGAAATAGAAATAATGCGTTAAAGTGCATGCCATTGTAGCACCACAAGTTTTATTCTGCTCCTAAAGGGCCGAAATGTTGAGAAAATGTGAAAAAATTGTATTTTAGAAGACGATAGGTAGCAACTGGGAGAAAAGTGGATAAAACACTAAAATGCTAGCTCAGACGAAAAAAATAAGGAAACTAACTAGTAGGAAAAAGTCTGAACCATTCTGTTACATGTTTGAAAAAAAAAATATGTATGGTAACTCATACTAATCAGGAAATATTGTGACATACCGATATGTCACGTTAAAATAAACTAACATTTATTTGTAGACAATATGGTGGAACATGCATTACGAAATATCACGAGAGCTAGAGCTTAGCAACGACCGTGAATAAACAATGTAGTTTTGTTTTTTCTAAATGCATTAAGAGTTGTCTGGATGCCGAAAGTAGAAAATTTGGGATTGGGCAAGAAGTTTAGACTCGATGGTCAGCTACACCAAAATATAACGAACGTATGGATTGGCTGGGTGAGAGAAGGACGGTCAAATGTTATGAAAAAAAGGAAGGTAGTTTAATACGAAGTCATCGAGGGGTGAATCATGCAGGAGGATTTCATTCTGACCGGCATCGCGCTTCTGAACTGATCGAAGGTTCGTGAGAGGGAACGAGTATAATCCAGATAGTCAGAATTGGGTTATCAGTGAAATTTTAAGGACAGTGAATGATATTGTCGATATTTTCATGTGGAAGTAATATTGATGTATAAATTGAAACTTTGTCGGGAGTGGTAATCGAGTTCGGGACTATGTCATAGGACGTAATCGGGACTGATAATTTTGATAGTTTGAGACCAGCTTGGATAGGGGCAGAAGAGGATTTCTTGGGACTTTGGACTACGGCAAGCTCGCAAGATATTTCGACTGAGAAGTCTACGAGGGACATCAACGAAGAATCAGAAGAGGATTTCTTGGAACTTTGAACTACGGCAAGCTCGCAAGATATTTCGACTGAGAAGTCTACGAGGGACATCAACGAAGAATAGATAAGTTAACCGCGGTATAAAATTCTAAATTCAAAGATATCTTGATCAAAGGCATAACATAAATTCACTAAATTGTTTGCTAAAAAAGGTAAAATAAACTTTGTCAAATTTTGTTCTTTAGAAAAGAAAGTGATCTTTCATTTAGTCAATCCAAACAGAAATGAACTAGGAATAGAATCATTCTATTTCAGATTCCCAGCTGCGCTGTATAGTCAGCGGATCCTATAATCCATTATAAAGGTAATAAGGATTATAATATATCGTGACCCATTGACCCAGCAAGCCGGACGCTAAGATCCTTGGCAGATATTAATGTAGAGAAAAATTTTGTATATCTCAATATCTATTTTAATAAAAATCCTACATACGCAGCGTTGTTCACGGACGGACAGACAGACGTTTTGCTTTAAACCAAGTTTTCGGTATCAAGGGGCCACAAATCTTGGATTGTAGTCACACAAGGTATTACAAAAAATAATTTACTAATGTTGGGACGATATTTTTCGACGTTATCGTTAACAAGGCTCCAAAACACGAGATTTTGGAGCGAAAAATTGCTATTTTTCTCCACAGCATTACAATACACAACGTTGACATACATATAGTATGCGTGACAAATCAGCCATAGTACTTCCATATTCATTGCCAGAAAATATAGTCGTAATATTGTGCAAGTAAAAGCACTTTTATTTTCTCCTTTCAGTTTCTGTATCAGGAACACGAAACAGTACTCTGAAACGCAATATGTTAAAAGCTTTCGATCTCTGTAATTGACCGATCTTTCAGTTTATTTCCAAGTAACTAAGGTAAACGAGTAAAAGTAGTTTGTTAGCGAACGAGCAGTAGTAGTAGTTTATTCTATGTGAATGGAAGAAATCTTTCTTGTTATTTGCAAAGAATGTTGTGGATGTATGGTAAACAATGTTGCCGTATGAGTTAGCGTTACTTACATCGCTTTTGGTCATATTTATATCTTTCTGCATGTCGGCTGCAAACATTCGCCTTGCCATAATTGGAAACCCTAGAAATGATAGTGAAACACAGCAACCAAATAACATTTCCCAACTTGACAAGACCATACGCTACACACAGGGATGTCACTATTCCGAGTTCCATTATTTCTGGGTAAACAAGGATAAGAAGAAAGTTGCAGGAGGACCGAATTACAGAATGTTCCAAGTGTTTAAAGAAGTGACTGGCATTAATTTGAAGTGTTTGACTCCTGAACCCGACATTTTTGGAGTGCAAAAGAATGGAACATACAACGGCGAGATGGGACTTCTTCAAAATGGGTCTGCCCATCTATCAGCGAACAAGTTCTTTTTGACGTACGACAGATATGAATTTGTGGATTTTACATTGCCGGTTGTAGAATCTCCTTGGTGCATTGTTGCTCGTAAAGCAGGGGAAATTCCATTTTCAAAGGTGCTTCTATTGCCTTACAAAAAGAAGGTATGGTTTTCCGTTGCAGTTGTGCTCATAATAACCGGTATTATGTGGCATCTTACGAATGCTGTCATCCACAGACGAGATGAGCAATCACACAAATTATCGATGTCCAATTCCTTTTTCTTCGTGTTTCAAACGACCTTGACCGGTGCCAATAGTCAGTGTCCTTGTGCGTATCATCAGAGGTGTTTGTTTGGCGCATTACTACTCTTTGTCTTGGTGCTAAGTAACGCCTATCAAGGGAATCTACTCGGCTTCCTCACAGCCCCTCCGCTTCAGAAAGAGCCAGAGACGCTTCAAGAAGCTGCCGAGCTATTAAGACATCTCTACGCCAAAAGTTTATCTGACAGTGTTTTTGGAGGCAAGGATACACCTAATCCTATACTCAGAAAGCTTCGAAAGAAAGTCGAAATCGTTAAAATAACTGACGTTCGCAAGGTACTTGAATCAATAATGCATGGTGCAAAGGATGGTATTCTGCTCTCTCGCGAGAAATTTATTCTCTACTCTCAAAGCGTTCAGTTTACTCGCAATGGCGACCCGACGATTCGTATGATGAGGGAATGTCTCTTTTCGCCAGGGCATTTAGCGTTCGCGGTTCGCAAGGATTCTCCGTTGAAAGACATCTTTACGTTTGTGATGTACGTCGTGCAGGCTGGTTTATATGATCACTGGATTATGGCGAATCATCACGAGATGGTTGCCAACGGAGTAATGGTGTCGGAGGCGGCTTCGGACAGGGTGAAATACCCGTTCCCGCTGGACGTTCATCGTGTTGAAGGAGCGTTCCTCTTGTTGGCGGTGGGCCTGAGTTCGAGCTTCCTGGCTTTCTTGCTGGAGCTTTTGCGACAGATGCTGTGCAGTCCATCACGTCTTAAAACGTCTGTTCCAATAACCGGAGAAAATAGTGCAACCAAACGTTATAGTAGCGGCACAAGTACATGTGATTTTTGATTTCTTAAGGTGAAATTTGTGATTTCTTAAGTAATTGATCAGAGTGATTGTGATTGAAGGACCTAATCATAGGAGTTGGTGATGCTATTTTTGAAACCATTTAAATAATTTTGTCGACTCATTTACCGGTTAATGTAAAATTGATTAAATTTATTACTAATTTTACATTTACTTTTGTCTACTACTGTGAGCTTCCCTCTTGTGCCCTGATTTGGTAGGAAGATCAGTGCCGATTAAATATCTGAATATTTTATAATCATTTAATTGTTAAGTACAATCCAGTTTAGTAGCTTACTGGGTTTATGACCTTAATTTATTTAAAGGAACATGACGTTTATTAAATTGTTACACCGAATGGTGATGTACATTTTTCTCAACTGCGAAATCGGCAATAAAATACTCAGGAATATGTCTTATAAAAACACTGTACATATCTGTAAAAAGCACACACACAAATATACTCTCTAATGATGTTCACTCTTTAATGATAAAGGTAAATGATGTCCACTTCTTGAGGAAAAGAAAACCATACATTCTGAAGCAAAATCATTTGATATGCAATTTTAGTGAATTAAAAATTTATATTACTATCAAAAAAATTGTTTCATGTCTTATTTCTTTCCACATTAACTGATGTATTATTTATAGCTAGAATACATAGTAACGCACATTAATCGCCTATGCTTGACGTAATTGTGCAATAAGCTTTCACATACCGGAGATGACAGTACTAACAGCGGCGACTATATAAAGCTTGTCGGGTGCAAGCGGTAAACAGTGTCCATTGTAGTGGTCGCAATGTACACTCTTATATGAACATGCACCTCAATTAGCTCAAAAAGTAAATGATGCAATTTGGATTCAGAAAAAAGTATACCTAGCGGATAGTTTTTTACTTATTTCATTGAGATTAACACATCGCTTCAATGAACAAATATTAATGTTTTCAAGGTACAAAGTAAAATTGACGGTACTCTTTTTAAATTGAATTTTTGGACAGATTGCATTTTGAAACGAAATATCATATTCTTTCCTAATTTGCACAATAGTTTAGCTGAAAATAACTATGATCTCGATAAAAATTTGAAAATAATGTTATCCACATTAAATAGATCAGCAAATAACTTTTCTTGAATATTTTCCTGTTCTTGGATTCAAAAAGCCTTCTTAGACTGTGTCACCTCAAATTCCCAATAAAAGAAAGAGTGCAAAAAAATGATAACCCGGCCAACACTCAATTGAAACTAAAATTTATTCAAATCGATATTATGCATTTTTAGATTGACTTTAGAAACGAATATCAATCAAATTAATTCAATCAATCAAATCAATTAGTATCAAAGCACTGTGAAACATCTAATGATCTAATTTCGTTTGCATCAACATATATAATATGCGAAAAATCTCTCATTTTGTATGCGGCCAGACAAAACAAAATGCAATAAACTGATTGGATGCTGAAGACGTTAGGTTCCAGGTTTCTACAATTATTCGCGATGTAAAAATGATTTGCGTTAAAAAAACAAGAACAGCCAAGTCAAAGAATTTTCTTTTTATTAATTTGATATAATTTAAAACATTGTTCTTTTTGTTAATTATCAATCAAATGTATCCTAAAAAATAAGTAAAATAAAATCTAATTTTCTACTTAACTATTCAGTGCCGTACTGTGATATTTCTATTAAGATTAAATGAAAATACAAGAATAATTTTGCTAAAATGAGTAGAAAAAAGCTTTAATAAGCTGTTCGATTTGCTACTTAAATATGAGATTCCTTCACGAAAACCACGAGCATGAAGGGTTCTTAAAAGTGCAAAGGTAGGTAATCCATCGTATATGATTCATTGTTATTTGTACTTAAAAAACTCTTTCCCTTCGCTTCGCTAACGACAGACACTCTCTCACACGTTTTCTCAGCCCAGACAACATCATTGTGATTATTATTCTTTTATTTTCTCTTTTTATTGGTACATTTGAATATATATATAAATATATAAAATCAAAGCACAATACACCTATTCTTTAAAAAGAATTTATAATACATTATTTCCCATGAATGTTCGCACTATCCTTGTTGTTGAAACAGCAACTGCCTTGTACACGAATTTGTACATGCTTCATTCAAACCCAGTTGCTTAAGGCCCCAAATCAAATATCTAGTGATGTCTCCGGTGCTTGAAACAATTATCGGGATAATGTTGACTCTTTGCATATTCCACTGTTTCTCAGTGGGTTCAACAAAATCTGCATATTTACTGATTTTTTCGGTGTATTTGCTTTGAATGTTGCCAGTATTTGAGACAGAAACATCAGTCAGAATGACTTATTATTATTATTATTATTATTATTATTATTATTATTATTATATTCCAAACAATGGACAAATAAGGGGAGAAAGTGTTCATTTAGTAATTTTTAGATATTATTAACGTGGTGTTGATACTCAAACTACAGTACACAATGCTCAAACTACTTTTTAAACAAGAACTCTTAGGTTTAAATGATATGGATTTATTATTAATAAATGCCTCTAAGGCTACATAGGCATTTTCGAAATGAAACTAAATAAACAGCAAAAACCACAAAAGCAGGACGAACTTCAGTTAAATGAAAATATTAACATATGTCAGCAAGTAAAAAACTGCATAGGATTTTTATACATTTTCGATTTCAACTTGGTAAAAACGAAAAAATACCCAAAATTTTCCATCACGTAATTTTTTCTTGCTACACTCAATTGTTTCTTTGTATTTAGCGTAAAATTCCTAATTAAATTAAAATAGAGTATTTCCACTAGTATGCCCTAGGTTACATAATCAAAAGAATATCTCATTGCACTCCATTTATCATTGTACCAATGCCAGATATTTACGTTGTACTTTTGGTTACAATTCAAAAATATTTGTTTGTTAGCACTGCTGCTATGCACTCACCTAATACTTTATGGAAATCTCAAGAACGTAAAAACTCATTTGCCAGTAACAAACAATGTGTCAGCCACATGCTATATATGCTATTTACTATCCTAAGACAAACAGATTAGTATTTTCAACAAAGTATATTAATCGTATTCGGTTTTAATTATCCATTTTAATCGGTGGAGTTATTGTTTAAAAGATTGTATAAAATTCTCGAAGATTGTGTAAAAAACTGAGAAATATGTTTGAAACAAAGTTTCTCACAAGCGCCGAGTAGCAATGTCTACATTGATTGATCGATTTATTCGTGTTTCTGAGCGCGTCAACTGCTTCGGTCATTAGTCCCGTTAGTGTAGTGCATGTTTATTCTCGGGAGATGGCGGTGATCTTCCCCCGCTGGATGGCGAGATCCGGCGCCGACCTACCGTCGGCTAGTGGGGTTTCCCCCTAACCAGGACTCTCCCACCAGCGGTGCACCGCCCCAACCGGGATATGCTCTAAGTTCCCGACCGGTCTCCCGGAATATGTGTAGTGTAGTGCATGTTAGTGTATGTGTGTGTAAGGGGAGAGGATAGGACAAGGAAGAGGAAGGACAGATCGCGCGCGGTCCGTGGCCCGTTTGGTAGGGTACTGCTCCGGCATTCGCCGGGTGTTGATCGGAGAAACCACGGAAAACTACCGATCAGAGCAACCGGCCGCTAGAATTCTCCTCCAGACAGCGACTCAATTCGAGCAATGTCTACAGATCTCTCCAATATGCTCTCGTGAATCTGGCGGGCAACATGATTGTTAGCTCACAAGAAAAACACTTTTTTAATAAGGCTCACAGATGTCAATTCATCGAAATTTTATTATTCCTTGAACCCAGTTGGATTGTGTGACCCAAATGTTCTTGGAATTTTAATAAACCCGCGTCGACGTGCATTATCTTTGCCCTTCCCCCAAATAAAAATCAACGAACCCAATAAAAAGTTCGACACTAGCTTTTCAAGAAAGTTTGTTGTTATTTCTATTTATATTTTTACTGTTATTTTGTCTGCGCACATCGTCTCTATTACATACGATTACACCCAGTTGGTAAAATCAGGATCTAATAGTCCCGGAAGACAAATTCGTAAATTCTTTCTGAAATTTTCGTTACTTAATCGAACCTTCTGCTGGATGCTGAGCAATTTTGTAATTGAAATTGCTTGTTCACAGACATATGTGCTGTTTTATGTTTCATTCTATATTTGAAGTAAATTATTACACACTAAGCATTTTTCATGTGTACCAATATTTTCACACAGGAACGCTTCCTTTCAATCTGGATCAAAATGTTTTAAAACCATTGAGCACCCTTCTCCAAGTTTCGATAATTCCATCACTATCGGAATAAGGTGTGGTTACTACTGATAGTTTACTTTCCAGACACTAGTTGCGCTGAGAAGCTCATTATATGCCACGGTGCCACGAAGTTTGCCCCTGCCACCAGTAGGAAACTTTGACAACACTTATCTACTTTTATTAACGGACAAGATGAATACCTTATCTCTGAGAAACTCACGCTGTCAAAAACGCTGTGATTGCATACTTTGGTAGATTTTGATTGATTGATTTTTTCATTTTTTCGGGCGTGTCACCTGCTTCGGTAATTAGTTCTGTTAATGTAGTGCATGTTTTTTCTCTGGGGATGGTGGTGATCTTGCCCCGTAGATGGCGAGGTCCGGCACCGACCTACCATCGGCTAGCGGGGTTTCCCCCTAACCAGGACTCTCCCACCAACGCGGCACCGCCCCAGCCGGGACAAGCTCTAAACTCCCGACCGGTCGCCCGGAATATGTGATAGTAATGTAGTGCATGTTAGTGTAAGGGGGGAGGATAAGACAAGGAAGAGGAAGGACAGATCGCGCGCGGTCCACGGCCCGCTTGGTAGGGTACTGCTCCGGCATTCGCCTGGCGTTGATCGGAGAGACCACGGAAAACTACCGATCATACTTTGGTAGAAAGATACATTTTTCGCCCTCGTGTAAAACAAAGTTTCAGCACAATTATTCGCCCTTCAGCTGGTTATTACAATAGCGCAATTTATCAACTGAACGTGAAAAGGAACTTGCACAGTTTTGCCGCGAACGCCACAATACGGAATTGCCATTTAGGCTCGCCATCACGTCGTTTTGAGTGATTTTCCTTCACGTTTTCAGTATTTTCGAAGCAACAAGAGCAATTTATAAATATTAACATGTTTTAGGTAGGGACTAATATTATTGATATTGATGTAACCCACAGTGTTGATTAATTACAATTTTTTATTCATATTCACGAAAACAATATTTTTTGCTCGTAAGTAGAGTGTTAACTTGCCCAGCCTTGGCCAGTTGATTACAATTTTAACTTCTACAGTAGCAGTATGTTTAGTTACATACTTCTGTATTATTTGTTCTTATAAACCTTGTGTTATTTCGAAGCATAAACATTTCACCTTGAGATTGTAATTGTGCTTTTTAGTACATTAGCTAATGAGTAGACTGTACGAACGATAGTACCAGAGTTGATCTACTATATTGCACGCGGACAAAAAGCGTCTTCGTTAACGAAGATGGTTCTGAGAACGTAATATTTCTACCAATGTGACAGCGAGAATGTTTGTGGAAGTAATCTTTTCCGGATGCTCGTGCAAGAAGCAATATGCTTTTAGACGCTCTTCATGCTTGCATTTGCCTGAATCAATAGATCAGATAACTAGTATACGACCTGGGGCAGTTACATGTCAACCATTTTACATATGCCTTGCATGCAATATATGTAGTTTGCATAGAGGACGGCTTAGTGCTAGTGTCAGAGAAAGTGTTGCAATAGTTGAGCTGAAGAATGGACGACCTGTGGATGAAATATTTAATTTTGGTGGTGATATTTCTACCTTTCCATTCAAGAAGTAATATTTTAGAACCTCGGCCGAATGGTTTCTCTGCTATATTAGATGTTATCAAAGAAAGGGAAAGCTCGAGAAATGAAAAGCCAGTCAGGAGCAAAAGATACAAAACCACTTGTTTGGATTTCGAGTTTCACAACTTTTGGATCAATAGCAATGGAATGAAAATTGAAGATGGACCTCATAGCGAATTCATCAAAACTTTTAAAGAAAAGTTGGGCATACAACTCGACTGCGTACTTCCAGAACCTTTGACAATGGGAGTTCAGACGAACGGATCGTACAATGGTGAACTTGGTCTTTTGCAGAACGGTTCTATAGATGTATCTGGCAACAAATTTTATTTCGCCTACGACCTCTACGAGTTTGCGGATTACACAGTGCCTTTGAGGACTTCTCCTTATTGTGTCGTTGTACGAAAATTCCCGAGAATACCCTTCACAGAGGTTTTGCTTCTTCCATATCAATCGCAAGTGTGGGTTGCTATCTTGATATCTCTGTTAGCTGTGGGTTTGGCCTGGCATATTACTCAGTATTTGCATGACAGAAGACATGCACATTTTTGTCAAGAGTTAGCACGTTCTTTCGTCGACATTGCACAGGTCACTTTCACAGGTGGTTGTTGTCGACGTACATGCACATTTTCGCAGCAGATTCTTTTAGGAATTTTGCTATTCTGTGTTGTAGTGTTGGACAACGCTTATGAAGGCCATTTGTTGAGTTTTTTGACCACTGCGCCGTCTTTGCCGGAAATAAAAACATTAAAGGAGGCGACTTCTATGCTTAAACGCTTTTTCACAACCACTTTTTTATCGAGTGTTTTCGAAAGTGAGGACACCAGTGACGTACTTAGGCAGCTTCGGCGGAAAATGGAACTAATTAGCACAGCTAACGAATCCGACGTTCTAAGGCATATTCTGAAAACTGGTGACAGTGGTATTTTGATGAATGCAGAATTTATTTCTTTTTATTCTAGACACAAGAGATTTACAAGGAGTGGTAAAATATCACTTCACTCAGTTCGCGAGTGTGTTAATACTCCAGGATTTGTATCTTTTGTGATGCGAAAAAATTTTGAATTGAAAAAAGAATTTCGTTCTCTTGTGGTTCATGTTTTGGAAGGTGGATTTTACAATCATTGGTATTTTTCTCAGCTCCACCGCATGGTAGTAAATGGAATTTTGATGCCTGTAGTGAAAAGTAGTGCAACAGAGAGTCACGAACCATTAGATCTTCGACATCTTGAAGGTGCTTTCTTGCTTCTGGCGACAGGCCTAGCTTTTGCAACAACAGTGTACCTTCTGGAACAGTGTGGGTTTTATGTCTTTAATCTTTCTCGCCATTTGTGTGTTTTTGACGGTACCACAGAGAAACCTATATTTCGTCAGGTGAAGTGAATTTTAACAAATGTGCATCTTAAAATGATGTAGGTATTGCCTACAGAAACTCTTATGAAGACATCTGCTGAGTTTATTGACTACAGTTTCCCAAAATGTCAACCTTTTATCTCGTAATCTGTCCCCAACAACTCAATATAAATAAAACAGAAATGTAATATTTGCTTATTTATTTACATGAAATTAGGTTGTGTTTTATTAATTTTCTTAATTTTGCTGTTTTATTTTTATTAGAAAAGATAAGTAGTGAAAAACACAACTGTAAGAATAATATTATAACCTATTGAAATTTGAATATTTTTATTAAAATTGTTTCAAAAATGGCATGAAATATAACAAAATTGAAATTGTTACTTTCTCGCTACGCAGAAAAACTCGTAGGACAAGGCCCTAGAATTTAAAATGTGGATAAATCCAGTTGCTAAATTTAGGGGGGAGAAATTCTGTAACACGTTGTGTTGCCAGAATCCATGTTTTGTGGGTCTTTCATACAGAACAATCCAATGACGGCAAAATATGTCTGTTTGTCCATCCTTTTCTGTCCATCCGCCTGTCTGTCCATTTGTCTGTGAACAACGCTAGCGGCTATACCATTCATTTAATTTTTCTCCAAAATTGATATTCCTTAACCAATTTGGCTGACGTCGCGACCCCTTGCATTTGAAACCAATATTTTAATTTTGGGTGGTACACACAGCCATTGGGACACTTTCCAAATTTCCAAAAAAAATGGCTACATCGTTTTTGACTAAATTTTGTTTCTGGATATTTTGAAGTACGTTTAAGAGAATGGTGCAGGTCTTATGTTCGTTAAAAACCCTTATTTTTCGAAAATTGCAAAAGTTTTTTCGGAATCTTCCTTCAATTAGAATATTAAAGAGAGATTTTTCCGTAAATGAAATATTTTCCTTAAAGATAGATTTTGAAGCAAGTGAAGTACAGTTTTTCGAAAATTTGAGTAACTTTGCGTGGAAATACGGGCGAGAAAGTACGTGCCGTTTTAGCGTTACTAGTTGTATGTGTTGTATCACTGGGATGATTGCGCCTATATTTGACACGAATACTTTTGAACGGCGAAGAATCAAACTTGGCGTAGTTGTGAATCAAAATGTTGGGCTTGGATTGCAATAAATATACAAAATTGCTTTGGATTATATGCAGTCCAACAAGTGTATTTTATCCATTATTAAAATCAAAATATCAATATGGGAATCTGAGAACAGAGAACTGTAAATGTCTACGTGTTGTCCTGAGATACTTAATGGTATAACGTGTAATAGAAGAATTAATTAATGAAGAAGAATTTTATAAATGGTATTTAATCAACTATTGAAAATGCATATTACCCCAGGTGAGTGGTCGTTTATTTTACTCACAATTGCGTAATGTGAACTGTTTCTATTTAAGTATGAAAAGATTCGCCACTTTTTCTTCGGATATGCGATGTTATAAAGATAAGTTGAAAATTGATCGTAATTGCATCTCGACATGGATGTGTTAAGTGTAGAAGAGATATAAAATTAGTTGAGAAAAGTCTTGAATCAAGAACATGTAAATACTTCTGAATATACTAAACCTGTGAGAGATTGGATGATTTTTGTAGGAAAGGGGTCTTGGGTATTGGTAGGATGTATAAAACTCCACACATCATGGACTGCAGTATTGGCAATTGATTTTTAAGTCAGTGTAAAATTATGAATTATTTCAGTTAGAAAGTTAGTGAAGAACAATGGGTCTTTGAAGGTGGCAAGAAAGCCAGGCAGAGTGCGGCGGGGATACACTAGAATAGATGAAAAGTGGGCGAACAGATCGAGAATGTATAGAATTTCTGTCTAATAAATTGTGAAAAACAAATAACAGAGCTAGGCACTTCAGTTTGATATTAAGAAATTAAAATAGATGGTCAAAAAAATTATTAAGTGATTATACTTCACGCTTTTTTTCACCTGAAAACGTGAAGAACGTGCAGTTATTGATACTGTTACCTAGAAGCATCTTTTTTCTAAATCGGGTAACACGATGTACTCCACCTGTTTATTTCACGACTAAGATTATTAAATGCCCGAGTAATGCCATTTTAAGCTAGTTTTCTTATAATAATAATATTAATAATAATAATAATAATAATAATAATAATAGCCAAAATACATGTAAAATAAATAATAAAACCTGGGTTTGGGGAACCCTGAGCTACCTCAGCCGGTTTTATATTCTATAATCTTAGAAATAAAGAATAAAACGTAATTTAAGTGACTATCAAAAATGCAACAAATACTTTTAAAATGAACGTGTGAATACATCATATCGAAATGTTAAAATTATATTTGAGGAAGCACTACAACGGAATTCGTAAACCATTTCTCCTCTTTTTTTTACTTTTTTGCGTAGATTTCACTTTTGCTCCTCCTGTGTCTACCTGAGGAACAGATGACCTCTCGGTCACTCTGAGTAGTCTTCCTTTTCCGACGATCTGAATTGCAAATCACTGTGCGCTTACACCAGACATCGCGAAAGGAAAGAGCTTCGTAAAAACATCCTAATGTCATTCTCTCTAACGTTCGTCATTTCGATAAGGAGGTTGCCTACAGGGATTTTTTTTTCAGGATTTGCATTTTACATTTTACAAAAAGTCTTGGAACACCAGGTGGTTTCACAGGTCCTATCAAATGATTTTGGCAATTTAGAGTTTTCTTGGCCATTAATAATCCATTTTGACTATGGTTTCCTTTTGAGAAGTCTAACACAATATCCGAACCAGAAATACTGATTTGTCATTCTATATCAAAGTTTTCTTTATCTTAAGACAATATTTTATAGAGATTCATACTCTGATGAGTTTAAGATTTCACCTGGTCACATATAAGAGAAAGTTAAGAGACGAAAATTATATGGTCTGGAACATAATCTGTCTTACTTTTGCAACTTCATCCTGCTAAACTTGACGTTTAACAGAGTAGTTTCAATTTGTTTAAAGTCTGTTGATAGTATTTGTCTTGGTAATGATCTTATCTGTTGCAATGATCTGCATCATATTGTCTCAAGAAAAAAACTGTTAGGGTTTGACGCATCATTTTGTCCTCGTTTCTGCAGTATTGAGAAACATTTATGAATATTACAGAGACTCAGCATTGTTAATGGCCGAAGTACTAAAGAATCCGTAGCAGAATTCTTTGTAATCCGTCGCCGAATTACCAAGGTAGTTATGAGAAACAAAATGAACCCTTGAACGGAAAAAAATGTTTTTTTGTATATCAGCATTATAAACGACCTTTTCTGTTGCAATGAATAATTCATAATCGGATATTCTACTGCAACAATGATGACCTATTAACATTTTACGCCACCAATGATTGCGTCATCACTCGTGTAGCCAATCGCTGCGAGAGAATCGTGGGGAGGTAAAGGTAAACGGAATAGCCGACCACAGTTCCCTCGCGCAGGTGTCAAATACCCGAGACGCCACAAGAAAGTTGTTTCACAAAATTAAGTTTGGATTTTCTTATAAATTTATAATGTTATACTAAAAATAGCGTATGTATCATACAACAAATTAGTATTAATAATGTTGCTTTATTGCATTCGTTCAAATTTGAAAACTCTCTCCTAACGTCGCTCGTTTTACAATAGGTACTCGTGCAATAAAGCTTCACATAATAAACTAATTGCATCAACTACTATTAATTTTTGAAATAATAGCGAGGTGGTGGGTGAATTGTGGGATTATATCACTAATTCAGTGAATATTGGAACTTACGCGAAATTCAAACGATCGGATTTACTCTTCGAAAATCATCGGATTTACTCTTCGTTCGGTGACGGTTCGATGACACCTACATTCCTTTATTCTTTATCTGGATGAATCAACAAATAAAATGTTTGTGGTGTTGTGTTTCAGAGGAAAAGCACCATATGTCATCTGATAGCTATTAGGGTACTCGTTTCTATACAGTTTAACATAAAGTGTTCATTTAAGCTACGCGAAAACAATCTAAATTAATTGAAGTCGTTCTGAAGAGGAACTATGAAACTCTCCTCGTCTCGTATGTTAACTACCCATACAGTGTTCCTCCTACCGAAAGAGAAAACGTTTTTAAACGGATCTATACGGCAGGAGGTGGGGATCTTCGCCCTTGAAGATCCATTAGCATCTTTTTGAACAGATAAACGTTCCAGGCCAGCGAGTTATGTCGTAGTATGGCATGAGAACGTTGGCTGAGCAGCTGCCCGGATAATCTACAATAGGGACTGACGAAAGCCATGAGAAATATAAACGGACATATCTTTCTTATAGCTTCGCAATTATACGCATACGAACTAATTTGTTGTATTATTCAATTGAAGTAGTTTACAAAGTGACTTCTTAAAAAGCTTACACGAGTCATCACTGTCAACAGTGCCCTAACAAATAGGCCACGGATCGCGCGCGATCTTTCGTTCCTCTTCCTTGTCTTATCCCCTTCCCTCACACACACACACTTACACTAACATGCACTACACTACCACATATTCCGGGAGACAGTTTGGATGCTCATAACTTGTTCGGCTGGGGCGGTGCCCCGCTGGTGGGAGAGTCCTGGTTAGGGGGAAATACCGGTAGCCGGCAGTAGGTCGGCGCCGGATCTCACCATCGAGCGGGGGAAGATCACCTCCATCTCACGAAGGAAAACATACACTAGACTTACGGGGCACGTGACGTAAACTGTTGACACGCCTGGAACCACTATCAACCAACCAACCAATCAACATTGTCTTTGCACATTGTTTGTCATTGCTACTCGCACTTTTAGTTATGTTTCTGTGACTGCGGTAAACTTCGGTTTCATAGTGTTCTTAATTTATATTTTAGGATACCTACCCTTTTTTGCCTTTACCAAATTAACTCTGCCTTTTTTCGAGTATTTTTTTGCCTCCCAGGTAGTGTCTGTCTCAGTGACCTCGGGTAATGGTGAGTTTTCTGTAATTAAACTTTTTCATTCCGAATTGCCTTATTACGTAATGAACTTAAAATTTTATGGCAATATGAAACTGTAATTAATATTTTAATTTGTTAATTTTAATAAATTGTGTCACTTGTACTTGAATTTTTGTGGGTATTTTTCTTGCCTTTATTCAAGATAGTTGTAATGCAATACATTTGATTTCTTGATGATTTCATGTTGATTTCATCCAGGTTCATCATTACTTTGTCGTGCGCGAAATTCCTACATTATAATTTATTGGCGTATATTGTGAAGAATATCACATTTTGAACTTCATATACACTTCCACACTTTTGTCCTGCCTCAGCTGTACCGAGTTCACGATATTCGATCTACAGCGTTCACCATTTCGTGACCCGCATGACGCCTCCATTTGCAGGGCGCGCGTTGCTCGATTCTGTTGCCGCAGTTAGCTGGAAAGGTGCAACGATCTCCGATTGCGTCACACAGCGGCAAACAGGCTACCTTTAATTGGAATCGCCCTCATTTAGGCGCACGGCCTCTAAACAAGCCACGCTCGTGACGACCTCTGCCCCCTCCCCCTCCCACTTTGCCCCTCCCAACGCATACGTTCGTCTCCCCGTGCGCCGAATCTGCCGAATATCCGTTGGCACTTTTTCGCCCGTGGCCCTGCTCTTTTTTTTGTTTGCGGTCTTTGCCGTTCGTCTGTTCGCGTACGTGTTCGGAGCGATGGCGTTTGTTTATTTGTTGTGTGTGTGTGTGCACGTGTGTCAAAGAGTACCGGTATTTTACGAGTATTTTATTGCTGTATCGTTGGAATACAGCGCTCGTGAAAACGTATCACTCTATACCAGCCCCCGCGGAGATCCATAAAAATACTTGGAAATGCTGAATAACGATGGATTTAACATCGTTCATATTTTTGTGGCAATATACGATTTCAAAAAATTCGAATTGAGCTTTAGATTCATTTGACTATTTTTGTGTATTGGTGGAGAATGAGCGATGATTTAACGAATGTGGACTTCGTGGAAGTCGATTCGAAATGTACATTTTTAGTTTTTTTAATGTCATCGTAAATGTCGCATATTACTTCAGTTGTAAATTGGAAGTTGAAGAATAAAATTGTTTCATTTTAAAAAGCTTCTACATCATTTTGATAAGTTTCGATACTCCAATCAATGAAAGTTAACCTATTTCAGAACTCATTTTAAATTACTTTCTTCAATAAGCAGTATTATTTCATTTTCGGTATATTCTAATTGGTTAAGAATATTCTTCCCTTTTTATCGTATAGACTTTAGTTCTCGTAATATGCTGTTGAATCTATTTATCAAAACGAATAAAGAAAGAGAATAAAGAAAGGTAAAATCTAATGTTATTTGATCCGAAATACGTTCGGAGACTTCAATATCCCTTCGCGATTAAATGTTTTGTAGAGAGAACTCAGAAAGAACTGGAAACTCGAGAACGAGCTAATACTTCTGTTCTTTCTTTACTACTTAAGGGAACAATCTCAAGCGAGAATATCATTTACCGTCCCCATGATGTTGAAGGAATACTGTCCGTGGCGCTTCTTGTGCTACCCTCCTAGGCGTTCGTGTTGTTTACCCTTCTGTTCGTTAATCATGTGTTGCCAGTTAATCACGTATTGCCAATAGAATACTGGAACACGCTAAAGCAGCCGCAGTTGCAAGTGGGTGGACGGTGCTTCTCGAAGACCAAGCCATCGGAGGGCGGAACCGTCCGGACCTGGTTAAGGACCATCAAGAGTTCATCGTCGACGCCTCCGTCTGCGTAGCATACCCGGGGCGCCTCGGTGAACGTTATGATGAGAAGGCGGCGAAATACGAACATATTCACCCCTTCTTAGCAGCCAGGAACTTTCGGGACTTCCCATCGTGGTAGGAGCTCTGGGCGAGTGGTGTGAGTCAAGTGCAGCGCTGCTCCGTAAATATACCACTGGCGAAAAGATGCGCGTGCTACGTGAGCGCATTGTCGCCGAGGCTATAGCAGGGAGCGCTGCCTGCTATTTTCGCCACACTGCCCAAGATGACCTCATCCCAGTCGAGTACAGGCGAGCCTAAACATAAAGACAATACCCCTGTGATCGATGAGAGAGGATGGTCTGTGGATGACTCGTGCAGACGCGATTTAAATGATGTTTATAAGCGTATGTTTTTGTGTTACATGTGTATGTACTGCTTATTGTAAATAATGTTCGTTGTTAAATTAAGTCAGGATGTAAGACAAAGTAGAGTTAGATTAGTTTGTAAGTATCTGGTTTGTAAGCTAGGTCATACGTTATCTATGTAAATAGAATTTAAGAATAAATATTATAAAGAATTCCTTTATGACTTCGGGCCTATTTGAAAATATAGAGAGCATATGGTATAATTTCGCAACTTCAGATCAAATATTTCTTGGTATTTTCTTGTTTATGGTTGACAGAGCAACAAGATAGTAGTTCTTACGATTCTAGTGTCGATTACAGCTTAGTATCTGCACCATATTCAATGCGTATTGTAATATTGGGATAGAATTTTGATAATACAATTTAACTGAGATTTCTGTCAATTATGAATAAATTAATTAACATGTGGTAATTGTAATTTTGTTTCATTTATTTCTTCTTGTCTGAGCAGCCAGAGGTGATGAAGATCTTACGTGTTACTTACATTAAATATTTAAGACCAAATAATAGAGATAAAATTTATTGTTTAATAAAAAAAAATAATTGTAAAATTTATTTTTAAATAATTTTGTTTTTCATCATATGAAGTTTAAATTTCTTAATTTGCAATCTTCAGGTAATGCATATGCCTTTCGTTGTCCAACCTAAAATTGGTACTTTAATAGGATTTTCTACAACCCGCATCAATCTTTCAAATTTCTAAAAAGTGAGGCATTTTGGCGATAAACTCTTTCATATTCCGGAACTGGTATTATTAGTCTCCAAAAACATTTATAGTGAAAAGAGACACAAAATATTCCAAATCGTTACTTAAAATAACTTACTTGGAATTTTACAAAATTGTATTTCACGCTTAATCACGATATGATGAATTTCAGATATAAAAGAATCACATAATATATGCAAACAGTTATATGTAGTATTATACGAAGATAAATCCATTCATTTATTTGTACTTGTTAATGAATCAAACATATAACTTCAATTTTTTCTGTACTCAATTCATTGACATTGATTACTGACATACCAACCAAATCAAATTGATTACCATGTAAATCCAACAAAGATACAATCAAAGAGGCGTAACATGAAGGTCACACCAGCCACAAATAGCTCGCTATCCTGAAACGTTAATATTTCGATTTTGGAGAGTGTGCGGCTTACCCTGTTAATGTATATGACTTTTTCATATTTATGAAGCACTTGGTGGAGAGAGAGTGTGAGAGAGAGAGTGTGAGAGTGAGAGAGAGTGAGAGCGAACGAGAGGTGAACGAGAGGAGTGAGCGAACACAGAGAGAGAGAGAGAGAGAGAGAGAGAGAGAGAGAGAGAAAGAGAGGGGGAGGGGTGTTAGCAGTGCGTGAACGAGTGTGTGCGCGTAGTGGTAAAACGACGACACACATTGACCAAAATCGGTACATTAACATTTGCCGACCGGGAGCGGTGACTCAGTGCATCAAGTGATGTCACTGCAGCGACTTCGACCAGGCGGTTGTAGGTACGAGGCGGAATTTTTGACACTAGCTTTCCATTTATTGTGGGAATTTTATTTCTTCTTACTAGCTTTCCATCTAGGTCAAATTCAGTTGCTGCCTGGAGGAGAATTCTTGCGGCGGGCTGCTCTGAGTAGTTTTCTGTGATTTCTCCGATCAACATAGGCGAATGTCAGAGCAGTACCCTACAAGGCCACGCACCGCGCGCGATATTTCCTTTCTCTTCCTTGTCCTATGCCGAGAGACTGGTAGGGGACTTTGAACTTGTCCCGGCTGAGATGGTGCCCCGCTGGTGGGAGATACCTTGTTAGGGAAATCCCGTTAGCCGACGGGTGGTCGCGCCGGATCTTGCCATCGAGCGAGGAAAGACCACCGCCACCTTTTCTGTAAAAACCGGTACTACACTTTCGGGACAAATAACTATAGCAGTTGACGCACCCGGAATCACTAACAATCAATCAATGAATAAATCAACATTTACGAGTAGCGGAAAGCTTACACTGACTGGTATGGCTCCATTGTACTTCTGCCCCAGCCCTTCCAAATTCAAAAGGGCCATGGCGCCTATCGCATGTGTCTGGAACTTCCAGCAAGGTATGACACCACCCGTGCCCCCACCCCTCGCAAACGCAGGAAGCGGTGGTGTTGCCCTCGGCGGAGGGGGGCGGAGGGGAAGGGGGAGCGACCGAAAAGGAGATGTCAGCGATACGAGGCGGCGGCGCGGGGCGGCATAGCCCGGGGTATAAATAAACCGCTCCGAAGCGCTCTGCATGTCCGTCGTTTACGACGCGGATCTGTCGAACACGTGTTCATCGCTTTACGAGGCCCCGCCGCGCCGGGCCGCGCCGCGCCGCGCCGGCGGAAGCCGGGGACCGGGAAGAATCGCCTCTTGCGGCACGTGCTCCAGTGCTTGTGTGGCCCAAGGCCGAGGCGGTTGCCGGGTGCGCCGATCCCACTTACACAAAGGGTGCCGTGTAGTGATGACAAAACATCGATACATCGCTAAGGGTTTAAGGTGTCGATGAAAACGATGAGAAAACATCGATGTTGAAACATCAATGTTTAAACACCGATGTTTAAAACATCAATGCTTAAAACATCATGTTGAAACATCAATGTTTGAAACATCAATGTTTGAAACATCGATGTTTAAACATCGATGTTTTAAGTGTACGCTAATGAACATTTATTTTCCTTGCATTTTTAGTTAATTACAGTACGTAAAAGGGATATATTTTATTGTTTTGTTAAGTTAAAGCATGTTAACAGCATTTATGTATTTATTTATTTAGTCCAAAACAGTAAACAACTGTATCTGACAGTACAACAAGACAAACAGTAAACAATTGTATATTCATCTGCGCCCGCTTTCTTGAGTTTCTCAATCCCTTCTCAAGAATTTAACTATTAATAGTTGAAAGATGAAAAATATAATATTAATAATAGTAGTAATAATAATAATAATAAATGTATAAAAGCGAGAGATTCACATTTCAAAAACTAGATATTTTTGTTTTCTAGTTATAGAAAACTTATTTTTAACGGTAAACGAGATTTGATTTTTCTGTGTTGCTAACAAAATAGAAACTCTCCCTAAACTCTACTACCACTACAAGTAAAAGGAAAGCTCAACAAAACGTGCGCATAGTGAAGCTATATTTACTCCAGAAGCAAATCCAGGGACCATCCCAGCATTTCCTAAAAGAACTGGACAAAACCCTTATTTGGAAGAAAGTGAGTAATAACATTGAAGGTATTGGTATGATATAAATGCAGGTTTCATAAATACAAATATCCCATCCCAAGAAACACCATACTTTATAGTTATAGAGAAGTATATAATATGATCGAATTCTAAAAATCACTCTTCTCACTTAGCTCGATTTCCCAAATCTGTTATTGATCGCTGAGTTCTCATGTAGGTGTACGAACTATTAAAAAAATAAAATATTACAAATAAACTTAACAATAAAAATGAAAAATACCTCTTATCTAAATTACTGTAATTGTATTATTGAAAACACAGTACTATCACAAACACATCATACACAGTACTGTTTTTTGACGTTAAATAAATAAATAACAATCATTAAAATGCTACGAGAAAATCAGCTTGAGAGTAGATAGCTGTGTTTCGGAAGTGTTGTAATCTAATAACCGTCTCTTGCACTCTGCCACGTGAGGTGTTTGCATGCAAGGATACCGAGGACGATGCAAGTGATAGGTAAAATTGAGCACCTTCATTGATCATTATCTTTGGTGAACTCAGAGTTGTATTAACTTGACCAACTATTAATTCTAATTTGTCAGTTGTATTAGCACGTTAGTGGAAGAAAATATCACTGGGAAGAGCGATCTGTTTTTCAGTACACGAATAATTTTACATTTTCTTCGTAGAGAAGGCCGTATATGTAAACTTTGTATACAAGAAACATCATTAGCTTAGACCTAACATATAACTTTCATGTGGGAATTTTTGCAAAAAAAAAAAAAAACTACGCTACCAGATTATATTAAAGATATGCAGTTCCGTGGACTTTAATATGCTACTGTTTTAAACATTTCCTTAATGAAATAATCAAAAAAGGTTTCATTTTACTTGAGGAAATTGTGATGCATTTCTGACAACCAGTATTTATTACGTTGATTTGATGATTTTTAAGGTAAACTTATATAAATGAGAACTTTGAACATTTATCATTATACTTTTTCAATGGGCACATTAAAAGTTTAACTAAAGAGCAAATTCGGTGTTAGTTTTGGTGAGAAAGACAATAAATGCAGACGGCTTAGAATGCTACTCCAGCGAATTTAATATACTGCAACATCCTTCGTTTTTTATAGTAATAAAATATTCGACAAACATTTATCTTTCAAAGGATTGAGTCCATGAAATGTGTCTCTCTTTTTACTCTGAGATTCAGCCAGCGGAATACGGAATGAAGGAAGAACTCGTTTTTCTTCTGCCAAGATTTATTTCGCGCCGCCCAGGTGAGGAGGCGGGGACGGCCGAGGCGAGGAAGGAAGAGGAGGACCTGAACGGATGTTGGAGGGAAAGAGAAACTTGGAGTGGTGGCGTGGAACGGTAGAAGTCACGAAAGCGCTCGAGCACCAAAGGAAGAATAGCACGAAAGGGAGAAAAGTAGCGGTGTAGCACGGAAGCAACTCTCCGAGAAACGAAATTAGGGCACGCGAGAATCAAGCATTTCCCTGTGAAGAGAGGACACAAGTAAAGTGTATAAGAAAAGCAAACAGAATACTTACTAACTGTAACACAGACAGCTTACTAATAGTAGTAAGGGTCAGGAGAGAATGTGATGGAGAGGGGGATGTCGAAGAGACAAGCAGTTCAGGAGGGAAGGGGGAAGGGGGAGGGACGGCAGGAAAGGACGACAAACGATTTGGGGAAAGGGGTGGGGACGGGTTGTGAGGGAGGAAAGAGGAGAGGAGAAAGAAACTCGAGAGACGACTAGTTTTCGAGTTCCGGCGGCAGAATTTTCGACACTAGCTAGACAGCTGGGTCGCGTTCCGCGTCCGTCTGGAGCAGAATAATAGTGGCCAGCTGCTCTGATCGGTTGTTTCCCGTGATTTCTCCTATCAACACCAGACGAATGCTGGAGAAGTACTAATCATAATCAGTCAAGGAAAGGAAGAATAAAGGAGGATACGAGTGGTGGGGTGGGACGAGTGATGGGTGGGACGAGTGATGGGTGGGACGAGTGATGAGGTGGGACGAGTGATGAGGTGGGACGAGTGATGAGGTGGGACGAGTGATGAGGTGGGACGAGTGATGAGGTGGGACGAGTGAGAGGTGGGACGAGTGATGAGGTGGGACGAGTGATGAGGTGGGACGAGTGATGTGGTGGGACGAGTGATGTGGTGGGACGAGCGATTAGGAGGACGATTAGTGAAGGGACGCATTTTGGGATGACGTGAAGGGTACGTGTTGTTAGAGGTGGTGGGGAGGGTGGTAACGGGGACGAGTGGTAACGGGGACGAGTGGTAACGGGACGAGTGGTAACGGGGACGAGTGGTAACGGGGACGAGTGGTAACGGGACGAGTGGTAACGGGGACGAGTGGTAACGGGGACGAGTGGTAACGGGGACGAGTGGTAACGGGGACGAGTGGTAACGGGGACGAGTGGTAACGGGGACGAGTGGTAACGGGGACGAGTGGTAACGGGGACGAGTGGTAACGGGGACGAGTGGTAACGGGACGAGTGGTAACGGGGACGGTTGAGAAAGCGTGTGGTGAGTGGAGACGCATGTTAAGGGAAAGAGGATGGGATTAAGAGTGGGGAGGAGAAACGAAGATAAGAGGAAGTGGGGGGGGGGGGGGGGGGTGGGCACCTAAAGACTTTGTCGAGAGGGATTAATCAGACGAGAATCGTCAGTGGCTAATACGGATCAAAATAGCAGCAATAACAAGGTGGGGACAACGCAACATGAGCTGTGGGGAAAGGGATGTTTGAATGGAGCATCATATCGTGAATGTGAAAAGGCTGAGTTGAGACAATGAACGAGAGCGGCAATAGCAACGCGAGTGGGCGATACAATGCGCAGAGAAGAGGCGTGCACTGCAGAAAAGGGCCGCGGCGAAGAGGTTTCGCCTGCAGCTGAGAGGAGCGCGCGAGCGAGATGCGAGAGAGGGGGTGGGGCACTGGAGCCTGGAAGAGCAGTCGGCCGCACTTTAAACCTTGTCGCAGTTTGTGAGTTACAGCCGGGATTCTGTGGGCGTTTCCACGCAGTTCCACTTCTACGAATGGTACCACTGCCTCCGGAGCCACGTCATTTTTGTCATCGTAAGGGTTTCATACATGAGTAATGTGCAACTATTAAGTACTAATTTACGTGAAAATGACGTTATATTTTCTGTAATTTCAAAGGGTTCATAGTTTAAAAAGTAAAAATAATGGAATTTTCGCACTTTATTTTGAATGATTGTGCTAGATTCAATAAAGTTCTTCGTTACTTTAAGTGCTGAATCATATTTTCCATTTCTGAAAATTGTTTCCGTATTCACAGAATCGACCAACCAGATCAGGAAGTTTATTTATTTATTTTACGTCAAAAAACAGCTAAAAATTGCGTATGGCGTCCATGGGGAAAAGTGAATTGTGTGCATATTTTCAAAATTCTGTGATCCCTACACTAAGTCATATACTACTTAAATTTTGAATTTTGAAAGGGAGAAAAAAACAAAAACTCCCATGTAGTAAAATCTATTTTCAAGGATAAATAAGCAATAAATTTTGAATTTTGAAATTCAAAATTTCTAGGTTTATTCAGTTCTAGGTTTATTCAGAACTCCTCAAAAAATTTATCTGAACCTCTGTGGTTTCTGTGACCCATATGAATAATTAGAAACCCAATGAGGAAAGAACATAACTCCTGTCATTTCAGTTTTGTAGTATATGTTTTGATTTGTATTAATAGTGATGGTTGAGTTGATACAACAGTGCTTAGAGAATTAATTTCTATTTTACGACAAAAATGAAACTCCAAAATACACATGATATTCACATCAGAACGACTGCCAACTGCGCCCCTCGTACACGGTTCAACAATTACAGGTGACAAACGAGCTACGGCAGCTGCAAATGCCAGGGCGCATTCCCCGGCTCATAATTAACATCTGAACTCTGTTAATTGGTCATTCCTTCGCGCTCCGCCAGAGACGCATGTTCGCCGAAATTGGTGGTTCCCATAGCGCTTCGGTTGGCCGCAACGTCAGCCGCACTTCGCAACGCGTGCAATCCGCGCAATGACAGCGGTTCACCTCGCTGGCGCGGCCACCAGCGTGAGGGCTTCTCTAGAGACGTATGTGGTGGAGGTGTGTGATTGTGTTTTGGATTGGAAGTAACACGTTGCGATGGAGACATAACGCGTTGTGCTTACGCCAGCCATTTTAAACTACACTGTATAAATACATTGTGACATTGAATGAACTTATCTGTACGGGGCGGATTTTGATGACCTAAAACATCGCCAAAAATGATTAGTTAATTGCTCTTAAAATGGTTTTGAAATGCCCTAAAAACCTAGAAAAATGACGTAAAAATGTGATCAAAACCAGTTCAGACGAACAACTTAAGCTGTTGGATATGCTACTGTTGTAATCGAGGCTTCTTCTATTTGTTCAAGTGAATTCAGTGTTCAAACTTTTGGTTTGGACTGTTCTTTGCCAGAAAATCTTTAACTTTAGTAATCCCGAAATTAGCTGAACGGCCAACAAATTATCACAGGCGTCACAAGAACCGTAGATTACATACAATGGCTGACATTACATCTTCTGAGCGAATAAATTGAATAGAATACCAGATATAGGTACTGACGAATTCTGTGGAGAACATTTGTTTGCATCTCGTAAATTTTTTTGAAGCAAGTACTCTTAAAATGACATTAAAATTGTTTAAATGAGAGAAACATGCTTTAAAA
Source organism: Teleogryllus oceanicus (assembly GCA_964035755.1). Lineage (NCBI taxonomy): Eukaryota > Metazoa > Arthropoda > Insecta > Orthoptera > Gryllidae > Teleogryllus > Teleogryllus oceanicus. Next base: position 74,953,050 of record CAXIVR010000008.1, read on the forward strand.
ATTAAGGGAAAAGTTAAAAAGTGACTTATTATCCGAAATCGATAAAAAATGCAAAAAATGTAAAAATTGATCATTTCTTTGTTTAAAAAAAAAAAAAATACATTTATTAAATCCGACTTAAAATTGGCCTTTGTTTCCCCCTAACTTCTAATTTTGACAGAAAGAAAAAAAACGTAACTTTTCTACTGAATCATTCACTTCAACCCACTTTTCGCTCTGTATATTAACATTTCTAGGCCCTTGAAAAAATACTCCGAAGTTTTGTTCGAAAATGGTCAAAAGTGCTTCTTACACCTCCACTCATCTGAAACTTGTTTCCAAGAATTTCTTAGTTTTAATAAATGGTAGAGTCACTGAGTGCCAATCTGGTCTGTTGTGTGAATGGTCCAACTCCATGAAATCAAGTCCTTTACAACATTCTTTGCGATCTGAGTACTACATACCTGTCGGTAGTTGTGAATAATCTAAACACCATAAGATTTCACGCAACTCGTCGGTCTCTCCATAAAATTTGAGTGAGATGTCGGCGGATACTTACAGCATTACGACAATTAAAGGTAACTGCTTAGAAGGTTTTGTCACTGATGAGCGATATTTGGTCAGCCGAAATTATGGAACTGCCTATGTAGTTGCTTACTGCCCCTTTGCTTTGACAATAAATTGAACGTCCATGCTTTATTTACCTATTGATTTACTTGTTTTCAAATTCCATAATTCTTTGTACATTGCTTATATTTTGTTTTATTGTTTGTATCTACAAAAAATAATCAGGTGTATCTCTTGTCACTCATCGTAAAATAGTGGCAATAAAAGACTAAAAGTGTCAGATTTTTAATCCAAGATACAAGACACATTTCTTATACAAAATTTGATAAGTGCAAGTTTCTTATACAAAATTTGACAGATGCAAGTTGTTCTGTCTCACCTTTTTAACCAGCTTAAGCAAAGTAAGTTAAGTATTTTAAGCGATATCTTCTGGCAAATAGCAATCTTCTTTTGGGCCAAGAATAATTTTTAGGATAACTAGTATTAAAATTATTATGAATATCACCTGACATATTTAGAATATTTTCATGAAGTTCATTGTATCTGCTGCGGAGCTATTTTCGAGAACCATGCTATCGAATATAGGACGCTTGATATACGTTACAGGATGCTGTCTCATACTGTCTCACCTTTTGTCTTACTGCTCAGTGAGGGTTATAGGAAAGAAAGCTAAGTAAATTACTATTGGCAATGTTGAATACTTTTTTTATGACTTACGAAGTTTTTAAATTTATGTCAATGTGTAGAAATATTCTGTGTATACAACAATGTGAAGCAAAGAAAAAACTAAATGTACAAGAAAATTGAATGTAAAATGTTATTATAGAGTATGAGAGCTCGTTATGAAAGGACTCTCTATACGACGCGATTGTGGTCAATGTTAGAATTACAGATGTAAACATATCTGTAATTGCAAGAATATATCTTCGTCATTTCTGTCAAGGAGTCTCTTCCAGACGAATGAAGTAGTCAAGTTGTTGAAGTGTACACACTAATAATACCCTAACGTTCATGCCCTCATCTGTATCAAAAATAGAAAAGAAATGGAAAGCTCCATCGCCAGCTACTGCACCCCTATCATCTACATTATTTCAGTAAAATACATACCTCTTGCGGCTCTCACATGCTTTATTAATACCTCACCTATCTTTATAAATCAGATCTCTACAGAATGAGAATTTGAAGAAGACGCGATGAATTGTATTTTGACTGAAAAATGCGAAGAATTTGTTAAAAAAAACGCATATAAAAATTTATACCAAATGCAACCCGCAACACACTACAGCATTGTCAAAATCTGAATAGTTAAACAACCCCTAAACGAAACGTTTTAAAGCCTTAAAAGTGGAATTGTGAGGCAAAGGTCTCAAAGAAGCATTCCTCACACCGTAATCTATAGGATGAGAGCTTCTCGGACATTCTATTACATTTTGCTGGTCCAGCGCTTCTCGGCGCTCCTCAACCTGTTCAGAGACGTGCAGCATCTGCAAGTATATTGTGAAATGAAACTAATTACTTAATATTTAAGGCGATTACATTGCACGGGTGTACCTCTCAGTTTGGTAATAAAGTTAAATAATATTCCAAAAAGTAGGGTTTCACATGAACTTTCCTCTCGAGAGTAAAAAGGTTTTGAAATATTTTGTGACTATCAAGGAAACCGAAAAGCTACCTTTCAAGAAAGATTGTATATTTACTTCAAATGTTTTTAAGAAAGTGTTGTGAATTTTTCCAAGAATGTCTAGAATACTGAATAATCTTGTTTCAAAATTTGTTTCAAACATCAGTCCTTTATTTTTACTTTAAATACTAATAGTACAATGGAAGTTACCTTTCAAAATTGTTTAAACAAATAAACACGTTTCGTTCACAAATTTCCCTCTTAGTATGGAAAAGGTAAGATGGGGAAGAGGGTGGAATTTAACATAGAGAGTTCTCGCACGGATACGCTGGTATTTCTTAATTTGGTTTAATGATTCCATTCAAAGTAGATTTCTTTATAATTGTCCCTCTACTCAAAAACCACCAACAGTCGTGTAATCTACCAGGAGCGGTAGCTCAGTGCATCAAGTTGTCACTGCAGCGCCTCTGACCGGGAAGTCCTGTTCGAGACATGACGGCGGCAGGATTGTCGACACTAGCTTTTAAAGTAGGTCGAATTCAGTCGCTGTCTGCAGGAGTATTGTAGCGGCCGGCTGCTCTGATCGGCTGTTTACCGTGGTTTCTCAGATCAACACCAGGCGAATGCCAGAGCAGTACCGTAACAAACGGGCCACGGACCGCGTGAGATCCTTCCTTCCTATTCCTTGTCCTATCCTCTCCCCTTACACACACACTTACACTAACATGCACTACACTACCACATATTCCGGGAGACTGGTCGGGAGCTTAGAGCATGTCCCGACTGGGGTGGTGCCCCGCTGGTGGGAGAGTCCTGGTTAGGGGGATACCCCACTAGCCGACGGTAGGTCGGCGCCGGATCTCGCCATCCGTCGGAGGAAGATCACCGTCATCTCCCGAGGAAAACACATGCACTACATTTACGGTGCTAATGGCCTAAGCTGTTGACGCGCTTGGAATCACTAACCAACCAAACCAAACCGGTGTAATCGGGCATTTTCCAGGCAAGCATCCTTCTTCAGGCGGAGTCTTGGAAGAGTAATAAGAAGAGCCGAATTCCTTGACAGTGAGCAATGATTCCTCACATGGTTCCCTGACGCGGCGCGTGAGTGGTTCCGGCCGGCGTCAAGCGCCTGACGCCGAAGCCAACACTGCGCCGACAGCCAATGACAAACGGCGGGCCACTGTAATTGCGCGGCTCTCGAAAGACGCGCTGTGACGCCTAGAGAACCTTCTATGCGGCGTTGTCGACTCAGAAGGAGACGGGAACTGTTTTTGAAGACGATGCTTTGGGATATTAACACACAGAGGAAAGTCTAGTACATGGGAAATACGGAAAACAAAAGCGTGTCTCATTGACGTTGAAATAAACTGAATATTTTAATGATTTATTTAATGTTATTCCATCGTAATCCGTTCCGAATTTGTATAGATGGGCGCCAGAAAAATATTACGCTAATACTATCATACATGTCAACCTTCAACTCTGATTATAAATAAATTAGTTTCCGACGATCAACAAACTATCTGCCGTTAGCATTGCAGTCCTGGTTACTGATAAATTGGCGTAAGCCCTCAATGTCCTTCTAACTCGTTCACTTGAAATATTTTAAGTTTTACTCTCCACACATAGCATTCAAATTCAGAGTTCTACCAATATCTACTCTCCAGTAAATGCTTACAAGTCCCCCCCCCCAAAAAAACGCCTAACATTAATTGTCCACGATTCGTTCAACACCACGGCGTCAGTCAAAATGAATGCCTATCATATTCTTTCAATCTTTCAAAACTCGCTTCGTTTTTCCATTGTTTTTTTACAGACAAGACTTGAGGTACTTCCGTGTCTAGCCAATCCCTGAATTTCTTACAAAATGAACTAGCCGTCTCCGCGATTGTCACTGCATGAAGATTGTTGATCTTGACGACGGCTTTACCGTTGCTATTTTGGCATGTTCACCTATATTTATCCCTATAATTTATGCTGTTTATAATAAATATTGTACCATATTATGTCCCACATATTGGTATGTCACAACGACATTCTACTTTCTGATTGCTATTAACATTTGTGGACTCATGCAAGTCTCAGAAGGGGATTTGGGAAGTGAGAAAATCTACTATGTCAGTATATCGCAGATCGGGGGACATGTGGGAGTATTTCGTGTTAACGGTTCGTATTTTTTTTCAATTGTTTTAGCGTGAAACTTGATGAGTAAAAATCCTCCACCATTACGATTACAGCAACTGTAACCACGAAAGTGGCTAAAAAAGAGTAAATCAAACTTGCAGATGCAGGAAGATACGAAGATAATATGTTTTGCAGCAATAAATAAGACATTTAAAGGATAAAATTCGAAGATTACAATTATGGAGCGTCTCAATTCCAGATTTTTGTTACATGTATCGAAAGTGAACGATAGTAAAATGTTTGAAACTCTTAAACAACTTAGTGAATTAAACTTTTCACTGTATTTCTTTTTGTTGTGTGACTGAACATAGAGATTAGTAGTCAAAATAAGTTTTGAGTTGACCAAGTAAGTTTGCTTTTATTCGAATAGAAGCTTTCAATGCTTGCAGTATCATACAACGAAGATGAGTTCATAAAAATTACGGACACCAGGTAAAGGCACTGATTAGTACGAAAAAGTCAGGTATTAAAGAATTTGTATGCAAAACAGTTTCAGATATCACTGTGTGTGTGTGTGTGTGTGTGTGTGTGTGAGGTTATTCATTTATATTAGTGAGGGTGAGTTTGCGTTAGCGTAGGCGTTTGAGTTGGCGTGGTTTTTTTTTATTGTGAATTATTGTGCTACTGGTTTGTTTGTGTTAGTGGGATTTGTTTGCATTAGGGCCAGTTATACAACTCGAGTTCAAACGTGATCCGCCGTTTAAACTCGGTTTAATCTCTAGTGGCCGATTGTACAATTTGAAGATTTGGAAGATTTTATTTTCAAATACGAGTTTCCGAGACAGCCAAAAATATTTCGTTCTCGTTTTGAAATGGAGAGGGGAAACGAATTATTTGACAGGTTCCGTTTATACAAAACCTACGTAAAATATGTATTATAGGAATAGTCATTCAGTATGTTCACCTACTGATGCGTAACTATACCGTACATTGTGAAGAGTTACCACCTCGGATATCGGAAGACATTTCTGATTGAAACGATTGAAGGCGTTGTCATTGTGAACAATAGTATTTATTTCACAAATAGCAACTACGTAGTCGTTTTTGTGGCTCCCAGACGGCAGAAAACTGATGATGATGGCTAAGCCATCGAAAGCTGCTATTTGTGAAATAAATACTATTGTTCACAATGACAACGCCTTCAATCATTTCAATTATGTAAATGTCAACTACAACTCCCAACTGAATCAATAGACATTTCTGAGCTCTGTGATCGCTTTTTCTGCAATCTAGTTTTTAGATTTTCAAATGGATCTTATTCACAAATGCCGAATTCATTTTTAACTGTTTTTCACATAAAATGCAACACGTTTAGGATAAATTGTGCACATAAATAGAAAGGTACTAGAAAATCACGTAAACATCATCTCGCAGACAGATGTTGGTTAAATCAACGACAATAAACAACGGCAAAAAGATCATACATCAGCAAAATGACTCCAATGCGAATTCATAGATTTTCAGTTGTTCACGCTTTCCCGATAGATGAGAGTAGGCAACTTTCTCTACCAAAAGTCTAGCATTCATTTACCTATACTGCCGGTTAAGCATCATGAACAACTGAAGTGTGGTGAAACTAAGTTCACATTCGGAACGGAGGTTCGCCGTCTGTAATTTAAACGAAAACTTGGCCTTAGTGTGGATATTTTGGTGTTTGTGTGTGGTGTTTGTGTGTGTGTGTGTTTTGTGTGTGTTTGTGTGGTGTGTTGTTTGTGTGTTTGTGTGTGTTTGTGTGTGTGTTTGTGCGGTGTTTGTGTGTGTGTTTGTGTGTGTGCGTGGTGTTGTGTGTGTGTGTGTGTTAGTGCGTGTGTGTTTCTGATAGCGTATGTTTTGTGTGTGTGTGTGTGTGTGTGTGTTAGTGCATATGTCACCCTGGATGACTGCATGTGTGTGTGTGAATTGGTGTCTCGAGGAAAGGTGAAAGTAGGGAGAAGCGCGGACGTGAGGAAAATTTCGCGGAGAGCGAGCAGCATGCTGTCGGCGAGGGTGGGGGGGGGAGGAGGGCGTGGAGGCGACGGAGACAAATGCTGCGCGACGTCGCTGGGGACATGCAGCGCTTCAGCGAGCGGCTCAAATACCCACCAAACCACCCACGACGAGGACAACAGTGGCCTCGATTGACCACGAAGCGAGACAGGTCGTGCACAGCGCTCTACGCCGTTAAGGTGCAGGGGTGCTCAAATGCAAGATTTTGGGGGCAAACTGTCCAAATCCACTACAATGACCCGCATGCCACTCCCGATGTCATTGGATTTGCATGATGATTCTGGTCGCGTTAATTAATAAGGTCTTTAGTCCCGTAAATGTAGTGCAATGTCATCGCGGGAGGTGACGGTGACCATCTCCCGCTGGCTGGCGAGATCTACGTGGACTTGCGTGGATTTACCTCCCACCAGCCGGCCACCGCCCCATCCGGGACAAGCACTAAGCGCCCGAATGGTATCCCGACAAGACGCACCCCTAAAACAAGAGGACCACATCTCCGAAAAATTGAAAATTGAGATATACCCATTGTTAGATTCCTCGTCTTCCATTATATGTGCAACAATGCCCTTTTTTAGTTTAATAAAAAGCCAAGTAATAGCAATTCAATTCATACATTTAAATGCCTTCGAGAAAACTTTCAAAGGCTCTCCTTCGAAATTAATGATTTCGGAGTTTTAGCCTTGTTGCATTAGGGGTTGCGAAGTGTGATATTGAAGTACATGTTTGTGTGAAGGGTAAGGTTAGAAGGGATCGGGAAGGAAAGATCGCGCGTGGTCCTTGGGCAGTTTGTTGGGTACTGCTCCGGCATTTGCCTGGTCGAAGAAACCACGGAAAAATATCCATAAGAACAGCCGGCCCTTAGAATTCTCCTCACAGCAGCTGAATTCCTGCCATCGTCGGAACTCTAACCCTAGGATCTCCCGGTCAGAGGCACTGCAGTGACATCAGTTGATGCCCTGAGCCACCTCTTTCGGTCGTTCATTTGCCAGACTCTTACACCCGTTCTTTATCTCTATCAACAATGCGAGCAGCACCTCCTATCTTCCTCCCCGCCACTGCCGGCGGGCTAACTCGGTAAGCAACGGGCCACATCGGTTGCTCGCCAACAGGCGTTGGGCCTAGGCATGCCACGGGGCCGTCCACATGGTTTAGGACAATGCGCATTCTCCGATTACACCATTCTTTGGCCGTCTACCGCGGAACTCAAGAAACTTTATGAGATTGAGGGTGTTTTATTTTATCGGTTCATTATTCAAAATTTTGCAATGAAACGTGTGTCGCCGGATATCTTTTAACTATACTCCGATTTAAGCATAGTGGCAATTCAAGGTCACAAGCTGGAAGGAGAGGAGCACACTTCCATCCAATCGAGAGCTTAAATATCCAAAAGGCTACCCTCGGGTAAGATGGTCAAAATTTGCCCTTAACCAAATTACATAAATATTAGGTTTTTGACAGGTTTCTTAACTTTCGTCCCACCACTTTCTACAGCCAAAAACATGTTTTTTTCATATTCGTGTGTATAGAAAGGAAAGGCTTTTGCAGTGAAGACATTCTACAGAGTAAGTTAATATTGTTCTGGATTTTAAAGTGGGAAGTGCTAGAACACCAGAATTCGTTCTTTAAGTTTACTATGATACTTTGTTGCATTCAGAAAGGACATTTCGGGAATCAAAACTTTTTTTTTGAAAATAGGTGAATATGATGAAAATTTGGAAGCATAGTTAATTTTCCATTTCTACAGAAAGCAGTGAAACATAATATATGAGAAACACCCTTTTGATAGTATTTCATTCGTTTTCACCGTTATTAATTAATCGGACCATTCACCATTAATGTAATTGTTTAGCTTTTTTATAGTGCACACTTGCATGTTATTATTATTGTAATTATTGTTATTTAACTGCCACCGGGTCATACCCAATTGCAGTTCAAAGAAATGTATGTATAATTTTATCGCAAACGTTTTTGGATGGGACTAGTTACTCCTTTCCTGGTCCACAATAAAGTTCAGCGACACGCCATCCTCCGGAGGCGGCAGATGTGCGATTCTTGATTTGGATCGTGACGTGGTAACGCCTTCCGCGCGGGCGTGGGCGCGGATGTCCTGTACGACGGGATGCGGAGTGACAGGGCGGGGGCGGGGTGGGGCGGGCGGCAGGAAGGCGCACGTGGCGCGAGGGGCGTGGCGCGGGGCGGGGCGGGGGAGCGAGTGGTGGCCACCTGAGACGGCGTGGGGGGCCTCGGTGGGCAGGATGCGGATGCCGGCGCGCCGCCGCCGCCCCGCCGCCACTGCCGCCACCGCCGCCACCGCCCCCGCCGCCGCCCCCGCTGGGGCTTAAGTGCCGCGCGGGACACCGCAGGAAACACAAGCCACCGTCTCCGCCCTCTTTCCTACACCCTCCAAGTCTTTTTGACTTTTTTCTGTCTTTTTTTCTTTTCGCTGTCTCGTCTTCTTTTTCCTCTTCCATTTTTATTAATATTTTATTCGCGTTCTTTCTTTATCTTTTATTTTTCCGTGTATTATATCTTACCGTTTATCTTTTAACTTTTTTTCCTTTTATTTTGTGTTTTCGTTTTTCTTTTATTTTGCCTTTTCTTTTTCCTTTTATTTTATCTTTTCTTTTTTTATTTTATTTTATCTTACGTGATTTTTAGATTTATTTTCTTTAAATTGGGTTCACCAACTCCCTTTGATTTTACTTAATCAGTAGGTCATTAATTTTCCTCTCCTTTTTTTTTTTTTTCCTTTTTTTTTTTTCTTGTTCTTTAATATTTTATTGCATATTGATCGTTTTTGCTGACACAATATTGCCCTTTATTCGATCAATTTTTTTTGTTTAATTATTATTATTGTTATTATTATTATTTTATTATTATTATTGTGGTTGTTATAAATGTTTGAGTGTTCAAAGATTTACTGTTCCAGCTGTAAATCGAATCCACCTCTTGTGGTTTTCGCCCAGTTTTCAATCATTGCTGCGGCAACTGCGAAACAGAAAAAAACACATTTTCCAACTGATTGATAAAGCTTACAACAGGGATCATTTAGTGAAATATAAGAGAAACGTTTGTCCTTATGTACGTGCGATCAAATATCGTTAGTTTATACCGATCAGTCGAATCTTAAGTGGTAGCTAAGGAGTATTTAAAAAATAATAAATTCAGTTAAAGAGAGAGAATGCTTAATTATTGAAGTTTATTTCTTATTTCAGTTCACTCACAAAAATACATTCATTACGTATCAAGTAAACTGTTCGTTAATGAGCATCAACATCAAAATATTAGAAGCGATTTATCCCTTGACAGAGATAAACTCAGCGTCTAATGGTAGCAGCAAACGAGGCACTTTCTGTGACAGCAATAAGCAGTACAAGGAGATGTTATTTCTGGAAAAGATAATCTACGGAACTTGAATCGGCATGCAACTCTTATAATATTTTCATTGTATTGTGTTGAACCTACTTTCGTATATTTTCTTTACTCTTTAAACTTTACATTTCATCATTCGAACTCATAAATTTTCACTCATATAGTACTCGGAGGTGATATGCCACACCAGTAACTTTAACTTAAGGGTGACATAACTTCTCTTAACGAAGGTCACCATATGCCTCCGTTTCCTCTTGCTCCTTAAGGATTGCATGCGGTTGTCTGGAAAGTGAAACAGGAGTAAGGAGTGTCTTAAAATGCCGGGAAGTCCATAAGAACCAGGAGGGGTAAGACCAGAAAAGTACGCATTAACCATGAAAGTAACCGGTAATACGCAATTCTTTAGATATCAAACGGAAAGTTCTGAAAGAAAAAAACACATTCGTAGTAAAGGTTAAATACGATTTCCAAACCGAGTCTACCGTGCTCGGATTCACATTCATGTTTATTAGGATATTTCACTATTTTCTATTCACATATTTACTATTACTTTTTTAATGCAATCGGACATCTAGGACCACGCTACGCGTTATCCTAGGCGAGGTCCAGTCATGTTTTATTCTGGAGAGATAAAAACGTGTTTTATTCATTTTGATTTTTATTAAGCATTATAAGAGCTGTAACCGTTTATCAAACAAGGTTGTTAAACTTGAGTTTTGAATTATGAAGTGATAGAATCATGATGAGAGATTAAGGGACAATTGCAAATACGTCCATGTCTATGCAGAATTCGAACCTGTAGCCTTGTCAGCGCAGACGATGGCTGCGGCAACCGTCTGGGTCACAGAGGCCGACTTGGTGTTATATTTTTTTTATATATACGTATTACATTTACGTTTTTACATATATTTACATTCATATTTATTGAAGGCGGGTTAACGGGGCTTGGTCAGTAGAAATAAAAAGAATCTACAACATGGTTGTTTGCCGACGTTTCTGAAAATATATTTCCATCCTCAGGGCTGTATAATATAAGAAGGAAACAACACACATTTACAATAAGACTCCAAAAAACACGTGTCGGGTACAATTACAAATTTGGCTTCAGTTGAACGCATTTAAAAATTTTATTGGCAAGAGTTACAAGAGTTATATACCTTTCAACCTCCAACAAAGTGTATACATAATTAAATTATGGGCGGCATGCTCCTCAAAATTGGGCACCTCACAGGAAGTGAGGGACATAATACCATCCTCACCACACCAACACACACCATGACTGATACTGATAGAATGTTAGGCGGTGAGACGAGAATTATATGTTGTGACTAAGTGAGGTACCAACTAGCTTCGGGTACGAGTCTATAGTTTAGTTAATTATAACATGAATATATACTTTCTTAGTTAATTATAAATGTTTTACAGAAAATAATCTATTAATACCCATATTTATTTATTTGCCACTTTCTTATTCCTTTTCTAATGTTAATGTAAGATAAAAAGAAATAATGTAAAGATAATACAAATAATGTGAGGCAAACATCCATGTTGTAGATTCTTTTTATTTCTACTGACCAAGCCCCGTTAACCTGCCTTCAATATATCATCAATGGTCGTTGAGAATTCTTCATGTTTCATATTTATTTACATTACATCCATATTTACGTGTTTGAAAATATGTCCTGATTGCCGCGAAACCACTTACGACTTGTTTGCTTATTCTTGAAAGATCACATCACTGAACTTCCAAACTAAATCTTCCCCCTCAGTCGCCGGAGCAGTCCCACTAGAGAAGCGACGTCAACCCGAAGGGGAGTGGACCTTTGCTTAACGAAGGCCCCCACACGTATCCGCCCCCACCCCTGCTGCTCCCCCGGGATCGCGCGCGGGCGGGCGGAGGGGGCGTGGTCTGGGAAGCGGAGCAGGAGCAGCGGGCGTCTTCAGGGGGTGAGGGGGGTGGGGGGTTGAGACGTGGCGGTGCGGCGCAGCGCGGCGGCGAGGTTAAAAGGGGTCATGAATAGGCCTCCAGCTTTTTAAACTTAACGCAAAAAAAGGGGGGAGTGGTGTTTTTTTACACGGGTGCGGAAATATTTCCCCCAAAGCATCCTTCTGGAATATAAGGTACTGTTTTCTTTTGTGGAGAGAATAATGAGAGAAAAGCCATGTGTTCGTTTGTTGTTTTTCTTGTGTGGGATTGTTTGTTGTTGTGTTTTCTTTTCGACTCTTGCGTCCGAACGAGACAGTTGAGTTTGGTAAAAGTTGGGCCGTGTTTGTGACGTGCCAATTTGGTGGTTTGTGGAGTTGTTTCTTTGTTGTTCGCTTGTGTAGTTTATACAAATTTCAAGTACTAAAATTAAAAATGCTTCTCACCAATAATCAGAAGTTTTTGCGAGAAAAACGGTGAGATATGCTCAATTTCGTGTACTGGAAAGACATAGTCCACTTTGGACTACTGATGTAACTATTTACCTATTCAAGTACCATAGAACACAATTTTAAATTCATAATTTTAAAAGGAATGTTTTGTATCTTTACACATCTATCTAACATGTATTTGTTCCAAGATAGTATTTTACGTTATTTTATGAATACGTTCATTACCTTGAAGTCGATCCTGATGTACTCATGTTTTCGGATATTGATGAAGTATTTAAATAGATTAATTTTTGCTTTAGTTCTGTTATCATCGACGAACGATGAGCGTTCCTTCAAACAATATTTACTGAATGAAGCTCATTGAAATTACTTTTTTACATTAATTCTTATATTGCATTCATTTGTGATTTGTTTATCACTATTCTAGTCTAGTTTGACAAAAACACATTTACATCATATTTATGTCTTTAAAATAAATTTATTTTAGAAACAATTAAGATTACTAATAAGGAATCATTAAATAAATAGCATAATAATTACAAAAGACAAAAACATTCGTGAAATAAGAATCTGAACCCACACAAGGAGCGTGAAGTTATAGGTAAACTATTTTGAAATAAATTGGGATAAACCCAGGCATTAATGCACGCAAATATATGAAATGTGTTACAGGCATGTTCACTAAAATTTGAAATGAGAGCATTTTAAAAAAAAATGAATAAGGAAATCAAAATGTGGTAAAACTATTAGTAATAAAATAAAATAATTTCAGGTAACTTATTAGAAAACTAATAGAATTTTTAATTAATAAGTACAAAAATAATATTATTTTACCAGTTTAAAAAACTTATTTATCTAATGAACAAAAATGGTAAAAAATATGTAATCCATTTATGCAAATGTTAAAAACAATGTCAATAGTAATATATATGAAATTAAATATAAATACACATTCCGTCGGCGAAATAAACCTGTACTGCATTCAGCCTGCTTTCGACGGTCAGATTGCATGGCTGTACTAAATTTGGAATTTGAAAATGAATCCCAAATATTTTAATTCTGATTCCGATTCTTCGGCAAAAACGTAGGATCTCATTTTTCTCTGACACATTTTTTTGAGTCGTGCGTCATTTAGTGCAGCAATCATTCATCACTGAGGTAACCCGTGTTGCAAGGCATCTATTTAATATATATCATCTAATGATGAAAATGGATGAAGAAGTGAATGATGAATATAAAATGAAAGTAGTTTTGTTTACAACCTTATTTTCCCTCGAAGGATCCCATCCACTCTTCACAGTCAGTCCGTGTCGGAATCAATTTTCAAAATGTGACATTGGGTTATTCTGTGCCTCATTGTGCAATTGCAAATGAATCTAAATTTAGTTGAGTATTTGAAAACGGGGATCCTGTTGGGACCAGTTTCCTTACCATTTTAGATATATTTTCAAGAAAACTGAAAGAGTGTGCACTTGAATTCTGTTTTGAAAGTTTGTTTCGATTGTTGTGAACTGAAGTCATGGGATCCAATCCACATACCTAACTAATAGATATTTGAATTTACTGTTAAAGGTTGCACTTAACGCCGTGTACAATGAACACAGTAAATAAAACTTGGAAACAATTGACTCAGTTCTGTGAACTCCTAGAACATTAAGGGTTTGCAGGTAGAGGTTCTCGTGAATACTTTGTGTAACATTTATGCTAAATTATACTAAAGGGATTGAGGGAACTGTTGCATTGAGAAAAAATAACTTCATGTCAACAGTGCCAGTTCTGCCCCACATTTAGTTTCCTTGGACGTGGAACATACGTTGAAAACTATTGAAATCGGTTCTAACTAAACATCGTGAATAGTCTTCCCAAAAAGAAAACAAATTTGATGACGAAGGCGATACAAAAATTAAAAAATCTTTAAACTTCAAGAGACATTGGAATGTGTTAGAATTGTACTAGAATATGTAAACACAGGGGGCAATTTAGAATTAAGTGTGAAAATGTTCTAAGATATTAAAATTTTGAATTAACATTATGGGAAAGTTTACTCTACCTCAGAAATAATAAAGCCAGTCGTAGTTGGAAACCTATATTATATTTTGGGATTATCGGAAAAGTTGATCTCTAATACAGTGAACCAAACATGCTAGTCCCCAGAGCTTCACTATATCCCGAGTCGTCTGTATTTACAAGTATTAGTGTCATCGTTACAGCCAACAATTACATTGACAATTTTATTTGATTTTATTTGCATGGATTACATGCACCGCTAGACCCCTGCTAACTTATTGGATCGTGGACTGGTTTGTCGCGGCGGGCGCGGTGGAGTCCTGGTTCCTGCAGACAGACGCTCTGCTGCGCCCTGCCTCAATTTCTCGTCGTTGACTTGTTGATGGCGCACGCTCTCTCACCGCTGTTTAGTTAGTTAATGTCTTATTTTACGTGGAAAGACTCGGCCTATCAGACCTGCTCTTCCGTCTGACCACGAAAATTTCGCTACGCTCCTTAACGTCGTTAACAATATACAAGTACAATATTGATGATACATAATGTTTCTTGAAAAACTATATTCCGAGAGAGAAATCTTTATAAAATATGATATACAACTTTTTAAAAAAACTGTATTTTTCGTGTAATTGCTGCTTGAAATTCATGCAATAAAAAAACATTTTCTCAAACACAGCTCCAATTTTTTCTTGATTTTTTTCTTTGGGATAGACCAAAGCACTTAATAACTAGCGCAGGTCTCATTTGATTGATATTTGCATTTTCGAAAATTGCCAAAATTAGCGTATAATGCAAGAAAGTTTGTGTTGAACCACCACTAATTCATACCTACTTTCTCTGCTTCCGCAAATCATGCGTCATTCTTGGGGCGCAGTTTTCGTAGTTACGTGTGAAATTTTTATCACCTCACATTAGTTTCTTTTGTTTAGGAAATCCAACGGAAAAATTATTCATTTTTTGCATTCAATGACTCGTATTTCGAAACTAAGAGAGGCGATAACGGTTTTCAGTAGGTGTTGGACTTGCTACACCATTGTGCCAAATCCGTTTAGGATCACCATTCTTGTATTTATTTGAACGTATAAACATTGTGTTTAATTTCTATGAAATCAGAAACAATGCCACCCAAGCTATCCAATAATGCATTTCCACGAAACGTCTTCTGCATATTTGCTGTTGACTTGTCCATATATCCCTCACGTGAAGATGTGTTTGTGACGTCAGACTGGTGTCAAGGGCCTTTGCTTGTCTGAAGGACTCGCGTTCCGAGGCTGCGAAATGTCTGGGAGTGGCGCAGCATTTGTCGGTTCGTCGTTAAGGAGCCTTCAACGACGGCCCCGTCGCTGCGTCCCCACGCCCACGCTTTCGCTCCCATTCCACCTGCTTCACCCCACCCCGCCCCCCCCCCCCCACCCGCCTCGCCTCGCCTCGCCTCGCCACGCCTCGCCTCACCTCACCACACCACACCACACCACGCCACGCCACGCCACGCCACGCCACGTCTCGCCACGCCACGCCACGCCCGCCACGCCACGCCACGCCACGCCACGCCACGCCTCGCCACGTCTCGCCACGCCCCGCCCGCCCGCCACGTCTCGCCACGCCTCGCCACGCCTCGCCACGCCTCGCCACGTCACGCCACGCCTCGCCACGTCTCGCCACGTCTCGCCACGCCTCGCCCGCCACGCCACGCCACGCCTCGCCTCGCCACGTCTCCACGCCACGCCACGCCACGCCGCGCCATGCCCCGACGCACCGAGCTAGCTTGTAAACCTAGTAATAAGATTAAGTGCATGACCACTTAATTTGTTTTCATTGCATATATTTTCAGCTTTTGCTTTACGATATGAATGAAGGCCACAACAAACGTGAAGATCATGCAAACCTGCTACTTTTAATCCACTACTATGATCTTTATTTATAAAAATCTTGGTTTGTAGCAAGGTTTTCCTCCGTTCTATGTATTTATTGTTAGTATAAAATATCTGTCGCATAAAAACTGTGCATTATCAGAACATCACTATTCACTCATTGTAACTCCAGATAAAATCATGAAACTTTTCAGGAAAATGTAGATACTTAATGCTAGGTGTCTTTTGTATGTGTGCATAATTGTACCGTATGACGTTTAAACACACGCATAAACGTTTTCTCAAATTCCATACCAGAAATATTTCACTTAGTTCGTACAGTACCTTTCCTATTTGCGGGAGTGCGCTTTATCCTAAACTCAGTGGATCGGATCGTTTCATCTGTTCACTCCGGGTATGCTCTGCTCAACGTCCTCCTTTCCACCTGGCAGTTTTCCACTGACGCAGGCACGTCTCTCATTGATTTCCCCCATGGCTCTTCCCAGAGATTTCACGTGCCTCAAATGGAGTGCATCCGTGCTCCCGGGGAAATTTGGGAGTGCGGGAGGTGAGGCGGCGTGCTGGGGCGCGGGGCAAAGCAAACACGACGTGTCGACGTGACGCGCGCGGGGGGGGGGTTACGGAGGCTTTGAAGGGGGGGTGGGGAGTATGACGGAGAGGGTGAGGGTGAGGGAGGTGTGATGGAGGTGGTGAGGGAGTTAGTGATGGAAGCGGTGAGGGAGGTGAAAGAGGTGAGGAACGGGGGGTGAGGAAGCGGGGAGAGGGTGAGGGAGTTGATGGAGGTGGTGGGGAGATTATAAGGAGGTGGGAAGGGGTGAGGGAAGCGATGAGGAGAGGGGAGGGTGATGGAGGTGTGATGAAGGTGGATATGGAGGGGTGAAGTTGGCGGGGAGGTAGTGGAGGTGGGGTCGGGAAAGAGATGGTGATGAAGGAGGGAGACGATGGAGGAGATCGTGATGATCCTGATGAGAAAAAAGATGATATTCAAACATAGCTATGGTCGTAAAGACTATATATAGTGATGTAAAGGACTATATGCGTATGTGTCTGTTATGCATATATGGGCGTCCCCTTATGTGTGTACCGTACATGTTGAATTCATTGATGTTCGAACATCGCAAAACTTCAGTACTTTTTCGGTGTCTTCTAAAATTCATTCTTCTACAATTCTTACTATTGAAAATAGATATTTTTGTATGCATGAAAGCTGTTCCTTAAAGACATCTTAAAATAATGTCATTTACACTGTTTCAAAAGTATTATATATTCCGAGGATTTTTTCAAGAATATTTTTAACTTTCAATTTTTCCTAAAAATTGCTCCAAATTTTATTCTTTCCATTTTCTCCTCGTATGTATCAAAGAACAGTACAACCAATGATGCTAGTATCATTTCCTTCGAACCTATGTACTTCCGAAAATTGCAAAAAGTTTACATTTCAAAACGACAAATTTGAAGATAGAATTTTCTGTCTAAAACAAAATCTGTTCTAAAACAATTGCTCTTTAAAAACATCAAGTTTACTTGTTTAGATAAAACGAGTAGTTTTCACGTTTTCTGTTTAAAGTTGATGCAATTTATAAAAAGAAAATATTTTCTCAAATATCTTTCAATTTCTTCAATATTTTCACGAATAGAACAAAACACAATTCAAATAACGGCGTAGATATCATTTTCATAGAACTCTGAATTTTCGAAAATTTCTTGTAGGCAATAATGGAAGAGAATTATGTTTTTAGGCCCAATGAATAACCAAAGAGCGACTGCGTGATACAAAGGTGTATAGTTGCACGGCGAAATAAATTCTAGTCTCGACATGGGGTAAAAATTGACTGTTGGAATTTTTTTTTATTTAATGCAACTATATAATATTGAGAGCAGTTACAAATATTGTGAGAATATATGCGCTGTTGCAACACCACAATTTGTTTTTGAGATTCTTTAATGCATATTCCTGTAATACAATTGTATGTGTCAATGACCTCAGTAGTGTGTGGTGTTTGAAAGGATTCCTTTTCTGAATTTTTTATTTAAAGCTTGAAAGATCATTGCCTTATTTTATCCACTGATTTATATTTCGTTGTTGAACATCAGCGACCTCTTTTCGTGGTAGCGACTAAAGTGTTGGATTATTATTTAAGTCGGTTCTCTGTCGACCATGAATTTAGTTCTCAATATTTGAAATATTTGAATGCCTTAGGACGTATTAGTTTTTAAGCTTTCACAAGTGCAGCAGCTCTAACAATTTGCGAAAATTAAGCGATAGTTCAGAATCAGCAAACAGGTTCCATTACTCCAGTGTTTCAATAAAGACCACAGAACGACGATGGTGCGATGGCGGTATTACTCCCTACAGAATGGTAGTGATGATAGGAAGGGATGAGTAGATTCATCCCGTAATTGAAGTGTCGATATCCGTAGAATTTACTTAGTGGTGATGGAGCTGTTCAGAAGCAGGCATAGGCGGCTTTGTTGAAGCTCTCGTATGTGTTGTGTTTGGTCGAGAACTGCTTTGGCCGTGGTGCAAACAATGATTGGCAGTGAGGCCATTAATTGCGAAGCGTGATAAGGCTGATTGTTTCTGTGCTTCCGAAATCGTGATTTTGAATTCAGATTATGTGTAGGAATTTACATGCTGTCAAACATCTGAGTGTGCTTATATCACAAATAGCAAGGATGAGATACCAGACAAGAGAGCATTTCTGTGAAACTGGGTGCATCGATTGTACATCACTGTCAACGCCAATCTTCATTCTGGGAAAAATGATAAGCTGATGGAAAACATCATACGCTACTAGACACCTATTCATAAACTGTACTCGCAAGAAACAGAGCTTTGCTTTGAAGAGATACTTACGGGTAATTGGGGATTCTAGTACAGAGGTTGATGGCAACTTCTTAAGATTTAACTTTGACATGTATACACAGACAAGGACGGTCGCAATTAGGGAGTGGTGACGGCGAAGTCGGATTGTGGCATAACGGCGGACATGGAGTGAAGATGGAGTGAAAGCGAGGGAGAAAGTGAGGAGAGAGCAAGAGAAAGTAAGGGCGAGAGCGAGGATCAGAGCGAGGACGACAGTGATAGCTAGAGCGAGGATTAGTGAGGCGAGAACGAGGGCGAGGGTGAAACCGAAAACGAGAGAGAGGATGAGAGCGAGAGCGAGGGCCAAAGCGAAGACGAGAGCGAGGATGAGAGCGAGGACGACAGTGATAGCTAGAGCGAGGATGGTAGTGAGAGGAAGGCGGGGCGAAACGAAAACGAGAACGAGGATGAGAGCGAGGGCGAGAGCGAGGATGAGAGCGAGGATGAGAGCGAGGATGAGGCGAGCGAGGGCGAGAGCGAGGGAGAGGGCGACAATAAGGGCGAGAGCGTGAGGGAGAGAGAGCGAGGGTGACACCAAGAATGAGACGAGGAACACCACAAGGTCGTGAGCGTGGGCGTGAGCGGTGGCCAGAGGCGTCTGGATGGCTAAGACTCCACCAAGCCCTGTAGAACCATCCGCCAGGCAGCCCAGGCGGTAGGGTGGCAACGCCCTCGCCTGCAGCGTTGCTGTCAGTGGCGGTGGGGGTGGGGGTGGGGGCGAGGTGAGGCGGCGCGTGACAGGGCGCGCAAGGCATGCGTGCGCTGACAGCTACTGAGGGGCGCGGGGGCGGGGCCAGGGCGCGTGCGCGTGCCAGCTGCTCGCCGCCGCGGGCGACACAGGAGCCGCCAGCCTCACCGGCACTCCGCCCCGCCGCAGCCACACCCACCTTTCCCGCAGCCACTGCACACCGGCCCGCCGCCGCACAGTGGGTCAGGGTGGGTGGATAAGCGCGCAGCAAAGGACGTTCTTACCTGAGCTGATTCAAATGTTCCGAGATCTTCATTGACTAGAACCTGGCTATGGTGGAAAAAAGAGGGGTGGGCTGTTGTGCATCGTATTTGACCTCTGCCAATGAGTTTCTGGCCCTAGTTTGCGTCACAATCTTAGGGGAATTGTCAGCTTGTTACAAGGCATTGAAACGTCAATGAAGCACCTTGTATCTTGCACACGATTGATTGATTGTTTGATTGAATTTATCGTGTTTCCGGGCGCGTCAACTGCCCCATTAGAATCTGCCTCATTAGTCCTCATTAGTCAACTGCCTCATTAGTCCCATTAGTATAGTGCATGTTTTTTCGCGGGAGATGGCGGTAATCTTCCCCCGCTGGATGGCGAGATCGGCGCCGATCTATCGTCGGCTAGTGGGGTTTCCCCTCCACCAGGACTCTCCCACGAGCGGGGCACCGCCCCAGTCGCGAGAAGCTCCCGACCAGTATGCTGGAATATGTGGTAGTGTAGTTACGTAATATTGTATTCTATTTTATCTTTTATTTCAATTATACCTTCATCGTGTTATTTCTTGTTGGTCACCGTTGAAGATGATCACTTTATGCCACTTTCAAAACGTTGCCCAATAAATCTTGCTCTCTATGCAACATGCCGGTCAACGTCTGGTCTGTTTTTTCGAACGAAGTGACTGTGTTTTGATCACGTGGTTCGTGACGCAAACTGATGCAGTGCAGTTCGAGCAAAAATCGGTGCACCGGAGGAGCTCGGCAATATCTTTCCACCATGATCTCCCTATGGGTCTGCCACTGGCTATGGGGTGTTTCTAAAGAAATGACAATTTAATTATCACTTAACGCATTTTTCACATATTCAGTCTCTCAAGTTAAATAATCGGGCTTGCGCCTTCTTTAAGTGTGTAATTCTTTGTATTCTAGCAAGTAAATCTAAAGAATATAATATTAACCATTTTTTAGTTAATATTCCAGGACTTTATGAAAAGAATCCCCCAAAATTAAAAGAAGCTTATACAAATTCCACCTCTTTAAGTGTGTAGTTCATTTATTCTAGCAAATAAATCTAAAGAATATAATATTAACCATTTTTGAGTTAATTTTGACAATATTGCAGGACTTTAAAATTAAAAGAAGCTCTACACATTCGCAGCACCTCGAGTCGGTTCAGATAAATCGCAGTGTTCTAAGTTTAGAAAAAAATTCTATCAATGGGTTCTACTGTTGTTCACAGACGGATGAACAGACAATCTTCTCGAAAACCATTCTTCGGCAGTAAGATCTCCAAACCTCAGATTGTCTACGTATTAGTACCCTACATGTTAGGTCACGTAATTTACATTTAGGACCATAATCCATTTTCATAATAGTAATAGTAATAATAATAATAATAATAATAATAATAATAATAATAATAATATAATAATAATAATATTGTAGAAAGATGGTTCTTTTTAAATTTATTGGACCAAATAGGATCAATCCACGATCATACCAGGAATTCAGACGTATAATTCATGAAAATTTATTGGTGCTTAACGTTTCTCACATTTAGCATGTGCCTTTTCAAAAGCATTTGACAAGCGGCTGACAATAAACATAACATTTTTAAGTAGTAAAAAACAAAGGAATAAATTAAACATACATATTGAAGATATATTAATGTTTCACAACATTCTCATGTCAAGTCTTTTTATAATATGCCGAAGACGGCGTCTAATTACCAGGAATTATACGTCTTAATTCCTGTTATCATCGTGGATTGATCCTATTTGGTCAATAAATTTAAAAAGAACATCTTTCTACAATATAAAAAACGGGATCAACAGGAATAATTCAACCATTCTAATAATAATAATAATAATAATAATAATAATAATAATAATAATAATAATAATAATAATAATAAAACAAAAATACTCATCTTGGTTCACAGTTGTACTATGAATATTCAAGATAATTGATTTAATAAGCAGAATATGATTATTCATCATGTCGCCTCTTTTATGTATGCGGGGTCACTGTGCTTCATTGACGCTTTGGCAACACGTTTGATATAAACGGGATTATATGCGCATTAAAAAAACAACAGAACTCCTATGACCATAATCTGACACCGCAAAAGACGTAACTTTTGTGAGATAAAGGCCAAAAAATATATATGTATAAAAGCTGATAAAATGTGTGGCTTCGTGAATAAAAAGTAGGAGATAATAAATGCATAGTTTGAGAGATGAGGCTGTTTATTCGAAGATACAATGGCGCAATGTTTTACTGCAGCCATTTATGCTTCATATAATAACGGCGATGAATGTGTGAAATAAAAAAAGATACTTCTATGATACGAAGAGAACGATAACAAAAATGCGATTCTTTGTGAAACAACATAAATGAGACAAAACAAATTCTGATGCACTACTTCATTCTGTGTAGAGGTGAACCTATATATTAAACAAATGACATTGCGACATTGTTGCCAATATAGCAATCATTTAAAGTGCACGAATCCTGTAGAGAATGGAATAGAAAGTAAATAATATTTCCTGCTAATTCCTACGAATTGGATTCATAATTTTTCAAATATTTTAGTAGTTTTGCGTACTGCTGCGTAGAATTTTCTTAAAAGCTTTTCCTCTATCAAACAATGGTAAAAAAATGTCGCTAATCTCATTTCCGGGAAATCTATGTATTTTCAAAAATTGTGAATTTTTAACATTTAAAAATTAAAAACAAAAAAATAAATATAAAGATTTTAGGTTTAAACAAAATTTGTTCTAAAAAATCAGCTCTTTAATATACGTTATGTACAATTTTTTGAAAAAACCGAGTGGGTTTTGCAAAATTCGTGCTTGAAATTAATGCAGTTTATAAACGAAAGATTTTCTCACACACCGTTCCAAACTTTTCTTTCAATTTTTTCCATAAATGAAACAAGGATCGCTTAAAAGAATTGCGCAGGTCACATTTTCTTAGAACTCTCTAAATTTTCAAAAAATTCAAATTAAGAAAAACCGCGAGAAAATTCTGTATTTGCTATTGCAGCATCACATTCGTTAATATATACATCCCACCAGTGATTATGCTCTACGTTTAATACAATGAAACCAACGTGTAATCCTTATGTGCTATTTAACTTCTTCCATTATTTCATAACAATTCTTCTATCATAGTATGTTAGCGAGAAAAGGTTTTTGTTGAAGGCAGGTTAATGGAGCTTGGTCAGTATAAATGAAAAGAATATACAACATGGTTCTTTGCCGACGTTTTAGAAAATATATTTCCATCCTCCGTGCTTTCAACCACCAACACAGTGTATACATAATTAAATTATGTTGTAGATTCTTTTTATTTCTACTGACCATGCCCGTTAGCCTGCCTTCAATCTATCATCAATAGTCGTTAAGAATTCTTCATGAGAAAAGGTTTTGTGAACTCCACTCCAAAATCGTTGGCATCCACGGCCAGAGTTATGAAAATGATGTTGGCAGTCCGAGTGACACCGCGTCAGAGGTGTCCACCGTCGCCAGCATGATATCCACACTGTCATTCTATCCCCAAACGCCGCCTTCCCCCGTCTATCTCTTTCCATCTCTGTCTATCTCTTCTTTATCTCCTCTCTCTCTCTCTCTCCCTCTCAACATTGCTGTAACCTCGCTATCTCTTCGGCATCGCCATACTCCACGACGATACGACATTTTGGTGGTTGTTTTCTCTCTTGTGACCATCGCCGAAAACGCTGTAGGTGGAATCACTTCCCACCATCTCCTCGCCAGCGCCACACTCAACGCAATGACGCGCTCCGCCGTCCACTTCGTTCCAGCTCAAACATTGATTTAACCCTCCTCAGCTCCCTCGTCATTTCCATTCTCCATGCTGGGACGCTTTCCGGCGTCTGTTCTGTTTTCTTTCCCAAGTCACCGTCACACACAACGCCGATGTGGTCTCTCCTTGGCGTTCCCTTGCAACCGCCACGTCACGTTGCCGTTGTTACTTCTGCCATCCACACCCAGAGACCTGCCATTGACCACGCCCTTTCCCCCCCCCCCCCGCAGCCCGCGGGCTCGCTACCTTCGGTTTATTGATTTATGCCCGTTATCATCCAATATTAAGTCGAATACCTCGTTGCCGCTCACAGATCCTTGTCGCAACCCAAAACGTTTTAGATTCCAACTTCCTCTCATCTCTTCAGTTATCCACATTTCACTACTACCCCTTCCGTTTACGTTGTTTTCTTCAATTTTATCGCCCCCTTCTCATACCTGATTACTGCCATTGATTACTCCGTCTTTGCGAGTCTCTTCATTAAATCCTCGTAGTACTTCCTAGATGGCACTCTTTCCTAACTCTTTATTCGTGTCATTTTATCTCCATATCCTGGCTCCTAATACTGGCCATTTCTCGGTATGACCCAATCACCATTTTATTTTTAAAGTACCATCTACATTACGGGATTGACTGTGGTAATGGTGGAAGTCAGGGTGTGTCAGTTGACGCTTAGGCCAACGCGGACGACACCTTGGTTCGGCCATGATGTATTCCGCTAATCCCGAGCTACGCTTATGAGGCCAGAACGGTCTTCAAACTGCTCTTATAAGACCAGAACGGTCTTCAAGCTGCTCTTATAAGACCAGAACAGTTCGCAAGCTACACTTATAAGAAGACCGCGGATTTTTAGATTTTTAATATGCGTTTCAGGTGCCTAAAATAGATTCTTTCAGCATCTCAGTTATGCTATTTAATTGGTAGAATATGCACAAATAAAACAGTAGAATTACAAAGAAGAACACATTTTTACAATAGATTGTGTAGATTTCTCAAAAAAAACATATTATATCAGTGCATATTATGAGATAATACTATTTATTTATTTGTTTGTCCTATAGTTAGAATTTTTCCAAACGTATTATACCTTCTATAAATTACTAATTGTCTCAGGTTTTCAAGAGAAAATGAATGTCTGTTTTAGGCCAAGATCAGTTTTCTTTCGTGAAAATTCAATCGCTTTATCTTAAAAGCGGGGGCAGGCTTTTCCACGAAGTCAGAAAAAAATGACATGGAGACTTTAATCGCAAAATTCTGGTCCTGTATATTCACTTTTCGCTATCGTACATATTAACGTAACTTAAAATTAATATCATCCTTGTCTGTTGTGCCCACACAGAAGACAGAAGTTAAATGACGCCACAGACAAAAGAAATTAGACAAGATAGTCTCATTTCAGGTTTTAAAGGTAAAATAGGCACAAATATGCATTAATGTTGAAATGGGGTCTTTATGAAATTGATAGGTTTTAGATATTACAAATAATCCTAATATGTATATATAAATCATGATTTAGAACAAGGTATCCAGGGGGAAATAGGTTTTTACCTAAATATCGGCAGTCTACTTTTATGATATAGCATTCGCTCGAGAACACCCAAAGTATAAAGGCCCTCGAGCCAAACAGAAAGGCAGTATTTCGTAAATAACATGGTGAGCGCACGTTGAAGTCGACCTCATCTCATCCGTCGGGGGTAGCGTCTAGAATTTCGACAGGATAAAGACGTCACTGAAATCACGAACAGACAGGCGCTCAATGGACCACATCTTTTCCCTTTGTCGTCCAGACGAAGTTACACGCTTCCCTGCCGTATCTTATTCCCCGCCAACAATAAACAAGGTAATCGTCGCCACTCCTCCCATCGCGTTCCTTCCACTATTACCCCTGGATGCTGTTTCCCAGTTCCTCCAACCTTTCTCTCCCAGCCATCCTCTCTCCGTCGCCATTGTCTGCGTGTAGCCCCCATCCACCTCCGCTACCACCGCTGCCCCGAAGGCAGTGGCCAAATCTTCGTTAGCATGATTAATTAGACCGAGAGCGGTAGCTCAGTGCATCAAATGATGTCACTGCAGCGCCTCTGACCGGGAGGTCCTAGCTTCGAGTCCTGACGGCAGCAGGATTTTCGACAATAGCTTTTCAGCTAGGTCGATTTCAGTCGCTGTCTGGAGGAGAATTCTAGCGGCCGGCTGCTCTGACCGGTAGTTTACCGTGGTTTCTCCGATCAACACCAGGCGAATGTCGGAGCAGTACCCTACAAAACGGGCCCCGGACCGCGCGCGAAGTTCTCTTCCCTGTCCTTTCATCTCCCTTTACACACACACTTACACTAACATGCACTACACCACCACATATTCCGGGAGACCGGTCGGGAGCTTAGAGCTTGTTCCGGCTGGGGCGGTGCCCCGCTGATGGGAGAGTTCTGGTTAGGGGGAATCCCCACTAGCCGACGGTAGGTCGGCGCCGGATCTCGCCATCCAGCGAGGGAAGATCACTGCCATCTCCCGAGAAAAAACATGCTCTACACTAACGGGACTAATAACCAAAGCAGTTGACGCACCCGGAAGCACGAAAAAATCGATCAATCACGATTAATTAGGGCGCCTGGCTGCACAGCTGTAGGCTGCCGGCGACGCAGGCTCTCTCGGTGGCAGCCCCGGCAATTAGAGGGGCCCAGAGATACTAAATCATGAGTTTAAATGTTAGGATGCTCCGATGCCAGGGTCTCTGAGGATGAGTGTTGGGTTGTGATTTGAGTGGTAGAAAGATTTAATCTTCGTGTAATATTTTTGTCCCCAGATCTAATCACTTCACTGTACTCGGTCCGTTGTTTGAAAAATAGTTTGATGTTTCCCAGAATCTTACTGCCAGTTTGTCTGAAGAACGTCTATTCAATGAAGCCTATATAATGACCAATTTTTGAATGACATAAATATCAAATCTTGTTTTTACAATCCCCAAGTCTTGAAGTGTGTGTCGATGCAGCTTATGTCAATATACGAATGTAATATGTATCAACGCAATGAAAACAAGAAACATGTTACATTATCTGAGACCTTCAATATTATTTCCAAACAATGTGTCGACACAATTAACTAAAATTAGCTTCTTTAGAAAATAATTGATTTCGTAAAAACTAATTTGCAAAGGAAAACGTTAAATTGAATTGAGATGTATCACTTTTTAATTAAATACCGAATTTAATAAAAAAATTAATATTTAAACTAAATTCTGAATTATGGAAAATAAAAATCCTTCTGAGGATTTGACATTTTTATTTTCTACTTCACGTGTAAGAGGAGGGACGTACATATTCTGTTTTTTCTGCAAATATAAGACATCGAAGATGGACAAATAACAAAAATTTAAATTCGAAATCATAAAGCAGGAGGTAGTAAATGAAACGTATAAGCTATAATTAAAAGCAAACGCTTGAAAAAACGGACGAGCCAAAGCAAGAGAAAGCTTAGGGATGATGAAAAGTGAGGTTGACTACAGAAAAAGTGAATCGTGCTTTAAAATGTCGCTTAAATAGGCAGCTTAATTGGCGTCATCCCGTAATGTTTTATCCCAGTTTCCTTTAGAGTAGAATATTACTCTCTGATTGATGTTGACGCTAATTATAGGCAACGTTTGTTACATTACCTAACTAAGGTGGTTGGTCATATTGCGTAACGATAGCCGAAAATGTAAACGTGATTTTTTAAATTGTTAGATACCTGTTTTTAACACTCTTCTTTGCTATTCTTGTGAACATTTTCTACTCGATATCCTAGCACATTTTATCAGAAAACATGCACAATTCCATTACATTTTTATTTCAAATAATAAGATTGTGAAAAATTGTATTTCAGTATTTCACTACTCTGCGTCCCTATTTCTTAATTTTTACCCCCAAAAAACTATTTCTTCAGTTTTCTTGATTTTACTCCCTGAACCGATAATTACGTATTCATTGTTGCAATATCCAGTTCATTGTTTTATTTACGTAGAGTGTTAGCCCCATTTTTCCATACTCATCTCTATTTGTTCTTAATCTAAATTCTACATCGAGGTCTTCTGCTGCAATTACCTGGTCGTCGCGAACACTAGATGGTAGGAACAATTGGCGCGTTCGTGTGATCCTAGGATGGCCAATTCGCGACAGAAAATTAAACAAACAAATAAATAAATAAACAAAAATACATAAAAGTAAATAAAAAGTAAATAAAAAACAGATAAAAAATAAATAAACATAAATAAAAAAGTAAATAAAAATAACTAAAAAATAAAAAAGAAATAAAAATCAATAAAAAATAAATAAAAATATTACTGCAAATGAGCGTACATTCGATGGCAGTTAAGCCAAGAAAAGTAAAAATTTGAAAATTAACTTATAAATGGATAAAAATGTTAAAAAACAATTGTAATTTTCTGAGATCGCCTGGCCTTTTATTTTTATCATTTCGCTGAATTATTTCCCGTGGGCATGTTCAAACTTGATCGCTGCGCTGCAAGATATCTGACATATCCATTGAGTGCATTGTGAGCTCCTGGCCTGAGCAGTACGTTTCATGGCATTACTTTCAGCCGTGTCTATGACAAGTGCCTATTCAGAAAATTCAATAATATGCCTTATCTACAATCAATTATCACAATTTCTTACCACAGAGAAAGAAGATGTGCAGGAGACCTCTGTAGGGAAATGAAAAACATGTGAACGTAGCAAATTAAAAAAAAAACAAAGATTTTCTAAATATTTTTGTTATAAAGTAAAATATATATTTGTTCAGAACATACCAAAATAATTTGAGGAAATTATATTTAATAGGATAATATGATTTTAATGATTTTTGCGTGTACTTTGTCAATTTTTACATTTCTCATCATAACTATTCAGACAAGAATTCTTCTATGTAAGATTAATTAACAATTGCATTGAGGGACACGTACAAGCTGCATAAAATATGTATTTCTTTAAATGGACCTTCAGATCATTCGCATTTACGAAAAGTTGCAGTATATCTGAAAGATACATTTCAGGCACTTGCGTGAGTCAACCTATTCAGGGCACTCTCGGGTTAAACTCCCTATTTTTAAGAACTTGTTTTCTTGCACCAGATTAGATTCCCTGTGTGCTTCAATATACGTATCGAATCTCCATTCATTTCCTCTAAGAAAGTATCAAATGACGTTTGCATTCCGACTGCTGCTTTCTACGAGACCATTCCGTATCTTCATGACGATGGCCCCTCCGCCACCATTTCCCAAACAAGGACGATGGGCCCGGGGCATGCGATGCGCAACTTGTTAATTACACCGCTGTCAAGCGATAACGTTCCCCGGCGCACAGTTTATCTCTTTCGCCCGTTTAATATTCCACCTTACGAAATGAAAATATGAGTGGTAATTGCCACTGTATATTTCACTAATGATACTGACCTCGCATTCAACTGTTTCGAGATAACGTTGAAATGTGATATAAATATTTGCGGTGGGAGTGCGGAGTGGTGCGAGTGATAACACCACTGTGTGGGAAAAATTAAGTTGTGTTAAATTCTACTCAGTTTGTTATTCTGGTTTGCAGCGGACACACGTTGTTCCCTTCTCCATCTGGAGATAACACAATCTTTTTTTATGCTACTTCCCTCCAGGGGTCCATATTTTGCAGTCAGTTTTATCAGCGGTGTTAATTTGTTTCACAGGAGCGTGGTATATTTGTCTTTTCTTGTCGTTACGTACATTTAGAGTGATTCTGATGCCATTTTATGTGATGGTCTGCCCGTATTTTGTGGCAGATAAATTGAATGTTGTGTAAATGAAAGGTCGGATGAAACATAAATTTTGGTATTAGTGATGTCGATAACTTATGTGCAATCTGCGTTCCCGGCGAGTTTTTAAATATTTATTGTGGAGAATTGAAATTAAAGGCTTAGTGGAAAAAGTGACTGCAGTTTATGTAGACACGTGAAAAGATATCACGTTTTGGTAGACGTAGGATTGATTGATTGATTTTTTCGTGTTTCCGGGCGCGTCAACTGCTCTGGTCTTTGGCCCCGTTAGTGTAGTGCATGTTTTTTTCTCGGGAGATGGCGGTGATCTTCCTCCGCTGGATGGCGAGATCCGGCGGCGACCTACCGTCGGCTAGTGGGGGTTTCCCCCTAACCAGGACTCTCCCACCAGCAGGGCACCGCCCCAGCCGGGACTAGCTCTAAGCTCCCGGCCGGTCTCCCGGGATATGTGGTAGTGTAGTGCATGTTAGTGTAAGTGTGTGTGTAAGGGGAGAGTATAGGACAAGGAATGGGAAGGACAGATCGCGCGCGGTCCTTGGCCCGTTTGATAGGGTACTGCTTCGGCATTCGCCTCGTCATCGGGACGTCACCTAGGACCTCCCGGTCAGAGGCGCTGCAGTGACATGAGTTGATGCCCTGAGCTACCGCTTCCGGTATTTTGTTCAAATTAAATTCACTTATTTACTTAAAGATGTGAGTAACAGTGCTATTAACGTCTTGAAAGAAAATTATGGCTTATTGAGCGATAAATGTCTGTGAACACTGGAGTTTAATCAACGCCACCTACGTAGATGAATTTAGGTGGCGTTGGTTTCATTCCCGGCTTACTAAGATCGCAGCGCCAAAACATGCAAACAGACGTTTTTGGAAATTTCTTTGAATGTTCTCGCCGGATCTGAAAACAAATTATCAGATCCCCAGCAGGAAATCGAGAAGCCTTGAATGACACCTCATATGTTTCGATTGGTGCACGGGAAGCGGTCTAGCCGTGAGTGACGGAAATCCCACATATGCACCTCTCGCTCGAGCATATTCAGCATATGAACATCTGCACGCTGAGGAGTTACTCAAATACTGTATAAGGATGTACCAACTCTTTCTGAACTGCTCATTTTCTGGCGTGAACGTCACGTATTCTTCTTCCAGACTTTCGTCGCCTCGGCATTTGAAATAAAAACAGCGCCATAGATGTTCGTCCCATCCTCGCCTCGGCGCTTACTTCTCAAACACCCATCCCATTTATCCCCGCAGTTGCCAATTTATTTATTCAATACATTGATTATTTATTTACTAACGTATTGAATGTAAATTATCAAACTTAATTATTGATTCACGTATTATTTATTTACTTCTACGATCTACGTTCCGCTCATACAACTAAGCAGTAATATTTTTCCAGTCTCTAATTTCCCGTCATCTTAGTTCCAAAATTTTCTAGTTACTTTCTTAATTATTTCATGACGTGAGATGTATTATCCCCGAATATGTCCTCAGCAAGCTTTGCGGTTTAATGGCCGAAATAATAGCTCCCCATTGTCCTCTCCATGTTTTTGTAGCATTGCAATTTAAAGGTACATAGAACCAATCTTTTATATCACCGCAAATTACGAATTTAAAAACAATCACTGGTTCAAAGCACATATCAAAACGGGTACTAAAAGTTAAAAACAGTAGATACTACATTTGTGCCGATTTAAAAGAGAATATAACTTATCAAGTAACAACGTTTTTATGGCCACGTATTTCACAGAATCTTCGAATATTTTAAAAAATTCATGTGATAATTTATCCAACTCTTTATTACCTGGGTAAAGAGCAATATTTTTTTATGTAACGTCACAAATTACTAAGAACTGAAGACCGAAGTATTTTCCACGAATTCAATCGTAGAATATTCACCGTCATCTCATATTGAAATGTGGGCATCAAAACTTTTTTCGTTCCTTAATGGGTTTCAAAAATTCAATAGATAAATAAGTAAAAAATTATTAAAATAATTTAAATTACTTACTGCATTAATTAAATAGATATTTCCACCTTTAAATTTTGATAAAATATGTTGAAATTGTTAATTTCTTTTTTTTGTATACATAGTTTTATACATATATTTTTTAATATATACACACATTTATATACGTATACATTTTGTATTTGCAAAGTTTTGTATAATATTCTGAATGTATGTCAAGTTACTATTTCAAACATTATTCATTTTATTGTCGTTATTATTCACTTAAACTGCACCCGAGCACAAGCATTAGCACATTCGTTTGAATATGCTATACATGGTAACTTACGTGAAAACGAATAAAATAAAATGTATTATTATTTTTCATATTATTATGATTGTAATGAAATAAATAATTTCCGCTCAGTTGCATGGCAAATGCATTCCTTCCTTAAACGCGACTCTAAACCAGTACAGAACAGTAGCGCATACCTTTGCAACCGCCCGAGCCATTTAGTTAGCGACGGTGAACACGCGCCATGTAACAGAGACCCGGCGGCGGACGCCTAGACAGTTTCTGAGAACGCGTGGGGGTGGAGGGAGGGGGGAGTGACTGGGGCTGGCGCTGCCTTCGCCTCGCGAGCTAATCCATTTGCCAGGGATGCCGCCCCGGGTTGTTGATTCGCTGGCTGCCGGGAATCCGGGAAGCTTCAGGGGACGTCCCGCAGAGCTCGCCGAGAGCAACGCACCGCGAGGTGGCTTACGGCTTCAGTTAATGTCACTACCACTGCAGCTCTGACCGGAAGGTTCAGGGATTGAGTCCCAACTGTGTAAGGATTGATTGATTGTTTTTTTTTTCCGGAGTCCCGTTAGTGTAGTACATGTTATTTTCTCGGGAGATGGCGATGACCTTCCCCCGTTGTATGGCGAGATTCGGCACCGACCTACCGTCGGCTAGTGGGGTTTCCCCCTAACCAGGGCTCTCCCATCAGCGGGGCACCGCCCCAGCCGGAACAAGCTCTAAGCTCCCAACCGTTCTCCCAGTAGTGTAGGGCATGTTAGTGTAAGTGTGTGTGTAAGGAGAGAGGATAGGACACGGAAGTGAAAGTAAAGATCGCGCGCGGTCCGTGGCCCGTTTGGTAGGGTACTGATCCGGTATTGTCCGGGTGTTGATCCGAGAAAACACGGAAAACTACCGATCAGAGCAGCCGGCCTCTAGAATTCTCATCCAGACAGCGACTGAATTCGACCTAGCTGAAAAGCTAATGTGGAAAATCCTGCCGCCGTCAAGACTCGAACCTAGGACCTCCCGGTCAGAGGCGCTGTAGTGACATCAGTTGATGCACTGAACTACCGCTCCCGGTCCTGTGTCAGGATTTTCGACACTAGTTAGATTGGTAGGTCGAACTCAGTCGCTGTCTGGAAAATAATTCAAGTCACTGGCTGCTCTGATCGGTAGTTTCCTGTGGTTTCTCCGATCAAAGCCAGGCGAATGCTGGAGCAGTACCCTAACAAAGTAACCACGGACCGCGTGCGATCTTCTCTTTCTCTTCCTTGTCATGTCCTCACATCTTACATACACACACACACACTCACACACACACACACACACTTTTATTACACTAGCACACTACATTACCACACATGTCAGAAGACCGCTCGGGAGCTTAGAACTTTACCGTGTGGGGCGTTCCCCGTTGGTGGAAGATATCTGGTTGGGAAAACCACTTTAGCCAACACCGTGACCTCCCGAAGAAACATGCATGACACTTACAGGACTAATGACCTTAACAGTTGGCGTACTCAGAATCACTTATCAATCAAACACTATCACACATGCCGGGTGATCGGTCGGGAACTTTGAACTTGTACTGGATGGGGTGGTGCCCCGTTGGTGGGAAATACCTGATTGTGGAAAACCTCGCTAGTCGAAGGTAGGTCGTGCCGGATCTCGTCATCCAGTGGGGAAAGATCACAGCCACCTCACGATGAAAAACACGCACTACACTAACGGGATTAATCACCTCATTAGTTGACGCGCCCGGAATCACTAATCAATGAATCAACTAATCAATCAATGAAAATCGAGAGCATGGCGATTCCCGCCGGAGGGAGTGGAGGGTATCAGGTGGGAAGGCCGCGCCCGCGGAGTAACCGCTTTGACCTAACAGTAGCGGTTTCAGTCTAGCGGACGCGGGGCTTTTACAGGATCAGTGTGGATGAAAGAGTTGCAGAAACATGCTCTCGTGGGAAAGGAATTGTTGAACCAAGTTGAAACCGAGAATATTTGCTTTGCGATTTTTCTTGTTTGCTGGGTTCAAATGCGGTGGTTACGCTCGTTCTATAATAAAGAGTACAAAAATTGCTATGGTGTTCACTATTTTTATTCATGTTAGACACATTCCTTTTTCGTTTTACTACGGGGGATCGTGGCTTTAAGTAGTTTCTGAGTGTTTAATGGTATAAGAAGCATTTATATACAGAGTTCATATTTATGTGACATCCATTCAGACAGAACTTTGCAAAATCTGCTATAAATTTGTTTCTAAATACTTTTGTGTAGAGTACTTCTGTATCGTTTTATTAATATTCTTAATTGCGCAAATATTAAATTCATTGAAAATCTCCTCGATTGTTTTCTGTTTAGTGGTACTGCAGTTACAAAGAACATTCATATATACACGAACTAAAATTCACAAATTAAAATTCTAGACAAAATGTAGCAGTTTTTCGACAGGATTTTCGACACTAGTTAGATAGAGTTCATTCGCTGTGAGGAAGAAAATTCTACCGGGCAGTAGCTGATCAGTAGTTTTCCGGAGTGTTTCCGATCAAAACCAGGCGAATAATGGAGTAGTACCCTAACAAACGGGCCACGGACCGCGTGCGATTTTTCCTTCTTCTTCCTTGTTCCATCCTCACCCCTTTTATTCACTTCCACTAACATGTACTACACTATCACACATACTAGGCGACCAATTGGAAGCTTAGTGTTTGTTCCGGTTGGGACGGTGCACCGGTGATGGGAGATACTTGGTTGGAAAAATGCCGATAGCTGACAGTAGGTCGACGCCGGATCTCGCCATCCAGTGGAGGTAGATTACTAACAATGAACGAACCGAGCAAGAAGCAACCAAGTTACTTACCCTCGTGTGGGCCCACCCTTAGAGGCTGCGCTGCTTGAAGAGGAAAGCGCTAGGTAAAGATAGGCTCCTATAGGAAACAGATTTATCCCCCGTCGATTGGAGAGTTCCGGCGCCGATCTAGCGGGACACCCAGCCGGAACAAGTTCTAAAGTCCCGACTGGTCTCCCAAAATGTGTGATAGTGGAGTACATAGGTTGGTTATAATAAGTACATAGAAAGTGGAGTTACATGGTATGCAAGGGTAGACGGCAGAAGATACAAGAAAGAGGAAGGAAAAATTGCGCGAGGTTCGTAGCTCATCTGTGAGGGAAATGCTCCGATATTCCCCTGGTATTGACCGGATATACCCAAGAAAACTACCGATCAGAGCAGCTTACCACTAGAACTCTCCTCGAGTTTGCATCGGAAATCAACCATATGTCATTATTCCAATCATTCCTTCATTACGTGTCCATAAAAATAATTCATATCAGATAGGATCGAATTACTATATTCTAAAGACAACAACATATAATAATAATAATAATAATAATAATAATAATAATAATAATAATGCTAGTCCGGATAGCCGAGTCCCGCCTGGAGCATGGATGTGTTTGTGTATCTCTGTTTGTGCCGTCTATTCATCCTTCATTATCATCATTATTCCATCTTCCATCCCCCCACGATTAACAACCATGGGGTATAAAAATCGGATTCAGCCTAATGCTGATCCCCCTGATTAGTTACATGCAAGACTTGCAAGTGATAAAGTGATACAGTGATACTGAATCCGTGCAAGTGCATGATAATAATAATAATAATAATAATATAATAATTATTATTATTATTATTATTATTATTATTATTATAGTAATACATCCTGGAAAATATGGTGGACCAAACACGTTTTGCGGCAGGTTTTCAGTGAGTTCTCCTGTTTTCACTGCCTCAATGCCTCCTGTCTCCATATCATCAACTATGACTTATTTATGGAATAATTCATCTCCATGAATTCATCTCCTTTCAGATATGTCGGAAAAGCATTATATGCTGAGTCATATCATAAAAACGTTTCAATGCGCCACACTAAATCGCATTCTTCTTAGAGTCGGCTGCTTAGTAAGCAAACCACTCCCAAAGTGGGGGGAGATCCGAAAAGTTCCTCTTTGCCTGGAAAGTGAAGTTGAAAGGGTGCGACTCCACGTTCTGGCGGATTTCCAACACTAGCTAAAGAGCTGAGTTGAATTCAACCACAGCCTGGGGAAGAACTACCGGCCGGCCATCTAATCAGTAGATTTCTGTGGTTTCTCCGACCAATATCAGGCAAAGCCCGGAGCAATAACCTAACGAACGGCGCAAAGAGAGCGCGGGATCCTTTCTTCCTCAACCTTGTCTTTTCCTCTTTCCGAACACACACTTACTCTTGCATGCATTGCTGTAACATGTGTCAAAACCAGTCGTGAGCTTAGAGCTTGATCCGGCTGAGCCAGTGCATCACTGGGGAGAGATCCCTGAGGGGAAGACACAGAAACCCGATGTATAGGTCGGAGTTGAATCTGGCATCCCATCGGGAAGGAATCAGGATATAGCAGCATTCACTACACCTATGGCCATTACCTGCTCCCTGCATCACTAATAAATAGTCACGCCAAGTTTGTTTTTCGAACTGTGCGTCTTTATTATTATTATTATTATTATTATTATTATTATTTTGCCCTTTCTACTTTCAGGTTCTTGCAAGTATGTACCTGTTTAGGATATTGTTAGGAATCCATTCTGTCAAAACTTTTTCGGTGACTCCCCATTTCCATTGCCCTCGGACCCCTGTACAGTATATTTCGGACTTATAAGGAGTTCTAAGGTGGAATGAAGATGGCGTGACAGGCTTTATGCTTGTTTCGGTATTTATATCCAATATTTACTGTTAATAAAGTCAGCAAATATTCGTTTCGAAAGAAAGTTGAGTGCACGACCACCCTGAATAGGACATGACCTGATAGAAATTATGAGCTATGCTGTGGTTTCAATCTGGGTCCCCAATGTTAGAAAGCACGTGTCCTGACCTTTAAGCTGCCGTGACCTCATATGGGACTTTAGTAAGGGGAGATACGTGCGATTTATTGTCATCAACGTTTTGCCTTGCCACAATAATATACACAATGGAACCGTATCTGTAATATGGTAGTATAATTATTATAAAACGATGATGTAATTATGGATATTAATACCCACGTGTAAAATAATATTAAGATTCGAGCGAGGATACTATCGCACATCATACGAGTGTATTCATACCCGTTACATCGAGTTTCATTAAACTTTTTCTGCGTTTAATGATAACTATTAACTAACTAAAAGTTACACGTTTACATTGAACGGTTTTGTGGCAAATAGCGTGCAGTATTCAGGCAATGCTACCTAGCTGACAGCCACCTAGGGATCCAAAGTGGCTCGGGTTTGGTATAAACACACTCCGATTGATTGATTGATTGATTGATTGATTTTTTCGTGTTTCCGGGCACGTCAACGGCTTTCGCCATTAGTCCCGTTAGTGTGGTGCATGTTTTTCTCGGGAGATGGCGGTGATCATCCCCCGCTGGATAGCGAGATCCGGCTCCGACCTACCGTCGGCTAGTGGGGTTTCCCCCTAACCAGGACTCTCCCACCAGCGGGGCACCACCCCAGCCGGGACAAGCTCTAAGAGCTCCCGACCTATCTCCCGGAATATGTGGTAGTGTAGTGCATGCTAGTGTAAGTGTGTGTGTAAGGGCAAAGGATAGGACAAGGAAGAGAAAGGACAGATCGCGCGCGGTCCGTGGCCCATTTGATGGGGGTACTGCTCCGGCATTCGCGTGGTGTTGATCGGAGAAACCACGGAATACTACCGATCAGAGCAGCCGGCCGCTAGAATTCTCCTCCATACAGCAACTGAATTCGACCTAGCTGAAAAGATAGTGTCGAAAATCCTGCCGCCATGGGGAGTGGGAACCTAGGACCTTCCGGTCAGAGGCGCTGCAGTGACATCAGTTGAGCAACCGCTCCCGGTAAACACACTCCGAATTTAAAAGAGCATTAATCAATACAAGTTAGAATTCAATTTATTAAAGTAATGTTCTCAAACTTCAGTATTTGTTATTATTTCTTATCAGCTTAATACGCGATAGAGGAGACTCTAGTAAAGGGAGGGCATGTTGTGTTTTACTGTCACCCTTCACGTGGTGTCTTCACACAATAAAGAACCGAATCCAGCAAAACATTAAATAGAACTACGTTCAATAATTGATTAAATTTCTATTGTGAACTTTTCTGAGCTTGGTGAAACACCTGATCTACAATGAAGTTGTTTCGTAATGACGATCATTATTCAACAAGCTCCAGGGATCTCACAAGAAAATTACAAAATTGGAGTGGAAAAATGCATGTTATTTATACTAATAATAAATATTTATTACTTTACGTTTCGCAACATTAAGCATGTGCCTTTTCAAAAGCATTTGATAAGTAAAGCATTTGACAATCGGTTGGCAATAAACATAATATTTTTGAGTAGTATGCAACACAACATTCTAATTCTAATTCAACCATTCTAATATAATTTATTATTAAGCATTTCACCATCACGGTAGAAAATTATAAGTGAGCTCAAAATATTCCATTACTATGCGGACCGAACATACCGGGCAGGAAAGTTCGGCCAAACATTGACATCCGCTTGGATATTTGCCTCTCCAAACAACGTTCTCGGGAAGATTCCACACTGAGCGGGAGGGTATCGAAAGGGACCTCCCAAAACACCGACAGGGACAGGTCCCGTCGAGTGTGACGACGCCGTGTTGCAGCCGCTCTTTCGAACGATGACCACGATGGTAGCCAGCAAGATTGAATCGTCCGCCGGAGAGTTGGAGGCGATGGTAAGAAGCAAACCGACGACATGAATGCACTTGACATTCTCGCCATTGCTCCACTGCGTTTCGTTCTCTCTCTCTCTCTCTCTCTCTCTCTCTTCTCTTCCTCTTCTTTCTCCTCTCTCTTCTCTCTCTCTCTGTCTCTCTGCTCTCTGCTCTCTCTCTCTCTGTCTCTCTCTCTGTCTCTCTCTGTCTCTCTCTCTGTCTCTCTCTGCTCTCTCTCTGTCTCTCTCTGTCTGTATCTCTCTCTCTGTCTCTCTCTGTCTGTATCTCTCTCTCTGTGTCTCTCTCTTCTGTCTATCGTCTATCTTCTATCTTATATCTATCATCTATCTATCTATCTATCTATCTATCTATCTATCTATCTATCTATCTATCTATCTATCTCTCATTACTGTCTCCCTTCCTCACTTCTATGCCTTCAACAGAGTATGGTGATATATGAGTAGTTACGCTTGAGAATGAAAGTATAGTTCGATTCACAATTATTACGAACCCCCTTCCCCTTCCGGTCGCTCTGATAATTCCCCACAACAACCTCTTCTACATAAATTACGCTTCATAACAGCATTCGCGTAGGAGGGAAATCGCAGTATTTAACGATGTAGTATCAGTGGCAGTACCCCACAGAGTTGGCGAGAAACTCCTCAGGAGCGCTCGCTACTCATTTTGCCCCAATTTTCCTCTTCATCGCGGGGCTCTTTCGGCGCCCCATCTGCATCTCGGCGCCCATCGCAGCGGCTCAGATACGGCAGCTGCTCCGCCCCCCGCCCCCCATCCCCGCCCCGCCTCGCCCGTTGTCATTAACAGCACGCCGCCCCGCGCCGCGCGGCCAACGTCGCTGCGTCCTCCTTGATTAAAACCCAGGCTCTCCACCGCCCACGACACCCGCCTCTGAGCCCTCCCCCCCCCGTTCTCCCCACTGCCACGCCCCCAACGTCCAGCTGCCTCTTCCGACCTCACTTCGCTCCTGCTGTCCCACTGGGAGCGGTGGCGGCTCAGTGCATCAGCTGATGTAGCTGCAGTGCCTCTGACCGGGAGGTCCTAGGTTCCCACTCCTCACGGCGGCAGGCTTTTCGACACTAGCCTTTCAGCTAGGTCGAATTCAGTCGCTGTCTCGAGGAGAATTCTAGCGACCGGCTGCTCTGATCGGTAGTTTTCCGTGGTTTCTCCGATCAACACCAGGCGAATGCCGGAGCAGTAACCTATCAAACGGGCCACGGACCGCGCGCGATCTTTCCTTCCTCTTCCTTATCCTATCCTCTGCCCTTACACACACACTTACACTAACATGCACTACACTACCACATATTCCGGGAGATCAGTCGGGGGCTTAGAGCTTGTCCCGGCTGGGGCGGTGCCCCGCTGGTGGGAGATTCTTGGTTAGGGGCAAACCCCGCTAGCCGACGGTAGGTCGGCGCCGGATCTCGCCATCCAGTGGGGAAGATTACCGCCAACTCCCACGAAAAAAATGCACTACCGTAACGGGACTAATGACCAAAGCACTTGACGCGCCCGGAAACACGAACAAATCAATCAATTCTGCTGTCCCATTGGGATCCGATGGCGACTCACCGGAAGGTCCTTGGTTCGAGTCCCGACGACCGGAGTCGCTGTCTGGAGGAGAATTCTAGCGGCCGGCTGCTCTGATCGGTAGTTTCCCGTGCTATCCAATCAGTAATTGGTGAATGCCGGAGCAGTACTCTAACAAACGGGCCCCGGACAGCGCACTATCATTCCTACTTCTTCCTTGCCTTATCCTCACACCTTACACTCACACACTGACACTAACATGCCATACACTGCCACACATGGCGGGAGACCTATTCGTTACTTAGAACTTGTTCCGCCTGGAGCGGTGCCCCAAAGGTGGGAGACACCTGGTTGAGGAAAACCCCGCTAGTCGATGGTAGGTCGTCAATGGATCTCGCTATCCAGTGGGGACAGATCACCGCCACCTCCCGATAAAAACATGCACTTCACTTACGAGACTGATTTCGTAGTTGACGCGCCGGAATCACTATCAATCAATCAACCGCTACCCACCACACCCATCTCTCTGCCTCATGTTTGTTCTGACCACTGCCAACTGTCCCAACGACCCGCGGCCACTTTCAACGTGGCATCGATCCTGCTGTCCCTGCTGCCCATTGTCACTCGGTTAGGTCCGCTTCTCAAAGGAACTGCCTGCCTTATTCTCTCTGCTCCCGCCGACCGCCCACTCTGACCGAATTCTATCAACACTCTCCCATCTTACCTCCTCCTTTTCTCACCCAACCCCATTTCCCTCTTCTTTCCTCTTCTTTCCGTCTTTTTTGTCTTCTTCGTCCACCATCTTCTTCTCCTTCTCTGGTATCCTTCTCCCATTCCTCGACTTCCCTCCCCCCCTTATTTCTCTCGCTTTTTGTCTATATATTTTATTCCTTCCCCCTTTTCTGCCAGCCTAGTTTGTCCCTTCTCCTTTCCGTCTTCATTTACTTTCTCTTAATTTCCTCATTTTCCTCATTTTTCTGTATTTTTTCTCTCTTCGGCCATGCCCTGTACCTTGTTTGTTCGATTTAGCACCGGCTACCGCTAGTTTCCTACCTCCTGCACGCTATTTAAAGTAGACGGCACCCAGTCATCAACCCGACACCTCATTGGCTCCAGCACCACCACTCTTTGCTTCCCAAAAGCATCCCCATCCCCATCTGCCGCCTCACACCACTTCCATACTTCCCACCCAACTGTCAGCTCTCACTTCATCGTCCCGGAAAATACGGCTTTGGGCACCAACGGTTGACACTGCTGTGTCGGCAGCTTAGAGTTTGTCCCGACTGGGACGGCGCCCCGCTGATGGGAGATATCTGATTAGGGAAAATCCCGGTAACTGAAGGTAGGTCATAGCCACAATTCACCACCTGGCGGGGGGAAATCAACGGCAGCGCCCGAAGAAAATATATTTTCAATGCTTACGAAACTATTGACCTTAACAGTTGGCGCACCCGAAATCACTCATCCATACTAAAACTCACTTCGGCGAGTTGCTCTTCCGCAAGGCCCCCTACCACCACTCTGTTACCACCCCCTGTCCCTCAACATGACCATCGTACAACTCACTTCCAGCCGCTTTGCACCCGCCTTGAAGCTGTCAGGAACCCCGCCCATCCTCTTGTTGGTTGGTTGGTTGGTTGTTAGTGATTATCGCCACGTCAACTACAGAGGTCATTAGTCCCGTAAGTGTAGGACTTTTTTTTGCCTCGGGAGGTCATCTTCCCCGCTAGATGGCGAGATACGGCGCCGACCTACCGTCTGCTAGCGGGTTTTCCCAACCAGGTATCTCCCACCAGCGGGATAACCGCCCCAAACAATTTGAAACTCTAAGCTCCCAACCGATCTCGCAGTATGTGTGGTAGTGTACTGCATGTTAGTGTAAGTGTGTGTGTGTAAGGGGAGGGATAGGACAAGGAATAAGAAAGGAAGATCGCGCGCGGTCCGTGGCTCGTTTGTTTGTGGGTACTACTCCGGCATTCGCCTGGTGTTGATCTGAGGAATCACAGAAAACTACCGATCCGAGCAGCCAGCCTCCAGAATTCTCCTCCAGCCAGCGACTGAATTCGACCTAGCTGACCCATCCCTCTGTCTCCTCCTGCCCCCACCATCTCGCCACGCCCTCCACTCGCTCCTCTGGGCCGCGTGCCAACTGCCCTGCCCTACCCGCGCCCTTCGCGAAGGGACTGTTCCTTGCGAGCGCGTCTGTCTTGTAAAGGAAATAGGAAATGTACTGAGCGCCTGTTTGCGAGGCGCTTCCTTCGCTGATTCGGAGGAATTCCTTAAACGAGGCGTCTCTTATTCGCCGCGCCGCCGCCGTTCCGTTGGGCCGCCGTTGGGCCGGAGGCGGGCGCTGAAATTTAGCAGCCGGGCGAGACAAGACGCGCCTCGGCGCGGAGAGAGACGCCCGCTTATGGAAGGTCTGAGAAACGAGGACGCGCACGGAGTAATGAGAAAATCACGATTTTCCCTTTCGCTTTCCCGGGGAATGGAAGCAGAAGGTACTTGCGTTCACATTCCGGAGAGATTTGTTTCTTTGGACTCGAGGTGGTTGGTTGTAATTTCGGATGGCATTAACGAGTTCTGACACGAACTTTCACACGATGCGTATGCACGAGAACATTCCATCTGTTCATTTGGTTGTGTGTATTTCATTTTGTTTTTAGAATTTGGGCGAGCGGTTATTCGTTTGAATATATTGTAATTTGTTTTCGGAGACCTTTGTTCCTTTGTCTTCTGTTGTCTTTTGTCACGTCTTTCAAAATTCAAAATTATTTATAAAAATACTTCTCTTAAATTAAAAATGCAATTTTAATAAAGAGTTTGCTCGAAATATTTTTAGGGAATACGAGCTTTTCGTGTGATATGATGGAGAATATTGGCTTAACTCTATTTCGGGAAGTCCAGATGAACCCAGTAGAAAGCGCCTTTGCGCGTCGGCTTTAAAGATTTATTCCAGTTTGCATTATCCATAAGTGATTGCGTGTAAAAATATCCTGAAACTCACAATGCTTATATAACAGACTTGAGGGGTGAAGAAAATTGGGCGGACCTCGAAGGTTATACTTCTTTCACGTTCACATTCGATTGGGGAACTCCAAAGCTCCTTATTTCTTTGTCTTTACACCTTATTGATAGCTGTTATGTACATAAAAAGACACACGTTAACAATAACATTTATTGGATCAATCTCTTTACAGTAGTGACCCGGTTACCAAAATCTCGAAGAGGAGTCAGTTGTACGAAACCACGGTGTCCAAAATCCAGAAGAAGTCCCATAGATATGCGCACGGTCGTCCAACTCACCAGAATAGAGAAAACCGAATAACGTAGCCGAGTTCACACATGATAACACCATACACTGAGTCACTACCGGATCACACTTCAGAACTGCCTCTCTGTCTGGCCGGCGCGGCCGGTTAAGAAGCACGCCACGCCGTAGCCTCGCCTCGGGGCTGCTGATCCGCCTGCCGGCCGCTCACGCCCTATTGGCCGGCCCTCGCGCCGGTCTGTAGCCCTGCTGCCTTCGGAAGTCTCCGTCCCGCGCTGCCGATTTGACGCGCGATATGAATCTTCATATATCGCCGCAACAATAGCTCTCTTTAACATAATTACTGTACACTGAGAAAAAAAGTATGATTCACAAGACTTCACGAGTGAACGGTTTATTTCAAACAAGAAGGGAATTATCGTATTGAACTAAATGAAATGCATTGTAAGTGTAGTTATGTAATAAAAGTCTACGGTTCCCATTTACACTGTTTTTCACTGAGCATAGAGGAGTCTTTGAGCTGCAAAAAATGTAATTCTCAGTGTAAAAATGGGCATATTTGGTACCACGTTAATATATTTTCTTCTTCTTAAATATTTGTTAAACCTACCTCTTAAACAAGCTATTTCGGAGCTCTTACTCGTCCGTAAAGTTCATATTTTCTGAAATTGGATGTTAGAAACCTTTACCGAAACAGATCGGTATTTTTTCAGTGCCTTAAGGCAAGACACAAATCTTGGTAATCAGTGAACCAAATACCAAAGATTACGGAATTACCTGCGTTACATTTTGTATACAAAATTAATATAATGTTCATCGGAAGAAAGAAATATTTTGTTTTCTGTTTAGACACTAATGGGTACTGTGAGAAATAGTTTACTATGTAACCTAATATATCTCGGACAATATGTGAATATATTTAGTCTTGACCATTTACCAACGTCGTTGAAATATTCAGTTTAAGCCTGAACTACAATTTCATTCAATTTGTTACTTAAGGACAATTACTGACATTTTTGAAGTTATTAGCATAGGCTACTTACATATGTAATTAATACGGTGGCTATACATTCTTGTTTGAATTTTGAAATACATTAAAAAATCGATAAATAAATTGTATATAGATTTCGATAAATAAGTAAAATGCTTAATTTTATTTTAGAGTTGATATACTTATTTTAGATCGTAGAAAAACAATTAATGAGGCTTGTCCCAAGATCTACAAATATCCTAATCTTAAGTAGAAATAAAATCAGTATAATGGGAGTTTACGTGATCTGTTTCATTTCCACATCATCAGACAATTGTCTAAGTTTGAGAGGTATTATTCTCAGTCTAGGTCAATAGACAAACTTGAGAATGGTGTTCTAATGAGCGAGAAAAACTGCACTGTGATGCACCAAGAGAGAGTTGCTTTTCATATATATAATTGACAAGTTGTGCAAAATAATTGAACATAAAAGTAGTTCATAGGTCCTATAAAAATGGACTTCAAGTTTGAAATGTTTCTTCTCCATTAGTTTCTACACCAACGT
The DNA here is from genome assembly GCA_964035755.1 of Teleogryllus oceanicus. Lineage (NCBI taxonomy): Eukaryota > Metazoa > Arthropoda > Insecta > Orthoptera > Gryllidae > Teleogryllus > Teleogryllus oceanicus. The sequence continues at coordinate 74,997,747 of CAXIVR010000008.1, forward strand.
ACGTGATGGACAGGCATACCGTTCTTCGTGGTATTCAATCTTGTTGAAGTCGTAGAGTTTTGACAGCAGACGCCTTAATTCAATCGACTTTATTCATAAACCGTCTGAATGATGTTGTACATTTACATAATGCAAAAGTACATCAAGGCTGAAAACCTCCAATGAGCTATACTAGAAGAAACCTTTGACTATAGATATTAGTGAGAGAACAAACCTGTTACCTGACACGCAGTATCATGCTATACGATACAACAGTTATAAAATTATTTAATGGCTAATGTGGTGACCGTCAGATATCTTTCTTACGTGTTACAACATTATTCTTGGTGGTTATTATGTTGATGATGTTAATGATGATAACGAAGGATATAAGAATTAGCACATCTTTCCAATTATTCTCATTCCCATATAGTGTTTCTCAACCAATAATGCTCAGTGGTGCGTCAATTTTGCATATTTTGCCGCAAGTACTCGTATTATTTGCGAGAAACAAATATATCAGAGTATTTCGTAACTTTGTTGATTTTCCACATTAATGTTTGAATACTTTTAGACGCGTTTACACAAATCGACATCTATTCTCTCGTAAACAATAGCGTTGCACCATCAACTGTCAATGTACCAGATTTAAATCAAGTGGATTTATATTTCCAATTTAATTAACTGCTAATACAAAGCCTCTCACACAAGTAATTAAGCGAAATGTTCAATTTACATCGACTTTAGTGCACATAAAAAATGTCATAAAATCTACTCGTGAACGTGTCTCTATCAAAATGGACGGGTGCAGTATATGAGAGGTGACATATTTCTTCATAAAAAGTACAGTAAACTAGTGGTGCCACAACATCACATACTTTCTCGCATTATTTGTAATTTTGCAATTTTTGATAATTCTGAGGTTTTTATACAAAATTAGTCTGGTGCAATTCTTAAGCGTTATTTCCCATGTCACAGGAAAAGTTTAAATCGAAAAATTTGGAGATTTTTCTAAAACAAAAAGAAAATATTATTAATTCTTCGCGAAAAACACCCCAAAATCAAAATAACCGTTTCAAATTCTCAGGACCTTGAATTCGGTGAGATCTATTTGAGAATATTTGGTTTCGGAGAAAATTGTCATGATGGTTTAGGCGATCGCTTTGGCTAAAGACATAGGTTTTGCCGCAATTTTTCGGAATCCACAAAACATGGATTCTGACTACACAACGTGTAGTAATGTATTACCAATGGGAAACAAGATTTATCCATTTCTTTAATAACAGACCCGGTCACAGATTTGAATCCTGTATCGAACATGGCTGTTTGCTTGCGTTTTGGTATGGTGATGCTCTCACAACCACCACATTTCACCTTTAAACACTCTTCCATCCATTTTCTTCTCTTCATATTGCCGCAGAGGCTTCGAGTACTGAGCCCAAGCACACATTATGTCCAGGCTGTTCGTTCGAATCCTATGTAAGGCACAGATGTTAGTAGAATTGTGGCATGGTGATACCTTCCGAATTCCACCTTATATCAACTTCCAATCGATATCCCATTTCCAATTCCTCTCCCCTTCTTCGGTAACATAAATGAGACGCATGATGATCATTGGGCCGTGCTAAACCATTCAACAGGTCGTAGAGTCAGCACTTTCTAGACATGTTCTGGCCTCTGTCTTGGATCAAGTACTATTGAGATGAGTTTATGGGATTTGTCTGAACAAGAATGTAAAAGTTCGTCCCGAGAACGATTCGAAATCAAGAATTAAAAAGTCCGATATCCGATTACTTGCTATATGAGTGCGTTGGATTGGAAGACTGGTAGATCCCAAAGTGAATGCATCTGGTAAGAGGTAAGGTTTGAGCTCAGAAGAAAACGGCGTCAAGAAGCCACTAAAAGGCGTAAGACGTAAAATAGGTTACAGTATCACGTACTTGGAATAACAAACGAGGTTAATTTTTCCGTTTGGCAGAACATCATTTATTTTCCACCGCGTCGGAACACAAGAACTCATTCTCGCGCGCGACAGATATACAAAGCCTAAAATTAAACCCGGTCTTCATTCCGGAGCCATCAACCGCTCTGTTTTTCCCCCTCACCGAGTCCCTCCCCTCCTCTTCCTTGATCCCCCGTTCTTTCCCACCTTCGACTCTCCGATTCTTTTCCGCCATTGTAAGAGATCTTAGGCGGGCAGGTCAAGTGTCCTCTTTGTGATTGAGAAGGCCTCCAGACTTCTCGCGTTCTCTGACGAAGACATTCCCTCGCCGCCCAGGCGGACTCCCTCAATTCGCGAAAGTAAATTAGCAAGGCAAATGGGCGGGGCGCGGAAGGAAGGGGCTGACCCGGGGGCGCCGGCGCCCCGCTGTGTTACCTGCTCGAGAGGCGCAGGGAGATCTCCATTTAGGTCGCCCCGCCCCCGCGCCGCCCCGCGCCTTGCCACCCCCGCCGGTCGATGCGCTGCGCTGCTGCAGTTACCTTTTGGCCAAACTCGCTCTTTTTATAGAGCGTTCGCTCTAGTTGTTTTGTTTTTTGTTTGCAAAGTTTTGATTGATTGATTGATTTTTTCGTGTTTCCGGGCGCGACAACTGCTTCGGTCATTAGTCCCGTTAATGTAGTGCATGCTTTTTCTCGGGAAACGGCAGTGATCTTTCCCCGCTGGATGGCGAGATCCGGCGTCGACCTACCGTCACCTAGTGGGGCTTCCCCCTAACCAGGACTCTCCCACCAGCGGGGCACCGCCCCAGCCGGGACAAGCTCTAAGCTCCTGACCGGTCTCCCGGAATGTGTGGTAGTGTAGTGCATGTAAGTGTAAGTGTGTGTGTAAGGGGAGAGGATAGGACAAGGAAGAGGAAGGACAGATCGCGCGCGGTCCGTGGCCCGTTTGGTAGGGTGCTGCTCCGGCATTCACCTGGTGTTGATCGGAGAAACCACGGAACACCTCCGATCAGAGGAGCCGGCCGCTAGCATTCTCCTCCAGACAGCGACTAAATTCGACCTAGCTGAAAAGCTTGTGTCAAAAATCCTGCCGCCGGGGGGAGTGGGAACCTGGGACCTCCCGGTCACAGGCACTGCAGTTACATCAGTTGATGCACTGAGCTACCGCTACCGATTTTTTGCGAACCGGGATCTTAGACTCAAATAAAATTGTGGGTTCCCCAGAACCACTTGAAACAGTAATAAGTCGTTATCTAACATCTGTGTAAATAAAATTCGTTTAGCTGTCTTTGATTTCAAACTAACGTATGTTAGTAATCTCCTAAACTTATTTCTATGGTCCTCTCGATCACGTTTTTCGTCCAGTTTCTCTGATCCATTGAGCAAATGCTGAGATGTGCACGTCTTCTTGAATACAGTGTAAAATATAATTATTCAAATTATCGTTTCCATGTTGTTGCGGCAGGAAGTATTATTCCTTGACGAAGGACATCATGGATAAGAACCAAAATTTATTGCTTGTTATCCTTAAAATAGATTTTATACATGCGACTTTTTTTAAATTCAAAATTATGTAGTATTTGACTTAGGTAGGGATCACAGAATTTAAAAATGTGCACACAATTCACTTCTCCCCATAGCACGTCATACGCAGTTTTAACTGTTTTTGACGTAAAATAAATAAATGATACAATGGTGACTTCGGTTGTTGAAATGATTTCTTCTGTCCAAGGTAATATCTAGAATGGCTAAAACGATTTTGATACCGTTTTCGCTGAAAGGTAAACTGTTTTGTGAGGTATAACTTACGTGCCTTTTTCAAATTATTATTTTATATTTCATAAAGAATGTTTGCAAATGTACAGTTTTATGCTGATATTAATGAAATGTGGTACTCTTAAAGTTACTGTCAACACAAGTTGTTAAAAATCTAACTCATTTCTGACTTCTTAGAATTTAAGAGCACTATTTCAGTTTCGGGGAATGTTCCATTAAATTTCGGCGACGAAATCCATTTAATTTCGCTATTACTCTTTCAGTACTTGTAGGAAAGAAATATTACTGAAAGTTTGCATGGAGGGTGCAACAATACATCCGTTTACAATTGCCCATATCGGCAGTGATGGTAGCGACGGCGATCGTCGCAAGAATAGCGAGGTAGGGCTAGCAGCGCCGGGACCAGGGACTCTTGGCAGGGTGACTTTGAGCAGTGCGGTGCAAGGTTGATCAGGCTAGAGTAGGGACTGGGGATGTTCTATAGATAGAATTAATTTCTTCTTTGTAAAGCATGAATGTGAGGAATAAATACTGGGCATGCAGAGTTATGCAGCTGATTCAATGAATATTAAAATTTACTTAACGATGTCGAGAAACTACTACTTACAAGAAGACATATTTTGAGGTTGGTTTTTAAATTAAAAGGAATAAGATAAGATAAAAAAGGAAATTTATTTGCATAATTACGTATTTTTTCCTTGAAAGAGGAAGAGGTAAAAAATTAACTAGTAAGGAAGAAAATTTCCATTGGGAACGTATCGGTATCTTTTAATTATTCATTCTCAAGATTTTTGTCTTTGAGATTTTGTAGAGGTCAAATTTCATCTTTATAATTAACAGTTTTAGTAGACTTTTTCGTGAAAGTAATTAAGAAAGATAATGACACTAAAAAATATTGGCAAGGTTGCAAATTCAGATTTTGACTACACGGCACACATTATTATTATTATTATTATTATTATTATTATTATTATTATTGCCAAATCACAGTTGATTAAAATGTAACGCAATTCAATGAGTGAAAAACATTAATTTAATGGAGCCGAAATCGAAGAGCATTATATCAAAAAAATGAAAAGTATATATATTCTGAGATTTGGAGAGGAGAATTTGTTTAAACACTGCCAACCTGTTCAATAAAAATTAAGAATTAACGTTTTGTTGTGGCTATCTTCATCTTTTCATTCCAACAGAACACATGTATATGTTGGTTTCATCAATTAAGCGAATTGCATTAGAGACGTATTGTGAAGAACGCAATTATGCTAATAATGTGTATTACGGTTATTACGCGCGGAGCTCTTCCTACAGCCCATTTTCAGCGCATGAATCCGGCGAGGCGACGCGGGGCCTCGCCCCTTCAAGAGGTTTCCCTCGTCGTGAGAGCGCCGCGCCGCGCGACACCTCGCATTATCCAGGTGCGGCATAGCAAGTAGCGGCCGCGCCCGCTATATATTTTTCATCCCATTTCGTGCCCGCGGCGCCGCCGGGGCCGCGCACCCGGCGGAGGATGGCGGAGGGGGGGGGAATGCGGCAGCTGCAGCGGCGCGCGGCAGTGGTGGCGGCGGGTGCGGGAGAAGGGTGGTGGTGGAGTGGTGGGGAGGTGATGCGGCCTGGGGGGGAGGTTTGGAATGGTGGGAGGGATGGGGTGGCTGCGAGAGGGGTGCTGGAATGGGGTGGCTGAGACATGGGGTGACAGAGATGGGGTGGCGCGATATGTGGTGGCTGCGAGATGGTGCGAGAGGGGTGGCTGCGAGATGGGGTGGCGCGAGATGGGGTGGCCGCGAGATGGGGTGGCTGCGAGATGGGGTGGCCGCGAGATGGGGTGGCCGCGAGATAGGGTGGCCGCGGGATGGAGTGGCCGCGAGATGGGGTGGTTGCGACTTTGGATGTCTGCAAGATGGGGTGGCTGGAGATGGCAGCGGGATGGCTGCGAGACGGTGTGGCTGGGTGATTAGACAACGGCAGCGGGATGATCTGGTTGGGGGCCCAACCCAATTGGGGGGGGGGGGGACAGTGGCGAGGGGGGCGAGGCGCCGGATGGGGAGCGGGAGTGGCGGCGGCGGAGTCGACGGTGGTGGCGGCGGTGGCGGCGGTGGCGGCGGTGGTGGCGACGGGGGCGGCGGTGGTGGCGGCGATGGAGGCGGATGAAGCGGTGGCGTTGGCAACGGCGGTGGCAGCTGCGTCGGGGGTGGGGGAGGTGGAGGAGGAGGAGAAAAGGTACAACGGACGGGTGGAGTGGGAGGAACTCGCTGGCAGAATGAAGGTGATGGTCGTCGTAATTGTTAGAAAAGGTGGCCCGCACTGTGGTAGCGGTAAATTGCGGAGGTGTGAGTAAATTGTGTTGGGAGCAGGTAAAATGGCAAGAGAGCGCGTGTAAAGCACAATGGTGGAATGAAGGAATGCCTGGAATAAAGGGTGAAATTAAAAGGAATAGAATGGAGGGAATACATTGAGTATATTACCATTGTTGTTACGATTTACTGAAATGCTTAATTAGGACAAATTATGCGTTGTAAATTTTTAGATAAACCGTACTTGAAAACTTAATAGTTTATATTAATGTAATAGTATTATAGTGTAAAAATTGTTTATAATTTGAAATGTACGTACTTGTACTTCCCAGAAATTACTTTAATATTAGTTAATGACAAATGAAAAAAAATTATTGAACTTTTTCTGTTCCTATGCGGCTTCTGTGTTTAAAACAATTTGTATATAACATGTTTTGTGATAAAAATGTGTATTAAGAGTTACAATAAATCTGACGATATTATTTATGATAATTTATAAATTATTAAAAGGTTACAGTTAATTTCATTTGGAAAATATTGATTCGTAAATTTTTGGATTTAATTTGATATTTTTCGATTTAACATGATAATTCGTACTTTATTGTTATTATTGCTATTATTATTATTATTATTATTGTTGTTATTATTTTTTTACTGTTATTATTATTACTATTATTATTAATAATAATCCGTAGTGGCGTGTGCCTGGACCTTTAAAAACCAAAGCTGTCATCATTCTATCTAAAAGTGAATACGAATATAATGAAAGTAACGCAAGTTAAATGAAAATTAAAATGATCCGACGTTGAAAACTGCCAATTAAATTTAAAACGGAAAAGACCAGCATCTTATTTAGAGTTAAACTGTAGTGGGACCACGTCAGATGAATTGTAATGAATGATGAGAAATGAAATGAAAACGATATGAAATATTGACTTAACTAGATTTGGCGCTTAAACTCGAAATACAAATTATTGAGAAACCTATAGAAAAGTTGAAATTTAAGTGTTGCTTAAAGGGTGAAAATGTGTCAAGAAAAAATTATGATTTAAACATGCATTTTCGTATTCTATTCAAACTAAATAATGTCAGTCATCAAAGAGAAATGACGATCATCAAACGCCACTGCTAATCACACGATCAGCTTAACAACCTTTCTGACGTTTTAAAAAGAAAATTGAACGTTAGCAATTTTCGAAACTTTTAATGAAAATAGAACAAGTTTGGGTAAAAGAATGTAATGAAAATGTTTGCAGAGTTTGGAATAGGGGAAATTTCGAAAAGTTTTTACTATTGCAGTACTAATTAAAATATCGGTTTCAAATTCACTTCATCAGACAGATCGACTGAGAAATATAAATTATGGTGAAAATCTTGTGAACAGTTAGAGATGTTCCCTAACAGACTTTTGTTGTAAACCATTTTTCGGTGTGAAAGAAGAATAAAATTGGATTTGGGGCCACACAACATACTAGAAGAAGTAATTTACTACTAATGGGAAGACGAATGATCCTTAATGGGATGAGGATCCACAAAACGAGTTTTATATAAAAAAATGCTGTTTTACCCTGCAGTATTTCTTAACTTTCTCTATTCTTGTAGCAGTAGCAAAAATGTATGTAGAGAAGGTAAGTTATCAGAGGGTCTAGGATAATTTTATAATTTAACAGAAAGAAATACATAACACTAATAGCTCTACACGTAGAAAAACAAAACGTTTAATATATAACGTACAAGTATTTATTATCTACTGCGTAGTGAGTCTATGATAAAACGAATATATATATATATATATATATATATATATATATATATATATATATATATATATAAGAAAGTCGTGTTAGTTACACTATTTATAACTCAAGAACGGCTGTACCGATTTGGTGAGCAGGAAGTTTAGAGCCAGGAGACGGACATAGGATACTGTTTATGCCATTCGACAGCGTTCCTGTGTGAGAACGCACGTTTGTGCACGTTTGTGCACGTTGAAAACGTGCGTTTTCGCACGTTTTCGCGTGATTTCGCATGTTAGCGGTCATTGTTGCCTGTTGTAACCCATTGTTGTAACGCCGCACTGATAACAGAAGACGATAATGATAGACGCCTTTCGTTCGCCGTTATATCTATATATAGTCGTGTTAGTTACACTATTTATAACTCAAGAACGGCTGTACCGATTTGGTGAGCAGGAAGTTTAGAGCCAGGAGACGGACATAGGATACTGTTTATCGCGTTCGACAGCGTTCCTGTGTCAGAACGCACGTTTTTGCACGTTTTCGCACGTTTTCGCGTGATTTCGCGTGATTTGCACGTTTTCGCACCTTTTCTAGGGTTTTCGCACGTTTTCATGCGTTTTCGCACGTTTTCACGCGTTTTCGTATGTTTTCGCGCCTTTTCGCGCAGAAGCGTTCTGCAGCGGAGAACAAGCAAGCCATTGCTTGCCAAGCAAAGATACAAATGAAGCTAATAAAAGCGTGTTAAAAAGTTAAGTGAAGTATAATTAACAATGCCGCGACCAAGACGATCGAATCTTTCCCGACAAAGCGGTAATGCAAGAAGGATACGAAACATTGCTAAAGATGGGGCCGGCTGTTAAGGCGGAACAGAGTTCTCCGGGTCAGCTAGTTACATATGAAAGCAACTTTATAAGAAATAAGCAATGCTTAGAAACCGTATTTGGATGGTGGCGAGTACGTGTTACGTTTGACGGGTAGAAGGTGCATGATATTCGGTTAATGAGGCCATTTACTATCTGTCTCAGTCACAATAAACTGAGTTTATCTGTCACATGCGTCTTTAACCCATGTGAACACGCAACCCTGCAAGTTTCTTAAGTGCACTTTTACCTTCCTACATGTTAATAAATTTAACATTCTTATCAACAAAAAAACCCATCGATTCATCGCAAGTCAGTCTTCGTTAAGAAAAGACATGGGGATGCACAAAACAAATCAGATTCAAACAATTCAGTAGTAATTGGATTCGGAAATAATTTTTTCAATTGCAATATATTAATATAACAATTAGAAAAAGGTATATTAGGTAAATTAAGATCATTCCTCACATACCATCAAAGACACTACTTAGGTAATCGTATTTACTGACGATATGAAGGTGCCGCTACTGAAGTCAACGCGTCAATTACTTAATCGAACGTCGTTTCTTTAGATACATTTAGGTTCAGGAGAATTGTTTTCATCCATCTTTCTGGAACCGCGGTATTCGAATATTGGAGTAATGTACATTTTCGCATAATTCGTGAGATTTTATGGTGACCGATAAAATGCTGAACATATCACGAAATGTTACCGTGTTATTACAGCTTCGTCCAAATTGGATCCGATCCCGATTGGCATCTTGGCTTCGATACGCTGCACCTCGATATCTCACTTTTGGCCTCGGCAGTAATAATGCTCATAAGATTACTAGGTACGTTATTAGCTATAACAACACGGTACGAGGAACGTAACCAGAAACCTGGAAGTAAAAAGAGAATGGCCACGTAATTGTGGCCATGTCGGCTTGGTTTTTATAGGAGATAGGAATAGAATGTTGTCCTCTGCAGAGGGTCTGATTAAAGATGTTTCTAAAGCACAGAAAGAATTTAGAATGGCTGCTTTTACGGCGGTGTTTTCTGTGACGCAATGTGATTGCTTACTAGGGGAAAAAAATGGTAATTATTAAAATTATAAACTTTTTTGAAACTCCCATTTCATGGTTAATGTGGTAAACTTAAGTATTCTCCATGATTTATTACGACACATGTTGTTAGAAAACCCCTGCAAACATCCATAATATTACACTGTAACTACTTTTTTTGTAAAATTAGAAAATAAAAGAAGGAGTTTTTTTTTCTGCATGACTAGTAGGTATGAGAGTTTACGGGAAGTAAATCTTTTTTAACCGTATCATAGGAGAAGAAACGTCTCTTATTCACCTTTTTCAAAAACTTCCAAGTTATTCTTAAAAAAGGAAATGTTTTTTTCAAAAATGTTACTGTAAAGTGTATATTCGTTCAAATTTAAATTCCTAAAATTTCACATTTTAAATTTTTTTGTAAAGAAGCTAATACCATATGCGTGTTTTTTTATTTACAAAAAAGTGAAAGCGGATTTCAGATATTATCCTACAGCTGATTTAGGCATGTACTCTCAAAACTTTTACCACAGAGGATAATACTTTGCACTTCACTTTTTTTAGTAGTTATATGTTCCGGATTTAAATAGTACCATAACCGGTTAACTGAATAACGATACACATTTTGAAAAAACCTGAGTCTAGCTGGTTCCTATGAATTGTGAACGTGACATTAGGCTGAACGCAAGGCAGTTCGTTTGAGACTTGTTTAACCCCCACGTTCCACCACAGCCCTGGGGACTTTTCAGCGCTCTGCACTAAACAAGTCGTTACCTCCAGCGGTGGCACAGGGAAAAGAAAGAAGTTGTGGAGCCCCCGCTGCCAGCCCGACTTCGCCCTCCGAAACTCCCCCTCCCCCCTCGGCGACTTCTGCCGCCTCAGCGACTCAGCTGCAGCAAGCACTGGGCCCAAGGCTCGCGTACCAAAGAAATCCATAAAAAAAACTAATTAGAATTCACTATATAAAATAAATTGTCAAAAGGCCGTTGACTATATTTTCACAATTTTACAGGTTTCATAAAAAGTTATTTAAATTTTAAAAAATCTTAGTGTTTCTAGGGATATATTATTATTATTATTATTATTATTATTATTATTATTATTATTATTATTATTAATGTTATATTCATTTTTATATGGATATTTTTACGGATATGTTCTTTCTGGAAATTTGTCCTTCCTAAAATAAACACACGCAAAATGAGAGATTACACAGTAGTCATCTAAAAAATAAATGAATTAATGAACTGTAAGTGTACAAAAAAGTGAAACCAGAGAAATTATACTTTGTATTTTCACATTTGACAGCAAAATAGTTTACTTTATTTTGAGTTGACCATTTCATAAATGGGTTTTACAAAATAATTTACTTTCATACTTGGAAAAAAAACTTTTCACAGACACATTTGAGAAATATACCGGTGGTGTTTTTTTAGGATGAAGTACTGTTACATTAGACTTCTTATAGCGTCCATAGACAGGAAAGCAGTCGAGTTGGGATGTCCTTTTTAACGTAAATGTGGCTACCACAGTCTTATATTTCGCGAAACCATTTTAAAATTCATACTTAGCAAAAGTAAATTTTGCAAAGACCTTTTCCAAAAAGGTTGTTCTTTTAATTTCTCCAAATATATAATTAATAAATCAGTAAATTCAATTATGATGATTGCTGTTCTCATTGCTGGGAATATGCGAGGAAGAGCTTTACTATTCTCCGCTTTCCTGAGCAGGTTATCTCAGCGATAATTATCCAATGAAAACAGTGGTGATCATATGGAGTGAATGATAATGAACAATGTATGGATGGGATGATATTCAAATAGCGGTTTGAGAAGCCAGTGACCCTACAATAACATGGTGAAATCACCTACTCCTTGTTCAGGCTTCGATATACAACCGTCTGCTCCGCGTTCTTGGACGAGTCTCCAAACCGACTGAAGTGGCTCAGAGCGTCAACTGATGTCACCGCACCGCGAGCGGTAGCTCAGTGCATCAACTGATGGCACTGCAGCGCCTCTGACCGGGAGGTCCTAGGTTCGAATTCTGAAAGCTGCAGGATTTTCGACAATAGCTTTCCAGCTAGGTAGAATTCAGTCGCAGTCTGTAGGAGAATTGTAGCGGCCGGCTGCTCTGATCGGTAGTTTTTCCGTGGTTTCTCCGATCAATACCAGGCGAATACCAGAGCAGTACCCTAACAAACGGGCCACGGACCGCGCGAGATCCTTCTTTCCTCTTTCTTGTCCTATCCTCTCCCCCTTACACTTACACTCACATGCACTAAACTGCCACATATTTCGGGAGACCGGTTGGAGCTTAGAGCTTGTCCCGGCTGGGGCGGTGCCCTGCTGGTAGGAGAGTCCGGGTTAGGGGGAAACCCCACTAGCCGACGGTAGGTCGGCACCGGATCTCGCCATCCAGCGGGGGAAGATCACGGCCATATCCGAAGAAAAACACATGCACTACACGTACGGGACTATTGACCTAAGCTGTTGACTCGCCCAGAATCACTAACCAACCAAATCGATGAAATTGTGGCTTGAGAATCACAGAAGGATGTTGTGCACGGTGTTGATGCCATAGCGGCCCACTGTGAGGATGTTGGCGGCGGCGACAGAGGGTAAGGTAGTGGCTGGCGGCAGAAATACCTCCTTTCCCTGGCGGGCCGCCCCGCCGCCAGGCTCCGCACCGTGACCCGTCCTCGGGCTGCCGACTCCCCCGCGGAAGTATTTTAGCCTCTCGAGGACTTCCCGATTTCTTCTTGCGACCCGCAGGGCGCCGCCGCGCAGGTGCTCCGCCCGACGGAGAAGGGGCGTGGTGGAGAGGGGCGGGAAGTCGAATGGGGCTGGGGGGGCGGGCAGGCAGAGGCCCAGGATCGGACGCCAAGGTGGTGATACGGAGGGTGCCGTGGAGGCAAGCAAAGGAAAGGGATGAGCGGGAAGTTACGCAATCGGATCGGGCATGGCTGTGCGGGCGGGGCGAGGCGGAGCGGGCGAAGCTGAGGAGCGGACGGGACGGAACGGAGTGGGAGAGGTGGAGTGGGATGGGGTGAAGGGGGGAGGGTGAAGGGGGCGGCGGGTGGAGTGGAGTGGGGCGATACGTAGCGGGGCGATGCGGGGAGGGCTGGGCGGGGCATGTCGAGGCGGAGCGGGGGGGGGGGGAGATGGAGTCGGGGTAAGCGAGGCAGGTGGAACGCCGAAGGAGGCGAGTGGGGGGGTGACTGGGACAGACCAGGGAAAGGCAACATGAGACAGGAGGCGGGCAGGGGGGAGGCCGGTAAAACAGAGCGTTGGCGGAGGGAGTTGGGGGAGCGACGAGGAAACGGAGTGGGCGCGGTTCAGGGAGCCTTTGGCCCGCTTTGTTTATTCGGAGCACCTGCGAGGTAGCTATGCCCTCCGGCCGGAGACGGATCTGCATCCCAGTGCGCCGGCGTTCCTTGCAAAAGAAGATGCACGAGGCAGGAATATGAATGGATGGGTGTGGTGTTAAGGAATCTCTCCTGGTCTTTTTTTGGATCTTTTTTCCGTTCAGGTACTCTCCAACCTTGTTCTTTTCAGCAATTTTGTATATCTTCTAGTTTTATAGCAACATCCGTTTTGTTCCTTATTTTTGTTACCTCCTCAACTTGCTTATATTCACATAATTTTCCTCTAATTTTTTTTTTTTTTAAGCAATTACTTTTGTTTCACTTTCTCTGGATTTTCTTATAAGAATAAATTTCAAAAAGCTTGGTGTATTTTGTTTATTAAAACAAGTTCACGAACCTACGCTTTCATTTTCTTGGTTTCTATTTGAAAATTGCAGATATCCCAAAAAGAGCGTCATCGTCCGTAGGGTGTATTCAGAAAGAGCACACAGTCGTGAGGAGGTTGTTTTTCGCTGTACGCCATTGCTGTATCATCTACTTCACTGGGAGAATATTCTAGATGTGACGAGTTTGGTGGTGAAGGATTAACTATTAAGTCATATCTTCTGTTTTTCATTTCATTGAATATTCAATTTCTATTTATTTTTAGGGTCTAATTTCTTTTCTACTTGATTCTCTCACTTCCCTTCGTCTACAAAATTCTATACTCTGTTGGTCTTGATCATCCCATCCATTACTTATCTCTATTCATAGAGATCGTTTCTGTACCAGGTTTGTGGTTTATATATATATATATATATATATATATATATATATATATATAAAGTTTTTTCTCTTATTTACTGTTTTTTCCCTTTCTTAATATTATCGTATTTACATTTCATTTGCATACATTTATTTTATATAAATTTAAATTATTTATTTTACTCAATTAATTTCAACTGCTTTGACTTAATTTCATTTGATAATGTAAATATCTACATTTGTAAACATTACTGTAATTTGCTCTTGCCGCAAATTGTGTCTCATGAGACATTGTAGGCTTTTGCAGAACTATAAAAGGATAAATGACGCCTAAATTTTAGTTATAGACCTCTAATATTAATTCAATCTTAACATTCCAAAAATTAATTGCTCGAGGGTAAAACTTGAACCATATAACTCAATTAATTTTCAATTTTCATCCTGGAGTAAACCGCGGGTCCATTGTGCATATTAATGGAACACCCATGCGCGAGTTAAAGCCAATATGAAGAATTCACGCGGTGCCTACCCCACAGCGCAGTGCACTGCCTGCCCGCGCCGGTTGCGGAGGCTCCACCGGGCGCCGCTACAAACTCCATTTCCGGTTGGAGCCTCCGGGGATTTGCTTTGACTCGCGTCAGCTGCCTCTCGGCTCTTTGTTCGCAGGTCTCCTCTTTCAGAGCGGCTCCGTGTACAGGGCGCTCCGCTGGCCGTAAAAATTGCTCTGTGCTTGAACGTCTGAGTTGCCTTGCAGAGGCTCGCGTTCAGTTGTATTTGATTTTTAGTATTTACGTTGAAAACTGTTGTTTGTGATGTGTGTCGTCCAAGATGTTTTATTTGAATATGCAACATGTGACGGTTGAATTACTTTTAGTTTTGCAGGGATGTTCGTAGATATTTTTGAGGGAAAGGAAAAGGTTTTGGAAAGTCCAATTTGGTGTGCATGCAGTTTTCACAACTCAGTTTAATTTGACTTATTCAATTTCAGAGGTACACTTTATTTACGATCAGTATTTTAAAAAATTCTGCAACTTTCTATTTAAATATTTACTTTCGTATTTGGAAACTGTTCAGCGATTTTCTTTTATTCTCCTGTTGATTTACCACAGGCTTCGCATTTATTCCCAATGTATACATCGAAAGGCCGCTAATTTTAATAATTCCATGAAGAGTTTATACTCCATTTTAAATTTGCAAATTTTATGGATAGTTAACATGAATATTGACAGTAAACATGAATGTTTGATACATCCCGTACGTTGGTGACCCACCACATATCTCTTATTATATCTTACTATATTATATTCCATATCTCTTATTATATTCTATCTTACTATATTATTTTCCATATCTCTTATTGTATTCTATTAAGGCAAGAAATATATCAGTAATTAAATTCGCAATTTTTGGGGTGTTCAACATATTTAGGTATTTTCGATGATATACTCCCAAACCCTAATTGTTTTTACGTCATTAGTTAGACATAGTTTACGCGCATTTGCGTAGAGTTGATCCAACCTGAGAAGCACGAATGTGTCTCCCAAACTCCTCTGCTTGCGTTACTCCTTGCTCTGTGGACGATATTAATTGCCGTATAAATTAAGAGCGCAAAGAAGGGGAAGAAGGCTATTTGTACATTTGGTGGGCGGGCCGCCTTGTTAAACGACGGCACTTAATAAGCGGCGAGGTTTGTTTAGCTGTGGAGGGGTCTGCGCTGCTACCGGTGTCTCATGATGGAGAGCGGGCGACAGCAAGGGGCCACGCGTATAGGGGAGACTGCAGTACATCAGAGCTCAGATGCGAAGTCTCACTGATTGATTCTCCTATTAACCCTAGCATTACCAAGTTAGCGTGCTTTACCAACAATGGGCAAAAAGTGCTCATATGTTTAACTCCTCATGGCCATAATATTCTAATTAGATATATTTATCTTGTGAACATGAATGATTTATAATGAAATTAGAACGAATTTAATAAGTCTCTTGGCTGTCCGGGACAAGCCGCGTCGGATTGGTCGTAGCTAACGTTTCGGCCAACATATTGTGGCCTTCCTCAGAGCGTACTGCTGACAGAGCGTTCACATTGTTGCATGATAATTAAGGTAATTAAAATAAGTGTTGGGTAATATTGTCGTACGTTGTTAAGTTTCAATGTTCATCATCACTTGAATAACTTCATTTAAACCACTATCAGTCATCCTAATCCTTTTCGACAATACGTACAGGTTACTACAGGTTAGTACAGGGAATACAACTCACAAGTACAAACAGCGGCACTGCATTGCGTCGTCAATGCATGACGGCCACTTCAGTGTTGCCAAAGTAAATCTATAGCCTTCATATATTTTTGTCACATGTTTTACCAACCCCAGGGCAAAAATTGCCCATGCACGAAAATATCGCATATTTGTTTAAAAATCTTTAAGGTTATTACGCAGATTTAATTGTTAAAACTTGTAATTAGGTGTTATTGACAAATATTAAATTAAATTAAAAATTAAAAATATCTCAATCCATTTAAAGCACATTTTGTTTTACAAACGAACTAATGGGCAGTTTTTGCCCATGTTTGGTAAAGTTAGGGTTAAGAAACAGGAATAATAAATCGTAAGAATTAGAGCAGATGACTAATGATAATGGCTAAGAAATTCAAAGCTGCTATTATAATAAAAAAAGTGTTAACCAAGGCAACGCCTTTTATTCGTATGTCTTACAATATAGGCTTAGTGCGCAAACATTGTACGTAAACCTTTATCATCGATAGTTTGTATTGTCCCTTACAAAATAATGTAATGGTTAGAAGACCTAAGCGATGAAGAATCGAAATCAGGCAACTGCGAATAAGCACTTTGAAAAATTCTTATCTATCACTGTTCGCATTAATGGCCGACTGTCCGACAACACGTGAAGATGACACTACCACTTGACTGGGCTGCGGTCTTGCAAAGAACTACAATTTTGGTACGTTTCCATTATGCAACAGCACTCTACAGAGCAGTGAATCAAGGGGCTCCCATTACTAACCTGGCCCGAGTTTGGGTACTTTCCTCTAAATATTATTTTCCTGTAACTGCCATGAAGTTTTGATATTTATATAGTAAATAACTTCACCAAATGCATATGTGCAGCTCACTGTCATTCAGATAAGCACATTATACTCTTGTGATGTATAATGTTTGAAAGTAAACTATTCTTATGTTGTTAGTGTGCGCTTATTTATCTCATTAGTCAATTTATAATTTGTTTGTTCTTTTTAAATTTAAAAAAAAATTATTCTCTAGCCATCCAAGTTATTACACGTTGCACTCACGTGCTGCGTATTAATTTGTCACACTGACGACGCCTGTGAAACCTGGATCAAGAATAATATACTGAATACTACATTAATGTGACGATGTAAACAACTTGCAAGCTGCTTTTCGTGAACGATTATTCATTTAAGAAATGTTTACTCACTTTGATTAATATCTCGTTGGTATCACATCTACGCGTGTACTCTCATAGTATGAAAACAAATGGTCAAAAGTAACTGTAATTACTTATACGTTAGCTATCTGCGTGTAGGAACCAAATGAAACTGAATGAATGTATATACAAAGTGTGCTTTTTTACCGTGTTTTCCCTCACTCTTCTATACTAATGGGGCATGCTTTAGTATATCTATATATACGAATTCTTAATTATTCGAATTATCAAGTTACTCGTTATTTTTATCGGCAACAGCCTTTACCATTTTGCTGTTCAAAATTCAAAGAAGCTAAAGAGACACGTTTGAAAATAATATCAAAATGCACTTATCTTTGGTACATTTTTCATGTTTCACATAACTTCGTACTCATTGTTCATATTAAATATTGTTCCAAAACAGAAATTATTGATATGACCTTTCTTCATATTGTTACTAGTTTCTTTTAAGTCATACAATTTTTGTAAGAAAGTAAAACGCATAGAAATAAAAATACTGTATTGGTAAATTGAGAGTGTAAGCTGTATCTCTTATGTATTATGAATAATAACATTTATTTATTTGGTCTAAAACAGTCAAATACTGAATGTGACGTATGGAGGAGAAAATCATCTGCGCACGCTTTCTTGAGTTTCAGAATCTCTTCTCAACAGTTTAACTATTAATTGTTGAAAGATGACAAAAAATAACAGTAATAATAATAATAAATATAAAAAAGCGAGAGATAAACATTTCAAAAGCTATTTTTGTTGCCGAATTATAGAAAACGTATTTGTAACGGTAAAGGAATGAACAGATTTGATTTTTCTGTATTGCTAACAAAATAGAAACTCACTCTAAGCTCTACTACCACTACAAGGAAAAGGAAGGTTCAACAAAATGTGCGCATAGTAAAGCTACATTTACATCTAGAAGCAAATCAAGGGGCCATCTCAGCATTTCCTCAATGGATCAGTGAAACTGGACAAAAACCCGATCGAGATGGCGTTCATTGACCCGGAAGGTGAAGTACATTACTTGTTACAGACATTTAAGTCCTTTTTAAAAAATTATACAATGAAATTGTAAACTAATTCTTTAAACTATGTCATTGTTTTGTTAAAGTATACATTATTTTTCTTTTTGACGAACAGTATAGTCTCTAATTGTATATAAACAGTTTTGCAACAGGAAAGATTTTACTTTTAACTTAAATTTGTGTACCAATTTTAATTGTTTAATTTCATCTAGCAATGCGTTGTAAAGTTATGTACATGTATTGTATGTGGTTTTCTTGTAGTGAGCTGTTGATACTGACACTTGATGAACATGATTTCTACGTCGAGTGTCGTAACTATAAATATCAGTATTAAATGAAAATATGTTTCCACCGTTAAGTAAGTCAGTTTTGACAAATACTACAGATTCGTAAATAAATAGACAGGGCAATGGTAAGATTCGAAGCTCAATAAAAAGAGACTTGCAGGGATCACGTGGACCGCATTTTCTCATAACATACATAACAACATAATTACTATATTTTGATTGTCTTCGCAAATTTAGTAAAGAAATCATTTCCTTATTTCGATGTTATTGGAAATCTCTTTTCGATGCTATTGTAGTAAGAGAAGAGAGTCGGTGTCCCCGTAATGAATTCATGGTCAGAGTTACTCTACCAACGGCATTGCAGTATTTTGATTGCAAAGACTATAGATAGTGCCCATCTGCTTTGTGATAGCGTCGCGTATTGACTTCAGAAATATCGCGGTGACGTGCAATAATAGCAGCGCCACCGAAGACGTAATCTATCCTTGATACCCTCAAGTCGGAGCGAACAAATGAAGTAAAACACACGCGAACTACATTTTGCTGTGAAGCGCACGTTGCAACATTGCAATATTTGAATCGTGCGGCAACGTTGCAACATTTGGTGCATACATAAGAAACAGTTTTGATGAACCGTGTCTCATTTCGAACGTGCGAAGCCTAGTTCTTCAAGGATTGGTTAGCGCTTTTCCAACCAGTCAGACGTAAAGTTCTTCTTATTATAAATATCATTACGCCATCATTATATCGTCAAACAGGCGCAAAGAGGATTACCATTCCAACTCAAAATTGAACTTCTGACGCTTTTATTTACATTCAGCAAACAGCTACGCGCGCACCCTTCAAATACAAACAAACTCTCAGAAACAAGTCGTGAGGCAGAAGTGTTTACGCCTCCCCCATTAACTACTGGATTACCTTTTCCAAACATATCCAAACAACCCGTCCTCGGCGGTGGGGGGATGCAACATAAACGCGACCCTCCACGTAATATTTTAAACTTCGGAGGCTGCGTTGCGTCACGTGACAACCTCTGAGAGAGGTTGCTTTACGGAGGCCCCTCTGCCCTCCGCCCTCTGTCGGCAGGGGCGCCACAGGCGCTGTTCCACAACACAAACAGAGGGACTCAAGCACGACACCTACCGTCGAGTAGGCGATATTTCTCGCTGCAACCGCGCTAGTTAAGGGAAAGAGAAGTTATTGCATACGCTGTCGTTTGATGTTATGCTGTGATGACTGGAAGATAATAAAATATTTAAAGAGTACTTAGCAGAAGGAGTGGATTTTCTTATTTTGTTAAGGAGTGGATTTATATTCTTCAATTTTCTTGGATATCTGTCTCGTTTTTGTGTAGGTTTGGGGTGCAAAAATAACTGCAAATGCAAAAATGAATTCTTGGCTCCTTATTTGAAAGTGTTACGAAATGTATAGCGTTATTGGGCAATATAATCGTAATATAAAATTTTCAAGACACCATATATTTTGTTTATTTATAACGAAATCATATTAAAAGAAGTTTAATTATTAAAATTATTTTCCTTTTTTAATTACAATTAATGACATCGGATTTATATTATACTTTTAGTTTTTATTATATAATAAAAATCTTTTTTAAAAATTTTTAATTTTTTTGAAAATTTTAAATGTAGGGTGGAATAAAAACACACAAAAGTTGGTCTTTAATATAGAATAATAGAAAAACAATACCCCCAAAAAATAATAATCTTTTGTCAGTTGTTTCTGACACTGAGATGGAGACTTGAACTAATGATTTCAAATATTACAAAATAGATGAATTACACGACACCAACTGAAGCTTTGAAGTGATATTGTACGAAATAATGAAGTATTGTATGAAAGCCGTTTGTAGGAGATCACGTACCAAGTTGCGTAGAACAGAGAGCGAAGTTGAAACTCGCTAAGCCCACGCAGACCTTACGTCGGTGATTAAGGGGTAAACTTTAGAGACTGTGCTACGTCGGATGACAACCTGGGAGTGAGGTACCGTCGGCGACGCCATACATACTACCCACGACCACATAAGAGCCGAAGCAGTAACGGATCTACGAAATCATCAAGAAAATTTAATAGCTTCTACAACTTCCTGAGTACAATTTTATAGCAGATTTTCCGAAATTTAAAAAAGGTTGCCTTGCGAGTAATTGCGTTTTAAAGAAGTTTTTTATTGTTGTATGCCAAGAATAACACGACCTAAAGTTGATATTTAATGAATAATTGTGCTAAGTATCTTATATATACTCACAAATATTTAGAATCTGTAGAAACGTTTATATGAGGGCAAAAAATTAAAGAATATAGGGGTTTTCCCAAAAGTCTTAGATTTTAAGGTGTCTGGTTGCCGAATAATGAGTTGAAAAGTTAATTTGACTTAACGATGTAGGCATTATGACAAGATATTTATTAATATATTATTTTTAAGTTTGAAGGGGTCGTGTCATAAAATCCCCTTTTTCGCATGGAATGACGCAGATATATTTCTAAATGCAATTTATCTCTCAATGTTAGATCATTAATTAAATTTATGCGATATAAATAAGGTAATTATTTTGAATACATTAAGTAAAAACAAAAAATGTTGACTTTCGATTACAAAAAAAGCCCCTGTCCCCTCCGAACCTCCACTACCCTGGCGTCTCGGGAAAAATATTTTGGTCTGGTTATATTGCATCAGAGATAGTTTCTTTCTACACTGTCGAACTATAAAAATTGTATGTATTTAGAAAATGTATAGCGGGAAGAGAACGTGAGGAAGAATTTATCAGCTCAAGCACGATTTACTTTGTACAATTTCCATTCAACTTTTGCTTCTAAAATTGGTCTAAAAATTACGTCCAATGTTTATACTGTTCATTTTCTGGACGAATAATCGTAGCCAAGAACGCGTCGTGAATCCTATAAGTCAACATTTTTTTTCGTGAAAGCCTTCCTCTTCACGGGATGCGAGTGTATTTTATATTTACAGCATCACCGGCCGTTTCTTCAGATGACGTTGTCTCAAATAAGAATGAGCAAACATTTTAGGAACTTGGAAGAGCCTTTTCTTCGTGCGCTCCTGTCGCACGAGCCCAGCAAGTGGCTGGATGTCTCGAGTGGACGCGAGGTGGAGCATCTTGCCGTGTGACCTGCTGAGAAACGGCGAGGCAAGGTGGCTTGATTGATTGATTTTTTCGTGTTTCCGGGCGCGTCAACTGCTTTGGTCATTAGTCCCGTTAGTGTAGTGTATGTTTTTCTCGGGAGATGGCGGTGATCATCTTCCGCTCGATGGCGAGATCCGGCGCCGACATACCGTCGGCTAGTGGGGTTTCCCCCTAACCAGGACTCTCCCACCAACGGGGCACCACCCCAGCCGGAACATGCTCTAAGCTCCCGTCTCCCGGAATATGTGGTAGTGTAGTGAATGTTAGTGTAAGTGTGTGTGTAAGGGGAGAGGATAGGACAACGAAGAGGAAGGACAGATCGCGCGCGGTCCGTGGCCCGTTTGGTAGGGTACTGCTCCGGCATTCGCCTGAAGCTGATCGGAGAAACCACGGAAAACTATGGATCAGAGCAGCCGGTCGCTAGAATTCTCCTCCAGACAGCGACTGAATTCGACCTAGCTGAAAAGCTAGTGTCCAAAATCCTGCCGCCGTGGGGAGTGGGAACCTAGGACCTCCCGGTGAGAGGCGCTGCAGTGACATCAGTTGATGCACTGAGCTACCGCTCCCGATGGCAAGGTGGCACTTGGCGAGACTAGAGGGGTGCGTAGCGGGTTTTGGCGAAGCGTTGCTTGGTGGGATAGAACGCGAACGGCGAGAGGCGAGAAGACTTCGGGCGTATAGACGTTGTGGGATGAGCGACTTGTGCGAGGCGCGACCCGGCAAGCAGCACTGAAAGAGCGAAGAAGGCTTTGGAGGTGGGTGGGGCCTAGTGACACGTTACTGTGTGTGCCGGAATGGCATCCGGCAGAGTAGGGCTGCGGCGAGGACGGGGAAGGCAGGTGGCTATGGGGGAGAGGGGGGAGAAGGGTGGGGAAGAAGAAGGAGAGGGGTGGGAAAGGAAATATGTGAGTGGAAGGAAATGTTGGGAGGAAGGAGATGAGTGAGGGGGGGAGATGAGTGAGGGGAAGGGGGGGGAAAGAGGAACGGAAAAGGGGAGAAAAAGAGTGAGGGGGGGGGGGAAGGGGAAGAGGGGAAAGAGGGAAGAGAGAAAGGGGGAGGAAAGCGACGAGGAAAAGTGTTGAGAAGTTGCGGGCAGAGAGGGAGGGAAGTGAGGATCAGGTCAAGAAAGAGAAGTTACACTGAGAAAGCAAGGGGAAGGCGAGAGATTCACGAGGAATACAGGCAGGGAAGGAGAGAGAGTGAAAGGGAACCGAGAGGCCAGGAGTTGGGCGGGTGAGATGAGGCATGGAAGGGAAAGAGGAGGGCTTGAAGAGGAGAGAGGAGCGAGGGGGGCGTGGCCACAGGCGGTGGGCGCCGCCCGCCCTCTCATTCGCCAGGCGGAGTTTGCGCTCGAGCCATTTAGCAGCGCGCCTTCCATTAGGTAGACTCCAAAGCGCCGCCAAGTTGGACGTGCGAAGTTGGGAAGAGATGTAGCGCACGAGGTGTAACATGCCTCGGAGCGCGGGCCCGCGTGCGACCAAAGGACGTCGAGGGAGACGAATCGGCGGATGACAAGACGCGGGAGGGACAGACGCACTGGATGAAAGATGGATACAGACAGAAAAGAGATGGGAGGAACGTGCAAGGTGGAAGTTTTCTGTGAGTCAGAAATCATTGTGCGAAGAGGTTTGATAATGAAAATGATGGTATTGCGTTACTAATCCAATTTGAAAATGTTGAAATAAAAGTAAATAAAACTGAAGTTGTCTGGTATCAATTATATATTTATGTTGAAGATCTTTCCGATCGCGTAGCGATCATCGTCAGATCTTGTAGCTGCTGGACGGAAAAGGAAGTTCTGCGGTTTTTTAGAATAGCGGTTTGTTTATAAGAAGGCAAAGCGGCGGTCGGACGTGTGTGGGGGCGGGGCAGGGGAGGGCGCGACCGAAGGGTCGAGAGACGCGGCTGCAGGGCCTGGCGGGAGGAGGAGATCGTTTGTTCCTTCAAGTTGGAAGCATTTTAAGCAAATGTATTACGCAGAACTTTGTTTTCCGCCCAGCAGCTACAAGCTCTCACGATGATCGTTGCGCGATCGGAAAGTTCTTCAGCATAAATATATAATTGATACCAGACAACTTCAGTTTTTTTTACTTTGAATTAATAAGGTATCTACATCACCAAAAGTCTAATTAATTAACTTTGAAATAAAGTTTGTGTGGGAATTTTATTAATTGTCAATGCTCCAGATGTAGCTAGCCTGTACCAAACATGCTTGTAGAACGCGATCAGAGTGAGGTTTGATTTTATCAGTGTGACCCCTGCTATTGTCTTCTAACTCTTCGTATAACGAGTCTTCGTATATCTAGCTCTCAGAATTGTGTGTGTATTCTGATACCCTGTGTTTTTGCATCGGTTTTCCGATTTTCGTTGATCGTCTCCTTCCATTATTTCATATTCATCACATTATTTTACAATTTTGTTTTCGGTTACGCAGATTTTGCTATTTTTTGGCACGGTTTTTATAGTTGGAGGCAATAAATAAAACGCTGATTGTCATGGTTTGTTCTTTTCCTGTTGTTGAGGTTATCGTATATTGCAAGTATAAGTCTTTCGTATTTGTTTCATTATCTGTCAAATTATTCAATAATTCTGTTTGCGTTTTTGCAGGTAAGTGGAATATAAACGAGATGAGTTCCCTGACTACTGTATGCGGGTTCCGTATGATGGAACTGGATATTATTGTCGTCTCCAAGAAACCTTGTATTTATTAGTAAGTATTCTTCTTTATTTTATCTCTTTCTGTTTGGTCTTAGTGTAAATACAATGCTCCATATATTCTATGATGTTTTTATATTCTCTTTGCGTTAATCTTGCCAACATCAGATTCTATATCAGCATTTTGGAAGCGTTAAGCAAAGGGCTTGCTCTGCAAGTAAGTCTTCAATGTTCTTACAAATAATTTTTTTGACTAGTACTATTCTGTCATAGCGACATAAAGCAACCAAACACAAGGATCAAAACCATTGGTGCCGTTAAACAATTTAAGCCCTATGACTTCCGTATAATCCTAATAACGAACTCAGTCTCTTGCTATCGTCTCGTTGTACTTTGTTATTTCTCGTCTGTATTTACTCAATTTTGTTAACGGGGTTAAGAACTATTTGAACCCGTCGTATTATAAAACAAGCATACCACACCAAACCAATTATTTTGAAGCGTGAAAGAGACTAATTCCTTCGCAATCTACCAGAGCAGTAAGGTTTCACACGTGCAAAACTTTTCTTGTTCCGCTGCGGCCACGTGCCACGGGAGGCCTAGGAGGTTCATCTGCCGGTGACCGGACCCTCCCGCGCTGGCATCTGTATTCGCGCGGTGTTCCCCGCTTCCAGGAGGGATCGCGCGGCCGAAGCGGAGGCAAGTGGAGCCATTAAGTTGGCCACCCTGCCTCCCCGCGGCGAATCCCTAAGTGGCGAGGAAGAGCGCGCCCAGGAGGGAGGAAGCCACTCGCCGGCCGAGTGGGCGAGCGAGAGCAAGTGGAGTGATAAGCGCGTAGATGAGTGGATAGACCTGGGTCTAGTAGGTAAAAAATCACGGGTGAGTGGTAGTTAAACGAACGAGGGGTGCGGCGGGCTAGCAATGGTTAACGCTCAACGGGGTTGCATTGGGAGGGAGGGTCAATTGGTTTGGTTTGTTTTTTTTCGTGTTTCCGGGCGCGTCAAGAGCTTTGGTCATTATTCCCGTTATTGTAGTGCATGTTTTTTCTCGGGAGATGGCGGTGATCTTTCCCCGCTGGATGGCGAGATCCGGCGCCGACCTACCGTCGGCTAGTGGGGTTTCCCCCGAACCAGGACTCTCCCACCAGCGGGGTACCGCCCCAGCCGGGACAAGCTCTAAGCTTTCGACCGGTCTCCCGGAATATATGGTTAGTGTAAGTGTGTGTGTAAGGGGGAGACGATAGGACAAGGAAGTGGAAGGACAGATCTCGCGCGGTCCGTGGCCCGTTTGGTAGGGTACTGCTCCGGCATTCGCCTGGTGTTGATCAGAGAAACCACGGAAAGCTACCGATCAGAGCGGCCGACCGCTAGAATTCTCCTCGCATTGAATTCGACCTAGCTGAAAAGCTAGTGTCGAAAATCCCGCCGCCGTGAGGACTCGAACCTAGGACCTCCCGGTCAGAGGTGCTACAGTGACATCAGTTGATGCACTGAGCTACCGCTCCCCGGTCGGGGGGGGTGAGCTTATGTTAGTTCCAAAGAACGTGTGCACGTGTTCAGAGTGATGGCGACTGCGTGATTTAATGTAGAAGCGAGTGAAGATAATAGAGAGCAGACCAGAGGAAAGGAAAAATGCCAGCGGATGGGCGAATGAAAGAGTCGACGGTCGGACAAGTGGACGGATGGACCAGAGGACGGAGGGGTCTGGCTGTGGATGGACGGGCCGAGTGAGTGTGGACGGACGGGCCGGGTGAGTGGAGGTACGGGCCGGCCGAGTGAACGGACGAGCAGGGCGAGTGGGCGGACGAAAAGACGGTTGAAAATGTTTGACATACGGGCGTCAGGAAGGATTGACGAGCATACGGTTCAGGAAGGACTGACGAAAGACGAGCGTCGGAAGACGGGGGGGGGGAGACGAGAAGAGACAGCCAGAGGAGAGGGGCGAGTGGACGGATGGACGGGTGAGCGGTCGCACGAGCGAGCTGGAAGACGAGTACCAAGCCCGCAGGCGAATGGACGAAGCAGCAAGCCCACTGAATCAGCGAGTGACTGGATCAGCGAGCGATGGAGACTCTGGAGAGTAGAAGAGGCGAGGGGGCGGGTGAGAGGGTGCGCGACCGCATTGCCGAAGGGCTGAACCCCCTCCCCCCGCCCATGAGATGAGGTGGTGCGTGAAAGGCTTTGGGCGGCGATTCGTCTTGTGGGCGTCCGATCCCTGCTGTTCGGCGAGCGCCGTTTCTGACTCACTGAGATGAGAAATTGGATTACTAATGCGTCTGCCTTTTGCGGAGGGTGGAGGAAGAATTCCAGGACTGAACTTTTATTTCCATTTCTTTTATCGGTATCGAATTACCCTTCTCCTGAGCAGATCGGGATGGATCCTTTCAGTTTGCGTAGTTGTAGTTCGTGGGTTAAAAGAAATCAAAATATATTTTTGGGGGATTTATTGGGTTGTTTCGATTGGAATATGTTAAATTCCCAACAAAATGTTGTTCTTTTTATAGTATCTTTATTTCTAGCGGATGTATTCCTCGAATAAAAGTTGTTCATGTTCGATTTCAAATTTAAAACATTTTAAAATATTTTTTTTCCTTATTAGTATTTATTTAGTTAAGCACTAATTAAGTTGGTAATAATAAAAATTATTTAATAGAAACCGTGGATTTTCAATTTTTATTGAAATTTGGAGTACATAGGTACAGAAAGAAGTAATTTCCAAAGAAACATCAAATGTTACGAAACCGAATGTTTTTTTCTATTTCATCTCATAACATAGAAGGTGGTATCAAAAAGAAGTAGGACTGGTTTTATTAAAAATAATTCACAGCACATATCTGTACAAATACTTAATAACGTTGACAAAGGACACTTGGGTTTTGACCCATAATGCATCTGTCCAGCGGTGAGGGCTTCTGGAGGTCATTGGTCGAGATGCCGTTGAGAGCCACTTAGACGTCTTCCATGGAGTCGAAACGTTGTCCCTCCATGGCCCGTTTGAGGCGAGGGAAGGGGAAGATGTGAGGCGGAGCCACGTCCGGGTTATAGGGGGTTGAGGCAATCAGGCAATTCCATACTGAGCCAGCCACTCCTGCACCAACAGCGCAAATTGGCACGATACAGTGTCGTGGTGGAGCTTCTAGGAAATGGCCATGTGTAGTCGCACGTAATTGACTAGTTTTCGAAAGCCACCGACCCTTTCCGCGTAAGTATGCGCAATCATGGTTTGCTCAGTAAGTACAAACTCAATGTGGATGACATCACAATGATCAGAAGCGTTGTTTCACCCTGGATTTGTTCATCCGTGCCTTATTCCGAGAGGAGGTTTGTTCGTGTGACTCCCGAACTTTGGCGTTTTGTCTTCGGATCGAATTAAAAGACCAGGTTCCTTCTCCGATAACCATGTTAACGAGAAAATTTGGGTTTTCTTCTTACACAGTTCAGAATTTCTGTTGAATGACCATTCGCTTTTTGTCTATCAGTCAGGATTCTTGGCACAAACTTCGCGCAAATTTTCCTCTATGCTAAATCATCCGTAAGGATGTAAATGATACCATGAGAAGGGCTTAACTTCTCACTGATCAGGCGAACTGATAACCAATGATAAAAGTTCAGAAGTTGTTTCACTTTCGTCACATTTTCGTCGACCTTTGACATTGACTGGCGACCGGCGCGTTGGTCATCCTCGGCGAGTTCCCTCCCCTTCGAAACTACTTGTGTCACTCAGAGATTCTTGGAAACTCATGGCAGCATCCTCGGAGGAATGCTTGTTCATATCGAAAGTTTCCGCGGCGCTTTTTCCAAGTTTGAAGCAACACTTCACGCTGTAACGCTGCTCGAGATTCCGCTCCACGCTGAGTGTGACGACACCTCTTAACGGTGATTCACGGGAAACAATGTGATCACTCTCCAATTCTTTTTTATTCTGAACAAGGTAAAATTACAGTCTAGTTTACATTAAAGATAATTAGTAACTATAAAACATTTGTAGTTGATAATGATGACGGCGGATGATGTAACGGTTAGCCTCTCGGGGTGTTATACCCAATGTCGCGGGTTGAAACCCGATCGAAGCCGTGAATTTTTGAGGGCGAAAAAATCCTTCGTACGCCTTCCTTCGGATGGTCTCCTAATGTTCCTCCTCCGCTTCCTATGGTATCGTAATGTATCATTTTGTCCATCCTACTGATTTATTCCTAAAACTAGAATTTCATTCCGAAGAAGATCCGATTCCTAAGACCCTTCGAATACGAGCCTCTCCGTACTGGTCTTGGAAAGAAATTCGCATCTAAAAAAAAAAAAAAAAAAACTTGAAGAGAGTCTTCCGGCACGCACGCACCCGGCATGTGACGCATCGGCATGCGTGGTACGCACCCTCCCGAACGCACGGCGAACGTAGCAGCTGAGCCGCATCTCCCTCCCCTCGCATTCCTTGGCGCAAGCTGTACCTGACGCGGACGTCTCGCCGCGGCGGCCTCACAAAAAAATGCCGAAAACTTTTTTTTCCGAAACGCAGCGGGAAAAATCTCACAGCGGGAAGGGTTACCGTCGGGAATGTTCATGGGTCTCTCACGTTTCTCGTTCAGAACAGGCTGCTACGAAGCACCACTATTTCCTAGACTCGTGAATGTTTGGCTTTAATATTCATAGGTTCACAGTGGCCTTCGTAGGCGCTCGGATTCATAGTTGTGAAAGTCATATTCATCAGTGTTGTCAGTATCTTGTTTATGTAGGTTTTTAGAAAATTATTGTTTGCATTTGGCCTCATAAGAATGGCAAACCCGTGCTTGAGGAGTAAAAAGAGACTGATTTCGAGACCTCGATATGCAGTGTGCGCATTTGTTATCACTTGACTATTTTCGCCAAACTTTAAATTCATAATTGTGAAAGAATCATAGTTATCAAAGTCATATTCACTAGTGCAATTAATGTCTTGTTAATGTAGGTTTTAATAAAGTCATTTTTTGGATTGGGCTTCATAAAAATGTCAAACCGCTATGTGGGAAGTGAAAAGATACAGATTTCTAAACCGCAACATGAAGCGCGCTCATTTGTTACTTCTTCCCCAAACTTTAAATACTCATACGATACAAGAATAAATATCCCCTAAACTACATTGTGCTGTAAACTCAAGTTATTGCATTATTGTAGATGTTATTAACGTCCTACAGCTTTATGTATGTTCATAGTTTTATCTCACAAATACAAATCATGGAATTTTTTGCAAGTTTAATATACCTCTTCTTTTCTTACCAGAACTTTGTCAGCTTAACTCCATGAAATATTACTGAGTTCCCTAATAGTGTTCCACGGCTACACGTTTTTCAGTTTTCTCGTTTTTTTAGTCGGTAAAAGCGCCCGTTGCTCAGGGTTCATAGAACACGATAAACGTCCGAACGCATAAGCAATTCTACCATTCAGATATATTTCTCTTGATATTTATTTATTTAACGCCAAAAGAAAGAAAACTCATTGTGATCTGTAGACAGGAGAAATTTATTTACTAGTAATCAGAAGCAAATCAAGGGACCATCTCAGCTTTTACATACTATGTAAAGGAAAACTGAACGGAAAACCTGTAATTCAATTTTGAAATTAAATAATAACTTATCTTGGCATTTGATCTGGTGATTTTAACTGTTTAATATATATTAAAATATTTTGTAAAATAACGTTAAACATTGTATATTTTCAATGACACGTGTCATTTCAATTTACTTGTCATTGTGTACAGATACTGGTAGAGGACTGTTAGTAGAAACACTTGGTAAATAATAATTCTTACCACCTATCTCACCAACCAGTCTGTTTACGAAAAACTACACCACTTCCTTTTGCAAATTGTAAAATTTTCTAATTAATTTCGGGAAATACGTACCATCTCTGTGATGCAAACACTGCTGCCTTCTACACAAGGCTCTAGCCAAGAGGAATGCTCTATGCTCTCCTAGGAGTTCCTTTGTTTGGAGTTCCAATATTTATTAAGGGAAAGTAGGGCGCGCTGTCGGCGTTAAGGGCACAAATGGAATAACACAGCGAGACGGGAGGAGCTGTACGCACACCCGCTCGCCGCGTGAGAAGGACTATGAGTACTAGGACTTCAAAGAGAAACGTAAGAATGGGTAAATTATGATCCGAGCGCGCCGAATCCCCTTGCTGCTGTAGGGAACCAAAAGAGAAAACCAGGAAATAGGAGTAGTTTTTGCTGTTTCTTTCACGCCCATTTTCTCCCTCCTCACAGTAAAAGCACACATTGTGTTGAAACGGGAATGTTAAAGAAAAATGTCAAATTTGTAGAAGTTCTTTTTTTGTGGTCGATTTGCATTTTTTTGTCTTTCAGAACGATTTTTAGTGAATAAACGTACTTTTAGATGTCACAATCACTTTTGCACAACGTGCCTTACCTAACGGAGGCTGTTGGACAGCAAAATGTGTATAACAATACTTTTCGAAATTAATTATTTATGTTTATTGCTGCTAAAGTTTGTTTTGTGCTAGTTTTACAATGAGAGTAGTAGTAGCACCCTCTTGAATAAACCAACAAGTAGATTATTTTGATGAAGATGGTAGGAAAAATGATGGAATAATGTTGGAAACAGATAGTGTAAATGGCAAAACACCGAAAATATCTGCTATGTCCCACCTTTATTTTCGTGCAGTGGTCGAAATTTGAATTCCTGTACCTAGTAATGAAAAGATAGTGAACCTATTAGTCTCTCAGAGGCCTACGGTTCACTAAGAACCTGAGCAGGAGCAGCAAGCCAGCTGATCAGCCTTTCTCATGGTTTTCTTTGGAAGCTTGATCAGTTCAACAAACAAGAAGCAACGAACCTCCTTCACCTCTGAAATTTGTTCTAAGGCATGTATAGTACGAAAAGTTTCACATTTGAAACCTAGGTCGTGAATAAAAAATCGACGAAATAAAATATTATGAAAGATATCAAAACAATTCACAAGTACAGAAAGAAAGCAGTTTAGTTACTCTGAGAACTGAATGAACGTTTATTACACCTGTTGCGATTGGGTCTTCAGGGCATCGGCATCATATCCCTAACTTCACAACCCTTTTGTGTATCAATATTCGATATTTGGAATGACGTGTCGATGATTTATTCATTATGATGCAAATTGTAAACGAAGTAAATTTAAGTCAGAACAGATTGTCCAGAAACTATTGCGTGCATCTCCGCCTTCAAGTGATCTTTTGAACTTCGGTATGTCAACATCCACTCCACTATGCTCCACCTTTCATAAAAATACCT
Source organism: Teleogryllus oceanicus (assembly GCA_964035755.1). Lineage (NCBI taxonomy): Eukaryota > Metazoa > Arthropoda > Insecta > Orthoptera > Gryllidae > Teleogryllus > Teleogryllus oceanicus. Next base: position 75,029,325 of record CAXIVR010000008.1, read on the forward strand.
CATACGAAACAGTGTCACTTGATCGATTGATTAATGCTTCAGGACACGACAAATGTTACATTAGTCAATCCCATTTGTATAGTGAAGTTTGTAGTGTAATGACGTAAATTGAAGTCAAGCCAGATAGTGCAGAAAATATTGTGTGCTCCTTGGCCTTGAAGTAATGAATTGAAGCTCGGGATTATCAACATCCGCTCCACTACGGTTATTTTTGATAAAACTATCACATACGAAATAGTTGCACTTAATAGATTGATTAATGTGTCTGGGCACGCCCACTGTTCTGTTCATTAGCCCCGATAATTAGAGACTTGGACGTGGCCCAATTAAATGGTGAGATTCAGCGTCGACCTATTCGTCAGCTTGCGGAGGATTTCCCTGTTCACGTATTTCCCCCACACCTCTCCAGCTAACATAAGGTGTAAGCTCCCGACTGGTCTCCCGAATGAACCCCCGACATGATAGTGTAGAGAATGGATGTGTGTGTGTGTGTGTGTGTGTGTGTGTAAGAGGTGAGGATAGAACAAGAAAGATGAAAGGAAAAGTCGTGCATGGTCCGTGGCCCTTTTGTGAGTGTACTGGTCCGATATTCGATTGAAATTGATAGGAAAAAACCACAACACTCCCAATCAGAGCAGACAACCGCTAGGGTTCTCCTCCAGACAGCGCCTGAACTCGACTTAGCTGTGGGACTCGAGCCGTGGCACCTCCCGGTCGAATCCCCGCAGTGCCAACAGTCGTCCGGAGCCGCCGCAGCCGTCTTCCGCTGGTGCCGGCGCCAGCGCCCAGCGCCTTGGTGCGCGGCGGGTGGCCGGCGGGCGGCGCGGCGCTGGGCCAACACAAAGCGGACAGGAGAGAGAGCCGGCGCGGGCGGCGCTGCCTGCTCCTCGTCACAGCTTCCGCTGCTTGACGCCTTCCATTTCGCCTTCCGCGCCGCCGCCGACGCCACCGCCACCGCCACCGCCACCGCCACCGCCACCGCCACCGCCACCGCCACCGCCACCGCCACCGCCACCGCCACCGCCACCGCCACCGCCACCGCCACCGCCACCGCCGCCACCGCCACCACCGCCACCCGCCACCCGCCACCGCTTCCACCGCCACCGCTTCCACCGCCTCCGCCGCCTCCCATCCCGCCTACGACGCCGCTTCCGCCGCCCCCCGCCTCCGCCTCCGCCGCCCCGCAGCCTACGCCTCCGTTGCCCCGCCGCTGCTGCCGCCGCCGCCGTGCCAGTGTTTGCTGACATGCGGTGATGGCTGCTTCCTTTGACCGGTAGCCGACGTCTCCCAAAAGGCTTTCCTTGTTTTAGACATAACACAAGGAGCCACCAATCTTCAGCATGGTTTGGACCTAGTCTTATGAGTTTCGGCGTCAGTCAGGTTGAGCTGCTCCTACCACCTTCTTCTTCACCTACAGATGTTTATTAATGCATTTAGCCCAGCCACGAATATTACAAGTGTAGCGTCACGTTGGCGGCCGTGGGTGGGAGGAGTAGCGGAAGTATCGCACACCTGCGGGCATAAATAGCTGGGCGCCGGTGTTGGGATACCTTTAGACAAAGGGAACGCCAGCTTGACCGGGATGGTCACGTGGTACACGCGAGCTTCCCTCCTACACTTAGGACGGTCACGTGACGGCTGCACTCTGGTATAAAATCGAGCCGATCAGCTCAGACGGTGGGTTTTAATTCTGGAAACCTCGTGCGATGCGCAAAACTTTACGCCCAGACTGGAGCGTGTCGTGCCTAGTGCACGGGTGACGAGGTCACGGTAGTGGCGCGGGAGTAGCGTCAGAGGAGGCGGGGTCTCACTAGTTATGTGGGGTATCCACAGGGAAATACTCAGAAGTGTGTAGTTTCGGAGCAGAAGTTGGTTATTGTACATACATGTAAGTAAACTTGTACATGCTTGTAACTGTCTGTGTGTTATTCTCCATGACGCCACACAAGTAAAATAGAGTGCGTACGGTACGGTACGGATGTCGATGTAGCACATCGTATGCTAACGACGTAGGGTGAGAAGATTTTAAAAGCGGTCAAGCAGCACTACACCCTAATTGATCTTTTTCCTTGGTTTTGACCGGCGTAGTTGGCTCAGGGCATCAACTGCCCTTTCGCTCTTAAATATATTAATCGTTATATTTATTCGTACTTATTACATTTTCTCCGCGAAAACCCATTCTTTATTACTTTTTCTCCTCCAAAACCCCTCCCCTATTACGTTTTCTCCTCCAAAATCTTGCTTCATTACCCATCTTCTTTCTACTTCTGTCATCGTTTCTCTCCCTCCTCTTCCTTCGATCCGTAATATCCTTCTAAGTAAGTCTATTTTTTTTATTTATTTTACGTAAAAAACAGTTTAAAACTGCGTATGACGTGCTATGGGGAAAAGTGAATTGTGTGCACATTTTCAAAATTCTGTGATTCCTACACTAAGTCATATACTACTTAAATTTTGAACAAAAAAAAGAAGAAAAAAGCTCTCATGTAATAAAATCAATTTTCAAGAATAAAAAGGCAATAAATTTTGGTTCTTATCCGTGTTGTCCTTCGGAATAATACTTCCTGCCACGACAAGATATAAACTATAATTTGAATAATTGTATTTCCCACTGAATTCTAGAAGACATGTAGTTACATTTATGTCCAGATCATTTTTGTACCGAGTTACAAAAGTTCCCAGTAGCACATGAAACCAAACATACATTCTACCCATCACTGGCGGCAGGCCTGTTGGTGAGTTTTTGACAGAATTTATTTGTGGGGGCTACCTTTTCGTTGGTACCGTTTTTGTGAATTTGAAAAGAATATTTTATTTTTAGGGGTACTTTATTGTAGACTAAACTTTTAAAATAATTTTTTCAAAAACGTTTTTAAGTTTTTCCTTCGAATGTATCTTGAATAGAGAGCGATGGGGTAGTAGGTGGGGTTGCTACTGTTCTAGCACCTGTCCTAAATATTCATTAATATACCAAAACATGCGTTTCTTATGCAAATGATTGTTCAATATTTAGATTTTAATACTGCAGTATAAATGTTTTTCAAATTGTTAGTGGTTTTGGATAATTTTGAACAAAATCTTACATGTATTTTCAAGAAAGTTTGACACAATCCTTTTAAAAACTGCACCAATTTTTTTAACTTTTAGTAAGTTGAACTTTATCCGAGAAAACTAAATACTTAATCAAAACACAATTTTAATAAAGCTTTCAGTTATTCAAAAGGTTGTATTCTACAAGATTCTCTGTAGTATGAGCTAAATATGAGAAATTTGTTTATTAATCTATGCAAGGATTAAATATAAGGATATTTCATATTTATCATTTTGAAGTAAGGGATCACTTTAGAAACAATTAGTCCACTGTCTAAGGTCGCACCACAACTTCTCTCCGCTCCCCAACATCCCTAATCGTACTCAATTTTAGATGTGATATTTATCGCCAAACATTTCAGATATGAACGAAATAGGTTATGTCATTTCGAGATGTCTTGTTAAAATGTGCAATAAGATTAATTTCTCAGTATAGAGAATTAACAGATTAACAGTGAACGAGTGTAATCAGCTTCTTGAACATTTATAAGTATAAAAATCGAATTTATCCTGAAAATCCTACAGTTTTTGTACGAGTGGTCAGAGAATCTTTGAAACAATATTTTTTCAGCCTGACAGTCACAAAAATAAAATTTGACATGAAAAATTGTCAAAAAATCATAGCAATACCGGGACTTTACAATGACGAATGTCATCAGTTTTGACACACACCCTATCCCACAAGTGACACGCCATATGTTTCCTAGTATACGCCATGCTGACCCATGCTTCCATTAGTTAAATTCAAACGATACGTTTATTGGAAACACCCCGAATTCAAAGCCAGCAGGCGAATAACGATCGGCGACATGTATTTCGAAACATTTGCAGAGTTGCGTGAATTGGAGATATTCCAATTTACCGTACTTTCCTCGATGTTTGTTGTTTTGGTAGTTTGCAACTCTCTCGCAGAGTAGCTTGCCAAGCAAACCGGCCCAGCACGCAAACAGGACTAGGCCAACAGGCCGCACTTCTGGCGCTTCGCAGGTGAACAACAGGGCAACAGCATAGCTAAAGTTTGTGCTGTCTAGGATGGCCTTGTGGTCTCGGTAGTTTTTGGAATATCGCACATTTCTACTAGTGTAAATTTTGATAATGTATTGTATAGATAATTTAAGGCTTATGAGGTCACAAAACATTCAAAAGTTTCGGTGAAATTCACAGAAAACTCAGAAGTTTACATGTAAATATGTTTACCTTTGTTCGCCTAAGAAGTGTACTCAACAGGGATGCATAATTCCGTTGGCGGTAATTCCGCTGTGTGCTTATGTAAAAAACAGCGGGTGAAATGCTAGGACGGACAAACACCCTTTGATTATTTTTTAAATGCTTTTCTTGAACTCCACAAACGTAGATATATTATTATAACACCAAATAAAATGTCTTAGCATTGAAAAAACTTCCAATTTTGCACAGAGTGATATTTGTGATGACGCACTTAAATTTTGTCTTGGAACGATTTCCCTATCCCAGTTTTTAACTAGGACATTTTTTTACAATTAAGCTCGAATTCTCGGTGTTCTAATCTAAATACGATCGTTAAATTTTGGTACAATATTACAGCATAAAACTGCATACACAATTGAATTAAAGAAACGTCTTCTGTTGTATTTCCTAAAAATAAGTTAATTATAACCGATCCGTCTACCAGTCAATCACAGCACGCCTAACTGATCCATAGTTGGCGACTGCTCATGGCGAGTTCATCAAATGTATTTCCGAAGAGGATGGTCTCTATAAACACGATGGTCAAATACTTCTCTTCCTAATTAATCTACCCGGAAAACTCTTTTAAAATGCTCTAGACCGTAAATAAATAATGAAAAATTAATAATGGTGAAAGACCGATTTGCCACGTATGTATCTGGAGAAGTTTATATAACATTTATATAAAGAAAGTTTATATAACACTTTGTGAATTGTATTGGGAATTTTTTTTAATAAATCGTACGAGGGTTAAAAATAAACGAAAACGATCCATATCATTTATCAGTATATGTTTTTTTATTCAGCTTCTGGGTATCCATTCTTTTTCTTAAATAAACATCTGTGCAAAAGATGTAGCAAGATTAGTCACGGTGGATTGAGTTCGCAATCACTGATAACTCCAATGTCACTGCGCAGATCAAACTGAAAGGATAGTATTTTTTTAAAAGATTTTTTAGGAATACTAAAATTGTGATTTCTAAAGTAAAAAATATTAAAATAAGAAATAAAAATAAAGTCGTGTGGACTGAAAGACTTCGTGCGACTACTGCAAGATAATGAAAATATTTTCTCATAGGTTCTATAGCTTTGATCGTTCCACGTTCGACAGCAGTTGAGGTGACGAAACGTGTACCAGAACCGGCGAAAACAATTTTTTGTAATGATAGAGTAGAATAACTTGACTTCAACAGCAGACCTGGTATTTTTTTAATTTTTTGTATTTTCTAAAACTAAGGTAAGATTTTTTTCGAATCTCCCACGCTTTGTTGGATGGGGAAAAGTTTTCAAAAGACGGATTAATATTTGTTGGATACAAGTTTCGAAATTTGACACTGCATTAACGTTAAAAATTATTTGAGAAACTGTGTGCTATTATAGTAACGCTAGATTAGTACATTTATGTTGGGTTCAATCTTTATTATTTTGGAGTTGTATTTGAGTATGTGAATTTCATAAATACATTCATGGACATTGTAAATTGTAACATGAATCGTCTGTCATAAAGGTGGTTTTGTTTTATTGTCTACAGTTTTGTTAATAAAGTTAGTTTTATAAATATTAAGAAACAGATTCAGTGTGATGTAATTATTGCTGTACAGTGAATAGAGTTTTGTGAGAAATAACTGGAATGGCAGTAATGAAAGTTATAATATAATGATTAAAAGTGTACGCAACCATTAAAAATACAAAAAAGTATGTGTCAGCTTTTAGCACCACTAGTGATTTCTATCAACGATTGAGACTGAATTCGTCATGAATGCAACCCGTCGCGATTAATTCAAAAATGGCTAACGGATTGTATACCCTGTGATTGTCGACTGCCGATTGTCGAAGTCAAGTGCTAAAATCCTAAGCTAGATAACCGTGAATTGTGAGCGTATTCCGATGTTGTGACCTCCTTCTACGTTAGTACACAAAACGTCACGTACAGAAGCACTTATGTCTTCTACTCGCTCACTCAAAAATTTACGACGTATCTCAATAGGTATATGTACTTCATACACATATTGTGCATCTAATACATATTATGCATGTTGTGCTTCAGCGATCTCTCGCACACCCACGATTAATTGCATGCGCGTTTGCAACACTTGCAAAGTTACAAGATCGCACACGTGACATTGTTCTTCCACGAACTTACGCTTTCTAGGAATATTAATTTAACGCGCGACGGTACACTAGCAAAGTTACGAGATCGCACATGTTATTATGTCCTCAGTGATCTTCCGAAGTATCATCCTTCCATAGTAGCTTCCCAAAGTGTGTCGTGTATTCAATTTTCGACAGACATTCGCATTTAATCTTGCTTCATGATTTTACTTAGTTATATTTTAACTTCCTTTTTTGAAAATAGCTATTCTAAATACTTGAAATACGTGGTGTCACGCTAAGATTTCAGATTAAATATTTAAATCCCAACAGGTTTGTAGTTTTTCAACTATTTTCATTATTACATTTTTGAGAAAAATATTTTTCTGATCACATGCAAATTGTCTCTGTCACTACGTCTGATGATTTAATTTGTACTTCCGAACCTCGAAAAACGAAATTACTACTAGCTACTGTAATCCTCCAATTTATAATAATGATGAAACTTACTATCACCGTTCCACTTCCGTGGTGTCCCGTGATATTGTCTGCTTCTACGGATCAATATCTAGAAATTACGGTACATGATATCAATGTCCTGGTGATAACGTGTCTCAACTCTTCGCTTACTTGCCCGAGTGGTTAAAATACTTATTGGCACGGGTGTATTACAATCCGTGAGCTCGCGTTCTATTGTTGCTTCATTCATTAAGATATTTTTCTGAATTAAATTAGTGCAAAGATTGCGCGACGGATTCGAACCCGGGCCTTCTGGTTGACGCCCAGCTGCTCTATCCTGGGCGCAGCAGAATGAGAGCAGCTGGGCGTAAACCAGAAGGCCTGGGTTCGAATCCCGGTCGGGGCGACCAATTCTTTGAACTAATTTAATTATTAAAATACATTGTTACTCGGTAACATGGTCACAATTTGGATAGCTGTACGTCTGCGGAACATATTCTCCGAGCGTAAGTGCATCCAACAAGGTGACGGGCAAGGTGACAATTAGATATTTTTCTGCCAATAAAATACCGTCAAGCCCAAATTTTTTCACTGCCTTGATTTAGTACGCATGTTCATCGATGTTTTCCCACTTACATCTTTGGCATTTTTCATATATGACGGGTACTGTTCTGCATCTGTGCCGCATACTCCGCGTTTTTCCTCCGTACGTTCTGTCAAACACGCGATTCTTGCCGACCGGCCCTCACTTCACATCCTGCCCACGCATCTCCCATCCTTTTTTTGTTTCTCTCGCTCGTCACTCTCCTCTCGCTTCTTCTGCTGTTTCGCTGCTCCAATTCCTTCCTCTCGGTCTCTTTTCTGCTTTGCTTCCTCTTCCGCATCCCCTGCCCTCCCTCCCATGTTGCTTCTTCCGTTCCTTTGAACATCTTCCTTTCCAACCCTTTCCGGCCTTCCTTCCTTGCTTCTGCCTTCTTCCTATCACTGCTTGCCCGAATCCGCCTCCTCAGTCAGGTCCCGCTCCACCCGGCACTGCACTGACTGAACAACTCTCAGCAAAACGCGAACAGTTCCGTTAGATATTGTATTTAACTAAATGTAATAAAAAGCACTTTTTAATCGTGTCTACGCGACTTTCTTTCTTGTACGCTCCAAATCTCGGAGCAAACACTCTAGAGGTTCGTGTGTTTTGTGGTGCTGAGAATTATACATACATACATACATACATACATACATACATACATACATACATACATATATACCTTGAACGCACATTTATGAAATAAAAAATTAGGATTTAACGGACCTTTAACTGCTGAGATCTTTGAAGCCCACGAGTTATGGTTTAATGGCTAGATGGTATTGAAAATAATGAGGTGAATGAGAAGTGAGTGACAATTTTGTCTCGACTACTTTGGTTGATTGATTGACTTATTCATGTTTCCGGGCGCGTCAACTGCTCTGGTCATTAGTCCCGTTAGTGTAGTACATTTTTTTCTTGGGAGATAGCGGTGATCTTCCCCCGCTGGATGGCGAGATCCGGTACCGACCTACCGTCGGCTAGTGGGGTTTCCCCTTAACCAGGATTCTTCCCCCAGCGGGGCACCGCCCCAGCCGGGACAAGCTCTAAGCTAAGACACGAGGTTACGAGAAGACATACCCGCCACCCTCGAGCTACAGACTTCCGGTGGGCAATGACGCATGGAGCAGCCAATGTGATAATTGTGAAAATTGAAATAAGAAGGAGGGACAATGCTTTTCCAATGAAACCTGCCGAGAAGTCGCTTTTACCTAAAACAATCTTTGTTAATTCACCAAGTATTTTTGTGGTATACCTCTCTACGTTTATTTTTTTAGAATTTTTAAAATAATGTACTCATTGTATGATTATTAATGAAATAATATTTCTGTACCACTTACGTTATTTATACAATCTCAAATTAAATTTGGAATGTAAAATATGTTCCTTTGATACCATTGTCAACCATTCATTTCACAGATGAACATAATTTGCTTTATTAAAATACTACTGCTAAGGCTGAGAATTTTCGCAGTTAATAACCTTTTATGAGCAGAGATGCCAGGTTAATTTTGATTTATACCTTACGGTATGCCGCCTTGTAGGCCAAAATGGTGAACACAGCGTTGTCAGATAGGTTGGCTGTGCTTTTGTAATTTTGTTCTGCATTTCTTCTTGAACCTCATCACCGAAATATATCATGTTCTGCCATGCATAAAGAATTTGATATGGTAAGCTTCCTCGATCCTGAATACTTTAGAAATGTCGGTTCGCAATGTTGTTCAATTATGTTAAATGCCACGTCATCTTCGGAATTGGAATGCAATATTTGTATAAGTAATCGGATTATGTAATTAGCATGTAAGAGTTACTCGATCAGGTGACAGGTAATAATTAATCCAACTAGTAATGTTTCAAAATGGCACAGAAGTTCTCGAACCAATTAGTTGCCAATTCATTTTTTGAGAATTTTCCGGTTTGGAGCACATCCTTTGAGTGCTAGTGTTGACCATAAACAAATGAAGAGACGAATAAATATATTTCACAGACGCTGTCTGTGTTCACCATTTTGACCTACAAGGCGGCATACCGTAAGGTATAAATCAAAAGATAACCCTTTTTCGGTATCAAGAACTCAAAAAACTTGAAATTTGTCTATATTACTTATGCGAGGAAGTAACTTACTACAGAAAGAAGAATATTCCACGTTTTTGGTATGACAGAACTACAAAACAAGTAGTTCTGTTGAATACATGGCTCTTTTTTCTATATCTTTAGATACTTTCTCTCTACTACGTGACCTAAAATATTGTTTTTTGGAGGAATAGGGAATTGGTTTAAAACATCTTATGGATATCGACATTATTGGCTTACCTCAAATCAGTTGATTTCGAATGCTGATTTGATTGTCAAGAGGAACCATTTTTTTTTCCCTGACCCTATTTGTGTATAGCAACAGGGAATTTTACCGTTAGTTGTATCCGATTATACTAAATCATACAAGTTCACTGACATCACTCAGAACCTCAAATATGTCAGCTTGAGCCACTAGTAACGTCCCTTGCAACTTAAATTAAAATCTAAAGCAAATGTTGCATTTGAAAGTTTCTATTTTTGTCCTAGTTTATTGGAAATAATTTTTCGGCAATGTAAAATACTTTTCCTATCAGGATTTTAAAGCATGCGTAAGTTGACATTCATATAATTTTTCATAGGAAGTGGTAAAATTATATAACGAATCATTTACTGACAAGGGTATCTGATTGGTAACTCATGTGAAAATAATTTATTTTTAAGAAAAGATTTTTTTATGATAACAGTTGTGTTCCTCTTATTTTATGTGTTATGTATTTCTTCTCCATGCTAAGAATTTCCAGCACACCATGTACTCCACGGCTACTTCTTTGACCGAAATCACCGCGCTTTTTTTGAGGGGGGTTCCGACACCAATCACTAGACCTAGAAAATGAGTACACGACGGTGTCAAGGCCGCCTCTTTAAACGCCACCACCGACATCGCCTCCTGTCGTACTTCGGCTCCTATCCATTCCCATCCCATACTGTTCCAGTCCCCGTCCCAATAACCGCGCCCGTCCCCATATCCGTCCCCGTCTCTATATTCGATCCGTTGCCATATTCTCCCTGTCCCCGCCCTTACGTCCGTCCTCGTCTCCATATCCGTCCCCGTCTCTATATTAGACCGTCCCCATAAGCTTCCCCGTCCCCATATTTTCCCCATCTCCCCCAATATCGTCCCCTCTCTACATCCGTCTCCGTACCCATATCATCCCCGTCTCTATATTCTATATCCCCCGTCCCAATCCATCACTGTTCCTACCCCCATTCGTCCCTTCCCTATAACCGTCTTTCTCTCTGTCTCCGTCTCCGCACCCCTCTCTGTATCCATCTTCCCCCTCGTCTCCGTCCACGTCTCCATCTTCCTCCCCTCCTCCGTCGCCGTTTCCGGTTCCGTCTCCGGCTCCGTCCCAGTCTCCCCCTCCCCCGCATAGTTCCGTCTCCCACCGCCTCCGCCTCCACCTCCGCCGCCGCCGGCGCCGCCACCGCCGTCCGCCGCCGCCGGCGACCAATCCAATTAGAGCATGGGCGTATTTCACGGGACATCACTCCCCATGCGATTTTAAATAAAAGCAAAATGGAAAAGCGAGGCCTGCTGATGCGCCCGTCCATTTCGGCCCGATCACTCGGAATTGCTCGTTAAAATGAACACGGAAACTCGTTTCGGCCGGCGCATACATCACTCACGCGCTGGCGCCTCTGCGCATGCGCAGAGCGCGCGTTACGTTGCACTGCGCCGCGCTGCGGTGACTTCCCTGGAGTAGCGGCGGATCAGCGAAATTGGCCATTGGCGGCTGCGGATATGCAGGTCTTGTGGAGTCAGCGGAATGCTGGCGAAAAATGTAAAGTGTTTCGAGACACGTACCGAGAGCGGTAGCTCAGTGCATCAACTGTTGTCACTGCAGCGCCTCTGACCGGGAGGTCCTAGGTTCGAGTCCTGGCGGCGGCAGGGTTTCCGACACTAGCATTTCAGTTAGGTCGAATTCAGTCGCCGTCTGGAGGAGAATTCTATCGGCCGGCTGCTCTGATCGGTAGTTTTCCGTGGTTCTTCCGATCAACACCAGGCGAATGCCGGAGCAGTACCCTACCAAACGGGCCATGGACGACGCACGATCTGCCCTTCATCTTCCTTGCCATAGCCCCTCCCCTTACACACACTTACACTGACATGCACTACACTACCACATATTCCGGGAGACCGGTCGGGAGCTTAGAGGTTGTCCCGGCTAGGGCGCCGCCCAACGCGCCCGGAAACACGAAAAAATCAATCAATCAACCGAGACACGTGCTGGGGTATGAACATTCCTCCGCGAATTTGGATGCTTTCAAAGTGTGACTACGATGTTATAATTCCTTAGTTTTCGCGATAACGAAATGGTTCTAATTTCAGATTTTGCTTATTGATTAACGCGCATGTCCTATGGGGTCTCAAATATGTAAAAATGGTCTTCAATAATGTTTTTTAATCGACTGTGTATTCATTATTTGATTTTTTCATGAACATTCAGTGAATTATTTGTATATAAAAACAAAGTGAGTATAGAGTTGTCCTTTGACAGCATTTCTGAGATAAAAGTTAGATTTTTTCAACTTGGTCTAGTGATTAACTTAATGACATATTCCTCTTTGATACTATTTTGCAAATTTATATCTATGGCCGAAGTCTAAGAGGTTGAAACATGTAGAGCATTTGGAGTCATGGACAGGTTGAAATACTTCACTTGGGAGGAAAGAAAATGCGCATTTAACATCTGAGAATTTGACATTCTTAGAATGTCATTAATGTTTCATTCTGATCTCAACATCGTTTTAAAATTTCCTTATGGTGATTACTAATTGATATTGAGGACGAGCAGTTTTTATGAAGTCTGCTGAATGCTGGAAATGTGACGATGGTACAATGAATTGTGAGATGTTTGACATAAAGTAAAATAATGAACGATGTAAGATTTCAAGATTTTTTTTAGTGGCTGTTAACGCAAGCGTCTCCCTAATCTCTGTGCCGTTCTAATATCACATTTTTCCCATTTAATTTTTCTCATGTGTAGAAAGCTAGGCAAAGCTGCGAAAATCGATGATGTAATTTTTACACAAGTACACATACGGAAAAGTGGTATTTTTTTTCAAAACGTCTGTTCATCTGTTCGTTCGTCCTTCTGAAAAAACACTCACATCTAAACCGTTCATAGGATTTTCATAAAAATTTATATTCCCAAATCAATCTGGGAAATTATCGCGTGCTACATTCTAATTTGGGGAATAATCCCACCATTATTTTCAATGATTGATTGATTGATTTTTTCGTGTTTCCAGGCGCATCAACTGCTTCGGTCATTAGTCCCGTTAGTGTAGTGCATGCTTTTTGTCGGGAGATGGCGGTGATCTTCCCCCGCTGGATGGTGAGATCCGGCGCCGACCTACCGTCGGCTAGTGGGGTTTCCCCCTAACCAGGACTCCCACCAGCGGGGCACCGCCCCAGCCGGGACAAGCTCTAAGCTCCCGACCGGTCTCCCGGAATATGTGGTAGTGTAGTGCATGTTAGTGTAAGTGTGTGTGTAAGGGGAGAGGATAGGACAAGGAAGAGGAAGGACAGATCGCGCGCGGTCTGTGCCAGTTTGTTAGGGTACTGCTCCGGCATTCGCCTGGTGTTGATCGGAGAAACCACGGAAAACTACCGGTCAGAGCAGCCGGCCGCTAACATTCTCCTCCAGACAGCGACTGAATTCGACCTAGCTGAAAAGCTACTGTCGAAAATCCTGCCGCTAGGACCTCCCGGTCAGAGGCGCTGCAGTGACATCAGTTGATGCACTACCGCTCCCAGTCCATTATTTTCAAACTTTTTACAAAAATGTATCCAATTTCTTCTCAAATATAAGAATATACTTCGGTCATAATAGTGGCTCAGTTTTGATCTTAATTGAATTCCCTTTATTTCCGAAAATTATCAAAATTTAATATGTTTGGTATCACCTCCTACTACATTATCTAAGTATGGATTTTTGTGCCAATGAAATATATTCTCCAACAATACATTTTAATTAATGTAGTGTGCAATTATTTCAAAATATTAGTCGTTTTTGCGTAATATTGAGATATGTTTTTTTTTTTTTTGCATTTTGCGACAGATGTCTGAAGAGTTATCATAGCAGGTGCAGGATAATAATACAACGTAACCGTTACCAGAAAGTGACGTTGCAGTAACATTAACGTATTATTGGCTAGTTATTTTTGTGGAAATTAGAATGTAGGAAAAATTTGTTTTGAAACACAATACGTGTGAAAAGTATGATAATTCCAAGATTTCATTCAGCATCATTATTGCTAGTTTTTCTATACTCAATAGCTGTTTAATTTAACTGTAGTTGATTGATTTTTAATGGGAGTGGATGTCTGAAGAAAGACTACGTTTGCATTGATTTTAGAGTGTTAAATTCAAGTAGTTTGTAAAATTGATTAAATTTGTTTACAGAAATTAAAACTAATTCATACTTTCATCTAACTTCATATATGGTTCGTATTGCTAATTTTTATAGAGTAGTTTTCCAAGGCTGCTACCTCCCTGTTTGTGGGAGGAATAATGGGCCATGTCATTTCAGATTCTGTTTGCATATACCTCTGTGATACGATATATTTTGGACGTGTCTCAATGTTTCTTCTTCTTTAGGCTCTAATTGTATATTTACGATGAGCTTCCGGCTTCAGAGGTCTTGAAATTAGCTGTTTGATGTGACGTGTAGTGTCTTGAATTGGCAAAATTCCTCAACAGGTGCGAGATATAGAAAAAAAAACAATCACTTAAATAATGAGTAGTGTAAAGAATACAGCTAATGAAATTATTCGCAATAATTTTACCGTGATTTGATCTACGGAGATCCTGAATTGTCATTTAATTAATCAAGAAGAGATTTTGTCTGTAAATTATTAAAAGACATGAATAGCAGTCTTCTTGATTTTCATGCTAAAATAACATATGTTTTGTTTGCAGATATGTTCAGATATGTTTTTCAATAGTACTGATTAATATGCGTACACAAATCTGTGACATTTTCTACAGAATTATTTCCTTAATCTCCCTCTATCACAAAACTTATAGAAAATAACATTTTAGCGTTGCTAAATTTTAAAGCCCTTATAATAACATAAATGAAATTTTCTAACATTGTATTAAATCTTGGACAGTCTTATTTTTCTCTTCATCTATTTTTAAATAAATTCTTCAAAGATTATAAAGTCAGGAAATCAAAACATATATAAACATAACAAAACAAACATAAAACATATAAACATACATTCCTGTGATTAATTTATTTGCTCACATTATCAAAAAGGTTCCAATTATAGACGTTAAATGGTTTTAGGTCTAATTATTGCAAAAATATGTTTACGGTTCTTTCATTAATGTGCACGTGCTAGTAAAGCTACTTTTACAATGAATCACACAACACGTGTGCGACCATATTGTCACAAAATTTCATTCCAGTTCTTTGTTGTGTTGAAATCTCAACGTAACATAATAAAAACTGGGGTGGAATATGGATGATCAGAAACGAGATGAATGAACACAATATGAACACACGCATAACCCCTGCTTTCCCCTTGAAACAGAATTACGTTACCCTAACCCACCCTCGTATGTTTTGGCGTACTAATTTATGCGCCCCGATCGACTGCGTGAAAGAAAACATCAAAATTGAAATTATAAACCGCCGACATCATCTGATTGTACGATGGGCTTTGCGGGCGGGCATGGGGTGAGTGGGGGAGATGAATTAATTCGGACATCGGCGCCACGTGCTGGATGGCGCGAAATCAATTTGAAAACATATTCTCCTCCCCTCCGGGAGAGCCTGCAACACACCGAATATTGAGGGCGTGCTGACTTCAATGGATGCTTTTGATGAGCGTTGGATAGGTTGACAACCGTACTGCAGCAAAACATGAAGCACTGTATTGAATTGAATTTTGTAAATACATTTTTCCACTATTGCTTGTGCGGTTGATATTGACACGTCAAAATTAACAGGAATAAATCTGACGAAATATAGAACAATTTTTAGATTTTTAATGAGTAGATAAACTTGAGTTTGGGACTTTTCTTCTGTTTAAAGTAAATTTTTTTTCTGAAAAATAATTATTCTGTTTCTAATTTTTTCTGTTTCTAAAAAATAATTTATCCTTAAACTCTGTTTTCTAAATTTTATTTGTTTAAAGAGATGAAAGAAATTTATGGTTGAATCACATTTAAAATGTTATGTATAAAAATATCGAATAAGAAAAATTTCGTGGAAGATCACAAATGCTTGGTTACAAATTAAACAATAGCACAAACAATTAAAATCTAATTTGGAATACATTTGTAAATGATACTTTGGAATAAATGTATAAAATGTTGCACATATGATGTGATGCAGATAATGATGGCGTTCTATCAGTAAGCTTTCCGATCAATGTGCTTTGTTTATGCGCTATAAGTACGAAGGAAATACGTAACGAATTGTGTTGAGTATCTTACGGCCAATTACTATGTTCAGATCCATTACATTAAAGCGAGTTTTTGTCGGGAACAATGTGGGCTGTATGCTTTAAGGCACAAGAAAACAAGATATATCGATTTTACTCTCTGATAATATTAATGCAGGCAGGAGAGGAAAGTAGCCCCCTACGAAGAGGGGAAAAAGAGTCCTCCATTAAAGATTGTACATTTGCTTTTTGTCCTCGTATTTTATGTTTCATGCGCTGAAAGAACTTTACCTGTTTCAGTTCGATAATTAATAATAAGAATTCATTTTCAAGCTCTTGAATGAGAATTAAAGAAATTAACATACAAATTCAAAATAAACTCTGTTACAGAAAATGTGTGTGAAAAAGCAAATATTTTTATCCTAATGCTTTCTTTTTACTTTCTCTGAAATGAGTTATTAGTAAATAAAATAGTCATCTAAATAATTCATAAACGTAAGGTGTGAAAAGGTAAGAAGGATTGCAACAACATATTAACGTCAAACATTCACTCACCTACTGCTGTTTTTCCGGAAATGCTCACAATCTTGGTATAAAATACAGTTATATTGAAAATCAATGTTGACCTTATCGAATAAAAATACATTTTCTCTATTGTGTATTTCGGAAGGAGTTCTAAAGCACGTAAAGTAATAGTTATATATGTTATTGTACGCCCAACTTCATGACACTTATCCTATGCCCCGCCCTTGATGTGAACTATATTTTAAGAGATTTTTGAAATGTTGCACCAAATGGACAATCAACTATTTCTAAACCCCTTTGATATTACACAATATATAATGTCAACAGGACTGAGTTTTATGTGGTTCATAACATTATTTAAGAATGTAAATCCACAAGGACTAAAAGTGTTTAAAATACGGAGTAAAATATTGACTATGAATTGAATAAAAATATTAAAAGAGTGAAAATAATATATCAACCAAATGTTTAAATTACATTAATAAAAGGTTAATAAAATCATATTAAGTTACATTTGTCTGTTAGTTGTGATATCAACAGTGGATTAATTTCGTAATGTTTCCTCGACTGTTCTACTGCAGAGGTAATTCAATGGGATAGTAGTTCCTTCACTAGGCATCTGATGATGTAACAAAACTAGTTACGAAACGTTGTGCAATTGCTGAAATAAATGATTGTCATAAAAAACTTTGGATACTTTTATTTGAAAACGTACTTGGCCAGAACTCCCACCATTTTAGAGAAAAATTCTGAAAAACAGTTCCATTTTTGTTTAACTTTTCTCATATTGCGCAAAGACACTTTAAAGTGGCGCAGATCACACTTGTACTCACTTTCTGAATTTTCTGAATAGTTAATTCTTTCGGCGTCTTTTGTAGTAAATAAAGCAGGTTTGCGGTAGGTTCCATTGGATCTTCCCGTGTCTCTTCTGTCATTACAATATCTTCTCCAATTTTCGGCTCCTTATTTACTTTATCTTACTACGTCATGCATATCATCCTTCTTCATACAAACATCTTACCGGAAAAAACCGATGCCGCGCGGTAGTATTGAAACCTTGGCTTCGGTAGTACAACCATTCAGTCGATTTCGCAAAACATTATCCCATGCGATAAATACTTACTTGTCGTTTTAGCATGATAGAAAATTGACTTTGCACCACTACTAGTTAGCAGCGATACAACGTATTAATCCACGCTGTGGAGAAGCTACCTTTCGCCATTGATTTTGCAGCAACGGTGTTGACTACACGACGTTCAATCTTTCATAAATTCGTCGAAAGCGCCTTGCGTTGGCTTGAGAACTGTCACGTGTTTTTCTTTTGCATGTATTATCGTGCGACAAGACTTTGGAAGTTTAATATAATAAATAATCGTAAGCAGTATTTCAAAGAACTCTGACTCTTCGTTTTGCCGGAATAATACTTTTTGATAGTTTGAAACGACGTATTTCCAAATTTTTTATTTAGAAATTGCATCATCATGGAAAACAGATGCGCGCCACCTCGTGGGTCATGATAGAATTTTGAACGATTCTACACGTTGACGAAAAGTGAATGTCATTGAGAATAGAACGATCATGTGCGTGTTAAGAACCACATGTTTATGTTCCCTCGTCCACGTTAACGTTTCCATTGTAATGAGCCCTCGTTTCCAGGGCGGTCGCAGGGAGCCACAGAAGCCACGCAGGGGGCTGCTGGAGGCGGCGCGCGCCTCTTAAAATCATTACCTTGATGAGGCGAACCCGAAATCTCGTTTCTCTTGTGAGCGCCCCGCACAGGCTCTCGCCGGAGGCCGTGTTCTGCGTCAGCAAGTCTCGGCCCCGCCGCCCCGCCCCGCGCCCCCCCCACCCAGTTCGGCTCCGTTCCATTCCGTTCTGCCCCGCCACTTCTGCTCCGCCCCTCCGCCCGCCTCTCTTCCCGCCCCTCTCCGCCCCCCCTGCCTATCTCAGCTCCGCCTCTTTCAGCCCCGTCCCCTCTCAGCCCCGCACACTCTCAGCCCGTCCCTCTCCGCCCCGCCCCTCTCAGACCCGTCCCCTCTCAGTCCCGTTCCTTCTCAAACCCGCCTACTCTCAGCCCCGTGCTTCTCAGCCGCCCCTCTCACCCCGCCCCTCCCGCCCTCTCAGCACCTCCCGCCCCTCCGCCCCCGCCCCTCAGCCATCTCCGCACAGCTCCCCCCCTCTCCGCTCGTCCCTCTCAGCCCCCCCTCTGCCCAGCCCCGCCAAACTCTCCATAAACCGTACGCCCGACCCCCCCGTTCGACTCTTCTGTCCCGCACAATCCGCCCTTTCTACCCCGCCCCGCCTCACGTTATGCCCACCATCTCATCCGTCGTATGCGGGCTCCCGCCGCCAGCGCTGCAGCTCTGCCACTCTCGGACAGCAGCCTCCCGACAAACTGCCCTCGTGCCCGGACCAGCGCCGTGGCCTCGGACGTATTAGGTCTTGTCAGCGGAAAGACGGTTTCCTCTCCCTGCGCCCTTTGCTCTGATTCATTCTCTTTCTGCAGCTTTTTTCTTTATTTTTATGTCCTCTGAGTGTTTTCTTCCTCTTTTAAACATTCTCTCCCTTCTACTTGTTATCTGACTCTTCTCTTAGACCCTCTCCCCCTTTCCTTCGTGTCATCATTTTCTTTCATGTGCTCTTATTCTTCCTCCTACCATTTTCTCCCCTTTACCATATGCACGTATTTTTCTGATCTTCTATTTCTACTGCTTGTTTATGTCCTTCCTTATTCCTTCCTTTCTCTTCTGTATGTCCGGAGTATGTTTTCGTTTTCCTCATTTTCATTTTATTATTTTATGCAACATAACAGTACAGGGGATTTGGAAAATTAAAGTAAAGCTTCAAATATATTGATAGCAATTGAATACAGCAAGCGATTATATAATACAAGTTTCAAATTCTTGTTCTAAGAGTGTATGAAGTTGCAGTCCATTGGGAAGTCAGGACTCCCGACTAGGAATTCAAATGCACAGCCGGCTGATGTGGTTCAGGGAATCAACTGATGTCACTGCAGTGCCTCTGAATGGAAGTTTCTGAGTAAATCAATATTTCTTCTTGATTGTCAATATGTGTTTGAAAATAAAAGTATCCAAATTTTTTTATTACTACTATCCCATTGAATTACCTCTGCAGTAGAACAATCGAGGAAACATTACGAAAGTTACTGAGTGAGTTAATTTCGTAATGTTTCCTCGATTGTTCTACTCTTCAGTTCTTTGCTTTCTACATTGTATTTTCCAGGGATGATCTTCTCTGCTTTTATAGTCAGGTTTCTGTAATCTTTTACTGAGGTCTGCCCATGTTGAGTCCCCTTTGTATATCGTGTACATTACGCATAAACGCGCCCTTTCCATCTTTTAGATAAGGGCACTAACTCGCATGATAAAAACATGCACAGTAATGACCATAGAAGTTGACGCACTCGGAAGCACGAAGTATGAATCAATGAAACGCGTAGCTGCGTCGACCGTGCAACAAGTATAAAACCCTATTTTTGCCGATTTGCTCAGTTCTCTCCGTTGCTGATATATTAGATGAGACTCTTCACCGTTTCTCTCGGAATCGTGTAGTGTGTCAACTGTAGAAAATATCGCATCAAAGGAAATGCGAATGGCTGAGAACGAAGTAGCTAGCGTATACGTCTTCCATTTGTGGGGCCCGGGTTCGATCTCTGGTCAATCGATGTAGGATTTCTGGTGAACAAGGTGAATTCTCGGCAGCTTCTTGCATTTGCCGTGCCGTGTTTGCCATGGAATTCCATCATTTTCCCCATCATCATTCACCTCGCCATTGTCGCTAGGGGATCGTCCGTAAACTATGTAATGCTAAAGAAGGAGAGGATTTTTGAGGAACCGGTGTTAAAATGACGGTAGGGGGTAGTAGTTTAGTGTTACATCATGCTGATTTTGTAATGTTTTAACACATCCTGAAATAATTCCTTTTATTCCGTCTCATGTCAAAACATCAAAATATTATTAATAATAATAATAATAATAATAATAATAATAATAATAATAACAACAACTTTAAAAAATAGGATGTTTAAATTTTTACAATAATTGGAAGAATTTTTTTCATCAATGGCACATTAATTCAATGTGTTTTATTGACTCTTTGGAATGGGGGTCAAGTTTTAGATGTGAGCTGGGAATGTAGTACTGTGTTGCCTCTCAAATACCATTATCCCTGAGCCGAAGCTAACTCAGTCTGGCATCGTAATATGTCTAGAATATTGAATATGCCATTATGATTTATACTAATATTTTTTCAGTTTTGTACGCTTATGATGTTTGCCTGATGTGACAAGTTTGATTTTTATTCGTCATGGATGTATCACTACTCGTATTCATTGAGCTTAGTTCACAGACATGAGTTTAACGCAGCATTTGGTATACATTTTAAAATGCATGCTCTCATCCACTTTAAATTCTTTTCTGTTATTTTTGAATGCTCAGATGTTATCTACACGCGCTTATGGCCGAGAATGAGCGTTTTTGAGTATGTCCCAGCGTATACATTGCGTCTGCATTGGCAGTGTACGGATTTCCGTTTCATCATAACTCAAACTCGTAAAACCTCATACAAATAGTGACGCGTTTAATATTTATGGTTGTATGCAGTATCCTGTCTGTTCGTCAAACAACGTTCTCCAATTCTGATTGGCCGTCCAACATGTTGGACATGACCTCGATCGTCTCGCGTGCTGGTCGCTGTGTCAGGGAAGTGACACGATCGCTACGGCTGTGTTCGGCGAACGCAGCTGGATAAACAAGATTTAGCCCGTTAGTGAATACACAACGCGCCTACGTATCATCGATTCATACAGTTTTCAGCGTATTACTATTGGCTCTTGTTGCATCGATCCGCCCTCCGCAAAGCGGAACGTTTCATTCTCGCGCAGAGTTGGACATTGGCTGTCACAAGGACGTTTGAGGGGATACCGCCATTCGTGCGACGGTGAGAGGATGTTTGTCGGTTCTCTTTGGAGAATACGCGTCGGTGCAATTGGGAGAGATGACAGGGGCGAATGCAGATGTCGATGGGTGTTGAACGCGTGATACGTGTTCCCGCATTCTCTAACCGCACTATTTTTCTTTTGTGTTTATTATGACGATGTGTTTAAACTTTTAGAGAGGTGAGCCCAGAAGAAGTTTAAATAATAGAACTCATAGTCTGCTAACTTTATTTACTGATCTGCGCTAATGTCAGTTTTTTTTCTAGTTTTCTGAAGTCAGTCTAACCATACGTAAAATGTTCATTTTGTGAAACATTTTTTCTTTCTTTTGGATGAGCTTGGTGGTCATTGAGAGGGGTTGAATCTATTTAGTTTCCTTAGTTTAGTAATTAAATCGTTAATTAGAATATTAAAAAAATTAAATTTAAACATTTAAACAATTATTAAAAGTAAGGCATTCCTATTCAGTTATCTCATGTTAAGTAATCATTTTTGTATATTGATTCAGTGGTGTTGTAGTTGACATTTACATAATTGAAATGATTGAAGGCGTTGTACGTTGTTGAAGGAGAAATACTATTGTTGACAATAACAACGCCTTCAATCATTTCAATCTATTTTTGACCCGACGCCTTGACACGATTTGTGTTGATACAATTTAGCATTTCTTGTAAACCCTTTTTAGCACCTTTTTACATTTAATTAAACTGTCGTCGTAAAATAATTGTTAGGATGTGTATGTAGCCTGGTCTCAAATACAATAATTTTATTACAAAACTTTTCCTATTTATTTATTTTTATTAGTATTATTATGAAAATACTTTTATTAGTATTTATTACGACTAAGGTTCTCGATATTGAAATCATGCCTGTCATTTCTCTCTCCAACACCGTAGCTATAGGTCGGATTGCGAGACCCAATTTTGAGTAGGCAGATAGTGTACGTTGTAATTTTTTGTGATTTCTTATTCTTCTCTACACGCTGAGGAAAAGTTTGCATACATATTTGTCAATTAACCGCAATAATAAAATTATATTCATTTGGTCTCTCTGTAAAGAGAGAAACTGTAATGTGTGTGTATGTTTTCACGCAAGTTGAAGAGATGAGTATACAAAGAAACTGGGAAATAACTTTTAACTCTGAATATTGTTCAAATAGTGTTTTGCAGACAAAGAAAGAAGACAACGCTCTGTTGTTTGAGGGAGGAGTATTAGCCATATTTCAATAAAGGAAGCGAATTTAAAAATGTTTTTCTTTTTTGAATAGTTACTCTAATTACAACTATGCTCTATTCTATCATTCTTTTTATTCCGGCCCAGCTAGTCATTTCAGTAGTTAATAACTCTAATAAAGCTTCGTTTTAAAAATGTTTTGAAAATAGTTTAGGGAAAAAAACTCAAAACAGTTTTGTTGAATACTAGGAAAATATGATCCCCAGTAGATATTTTCCCCGAATTTATAGCTACAGGCTCTTGTTATTGCGGTCTTCCCTTGAGGCTTACGAGATGCGAAGAAATCCCGCCCCTTAGCGGTTTCCCGTGAATTTCCCTGCAGTTGCCGTGAAGCGACTGAAATTGCGGTCGCCGCCGAGAGATTGTTTTGTTGCGAAATAGAAGTGCGAGCTGGTGGGGACGCGTCGGGAAAGCGGTGGGTTGCGAAGAAACAGCAAATGGAGCTCTTCTCCGAACAAAAAAAGTGCGGAAAAAAGTTGACGGAGAGCGTCGAAACGATCTTTCCAGAAATAGCAGTTTTGCTACCGATGAAATCCGAGATTAGCGAGAGAATCACGACCAGCTCTTGATTCTCCCTTTTCAATTTTTCTTCTCTTTTTGTTTGTTTTTTAACAATAAAAGAAACGTTTTATGAATCGACACTTCGTTTTAAAAAACTGCTTTTCGAATCACTCTCATTAATTGATATTGTAAATACGTTAATTTAGAGAGTATATCTTAAAACCCGAAAATTAATGTATGGCAGTATTGGAAAAGTTTTTAACCGATAATCCAAATATTATGAAATGTTCATTCTGTTATAACTTAACTGGGAATTGTTAAACATGATACTTTTCTCTCGAAATTGTATACTCAAACACCTTTTACACTTTTTAAAGAAGTATCTAAGAGCACACATTTTCTATTTCGAAAAGAGGAGAAAATACAATGTAAGTATCCACACGCGTTTTAAAGTCCATAACATTTTCTACCAAATGAATTTTGATGTACCCCGATAGTGCAGATTGGAAACAAGTTTATATATTATTACATATTATATATTATTTCGTTATATGTCAATGTAAAAATTCGTTATATTTCAATGTCAAAATTCGTTATATTTCATTGTCGTTATATCTCATCGTCTATTTTGTTATATTTTATTGTCAATGTTAAATATTAGTTTCAATGGAGCGGTGGCTCAGTGCATCAACTGATGCCGTTACAGTGCCTCTGACTGGGAGATCCTGTGTTCGAGTCCCGACGGCAGCAAGATTTTCCACACTAGCTTCTCAGCTAGGTCGAATTCAGTCGCTGTCTGGAGGAGAATTCTAGTGGTCGGCTGCTCTGTTCGGTAGTTTTCCTTAGTTTCTCCGATCAACACCAGGAGAATGCCGAAGCAGTACCCTAACAAACGGGCCACGGACCGCTTGCAATCTTTCCTTACTCTTCCTTGTCCTATCCTCACCCGGGCTCATCCACACACTTACACTCAGATGCCCTACACTATCACACAAGCCAGGAGACCGGTCGCGAGTATAGAGCTTGTCCGGGCTGGGGCGGTGCCCCGCTAGTGGGTGACCCCTTTTTGGGGAAAACCCCGCTAGCCGACGGTAGGTCGGCGCCCGATCTCGCCACCTAGTGGGGGAAGATCACAGCCATCTCATGATGAAAAACATGCACTACACTTACGGTATAATGACCTCAGTAGTTGAAGTGCCCGGAATCACAATTCACAGCTGCCTTCACAGCTGCCTTCAAAGTACTAGTAAATAACTGTTACGGTTTCATCCAATCGGAAGGTTAAGCCACATGTGACGTCATTGTAGTGAGTGTTAGCTCCCGATTGGACGACTCCGTAACAACTGATTTAATTCAGTGGCAGCAGTAAATAAATCGCAGTATAGAGCGGAGCAGTCTGGTGAGTAGTGATTTTGGGTGTGGGGCGCGAGTCATTGAAACGGCATTGTCCATAAAATTGTCTACTAAGAACATTTTCGTTCATTTCGTTGTAACCAGTTATCAAGCAATGCAGCGTCAAAGGTAAACATTATTTTCAACCGCAAGGTGCAGGACAAGGGCGGACTTAAAGATTGAGCAGCTCGAAGCTAGGAGAGCATAGTGTATTTTTATGGCGGGCGGGCGGAGGCAAGCGGGCCGGAGTTGAAATAAAGAAGTGTAGAGCAGGGAGAAGTAGAATGGGATGAGACGGAACAGGCTGATGCTCTGCTGTCACTACATCATAACTTTTCATAACATCACAAAGCGAAATAGAGCAAAACAGAACGGAACAGAGGGGAACAGAGCGGAGCAGAGCGGAACAGAGCGGAATAGAGCGGAACAGAGCAAAACAGAGTGGAACAGAGCGAAACAAAGCGGAAGAGAGCGAAACAGAGCGAAACAGAGCGAAAAGGGCGAAACAGAGCGAAACAGAGCGAACAGAACGGAACAGAACGGAACAGAACGGAACAGACGACGGAACAGAGCGGAACAGAGCGGAACAGAGCGGAACAGAGCGGAACAGAGCGGAACAGAGCGGAATAGAGCGAAAGAGGGCGAAACAGAGCGAAACAGAGCGAAACAGAGCAGAACAGTGAAACAGAGTTGAACACATCGAGGCGGAGGAAAAGAGGGAAAAATTTAAAATTTGATAAAAAAACAAGAAAAAAAAACGATCTAACATGGAGGATGATATGTAATAAAGGATTATGGTCAATGTTTCAGAAAATAATAAAGATAAAATTGTGGATAGAAGAGAGAGCGCGTGTAAACTACATTTCATTATTTTTTATCCAGACACCAGTTGAGTTTTGAACTTTCTAAAGTTGCTAATTTCTTAAGATGTGGAGGTAGTGAGTTACAGTTTCGAATTACTGTGACAGTGTAAGATTTACTGTATGACACAGTGTTGTGTCGTGGTATGCACAGCAATAATGCCGAACGCGGTCGCTCTAGTGGTGACATTTTGAAGTTCTTAGACATGTGTGTTTGAAGGCCGTTGTACAAGATTTTATGGAGAAGCAAGAGGCTATGCAATATTCTTTTTTCAATACAGCTAATTTTTGTCTGTCTGTAGTACGCAGATACGTGATCGTACTTACGAAGATCGAATATGAAACGAATGCATGCGTTTTGTGCTGTTTGCAACTTCCGTTGTTGCTTGGTTTTTAAGTCAGTGAGCAAGAAATCACAGTAATCGAAATGGGGCATAATTAGTGAATTAATCAGGTTCATACGTGTACAATTGAGAGATTTAGAGATTTTTGTGCTAGTGTGAGACCGAAAATGAACCATTGGAAATCAAAAGCTTTTAGACTTTCTATTGTTTAACTAGTTTTCATGCTCTGCCCTGCACTAAGACTAAGTTATTGATCTGAATTCAGCACCAAGCGTATGCAGCGTATGCATTTGCCAAAATGCGTATATAAAAAAAGCGTCCCCGCCATTTTTTTTTTTTCGCAATGAGATCTAATTCATTCCCAACGCATTTCATCCCGAGCTTCAGTAATAAAGGCCGAGGCGGAGTGAATGAAAGCTTCAAGTCAAATCAAGGTCAACGAGATTTACGACCTCGCCGTCAAAGCATCAAGGCAAATGGATCAGTCAACCCCGACGTTCTTCGCTAAAAATTGGCCTTTGGCGACCGCGCGGAGAGCAGAGCTGTGGGGACGGGGGGGATTGGTTGGGGGTGATGGACGGCTGACCTGTCAATCGCGCTTTACGAGTCTTGCGTGCAAATAAACGGCAGCCGGGGGTCCTGACGTATGAGCTTAGGGCGTTTTGAGAGCCGTCAGCCATAAACCTGCTCGCGCCCACTGTCAGACCGCTCGTACTAGCGCCGCCTTCGCGCCCTTCCTCCCTGTGTCCCTCCATCCACCCAGGCTTCCCCCCACCAGCCCCCATCCATCCTCCCTTACTCCCACCCACCATCCCCTTCCTCGTCTCTTCCTCCTCAAACCACCCCCTTCCTCCCATCCACCCATCCTTCCTCCCTGCGCCCACCCACCCTTCCTCCCTGTATCTCTGCCTCCCACCCTCCCTCGCATCCTCCCCCCCTCCCTCCATCCTTCCTCCCTACTCCACCCACCCATCCTACATCCCTCCCCGACATCCTCCTTCACACCCGTCTTTCCCCCCCCCCAATCTTCCTTCCCCCCCCCCCCCCCTCCCCCTCTTCTCCCCCCCACCCCTCTTCCCCTTCCATTCCACCCACCAATCTTCCCTTCCCTCTCACCCACCCACCCTCCGTTCACCACCCATCTTCTTCCTTGTTTCCTTCCTTCCCTTCCCCCCCCTTCAAAGTGGCACGGAACGACAGGGATGAACGGCTGGGAGGAGATGGCTTTCAATACACTGCGCGAAATACTCATGGGGCTGTGGTCAGAGTTCCTCGTGTTGCCTATGTGCGATATATAGCACTAGAGGTCGTGAGAATATCCCTATTATTTACAAGTGAATTTCAAATACACGTAGTAAAATTCACTGTGTTAACCATAACTGATTTTGTTTTTGATCGAAGAAACAGTAGTATGGAGTTTCTATTTGTCATAGCAACTCTCGCATCAAACATTTCAGAACAACCTATTATTTTGCTAAGTGCACGTTTCACCTTAACATTGTTTGCCTTTGTTTTGTTATGTACCCAGATATCTTTAGAAGGTGAGGATGACCATCTCAGAACATGTTTTATTGAAGCCGTTATCCAAACATTGATCAACTCTAGTTGTTTCAACAGTATGTTACAAGTCGATAAAATGTATATTAAGTCATAATTAATAATAATGATATTAAGTACCTGCAAATATAAGTAATGTGTTTTCATTTTTATTTAAAGAAGTTACTACTTATTACTTAACTGATCGTTAGCGAAACAGAAGAATCTCAGATCAACGATGAATCTGAGATCTTCAGATCAACTATACGTTTTGTAGATTCGTACCTAAAAGTGAGCCAAATCAATTCATCCAGTATCAGTTCAATATCCAGCACCGGAGATTACTAAAATTTGAAGATTATACTCTGTATTTCTTCTCCAAATTTTATAGAAAGACCATTGTATCTACTTACCTACTATACTCTTTGCTAGGCGTTATATTTCTCTATAAGGAGACATTTTTCCTGAATAATATGAAGTATATCACGCATAGTACTTTTAAACTTTGCAACGGTTCGTTTGATTAAATAGTTCATTAATTAACATTATCTTAGTCAATATGCTACCCAAACCCGCAGTTCTATTTCATGCATTTCAGGAAACAATTACAAATTTTCTATTACTATTTGTTTAAACTCTAAACTCCCAAGAGATTCGTGGAATGCAAAAATACACAAGGTACTAGAAAATGTAGCCAAAAGTCAAATATACAAATTTTTCGTTCTCTGCATTTTCAGAATCAGTTTCAGTTATATTTGATGTTTTGTTGTTTAAAAAATACAGTAAATACTGTTTACAGCGTGCAGAATTGGTGAACGATATTTTACAAGCAGTGACTTCGAAAATGCAATCTGCAAGGCGGTCACTTCTCATATCGGGACACTGACCGCATCATCATTTCCACTGTTAGTTATTTATGTTTTTTTAAAATAATTTTATTATTTAAACGACTTAACGCTATAATAAAAATTGTATTTATAGTATTATTGCAAAAAATTAACAGTGCAGAAGTACAAAATTGAAGACAGAGATTTTTGTGTTAGATGAAATCTGTTCTGTAATACCAGTTTCAGATTTTTTAAAATATTATGTACAACTTTTTGAAAAAACAAGTATTTTTCGTATAATTTATGCTTGAAGCTATTACAATTTATTTTTAAAGAAACATTTTTTTCCATAAAGAAAAGAGCGTTAAAAAATGCCGTCTGTCTAATTTTCGTTGAAGTATCTGAAGTTTCGAAAATTGCAAAAGTTAGAATAATACCAGAAAATCTGCGCTGATGTAGCACAACTAGTTTTAAAATAGATTTGCTAATATCGCTTCCTCCATTGATTCTGTTTCCATCTGGTTGTGTAGCCAGAGGAATGTTTTATCCAGGCAACGAGATCGCTTTTTCATTTGTGCTTATCATTCCATCATTTCCGTTCTTTTTTGTGCCAATTCTGTTCTGCGTTCAGTGTAAAAATGTGAGAAGCTTTTTTATAAATATGCACGGTTAATTAAATCGTTAAGTGAATTTTCAGAAGGAACGACGTTGTTAATAACAAAACAAAGGGCAACATTAGTTGCTAAATAATGTGATTTTATATACGGATAATTACATTCATGTTTTATGATGATTAACTGGGTTAATTTAATTTGAAATGCACGCGTTTCGTCTGTGAAAAAATAAATTACATAATTCCTTTGCACTGTACTCCGTGCTTTTTTAGGTTTAGTCTGTATAGAATTCTCCATTCAAAAATGGCTTACTTTGACGAACTAGGCATTCAAAGTCTGAATAGTGAATGTGATATCACAGAAGGAAACGGTAATTTTATATTGTGTAGACACGCAGATCATTATACTACGAGCGGATCTACAATCCAATCTATGAGGTATCATTGATTGTACTGGATGCTCTTTATCTTCTAGGCTTTAAAAAATATTGAGTAATAGTATGAGGAACAAGTGTCGAATCCCCTTGGGTATATTCCGCTTCAAAAGGCAGTGATATCTTGTCAATAGCTGCACTGATTATTTTCTTGATGCATCTCCACATGGAGTAAATCTCTTTAATTAGCACAACATAGTAATTATTTTGTTACATTGCTACATTATATTACATTGTTACATTATATTTTTGTTATATTGCGAGAATGGAAGAACGTGGAAATATATCTCCAAATCATCGATTTTGGACCACCTACAATAAATTTAAATTGCATTAAATTAAATATTTTACAATCATCATCGTCAGAAACGGAATTGCACGTATCCGCATCGAGGAAACCATTACCTAGAGAGCGATAAAGATTGAAAAGCGAAATAGAAACAAAGCGCACAATTGCTAGGCCTGCACACATTAGATATACTGCATCTTTTAAATATAAATATTGCGACCTTCCGACCTCGGCTGTGAAAACTGGTGTCAATCACATGATTAGGGCTGGAAGGCTAAACAATCCCAAGTGTATGCTATATGTTTAGAGTATAGTTTGCTCTGTATTGTTAGACTTTCATCGAAGAGTGATTTTAGAACGTACTGCGACCAAAGGCAGGGTAATGAGGATCTGGAAAATGGCGTGGATATTACTGAGAACCAAAAGTTAAAACAGATTATAGCATTCAAATCCACTTATACTCATGGTCTTTAAACACAGATTATAAAAATTCAATGTAATAAAGAAATACTCTGGACAATTCATCGAATGGAATTTTTGACTGCAAAAACAAGAAATAAAATAAGCCATTATTGAATGGCTATTCAAGGAACGAGGCAGACAACAGAGTTCTGTGTCTTATGTCATTTCCTTCAAAGGAGTTTACAGATTGAGCCATTGGCCTAGTTTACACGTGAAACAGCACTAGTAGTTTGCGGATTCGGTGGTGTAACGGTTAGCGTATCGGACTGTTGTACCCGAGCTGGCGGTCGTGAATTTTTAAGGGCGAAAAAATCCTTCGTACGCCTTCCTTCGAAGGGGAAGTAAAGCCTGCTGTTCCATGTAGTAGATAAACTCCTGTCCAAATTCAGGTTCACGTTCTCGTACACTCCCACGCAGGAACACGAAATTCGAATATTATGTACAAAAGTAGCCTCGACAAATTGTAACGAGCTATTTGTGGTTTTATCATTTTTGGTTATTATTAATTAAAATTTAGTTAGTCACTCTCGCTCTGATCTGTCACGACTCGTCCCTTGGGGCCAGGCACTCTGCTGTAGGTTGCTCTGTTCGGTAGTTTGCCGTGCTTTCTCCGATCAATACCCAGCGAATGCTGGAGAAATTCCTTAAAAACGGGCCACGGCACGCGCGCGCGCGATCTTCTCTTCCCATTCATTGTTTTATTCAACCGCTTACTTACCCACACACTTACTCGCATTACACTACCACATATGCCAGCAGACCATTCGGAAGCTTAGAGTTAGTTGTGTCTGGGGCGGTGCCCCGCTGGTTGGAGTTACGGGGTTGGTAACAAAAAACCGCTAGCCGTCGGTATGTCGGCGCCAAATCTCACCATCCAGCGGGGGAATATCACCGCCTCCTCCCGAGGGAAAACATGCACTACACTTACAAGACTTATCTTATCAGTTGACGCGCCTGGAATCATTAATAATCAATCGCCTTCGTGTCACTTAATAGTCTGTCAGTCACATTTTACGCAAAGCGCAATATTTAAACAATGATTACAAACTAATTTGTCTGATTTCTGCCACCAAAAATATTTCACAGGAAATGTCATTAATATCCTTTGAAGCTTAATTTGAACATAATTATATTTGTTACAATTTTACTGTGGGTGAAATAATCTTTATTAGCTTATAATAATTTGTTTAAAAGGCCCTCTCGTAACACTTTATTACAGCACCTCGCATTAGTGCCCGACCAGGTGCTAAGTTCTGTTTGAGCGGACGCTATTGAGTCGGAGAGAGGCAGCCAGGAAGACTCATCTAATAACCCCACCCTCCGTGCAGCAGATGTTAAAATGAAGAAGTGAGTTATGTTTTGTTTTCATGTTTGTGGAACGAAATAAATTGGGCGCATCCATTTTAATTCATTGTTCCAGCAAAGGGATAATTGGAACTGAGTGCGTACCCCAGGTATAAAAAACCACAATGAATTTTAATGCTCCTATGAGGTTGATGAACACATACTTTTTAATCTGTAAAATTTTATACAATGATAATTTTGAAAATGTGAGTGTATTGCTAGAACTGATTTTCTGTTCTTTAACCCTAGAATACAAGGATGTCATCTGTCAGATGACACTACTAGTGCCAAAAGCTTCTCCCATCCCTTTACCTTCACTCCCCGTTTCTGAAACTGTATGTACCTTCATTGTGTGACTAGCCAGTTAAGTTAAACAGTTACAATTCAATACACGTAACCCTGCTTATTTCCG
Organism: Teleogryllus oceanicus; assembly: GCA_964035755.1. Classification (NCBI taxonomy): domain Eukaryota; kingdom Metazoa; phylum Arthropoda; class Insecta; order Orthoptera; family Gryllidae; genus Teleogryllus; species Teleogryllus oceanicus. Next base: position 75,060,955 of record CAXIVR010000008.1, read on the forward strand.
ATATGTGCCATTTTAACACGCGTAGTCCAGTAGATTACAACGATTTTTGCCGCTATATAGGCTAATATTGTGATTAATGATTACGAAATCTTGACTTGTAGCATTGAAGTTTTGTTCTGTACATTTACCAATAGTAATGGGACGACGGCTATCATAACAAATGTCGCACGACAAGGTACTTCTAAGGAAGCTTCTCAAAAACCACGTGTTGACTGCACCAAGGGAGAGTCTACTGTGAGAGTCCAGTTATTTGCTGTATCTATAAAAACTTTTCGAATGCATTTTTAACTCCATATCATGCATGTTCAAACCATTAAATTTAGTGTTTCATTGTAAAAATTAGTTTTCATTATTTTTAGCTAAAGTAGTTTGTCAGAATACGCCTTAGTAATAATGCTTGGTATAGGGCTCGTTTGTAAGGATCAAGTATATTTTAAAAAAATATATTACAATTTGACCGGTTGAGTTTCGCTCAGATCCAGCGCTTCCGACGTTTTTGCAGAAAAGCTAATTCTGACCGTGAAGTCCTAGAGTTCGACAATCGACATTGGCAAGATTTTCGACTCAAACTAGAAGAGTTGAAATAATTGTTATGATCTTACTATTAGTGATAGTATGATTATTGCATCTTCGCTTGTACTGTACTCCTTTATTATTATTGTTATTATTGTTGTTGTTATTATTATTGTAATTATTGTTATTTAACTGCCAAGGGATCATACCCAATTACAGTTCAAATATAATGTAAAATGTAAATGTAATTTTCCTTCTATGTATGTTTCGATTGACATAAACACGCATATGTTTTTTCCATTGACCAGCGTGTAGGAAGAAAAGAGTCTTAATCAAAAAAACACAATCGACCATGTGATCGACAAACTCTCGTTTTCCTTTTTCGTAGTGTGAACATTGTCTTCTACAAAACTGTAAAAGACAATAGTTATATTAGAGAATTTAGGCCAAATTATCTAATTATCTCTTCATGCCACTCCTTAGGGGCCTCTTCATGTAGAAATATTACATAACTTAACACTTTCTAATTCCATTTTGGTTCGCTGCGTGGAGTGTTTGCTATGTTTTGTTCCTGCCCCTTTTTTCTATCAATACAAACAGCAATTACTCGCTAGCAAGCAGGGAGTAGAAAAAAAGCTTATCCTTTAGGCAAAGACATAGTCGTCGGTGAGAGCGGAACATGCTCACTTTCTCTTACCATAGGGGAGTATCCCTCATCGACCTATCTGCAGCAGAAATAGTTATATCAGATAATTATAGCCTGATTGATTAATATTTTACTTCATTGCGCAATCGAAGATATTTTGCGTATTTTAATATTTTCTAGCTCGAGATATCAAGTGTTTGTTTTGTGAATTTTCTGTCAGCAACGTATCGATTATTACAAACGTTGAAATTTTTCGCTACCAAACCGAGAGTAGAAAACAAACTTCTAGTGAAGACAAACACACCTTCGTCTATCAGGCAGTCACACGCCCACTTATCGTGGAGTGGAGCATCCCTCATCAACGTACTTATACGCGCAAGTTTTCTTGAACCACGGCGTACCTACCCCCCTCCTTTACAAACATTAGTTGAATTCAAAATAAATGATAGCAACAAGCTTTGTTGACAAATTCTGATAACCAGAAATCTTTGCCCCGGGTAATTTGAACTATTTTTCATCGCAAAACGAGCTATAATTTCATATAATAGTCCTGTCAACAAACTAATCTAAACCCCCACTTCCGTGGCATCTACCGAAATGAGGGCTCAAGAAAACGCGCGGGGATAATACCTCCAACAGAAATAGTTGCATCTCATAATTTCAGCCTGATTGTCTAACCACTACTTTGCGTCACTCCGCAATCGACGATTATTCATGGATGTATTTTACGCACCTTAACATTTCGTAATTCAAATATCAAGTGTTCCCCCTTAATTTTCCTGCCACCAACATTTCGATCGATAGAAACGTATGAAAGTTTTCACTACCAGAGAGTAGAATAAAAAAAAATCTCGCGTAGAAAAAACCGCCATCGTCCATCAGAGATACGTACACACGCTTACTTTCGCTTATTGGGGTGTGTAGCATTCCTCGGAAGCAGGCAGTCGCGAGTTCAGCTATGCGGCTCCTCCATTAGGAGCAACTCGGTAGCCGCTGTGTTATTGGAATTTACTGCGCGTACTTGATCCGCGCCCTCGCGTGGGGCTCCGTTCAGTCGGGTGTGATTCTCCCGTGGATTATGGCGCCTCGCTCGCGGGCTCTGCCCCTCCACTGGCCAGCGCCCGGCCTTTTTCGTATTTTATAGACATTTCCTCGACGTGCTCGCGTGTATTGGCTGCTAATGCGATTATGCGAATTGAAATTGCACGCTTTGAAAGGAGCGAGGGCAGAGAAGATTGTTCTTCGTTAATATACAGGATGGTTCGAAATGAATGTTACAAACTTTGTCTTTATTATTATTATTATTATTATTATTATTATTATTATTATTATAAATTTCAATATGATGTGTCCAAATTCAACACACTCCAAAATTCAATAAACAATTTATTGATAGAGAAAACAGGTACAGAGCTATAGTGCCGAATATCCAGGAGAATGTACAAAGAAACTTAGCCGAGTTGTCGTAACCAGTAGAAGCACCAAAATATCGCCGAGTCACCAATTCTCCGTAGAGGGAAAGTCCGTGGTCGCAGCACTGTCCGTCGTAATCGCAATCTTCCAAGTTCTACCACTTATCGCCACACCTCACAGTTACTCGGCCGCTCACTCTCTGCCTCTCCCCGCGCCACGGCCGGCTTATATTCGCTCCGGGCCGCAAGGTCCGCAGGCTGGCAGGCGTAGCAGGGGGCGGAGGTTGGGACTCGCCCCGCTCGCTCAGGCGTGGCGGCCGCACATCTTTAAGGCCTGCGCTTGTCGCTGGCCGCTGCCGCCAGGGGCGGTAACGCCCTACTGTGGCGGCACCTTCGAAACTGTGCGGCCGGTCACGACACAATAATTACCGCATATCAGCGTACGCTTGGTAGTAATTAAGCAAAAATATTAGTACACATATACAAATTAAAAGAAACAGATATTTAACAAAACTGATATATCATACAAATAGACAAAGAAGAGGTCAAATAAAATAAAAACGCAAATGTACAAGTATAAAAAATTAGATAAAATATCCCCATCTTCGTACATTTCAGTTCACTTCGTGTCCCTTTGATATTCAGTAATTTATACATTAACAGTAAGTATAAGCACTGCGTTTGCTGGTTTTTCCTTCTCCTGAAAAGCATCTCTGCACATCACTGCACATTTTACTTGTGCTCTTCCGAACTCTTGAACGCTCCGAAACGATAATGGTTATTTATTTTTCTTTGATAGAATAAGCACATGACGAGTGTGAAATTAGTTGGCTACAACACTTAGAAGATATAACAAAAGAGGTTGTTTTTCCATTTTGTTTTCGAAATCATATGTAATGTAATTATGACAAAAATATTTTTGTCAGAATTGTAGTAAAACTAATATTATAGGGAGTGTCCTGTCGGTTGGTTGGTTGGTTGTTAGTGATTCCGGACGCGTCAACATCTTAGGTCGTTAATTCCGTAACTGTAGCGCATGTTTTTTTCTCTGGAGATGGCGGTGATCTTCCCCCGCTGGATGACGAGATTCGGCGCCGACCTACCACCGGCTAGCGGCTTGTGTGGTGTCATTTATGCTCTTATACACAACAGACTTATGAAGGCAATTTTCTGCACAAGAACATAACATATCAGAGCAAGTTAATTTCTTGTTGGAAGTTGTTGATCAGTAGATAATCGATTGGTATATTTTTCTGGTATTCTAACTTTATATTCTACCTTATCCGCTAATATTCTCATTTTTTGTCCTGATAAAATCGATTCTCCATTAATATGTTTTGAGTTAATGAATAACTGCAATTACTGTGAAATGACTGTAAATTTCGGTTAAAAACAATTAGTTAAAATATTTTTTCTTAGAAATACCGAGAGGAATTGATTAAATGTTGGCGGTACAAGAACAGTGGACAGGTACATTTACAATTCTGAAATTCAGACGTAGGATAGTAAATATATACGCGATCCGTTATCAGGAGATACAACAAAGCAACACCCACAATTTCCCTTCGCCAATGTACTCAATCGCGAATATTTTCAAGGCTTTATTACGAGTCGGGTCGCTGTAAGACCAGAAAGTCTTTCGAACGAGAAAATACGAGAGCGACGTAAAAACCCCTTGCCCTACAAATCGCATTTTAAAGAGGAGCTTTCCTCAGCCAATACCCGGCGTGAAATAGGAATATGTGGAGGTGTCTATAATTCGACCTTTTGTGCGCCCTTTGCTCTGACAACGAAGGGCCGGAGAGGGAGTGGAGGTGGAGAAACTGCATCGGCGCACTGTGGTCCGTATTTGGAAAAAATCAGAAAAAAAAGATTTTCTTTTTACCAGTGAATGGTTTATGATCAGATACGTTTTACTACACAGTTTGAAAAAATTGAGATATCATTTATACGGGCATCAGCTTTCCAGTTAGACTGTAATTTGAAGCAATGACAACAAATATCATAATAATAAATAAACTTCGCTTTAAAGTCGTTTTGTTTGTGTTCTTCGTTATAAAAACGTTTTTCCTTATAACGCAGTTTTACTATGAAGTGACAAAAAATAGCTGCTCCTTGATGTGCCCCTATCCTCCCTTACATCAGTTCTACTATGATAGTTATGCTAACCACAAGGGGATTTGAAACCAACTTTAATTTCTCGAACATCAACTGTGAATCCCTATTGAGTTAAAGTAAAACCAGATAAAATACTGGTAATTACTATCATCAAATCATTAATCATTACAGATTCATAGTTTGTATAAATTATGATCTTTAGACTTTTTAAATCAATGTTATAAATTACAATTATCAATGTTTAGACTATCTACACAAATACGAAAAGACAGAATGAAAGCAGTGTTGTGATGCACATTTTACGATTTGTATGTCCTTGATTCATGTAAATTCGATAGTTTTAAAAACCATTTTTTAGCAAGCCGAGACCGAAAGGCCGAGTGGTGCTACTCTAAGAGCAAAAACTCACTTTAACGTGTCATACTACTATTTAGACAGTTTTATTGATTTCCTTATTATTTTAATTCAAGAATACAATTCACTGAATATGGTACCCTGTTACATTAACATCAGCTGTAGCTGATCAGACGAAATTATTTTGTTTTCTGTGCTGCATTCACAGTTTTATCTGCACATTTGAACACAGTTTTCCTTTTAGCACTAGTGCTAAAAATGAAGGGCGTCCAGACAAAAATAGGGGTCTGGGACAGTTTATGTATGAGGGTTCCTCGTTTGAAACCAAGGGTTCCTCGTTTGAAATCAAAAATTCCTCTTTTCCCCAATTCATAAACTGAATTCATTTCTCCATTCATCAGAAATAATTAGAAATTAGTACATTTTTAATTTCTTTTGAATGAAAAAATTAGGGGCCTCAATTAAGTGGGTACTTGCGGCAAGTTGCCTAAGAAATCCCCCCTCCTTCTGGTCGCCCTGTTATAAATTGAACTTCTGGCATGGTATGTATTTACTACAGAAAGAAAAACGCTTTTCCTAGTGACCGTTTCAAAACCAATGATGTTCGACCGTTGCGACTGTCGTACCACCGTGCAGCGCCGGGCCGCCGCCGGCCAAAGGACGGCGGCGCACGCGCGCGGCTGGGACGGGAGGGAAGGAGAGGACGAGGAGGGAGAGGAGCGAGGGGCGAGGAGGGCGGTCGGCGGCGGTGAATCCTCGAGGACGAGGAGAACCACGAGGAGGAGCAGGACCACGAGGAGGACGACGACGAGGAGTAGGAGAAGAAGAAGAAGAAGAAGAAGAAGAAGAAGGAGGAGGAAGAGGAAGACGAGGAGGAGGACGGGAGGAAGGACGAGGAGGAGGAGGAGGAGGAGGAAGAGAGGAGGAGGAGGACGAAGAGGATAAGGACGGGGACGACGAGGAGGACGAGGAGAAGGAGGACGGGGACGGGAGCGAAGAGGAGGACGAGGTCGTGGCTGGCGTTGGTGAGGGAGAGGCAGCAGAAGCCGTGGAACTGCTCCGCGGTGGCTCCGTCCGTGGGCTGTGGTGGGAATAATTGTGGCGTGACGAGCACGGTGAATGTGGAGGTGTTGGTGATTGCCACTGCGTTGATGGTAAGGGGTGGGGGGGGAATGGGGAGAAGGTGAGAGTGGTCGTAATGGTAATACTGATGAATTTGATGATGAATTATTTGGTGTCGATGGAATGAACGTATTGTCTGTTGATATTTGTGCTTCTTGATTATTGATTATTGGATTATTCGTTTTAAAGTCATTTCCTTATGAGACACATTACAATGCTGTTTGTTCTGTTGGGATAATGAAGTTGGTAATGGTATCGGTTCTCGTAATTCTTGTAAACTTGTGTTGTTGGCGACAATTGTATGGTTTGTGATAGTGCTTCTAATGGTGTTGCTTTTTATCAGTAGCATTTTTGATCAGAATAGCAGAATCTCACAATACGGTGATAATAATTGTATTTTTCATAACGATTTTGCTTCAGATGACAATTGAATGAGTCGTTCGGTGGTTGAAGTGGAGTAATGAAACATTAATGGAGAGTGAAGAACAAGCTTACTAGTGACGGCTGCATCAAAATGAGAGATGAAGTCATTGCAGATACACAGCGAACGACACAAAATATATCACTGCCAACTCGCGGCAGTTTATTGATGCCCGCAGCTTCAGTTAGGAGAGAGAGTGACGCAGACTCAGTGTACGACATGTAAGGGCAGATCGCAATCGATTTGTAGATAATGGAGTTAGCGAACGCGGCGGTGGCGGCGGAGCCAACGCCCAGAGAAACGGAGCGATTCAGGAAGAGGGGGGGGACGACAGGGTGGTGTGGGTGGGGGGGGCGGGCGGTGTGATCTGTGGCTCTGGGCTGTGGCTCTGGGTCTGTGGCTCTGGGTCTGGGTCTGGGTCTGGGGGTCTGGGTCTGTGGCTCTGGGTCTGTGGCTCTGGGTCTGTGGGTCTGTGGGTCTGGGTCTGGGGTCTGGGTCTGGGGGTCTGGGGTCTGGGTCTGGGGTCTGGGTCTGTGGGTCTGGGTCTGGGGGGGGTGGGGGGCGGGGGGGGTGGAGAGAACGGGCGGAGTTGGAGGGGGAGAGGGGCCGGCAAGGATTCTGGGGTCCAGGGATGGCGACGGTAGTGGTAGCGGTAGGGTGGTGAGAAATTGGCGATGGGGAGTGGAGTGAACGAACGGTGAATTGCTTTAAAGATCCTAAGTGAGTGCATGTTTTTCTCGGGAGGTTGCGGTGAATTCTCCCGCTGGTTGGCGGACCGGCGCCGACTTACGTGGACTAGTGGAGTTTTCTCTAACCAGGTATCCCCCACTAGCGGATCACCGCTCTACTAGGGAGAAGCTGTAAGCTCCCGACCGGTCTCACGGCATGTGTAGTAGTGTAGCGCATATTATTGTGAGAGTAGGGGGTGACGATAGGACAAGGAAGAGGAAGGAAATATCGTGCACGGTCCGTTTTTTAGGGCACTGTTCCGGCATTCGCCTGGTGTTGATCGGCGAAACCAAGCAAAACTACCGATCAGAGAGCCGGCCGCTAGATTTTTTTCCAGACAGTGACGAATTCGACCTAGCTGTTAATCTGGTGTCAAATATCCTACCGTTTTCTGGGCTGGAACCTAGGATCTCCCGGTCAGAGGCGCTGCAGCGACGTCAGTTGATGAGTCCCTCTCTCAGCCTTGAGCCACCTCTCCCGGCTGGACGGTGGATGTGGGGTGAGATGCGATGGGATAGGGGCGGAGGGATTTTGTGGAGCCTGGGTTGGCGCAGTGGTAACGGGGCGGGACGGGGGGGACGACGAAGCTGGGGCGGCGGGGTGGGACGGCGGCGGGGCGGCAGCGAGCGAGCTGGAGCCGGCAGCGGCTGGAAGTGGACAATGCAGGCTTATCTGCAGCCGTCGCCCCCGCCCCACTCCCCGATGCCGTCCTATTGGAGCGGCCCTCTCGTCTGCGACCGGCCGGCTCGGCGCGGCCACGGGCGGCCCTTGGTGGCGGCGGCGGAGATGGAAATGACGGCGGGATGGGCCGCGCGAAAGCCGTTGGGAGCAGGAATCGAAAGGACAGACGCAAACGTTATGCAAAGCGGCATATGTTATCACCAGGGGGTGAATTTCGGTGACCTAAAAATATGGAAACGGGCAATATAACTAGACTTCAGATTTTAGGCGACTAGATGTGGTTCTTAAAGGGAGGAAACGGGCATTTTAAGTACTTACATATAGAATAAATTGAGATGAAAATGACTGATTTTAGGCGACTAGATGTGGTTCTTAAAGGGAGGAAACGGCATTTTAAGTACTTAAATATAGAATAAATTGAGATGAAAATGACTGATTTTAGGCGACTAGATGGTTTCTAAAGGGATTTTAAGTACTTAATAAAGAATAAATGAGATGAATACTGATTTTAGCACTAGATGTGGTTCTTAAAGGGAGGAAACAGCATTTTAAGTACTTAAATAAAGAATAAATTGAGATGAAAAGACTGTCAGCGTTTGGTGGGACAGCAAATTAGATGAAAACTGATAACGCTGACTGATGTATTCCAATAGCATCCAGTGGTTTTGGTTTCTGAAGTGGAACAATTATTTTGTCAGCACATACAAGAGTTAGAATCTGTTTGCCGACGCTAAATATTGGAAGGACAATATTGTGTATCATCTGTCTTGGCATCATTTTCACATTTTTTACCAAACATCCGCTTGATTCACGTCAGATGGTCCTCCACGCTTAGCGTGTATGTGTGCAATAACATGTGTTTAAGGTGCGTGCATTACGTTCCCGGCAAAGATTTTGAATAATGCACTGGTATTTAAATGTCAACCAACAGCTCTCGACAGTGCAAATATACTCTCTACTCTGTGTAGAAGCAGTACGCCAACGAAGTGACGCCCTGTTCGCGTTTCAACGATGCAAGTGAACGGGATCATCTTTTTTTTAATTTCTTTAGTTTCTCTTTTGATCGTGCTTGCCCAGACACTGCAAATGTTTCAAAAAACTACTGCATGATTACTTCTGTCTCTCTAGAAAAGAAGATGAAAATTATGTTTTATACATCTTTATAAACACAAAATAATTTTGTTTCCACACTTCAGTATTGAAACTGCTGATGCCCGATCCATTCTAATTTTCGACAATATTGGTAATTGTTTTCTTGATTTTATTGTTATTAAAGCTTTTTGAAGAGCAAAGACTCTGTTGGTAGTTGAGTAATACATTGTCTTTTAAGAAGCCTTGTACACAAATAAATAATAATGCAGGAAAAAGTAATTCGTAACACAAATTTTCTTCACCCAATATTACGCTGAGTGTATGCTGTGTGAGTTACGAGTAGCTCATATAACCTTGATTGTAAATCAACGCAATTGTTCAATTCACGCAAGCAATGATTTATATTTGTTCTTGTAATACTAAAGATACAACACTCAATTACGTGATCCTGAAACTTGAAATTTCTGTTGAACTTTGTCCTTGATTAGTAAATTATAGAGGGATTAATTAACTTCTAGAATGAGGGTTAAAACCTCTAACAATAAATGAAAGACTTTCCGTCATCATCACTACCTGTCACTTTCCAATTTTCCAACCTCCCTATGCCCTATTGTTATTTTTGATGTGTAATGCCGGTTGCTTCACCTTAGTTAATTGCCCTGTAATATACCCTGTACGATCGCCTCCTATTATTTTGAAGTATACATACCTTTTGCGGTTATCAGATCTCAGTAATATTTAGAAATGAAGTCTCTAATGAAAGCGAAATTTACGTAGAGGTGATGAATTGCACTTTGACTTTCAATTTATGAAGGATTTGTTTAAGAAACGCATCTAAATATTCATTTCAAATGCAACCCGCAACACTCTGGCAGCTACATCGTTGAAGCTGAAGCGCTTTGGGACCATGAAATCTGACACCTTGACGTGAAAGGTCCCAGACACACATCGTAATCTACAGGATGAGGTATTCTAGGATATTTCATCACTTTGTTTTTCTGGTTCGGTGCTTATCGATACAACCAATGCCACCTATACAGGAAGGAATACAGGATATATTCCTCCATGAACTGTATTTCAGCGCTTGGCGCAGGTGGCCATCTGTGACGTCACGCTTAGTCGGCTTAGATTCCTTCATCTTATACTATTTACACTTGCTGTGTTCACCGTGGTTTGCACAGACTGAGGTTTAGTGGCATATTTATTAATTCAAGTTTCGCTGTCGCACCAACAACTAGGACTACTATTTATAGTTGCTTTTCACCGATGAATCGATTGATTGATTTTCCGCGATTCCGGGCACGTCAACTGCTTTGGTCATTAGTCCTGTTAGTGTAGTGCATGTTTTTCTCGGGAGATGGCGGTGATCTTCCCCCGTTGGATGGCGAGATCCGGCGCCGACCTACCGTCGGCTAGTGGGGTTTCCCCCTCACCAGGACTCTCCCACCAGCGGGGCACCGCCCATCCGGGACAAGCTCTGAGCTCCCGACCGGTCTCCCGGAATATGTGGTAGTGTAGTGCATGTTAGTGTGTGTGTGTGTAAGGGGGGAGGATAAACCAATGAAGAGGAAGGACAGATCGCGCGCGGTCCATGGCCCTTTTGGTGGGGTACTGCTCCGGCATTCGCCTGGTGTTGATCGGAGAAACCATGGAAAACTACTGATCAGAGCAGCCGGCCGCTAGAATTCTCGTCCAGACAGCAACTGAATTCGACGTAGCTATCTAACTAGTGTCGAAAATCCTGCTGCTGTCAGGACTCGAACCCAGGACCACCCGGTCAGAGGCGCTGCAGTGACATCAGTTGATGCACTGAGCTACCGCTCCCGGTTTTACACCGATGAAGATTCTTTCTTATGCGCGTAGTGCAACCATTCTTTCGACATTTTGCCATGGTCTACAACTGCTGTGTACCTAATTTTGAAGGGAACTGCAATGGAAGCGGATCACATATTCCCGTGTTTCCGTTTCACGATATCTTTAGGAAAAGTTAGGGTGGGGTTCAACATGCGAGAGTTCTCGCACGGGTATGCTGGTAGTCATTTATTTTCATAAAAATTGTGCTTTGTGATTTTATTTCGTAGTTGAGAGGGGGAGTATTTATGCCGGAATAGTTGGTCTCCTCTTTCATGAAATATTACGAAAGTTTTTTCTTTATTCTGTAACGACTGCATAAAAATTGTAATATTATGAACAAAAGTTTTGTAACGTTGTATTGCAGTAAGGCGCTTCGTTACTCGGGTAATACATCACAGGTCTTTGGCAAATAAGCTCAAATGTAAGAAAACTCTTATTCACAGGTTGTTACATGTCGATAGACAATAAAATTTTCTTGTTTTAAAAACTTCTTTCTCTGATTAATTTACGATCCTATTTTACGAGGTACGAGTGTGAAATAACGTGGATTTCCATCAGTTTTCTGCTGGCTCAGGGTTTCTACTTGCACTAATGTTCATGCCCGTTAAAGTTATGTGAACTTTTTTATGGCGCAATTAACAAATTTCTCCCCACTTTCATGTAAAATATTGACATTTACAGGTGTGTTGAGTAAAACTGAATGTCAGGTTTTCTTCTGTTTAAATTTCTCAGTTTAATTAATTCATTAAATCAGTGACTGTGTATATTGCTAAAATTGGTGATGTTAGTTTACATTCGCCTTTTTTCTCGACGCAATTACAAAGCAATGCATCTATTTTACAATGCAATTAAAGACAATTCGGTTTCAAGTGTATCCCACTGTACAAATTCAATAAAAAATAATTTAGGTTCCCTGCGGAGTGGCTGGCGCAGTTGCATTTTACCACTGCAACTCGAGTTTAATCGCCGACCAGTACACTCTGTTTCCTCTTATTCTTTCAAATCGCATTTCTTTCCTTTCACATACTTCTCATGCTCCACTAAAATATTGCATGTGAGTCACATGCGAGACATTGTTCTCTTTTAGCGCAATTGCGTCACCGATTCACTTGTCTGTAACGAGGAGACAAGTGCGCGTCGACGATTATGACGATCGTGCGGCAGAGAGACAATCGGCACATTTCATTCGTCATTCGCCAGCCGATTTTCGATAAGCTCTGTCGCAGCACGTAGCGCCCGAGCGGGAGCGGTTGCTACTGCAGCGCCTCTGACCGGGAGGTCCTAGGTACGTGTCCTGACGGCGACTGGATTTTCGACACTAGCTTTCTAGCTAGGTCGAATGCAGTCGCTGTCTGGAGGAGAATTCTAGCGGCTGGCTGCTCTGATCTGTAGTTTTCCGTGGTTTCTCCGATCAACACCAGGCGAATGCCGGAGCAGTACCCTACAAAACGGGCCACGGACCGTGATCGACCTGTCCTTCCTCTTCCTTGTCCTATCCTCTCCCCTTACACACTAACATGCACTACACTAGCACATATTCCGGGAGACCGATCGGGAGCTTAGAGCTTGTCCAGGCTGGGGCGGTGCCTCGCTGGTGGGAGAGTCCTGGTTAGTGGGAAACCCCACTAGTCGACGGTAGGTCGGCGCCGGATCTCGCCATTCAGCGGGGGAAGATCACCGCCACCTCCCGAGAAAAAACATGTACTACACTAACGGGACTAATGACCAAAGCAGTTGACGCGCCCGGAAACACGAATAAATCAATCAAACGTACCGCCCGAACTGGGCAAGTGATCTGTTCTATTGCATTCAGTGGAAGTTGGTTATTGCGGGAGCACCCGCTGTAGAATTTGTGACAACTCTCCAACTGACACCTAGCACCCGGGAACATTACACATACTAACGATAATTTTATTAAATATGTTACCTTAGAAAATTACTAAGCAGTGGTGAAACAGTTCACAGAAACATGACTTTCATGACTTTCTCTTACAATTTTCAAAACATGACTTTCTCTTACAATAAAATGTTCAGAAGAGCGAAGGTCAACGTGTGAGAACAACTCAAGGAAAATCATTTAATTAAGTGTTGAAAGCAAATGAATGAAATTTGGTGATACTAGAGAGTTTAATTAGGTGATACTAGCGTAGTTTTTTCCTGACGACCAAAGAAAATTTCAGTGCGGTAAGAGTTTAAGTGCGGTATCTTTCTGAACAATATGGAGAATCGGTGGTCATTGGCAAAAGAAGAAGGTTTTTTCTTTATATGTTAATATTGTGGCGTCGCGCATCACTTCCTTTCGCGCCGTGCCGGGAAAACCGTCCTCTCCCATGCTGAAGCCGGATGCGGGGATGGGGGCGATTGGCATGCGCTGTGCACGCTGACGCGCGCCGAGCTGAAGACGCGCTGAATAGGCCAGGGGGATGGGGCAGGAAACTCTCCAAATATAACTATAGAGAAACGTTAGTGCGACTATGTCGTGGACTCTGTCGCAAGGCTCCTAGAGGAGACTGGCCGTCGAGCCTTCCTGACGCCCGCCGGCATGGGAGCGCCGAGGGGAGGGGGCGAGCCTCCGGGTACTTAAGGCTGCATCAACTGCGCCCACGGGGGATATGTAGAGGGTCGAAAGGCCGAGTGATATCTCCAGTGCTATCCTAGCACGCGATCTTAGAGGCGAAGACCGGTTTGGCGTCAGGCCATGTTGTAACGATAGTTGAGGGACTCTGCGTCCGACAGCTTTGCACCACGCGTTGCTAACCTGCTTTAAAGCAGTGGTGCTGGGCTGGGCCTAGGGACGGTCGCGGGGGTTTCGCGGCTAAGGGCTTGGAAAGGTTGCCAGAGATTTTTATTTTGTTAATTATTGTGTAAATATAGTTTTACATTTCTTTTAAAAAGAGTCGTCTGCGTTATTTATTTCCAGTACGTCACAATATTGTTGTCAAGCAAGCACTTTCAAAGGCCGCGACAGCGCTAAAAGCAGTGGAAGTGAGAAAGAAAGGAAGCGAAGGCGGCAATTGAAGGCGGATGGTTCCGACTACTACGAACGGGTGGCGTCGTCAGGGGTGATCAAAGACGCCCTGAGAAACCATGGAGCCTGGAACAGTAGATCCATGGGGTCCCCGAGTTTAAGAAGTCTCCCCATCCCATCCTGAACATAAACGGAAATTATATTTCCAAGCTGTTGCTCACGTCACAAAAATCTCTTTACTTTTAACTCAAATTACCCCATAATGTATTTCCGTTGAAATAAATTATATGTATTAATTTGAGTTAAAAATAAAGAGATTTTTGTTTTTTTCAAGAAAGAAATTGTAGGGGCCAAAGAAGTCGATGCCTGGTAATTTGCTTTACCTACTCCCCATTTCTGGGCACCCCTATTGGTGAATAAGGGGCCACTGTTACGTCCACGTGAGTGTTAAGCAGGAACTAGTTACCCTCTCATTCCACCACCGACGCCAACGAGTTGCAATGGCTTCACGGCCGCCAGTCGATACCTCCATTTCAGTTCAGAAATAATAAGCCGATTGGCAAATTTATACGCGAAAAAATAATCAAAACGCTGAATTTATTTATTTGTTATCTTTATAAACTATTATCATATTATCCGATTTTAACATCAAAATGACCGCATTTTCAATTACTAATGTCAAGATTAATTTGATTTAAAAAAAAATATTCAAAATATATTAGACAATTTTATATTTATTAATAATAAAGTATAATTAATTATTTTAAAACAAAATATCTTACAGTTTAAAATAGCTTCAAAATAATATGATTAATACTTCTCACAACGTATCTTCAATGGGGAAATGAAGCCCTTTTTTACGAAAGTTCACAATTTTAAAAAATACTTTGAGTTAAATCTTAAAGTTGAAATTGTTCCTGAAGTTTGATATTAAAGCGATCTAGTACGTGTGCAATTTTCAGATTTTTATCTGATTCCCCAGCAGAGATATTACAGTTGAATATTTGGAAAAATCCAGAATTCCAGTTTTTAAGAGGATGTAATTTTCAAGGGGTACGTTACTTACCAATGATTTTTACAAAAAGTAACTACACTCCTATGTTTAAAAGCACAGAAAAAATTCAGGTTGAGATTCTATTCCTTCTTTGAGAAATTACTCTCTAAAAATCGAACTCAGATCATTCGCGTTCTATAGATTTGGTTGAAAATGTTTCTCAAAATTTATGGACAAAGTATGAATTGTTTTCGGAATGGTCTAGCGACCAATTTATTAAATTTTGGACCACTTAAAATGGATTGACCCCTATAGATGGCGCACAATCGATTTTCAATATTTCTATAGTGGCGCTAAGAGAGTACATGCAGTGAGGCGCACGAATATTTAGTGAGTCGCGCTCATTGGTTTGATTTTTAGTTACGATTGTTAAAACGAAGTGTGCTACAAACCTGTGTCTATGAATTTCGGAATAAAGGAACCTGGGCTTGATTTTGAGACTTCTTGTTGGTTTATCTTGAGCGCCGGCTTACCTTGAGTTCATTGGTTCATTTCAAGATTATGGTTTGTTATTGTTGCTACTAGAGGTGATAATAACGAAATAAAATCATATTTGTTGAAATATATAATATCTATAATATTTATTTTGCAACAAAGAAAGATCTTCCACGCACTTTCGTATTCACAACGGCGCATGCAGACTAACACTGCTGCTGGGAATATTGTTGCACTCAGTGGGGGAAAGAATGGAACATTCTTCCATAATGCCTAACTTTAAACAAAAGACTTATCAAATGTACATTTTGAAAAATAAACAAAGCTAATATCAAATGAAAATAAATTCTCCAAACATCATATAATGCATTAAAGACCGTCTATAACTTGTGTATTTTAATAACACGCGAAATTCAGTGTAGTAAATTGTAACCAGTTTCAGACTGTGACAGAAAATTCGTATTCCCTTCGGACGTCGCGCCCCGCTCTGCGACCACCTTTCACCCTTCTGCGCTGTGAAAGGGTAGCTGCATGCTCTGCGAATACAACGAACGCCCTATGGTAAAGCATAGGGCCAAAAAGTAAAATCATTATAAGTGCTTGAGAACGTGACGTAGTGCACAGCGTGGGAGAACACCAGATATCAGGGCTCGTTGAGCGCTTTTCGATTTTACAATGATTTCTATACTGCTGTAGTATCTTGAATATTAAATGTCATTAAAAGAAAAATGGATATTCTTAACATATTATAAGGTTAAGAAAAAAGATAGAGAGAGATTGTGCAACCGTGCAATCGAAGCACGAGCTGCCACTGCCCATAAGATTTAGGAATTGAGTTTTTGTGGAATTTTTTGCTTTTTGTACGCTAAATACCGACTCTTAAAAGTGCAGCATTGAATTTCTCTTTTCCCAGAATTCTTCGTTCAGCCCGCTTTTCGCTTTTCGTGGAATCGCATTGCGTGAAAACCTCACACCACGCTTTTCGTCGGTTAGACTCTTCGCTGCTACCTCTAGCCGGCGGCTCCTAGTTTTTCCCTCGACTCGTGCGGGTGCATAAAAACGAAAAATGTTTCATTCTTTGACCGCAGCTTTTTTAGTTCAACCGCACCACCATCCCTTGGCTTAGAAGCGACTGAAAAAACAGTTTTATGTTTATGACTAAAGGAGGGATGTGAACGGAATGATTTTCTAGATTATTCTTTCGCCATGAATATTAAATATTGAAATTGGAAATGACGAAATTCAGTTCTTTTATCGCCTTTTCACTTTACTTTACTTTACTTTTCAATATGTCCGGATTGAAAGACGTAGGTAAATTATAGGAAAAACACCTTTGTTTTCCATTTCTTTCATAAATAATCTCATGGTAGTGCATTAAAGAATATTCCTTGGGTTGTGAGAAGCCTATATGTGTACTATATTACAAACGAATTCTAGAAATATATCCCAAAGATTTTTACATTTATGAGGTCTGTAGTAAATTTGTAAGTAATCATTATTTAAGACATTGGTCACGAACGTAAAATAATTGCAACTTTCAAAGTTCTTACTTTTCCTCCTTGTACTTAATAAATGAAGTAAAACAATTGAAATTACCTTAACAATAAGAACACGAATTTTCAGTTGTAAAAAGTTTCTTTTGAGCTGTAACCCTACACACACGTCCTAATTTAAGTTCTGATACCGTTTATCCAAAGATAGTTTAGATTAGTACAGGCGGATGGGAAATGTATACAGTTTTGTAGCCTCAAATCAGGATGTCTGAATGGTTGAATGGGTGGAGTGTGTCTCACGCATAATTCGTTATATTAGCAGCTTCTGAGCTGAAACGTAGAGATCAGGTGAATGAGGTACTTGTGCCGTTCCTGCGATCGTTATGTTGTAGTTTAGGGAGATTCCTAACATGAACACCGGGAGCGGTAGCTCAGTGCATCAACTGATGTCACTGCAGCGCCTCTGAACCGGAGGTCCTAGGTTCCCACTCCCCACGGCGGCAGGATTTTCGACACGAGCTTTTCGGCTAGGCCGAATTCAGTCGCTCTCTGAAGGAGAATTCTAGCGGCCGGCTGCTCTGATCGTTAGTTTTCCGTGGTTTCTCCGATCAACACCAGGCGAATGTCGGAGCAGTACCCTACCAAACGGGCCACGAACCGCGCGCGATCTGTCCTTCCTCTTCCTTGTCCTATCCTCTCCCCTTACACATACTCACACTTACACTAACATGCACTACACCATCACATATTCCGGGAGACCGGTCGAGTGTTTAGAGCTTGTCCCGGCTGGGCGGTGCCCCGCTGGTGGGAGAGTCCTGGTTAGGGGTAAACTCCACTAGCCGACGGTCGGTTGGCGCCGGATCTCGCCATCCAGCGGGTTAAGATCACCGCCATCTCCCAAGAAATAACATGCACTACACTCACGGGACTAATGACCAAAGTAGTTGACGCGTCCGGAAACACGAAAAAATCAATCAACCTTACATGAAATTCTTAGACATCTGAATTTTATAAAAAATGTTTGCTTAATTTTTTTGTGCTCGAATTGAAGAAATTAAATTTCTAAATAAGATACCGTTACAATTTTCAATGTAACCTCTGAAAGAAAGTGCAAAAGTCTTTCTCTTTAAAACATTGAGGGTTAGTGAGAAGTTTGAGTTTTCTATTCAACCACATTTTATTAATTTTCTTTATATGAAAGTTAGTGGGTCTTAGATATTTTATCGCTTGCTATTATTAACCGATTTTATAGCATAATCACCAAATTTTAATAAAATTGCAAAAAAAAAATGAAAAGAAAATGAATATTTATAAGTTGTCATTCATTCATTATTTCTTTCTGTGAGTTGTAATGAATCAGTTAAAAGAATTTGACATTTCGTCTTCGATAAAACGCGTAAGTGTAGTATTATAGTTAGAGAAGTTAAAATGGTGAGTTTTTTAAGTTCGATGTGTGTTTTTAAATAGGATTGTTAGTGAATGATTGTTAGTGAATGCACTATCCAGCAATCGTCCAGTACATGTCTCCTCGCAAAAATGTTTCCAGTGTTTATAATTACAATATATGAGATGCATTAAGTTTTGGAGTTAAGGTGAACAGTAGGATTTCTTTACCACACTGTCCTACAACTAATATGTACAGGTCGTGATAAATACAAAAACTTTCAATTACATTCCAGAAAGATTATCACCTCTGTGTTCTCAGAGAATGTACATTGTTTTGTTCCAGAATTTGTAAACATCTGTCATTTCATTAGTCTTTGAGTTTAATACTGTAATTGATGTAATACACTTTTTTTAAAATATGAGTAACTGATGAATAATAAACACTAAGATGACCAAGATGTTATAAACCGATTTAAAATAAATAAATAAACTCTAAGACTTGGAAGAGTTTTATTATGCCATGATACTAACTACAATAACATTTCAATACCTGCGATTCTGATTACAATAATTGGTACAGGAATCATCGTATTTTTAAGTTTCTAAGACAGCTCCTTCCCTCACTTCTAGACATATATGAATTCCTACGCACACATTTGGAGCTTTCCTCTTGCTATTTGTGGTAGGAATAGAGCCAGCGATTTCTGTTGCAATTTTGTAAGGAATACTATCAAATCAAGTTTGTAGTTCGTTTACCGTTGCAAAAAAGTTTTCGTTTATTACGGAATAAAACGTTTAGTTTTCAAATTTCGCCCATCTAGTTTTGCAAGGCATTTTATTCATTCAACTACGTATAGTAAAAGTGTGGGGTATAATGTGGGGTAGTGGAGCTTACAAAAATATTCTCAGATTATACTCCTCCCCGATACGTCACTGACAACTTTTACTATTTTTGATGAATGTAAATCAAATGAAACTAAAGTTCCCCAATTCGCTTTTTGTGATATTGTATTTAAATTCTTTGCTTTTCGTCGTGAGTACTCAAAGTAAGAGGATTTCTATAACGCTTGGTTTGCGCTCACTCGAACTTGATAATAAAAAAATACTTGCTCGGCATGCAATTTGTTCCAAAAAACGCAGCGCTTCAGCTATTCTAGGTAATAATATACTATTTCTTTTCAAGATTTCTTCGTATTGCTAAACTTGCGTACAGTTAAAAAACTTGAAGTCACGTTGCCGTGCAGACAATACGTTTTTCAATGTGACGTCATGTCAGAGAGTGAAAAACACTCTAGAGTCGTGTTTTTCAGTTGTTTTTCAACGACAAACCTATTTGTTTTCGAAATTGAACCTCTCCCAAAAAGTCAAGGAGTTCACAAAATCGTTCACTTGATACCAAATATTCTTTTTCACTTTAGTTCAGAATTCTTCATCCAGACTACATCAAAACACCGCAATATTTCTTTTTTTCCCCTTCACAAATCTGTGTCTTGAATCAAAATTGCATTCCTTCACATTCCCGCTGGTCATGCAAAGACTTTGGTCAAAAGAAGTTTGACAGTGCCGGCAGCCTCAACGACCACGCACCGCGTGGCAGACGCAGCGAAGCAATGTCGAGCTCCTTTCTCTCTCTAACGCCTGCTAACTGTTATTGCTTGTTTTGAATGGCCCCTAACCCAGTAACAGCAGGCCTGAGAAAAAAGGAAAGGAGATATGCTTCTCCCACCCCTCGTTCCGACGCTACGGCTCTCTCTGGAGCTAAAATGCAATGCGCTTCCCTCTTTGCTTGTTTCGCCAAAGGGTTATATAAATGTTTATGGTATAGGCTGCTCTTCGTGAGTATTTTTTTTCCCGACGCTGCGACCTTTCTTTCAGCGAGTCGCAAAAGGCAAACACTTGCATAAAAGGGTCGGGGTTCCATCTATTCCCTTTTGTGAGGACGACCATGAAACGTTTCAACGCGGGCGTAATTATGTTTGTATTTGATTTCTCTAAGCGCGAAGCAAAAGCGTGAGTTTTATGACCTCCTCTGCACTCTCGTCATTGCCATGGATGATTTCCAAATGGCTCCTTCATCACAATGGAATCTCTGATGAGGTGGACGGTTGTTTATATAAAAGGGTTTGGATCGGAGAGAATGAAACCTCGCTCTGTGAAAGTTCAATAACCGTGAAATTGGATTACCTCGAGCCCGTTATTGATAGTGCGTATGATTCCAGGAGTCGTTAAATTCAAACTATCTGCATTTGAAACTAGATCTATTTCAGCATGTGAGATAAAGAGGAAATCTGTTCCTGAAATAACTAAATCTGGATTTAAATAAGCCAGTAATTTAACTGATGTAATTTTACATCTCACTTCCCAACAAACATTTAAAATTTCTCTGTCGAAAACAAAAACATAGGTACAAATACCGATAGAATTAATACAGTAACACCTGTCGATATGCGATACATTAACTTTGGCAATTATCAACCTAAGACATTATTCCCAAAATTAACATGATTTTTTTTGTTATGTCATTGATTGACATGTCAGGAAATTAAGAGTATTTTTCTTTAGGGAAGGGATCAATAAAACTTGATTCATAATATTCTCTTTTTTTATCTCATCGTTAAAAGCGATAAGCGTACAGGGCGTTGATCCGCAGCTTTCTCCAATCATTCTCTTTCGTTTCCTCGCCTGTCACCCAACCCACCCGAGACGACCTTGACCTCCGAAGGTCACCGCACTCAAGCGAACATCCCCTTGTTCCCGACCGGCGCTTTGCGGCAGGGAGTAGGCGGTGAGGGAAGGCGAGGAGCGGGACTCCGAGATGTTCTCGCCCTGCTGCCGGTCCCCTGCGCTCCTCCGTCCCCCCTCCATGTGCAAAATCCTCCCAGCCGACGCCCTCACAGCCGCGATTCCCCCTCCGCTCCGCGCCGCCCCCTTCACTCCGCCCCCGCCCACTCGCCACCGCCCCCTCGCCCCCCCCCCTCGCCCCCCCTCGCCACCGCCCCCTTCGCCGCCGCCCCCTCGCCACCGCCCCCCTCGCCGCCGCCCCCTTCGCCACCACCCCGTTCGCCACCGCCCCCTCGCCACCGCCCCCCTCGCCCCGCCCCCGCCCCCCCCCTCGCCACCGCCCCCTCGCCACCCCCCCCTCCCCCCCCCCTCGCCACCGCCCCTCGCCACCGCCCCCTCGCCACTGCCCCCTCGCCACCGCCCCCCTCGCCACTGCCCCCCTCGCCACCGCCCCCTCGCCACGGCCTCCATCACCTCGCTCGCTACCACGCCTCGTCTCCACCTCCCTCGCCACCCTCCCTCTCGCCCCCATCCACCCTCCCGAGGGAAAATACGTAGGGCGTCCAACTTCGCTACCACGCGCGGCACCACCGGCCCCCATCGCCTTGCGCCCCAGCCACCGCGCCACGCCCACCCCGACGCGCACTCTCCGTTCCGCTCTCCGCTGCACTTCTCGCTGCCCGATCACCCGCCCCGGGCTTCGCCTTCCCGCTCCCATCGCACTCCGCCTAGTTTCCCTTCATCCTCTTCGTCTTTCGTCGAATCCACCGCGCCCGCCGCCGTTTTTCCTCCACGCCAATTCCGTCGCCCCCCCCCCCCGGCTTCACTCTCCGCTGCCAGCCGCCGCCCCCAAGTTCCCGCACGAAGCATCCGCCCCGCCTCTGCCCTTCACGCCCGCACCTCACGTCCACAGCCACCCCCCCCCCCCGCCAACGCCTTCGCGCCCCCCTGGCCCCTCTCTTGTCCCCGCCCTTAAACTTCGACCCCGGCCCGCCCCGTCCTGTATCTCGTCCCCGCCTCGCAGCCTGTGCCCCCAACTCCCGCACCCAACCGGCCGGCCCTTTGTCTCCGCCTCTACCCCACATCCAGAGCTGACACCCTCATTCGCACCCCTGTCCCCTCCCCATCTTCGATCCCCGTCACCGGAATGTGATTCCAAACGCAGCGCACTCAACTGCGTCACCCGGCGTCACGCGTTTGTTGCGTCGCAAGCACAACCCACCTAGACCTTCAGCCCGCCTCGGCCGTCAGTTCTTGCGTTTCCAGTTACTACTTTCTTGTGCATCTCGTTTTCCAAACCAACCACCGGGAGCGGTAGCTCAGTGCATACACTGATGTCACTGCAACGCCTCTGACTGGAAGGTCCTAGGTTACACTGCCCACGGCGGCAGGATTTTCGACACTAGCTTTTCAGCTAGGTCGAATTCAGTCGCTCTCTGGAGGAGAATTCTAGCGGCCAGCTGCTCTGATCGGTACTTTTTCGTGGTTTCTCCGATCAACACCAGGCGAATGCCGGAGCAGTACCCTATCAAACGGACCACGGACCGCGCGCGATCTGTCCTTCCCATTCCTTGTTCTCTCCTCTCCCCTTTACACACACACACACACTGACACGCACTACACTACCACATATTCCGGGAGACCGGTCGGGAGCTTAGAGCTTGTCCCGGCTGGGGCGATGCCCCGCTGGTGGGAGAGTCGTGGTTAAGGGGAAACCCCACTAGCCGACGGTAGGTCGGCGCTTGATCTCGCCATCCAGCGGGGGAAGATCACCGCCATCTCCAGAGAAAAAAACATGCACCACACGAACGGGACTAATGACTAGAGCAGTTGACGCGTCCGGAAACACGAAAAAATCAATCAATCAATCAATCAATCCACACCATCCACTTGTGTACTCCTGCCAGTTCGGGACTTTACCCTCCATTCATCGCTCCTTCGCTTCCAAGTCTCAACCACGCTGTTTGAATATTTTTGATTGATTGATCGATTGTTAGTGATCCCAGGCGCGACAACTACTATGGACATTTGTACCGTACGTGTAGTGTGTGTTTTTGCTCTGGAGGTGGCGGTGGTCTTCTCCCGCTGGATGGCCAGGTCCGACGCCGACCTACCATCGAATAGCGGTATTTTCCCCAAACAGAATTCTCCCACCAGCGGGACACCGCGCCAGACGAGACAAGTTCTAAGTTCCCGACCGCTCTCTCGGCATGTGTGGTAGTGGAGTGCATGTTAATTTAGGTGTGTGTAAGAGATGAGGATAGGACAAGGAAGAGGAAGGACAGATCGCGCGCGGTCCGTGGCCCCTTTGGTAGGGTACTGCTCCGACATTCGCCTGGTGTTGATCGGAGAAACCATGAAAACTACCGATCAGAGCAGCCGGCCTCTAGAATTTTCCTCCAGACTGCGACTGAATTCGACCTAGCTGAAAAACATAGTGTCGAAAATCATGCCGTCGTCAGGTCTCGAACCTAGGACCTCCCGATCAGAGGCGCTGCAGTGACATCAGTAGATTCACTGAGCTACCGCTCCCGGTTTGAATATTTTTAATACCGAGTTTAGATGTATTAGCTGAGCCGTAAATGAGTGTCTAATTTAAAAACTGGGTGTAATAAACTACCGGAGATATTTTAAAATATAAAACAGTTTTATAACCATTTAATTTTTAAACAAGGGATGCTACTTTCCAACGCATTCAACATGCTACATTCGCGAGACCTGCCTTGCAGCTTTGTCGCCGACGTTCAGTGCTTTGTCGAATAAAGCTTCTTACAGAATAGTAGTATTAGAATTTAATTTAAAGGGAATGGGAATCCAGACGGAACATTTCTCTTGCCATATTGAAGTTTAAAGTTAGTACTGCATTTATACTTCTTCAAAGTATCAAAAAAATGTATTGGTAGTGGGCTTCTCATAATGTTAAGTCCTATTCCCTTTAAATTAAATTGTGTTACTATGAGGGAAATTTCGAAAAAGAACAGGAGAGATTCGTCACGTGTAGCTCCGAGCCCGAAGCTTGCAGCGAAAGCTGCTATTCGCGCTGCAGCACGTCACATACCTATGTGGGTCGTATTAAATTGGAGGAAAATGTGACCCATTAAAATAATAAAAATTAGTGAATTTTAAATTTTATATTTTGAACTAACTTTTTAAA